>CM065804.1:115045500-117545500 GCA_033398695.1 Orobanche coerulescens | reverse complement strand
GATTGTATATCCATATTTCAACTTGGAATTCCATTTTCATGTTTTGTCGGGACGAATCTTGTTATTGGCCATTTTGGGGAAAACACTTGAACATTCGTCGTTCGTTCTTTGAATTCAATGGCTTTGAGTCGTGTTATGGAATTCATTTCATTTTTGTTATTGTCCTTCGTAGTTTATGACCGCGAGTTGGCGATCGGTGGAGTCGGCGGGTTCGTAGTCGGTTCGTGTCAACCTATTTCCGTCGATTCTCCGCGTTGTTCTTATTCGAGGCAAGTACCTTGCCTATACTATTCTTGTTTTATGGACATGATAATTAGTGATCGTCTAAATGTGGTTGTTTGGTCGTTTGAATTGAACTTTCAAAAGATTCGGTTTAACCTTGTTAAAGGCTTGCTTTCAAAACGCGCGTGTTTTGTGAATGGTGTGGTTTGTTAATAACTATGTGAATTCTATGGATATGTTTGGTGTTGATGTTGCACTTGGTATTGCGTGTGGACATATATTATTTTATTTCGGTGTGTTGTGGATTGACGTGGTGTTTTGCTAAGTGTTTGATGCCTCTGGGCGAATTGTTTGAATATCCTTGATGTGATATGTTATTTGTGTGAATGTGTGGATATGGTTGAAGGTCTACGGTGACACATGGCACGTGATCATGTGGTCAGGATGCAACAAGTGATTGATCAAGTCATGAGAGCCTGAGATAATCTACGGTGGCACATGGCATGTGATCATGTGGCCAGGATGCAACAAGCGATTGATCCAACCGTGAGATGTGTGTGATTTGTTTCGCTAGGCGATGCACGTGCGCGATTATGTTTTGTTGATTTTTATGTCCGTCGAGGACACGTGATGTTGGGCTCTGGCTCTGTGAATTGTTGTCGGTTTTCTATTTGCGAAAACAAAACCTTTGGGCTGTGACCCCTATTGATTTTTGGAAAGAGAAGGATTCGGACATCCTAAATTGTTTTCTATTAAAACTCTCGATGGCATTTTAAACTGTTTTATAAATTGTTTCCCTTGATTTGTGATCTCTTGGTTTTGGAATGTTTTACCAAACTCATGCCTCGGGAAGTACTTTTCGTTACGTTTGGAACTTTGAGGATTCCTGGTTATTGTTATTCGTAGAATGTGAAGTGTATGGCTCGTATTTTTGCACTTGTACTTGCACTATCAAAACAGTGGAGTTTTGCTAACCCCTGAGTATTCGGGGGGTGGATGTCTATTTTGCATTCAGGTTTTGGAGCATAGCACAGGGTCGGCACGAAGAATGATGAAAGATGAACGATACTAATCATACGAGGATCCGTTGATGTCGTATTGGTCTAGTTGTATTTTCTTTTCCGCTGCAGTATCTTTTCCCCGTTGTACGAGGGTTTATTGTATTTTGACCCCTGCGTGGGTATGTGTTTGGAATTGAGTTGTATGTTATCATTGAAATACCAAATCGGTTTACTGAGTCATTTTAGCCTTAAAGGCGATGTTTAGATGTTTAATTTTAGTTATCAGCCTGGTAGATCCTCGAGGAGAGGGTCTACGGCGTGTAATATCCCTGAGTGGATTGGGGGTGTTACAGAAACTTGCCGTCCAACGGCAACCAGGGACTTGATTTTCGACCAGATATCCAATATCAATATTTTTATACTTTCATATCTTCAATATAAATCATATTTCCAAGAAATTTAAGATTTATATTTTTTATAAACATAAGCAACGATTAAAACAGTTATGATTCCAAATCATAAATCATTCAATCAAGCATTTCAAATACTAAATATCGTATATGCGATCGCAATACCTTGCTCTGATACCACTGTTGGGATTTGGTGCCTAAAACGGAGCGTAGCGGAAGCAAAAAATAATTTTAACTGAACCCCTAAAAGGACCGATCAAGAATCATATATACGAATATAAATGGACAAGAGTTAAGATATGAAAACATACCCTTATAGTCCTTTGATTGAATGTTGATATTCATGCCAATGATCACAAATACGATTTGATAAGTCGTCAATGATCCAAACACCGAAAGTACTACGTCTTTACTAGCCACGCGCCCGGGAGATGATCGGAACAACAACTACTCAATTGTCCTCTAATGATATGACTAAAAAAGTGTGTAGGAAATGATCTCTCAAGTTTATGATCACTCTAAGTGATATAAGTTTTGTGCTTGATTTTCTTTCTTGCTCTAAGAGTGTAAGAATATGAACAAAATGAACTCTCCCCCTCTGTCCTTTTTGGGCTCATTCTTGTGAAAGAAGCTACTGTAGTCTTCTTTAGCGAGTGCCTTATGTGTCCCTTAGTCTTTCCCAGATCTCTATACTTTGGTGAATTTCATGTCTAATGTGGTGGAGGATGAAGTTTGTTTTATAGTAAAGTCCACACAAACTACCAAACCTCCCACCTAAGGGTTGAAAATGATAAGATCACATCTTATCACTCCATTTGTCCTCAAGTGTAAGGAAGCATCCTCAACACATGCTAACATGAGGACAAAGTCACCTACAAGGAGGTGGGGCGGCCCACACCATGATTGAGAAGGATCCATTTCGTTTCAGTCCATGAGATGGACCGTTGTGTGTCTAGTCCGATAGATACACCTTGGTACGTCTCAAATAAAATTAATATAATTAATTAATCTAATTAAGTAATTATATGAAAATATTCTTTCTCCAAAAAATAATTATTCCTGAATTAAATTAATTACCAAGTAATTTATTTAATTCACCAGACTGATTTAATTTATCCAATAAATTAAATAAGACATCCAATGTCTAAAGTTCACAATAAGAGATCCAGTTCAAATTATTCTGTCGTCTCCTTAATGCGCAACTCGGTAGGTCCATCTCAGTAAGCAATGGGAGGAACCAAAGAGTTATAGCACTACCTATCCAGTCCAGCGGCCTGCACTGTAAGCTTAATGACAACGAATGATAGGGATCCTTCAAGAACCATTTTGTCGTGAATACCAGTCTACGTATAAGACCCTCCTTTCAAATGTCCCGATCTAGTTAGGGTCATGGTCAGTCAAACCCTATCTGTACTTGATGCTATGCTTGTGTTAATACAAATTGAGGTCACCGAGCTCTCTTGTATCTAATACAACTAGCTCCGTTGCTTTGGCCAAAGACTTATGGTCTCATCTACTAATAACCACACATGACATAAATGCAATGCCCCAGTCTTTTATATGCATGATTTATTATAACCTTAAGTGCGATATTAGGGCTCATGCATTCCTAAGTAATCAAATTTTGACTAATTGGATAAGTTTAGATATATTTGCATGTTTTTAATTCAGAAATTGGATGTTCGGTTATCCGGTTGGGATTCTTTTCCGAATTTGATTTTTAGCTCGATAGACAGAATTGTGATTCCATCGCCTTCTACATGCACTATTTTTACGTTGTATGTATGATTTTCGAAAGTTTACTTTTTGAGTTTTTGGGTATATTATATGTTGAGTCATTTTCTCGGATAATACGCGTTCCGTAAATCGCGAAACTCTTCTCCGAATTTAAGCTGTAAGTTCGAAATGATATTTAAGTATACAACATAGATACAATACTTGAGTAATTTTATCTGCGGAAGAGTGAAACGTAAAATATTCTTCGACCGCTTTATTAAATGCCCAAGGTTAAGCTAGTATAAAAAGGGACATTACCCTTTTTCCTCTTCACTTCATCTTCTCCCCCCTTCATTTTCCATCTTAGCCCTCCCGCCCCCCATTCGAGTGAGAGTCCTCCATTGTTCTTATATTGGAGCTCCACAAACAAGCTCCATTGTTGTGCCAAACTTGAATCAAAGTTCATATTTAAGTAAGTTAGCTTCTTCTCTTCATTTCCATCTAAGTAAAAATCAAATTTAGCTAACATTAAAATTCGAAAGTTGATGAAGGAACCTAGGTTTGATGTTTTAATATTTTGTATGTTGTTTCTAAGTTGATTCTAAGAGTGTTTAAAACAAGTTTCATTCATGCTTCGGTTTTTGTCATTTGGGCCCAAAATACTAGGGTTCAAAGCTCAAACATGTATTGTATTTCTTATGATTTTCTTACACAATATGTTTCTACTTGATGAGATGATGCTATGATGAATTTATGGGATTTTAATAAAATATTTGATATTTTGAAAGAAAGGAAGAATCATGCTTAGTTCTTATATGTTAATATATATGTTCAAAATGACTTGATATTTGTGATGATATGTGTTTACTAGATTTTTATAATATGTTTTAGAAATTTGTTTGAAAACAAAGACATGAAGCTAGAGTTATGAAGTCGATTATGTGTTAGAAAATAGTTGATGTAACAAAAGAGCATGTTATGTATTGAGAATTTTTAAATCATGTGTAGGTCATTTTCTTGTTAGGACCAACATGAGTATGAATTAAATGTGTTGCTAGATAATGGATTGTAATGCCCCCAAATGAACCGGGACGCCACAGTGTCGTGAATCCCATGTGGAACCCACAAGGCAAGTTTTAAAAGGATTTTTAAATAATTTAATCGACAAGTGGTTTGTGAAAGTATTCTTATGAAAGCATTCGTACGAATTGAAATACAAGGAAAAATAATGTCCGTTCATACGGTTATTACACAACGTGGAGTATTTGAAATTTATTTTAAGAAATTAACAGGCCTTCTCCCCAACACTGCTCAAGCCTGACCGGAACCTTTGGGAATGTCCTGCACATATTCAAAAAATTTGACTGACACGACGCATCGTGTCAGTCAACCTAGGTCAGAAAAAACGAACCAATTTCATTGATAGAATCAGATAAATTTAGAGAACAATGTTATCACCGAATATTCAACGTTGCCTCTTTTACCAGCACATAAACTTCCAAGGTCGCAACCAAGGGTCACGGAAGTATCTACATAGGAAAACTCCGGTCGTGGGTACCATTCAGGTTTTATCCCACAACACAGTTCCACAAGATATATCAACATATAAACTCCCAAGGCCGCAGCCAAGGGTCACAGAAGTATCTACTCAGCAATACTATGGACAAGATAAATCGAACGAGCACCATTCCACAAATAGTAACACATGCAATATTCTAAAATATCAAGATGTAAAGTCCGAGCAAGATTCACTTGCCTCAAATCCGACGAGAGTTACTCCCTTGATGACACAATGGCTCGAACGACCACACCCGAAAGCTCAACCTATTACATGTTCGTCGATTAACGCCTTATGGTAATGATGATGATTAACGACAATTTCCCCGTCCCGTTAGGATTCTAAACCTAGTTATTTATGTTGCCAAGATCGAAATTCTCTATTTTTTAACCACAATGCATATTACTAAATTCCTCGGTCCGCCATTTTACAATTTATCATCTCTTTGAACAACAATGTTCTAATACAACATTCCTACATTGACTATGACTAATAGCCACCATAATTTCATCACTTCAATTCGAGAGTCTATAATAGAACGATTAAGCATTAGTCTTCGAAATCTTAACATGTTCGATACCTATTCGACTAGATAATCCTTAGTTAGTTCATCAAGGAATTATCAACGGTTTTACAATATGATAATAGGGTTATAATTGCAATCTTCAACAAGATGATTCTAAGGTGTTGGTTACTAATAAATTCGATTATGAGTTTTTCCATCAAACTACGAGTACTACTATCATCCATTCCAATTACTAGCTTGATAGGTATCGATTAACAATTGTGATAGTTTTTCACCAGTTCGATCATTATTGAAAGTTCTAAACTACTCATGGCATCCGAAATTTAGTATGACTCGTATAGCAACACTGAAATGAGTTCAAGATTCGATAAAGTTACCTTAATTGACAAGAGATGATGAAGAATGACGAAGGACGAAGAAGAACGCGAGGATAACACCTTCAAAACCTTCTCCGGAGCTTGATCAACTCACTCTAATAGGATAGCACTTGATTAGCGAAGCTAAAATCGATTTACGGAAGGTGGAGGATAGTATACAAGAGCAAGGCATGATTTTTGGGTCGGAAGAAATGAAAGGGAGGGTGTCCTTTTATAAATTCAGAATGGATTTACGTACGTTAGACCTAAAGCTTTATGTACGTATGCCCTGTTACATACATTATATAGAAAACTTAATGTACGTAAGGAAAACTTGAACTAACTGGACTAAATAACACTCATCGTTACGTACGTAACGAGGATCGGTTAACGTACGTAGCACCCGTTGACTTGCCTGTCGCTATCACGCCGAAAGTTGGTCTGACAATGCATACCATCCGATGAAGATTCTGTAATACCCGAGATCTTTATTCTGGATTCGTTGGGTTTTCTGGGTTTTATCGAATTGTCATGGTCCTCATCGTAGGAATTTCGTGCCATGTTTGGTTGTGACTTGTTGGGACATGTTTTTGGAGGCATTTCGGATCACTTTGTGAGTCTTTGAGATTTTGTGGCGTAGCGCACGCTAATGCTTGAAGCATAGCGCACGCTACTGCATGGTGTTTAGCGCACGCTACTGGAGGTGTAGCGCACGCTAAACTGGCGAGCAGAGGCGATCCGGTAGCTACCGGATCGGGATCGAGCTTTGTTAGCGCACGCTAAGGCCGATAGCTAGCGCACGCTATCGACTGCTTAGCGCACGCTTCCTCTTCTTTCTAGCGCACGCTACTCGGTAGGTGCAGTTCTGTCCAGGGGCTACTGGACTGGTTTTTGTGACCCGTTAGCGCACGCTACGGCTTTTGGGCTAGCGCACGCTAACTAGGTTATACGCGGTTTCTCTGGAGCGTTGACCCCGTTAGCGCATGCTAATGAAGGATGATTAGCGCACGCTACTACTGTCCAGTATAAATACTGGACAGCAGCATTAAGTCGTCATTTCCCACTTTTCTTCATCTCTTCCGATGGGAGTGAGATCCAGAGGCGAGTAGGACCGATCCTTTTCTTCTAGCTTCATCTTTGAGCGGATTTGTAGATGTTTAACAACATCTAATCGTCTTCTTGGCCCAAATCAAGGTAATCTCTTGTTAGAACCCTATTTTCTTAAATTTGGGGTTTTTGCTTGGATTTGTGATTCTAGACCGATCTCATCCGATCGGTTATTTGTTCTTGTTTGTCTTGACCGTAATCTTCAGATTTTGTTAACCGTTCATCGACTTTTATCGCCCGGATCAACGATTCTTGATTTCTTTGAGAATACTTAGATCCTTGTCGTTTTTAGGATCGTTTCGGATTTCGATTAGTGTTATTGAATTGTGGTGATGCTATTTTCGTAGTATTCGTGGGCTGTCGAAGTCTTGATCGTTTTTGGAGGTTCGAAGGTTGCCCGATCGCGCCCGTTCGTCGTTTCGTTGCTCGTGATATCGAGGCAAGTATCTTGTCCATACGTTTCATGTTTCGTGGGCGTAATTATTGATAAATGATTATATACGAAACCCAATGTTTAATGAACGTAAAAAGGGATTGGTATGTTCTCGATAAATGTTGTCTTCCAACGATAATTTATGTACTTCGTGAATATATGTGTTCTCGGAATATGTGTGTTGGATTTGTATGTTGAAAAGATGATATAATCACTTTGAATGAGTCTATTAGACCGTAATCCTTTGGCGGGGATTACGTAATGTTATGTGTACTTGTTCGTTAAGAATGTATTACGTGGGATATTAGTTGTTACTCCTTTGAAAGGAGGTTGTGATGTTTAAGTGTTGCTTGGCTTGATGTTCTACTCATTGTGATGTGATTGCTGAAAGTGATGTGCCTCCGGGTAGGATTGTTGAATCTCCGGGATCCATACTTGCTAGTATGGGTCGGGCGTTACCGTAGGGTTATCCAATCCGGGTATGTCTTGCGGGGACTCCGAGGTTCGGGGCTTGCTAGCCCGATGCCGAGATAACTTGTGGGGTTATCATCGGGTATGTCTTGCGGGGACTCCGAGGTTCGTGGCTTGTTAGTCCGATGCCGGGATAACTTATGGTTGTGGTATGGAATGGTTCCGTGACTGTTGTCACGAGGACATGTGATTTGGTATGGTTTCCTATTGGGTTATTCACTCGGGTTTGTTCTACGGGAGCATCTGAGGTTCGTGGCTTGTTAGCACGGGACGCGAATAATCCTTAGGAACATGTGTTATGTGATTCGGGTTGTGGACCCTTTGGCTTATGATTTGGGTCTTGGACCCCGTGTGTTGTGAATTGGGTTGTGAAACCGCGCTTTATTATTGGAATCGTATTTTGGAAAGATGATTTTTGGGCCGTGTCCCCAAGTGTTTTCGAAAGACTTGAGAATTCCTTATTTCCAAATGTTTTCAAACTCCCGAGACCGTAAAATATTTTGTATGAAACACATGGTTCCTTTCCTACCTTTTATAAATCAAACTGTTTTGATTAAGTGATTTATCTCGGGAAATATATATTCAAGATTTTATATTCTGGAAGCACGTTGTGTATGGCTTGTACTTTTAGTTTTATACTTGCACTAGCAAAATAGTAGAGTTTTGCTAACCCCCGAGTATTCGGGGGGTGGATGTTTGTATTGCGTCCAGGTACTTGCAGGTAGCTGGGGAGCGAATCACAGGATCGATACGAAGGATGATGGGAAACGAAGATACTAATCACGTGAAGACCAACTGTAGAGTATTTGGTAGAGTTATGTTGGTTATCCCTCCGATGTGTTGTTACCCCGATTTATGGGAAGTGTTATTGTATTCTAGCCCCTGCGTGGGTATGTGTTCTGGGCAAGTATCATGTATGTAATGTTGTGTGTGTTGTGATATAAGACCTAATCGGTCTAACGGTCCTTTACGTAGCCATGTCGGCATGTGAAGTGACGCATTTTTTTGTATTTAGCCTGGTAGATCCTCGTGGAGAGGGTCTGCGGCGCTGTAATATTCCCGATTGGTTTGGGGGTGTTACAGATTCCCTATCCGAAGACCGAAGACCGCGTTACGTACGTAAGGTATAATCTTTAGCGTACGTAATGTCACACACTTAGCATACGTAATACTTAGCGGATAACGTATGTAAGGTTCACTTGTTCACTAAGTTATTATCACATTAATTACTTATAACACGACTCCCTCTCAATCTCATCGAGTAATTTCTTGGGGAACAAAACGTTGGCCACCATCATATTCGCACCGATAATTGCCCAACGATATCAAGGTATGTCACCGACAATTCATCAATCATCACACAATCACATTACAAATAACAATTCTAGGTAACTTTATTCATGATAATATGGTCCAAACATACAGAGAAATACATTTAGTGCAATGGAGTACATTTATTCAATCATATAGTAGAAAAAGAAACGAGTGCTCAACGTGAAACAGCATGTAATACTGGTGGTATTACATACCACCCTCCTTAAAAATAGTTTCGCCCCAAAACTAAGAAAATAACTCGGGATGATTCTCCCTCATGCTCGTCTCGGTCTCCCAAGTCGCTTCTTCCATGCCATGGTGCGACCACTGAACTTTTACAAGAGGTATGGCCTTATTCCTTAGTATCTTTATGCGTTAATCCAAAATTGCGACTGGAACTTCTCTAAAGGTAACATTATTAGAAATCTCTACCTCCTCGAAATTAATCTTGTGGCTTGGGTCGTACACGTATTTTCTCAGCTGGGAAACGTGGAAGACATTATGTACTGCGTCTAACGATGGTGGCAACGCTAGTCGATAAGCGAGTTTAGCAACTCGGTCTAGTATTTCGAACGGGCTAATAAATCTCGGACTCAATTTGCCTTTCTGGCCGAAGCGTCGAATACCCCGCATCAGTGATACTTTGACCCAAACGTGGTCCCCGACTATAAATTCCAACGGTCGCTGGCAGTCCGTAGCATATGACTTTGGGAGGCTCTGTGCTGCCAACATGTGTTTTCGAGCAATGGAAATCTTCTTGATAGATTCCTGGATTAGATCCAACTCGGTGGCGACGACATCGGACACATGATCCCAACATAGGGGAGACTTGCACCTCCTACCGTACAAGGCCTCAAAGGGTGCCATGCCTATGCTTGCATGCCAGCTATTGTTGTATGAAAATTCCGCCAAGCAGAGGTGTTTAGCCCAATCCTTGCCCCAATCGAGTACACATGCTCTTAAGATATCTTCCAGGGTCTGTATGGTGCATTCTGTCTGTCCATTTGTTTGAGGGTGATAAGCTGTGCTGAAATGTAGCTGAGTACCCATAGCCTTATAAATAACCTTCCGGAAGTGGGACACATATCTAGTGTTTCTATCTGATATGATTCCCGAGGGAACGCCATGTAGTCTCACGATTTCCCGGATAAAGATGGCGGCCAGCTCCTCTGTTCCGATGGTCTCCTGAATTGGAATGAAATGCGCCGACTTCGTCAGTCAGTCTACAATGACCCATATCGTGTCTTTTCCTCCCTCCGTCACTGGTAACTTGGGGACAAAATCCATTGATATGCTCTCCCATTTCCATTCCATAATGGGTAAGGGCTGCATGATTCTGGCTAGTCTGCGGTGTTCAATATTCACCTGTTGACATGTCATACATCGAGCAATGAACCTTGCTACATCCTGCTTCATGTTCTTCCACCAGAAGCTCTTCCACAGATCCTTATACATTTTGCTCGCCCCGGGATGTACCGAATAGGGAGTTGAATGAGCTTCCATGAGTAGAGTTTGCTTATGCTCGTCATTTGGTGGAATACAAATCCTGTTCTTGAATCTCACCAAGTCCCCCTGGATCCTGTAGTCTGAAATAATTCCCCCTTCGGCCTTTGCGCCGATCGCACGAAGTTCCCGGTCCTCCATTTGTGCTAGGCGTATCTCGTCCAGAAAGGATGAATGAATGTTAATTGAGCACAATTCTCCCTGGCGGTGTTGTATCCATACTTCAATGTCATTCCTCCTGAGATCTTGTTGCAATTCGAGCTGTACTGTTAAACCAGATAGTGTCATCTCCTGCGTAGTTTTCCGACTCAATGCATCTGCTACGATGTTGGCCTTCCCAGGGTGATATAAAATCTCCACATCGTAATCCTTGATTAGCTCCAGCCAATGCCTCTGCCTCATGTTTAACTCTCTTTGTGTGAAAATATATTTTAAACTCTTGTGGTCCGTAAAGATCTTATAGGTAACCACATAAAGGTAGTGTCTCCAAATCTTAAGGTCGTGGACCACTGCAGCCAGTTCCAAGTCGTGCGTCGGATAGTTAACCTCATATGGTTTAAGTTGTCGAGAGGCGCATGCAATAACTCTGTCATTTTGCATAAATGGGCATCCAAGTCCATGTTTTGATGCATCGGTGCATATTACGAATCCCTCCGTGCCCTCCGGTAGTACCAATACTGGAGCGGTAGTCAGCTTCCTCTTCAGCTCGTCGAAGCTCTCCTGACAATCTGTTGTCCAGAAAAACTTCGTATTTTTCCTTAATAAATTCGTCAATGGCCGAGTGATACAAGAAAAGCCTCGACGAACCGTCGATAATATCCTTCCAATCCCAAGAAACTCCTCACTTCCTTGACGTTTCTTGGTGGTTCCCAACTCATAACTATCTCGATCTTCTGGGGGTCTACCTTAACGCCTTCGACTGAAATTACATGTCCTAGAAAGGTCACCTCCGGCATCCAGAACTCGCATTTAGAAAGTTTAGCATAGAGTTGGTGTTGCCTCAAAACGCTCAACACCTTCCTCAAGTGTTCCTCATGCTCCTGTCGGCTCAGGGAATATATTAAAATGTCGTCAATAAAAACCACCACACACTTATCGAGAAATTCTATCAGAACCTTGTTCATAAATTCCATAAAAACGGCTGGGGCATTAGTCAAGACAAATGACACCACCATGTACTCGTAGTGTCCGTATCTTGATCGAATTGTGGTCTTGGGAATATCCTCCTCTCGAATTCTCAATTGGTGATATCCATAGCGTAAATCGATCTTTGAAAACACAGTCGCTCCCTGTAGTTGATCCAGTAAATCATCAATCCTCGGAAGTGGGTAACAGTTCTTAATAGTGACTTTATTTAGTTCTCTGTAACCGATACACATACATAGGGAGTTGTCATTTTTCTTTACAAAAAGGACTGGCGCACCCCATGGCGAAGTGCTCGGACGAATGAGCCCCTTCCTTAGAAATTCTTCGAGTTTTAACTTTAATTTCTTAATCATGGCTGGTGCCTTGGAGATAGGCGTCGTTCCTGGCTCAAGTTCAATCGAGAGATCAACCTCCCGTCGTGGCGGCAATCCTGGTAATTCATCGAGAAAAACGTCCAGAAATTCGTTCACCACGAGAATATTATCAATTGACAGCTGTGATGTGTCCTCCTGAAGAATATAACACCAATAATACGTTCCTCGATCGTCACAAGATATTCCTGCTATAAGGAGACTGAGGGACCCCTTAGTACTAAAGTGTTCTCGGCCTCTGATTATTTGAGTAGCACCGTCATGAGTTGTAATGGAAACGGTCAGGTGATAGGTGTCTAATACCGTCCTATGCATTATCATCCAGTCCATACCCAAAATAACATCTTCGTTCTGGAGTGTAAAAACCATGAGATTTGTTGTCCAGCCATGATCATCGATGCGGATCGGGCAGTTTCGAGCCTCCAAATTACCCCCACCCTGCTACCCTCGGGTAGCTTAACAGTAAAAGATTCATAAGGTACACAAGGAAGATTCAAATGGTTAACACATTCCATAGATGTAAATGAGTGGGTTGCTCCAGTATCAAACAATACATGAACAGGCTGGGATTTAAGAAGAAGTGTACCTGAGACAGCAGGTGCAGTCTGGTCATCAATAGCTCTTAGTTCGAACATGTGGGATGGTAGTGTTCCCGAGGAGGGTGCAGTGCCTCCCATATGCCCACGTCCTCTTCCGGCACTGTATGGAGGAGTTTAGTAAGGTGGGGATCGATAATGGGACATGGCAGATGCTCTGGACGTCTGTACCGAGCCTTGCTGACTCTGAGGAACTGAATCTGGTGTAGGTTTGATCCGTGAATAGTAGCGAGACATGTGCCCACCCCTTCCGCATGAAAAACACTTTGTAGACCCCTTACGACACTAACTCATGGTATGCCCCACTATGCCACAATTGAAACAGCTCCGGTGAGAGGGCCCGTCAAATGCTCCTTTCTGTTAGGACGAAGCTACTGATTTAGAGGAGAACCCAATTCCCGAGTTCATTCTACTGGTGCTCCCGGACTGATTAGATGTCTTCTGCTTCTTTTGGTTATGCCCGGTATCCGAACTAACAACCATAACGGCGTATGCTGTGACTACATACTCATATGCCCTCAAAGTGGTGCAGTGAAATCCAGTCGCGTAACGTTGAACATCTTCCGGCAACCGTTGAGCAAGGTGGCAAATTCGTTGATCTTCGGATGGAACCATCTGTGCGACATAGCTTAGCTCGGTCCTGTAAGCTCGAATGATTTCTGGTACCGGCAAGTTCTGAGGTCCATCACTGAGGAAACTCCGTGCCCGAGTAGTCTGAGCTGACCGGGTCAGTAATCGCCTTTCAATAGTTTGGAAAACTTGGTCTATCCGACTTCTCTGTCCTCCGGCTTATATGTCCTCCACCATCGGGTTGCGGTGTCACGGAGCTGGTTGATTCTGAGCGGTACTTTTCGGTTCCCTGGGTAACGGATCACCTCAAAGGCAGTCTCCATCTCGGTGATCCAATCGTCCAAATGCTTATCCCCGATCCGTCGAATAATGGCGGTCTGGCCTTCAGCATCTCTCCCAGCCAACAGTCCTTCCAAGTGTTCTCTTCTATGTTAATGACCGGTACCCGTTCTGCCCGGTTGACCTGAGCGATCCCCATAGCAATGGCCTGGGCGAGGGTCTGAACGAAGGCTGGATTCAATCCCCCATTGTTATGGTTTTCTGCCTCCTGTTCGTTCTGATTAACGGGCGGTGGCTGATTTCCGGCTGGATTAGTTTCATCGGTATTCCTGTCTTCACTCTCGAGACCATGACTGTTGATAGGTGCGCTTGGAGGCGCCAGCTCAGAGTTGTGGATTCTTTTGTAGGGAGTGGTGATGTAGTTGAGAGCCTCAGGGTTGGGTTGTCTCGGTTAGCTTTGACCTAGAGCACTGCATTTGTACTTTTATTGTATATTTTATCCTATTGTCTTTGCGTGTGGTGTATTTTTGATAGGGAGATGTCCGCAGAGTGAACCTCTCTTTTGTTAGAGCAGCGTCCATCGGGAGTGAAGTGGCCAAATCCCGCTTAGGTAAGTCCCATGTGGATTAAGCCATGGGCTCAGGTATGGTCTCGAGCTTTTTTCGAATCATATGTTTTCCTTTGTATTTATCACACAAGATTCTGCTGTGCACTAAGCTGGGGGTCTTCACGGAAACAGACTCCCTATCTAATAAGTAGGGGCATGGTACGCGTACATCTTACCCCCCCAGACCCTGCTCTGAGCGGGATATACTGGGTATGTTTGGTTTGGTTTGGTTTGGTTTGGTATTCCTGTCTTCATGCTGATTCATAGCGGAACCCTGTGCATCGTTTACATTCCTTATAGCTCCACGACGTGCCATTAGCGATAATTGTTCGATCTAGAAGGTCAGTTTAGTACAAACATCCTTTGAGTTCTTACTGAATTCAAACATTATACCTGATTCTTAAGAGTTTACGTGTATTTTACCTCGACGTTCCTCGAGGAGTTACGGTCGCCAGGAGTGTTGAACTTTTGAAGGTAAAACATTTTCAAAATATTTTGATACAATTTTCCACGTGAATGTTCGGCTCTGATACCATTTTATGTAACGCCCCCAAATGAACCGGGACACCACAGTGCCGTGAATCCCGTGTGGGACCTAGAAGGCAAGTTTTAAAAGGGTTTTTAAACAATTTAATCTACAAGTGGTTTGTGAAAGTATTCTTATGAAAGCATTCGTACAAACTGAAATACAAGGAAAAATAATGTCCGTTCATACGGTTATTACACAACGTGGAGTATTTGAAATTTATTTCAAGAAATTAACAGGCCTTCTCCCCAACACTGCTCAAGCCTGACCAAAACCTTCGGGAATGTCCTGCACATATTTAACAAATTTGCGTGACACGAAGCATCGTGTCAGTCAACCAAGGTCAGACAAAGTGAAACAATTTCATTGATAGAATCAGATAAATTTAGAGAACAATGTTATCACAGAATATTCAACGTTATCTCTTTCATCAGCACATAAACTCCCAAGGTCGCAACCAAGAGTCACGGAAGTATCTACATAGGAATACTCCGTACGTGGGTATCATTCAGGATTTATCCCGCAACACAGTTCCACAAGATATATCAACATATAAACTCCCAAGGCCGCAACCAAAGGTCACGGAAGTATCTACTCAGGAATACTCCGGAAAAGATAAATTGAACGAGCACCATTCCACAAATAGTAACACATGCAATATTCTGAAATATCAAGACATAAAGTCCGAGCAAGATTCACTTGCCTCAAATCCGGCGAGAGTTACTCCCTTGATGACACAACGGCTCGAACGACCACGCCCGAAAGCTCAACCTATTACATGTTCGTCGATTAACACCTTATGGTAATGATGATGATTAACGACAATTTCCCTATCCCGTTAGGATTCTAAACCTGGTTATTTATGTCGCCAAGATCGAAATTCTCTGTATTTTAACCACAATGCATATTACTAAATTCCTCGGTCCGCCATTTTACAATTTATCATCTCTTTGAACAACAATGTTCTAATACAGCATTCCTACATTGACTATGACTAATAGCCACCGTAATTTCATCACTTACTCTAATTCGAGAGTCTATAATAGAACGATTAAGCATTAGTCTCCGAAATCTTAACATGTTCGATACATATTCGACTAGATAATCGTTAGTTAGTTCATCGAGGAATTATCAACAGTTTTACAATATGATAATAGGGTTATAATTGCAATCTTCAACAAGATGATTCTAAGGTGTTGGTGATTAACAAATTCGATTATGAGTTTTTCCATCCAACAAAGAGTACTACTATCATCTATTCCAATTACTAGCTTGATAGTTATCGATTAAAAATTGTGATAGTTTTTCACTGGTTCGATCATTATTGAAAGTTCTAAACTACCTAAGGCATCCGAAATTTAGTATGACTCATATAACAACACTGAAATGAGTTCAAGATTCGATAAACTTACCTTAATTGACAAGAGACGATGAAGAACGATGAAGGACGAAGAAGAACGAGAGGATAACACCTTCAAAACCTTCTACGGAGCTTGATCAACTCACTCTAATAGGATATCACTTGATTAGGGAAGCCAAAATCGATTTAAGGAAGGTGGAGGATAGTATACAAGAGCAAGGGATGATTTTTGGGTTGGAAGAAATGAAAGGGAGGGTGTCCTTTTATAAATTCATAATGGATTTACGTACGTTAGGCCTAAAGCTTTACGTATGTAAGCCCTGTTACGTACGTTATATAGAAAACTTAACGTACGTAAGGAAAACTCAGAACTAACTGTACTAAATAACACTCACCGTTACGTACGTAACGGGGATCGGTTAACGTACATAACACCCGTTGACTTGCCTGTCGCTATCGCACTGGAAGTTGGTCTGACAATGCGTACCATCCGACGAAGATTCCCTATCCGAAGACTGAAGACCGCATTACGTACGTAAGGTATAATCTTTAGCGTACATAATGTCACACACTTAGCGTACATAATACTTAGCGGATAACGTATGTAAGGTTCAGTTGTTCACTAAGTTATTATCACATTAATTCCTTATAACGCGACTCCCTCTGAATCTCGTCGAGTAATTTCTCGGGGAACAAGGCGTTGGCCACCGTCATATTCGCACCGATAATCGCCCAATGATATCAAGGTGTTGACTCAAAATGTATTTTGATGATTATTACATTCAAAACATTTAATTAGATCAATCTCGGCTCGATAATATTTTGAAGGAGCAAAATATAGCTAGCACACGCTACTCATCATATAGTAGCGCACGCTATCGGGATATACATATACAGTCCAGACAAGTCAGCTGCAGCCAAGTGAAGTCGCCTGATCGATAGCGCACGCAAGCTATTCAATGTTAGCGCACGCTAAGAACCTACAGTTAGCGCACGCTATACAGTAAAAATAACGCACGCTATCGTATTTCTCCAGAGGACAGTGAAGATTGGAAGGAAATCAGAAATGGATGTTGCACACGCTACTCATATCATCTTACGTACGCTAAAGCAAGGACATAGCGCACGTTACTGATCACCTCTAGCGCACGCTACCAATATTACGGTATGTAGTCCAGTAGCTACTGGACTCAATTCGTTAAAGCCTTTACGTACGCTACACAAGGTAACGTACGTTAATGAAAGAAACTAGTAGCGCACGCTAAGATATAGGCATTAGCGCACGCTAAAAGAAGTCTGCTTATTACCGTTTGAATTTCTACCGTTGGAAGGCAAGAGTCAATGCAGATCCATAAAATCTGGAAAAGTTGAATTTAATTAATGCTAGCGCACGCTATGCATACTTGCTAGCGCACGCTAATCATAAATCTAGCCGTTGGATAAAGAGTCGTTGGAGAGAAAATCGGACATTGTCAAAGTCAAGATCGAAGACTAGTTGACCAGACGTTAACGTACGCTACCAATTCATTACTAGCGCACGCTAGACATGGTACTTTACCGTTGCAACAGTCTTTGTGACCGTTCAGAGATCCCAAGTCAAAAACCGATAGCGCACGCTACAAGGCACTATTAGCGCACGCTAATAGTATGTTTTTCAGCATTTGAAGGATGGATCTCACCTATAAATACCCGAAGGACTTGGGTATCAATCACACAACTTCAAGCATTCAAGCATACAAGCATACAAGCAATCAAAGCATTCTTGAGCTCAGTTTTATATCTTTTATTGCATTTCAAGTTGTGAGAAAAGAAAGATACAAGAGTGATTTTAATTGTAATATCTATTATTCTTTGTATTCTTTCATTTGGTTGTAAGTGTTGCATCACTTACACTTGAGCGTAAAAGAAACGAATCAAGAGTCACTAATCCGGTGTTATTAGGATCTTTGATCCGGCATTGTTAGGATTATACTCCCATATTCGTATAGTGAGGATTATCTAGTTCCTATAGAACACTAGATAAACAAACATTTATATTGAGGAAAAGGTTGAGCTTGGACCGATAGAAGACAAGCGATTGTAACGGTTGTGAACTCGAACCGATAGAAGACGAGTTAAGATTGTGGTTTTTCTTAAGCCCATAGAAAAAGAAAGTCGGACAGAGGACGTAGGCAAGTTGACGAACCTCTATAAATTCTTGAGTCTTTAAATTCCGCACTATTTTCTATTTACTCGCAAGAAATTTCGGTATTCCGCATCACCACTATTCAACCCCCTTTCTAGTGGTGAATTGATCTCTTCAGTTGGTATCAGAGCGGGTCTCTTTTTAAAGGTTTAACCACCTAAGAGAAAAAGATCCGCAAATGGCACTTCTTGGCCAAATTGAAGGAAATGCTCTCAACCGTCCTCCTTTCTTCGACAGTTCCAATTTCATGACGTGGAAAAAGAAGATGGCGATCTTCGTTCAAGCCTACGATATTGAAATCTGGAAAGTTATTGCTCTTGGTCCTAAACTTGCTAAGAAAGAGGATGGATCGTTGAAAAAGATCGAAGAATTCAATGATGAGAATTGGAGAAACACGCATGTCAACTCACGAGCTACTCAACTTCTCTATTGCGCTCTTAATCCCGAAGAACTCAATAGGATATCGTCCTATGAAAGTGCAAAAGAAATTTGGGAAATTCTCGAAGTCACTCACGATGGAACCACCCAAGTCAAGGAGACCAAAATTAATATGTTACTCCATGACTACGAATTATTTTCCATGAAAGACGAGGAAATGATCACAAATATGTTGGATCGATTTTCGTATATAACAAATGGTCTTGCATCTTTCGGAAAGCCTATATCAAGCAGCGACAAAGCTAAGAAAATTCTTCGATCGTTGCCACGAGAATGGGATGCCACGGTCACCGCGATCATGGAATCCAAGGATCTCAACAAGATCGAATTTAGTGCCCTCATCGGGTCACTCATCAACTATGAGATCGTTCTAAAGTCTAGAGGCACAAAACCAAAGCCTCGGGAAAGAGTAGTCGCATTCAATGTTGATAGCGACGTTGAGGAAGATGTTGCCGAAGATGAAGACGACGAGGAACTCGCTCTCTATGCCAAGAACTTTAGAAGGTACAAAAACCTAATTCAAAAGAGGCGAAGTTTTCTTGGTCGGGATGGCAAACCGGAGCAAAAGAAGAGTGGCTATACTCCCATCAAGAAGTTCGACAATAATTGTCGGAAATGTGGTCAAGCCGGTCATTATGCCAAAGAATGCCGAGGATCCTCTTCAAAACCTCAAATGGAAAGATTCAAAAAGAAGGAGGTTCTAATCGCTTCTTGGAGTGATGACGAGGAGGAGATTGAAAGATCTCTAGACGCAAATCTTGCATTCATGGCCCTCGACTCCGAAAGTAATATCGAGGTACCGGCACCAAGAAAAAACAAGTGGTACATTGATAGCGGATGCTCAAGGCACATGTGCGGCTCCGAGGACTTATTTGAAGACCTCGAATATCAAGATCAAGGACATGTGACCTTTGGAGATAATCAAAAGGGAAAAATGAAAGGAATCGGCAAAGTCGGTAAGGAACCTTCTCCTTCTATCAACAAAGTACTATTTGTTGAAGGTTTGCATCATAATCTCCTTAGCGTTTCGCAACTTTGTGATGAAGGTTTTAAAATTCTATTTGAGCAAACGCATTGCACGGCATTTAGAAATAATAAAATTGCATTCATTGGTTTGAGATGTGGAAACATCTATATTGTTGATCTTAATGATAAGAGTTCATTCAATGAAAAATGTCTTATTACCTTGGATGACAATGCATATTTATGGCATCGAAAATTGGGGCATACTTCTTTACCTATTATTTCTATTTTATCTAGACACGACCTTGTTCGTGGATTGCCCAAACTCAAGTTTGATAGAAAACATTTGTGTGAATCATGCATAAAAGGGAAACATACTCGAGAATCGTTTAAACCAAAATTCGAGGTTTCCACTAGTCGAGTTCTTGAACTCGTGCATATGGATTTGATTGGACCATCTAGACATGTTAGCTTAAATGGTAAACTTTACACTTTGGTTATTGTTGATGATTTCTCTCGATTTACTTGGGTTAGATTTTTAGCACATAAAGATGATGCGTTTTCCGAGTTTTCTAAATGGTGTCGTTTGGTATCAAATGAGAAAAACCTCTCCATAATTTCTATTCGCACCGACCACGGAGGTGAATTTGATTGAACCCCGTTTGAACTTTTATGTGATAAATACGGTATTAATCACTATTTTTCGGCTCCTAGAACGCCTCAACAAAATGGAGTTGTTGAAAGGAAAAACCGATCTTTGGAAGAAATGTCGAGGACAATGCTAAATGAATACTCTCTTCCACGATACTTTTGGGCCGAAGCAATTTTTACGGCATGCTATGTGATTAACCGAGTTCACGTCCGTAGAACTCATCTTAAAACCCCGTATGAATTATGGAAGGGCAAAAAGCCCAATATTGCTTACTTTCATCCTTTTGGTTGCAATGTATTTATTTTGAACAATGGCAAGGATAACTTGGGCAAGTTTGATGCCAAATCCGACTCCGTAATATTTCTTGGTTATTGTACTAATAGTAAAGCATATCATGTTTATACTATTAGAACGAATAAAGTTGAAGAGTCCATACATGTTAAATTCAATGATATGATCTCACCCCCGAGAAAGGTAGAATATTTTGATGATGCAGGTACCTTTCCGGATCCCTCACCCGAAGTGAAGAAAATTTCGGAAATCGAAACGAACACAATCGTTGATTTACCGAAAGATTGGAGGCACATCAAAGACCATCCGAAGGATCTCGTGATCGGAAACATTGAAGACGGTGTTCAAACCCGAAGGAGAACCACCGAATTTATGGCTCATTGTGCTTTTGTATCCGAAATAGTTCCCAAGAATATATCCGAAGCTCTCGATGATGAAAGTTGGGTGATGGCAATGCAAGAGGAGCTTGTGCAATTCAAGCACAATAATGTATGGAATTTAGTTCCCGCGCCTAAAGACAAAACAATTATCGGAACTAAATGGGTGCATAAAATCAAGAGTGACGAAGACGGCTATCCTATTCGAAATAAATCTCGTTTGGTCGCTCAAGGATATAATCAAGAAGAAGGTCTTGATTACGAAGAAAGTTTTGCTCCCGTGGCTTGACTCGAAGCCATTCGCTTGCTATGTGCATTTGCCGCCCATAAGAAGATTAAACTATTTCAAATGGATGTCAAAAGTGCATTCTTGAATGGTTTCATCCAAGAAGAAGTCTACGTCAAGCAACCTCCCGGTTTTGAAGACCATCATTTTCCGGATCATGTCTACAAGCTCAACAAGGCACTCTACGGGTTGAAGCAAGCACCCCGAGCATGGTATGATCGTTTAAGTCAATTTTTAATAGCAAATGACTATAAAAGAGGCAAAGTCGATGATACCTTGTTTGTTAAAATACTAAATGATGATATACTTGTTTGCCAAATTTACGTTGATGACATTGTATTTGGAGCTACTAATAAATCCTTGTGCCAAGATTTTTCTAATCTTATAAAAGGAAAATTCGAAATGAGTATGATGGGAGAATTAACGTTCTTCCTCGGGCTTCAAATCAAACAATGCGAAGATGGAATTTTTATTCATCAAACGAAGTACTCAAACGACCTCCTCAAGAAATTCAATATGGAAAATAGCAAGGTGATATCTACGCCAATGTCGTCATCATTAAAGCTTGAGAAAGATGAAAATGGCAAATCCGTAGATCAAAAATTATATCGAGGTATGATCGGATCTTTGCTATATTTGACTGCATCTAGGCCAGATATAATATTTGCTACATGTCTATGTGCTCGATTCCAAGCTAATCCCAAGGAATCACATTTAATTTCTTGTAAACGCATTTTTCGCTACTTGAAAGGAACTATTGGACTAGGTCTATGGTATCCTTCTTGTTTGGATTTTAATTTAATTGCCTATAGTGACGCCGATTTCGTGATGCAAAATTGACAAAAGAGTACTAGTGGTACATGTCATTTTGTTGGATCTTGTTTAATATCTTGGGAAGTAAAAGCAAACCCAGTAGCCTGTCTACTGGTGAGGCCGAATATGTCATTGCGAGGAGCGCTGTGCTCAAGTGCTATGGATTAAAAATCAACTCCGCGACTACGGCATACATTTTGAAAATACCCCTATCCTATGTGATAACACTAGTGCAATTAATCGAGCAAAAATCTGTCTTTGCATAGTAGAACCAAACATATAGATATTAGACATCATTTTTTACGTGATCATGTTCAGAAAAAAGACATCTGTTTAATATTTGTCGGGACGAAGGACCAACTTGCTGACATTTTTACAAAACCTCTTCCCGAAGAATCATTTAACTCCATTCGTTTACAACTTGGCATGGGACATGTAGACAACTTTTGAAATAAGCTTACTACTCAAAACATCAAAATCCTTTATTCGGATCACTCGCTAGCGCGCGCTAGCTTCAATTTCTAAACGCGCTAAACACTTCCTTCGATAGCGTACGCTAAACCCTACTTTCTTGCGTCGCTAATTAAAATTTTGAATTCCATTCTAGCTCTTGGAGTCCGATTAAGCATTTCATTTCTTACTTAACGTACGCTAATTCTACAATTCTAGCGTCGCTAACTAACGATTATTTGACTATATATATTTCCGTACGACCCTAAAACATATCACACTTCTAACGTACGCAATCGACAGAAAAACTTCCCTCTTGCAAAAACCCTAGACGCACATCCGATCCAAATTCTGCGAGCTTCTCCCTCAAAATCTTCGATTCTCTTCGTTTTTCCTTCATAATGTCAAGCAAAAATCGAAAGGCCATGGAGAAGAACTATAAACGCCCTCGCAACAACGACTTTGACAGCAATCGATTCGTCTCCTTCATTGCGTCGAAAATTTTCTTCGATATTCTTCCACAAGAAAGTTTGACCGATTGCTACTACTTCAACTTTAGCAGCCATGAACGGGTCAAGGTAAGCATTCGCGACTTCTTTGAAGCTTTGGGTATTGCACGTTTTTTTGAGTGCAAAGAAATTGTGTACCCTGAGTGTGTTCGTCAATTTTATGCGAATTTGCATCTTGGTGAAAGTGGTAATAATGGAGGTTTTGTGCTCGAAAGCCTCGTGAACGGAACTATAGTGAAGGTTTCTTCGGAAATTCTTCACGAGTTGTTTGGGTTATCGAAAGACGGGTTTGATTGTTGTGGTAAAAACATTGTCGAAGAATCTGCGGTGTCGGAGAGAGAGATTGGTGATTTTCTGTGTTCGAAAACAGTCATCGAAGTCACGGATGACGTTTTCGAGAACAATGATTTCGGTATACACATTCGTTTGTTGTTGGCCGCTTTAACGAAATGCTTAATGCCAAAAGTCAACACCCAACACAAGTTAGTCGGTGTTGATAAGAATGTCGTATATAGGGTGCTGAAGGATGATCGAGTAGATTTCACTGGGATTGTGATAAGCTGGATGAAGGCTAAAGGGGAGTCTTTTCGGTCAAAAAACTATATGTCGAGAACCAGGAAATCTGGACTTCCATTCGGGTCAATTCTTACGGTGATTTTTCGACATTTCCGTGTTGACTTGTCTAATGAGGCACACGTTCCGGTGTCTCGGGGACACGAGATAAGTGACATAACCCTCAAGGCCATGCACTATGTCGAGACTTTCAATCGAGGCTGGGTATTGTTTCCATATCTCCGGGATGATGACCAAGTGCCAAAAGGCACACGGATGCCTACACCGACCGAGCAAGTCACGCACCGAGGACCCCACACGCTTAAGGAGCTGTAATCCAAGTCTTTTTTTCGTCATCCGAAGACGAAAGGAAAACGACCAATGAGAGATGTTGTTTCGGAGGAAGAGGAGAGCGACCTTTGTGCTCGGATGCGGGGCATCGAGACCTCTCAGGCTGAGATTCGAGAGGATGTTCGGGCTCTGCGTTCGGAAGTCCGGGAAGTGCGTGGGCTGATATCCGAGTTCATCCGTTTCACACACCCTTCGTTCCCTTTCCCTTCGTCTTCTTCCGATCCTTAGATTTGAGGATTTTATTTTTTGATGTTTGATGTAGAATCTTGTTGGTCGAACAATCTATATGTCTCAAGTCATGTATTACTTGCATTTTATCTTAATGAAATTCGCATTTCTTCATTTGGCATTTGTTATTTACAAGTATTGTTATTTACATGTATTGCTGTTTACACTTTGAATAATGGCAATGTCATTAATATTTGTTATAATGCAACAATTCAGGGGGAGTTCCTTTTTGTTTATGTCAAAAAGGGGGAGAATACTCCAAAAAACCAAAATCTACTAATATATCGAACAAGTTTACCTTGATTCGAATCATTTCAAAATGTTTTTGCAGGTATTAATTAAATGTTTTGACATCATCAAAAAGGGGGAGATTGTTGACTCAAAATGTATTTTGATGATTATTACATTCAAAACATTTAATTAGATCAATCTCGGCTCGATAATATTTTGAAGGAGCAAAATATAGCTAGCGAACGCTACTCATCATATAGTAGCGCACGCTATCGGGATATACATATACAGTCCAAACAAGTCAGCTGCAGCCAAGTGAAGTCGCCTGATCGATAGCGCACGCAAGCTATTCAATGTTAGCGCACGCTAAGAACCTACAGTTAGCGCACGCTATACAGTAAAAATAACGCACGCTATCGTATTTCTCCAGAGGACAGTGAAGATTGGAAGGAAATCAGAAATGGATGTTGCGCACGCTACTCATATCATCTTACGTACGCTAAAGCAAGGACATAGCGCACGTTACTGATCACCTCTAGCGCACGCTACCAATATTACTGTATGTAGTCCAGTAGCTACTGGACTCAATTCGTTAAAGCCTTTACGTACGCTACACAAGGTAACGTACGTTAATGAAAGAAACTAGTAGCGCACGCTAAGATATAGGCATTAGCGCACGCTAAAAGAAGTCTGCATATTACCGTTTGAATTTCTACCGTTAGAAGGCAAGTGTCAATGCAGATCCGGAAAATCTGGAAAAGTTGGATTTAATTAATGCTAGCGCACGCTATACATACTTTCTAGCGCACGCTAATCATAAATCTAGCTGTTGGATAAAGAGTCGTTGGAGAGAAAATCGGACATTGTCAAAGTCAAGATCGAAGACTAGTTGACCAGACGTTAACGCACGCTACCAATTCATTACTAGCACACGCTAGACATGGTATTTTACCGTTGCAACAGTCTTTGTGACCGTTCAGAGATCCCAAGTCAAAAACCGATAGCGCACGCTACAAGGCACTATTAGCGCACGCTAATAGTATGTTTTTCAGCATTTGAAGGATGGATCTCACCTATAAATACCCGAAGGACTTGGGTATCAATCACACAACTTCAAGCATTCAAGCATACAAGCATACAAGCAATCAAAGCATTCTTGAGCTCAGTTTTATATCTTTTATTGCATTTCAAGTTGTGAGAAAAGAAAGATACAAGAGTGATTTTAATTGTAATATCTATTATTCTTTGTATTCTTTCATTTGGTTGTAAGTGTTGCATCACTTACACTTGAGCGTAAAAGAAACGAATCAAGAGTCACTAATCCGGTGTTATTAGGATCTTTGATCCGGCATTGTTAGGATTATACTCCCATATTCGTATAGTGAGGATTATCTAGTTCCTATAGAACACTAGATAAACAAACATTTATATTGAGGAAAAGGTTGAGCTTGGACCGATAGAAGACAAGTGATTGTAACGGTTGTGAACTCGAACCGATAGAAGACGAGTTAAGATTGTGGTTTTTCTTAAGCCAGTAGAAAAAGAAAGTCGGAGAGAGGACGTAGGCAAGTTGCCGAACCTCTATAAATTCTTGAGTCTTTAAATTCCGCACTATTTTCTATTTACTCGCAAGAAATTTCGGTATTCCGCATCACCACTATTCAACCCCCCTTCTAGTGGTGAATTTATCTCTTCACAAGGTATGTCACCGACAATTCATCAATCATCACATAATCACATCACAAAATAACAATTGCATGTAACTTTATTCGTGATAATACGATCTAAACATACAGAGAAATATATTTAGCGCAATGGAGTACATTTACTCAATCATATAGTAGAAAAAGAAATAAGTGCTCAACGTGAAACAACATGTAATACTGATGGTATTACATGGATGATGTTTGATGTTGATGATGCTTGATATTGATGATGTTTGATATTTGTTGGTGTTGGAAATATTAAAAAAAATGTGTTAGTAGTCATTTTTCAAAAGAAAAGATTATGAAATGGAGTACGTAATGTCGAGAAGCATGCTTGTATGTTGACTCCTATATGTGTTATAAGTATGATATGCATGATTAGAGGTTGCATGTTTATTGTTTTTGTTGCTAGAAACGAGCTCTAGATTTATATGAGGTTTTTCCCATTTTCGCCGGAAATTGGCAGTTTAGCTACACTTAACGGAAATGGTCATAACTTTCTCCACGGTTAATAGTTTTGAAATCCATAAAATGGACATAAAACTAGACTTTAGTGGTGTTGCAGTGGTATAAGATATACTGTCTTATTGTGCAATCACAGAATTTCAAATATTTCCAGCCTTTGTGCACATTATGTTTTTTATTATGTTAAGCGCATGGTAATGGTTTTCGAACCAAGGAATGTGTAACGGAATCGAGCGTCGATTACCTTTGTTATTATATTTATATGTTCTATGATCAGTAGTATTCTATAAGAGAGTCATATCTTTTATTATTAAACATAAGTCGAATGCAAAACCATAAAGTCCAAACATATAGATCGAGTCCATTGTCCGTTAGACTTCGTTAAGCTCGGTAGACCGCTAAACTTAGTTGTTTCTGATGAAATATGGAGCAGCAGATTGAAGCGTAAGGAATAACCGAGAATCATTTTTCTTATGTTTATTACTTATCCAGGTGGGCTTTCTATACGAAAATGATTTGAACGTTGCTCTATTTTGATGAAATATTTTACAATCAAATTATATTTCAATTGATTATGCTGCATAAAAACTTTTATGTAGATTCTTATTAACCTATCACCGTTGGCTTGTCAACCTATGAAATGATCGGATACTGAGATAGTCAAAGGTCGATGGCCTGTGTTAGTGTACACAGTACTCGGGATTGTGAGCCCTCTTCGGAGTGGCCGATCTTGGGGAATAATGTTCGCGGGAGGTAGCCATCTTCACTGGTGTAAATTATGGATATGGTGAATCTGATGATATATGCAATGAAATTAAAAGATTTAGTAAACATGTGCTTTTTCTTAAACACCCCCGTGTGCTACTGCTTATATACATGATGACAAATACGAAAGCATGTTTTATCTTCTAGCAATATATTCGTGTAGTACGTTGTACTCAGCCCTGTATATCTTTTAAAATGTGCAGGTTGAGCAGGGGATGTGATAGAGGGTGTTGAGTGGAAGTCTTTGGTCTACAAATAATGTCAAGCCCTGGTTACATATCTTAAAATATGTAACCAACCATGTTTTTCCGCTGTAAACACTCTTTATGATTTTGTTAAGATATGTAACCAACCATGTTTTTCCGCTGTAAACACTCTTTATGATTTTGCTTTCTAAGTCACGTTGTTTGTAATGTACTATGAAGCCTTTCCTAAACTTCAAGGCTAACATTAATATTTTTACTATGTATTCTTACGTTGGATTCTAAGTCACTCCCATAGGATTGATTCCCCTTCATGATGCCTTGATAGGTCCTTCATGGAAATCCATCCCTATTCATTATGGTATCAGAGAGGTTGATTTGCTCTGTGTCTATATTCTTTCAAGTGAAGTTTAGCTCGATTCTCTAAACTGGTATAAGAATCAATTATCAACTCAACACCTCATCATGTCATGCTCAACTGAAGAGTAAGGTAAATGATTTACTAGTCTTTATGATTCAAACTTCTTTTGCCATGAAAAATGTATCTCTTTACGAGCTTTGATGAGATGTTAATTATGAATATGTATGGAACGATATATGTATGACGAAGCATGTATATATGATTTTTTTTATGATTACGCATGAGTTGTTGCTGATGAAGAAGCATGAAAGACGATAACCTAGAAACTTCCTTAGGGTCTTCTATTATGCGAATGTGAACTTATGCGCCTTAAGTATTTCAGCATATACACGAATATGAAGGGCGAACAATGACGATGTAATAACGAGGATAAATGATGCAGCGACATCTCCAATGAATATGACTTATGTACGAGTAATTCGAGTATGGTTATTTTCTATTGAGATGTTCATTTAGGGCCAAACCCGAATAACTTTCATAATGTACCACATTAGGGAGTATATTTTTTCTCATGTTAGGTGTTTCTCAGAGTCTAGAGTTCGAGTCGAGAACTTAGAATGAGAATATATTCTTCTTCTGAGAACCCTTTAGTAGAGTTGTTCTATTATGTTGAGACGTTGTTGTATTATACGTATACGTTCTTCATAGGATGGCGACCACGAAGACAATACCGCAGAAGTTAGCAAGGAGAAGCGGACACCGTGTGACCTTGTAGAGGCTTTCCGAAGCATGTATCGAGGCACGGGTGCCACCATAGCACAATCCGTGGCAGACCTCGAGGCATCTTGATGCCTAGATACTCCTCATGGTGTCTCGTACTATGAGGGCACTCAGCGCCTTATCGATCTCCTTTCGGTCAAGTGGAGGGAGTCGGCTACTGCAGTCTCGTGGTACTATATCTTTTTACATGAGCCCACTTTAGTACCGTCCGGAGATTTCTTGGCCTTTTCTATCCGGATCACCACTCAGTACTTCCAGCACCATGCACTTCCCCCTGGAGCTTACGTGTATCGACCGTATACTAGAGGAGATTTGCGCGAGAGGCCAGCTACAGCTCTACCCAGCCAGGTGGTTCTTGCTGCACCGTCTCATACTCAGGGTGGGTTAGACCTGGAGGCAGGGACCTCAGCACCTCGCCGCAGAGACATGAGGATTGAGCCTTTTATTCTTAGGAGGACGCCTCCGCCACTTCGACCTATGCCAGTCATTAGTTCAGTCCACCCACAACCGATCGCAGACGATGCTCATCTACTTCTACAAAAAAAGCGTAGAGTTGTTGAAGGCCCTATTGCAGTCTCTCTTGTTTTAGACGAGGAGTCGAAAGAAGATCCGGAAGAGGATCTGGAGGAGTTTTTCGAGGGAGACAACTCGACCACCGAGTCTAGGGCGACTTGAGATAGTTCATGATGGTGCTATCTATTTATTTTGTATTTTGTATGCCGAATGTTACTTTTCTGCTTATATGTGTCGTGCTGATGTCTAGCACTTTCTTATTTTATTGACGGCAATGCTATTTGTTAGAGCATCCCGTATTTTGGTATATGTATAAGCAGGTAGCCTAGATCAGCTTGAATAGCTTGATAGCCTATAAGACCTCGTTGAAGGCAATTGTTCTATTATGATGCATATGATATATTGATATATAGTTTGCCCTTTATGGGCTTTTCTTCTCATGAGTATGATGGTGTTATTTTCTGATCTCTTTCTCGACCTTGCCATGAGAGTTATCTATGAGTATATGTTGATGCGTTATGATTATGTAGTTGCGAAACTATGATCAAGTATGATGATAACTTGGACCAATGAGTATGAACTAATGATGATTATGTGAACCACAGAATGGCACCCATAAGGGAAAGAAGGAGATGAGGTCATGAACGCGACCCTACACCACCACCACCTCCTCCAACTCAATGCGCTATTGAAGAGATTTTCCTCAAGCAGAACCCGTCTACTTTCAAAGGATCAGGAAACCCGAGTGAGGCTGAGCTTTGGATTAGAGCTATGGAACGAATTTTAAACATCCTAAGGTGTACCAACCAAGAGTGCCTTTCTTGTGTGCTCATCCAACTCACTGGATCTGCAGACTTCTGGTGGGAAGCACGTAGGAAGATCCTGACAGCTGAGCAACTGGAAAACTACTCTTGGGAGGAATTCAAGGATGCACAGTATGACAAGTATGTTTCAAAAACCTTCAAGGTCAAGAAGGAAACTGAGTTCTATAATATGAAGCAAGGGAGGATGTCAGTGACCGAGTGTGATAAGATGTTTTGTGAGTTAGCAAGGTATGCTCCAGACCAAGTTGATACTGATGAGAAGATGGCAGGGAAATTTAGACCTGGACTGAGGCATGAGATAGGCATGTCTTTAGCTATCTATGGAAGCCTGAGCTACACTGAATTACTAAACAGAGCTCTGGATATCGAGGCAGCAATGCCATAAGAGAAACGAGAACCCACAGTTACACCACCACCCACTCAGACAAATTCCCACGAATATAAGGGGAAACGTAAGTGGGGAGGCCAAAACAATGGTGGAAATAACAACCACAATGGGAACAACCAGGATAATAGAAAGCCGTGGCAGGTAAATATACCTCATGGACAGCCTCAGGCTCAAGGAGGCAACAATCAGGGACGACATGTGGTTCCTGCTCAGGGAGGAAATAATCAGGGACGAGTTGCAAATCTTGTATGTCCCAAATGTAACAAGCATCATCATGGTGCCTGTCTGTTGGGCCCTGGAATTTGTTACACATGTGGTCAGAAAGGCCATATCATGAGGAATTGTCCTAAGCAGCAATAGGGAGAGAGACCAAACCACCAGGGTCAACCCCAGCCACTGTGGGCACTGCAAGGATAGCCGCAACTACCGCCACCACCTAAACAGCAGAATCAGAATGCTAGGTCATATGCCATCAATCAGAAGCAACCCGAGAAGGATAAAGGTAACTTGGAAGTTATGGGCAAACTTCTTAACCTACCTGTAATTGTTTTGTTTGATACTGGAGCATCTCATCCATTTATTGCTAGAGCATGTGTGGATAATCTTAACATTATACCGGAATGTGGTAGTCATGTCATGAGAGTATCTACACCACCGGGAGGAATTTCAATTACCACACATGTTTTTTCTAATCTGGAATTACATATCGGAAACCTTAAAGTGGTAACTAATAATCTGATGTTATGACGATGTGGGATGTTGATGTAATCCTAGGAACAGATTGGTGACCTAAGAATTATGCCACAATTCTTTGTCATGATAGGAAAATTTTCTTCCAACCACTAAGAAAGGAGCCCACAGCCTTTCACAGCATTAGAATTGGTAGAGGAGCACCCGTTATCTCTGCCCTTCAAGCCAAAACGATGATGAGAATGAAGGATTGTCAGGATTTCCTTGTTTACCTTAATGGGGAAGCTGGAGAATAAAAAACGATAGGAGATGTGCCAATTGTGCGGGAACTCGAGTATGTTTTCCTAGAAGTGTTATCGGGTTTACCACCAGATATGCATGTGGACTTCAGGGTCATCCCCAGTGTTGAAAGAACCATATAGGATGGAACCGAAGGAACTACAAGAACTTAAGATCCAACTGCAAGAGCTATTGGATTTAGATTTCATCAGACCGAGTGTTTCTCTATCGGGAGCACCTGTCCTTTTTGTGAAGAAGAAGGATGGTGCGCTGAGAATGTGTATAGATTACAGGGAGATGAACAAGCTCACACTTAAGAACAAGTATCATCTGCCAAGGATATATGAAGAAAGATTTAGGTCTGGGTATCCCCGGTTCAAGATTCGATCGGAAAATATACCCAAGATAGCTTTCCAAACAAGATATGATCACTATGAGTTTATAGTCATGTCATTCGGATTAAATAATGATCCTACAGTATTCATGGATCTTATAAATAGAGTGTTCCACCCGTACTTGGATAAGTTTGTCTTGGTGTTCATAGACAACTTTCTCATTTACTATAGAAATGGGAAAGATCATGAAGAACACCTCAGGATAGTGTTGCAAATACTGAGAACTGAGAAACTCTTTGCCAAATTCAGTAAGTGCGAATTTGGTTGAAAGAAGTAATGTTTCTTGGGCACATTGTGTCAGCAGATGGTATTAAGGTGGACCCAACTAAAGTGGAAGCAGTACGTGGGTGGAAGTCACCAACCAACCCTAATGAGATAGGAGTTTCTTGGGTCTAGTTGGGTGCTACCGAAGGTTCATCGAATGATTTTCCAAGATTGCTAGACTAATGACACAACTGTTGCTGAAAGGAATTAAGTATTTATAGATGGATGAATGTGATGAGAGTTTTCAGGAACTCAAGAGAAGATTAACTACTATGCCAGCTTTAGCTACCAGATGCGAACAAGGAGTATGTGGTTTACACGGATGCTTCTAAGAACGGGCTAGGTCGTGTATTGATGCAAGATGTGAAAGTGATAGCTTACACATCATGATAACTTAGGCCGCATGAGGTGAATTATCCCATACATGATTTGGAACTAGCCGCAGTTGTGCACTCATTAAAGATATGTAGACATCACCTTTATGGGTGAGGTGTGAAATTTTTACTGATCACAAAAGTTTAGAGTACTTTTTCAAGTAGAAGGACTTGAACATGAGATAGAGGAGATGGCCGAATTGGTAAAGGATTATGATTGTGGTATTAACAGTCACCCCAGCAAGGCTAATGTGGTAGCGAAAGCCTTGAGTCATAATACTCAATCATAGTTAGGATACCTACTTACAGCAGAAGGGGATCTAATCCAAGATTTTGAAGGAATGAGTTTAGAGGTGGTTCATCCACCGAAAACAATAATGGGTCGTGTCGCGATGTTAGTGACGACACTAGATCTGAGAGGACGGATAGTGAATGTGTAGAAGGGAGATGAAGCATTTGAGGAACTATGCATAAGAATTAGATACGAACCATGCCATATATTTTTTGAATAGATTCCATAACCCAGGAAGTTACCGTGAAGCGGCTGATAACGTAATTATGTTCTAAGAAAGAATATGTGTTCCACATCATGAGGAATTAAAGAATGAAATTATGAGTGAAGCTCATGATACTCGCTACACCGCTCACCCAAGAAGTACCAAGATGTACCAAGACCTGAAGAGAAATTTCTAGTGGGACGTTATGAAACGGGATGTAGCTTCATTTGTCGAGCGATGTTTGGCTTGTCAGCAAGTGAAAGCACTACACCGATGACCTTATGGGAAGTTACAGCCACTGACCATTCCAGAATGGAAGTGCGAAGGAAAAATGATGGATATTGTGACTAGTTTGCCTAGGATCAAACGAGGAAACACTGTTATATGGGTTATAGTAGACAGACTCACAAAATCAGCTCACTTTTTGCCTATCCCAATCACTTATGGATCTAAGAAGTTAGCACAGTTATATGTCCGTGAACTTTAGTACCGCTTTCCACCCGCAGACCGATGGACAATCGAAAAGGACGATTCAGACACTAGAAGCCATGTTGAGAACTGTAGTGTTAGATCAAGGTGGAAATTAGGACCATGTTTTGCCGTTAATCGAATTTGCTTACAACAACAGTCATCAGGCAACGATAGGTACGGCGCCTTATGAAGCCTTATACGGCAAAAAATGCAGATCACCACTTTAATGGGATGAAGTGGGTGATAGATATATTTTAGGGCCAGACATAGTAGATGATCGAGATTATCCGCAAGATACGACATAGAATACAAGAGGCCCAGACTCGACAAAAGTCATATACTGATATACATCGAACAGAATTGCATTCTGAAAGTGGGGATAAGGTTTTCCTCAAGATTTCCTCTTTTAAGGGAATAATCAGGTTTGGCGTTAAAGGCAAGCTTAGGCCACATTTTATAGGTACATATGAGATTCCCTAGAGGATCGGCCCAGTTGCTTATAGGTTGGCCCTGCCACCTAGTCTTAGGAGTGTTCACAATATTTTCCATGTTTCTCAGCTGAGGAAGTATGTATTTGATCCCAAGCATGTGATTCATCAGAGTGACATAGTTCTTAGTCACAAGATGAGTTGTGAAGAGAGGCCTGAAGCTATTTTAGACCAGAAGGTTCAAGAAATAAGGAATAAGTCCATTCCTTTGGTAAAAGTATTATGGAGTCACCACGGTCAGAAAGAAGCTACGTGGGAACTCGAAAGCAAGATAAGGGAGAAATACCCAGAACTCTTTGATGAGGTACGTAAACTTTGGGATGAAATTTCATGTTAGAGGGGTAGAATGTAATGCCCCGGTCTTTTATATGCATAATTTATTATACCCCCTAGTGCAACATTAGGGCTTTTGCATTCCTAAGTAATAAAATTTTGACTAATTGGATAAGTTTAGATTTATTTACATGTCTCTAATTTAGAAATTCAATGTTCGGTTATCTGGTTGGGATTCTCTTCCAAATTTGATTTTTATTTCGATAGAGAGAATCTTGATTCCATCGCCTTCTACATGCACTATTTTTATGTTGCGAGTATGATCTTTGAAAGTTTACTTTTTGAGTTTCTGGGTATATTATATATCGAGTCGTTTTCTCGGATAATTAGCATTCTGTAAATTTTGGGATGTAATTTCATGTTAGAGGGGTAGAATGTAATGCCCCGGTCTTTTATATGCATAATTTATTATACCCCCTAGTGCAACATTAGGGCTTTTGCATTCCTAAGTAATAAAATTTTGACTAATTGGATAAGTTTAGATTTATTTACATGTCTCTAATTTAGAAATTCAATGTTCGGTTATCTGGTTGGGATTCTCTTCCAAATTTGATTTTTATTTCGATAGAGAGAATCTTGATTCCATCGCCTTCTACATGCACTATTTTTATGTTGCGAGTATGATCTTTGAAAGTTTACTTTTTGAGTTTCTGGGTATATTATATATCGAGTCGTTTTCTCGGATAATTAGCATTCTGTAAATCGCAGAACTTTTCTCCGACTTTAAGCTGTATGTTGGACACGATAATTTAAGTATACAACATACATAAAATACCTGAATAATTTTATCTGCGGAAGAGCGAAACATAAAATATTCTCCGACCGCTTTATTAAACGCCTAGGCTTAACCTAGTATATAAGGGGACATTACCATTTTTGCTCTTCACTTCTTATCCTCCCTTCCCCATTCAAGTGAGATTCCTCCATTGTTCTTCCATTAGAGCTCCACAAACAAGCTCCATTGTTGTGCCAAACTTGAATCAAAGTTCATATTCAAGTAAGTTAGCTTCTCCTCTTGATTTCCATCCAAGTAAAAATCAAATTTAGCTACTTTAAAATTTAGAAGCTGATGAAGGAACTTAGGTCTGATGTTTTAATATTTTGTATGTTTTTTGTAAGTTGATTCTAAAGTACGTGGGAGTGTTTAAAACAAGTTTTATTAATGCTTCGATTTTTGTTATTTGGGCCGAAAATATTAGGGTTCATAGCTCAAGCAGGTATTGTTTTCTTATGATTTTCTTACACAATATGTTTCTACTTTATGACATGATGCTATGATGAATTTATGGGATTTTAATAAAATTTTTGATATTTTGAAGGAAAGGAAGAATCATGCTTAGTTCATGATATATTAATATATGTTCAAAATAACTTGATATCTGTGATGATGCATGAAAGGAGTATATGATATTTTTTACTAGATTTTTATAAAATGTTTTCGAAATTTGTTTGAAAACAAAGACACGAAGTTAGATTTATGAAGTTGATTATGTGTTAGATAATAGTTGATGTAACTAAAGAGCATATTATGTATTGAGGATTTTTAAATCATGTTTAGGTCATTTTCATGTTAAGAACAATATGAGTATGGATTAAATATATTTCTAGATAATTGATGATGTTTGATGTTGATGATGCTTGATATTGATGATGTTTGATATTTGTTGATGTTGGAGATATAAAAATGTGTTAGTAGTCATTTTCAAAAAAAAAAGGGATTATGAAATGGAGTTGGTAGTGTCGAGAAGCATGCTTGTATATTGACTCTTATATGTGTTATAAGTATGATATGCATGATTAGAGTTTGCATGTTTAGGGTTTTCGATCCTAGAAATGAGATCTAGATTAATATGACATTTTTCCCATTTTCGCCGGAAATTGGCAGTTTAGCTACACTTCACGGAAAAGGACATAACTTTCTCCATGGTTAATAGTTTTGAGATTCGTAAAATGGACATGAAATTAGACTTCAGTGGCTTTCCAATGGCATAGGATAGATTGTCCAGATCTTAACGTGCAATTACAGAAGTCCAATTCTTTCCAACCTTTGTGCACATTATGTTTCTCATTATGTTAAGTGTTTGATAATGGTTTTCGAACCAAGGAATGTATAACGGAATCGCGTGTCAGTTACCATTGTTAGTATCTTATATATTATATGGTCAGTTGGATTCTCTAATAGAATCATAGATTTTATTATTAAACTTAAGTCGAATGCAAAACCCTAAACTCCAACCATGTAGATCGAGTTCGTTGTCCCTTAGACTTCGTTAATCTCGATCGACCGCTAAACTTAGTTGTTTCCGATGAGAGGTGGAGCAGCTGATTCAAGCATAAGGAAGAGACAAGAATAATTTTGCTTGCACTTATTACTTATCCAGGTCGTCTTTCTATACGAAAATGATTTAAGCTTTGCTCTATTTTCATGAAATGTATTACAAGCACATTATGATTTCAAATTATTATGATGCATAAACAGTTTTATTGGGATTCTTATAAACCTATCACTGTTGGCTTGCCAACCTATGGAATGATCGGATCCTAAGGTATACAAGGTCGTTGGCCAGGTTTAGTGTACACAGTACTCAGGATTGTCAGTTCTCTTCAGAGTGGCCGATCTTGGGGAGTAACGTTCGCGGGAGGTGGCGACCTTCCCCGGCGAAAATTATGGATATGGTGAATCTGATGACATATGCAATGAAACAAAATGATTTAGTAAACATGGGCTTTTTCTTAAAATCGCTATGTGTTACTGCTTATATGCATGATGACAAATACGAAAACATGTTTTATCTTTTGGCAATATGTTCATGGAGCATGCACTCAGCCCTGTGTATCTTTTACAATATGCAGGCTGAGCAGGGGATGCGATGGAGGGTGTTGAGTGGAAGTCTTTTGCCTACAAACGATGTTAATCCCTGGTTACATATCTTCATATATGTAACCAACCATGTTTTTCCGTTGCAAATACTCTTTATGATTTTGCTTTCTAAGTCACGTCGTTTGTAATGTACTATGAAGCCTTTCTTGAACTTCAGGGCTAATATTAATATTATTACTATGTATTCTTACCTTGAATTCTAAGTTATTCCCACGGGATTGATTCCACTTCATGATGCCTTGATAGGTTATTCGTGAAAATCCACCCATATTACTTATGAAACTCATGTTTCCCTCTTTCTTCCCCACTTCTTAATTCCTACCCCGGGTCACGCCCTGGCTGTGCCGTCCTTATGCATAAGGGCCGCAACAATATACATGTTTACTTACAGGAGAAAGAATCCTTTTTTGGTATTTAGTATAATCTGATACTTGTCCGTCAAGACGTATGTCGAGGTTGACCCCCATCTTTCGGTTTTCTGGGTCGAACTACTCTAGTGAAAATCTTAACGTCATAAGCAAATCCCTACTAAATCCTCAAGTCAAAAGTTCATGAATATTTATCACAATCTTTCTCCGTCATTGACTGTCCCAGAGTGAAATTCGTGTAACGAATTGAGGGTGAGCTGGTTTGAGTATAGTAATCCATTAACATACCTACAATGTGTGCTTCCACTAACCATTAGTGACGATAGGCACTTCCCAAGTAGAAGAACATGTCATACAAGTCTTCTCAAACTTAACACCCAATCAAGTTTCATCGACTTGCGAACAATTAAGTATTTGAGTCATAAACACTTCTAGTGCCAACCACCTTATCCAATAAGAAGTGGAATGTTTGCTCTCCAATATACGGACTAGATTATATATATATATATATATATATATATATATATATATATATTTATGAGTCACGAATGCCAGTGACTGTCAGTAGATAAGAAACAACCAATTGACAAGTGCAATGCCCTCTCTTATACATCTCTGTGGTATTCGAGGGATATTACTAACATTTAGTAGAGACTGCTACTTGTCCTTCAAGTAGCACTTCGAGGTTGACCCCACCGAAAGGTTATTGGATTGAACTACTCTAAAGACTAACTTAGTATGACAAGTACATCTCCTACTGAATCTTCAAGTCAACGGTTAACACATACCTATCCCAACCTTATGATACAGTCATTGATTATCCTAGAGTGAAATCCATATAGATGAATGGATGTGAGTTGTATCTAAGTATACTAATCTCATTAGCATACTTATAGTGAACACTCCCACTACTCATGAGTGAATACATGGTCATATCCAAGCATATGTTATAAAAAGTATATACAGTTAAGTTTTATCACTTGCAGATAAGTTAAGAAATTGAGTTCTAAATTCTTCTAGTACCATAGTAGAATGTAGGTTGCAAGGATATAATTTATATTTATTTACCAAATCAAGAATACCGATAACATAGAGTAAAATAAGAAATAACAACAGCCTTTTTATTAATAAAACAAGACTTCATAAGTATATATAAATGCCATAACTCTCTCATCTCCAAAGTGGTATTCTTGGGTATACCATAACATTAGCATCTTGGTGTTCCTCCTTATTAGCATTCGGATTCACGGTGGGAGGTGGTTGGTCCCCATATGGAACATTCTCACCAGCGTCCTCATTATAATGTTAAATATCAACAACACCCCTCGTGTGTTAAACCGCTTTAGCATTCTGTATAGCTCTATGACGCGCTATCTCAAAAAGGAGTGATAATCTATAAGTCTAGATTAATTTCATATTTATTTTATGATATCATTCAGTCCATGTAACGACCCCAGTCCGGTACGATAGTATTACAACACCATAAACCTTACTCACAATGATCTACCATACTTGATAACGACTAATAACCATGATATTTGACCACTACAGTCAAACTGCATAATAAATATAGACCAACAAGTCAAAAGAGTGTAATAAATAGATCGGCATGGCCACTCGACGACATAATGATGATAAGTTCAACAAAACTCCATCACAACTTAATCATACACAGGGTTCCAAATATATTAACATACCCGTGCACTGATAGGACTTTATAACAAAATGAAATACAACTCGGCAAACAAAAACTATATGCCGACTCTCATGTGATTAGCGTCGTCGCCTTTCATCATCGTTCGTGCAGATCCTGTGATTGCTCCCTCGAACTGCTAATTCCTGGCATGCATAAAAGACATACACCCCATAATTATGGTTAGCGCTGGATTATATAAACACTATGAAAGTATACAGACTATACAATTAACATCATACAACCTCAATCATAAATCAGACAAAGACAACATCTTACAAAGAATTCTCGAAAAGCATTCACGTTATGAAAATAATACAAAACCTTAAAAAATAGAAGTCTTGGTGTTTTGGAAAACAAAAAGTCATTAGGACCTCGAGTCCTTAGTTATAAAATCATTTCAAAATCATTAAGGTCTCGGCCCAAAATATATTTCACACCACAATATCTAGATACAAAGATGTGGTCCGCGGGATCACGGCCCAACAACATTACATCACAACACGGGTCCATAGGTGTAACACCCCAAAAAAAAACTTACGGGAGTATTACACGCCGTGGGCCCCGTGCCGGAACCCACCAGGCTAAAAACCATTTACAAAAACGCCCAAAAAAGGCCGATGACAGTAGTATTTTCCAAAACTCACAAAATCATTTGAAAACACCAACTACCATCAAGACAATCAAGGCCAAAAACTCGGTTAAATCGAATCGGTTTTCGAAATCAAACTCAGTTGGCATAAAGCCGAAAGCCATTTGAAAGAACTCACACAGTGGATAGAAACATAGTCCAAGATACATATACATCAATAATGATATATACAAACAAAATACACGATTCCCCAACAATATGCCATAGCCAGTATCGTCCGGAATCCTCGCCTCACGACCGCTACCATCAAAGTTCTCAATACCTGAAAAATAAGTCCCACAACGGGGTCAGCAATAATGCCCGACAAATAACCACAAGTACATAAACATAAATATTCACATGCCATGCATCATGAGAATAATAACCTCAACGATAACCTTACCACTTCCGGTAATCCAACCAGTCTCGTCAAAAATCCCAATATCATGATAGTACCATAAAAATCCCAATATCACAACAATACCGTATAATACCTCAATACCGAATACTTTCTCGTACATAATCCTCTATGTACGATTACCATAAAACATACCTCTATCCGGACTTCCTTCCGGAATGCATACCACCAAGAATATCCAAAATGACATCAACAATATCTGAATACTACAATCTTCCCAAGATTGTCCAAGTATCTCAACAATCATCAACTGTGCATTCTAATCCTTTTAGAACATCACTGAACATTCATCAATATGCAATACAACATAAAATACTTATGAAATGTAAATGGAATTACTCATCAAAACATTACAACCGAACAAGTAAACACTTGCCTGGATACCAACATGACAAAACCAACACCGAACTCATCGCCCTCGTCTACGAGCTCTTCAGCCCCGACTGGACGGAATCTATGGCTTTTCACCGCGGCAAAACGATTATACCTATTGGTTAATCAACCTAGAACAATAATCATATCAATAATCGGACCAACTCGGTAACAAGGATCATAACATGCACAATCTGGAATTCAACCTCGTATTATGATCCAGAAATCCATCTCAAAATGGTTTAAACGAATCATCATCTTTAATAATATGAAGAAACATTCGAAGTTCTTATCAAAATCCATCCAAGAAAAATGAACCATTAACAAAGGAATACGAAGATTACCTGGGTTAGACGAACCAAAAAGAAGAACACTAGAACTCCATCCAAAGAATCATGAACAACTTGAAGAACAAGGCTTGAATCCAAGCTCTCAATCTAATGTTGTTAAAGATTATCATTATACAGTGTTTGGGAACCTCAAATACATCCCAACTCTCTCTCTCCTGACTTACTGAAGAAAAATGGACGAAATGCCTCTCAGCACCCGTCTGTCCCCTTTTATAGTATTTATTATTAGCGTGCGCTAACATCTCATGTTTAGCGTGCGCTACAGCCTTAGCGTGCGCTAACTGACTTTGTTAGCGTGTGCTATCGAAGCCCAGAGGCTACTGCCTCGCTTCGTAAACTAGCTTACGTACGTAATGCCCATGCATTAACGTACATAAAACATCATGCCTAGCGTACGCAAGTCCTTTGACCTTAGCGTGCGCTATCCGAAGTTGACTTGCTGCAGTATCGTGTCCCCACATGCCGAAAGCATCCGCGATTACCGGGATTCCTTTGACCGATCTAGAATTAGCGTGCGCTAATCATACGGTTTTAACGTGCGCTAGCTCTACACGACAAACACTCGTTGACCTTATCTGGACACGCGTCGAACATGGCCGAGTCCACCCGCCGAAAGCTAAGATTCCATTATCGGCGATCTGATGTTTGCGTGCGCTAAGCAACATGCGTTAGCGTGCGCTAACTGAATATAAAAATCAACCTGGGCCTACTTGTCGGCCACCTTCCAGAACTAACCCAGCAAGTCGTTACGTACGTTAGGGGTCCTCCTTAGCGTACGTAACCGAACCTCTTAGCGTACGCTATCAATACTTCGTAACGTGCGCTACCTGTACCCAGTAGCGTGCGCTAATGTAACATTTATAGCGTGCACTATCGTTGCTGTGCCTAGCCATATTCAGCCATCCTCAACCAATATCTCGACATACCAATCAATCATACGGCACAATGAATACATATATGCATTCAATAACATTATCAAGCGTTCAGAACGTTCTCAAGCACAAATATCCATCAACGATATCCAACATATAAACGAAAAATATATCCGAAAAATCGGGGTATTACACTCTACCCCCCTTAAAAATAAGTTTCGTCCTCGAAACTTGCAACCTGTCGCCAACAACATATAAATCCAAAGTCACCAAGATAACCAAGAATTATCGAATAATCCGAACAACATACTTACAGGTCAGTGAAGACGAAGATCTCCCGTGATACTAGCATATGACACCATTTCAAAAATCTCGACACAATAAGAATGCCAAAACAGGAATAATCACAATTTGAAAACGATTGGTCTCCACCAAGACCACAACAAGTTTAGAGCACTGTCGAGTTTTGTGGGATTTGTGACGCTGTGTCTCCTCACCTAAAGCGCATGAGCCGCTCCTTGTCACATGCACGTATCACCGGCGTTCCACTCCACATCGAAAGCCGCACATTGCACGTGCCTCGCACCGGCGTTCACTTCCCGATTGGAGCCGCACCTTGCACATGACCACGGCACCGGCGTTCACTCCCTGCCTCGTCATTCTCGGGAAGACCAACAATCCCCAAACCCACACATCACCACGACAGTACTCAAAAATCACACAGTTCCAAAATAATACAGTCCAAAATAGCCAGAAATCCAGCTACATAAAAATCACGCAACTACCACACTGGTAGAGCGACATAATACACATGCCCAGTTATCACAAAACCTTGGGCTCCGATACCATATTTGTAACACCCAAAAAAAAACCTTACGGGAGTATTACACGCCGTGGGCCCCGCGCCGGAACCCACCAGGCTAAAAACCATTTACAAAAATGCCCAAAAAATGCCGATGACAGTAGTATTTTCCAAAACTCACAAAATCATTTGAAAACACCAACTACCGTCAAGACAATCAAGGCCAAAAACTCGGTTAAATCGAATCGGTTTTCGAAATCAAACTCAGTTGGCATAAAGCCGAAAGCCATTTGAAAGAACTCACACAGTGGATAGAAACACAGTCCAAGATACATATACATCAATAATGATATATACAAACAAAATACACGATTCCCCAACAATATGCCATAGCCAGTATCGTCCGGAATCCTCGCCTCACGACCGCTACCATCAAAGTTCTCAATACCTGAAAAATAAGTCCCATAATGGGGTCAGCAATAATGCCCGACAAATAACCACAAGTACATAAACATAAATATTCACATGCCATGCATCATGAGAATAATAACCTCAACGATAACCTTACCACTTCCGGTAATCCAACCAGTCTCGTCAAAAATCCCAATATCAAGATAGTACCATAAAAATCCCAATATCACAACAATACTGTATAATACCTCAATACCGAATACTTTCTCGTACATAATCCTCTATGTATGATTACCATAAAACATACCTCTATCCGGACTTCCTTCCGGAATGCATACCACCAAGAATATCCAAAATGACATCAACAATATCCGAATACTACAATCTTCCTAAGATTGTCCAAGTATCTCAACAATCATCAACTGTGCATTCTAATCCTTTTAGAACATCACTGAACATTGATCAATATGCAATACAACATAAAATACTTATGAAATGTAAATGGAATTACTCATCAAAACATTACAACCGAACAAGTAAACACTTGCCTAGATACCAACATGACAAAACCAACACCGAACTCATCGCCCTCGTCTACGAGCTCTTCATACATTGGATGGAATCTCTGACTTTTCAACTGCTGACAAATCGATTATACCTATTGGTTAATCAACCTAGAACAATAATCATATCAATAATTGGACCAACTCGGTAACAAGGATCATAACATGCACAATCTGGAATTCAACCTCGTATTATGATCCAGAAATCCATCTCAAAATGGTTTAAACGAATCTTCATCTTTAATAATATGAAGAAACATTCGAAGTTCTTATCAAAATCCATAAAATCCCATATAACATCGTTATATGATTATCCAACATGTTCCTCTCATGTAATCATCCAAGAAAAACGAACCATTAACAAAGGAATACGAAGATTACTTGGGTTAGACGAACCAAAAAGAAGAACACTAGAACTCCATCCAAAGAATCATGAACAACTTGAAGAACAAGGCTTGAATCCAAGCTTTCAATCTAATGTTGTTAAAGATTATCATTATACAGTGTTTGGGAACCTCAAATACATCCCAACTCTCTCTCTCCCGACTGAATGAAGAAAAATGGACGAAATGCCTCTCAGCACCCGTCTGTCCCCTTTTATAGTATTCATTATTAGCGTGCGCTAACATCTCATGTTTAGCGTGCGCTACAGCCTTAGCGTGCGCTAACTGACTTTGTTAACGTGCGCTATCGAAGCCCAGAGGCTACTGCTTCGCTTCGTAAACTAGCTTACATACGTAATGCCCATGCATTAACGTACATAAAACATCCTGCCTAGCGTACGCAAGTCCTTTGACCTTAGCGTGCGCTATCCGAAGTTGACTTGCTGCAGTATCGTGTCCCCACATGCCGAAAGCATCCGCGATTACCGGGATTCCTTTGACCGATCTGGAATTAGCGTGCGCTAATCATACGGTTTTAACGTGCGCTAGCTCTACACGACAAATACTCGTTGACCTTATCTGGACACGCGTCGAACATGGCCGGGTCCACCCGCCGAAAGCTAAGATTCCATTATTGGCGATCTGATGTTAGCGTGCGCTAACTGAATATAAAAATCAACTTGGGCCTACCTGTCGGCCACCTTCCAGAACTAACCCAGCAAGTCGTTACGTACGTTAGGGGTCCTCCTTAGAGTACGTAACCGAACCTCTTAGCGTACGCTATCAATACTTCGTAGTGTGCGCTACCTGTACCCAGTAGCATGCGCTAATGTAACATTTATAGCGTGCGCTATCGTTGCTGTTCCTAGCCATATTCAGCTATCCTCAACCAATATCTCGACATACCAATCAATCATACGGCACAATGAATACATATACGCATTCAATAACATTATCAAACGTTCAGAACGTTCTCAAGCACAAATATCCATCAACGTTATCCAACATTTAAACGAAAAATATATCCGAAAAATCGGGGTATTACAATAGGTTATCCTGGTACTGTACTCACAAGTACGTACCCCAGAGATACCATCATATCATACCTAGTTGGACAACTCATGGCTAAACATTGATCATTATTTGCAAGTAACAAACTTCGTAGGCCTCGTCAGACCCTACCTAGTACTATAAATTAGTGGGTTCCAACTTGTACTTGCTAGTACAGAATCCCAAATGCCTTGTCAAGCCTTACTTAGTTAAACCAGCACAAAACCACTGTATCCTGGTCGACACTTTCAAATAGTGAATACCAGAGGTCCCGTCATACCATACCTAGTCGAACACAACGTCTAAATAATCTACAACATGAGTTAATGATAACACCATAATCATATCGAAGCAATACATGATCAATCACGACACAAACACCGATCAACAATACATTGTAATACACATCCAAGTGTGTAAATAAACCGATACAATTATCCCAAATGTCATAATTCCTCAACAATTAATTACCAAGAGCAACGACAACACAAGAAAACATCACCGAGCAATTCATATAAATAACAGTCATCAGCCCTATCCACGACTTTAATCAATGAAACAAAAAGGTATAAACAAGATACTTGCCTCGATAAATCAACACGTGGGTACTCCGAAGAATAAGGCTCGATCAGAAAATCCCGAGACCTACAACCTCCATGAGAGCACAAAAAAAAACACAATTACTACGAGAATATCTGCCAAGCATGATGGGAAACTACCATAAAACCCGAACGAAAACCCCCTTTAAACTATTAACTCAAACATTAGAGCTTCAAGGGTTTCCCAAGATCACCAAAATCATCGACGGGATTGAAAGAATGCAAGATATGGATATACAATCTATAGAATATGCACTATTACAAAAAGTCATATAGGCCACATTTAGAAAACGTGTCCATAGTCTTTTAGCCAAGGATTTTTTTTTACTCTAAAACTGTTACCGTAGGTGGCGTAACAAAAGGGTACCTGTACGGCTATATAAACTTTGAGTGACTATTTCACATTATTTTTCGTAGTTGTACCTCTGTAACCGTGTCTATACAATCCCATTTTTGTTTGTATGTAAAGCATTTTTCCATAACCCCATAGGATCCTTACCGACACACAATTTGATTTTTTAGTAGCTATTGTTTTCCTTTTAGACACTGAAAAATTGTAAAGGGTGGTCGTATTTTTCCTTTTAGATACTGAAAAATTGTAAAAGGTGGCAGTTGTTTTCCTTTTGGACACTGAAATTTATATAAAGTGGACGTTGTTTTTCTTTTAGACACTGAAAATTGTAAAAGGTAGTCGTTGTTTTCCTTCTGGACACTAAAAGATTGTAAGAAGTGGTTGCTGGTTTTCTTTTTGGTCACTGAAAAATTATAAAAAGTGGCCATTGTTTTTCTTTTGGACACTGAAAAATTGTAAAGGCGGCCATTGTTTTCCTTTTGGACACTGAAAAATTGTAAAAGCTGGCCGTTGTTTTCCTTTTGGAGACTGAAAAATTATAAAAGGTGGTTGTAATTTCCCTTCTGGACACTGAAAATTTGTAAAATATGGTCGTTGTTTTCTTTTTGGACACTGAAAAATTATAAAAGGTGGTCATTGTTTTCCTTTTGAACACTGAAAAATTGTAAAAGGTGGCCGTTGTTTTCCTTTTGGACACTGAAAATTGTAAAAGGTGGCCGTTGTTTTCTTTTTGGACAATAAAATTTTGTAAAAGATGGCCGTGGTTTTCCTTTTGGACATTGAAAAATTGTAAAAGGTGACCATTGTTTTCGTTTTGGACACTGAAATTTGTAAAAGGTGGTCGTTGTTTTCCTTTTAGACACTCAAAATTATAAAAGGTGGTCGTTGTTTTCCTTTTGGACACTGAAAAATTGTAAAAGGTGGCCGTTTTTTTCCTTTTGGACACTCAAAATTGAAAAAGATGGTCGTAGTTCGTCCATTAGCCACAGTTTCACATCTAAAAGGTGGTCGTAGTTGTCCATCGGCCACGGTTTCACATCTAAATGGTGGCTGTATTTCATATTGAGCCACAAGAATGTAGTATTGGCCACCTATTTTATCGAGTCTTTAAGGACCTATTTGCCACCTACTTCTATTGTGTAACATAAACTCATTAACAACCACTGATGAAAAGTTGATCTAATTTTTTATTACTCATATGATAAAAAGTTAATTGTCTTGATCAGATAAATGAAAATTGCTTAAAAACAATAAATCAACTGTTTTGATTCAAAAAAAATAAACATTCAACGCCTACCGAAGCACGACTATTTCTGTTATTTTAACTAGGCTACAGTCTTGATTCTCTGGTTGGTTCTCAAAGGGATCAATATCCCGTCATTCATATCATAAGCTTTCTTCTTCTTAATCTTTTTTGTCTTTTCAACTGTCTTCTGGCTATCACACTATAAGAATAAACGTCAAAGACTTCGGATAATATCTGAAGTAAAAATGTTATAATTACCGAAGTCTATGTTCGTGTAGTTAAAGGTATACTTTAGACTTCGCTTATTAGGCGAAGTCTAATATCGTAATAACCGAAGTCTATCTCGGTTTTTAGAACCCGAATATGGGGGTTTGCGAAGTAAAAAAGGTCCTTCCACTTCACTTATCTTATAATCGCTAAAGTGTATATTTCGTATTCGCTTCAGTAAAATATATACAGATGAAGTGAAATAATGTTATCGACTTCGCTTGTTAATAGGCAACGAAGTTAAAGATACCACATTTACTTCACTTTTATTTGTTTAGCCGAAGCATTACACTCCTTTTTACTTCGCTTATTCTATTTTGTGTCGCTAATTATATATCTCTGACTTCGTTTTTTATCCGAAGTAAATAACCACATTGCATATTTCTTTTCAATTTGTAAATATAGAATCCCTGTTAACAGGAACATGATCCATCCAATAAAAAACCTCAATTCACAAGATTGCAACAACACAACCTCAAATACATCAATCAACCTCATTAAAAATCCAACAAACTCAATTCACAAGATCCCAATACAATAACATAAGATCATAAGCATTGATAATAGTAATAAACAACACTTTCATATATAAACGGCGGATTATCGTACAAAAATGCCAAATATTCAGATTCGCGTGATTCACAAGTTTGCATTGGGAATAAATATAATATGCCAACATCAAATAAACTTCCACAATGTCTACGAGACACATGCAGTTCTAGATAATGGACTGCACATCAACCAAACATTCACCATATTTCGCGGAAGTCAACACTGTCTTCTTAGTTTGTGGCGCTAATTCAAACACATTCTGCCAATTATCAAAAAATTTGTTAATATTAGAACAAAACATCAACAAATATCTGATATCATATAAAACAAATATATAACATTGCAACATTTAGTCGGATCCATAAAAACAGAAGACGGAAGACGAATCCATAAAAACGTTATCGAGTCTGGTGGAGATATTTGAAGTAAAACACAGTGCTACATAACTTACAAAATTGATGATGGTCCTTTTCACCAATATCAGAGCAACTAGTGGAATCATCAAAATCAAAATCGATATCTTCTTCGTTTCCAGTAGGAGGTTCTAACACGCTTAAAGCATTCCTGTGGAGCTTAACCTCAACCCCGTTCTTTAAAACCTGGCAGCATATCTTATGTTAGTTTACCAAAAAAACAACTGAAATTGGGAAGAACAACAAACTCAATGAGATGTAACAAAACTAAAAAGAGAACATAAGTGTCGGAACAACACATGCCAATAAAAAAACCCGACACATTTAAACAAAATCTGGGAAATTTTCTTCGAAAATTGACAATCTTCAAACCCCATTCCTTGGTTCTATCACTTTCGGTTGCGTATGGAAAATCAAGAAATAATTTCCAAAATTTGAAGGGGTTCCAAGAATTTATTGATCAATAGACAAACTGGCCCCAAGAATACTCTCAATTAGGTGAACACATACTCCACTAAAATAGCGGAATTACAGGCCAAGAGATAAATGCGCAAAATTATCCAATATCAAATCACCATAAGAGAAAGTAATGAGCAATCCTATAATCTCTGGATTTATGTCTTATCTTTCCATAAACATCAAGGAGTAAGTGTGTATACCAGGCATTGTTGATGAGAAGATACAAACAGAAATAAGCAATATGTTTTCCTAGTAAATAGAAGACGTCCCACCAAAATGTCTAAAGTAGTCTGACATCTTATATGACTTACATTACTACAAAGTCATCAGTAACTCTATTTCCCCAAGAACGGATGCTCAAAGTGCTTGGTTTTGGTACAGTACTTTTCCTGACACTGGGCTTTACTGAAATGACACCGGGCTTCACGGAGAGCAAGAAAATTTAATAGCACTAATTAGCATCACCTTCACTATTTATTCTATACGGAAGTAAAATGTTGAGAATTATGCCCTAACAGAAGAGCTCACCAGGGAATCCATATTTGCCCCTAAAATTATCTAAGTTCTCAGAATTGTCCTGGAGTAGCATGTGATAGAACCGTGTCATACTCGCAACACATTAACAGAAGTTCATGATTATAAAATTAGTTGTGGAATCATCAAAACCTTTTTAGTGCCACTTGTTTCCACCTCGCTGACCTGCTTTGATGCTGGTAAAGATTTCCTTCTATAAACAAAACAGGCACGTCAATGCACAAATCATTCATTTACACTTTAACAGATCAATAGAAAAAGAAAATGTTAACCCTCTAACCTTGTCAGATGGAGAGGAATTATGACGGGTTTTCTGGAACCAACAGAAAAGGAAAAAAAAATCATCAAATGAAATATAATGGAGATTAGGAATCTCACCTCTTTGTCTGAGAGATACATCAACAACCAGTTTGAAAATATCACGTCTAGTGATCCTTCAGAAAAGTTCGTGTCCTGGGATGTTACATCGCGCACATAAACTTGACATTTTTATGATGTGCATTGAGGGCTTCATTCGAGGGTAGAAAATAATGAAAATCCTAAAAGAATTAGATTCATAGAACAGCAAAGGTGTTACTTAACTAAACTCCGTAAATAAATGTTCGATTATGAACCTTCTTTATAACACTTTCAATGAAGTCTAAAGCTATAACTTATTTAGCATTTTTAGCTAATTCACCCGTGAAACGGCCAATACCACTCCCAGCCTAACCGACTTGCCTTCATATGGCGGGAGCAATGCCAACACCTTCATACATTTTAGAAAAAGAAAATCAGTAAATGATATTAGGGTGATGTCCTTGATCATTAAAAATGGCGAAAATCAACTTATTGACCATGAATGATAATTTCCAATTACAAAAGAAAAGATAAAAGAGAAAAGATATGCATTTTATCAAATAAGAGGTAATATCTTAGAAACTTTGGCACCTATAAATGAAGAGAAGTATAATTCAGATCTCCAAAAACAACTAAGATGCATAATGTAAAACATAACTTGCATAATCACAAATATGTCCTGGTATATAATTAGGAAAAAAAATGTGACCAAAGACAGGTACTTGAAGTCCAAATATAATAAAAAGTGCAGATATGAGCAAGATAAACCGCACAGATGAAGCAGTTCTTTGTATTACATCAAAAGTTATCCAGTTGATTTCCCATGATGCATCAGGTAGACGGTTCTTTGTACTACAGCAATATTTATTATCCATATTTGTCTAGGTTCTCCTAGAAGGATGAAACTAATGCTTCCGGGGTGAAGCACGAGCGAGATTGGCAAAACAATGTTGGATCAAAAAAACACACACGGTGGAGATTGCTACTTACTAAAATTGCTAGCTAAAATAAGAAAAAATGGGGGGGGGGGGAAATAAATGAGTAAAAAACATCCCATTTATGTCAAATTTTGGTTTACTTGCCGCAAAATTATGAACAAAAAACAAGGAGTGTTTATACTTTCTTTTCGATCTATCTCTTTCTACTTTGAGTTTGAGGCAAGCATAAGAAAGCCCCAAGCAAAAAAATTAGAACCGTCAAGATTCTTAACATTAACCTAAAATCTAAAAGATTTGCATCAAAAAGGGGTTGTTATGGATGATGAGCTATATTCCCATCGTGCGGCGGAGTTTTCGTGACTCTCGCATCAGCTGTTTAATCCAATCAAGAGGCACCAAGGCACGTACTCAATAAAAATGCAACAGCAATGGGGTTTTCAACACTAATTAAATATAAGATATACAGGTGAGATTCCTAATCTCTCAGACAATAAAGAGCGTGGACAACAATTCTCCAAAGATAGAAACATATAACTCTTACTTAGTCTTTCGAAGTAGGTAGAGACTTAAGTTATGTGCATTATAAGACGGTAAGTTTAGACCATCAATAAAGCAATGCACAAGTTAGTTACTATATATTTGTTTGCTCTCCACGTGGTGGGAACAGGACAGGTTCCTCAAATCACGTGTTCTTAAGAAACTTTATTTTCTCCACCTCAAAACGCATTATTTCCCTTGGTGGCCACACATCTCACCAGCTAACCAAACAATTGGTGCCCTGAACCATCTTTAAGATCTAAAAACAACGCAATTATGTAGGTAAAGTTATTCTGATTTGTGCAGAGTAGTTGAGCAACCAAAAAAAGGAAGCATGTCCAAAAATCATGGTATAAGTGAAGATGTCTTTGGAACTATACTAGTAAGCAGCTAAGTTTTTTACTTCAAAGACATACGCAATTTGAAAAGTCGACTAGTATAACACTTAATAGTTCCTCCATACAGTAGAACAGATTTTACAGAAAGGCTACCTGCTCCAAGTGTTCCAACCAAGATTCCAATCATGTTGGCATCCTTTGCTTTCTCAAATAGATAATACCTGCAAAGATCATTAAAGCATCACATAACGGGCAAGATTGAAAAGGAAAAGAAAGAACAAGTGAACAACAGAAGACAGAAATTCACATATAGTCGTGTGACTCGTACCTACGCCTCAGTACTTTTTTCTGCTGCGATAAGTCAGTAATCAAGCAATCTTCTCTTGCATCATATCTGACTAAAAGCAACATAGACATGACAAAACTAATCACTACATAATATATTGACAAAAACAAAAAAGCAAACAAGCAGCAGAAAGTAGCAGCTGGATTTAAATATCAGCAGTAGGATATCGACATCACAACAAGTAATTGTGGCAAATTTTGTAGCCTGCCTCTATCAAGGTTGACTTAATATGGATTGAACATCATCTTACCAAGTAGGCCTGACCCAAGTATCTCAGGATTCATTAGATTGAAGGCAGCAAAATATCATTTTCAAACAAGGAGAGAAAAAACTGCCCTGCCCAGTATGGGGTTTCGTCTACTTTACCATCTAAATATTTTTTTCTAAATTCTCCGCTCCTCTATGCAAAGTTTTACAGCCACCACCACCTCCCCCAACCCTTAAAAAAAAACTACATTTTCTGAGCAAAAATACCCCCGCAAGCCACATCAGCAATTTATTGATATATAATTGGGAGGGGGGGAAGAAAAATTATGTTTACAGAAAATCAGAGAAAATGTAAAATTCTATAATTAATCTCAAAACTTATTTGTTCTTCTTGAGTTTAGTTTTGTCAATCTTCTCCACAAAACTGCTGTGTGGGAAAGAAGAATTCCGAATTTAGAGGTGAAGGTCGATTCATTGATGAGCTTAAAGATGATCCAAAGAGATGTGGAAACCCTAGCTTACCTTGTAGATCTAGTTCGAGAGTGCCAGGAGATTATCAAGATGCCTTGGACGATCTGATTGAGATGGGTACCTCGCGCTGCAACTCGCCTTGCATATTTTCTCGCCGCATTTGGAACTGAAGAGGAAAGGAGTGAAATCGCTTTCCCTTTTCTTCTCGTGATTTCAGAGAACTACATATGATTTAGGCATGGGAGACCGGTCTCCATCTTTCTTTCTCCACAGAGAAGAAAGAAGAGAGAAACGAGAGCTGGGGAGAGATTGAGGGGGCGGTTCTAGTAGGGCTTGGGTAAAATCCCGGTTAAGATATACGTGACTTCACTAATGGGATATATTTTTAATCAAAAAAATTTATTGCGCTTTTTACTTCAGTAATTATCAAATTAGCGAAGTCTTTGTAACTTTAAATTTTTAACTAGCTCCTACTTTTTTGTTTGGTACCATTTACTGAAGTCTATGTGGATTTTTGACTTCAGTAAATTGAAAAGCGAAGTTGTTGTTTGTTTTTACTTTGCTAATATAGATTACCGAAGTGAGACGTACCGAAGTCTTTGATGTTTATTCTACTAGTGTCATCATGTTGTTGATCGGAGCTTTCAAGTGTCCTCTGGTTGTCATCATTGCCATCATGTTCTTGATAAGAGCTATCAAGTATCTTGTGGTTGTCACCCTGTTGATCAAAACATTTGAATGGCTTCCTCTATATGTAGCAAAAAGGTATTTCATGATGTACATATGCATAGACAAAGGTTTTAGCAAAGTATACTTGATGTTGTGGAGTAAAGCAACTTACAGTAGAGAGATTGATCACCCATTCTTTTGCCCATGCTACCAAACTGTTTTTAGCATCCCCTACTGTTTTAAATTCTTGTGTTATGTAGGGTAAACCTGCAGTTAGATGTATTGGTTCGTCAATCCAAACTCTGAAGCAATCTTCTTCAAGATCAACTCCATGTATATTCTGTTTTGGAGACGAGTCCAGAATAACACGTCCATTTGCAAGAATGTTTATCTGTCGGCCATGTGCCCATTTGCATTTTTCAGTCTGCAAACATATATGCCATAACAACATATTAAACAGGGCTAATACATACAAGTCTGAACATAGAAAAAAATCATACCATGACAAATTTGTTTATATAAGAATTTTTTAAACGACCATTCAAACAACCAACTTCATCAGATCATATCAGATCAGAACAAATGGTACAATATATCAATTTGCATGAATAGACTGGTACCAATTAAGAAAGATATAAAATGGTACAAGCTTAGTGGTTTAGTGCTATTAGTTGATTATCTATATTTTCCAACAGTTGGAATCTTGACAGACTTGGTTTCTTATTGTATTCATATGTTTTGGGTGAACTGTCTTCTTGATCTATGAATATGCTTACAATGTGTCACATCTGTTTCCTTATTGACGACATAGAAACATATAACAGTGTGTCGTTACAAGAAGAATCAATTAACTCCTCTTGTTAGACATACATATAAGAAGAAAAACATTCTACATGTTAGTATCTCAGAAATTGTCGCCTTGTCACAAGACTCAAGTCAACATCATTATATAATCTATATTTACCACAGTTTAAATGCTGCCTTAAAGAATTAAATACTTTTAAAAAGAACATACCCCTGTGAATTCCTGTGTGGTAACGGGAGACACCGGTCTAGCTCCGTTAGAATGCTGGCTAGATGTAAGAGATCTATATGTAGTTGCAGGATAGTGATGGGTCTTTGTAGATTTCTGAAGAGTATATGCAGTAAACATTTTGAAGAAATATTAGGTGTTGAAATATTGATTAAAAATCCCATAACATTTAATAAAAACAAGCATACAATAAGAAAATCATACTTTATAATGTATTTAATTGCGTAGACTGGAAGTACGACATTGTAATACTTTGCTTACCCGTTGCTTTTTGGTAGTGGAAGATTTTCTTTTTCAACAATCCTTGAGAATTTAGCTTAGACAATAATTTGCTCATCATTTTTCCTTGTTGAGCCATTTTTTCCATCATATTCTTTATTTGTTCATCATTCTTCTCTTTCTCCCTCTGGTTCTCGCGCCCTTCATCATCTAATTGTTTCTTCAGTTCAGGAAGGCTCTCCTTGGATGCTCCTCTTCGTGGCATGTGCCAATAGTTTGTTGGAGTCACTCCTTTGCCCGCACATCTTACATGCCCAGGACGTTATTTTCCAAACACATGTGTGGCGGAATTAACACCTAGTTCTTTATTTAGTGTTCCATCTTCCAGCTTCTTATCAAACTCCTCCTGTGCACAAAATAGAGAAGTGTGAAAGTATTAATCATGTAATATAAACGTCACTGTTGTTAGTTTTACCTCGATATACTAATTTCCCCTATATTCAGTATAATTTGCAAGAATACTCAAGCAAGAAATAGATAGCTAGGTAGTTTCAGTCATCTTACAAGCTGTTTTGTCTTTTCCTGAACCTCGTCATCATAATATTTACCATCTGGATTTCGACGTGCCATCCTCCACAAGAGAGACCGCGAAAGATTGTCATCATATTCACAAATCACTTTATCTTTTTTCTAGTAATTCAACACAGGCCAAATATTACATACATACTCTACTTTTCATGTCATGGATTAAATTCAACACAAAATAAACAACACTAGATATACTCTTTGACTAAGCACTAGCTAACAAGGTGTATGTCAGTGGACTTACTAATTTTTGAACCAACCCCGAGTATCCTCTTCTTCCCATCCTATGTTCATATTTGTGGTTCGCACGCGTCGTAGCTCCGTCTTCGAACAATTTTTGGGCACGTGATAACTACATTCAGCAGCAAACTTCAAGACTAAAAATGACATTAATGTGATTACAAATTTAAGGAGTGAAATATACAACCTTGCATTTCAGAGAGAGTCGGAATTTTACGAACTTGTCCTAATGTTCTTGCTTCAAAAATACATGATATTTTCTAGGGAATTTTTGGAATTTTGCTGGTTTACCCAGATTGGGCTATATAAAATTTGCGTAAAGTTTTCTTCTAAAATTGCGCAATCGTACACCGAGATGGCTAATCATTTTTTTCCATGGTCTCCTCGATTTCATAAAAGCAGTACCAGAATATGAATGGCATGTAAGTAACAAATAACTGAATAGAAATGAATAACATATATTATTGTATTGAACTTGAATGTTGAAATCAATAAATTACATACCAATATTTGCTCCCACAACTTTTCCTTTAACTTGGGGGCTACCTTCTACCACTCCAAGTACCGAAGCCCAACATCTGAACGTACCAACACTCCCATATAACTTGCAATTTCGGATGCATATTCCCCCGTAAATCGGCCCAGGTTATCAAATTCAACCACATGTTTCTTGCCATCCCTATTTTTAGTTAGTTTCAACATTCTTGACAATCCCCGAACCTCATTTTTTTCTTCCTTCTTCTCTTTAGACATTATTTTATCTTGATCCCCTGTGAATTGAGGTGATCTTTCTATAACTTCAATGTTAGTCTCTATCCCTTCATGTTCATCATTCCCTGGAAGTTTAAACCCAAAACAAGTTATGTCAGTTATTGCAAAATGATGGTGTAAGAGTAAACTTCTGATATTCAAGTCCAAAACAAACTAATACAAGCAAGACAGTATATTTACTGTAGCATTTCCAAGAAGTTCATCAGCAGACTCATCAGAACTGCAGCTATAGTAACCATTCTCCAAAGTCATATCCACTATTGGTTCAGTCTCAAAGTCATCATTTTCATAATCTGACTCTTCACTTGACGCCATATCAGAATCTGCATAATAGCGAAATTAACCCATCATAAAGTACTTCATAATATCAATCTAAATCTAAAAATGAACTAAACTCATGAAAATACCATCTTAATTATAAACTCCATTGACATTATCAAACATAAATGTTAAAAGAAGAATAAATTGAAACCAAATCACATTCCTGACTTGATCGGTTTTAACATATACAAGGTCATAAATGTTACAGAAACGTAGTTCGTTCAAATGATGGTTTCAAGGTTTTAAAGTTGTCAGCCTCTTAAAATAATAACAACAATATGCAGCTCTTTTGGGTAATAGAATTAGTAGTTCTACCATTAATATTCACAACTCCTACTCCCCCTAACAGTGAATTAACAATCGACCCAAATAAACAATATGTATGAAACATTACCGCTGAATCGTCTGCCCTGCCAAGAAGCCTAGGACCCAGTCGCCTTCCCAAGCAATGTGAAGAACATAACAAAAAATCCAATCAAAACATATAATAGCTTCATCAGCAAACCAATCATATAGAAGTTCTTTACAAAGAAGAAACTTAAAATCTCCACAGAATCACCCTGAAATAAAGTTCTTACTAGACCTATAAAATGTGGCATACGTAATACAAGAATTTAATGTAATCTAGAAATACCAGAACAATCAACAATAACACACCGGTTAATAACTTGTGAAACTATTTAACCAAGAAAAAGACGAAAGAATAAAGATGCATATCAAGTATGACAGACAGACACTTCAATCAGGCTGGCTTGCAGCAACCTACATCCTCCTAGAATTCTAATTCAAACATACTACTTTAACTTGTAAATGAGTTCCCTAAGACATCGTATTTGAATTGAATGCCTACATGAATCCCAAATCAGCAGCTTATTCTCTATTGCCTCAGCTCTTCGACACACCCCTAGTTAAAGTATCACACTTAGCAGTTAATAAACTCCAGGGAAGTTCGTTTTTTGTGAAGAACAGGCTCACAGAGATGTATGCACATATCAAAATACAATGGAAAATTAAACCACGTGTTGCTTATAGCAACACAAAAATGTATCGAAGCATATTCACATGGTATATGGTCATCGTTACTGGTTAAGGGTACATAGACTTCTATACAGATATGTTTCGAGAACTCGAGTAAGTACTAACTGTTTTATAATGGGTTCTCCTCAGACATGATTAGAAGAAAACTAAATCATGATAGTACAACTCAGACTTCTAGTAGTGATAACTTAACTTTTGTCCAAACTGAGTAATTAGCCATAATTCTAAATAGATACAAAGCTTAAAACATCTTTGAATCACCAAAATTACAAGTCAAGACTACCATAATTTTTGTCCCTAAAACACGAATTAAATCATAATTTTTTTTATGCAGATAGAGCATTTCAACATAATTCCAATACACTTTGCCAAACCCTAAATGTATGTTAAGGGAAACACCAATGTAGACAAATAATAATCAAAATCAGCCAAACCCTAAATCAATTGCTCAAAACTAAACTATTGTTGGAATAAAAACATGTTATTTATCTACAGATAAAACGAATACATTTGCTTATATTTATGATTGATTCCTCGGCTGATAAATGCCCCAAAAAGTAATCGCGGCAGTGACTATCAATAAAACTAATTTTTTTGTTTGAACTTTGTACTAGTTGAACTCAGAACACCAAGCGGGAATAATCCCGCCCAAATAGACTTCATCTTGATTTCAACCCACCCAAAAAGGGTTCAATCAAGATTATTTTTTACCATGATTATTCTGATTGAAGATCTTCTATCCATGGGTGGCGTGATTTCTTTCAACAGAATTCCGAATTTATCGTAGTTTCCTAATTTTCTGCAAGAAAATGAGAGTAAAACTCTCTGTTTGCTGTTTAGAGAGCCATCCACAGAAGAAGGAGATTAGAGGAATCTGCGATAGGCATATAATGTTTTTGATTAAAATTACAAAAAAATCTAAAATTAATATATTTGTTAATATTAGGAAAAATAAAGTTTAACTGCAAAAAATAATTGTGATACAATGTAGCTAGTGACTTGAGTTTATTTTAGGGGAGTGATATTTACACTCCACTTTTCTCTCTCTTCTTATTTTAATATATTTTTAATATTTTTATATTAATTATTTGTATTTGGAATTTTTCTAACAAAATTAAAGAATGAAAATTGAGAAATATTAATAATGGAGTGCTAATAATGAATGGGTCAGGACTGTTTATGTCACGCCCCCAACATCGGGAAGGACGAGGACGCAACGCATCGGTCGATCAATCAAAGTGCAACAATAAATAGTGGAAGCAAAATAACGATTGGATAATATTTCAAAACAACAATCTTAACCCGATGTTCTAAGATTCGTTGTGATAAAATCTGATAATAAAAACTACACTGATCATAAGTTTGCAGCGGAAACTTTCCAAATACCAAATGAACCAAGTACGAAACATAATTAATTGTTACAAGTTGGGATAACAACAGAAATTCTAAGTCTTGATGGCGGTCTTCTATTCATTCTCTTCCTCGAAAACTTCCTCGTCCTCGGCTGGTGGCTCATTCTCTAGTTTTAAAAGAGAAAACGGTGGGTGAGACAAAAGGTCTCAGTGAGTGGGTGATTATGTGCGAGTGTGGCTCTTTCCTTTGAAAATTTTTAAGTGATGCATGGTTTTATCAATTATGATGATGCGGAAACAGTTACAATTACATCGGAATTTTATAAAAACAATAATCTTTATGTAGTTGCAATATTTTAATCCTATCCCCATGGACGGATGTCAAGTCAAGCAGTTAGTCAATCAGTCGATCAATCAATCCAGTTTCGAATCCTGCCGATGTGGACTTTGGATTCTAGACTCTCCTTATTACTCCTAGCAATATAGGCCGTCGCCCCAAGATTTGGACCGTCGCCCCAATAGCTGAGCCTTCGCTCTCACACTTAGCGTGTGCTTTCTTATCTCTTATCTGGGATGGGTATGTCCTTAGCTGTGGGTCAATACTCGGATCACACCATAACCGTGATTATACCCCAAGTCTACGACCCAGGTCCCTCGGAACACTCTGTTCCTAGGTTATGGGAATAGGAAACAACGGTAGCCTCGTTCATGAACTGCAGCCGCATTGCTCGATCCAAGACTCAGTCTAACCGTTCTGACTCGATTTGGGACTCTAGAGGTGGCTCCTACAACTCAAGAGGTGGCCCCCGGATTGTTGGTCGGCTCTCTGTTTCGTATGGGCTCAAGAGGTGGCCCCCATCCGTCGACGTGGCACTTTGTCCTGATAGAGTTAGATGTGGACCCGTCTGTGGCACTTTGTTTGCATAGCACTTAGTTCTCACAGTTATCAATTAGACGCGTTTCTCAAGTATCACGTAAACATTCGGTCAGTGAGGTTAATAGCGTCCTTTGATTAAGTATGGAATATGGTTACTTATATTTGTGGCACGGTAATACGGTAATACTCTCAAAATTTTACTAACGGTTTGTTGGGTTTAGGTCAGATATATTAAATGGGTAGGTTCGACGAAACGAAACGAGGGTTTTCTGAAATAGGTTGCAAGGACGTTTTTACCCTTAGGTTCAAGCCCAAGCGTTTGGAGTATGAAACGAAATCGAATGGTTATGAAAATTTATGAGAAAGCCAAAAATACTTCCTTGACTCCAGATTTATCTGAAAATTCGGAAATTTCCAGTTTCGGGATAGAAATTTCCAGAAATTACGGTATCGCCCCGAAACTTAAGGACATCATTCCGAAGCTTATACAGCTATGAATTTTGCTCGGAATTTAACGATAATTTATGAGATGACTCGTGATGAACCTGGAATTCCAAATTTGTGAAAATTACATAAAAATTCGCACTTGGTCCAGAAGTTTTGAATTCTTGCATTTTGACCCCATAATTGTTTTGAAATTGCAATATGACTAATGAATTTGGATATCGATCTCCGAATCACTTGAAAACTTACGAACAGCACATACATGATATAATATGTACTGTACAAGGCCCAGAACATTTTATTTCGTAAATTTCAGTGTAGTACCCAAACATTAAGAAATTACGATTTGTGCCCAAAAGTTCCGAATACTCGTTTCAAGTCCCGTTTTGGCTACAAATAAATTATCCACATATCATAACATAGTAATATAAAACAGGTTACAGATTTTGGTAGGGTTTTCAACAACATTTAGAAGAAAACATATAACATTCAATTTATCACAAAATCGGCATCCGACTACCAAATCGGTTGTCGTTTAATTCAATAAATCGTATTGCATGTTATTATAACCATAACATACATCTTTAAAAACATGCATTTACACAAGAATTTAAGATTAGTACATGCTTCCACATTTTTTAAAATACATGAGAATTAAATTTAAGCAAAACGAATTACACTTAGCTATACGTAACATCATAATATGTATTTTTAACATGAAAATTTTAACATAGATCATATCAATAAAATCTCGAAATATTTCAGATTTACCACATGCATCACAAGTATAAGAAGAGGTTTTTACTTTAAAGGTTTGAAAGAGTTTCACCCACCTCCTTTTCGGAATTAGTCGGTTATAGGTCTCGGAAGTTGAAGAACGATCTCCCCTCTCCAAATACATGGTTCGGCCGATTCATGCATCCAAGATATATGTTTTGTTTGCATGTTTTGAGAATAAAGATAGATTAGAAGAATTGTTGCTAGAATTTATGAAAATGGAAGTAAGAAGTGAGATTACCTATTTCTTGCTTGAGTTCTCTTCTTCCCTCTTTCTTCCTCCTTGGTTCGGCCATCTCCCTTTCCTCTCTTAAGATGTAGATTTTTATTTTTTTTGTATGGGAATGAAAAGGATGAAAAATGTGGCTAGTAGTTAATGTAGGTATTTATAGGTGTAGTTAGGGTTTTGTGGAAATGGAAGAGCATGAAGGAGATTGGTCTTGCATGGAGGTGAAGATTCCCTTCTCTCCCTTTTTTTTCTACTTTGGCCGCCCACTTTGGTATATAATATGTATGTGTGTATATATATATATATATATATATATATATATATATATTATTTTTTTGTATTTTAAGTGTGTAGTATTATGAGGGTTTGGGAAGTGGAATGAGTTTGGGAAGGGAAATGGAAGAAGTTTGAATACATGTGTCAAAGTCTTGCATGGGAGATGAAAATTCTCTCTTTTTTCTCTACATTACCCACCCCTAGGTATATATATATATTAGTTTGATTGGGCTTTAACTTGTAGTTCATGTCTTAGAACTTTTTAAGTTGGGTTTGGGTACATTAATGAGTTTATATGTGCAAGTGTTGATTCATAGCCCATTAGGTGAATCAATATACTATTTTAACTTTATTATTTGGTTTATCAAATAAATTTCGAAGTTAAAGGGTGAAATAAAATAAAATAGATGTAGGTTATATCATGTCATAAAATAAATATGATCAAAATACATCATGATTTAACATATTGCACACGTGATAAGCCATCAAATTTAGGGGGTTTTACATCCTCCCCTCCTTAGGAGAATTTGGTCCCCAAATTCTTACTCAAACAATTCAGGCTAAGATTTCTTCATTTCTTCCTCAGCCTCCCACATAGCGTCTTCCTCTCTGTTGTGATTAGACCAGACGACCTTGACTAAGGGAATTCACTTCTTTCTTAATTTGCGTGCTTGCCGGTCGAGGATCTTGATTGGCTTCTCGTCATAAGACAAGTTATCATTGATCGGGGGGATGTCAGAAGTAAGAATGTGCGTTGTGTCTGGATGATACTTCTTTAACCTCGAGATATGGAAAACGTCATGCATTCCAGCCAGATGGGATGGTAACTCCAGCCGGTATGCCAATCGTTCGATTCATTCCGTGATTTCGAATGGCCCGACGTATCGGGGTTTCAGCTTCCCTCCTTTCCTTGATGTTATTAAACTCTTCGGCGGGGTTAGCCTCAGGAAGACTTGATCTCCTACTTTAAATTCTAGATCCTTCCAACGTTGATCGGCATAACTCTTCTGTCTGCTCTGCGCTGTGCGGATCCTATCCTTGATTAGTCGTACTTTATCTACGGCTTCCTTCACCAAATTTGTACTCATTGATGAAGGTTCTGTTCGTCGAGTCTTCGGCGTCCAATGGTCATAAATTTCCCAATGAAGCAGGGATCGACACTTCCTCCTATACAGAGCTTCTTAAGGTGCCATTCCGATTATCGCTTGGTAGCTGTTGTTATATGCAAACTCGGCTAATGGCAGGTGATAATCCTAATTTCCTTGAAAGTCTAGTACGCAGGCGCGTAGCATATCTTCAAGGGTCTGGATGGTTTGCTCAATTTTCCCATCGGTCTGGGGATGTGCAGTTGTTCTGAAGCTTAAGGAAGTTCCTAATTCTTTATGAAAGACCTTCAAAAAACGAGATACGAATCTAGGATCTCTGTCCGATACTATGTCCGTTGCCACTCTATAGAGTCGAATGATTTCTCTAATATAAATCCTAGCTAGCTTTTGCAGACTATCGTCCTTCTTAACCGGCACGAAATGTGACGATTTCATCAATCTGTCGACAATCACCCAAATGGTGTTATAGCCTCCCCTTATGGTCGGCAAATCCGTGATAAAATCCATGGTTACCATTTCCCATTTCCATTCAGGGCCTTCTAGTGGCTGTAGTAGTCCTGAGGGTCGCTGATGTTCAGATTTGACTCTCTGACATGTGAGGCATCGCACCACGAATTCTGCCACTTGGTTCTTCATGTTCACCAACCAAAAGTGTTTCATCAAGTCTCGGTACATCTTGTTACCTCCTGGGTGTATCATATATCTCAAACAATGAGCTTCTTTGAGAATCCATCTTTTAAGCTCCTCGTCATGAGGTATGCATAACTGTCCCTTAAACCTTACAATTCCATCATTGGTAATTGTAAACTCAGGTTTCTCACCCTTAGCAATCTTGTCCTTAAACTCTTGAAGTTTTGGATCTCATTCTTGGGCTAATCGAATATCGTCTAATAGATTCGGTTTAACTGTGAGGTTGGTGCAATTTAAACGATCACCTTCAGGAATGGGTTTTAGACAGCTCAATTCCTCAAGAGCTTGCCATTCTCGAACCATGAGTCGGGCCATCCTAGCCTTTCTACTTAAGGCATCAGCCACGACATTCGCTTTCCCTGGGTGATGTTGAATCTCACAATGGTAATCTTCTAAAAGCTCTACCCATCTTCTCTGTCGGAGATTAAGTTCCTTCTGAGAAAATAGGTACTTGAGACTTTTATGATTCGTCAACACGGTGAATTCAATGCCATATAAATGATTTCGCCATTTCTTTAAGGCGAATACTATCGCAGCAAGTTCGAGGTCGTGTGTTGGATAATTCTTCTCGTGCGTCTTGAGTTGCCTAGAAGCATCTGCGATAACCTTACCATTCTGCATCAGTACGGCACCGAGGCCATCCTTTGAGGCATCACTATATACGACAAATCCTTGGGTTCCTTCTGGAAGTGTCAGTATTGGTGTGGTGGTAAGTCTCTTCTTGAATTCCTAGAAACTTGACTCGCATTTATCCGTCCATTCAAATTTTACTTGTTTCTCAGCTAGCCGGGTGAAGGGTCTTGCTATCTTCGAGAAGTCTTTGATTATCATTTCTCGTGCCAGTTACTATCACAGGATGTTTAGGACAAGGTTGATAAATCTTGCTAGAGATGATGATGGTAACTACTCAGCACAGCCACCACTTCTGTATCGAGAATTGAGTACGGTAACTCCATATTGGAGTGAGTTTGTGGAACAATCATTGAAAGAGGAATTCAAGGTATATTTAATGTTATATCAAAAGTGAAACTTAAAGTGTCCTTGTTTTTTTTAATGAAAAAGTAAAAAGTTTAGTACATTTGATAGGAAGAGCAAGAAAAATAAAGAGAGAGCAGAGGCAATGGAGGCGAGATATAAGAGTGCTTGTGTTGGTTATGCCCGTCTTAGGGAGAAGATTGTGAGTGCATATATAACATGTGAACTTAAATTTCTTTAAATGTAATACATACCTAAATATTCAAGGTTATGATGGTCAATGAAGATTGCAGAGAGGATTCAGAAGGGAGAAGAGAATCCAGTTGTGACTCGATTGGAATTGTGGGAGGCTGCTAGGAGAAATGCTGATGGTGTTGTTGATGATCCAGAAGCATTGCAAATACTTGAGGATGTGGTAATTATGTTAATATTGTTCTTATAGTTAAATGAACAGAAGTGAAGTGTTTACTAATCTTGGTAATACATTTTGCTCAGGTTCAAATATCTAAGACTCTAGGCGAAGATGAGGTTACAAATATTGGCACTGACGATTTGCTTGCTCGAGCCATACCCTTGGAGTACCATGGACGCGTACGGGGTTATGGTTGGGGCATCACCAAAACGTCATTAGAGTCTGCACCCCATGTCTCTGAACTGGCTCAGTTGAAAAAGAAAGTTTTTTCGTTAGAAAAAGAGGTGGGAAAGATGAAAGGTAAATTCTTTCGTGAGCCGTCATCTGGAGGATCAAGTCAAATGGATAATTTTGAGATGGATGATTGTGTCGATCTAGATGAAGACATTCCTGATGATCTTCATGATTTTCATAGACACGGTGATCCAAATGTAGACTTTCCTGAGGTATTTATTTTACAATAACAATTGTTAATGTTTGTAGTTCTTGTGGCTGTGGATTTTGTTTTCTGTTTTTTAGAAATTGATATTCATTTTCTATTTTCACTATTTGTTTTCTGTTTTGATAATTCGTGGACAGGGCCCGGTCGAATGTTATTTGTACCAGGAACCACCTCGCAGATATGTTGGGAAAGGGATATTGCACAATGGTCCTAATGAAACTTGCCATGGTGTTCGGATCGAAGCTGGTTACGTGAGAGTTCAGTTTGAGGTGGCGGTCGAAGAAGAAAAGGATACAGTTCTACCGGTTCCATGTGATGAAGCAAGAACTATTGGAGGAGCTCCTGGGTATTTTCTTCCATGGCCAAAAAAGTTGGTGTTGTAATACCCGGTTGTAATTCAGTCATTATCATTCAGTAATTTCATTCGATGATTGTCACCCAGTGTATATTCACTCGATTATAATCATTCACCAATCATATTCATTCACCGTGTTCACCGTTCGGAAAAACTTCGAGTGGTGTATCGTTATTGTTCATTGTTTCAACTTTCCTCATATGAGTTCGACTTTGTTAGATCACCATTAATTTTTGGTAACTCCAAGAATTCTAAATCTTTGCAATATTATAGAGCATCGAGTTAGCTTTCCAATGGTTCAAACGGTGAGTCAATCGGAGTCCGGACGAGAGAGTTATGGTCGTTTTAGCTCAACCGCTCATTTTTCAGTTTTGGCGATCATCGCCAACGAACTCGGCCGTGTCGTCCGACACGGCCCGTGGCTGCACTCGTCCGGAAAGTGCCAAGTGTTCGCCTCAGACCCGACCGTGTCGCTCGCACGGCCAGTCGAACCCTTCCGGATAAGCGAAGCGATCGCTGACACGCCCGACCGTGTCGCCCGCACGGCCGAAGTCATGCCGAAGCCGCCGGACGGGTCACTGTCGGAGGCCATCCGCGCCGCGACCGTGGCCAGGACACGGTCGAGTCCTCGCCGGCCACCGCCGGCCAATCGGTGGCGACACGACCGCGCCGATCGGCACGGCCGTGTCCTGAGGGTAGTCAACCCCTATAAATTCATTTTTGAGCATTTCACTCATTCTTTCCAGCTTTTTCCACCTTTACGAGAGAGAGAAGCTTGAGGGAGAGTTTTCTTCATCAATTATCATTGGAGTGTTTGATTTTCTTCATTTCCTTTCGATCGTGAAGCCCGGAAAATCAATCTAACGCGTGTTCTTGATTTAAGTACTTGGATCTTCAAGAGGTAATTCCTTCAACACTTTGGACTTCGATTTTATGTTGAGATATGATGCTTTGACGTTATAATCATGTTATATGAAGGGATATGTATATGATTATGAGTTTGTATAAGGATTCATTGGATTAATTAGGGATTATTCAAGAACACCTTGAATATCTAGTTGTAATTGTGTATTTTCGACTAATTGTTGTTATAATCACGTTTTGGATATTCATAACGGATTATTGATCGTATTGAGATGTTTTGTTGGTTTGAAACACTTCTTGGGGATTTGATATTGGTATATTGAGGTTTGATTGTAAACTATCGGAGTTTGGCCACAACGTATTCGATATAATGCCCCAATGAACTTAGTTTAATCGTATCGACGTTTTGAGTTCGTTATATTCGTGTTTAATTCGTATATTGATCGGATTGTCGGTAATTGTATTGAATTAAGGTTGTTCGTGCGACCGACACTTCATTTAGGACATTTGTTCGTGGAAGGACTTTCTTCATCGGTATTTTGTAAGTTAATTCTTACTCGGTTAAAAGGATATTCATCCCTTTTGTTGTTGTTCATTCATAATCATAACTCATTCATCATTATATTAATCATATCAAAACTTGTTGTTATCAATTAATCGTTTGATCATAAGGAACGACGGTTCCAATCTTTTCATTGAGTGTCATTTATTTCGTTACCATTCCACCTCGGTGACTCATTAAACATTTTCGATGAAACTTTAGTTATATCGTGGCATTCAGGGTCATACTGGCGTGCCGATTGGTATGTGTAGCGTTTTCATGTCGGGCACATTATAGTCGTGTGTTGGTTGGTGGCCTCACATTGGACTGCACACGAGATTGATTGTTTCGTGAGACTGATTAGGTACAAGACCACACGTGTATTCGATCGATACTCGTTGGTGGCTTGTGCACGGACACATTTCCATCCCGGGCGTAGTGTGGCGCCATTTCCTTTGAGCCGTACTGTTAGTTGATTCATATAGCATGTTTGATTGCGTATGTTTCGACAGGATGTTTCATAACTTCAGATATAATCATGATTGTGTATTTTCAACTCTTGAGGATTGTTTTTCTTTGTAACTGACCCCGTTTGGGGATTTTGTTTTTCAGGTCATGGCAAGGCAAACGCACGGGAATAGCATGTTGACGTCGAGGAGTCCTAGTGATACTAGTAGGGGGCCCCGATCTTTCAGTTATTCATGTTATTGTTCTTTATTTTCCGCTGCAGACTTTCATTTGAATACTCCGTTTCATTCAGTGTTGTGTATTTTATCTTCATATAAAATACACTAGTATTCAGTATTGTCCTGTTGTGTTGTAACTAAACTCCACATCGGAGTAATTATTGCTGTAATGTAGTTCGGTACTACATTTATCTTGTGTAATTCATTCATTTTCATTTGCCTAGTGGGTCCCAGTTGGGGATCTACGGCACTGTAATATCCGCCTAGTTTGGGGTGTTACAGAGTTGGTATCGGAGCGTGGTTTTGAATACTACCCTCCAAGTCATGTCTCATTTGAAATCATCGTCATCGGACTAGTATCATTGGACTTTCGCACACGTGTGACTGTGCAGATGCCGAGCCAATCGCACCGAAAGAACTGTAAGACTTCTAACGCCATGGTATAATTTCTGGCAATAGTCATTCATTCATCATTCATCATTTAACAATCCTCAAACATCATCATTCATTATGATCTGCACGATCATATTAACTCATCAATCACTCAATTCATTTCATTACTCGCTTAATAATCGTGACGATCATATTAACTCATCAATCACTCAATTCATTTCATTACTCGCTTAATAATCGTGACGATCATGTTAACTCGTTAATTACTCAATTCATTTCATTACTCGATTTGTCAACTGATGATCATATTATCAATCTTGTTAAGTTATTCAAGATAATCATTTCAAGAATTTCATCAGATAATCATGTAACTTCAGTAAATCATTCATATAATCACTATGTTAGAGCATGTATACTCATTTTCATCATCTCATGACATAATCATAACGTGCTAATCATGCGGGAAATATAATCATTATGCGACCTTCCTACTTCAAGATGGAGAGAGTCGTCGTGGATGCACGGGAGAGGCGCGGTGCGGACCGAAACCCGAGAAATAATCACTGGCCGGGAAATCGTGCCCAGGACTCGGCTCGATCAGAAGATGTTCGGGTTGATCCACTCACTTTTATGCAGGCCATGATGACCCATGTGCAGTTGCTCAATCATCATTGCGCCACTCTGACCGGATTAATCGAGAGAACTCTCCCGTATGAGACGGCTGCTTAGGAAAGTGCCGAACAACCTTCATCTTTCAAAGCAAGAAATCAACGAAGCGTAATCAACCCAAAGGCGGTCACCAACCTTCAAGAAGCCTCGTGAGCCCTATCGTTCTGAGCGACCTTCTACGGCGCATAATCGTGCGGGATCTCATTCCCGAGCGGCCATTCGGCCATCACCTGTTTCAATTGTGGAACGCCGGGTCATTTCAGCACTGAGTGTCTGAAACCGTCTATCACGTGCTATAATTGTGGGAATTTTGGGCATAAGGCCCGTTTTTGCCGAAAGGACTCCAAGTCGGCTCCGGCGGCATCTCAGGCCCCGAAGCAATCAGCCTTTCAAAATCAGACTGCTTTGTCAACGTCGTTTAAGACACTAGAAGCAAATAGAGTTGGAGCTCGTATTTATCAGACGGAAGCGTCCGGTTCGGGGGCCGGCAAGTCCCAGATTTATATGATGAGGAGGATCGACGATCCGGTGGCCCGAATGATTTCAGGTATACTCGTAATTTTATTTCAACTTGTGTGTACCTTTTGATGCTGGTACACCGCATTCATTCATTTTCGATTCATGCTTGAATAGACGTATTTCGGGATAGTCCTATTGCTTGTGGATCTCATACCATCGGTCTACCTGACGATGGAAGAATTTTCGGAATCATACCTAAGTAAGCTTAGTAACCGCGATTGGTTGGTGGACCTAATCGTGGTGAATTTATCTTAGGACGATGTAATTTCGGTATTAGTTGGTTTAACCGTCTTAATACTATCCTCAGTGTTTGTTAGCGTTTGGTCTCTATTTTCCGTCGTTGGTTGTTGAATGTGTGCTTCAGGGAAGTAATCCCCGTTGTTCCAGAAGAAGTATTATTATGACGAAAGCAGAGAAATTCCGCAATCGAACTATTCAATCATTCATTGTATCATTCTCATCGATTGGCCTTTCTAGGGCAATCGAGTTATTCAATCATTCCTTGTATTATTTCCATCGATTGGCTTTTCTAAGACAATCGAGTCATTCAATCATTCATTGTATCATTTTCATCGATTGGCTTTTCTAAGACAATCGAGTCATTCAATCATTCATTGTATCATTTTCATCGATTGGCCTTTCTAGGGCAATCGAGTTATTCAATCATTCATTGTATCATTTCCATCGATTGGCCTTTCTAAGACAATCGAGTTATTCAAACATTCATTGTATCATCTTCATCGATTGACCTTTCTAAGGCAATCGAGTTGTTCAATCATTATTGGTATCTCTTTTTATCGATTGACCATTCTAGGGCAATCGAAATGTTCAATCATTCGTGGTATCATTGTCATCGATTGACGATGTATTTCCAGACGAGTTATCTGGTTGCCTTCACATAGAGTAAGGGAATTCAGGAGTGAGTTGGAGCCGGTACGTCCCCTTTATCGAAGGCACCGTCTCGGATGACCCCGACCAGAATGCAGGAGTTGAAGATTCAACATGAGAAATAGTTCGAGAAAGGTTATCTCCGACCGATTGCGTCCCCGTGAGGAGCACCAGTGTGATCTGTCAAGGAGAAGGATGGATCGTCTCGTGTGTGTATTAATTACCAGGAGTTGAACAGGGTGATGATCAAGAGTAGTATCCTTTACCTCGTATTGATGATCTTTTAGATCAACTTCAGGGAGCCTCAGTATTTTCCAGGATCGACTTAAGATCTGGATATCACCAGTTGCGGATTCGAGAGTCGGATATCGCGAGGACAGCGTGTCGTACACGCTATGGTCATTATGAGTTCGTAGTTATGCCGTTCGGGCTAACTATTGCACCTGCGGTATTCAGGGAGTTAATGAATCGGGTTTTCATCGACTTTTTGGATCAGTTTGTTGTTGTCTTCATCGAAGACATTTTGATTTATTCTCTTAGCCGAGAGGAACACGAGGTTCATCTTCTTCAGGTTCTCGACGTGTTGAGACGAGAGCAACTATATGGAAAGTTTTCAAAATGTGAGATCTGGAGGTCCGAAGTGACTTTCTCGGACATGTAATTTCATCTCGCGAGTTCGTGTCGACCCTCGAAGACGGAGACTATCCGAGATTGGCAACCTCCGAAAGATATTAAGTAAATCCGATGTTTCTCGGATTAGTTGGTCAATTATCCAACCCACGCACTGGAGCTAGCGTAGTGGTTTTCGCATTGGGGATTTGGCGTCGTTGCCTTTATGGCATCACCCGTCATATCTTCACCAATCACAAGAGTTGAAGGATATATTTACTCACAAGGAGTTAAATATGCGACGAGGCGGTGGTTAGAACTAATCAAAGATTTTGATATCGAGATCCTTTACCACGGGCAAGGCGAACGTTGTCGCCGACGCCTTGAGTCGTAAGTCCGTGCAGAGCAGATGCTTGCTCGCTTAACAGCCTGTAAGAAGCTTCTAGAATTCCTTAGACCCGAGATCGAGGTCCGGCTTCAGCCAATTCGTGTGGACAGCTTTGTATGTTAGAGATTTCATCATCTCTTGAGGTGGTAATCGAGAGAATCGAGTTCGACCCTTCATTGTTGCGCATCCGTGAAGATGTGGCTCAGGGAAAGCCTCGGATTCGTGATCCGCGAGGATGGACTTTTGAGATTTAAGAATCGGATGTGTGTACCGCGAATGACGAGTTGAAAAACTCTATTTTGAGAGAAGCTCATGCTACCCCTTATTCTGTTCATCCGGGGTCCAGCAAGATGTACAAGGACTTGAAACAAAATTACCGGTGGAGTAATATGAAGCGAGAAGTTGCGGAATTTGTTTCGAGATGCTTAACTTGCCAACAAGTCAAGATTGAACATCGCCGATCGGCGGTTATGCGAAAACCTCTCCCTATTCCGGAATGGAAGTGGGAAGACATTTCTATGGATTTCATCACGAGTTTGCCGACGAGTCGTCGTGGCATGAATGCGATCCGGGTGATTGTGGACCGCTCAACTAAATCAGCTCATTTCCTTGAGATCAAGGATACGTGGGGTCCCGAGAGACTGGATCGATTGTTCATCAAGGAGATAGTGAGATCGCACGGTACTCTAAGAGTATCGTTTCCGATCGTGACGACGATTTGTTTCCCATTTTTGGAAATCGTTCATCGTGCTATGGGAAATCAGCTTAATCTCAAGATTGCTTTTCATCCTCAAATCGACGGACAATCGATGTAACTATTCGTGACATTAGAGGACATATTGAGGGCATGCGTCCTCGATTAGTAGACGATTGGGAAGCCCAATTACTGTTGTTTAAGTCCACGTACGGTATAGTTGGCATGCCTCCATTAAGATGGCACCTTACGAGGCCTTGTACGGTCGTCTTTGTCGATCTCCTTTGTGTTGGGATGACTTGTCGAATCAATCGGCACCGAGCCGATATGCTTATAGCCGCCCGAGAGAAGGTAGCTTTGATCAAGAGTCGTATGTTGACATTTCGAGTCGGCAGAAATCATATGCGTAAATCGTCGTCGACCACTAGAGTTCGAGACGGTGACCATGTTTTGGTCAAGGTATCCTGCAGTCGAGGTATTTTCCGCTTCGAAAACGGGGAAGTTGAGTCCGAGATTCATTGACCGCTTGAAATTTTGGATCGAGTAGGCGAGTTAACTTATCGATTGGCTTTACCTCCGCTTTGAGCCGGATTCATAATGTGTTTCACGCCTCTCGCCATGGAATTATGTTGCCGACTGAGTCACATACTTGATTCGACGAAATTGAGATCGCGGATGATCATTCGTACGAGGAGCGTCCTGTACGAGTGTTAGAGCGGCGAGTCAAACAGTTGAGGAACAAGACGATCCCTTTGGTCAAGATTCAGTGATCTAGACACGGAGTCGAAGAGGCTACTTGGGAAACCGAGGAGAATATGCGGGAGAGTTATCCCGAGTTGTTTGACCCTTAGTTTCGGGGACGAAACTCTTTTAAGGGGGGGTGTATGTAATACCCGGTTGTAATTCAGTCATTATCATTCAGTAACTTCATTCGATGATTGTCACCCAGTGTATATTCACTCGATTATAATCATTCACCAATCATATTCATTCACCGTGTTCACCGTTCGGAAAAACTTCGAGTGGTGTATCGTTATTGTTCATTGTTTCAACTTTCCTCATATGAGTTCGACTTTGTTAGATCACCATTAATTTTTGGTAACTCCAAAAATTCTAAATCTTTGCAATATTAAAGAGCATCGAGTTAGCTTTCCAATGGTTCAAACGGTGAGTCAATCGGAGTCCGGACGAGAGAGTTATGGTCGCTTTAGCTCAACCGCTCATTTTTCTTTTGGCGATCATCGCCGAACGAACTCGGCCGTGTCGTCCGACACGGCCCGTGCCGCACTCGTCCGGAAAGAGCCGAAGTGTCCGCCTCGGACCCGACCGTGTCGCACGGCCGAGTCGAACCCTTCCGGATAAGCGAGCATCGCTGACACGCCCGACCGTGTCGCCTGCACGGCCGAGTCATGCCGAAGTCGCCGCTTGACGGGTCATCGCGGGAGGCCCTCAGCGCCGCGACCGTGTCAAGCGACACGGTCCGAGTCCTGTCGGCCAGCTGTCGGCCAACTGTGCGACACGACCGTGCCGATCGGCACGGGCCGTGTCCGGCAGGGTAGTCAACCCCTATAAATTCATTTTTTGAGCATTTCAGCTCATTCTTTCCAGTTTTTTCCACCTTTTACGAGAGAGAGAAGCTTGAGGGAGAGTTTTCTTCATCAATTATCATTGGAGTGTTTGATTTTCTTCATTTCCTTTCGATCGTGAAGCCCGGAAAATCAATCTAACGCGTGTTCTTCGGATTTAAGTACTTGGATCTTCAAGAGGTAATTCCTTCAACACTTTGGACTTCGATTTTATGTTGAGATATGATGTTTTGGACGTTATAATCATGTTATATGAAGGGATATGTATATGATTATGAGTTTGTATAAGGATTCATTGGATTATTGAGGGATTATTCAAGAACACCTTGAATATCGAGTTGGAATTGGGGATTTTCGACTAATTGTTGTTATAATCACGTTTTTGGATATTCATAACGGATTATTGATCGTATTGGAGATGTTTTGTTGGTTTGAAACACTTCTTGGGGATTTGATATTGGTATATTGAGGTTTGATTGTAAACTATCGGAGTTTGGCCACAACGTATTCGATATAATGCCCCAATGAACTTAGTTTAATCGTATCGACGTTTCGAGTTCGTTATATTCGTGTTTAATTCGTATATTGATCGGATTGTCGGTAATTGTATTGAATTAAGGTTGTTCGTGCGACCGACACTTCATTTAGGACATTTGTTCGTGGAAGGACTTTCTTCATCGGTATTTTGTAAGTTAATTCTTACTCGGTTAAAAGGATATTCATCCCTTTTGTTGTTGTTCATTCATAATCATAACTCATTCATCATTATATTAATCATATCAAAACTTGTTGTTATCAATTAATCGTTTGACCATAAGGAACGACGGTTCCAATCTTTTCATTGAGTGTCATTTATTTGTTTACCATTCAAACTCGTTGAGTCATTATTCATTTTCGTTGTCACTTTTGTTATATCGTGGCATTCGGTCATCTTGGCGTGCCGGTTGGTATGTGTAGGGTTTTCATGTCGGGCACATTATAGTCGTGTGTTGGTTGGTGGCCTCACATTGGACTGTGCACACGAGATTGATTGTTTCGTGAGACTGATTAGGTACAAGACCACACGTGTATTCGATCGATACTCGTTGGTGGCTTGTGCACGGACACATTTCCATCCCGGGCGTAGTGTGGCGCCATTTCCTTTGAGCCGTACTGTTAGTTGATTCATATAGCATGTTTGATTGCGTATGTTTCGACAGGATGTTTCATAACTTCAGATATAATCATGATTGTGTATTTTCAACTCTTGAGGATTGTTTTTCTTTGTAACTGACCCCGTTTGGGGATTTTGTTTTTCAGGTCATGGCAAGGCAAACGCACGGGAATAGCATGTTGACGTCGAGGAGTCCTAGTGATACTAGTAGGGGGCCCCGATCTTTCAGTTATTCATGTTATTGTTCTTTATTTTCCGCTGCAGACTTTCATTTGAATACTCCGTTTCATTCAGTGTTGTGTATTTTATCTTCATATAAAATACACTAGTATTCGGTATTGTCCTGGTGTGTTGTAACTAAACTCCACATCGGAGTAATTATTGCTGTAATGTAGTTCGGTACTACATTTATCTTGTGTAATTCATTCATTTTCATTTGCCTAGTGGGTCCCAGTTGGGGATCTACGGCACTGTAATATCCGCCTAGTTTGGGGTGTTACAGGTGTCTTTGGTGAAACCGGTAAATATTGAAAGTAAAATTAAGTAGTTATAACTTGCATTCTTTTCATTATTGAATCATTATTGAAGACACTTCAATTTTTCTACATGATCTAGTTTGGTATTTTAATTATATTGCAATGTCTGTAGATCTTGAAGACAAGGAAGATGGACAAGGGGAACCGAAAGCTTGACAAGGAAGTTCATCAATTTGGAACGGGAAAGATAATGGAGAGAACATTAGAGTCCACCGGTGGAGTGCCACAGAGACCACTAGGTTATCCCCTTCCTGGGGATTCTATTCACGATGATGTCATATTGGTACTTCTACGTGCAGTCATTCAGACGGATGTTGTTACTGACATTGACGTTCCCATCAAATCATATTTTGATGGACAATCTTGGATTGAGCACATTAACCGGGAGAACATTATGGAGATTTTGGATGACCAGTGGCTATGTCCCTCTTCTATTGTCTTGTACATAAGGTAAAATTGCTAACGTAGGGTTTCACATTTGACGATATATTTGCTGTAACTATTATATAATCATGTATTTTATCTTAATAAAAGGTATTTGGGTGATGCTTATCTTTCCAAAAATCATGAGTTAGCTTCTAAGTTCTCTTTCGCTTCGCCCCATATGGTTCCCCCTCTAGTAGATATTCCTGCTGCGTCCAATTATTTGGCTGATTGTCTGCTCAAGTATGTTGGAGTAGACCACCTTGTTTTAATGCCTAATAATGTGGGGTAAGTTAACTAAATATATCATGCAATTTTATGCTTAGTAAATATAAAGTAAATTATTTGAACTCTTTCAAATATTATATAGGAAACATTGGGTATTGGTTGCCATCAATACCAAGACAGAGAGCATCTACTATATGGATCCAGCTGAAGATGGAAGAATTTCAAGATATCAGAACTTGAAACAGCTTGTTGAACTGTAATGTGTTATCTTTTAAACTTTATTTTAATGTAATACTAGAATTATACATTTAAATATATTTTGACATGTTTATTTCATATTTTAATAGTGCTATGAGAGCTTTTCGGACCCGTCGTCCAGGGAATACTAAGAAGGCCGACTTCAACAGTTTCAAATGGAATAACATTCAGGTAATTTACTATTTCAAACTTGTCGATAGAGTAGAAATGAATTCATATTTTAGAAACTTTTAATACAATCATCAATTGTAATTAATAGTGCCCGAAGCAACTGGATGGAATTCATTGTGGCCACTATGTTGGATGCTTCATTGAGAGTATATTTCTAACCGGTGAAACAAGTATCCCTGTTTCTGTAAGTAAATCACTCATTTGTACTCCCCGTTCCCGAATTTGTTTTCCTTTCATTTGTACTCCCCGCCCCGCTCGGTTCTGGATACCCAGCAGGTACCTGTGGATTGGCCAACATTTATATGGGTATACTAAGATTCTTAGTTGATTAACCATGTTGGTCATTTATATTATTTCTCAGTATCTAATAGGGTATACAGTTTCTTTTCAAAACCGCCAACCGGAACACTGATAAGTTCCACGATTGCATAGAGTAATTATATAGATTTGTATTTAAATATATTCTTTTAACTCATGATTATCGTTTTTACTGAACTACATGACGCCAGCTTAGAGATAATTTAAGCCTCAACATTTGGCAAAAGTATGTTTGATATTACCACTTTTATCCACTTTATATGTCAAAATTTTACCAGATGCATATCACTGCATCTGCATTTTCACAGCTGTCCATTGTTTGGATCCTAGCTCTATATTCCACACATTTGATCTGCATGCTTATGCTTAGGTTTAGGTTGTCATGTAAGTGATTCATATTGCTCAGTTAAGTTTCTGTCACTAGTATGAGAGGAGAGAAGAACTGAAAATGTGAACACAGACCAAGATCCCAGTGGATGGCGTCCCTATTACACACTACTAATTTAATATATATATATAATATTACTAATTTAATTACTAATTATATATATTTAATTTATTAAGTATTAATATTTATATATATATATATCGGGGCGGGTACCCCATACCCCGGAACCGAACCGGACCCGAATTTATTTTTCTCTACCCGCCCCAGACCCGGACCCGATTTTTGTTACCCGAATTGGACCCATTCGGGTAAATACCCGCGGGTACCCGGACCCGTGGTTTTTTTTGCCATCCCTACTCCCCGTCCCCGGATTTGGTTTCCTTACATTGGTACGTACTCCCAGTCCCCGGATTTGGTTTCCTTTCATTTCTAGCTCGTCCCCGAATTTGGTTTCCTTTAATTGGTACTCCTAGTCCCCAGATTTGGTTTCCTTCCATCGGCTTAATATTTTTCAATAATGTTGTTTCTAATAAATGTCTTGTAATTTTTTTGGTACAGTTTGTCCATACAAACAGAATCAAGTGTTATCCTCGGACAAAAATGCCGAGTTTTCAGGTTAATTGGGCAGGATACTTGTATAACCGATTTCTTAAGGAGAAGATGGCAGGGAGTAGTAGAAAATAGGTACTACGAAATTTTTGGGTTCTAACTAGTGTTGATTGTAATATTAACGACATTATTGATTATCGAGAAGAAATATCTTTGACTAAGTTAGTTTATAACTCTTTTGAATGATTGTAAGAATTATTATTGTGTAATAAATGAAAGGTTGATTATTATTGTTGAATGAAATGATTATTAGTTTCGACTATTTTTTGTTTATATAATTTAAAATAGTTGCAGCAAAAAAAAAAAAATAGCCCTTAGATAGCGCTCGTTATGCGATACATAATAAAAGCGAGTAATGTGCTTAGATAGCGTTTTTTATGTGCTTTCAGCAGTATAATAAAAAAAGAGTTTAAATAACGTATAAAAAACGCTGCAGAAGTTGATTTCTAGAAAAATAAAAAAAGTGCTTGCATAGCGTTTTTTTATGCGCTGTCTAAGTTCGTGAGCTAATCTAGCGCAAAATAAGCGCTATTGAAACTTGCATAGCGTTCGCTAACGTAGCACTTTTTTGCGCTATCTAAGCTCTAAAAAAGCGCTATCTAAACTGTATTTTGTACTAGTGCGTGGTGGATGGTTCTTCCAGAGGACCTTAACAAAACGGATCACTTTATTCCTCATGACTCTCTCCTGTCTATCAAGAATGGCTTCCGGTTCTTCCGGAAGTGACATGTCCGGTTGAATCTGATCCAAAGGATATGACGCCACATGTAAAGGATGGTAGTTATAACCCCGCAACAAAGATACATGAAAAACGTTATGCACATGAGCAAGCTGAGGTGGAAGAGCCAATCGATAAGACACCTCGCCAACACGTTCCAAAATCTCGAAAGGACTAATAAAATGAGGACTCAATTTGCCCTTAATACCAAAACGCTTAACACCGCTGAAAGGAGATACTTTCAAAAATACCCGGTTTCCAACTTGGAACTATAACTCGCGTCGATGCTTGTCGGCGTAACTCTTCTGTCTAGACCTGGCTTCCTTAAGCCTCTCTTTAGCAACGTTCACCTTCTCGTTGGTGATCTCAATCATCTCAGGACCCTCGATAATCCGTTCACCTACTTCATCCCACATAGTAGGTGACCTACACTTGCGCCCATATAACATCTCATAAGGTGCCATTCGAATACTAGCGTGCCAACTATTGTTATACGCGAACTCAACCAAGCATAAGTATTCGTCCCAACTGCCTGTCCAATCAAGTGCACAAGCCCGTAACATATCTTCCAAAGTTTGGATAGTCCTCTCCGATTCACCATCCGTCTGCGGGTGAAAAGCGGTACTGAACTTGAGGCGAGAACCCCAAGCATTTTGTAACATCTTCCAACAATGCGAAGTAAACCTCGGATCTCTATCAGAAACAATCGAAACTGGAGTGCCATGCAACCTGACAATCTCCTGCTGGAAAATTTCCGCCAACTTCGCCACGCTATAACACTTCTTGATTGGTAGGAAATGAGCTGACTTGGTTAGCCAATCAACGACTACCCAGATCGCATCATGCCTTTTACGCGTGACCGGTAACCCCGTAACGAAGTCTATCGTAATCTCCTCCCATTTCCACTGGGGAATCTCTAACGGCTGCAAAAGACCACTAGCTCTTTGGTGCTCAATCTTCACCTGTTGGCAAGTCAAATAACTAGCAACATACGAAGCCACATCCTGCTTCATCCCATTCCACCAGAAATGCTGTTTCAAATCCCGATACATCTTAGTGGATCCCGGATGTATGGTGAAGGGAGAACTGTGAGCTTCTGACATAACCATCTCACGGATTTCAGAATCGTTTGGTACACAAAGGCGCTCACCCAACCAAACAATGCCGTCATCGTCAACCCGAAATTCAGACTGTTTCCCTTCCTCTATATTCTGGACAATGGCCCATAACTCACCATCGTCACGTTGAGATTCCTTAATATTCAAGATCAAGTTAGACTCAACTTTTAGGCTGGCCCAATAACCGTCGCGTCCCGGTAAACAAAACTCCACCTCCATGTGTTCAAGATCATGCAAAATCTTAGACTCGAATTTCAGACTAGCCACCATACCCGACTTACGACTAAGAGCATCGGCAACTACATTAGCCTTACCCAGGTGGTATTGAATATTGGTGTCGTAGTCCTTTAGTAACTCCAACCATCTATGCTGTCTCATGTTTAACTCCTTCTGGATAAATATGTATTTAAGACTCTTATGATCAGTGAAGATATCGACAGAGTCTCCATACAAATAATGCCTCCAGATCTTAAGAGCAAAAACAACTGCAGCTAGCTCTAGATCATGAGTAGGGTAGTTCTCTTCATAGGGTTTCAACTGGCATGAGGCATACGCAATAACTTTCCCGTGCTCACAACCTAACCCTTTCTTGGAAGCATCACTATAGATCTGGTATCCGCCCGTACCAGATTGGAGTGTCAAAATGGGAGCCGACACAAATTTGTGCTTTAGGGTCTCAAAACTCTCTTCCTGCTCCTCGGTCCACTCAAATTTCAACCCCTTCCTCATCAACTTAGTCGAAGGTGAGGCAAGTTGGGAGAATCCCTCGACAACCCTCCGATAGTAACCGGCCAAACCAAGGAAACTCCTGACCTCAGTCACCGTGGTAGGTCTCGGCCATTTAGTGATGGCCTCAACCTTTGCTGGTGTTAGGCGTATTTTTATACGCTTATTTATCATTTTTTGTATTATTTTGGAGAGCGATTTTTGCTTAAATGAGCTTTTAATGCCTTGATTTTGTATGTTTGTCAGGAGATTGGAGTCCGGAAGCTAAAATGAGGCGATACGGGCGAAAACGGCAAATTTTGGCTATGAGCCGCGGCACATGGAAGCAGGGCCGCGGCACAGGAAGACAACAAGTGAGCACAGAGTAAACTGTACTCTGTGCCGCGGCACAGCCCAGGTGAGCCGCGGCACAGAAGAATTAAATGACGCCCAGGCATCCAGCTGAAGGCAATGTGCCGCGGCACAGATTTAGTGCGCCGCGGCATACTAGGCGGTTTTTGTATGTTCCGCGCAGATTTGGGCCGTTTCGAAGCCATTTTTCGACCTACTCATACGGACGCGATTTGGAGACTGTGAAAAGCTATAAATAAGGGTTTAAGACCCTAATTAATCATCTTTGATCTTTGGATTTTTTGGGGAATTAGAGAATCGTGAGGAGACGGCAGAAGATGAAGAGAAGCAGAAGACTTCAAGAGCAGAGGGCGGAAGCCGAAGAACGGAGGAATCCGAGCTTCATCTGCGTTTGATTTTAATGCTTTCATTTATTTATTCTGTACTTTCATTTATTAGTATGTCAGGCTAAAACCCTAATCTAGGATTTTGATGAAACCTACGTTTTGATAGATTTGCTTGGGATTATCTAATTAATTACCTTTTTATTGAGTTTTCCCAATCGTGTTTAATGCTTTCAATTATCTGGCCAATAGTTGTATAGATTTAATCATTCAATTCGAATCGGGAGAGGAGAATTGGTGAGGAACTATTGGTGAGGACCGTTTTATTCTGTGAGATAGGAATATACTCATAGGAACTACGTGGCCTTTTGGAGATTTTATGCTTTTTGCCTATTGACGAGTTAATTCACCTAGGGATAGAGTGCATTATTCACCTTTAGAAAAATCTAGTGACCTCGGAAGAGGCGGTAGAATATATTAGCAATCTCCGCCTTCAATGAATTGGGAAAATTACTAACTTCAGATAATCGAGAGTAAATTCGGATAAACCGAGGTGGATTCAGAATCCTAGACTTATTCATCATTTGACTTTCTTTTCTCAAGCGATCGTTTTCATTATTTAGTCTTTTAATAATTCTCTTAGTAATTAATTGCAAAACCCAAATTCGATTGTTCGAATAAAACTAGAATATATAAAAATCCGTAGTTAGTGATTCAGTCCTCGTGGGAACGATACTCACTCATCACTTTATTACTTGTAAACGATAACGTGCACTTGCGTGTAAGAAATATCGCAACAAGTTTTTTGGCGCCGTTGCCGGGGACTGAAATTTTACTAATATCGATTTCAGTATTTCTAGTCTTAGTTTGAACGTTTTTATTTTATTATTTTTGTGTATTTAAGTTTATTTATTTGTTTGTTTTTCCTTTCAGGATCTTTCGCGTAGTGCATGAGAAAACTAGGTAACGAAGGCCTACTACCTTTGGATACCGAGCTCGAGCGCACTCTTCGAAGGAACAAGAAGGAGAAACGAGAGTTACAGACGACGGTGACCATGGCCGAAAATATCGAAATTCAAGGAGGAAATAATATCAGGCAAAGAAGCTCAACCGGAAATGGCACTTCGAGACTATGCCATGCCGCAAATTAATGCTAATTTTTCGGGAATTCGGCGTCCCACTATCCAAGCCAACAATTTCGAGATCAAGCCTGCGATCATTCAGATGGTGGAGGCGAGCCAATTCTGTGGATTGCCGAATGACGACCCAAACGCTCATATTGCTTCTTTTCTTGAGATTTGTGACACGTTCAAGAATAATGGTGTCACCGACGATGCTATCCGACTACGGCTTTTCCCTTTCTCTTTGAGGGATAAAGCGAAATTTTGGTTAAATTCCTTACCGTCGGGGTCGATCACAACATGGGCAGAGTTAGCGCAAGCCTTCCTTGCCAAATTCTTCCCACCTTCTAAGACGGCGAGATTGAGAAACGAGATCACCACTTTCGGTCAGTATGATATGGAATCGCTCCACGAGGCATGGGAATGATATAAAGATTTGTTACGGAGATGCCCACATCACGGCCTTCCAGACTGGCTTCAAATTCAGACGTTTTACAATGGATTGAGTGCTTCTACCCGCACTCTCGTGGATGCAGCCGCCGGTGGGGCTTTGATGGGAAAGACTATGGCCGAGGCACATTCGTTGTTGGAAGCTATGGCCGCAAATGCATATCAATGGCCATCTGAAAGAATAACGACGAAGCGAGTTATGGAAATTTCTAGTAATGACTCGATATCTACATTGTCAGCCCAAGTCGCAGCCTTGACCCAACAGCTTCAAGCATTTTCGCATTCTCCTCCACTCGTTACCATTGAAACATGCAATTGGTGTAACGGATCCCACCCTAGCGCGGAGTGTCAAGTCGGAAATCCGTTCGAGCAGCCCCAAATTGAACAAGCTCAGTTTGTAGGAAACGGAAACCGGCAAAATAATCCGTACTCCAACACGTATAATCCGGGGTGGCGTAACCATCCCAACTTTTCGTGGAGAAACGGACATAACTCAACCCAGCCTCCGTTCGCTCAGAACCAACAGCAGCCCCCTCCCGCTCCAAAAGTTTCTCTCGAGGAAGCAATTGCGAAATTGGCGGCGAATACGAGTCAATTCATGACCTGCATCAAGCAACATTGCGTAACCATTCCGCTTCCATTCGAAACTTGAGGTCCATGGCCAAATTGCTAATGTGTTGACAGCCCGCCCGGAGGGAGCATTGCCAAGTACAACAGAGACAAATCCTAGAGAGAGTCTAAACGCAATCAGCTTGAGAAGCGGGAAAGAAGTGTTGGATCAGCCCGAGAGGTGTGAAAAGAGGAGTGAAATTGAGGAGAAGAATAATTTAGCGACAGATGAGTCACAAGATTGGAGACCTTCGATAACACTTCCGGATAACCCAAAGGCATATGTGCCCCCCGTCCCGTTTCCACAGAGATTACAGCAAAAAAAGGAGGACAAACAATTCTCTAAGTTCCTTGACGTGTTCAAAAAGCTTCACATTAACATTCCATTTTCCGACGCGTTGGAACAAATGCCGAGCTACGTTAAATTCATGAAAGAGATATTGTCGAAGAAAAGAAAACTCGAGGAGTTTGAAACAGTCGCCTTGACGGAGGAATGCAGCGCAATTCTTCAAAAGAAGCTCCCACCAAAATTGAAAGATCCGGGAAGCTTCAACATACCGTGCACCATGGGGAATCTTTCTTTTAATAAGGCACTGTGCGATCTCGGTGCTAGTATTAACCTCATGCCGCTGTCGATTTTCAAGAAGCTGGGAATTGGGGAAGCCAAGCCGACGACGGTCTCCTTGCAATTAGCGGATCGATCGATTAAGTATCCGAGGGGAGTGATTGAGGATGTGTTAGTTAAGTTGGATAAATTTATCTTTCCAGCGGACTTTATTGTTCTCGACATGGAGGAAGATGAAGATATCCCGATTATCTTGGGACGACCATTTTTAGCGACCGGCAGAACTCTTATAGACGTGGAAAAAGGAGAATTAACTCTGCGGGTCCAAGACGAGCATGTTACGTTCAAAGTATTCAAATCATTTTATGGCCGTGAGGTGTTGATAAAAGCTCTCAAAGTGAAAGTGTGGAGGCCGTTGCAAAAGAAAAACACCGAAAACATCGTCGGTTGAAAAATTCAGATTCTGTGTCAGATGGCCCAATTTTTAAGAAAGATGTAGAACGAGTAGCATTTCTCGAGCACTCAGATAAGTCTGCTGGGGTCATAAAGTCATTTTTGAAAGAAGGAAATAAGCCGGAAGCCAAACGGACATCTAGTCATGAGAAAAACGGGTGTTTCAGAAAGTTATTCTCATCAAAACCTTTCCGCAAACAACATTCGATGTCCGAACCGAAAGTCGAATCGTTAAAGACCGATGGTCATAATTTTGAAAACCATATTAACGGTTCGATGAACGAGGCGGAGATCAAATGGAGTTTGCGAAAAGTGAACTGATTTTTAAATAGGTCCGGCTGAAGACTATAAACTTAGCGCTTCTCGGGAGGCAACCCGAGTTCGTAGTTGTAGATTTTTGCGTTTCTATATTTTTCTTGCATTTTTTGAATTTTTATTTTTGATCATTTTGTGCTTTGATTTAATTTTACCTCTTGCTCTTGACATGTTCTTCTTGAAATTCTGTGCAGGAAAAGTCCCAGGGGAGAAACTGATGCCAGAGCCGCGGCACAAGTAAAATGAGCCGCGGCACACACAAATCGAAAGGATGAACTAAACCCATCAGACTCGTACCGCGGCACGGCATAAATGAACCGCGCACACTTGAGCCCCGAGCCGCAGACACCGAAATCGAGCGCAGACACGACAAAACATGCAAACAGTAAAACTGGTTGTACTCGTGCCGCTGCTCACTTGAGCCGTGGCCGCGCACACCATGCGGAATTGGAAAGGCCAGGTACCTTATAACCCGCAATCGGCCGACCACCCCAGGTAAGTTTTCCCTTCCCGTTCATCTCCCTTGCGCGCGCGACCGGCCGAAATACTCTTCCAGTTTTCTTCTTGCAATTTTTTTTCTTGCACTTCTCACAAACCAATCAAGGTATGTTCCAATCTCTAATCTCTACTTGTTTTATGAATTTAAATTTGAAGTTGTGTATGCATTGGATGGATTGAATATGTTTATTTCCTTAAAAAGTTCTAGGATGGTTTAGTGGATGACATGAACTTTTAATCGAATTTTCATGGGTATTTTGGATTATTGATGAATTGAATATGTAGTTTGGATGGTAAATGATTTGTGTTTCTGTTCTTGGGGGTTGAATCGAGCCATAGCCATGTTTATTCTTCAAGTAAACTCTTGCCCATTAGGTGTTCGATGAAATGTCTAAGTGAAAAAATTTTCTTTGTTAAAGCAATCTTTTGAATCTTTGTGCAACGTATTCGTTCTGAAATTACAGCAAGCCCAACCCTTAAGTCCAGTTTAAACGTTAAAGTACAAATTCATTTTTTCTCTCACAAATGTGCTATCTTGTTAAATTCTTGATTTACTGCTGGACATCTTTAGCCGAGTGATGATTATGGTTGTTATTGTTTGCGTAAATAAACCCTGGTGTTGTATTTTTCAGGACTGACTATGGCTAGGACGAAGAAGCTGAGCAAGAGAGCCAGGACTCAGTCATCCCCCACTCGAGGGGAAACCTCTCGTAGCCGCGCCGAGTTTGAGGGGCACCAGTTCTCCGACCCTGAGATCCACAAAATCTTCAATGAGAAGATTCGGCCGCGATGGGATTTACTCCAGCCCCCCAAGACGGGGAATTTATTACGATGATAAATGAGATGGGGTGGGCCCGATTCACTGCACCCCCCGAGCCAGTACTGATATCGATAGTACAGGAGTTCTACGCCAGCGCGTTACTGAAGCACATTCGGGCAGGCCATACGTTGCCGTCGTTGGACTCTCGGACTCAGGTCGATGTCCGAGGTATTACGATTGATTTTTCCATAGCTGATATTCGGAGTTTGTTTGGGCTTCCGGTGGTAGATGAGTCGGCTTATGACCGAGTGATGACTAGCCTCACGAAGGAGGCCCTGCTCGAGACTATTGCACAGCCAGACTCCGACTGGGAGCAGCGCGCACAAGGTTCTTCCACTTTCCATTTCAAGAGCTCGTGCCTCAGTCGGCTCGGGCGTGCCTGGCTTTATTTATTTGCACTCGTATTGACCCCACTTCTCAGATCCGCACTGTCTTTCTCTCCCGCGCCCGGACACTATATGCTATCACATCCGGGTTGCGTTTCGATGTGGCCCCTCTCTTAGTCCGTTCTATATTCCAGTGCATTCAGGGAGGAGCCAAGACGGGGTTGAAGCACCCCTCTCTCATCTGCGCTTTGTGCCGGCAGTCGGGGCTGACGTGGTTAGACGACGAGCCGATGCTTCCTCCACAGGCCCCGATCGACCACCGCATCATCTCACATTTTGATCAGTGGGGAGGAGCGCCGGCGCATGCTCGGGGGAGAGGATTTCTACTAGATGAGGCCCACGAGGGATCCCCCGAGCCTCTTTTGCTGACACAGGGGCAGGGAGATGTCGGCCCGCCGCCCGACAGAGCGAGATTGCAGGAGATGTTTGATGGGCTGAGGGAGGATCTGAGGAGAGAGAGAGAGAGGAGCTGAGAGAGGAGACGAGAAGAGAGAGAGAGAGAGGATATGAGAGAGGATTTGAGGAGAGAGAGAGATGAGATGAGGAGAGAGAGGGAGAGTATGCTGGCTGCCATGCGAGAGGAGCAGCGGACGGAGCGAGAGAGCGTTATTGCTGCCGTCAGAGCTGAGATGCGAGAGCAGGCCCGCCGGGCCAACCGACGAGAGGCGAGGCGTCTGGCAGCAAGGGAAGCCTATCATCAGGAGCACCTTGTCGCATGGACGGCTCATATCATGCATCCAGACGGGCCATTTATTGCACCCGCCCGGCCAGCCACACCACGCTCCTCACCGGATGATGCCGGCCCCAGCTCGTGAGAGGACTGGAGGGGAGTACTTGACCTTTTACTTTTATTGCATATCATATTTTGTCCATTGAGGTCAATGTACGTCCTATGTTTGGGGGGGGGGTTTACTTTCTGTTGCTACATTCATTGCTGTACTGTTTTTGTTGCACTTTGCGTTATTTTTTGTCGATAGCCTTGCTTGTCTTAATTTTTCTCTATTCATGAATTTTTCGTGCTTCTATTTGTGTGATACTGATGTTACGACACTGTTTTTCTCTCTGAATAAACGGTCGAGTTTTAGTCGCGTTGTAGTCAGTGATTTCGGTTTCTGCTTAGTATTCATTTAGGTCCGAAATTTTTCTCGTGATTGTAGAGGTCTTGGCGGATAAGAGAGGATACATGCGTGTTTTAAAATCACCGTCGATACGCTTGGTTACATTTTTCGGTTAGTTAGTCGTCCAGTTACATTAGTCGTGTTGGCACTTAGACTGAGTTTAGAATCGGTCAGTTTTTCCCAATAGTCGAGATAATATTTGTTCTATGATGGGAAGTCTAGTAACCGGGGGTATTCACGTGACCCGTTGTTTACTCTCGCGTAAAACGACGACCCTGATTAGACTAGTGATTTAGAGATTTCACATGTGCCAATGATAGGGAGCCTAGTAACCGGGGGTATTCACGTGACCCGTTGTTTACTCTCGCGTAAAACGGCGACCTTGATTCGGACATGCGGGAATTATATATTCAAGTTGTTTCTCCGCTGTAGAAGGGAACTTAGTAACTAGAAGCATCCATGTGCCCCATGAATGTCTTTTACGTCAAACGGTTTCCCAATACATGAGAATGGAAGTTCCACCCTAGGATTATCCCGATGAAACATTCCGAGATCCGAACCTAGTGGTCAACTCGAATCAATTTCTTGAGCATATATATATAAGGGAATACTGTCCGGGGATTATTTTTATGAAACTCGTGAAAATTTTGCCATTAGACTGTGGAACGGGACGATTTTAGCTCGTTTATTTTAACCTTTCATATTGACGGTCGATTTGATTCACGTTTTGTTAATCTTTGAGCTGGATTTTCTTCATGAACGAGCAATTAGGACTGAACTTGGTTACTTTGTAGAATCAGTGTTCTGAGTGTAGCTCGCTATTACGATACTCGTATTATTCAGAGAGAATTTCATGATAGTATTGATTAGGTAGAGCACTACGTGTTGCACGATTATTCATGAGATTCTTTTATTTAATTTGTTTCTTTTTTGCTTGAGGACAAGCAAAGGCTTAAGTTTGGGGGTATTTGTTAGGCGTATTTTTATACGCTTATTTATCATTTTTTTGGATTATTTTGGAGAGTGATTTTTGCTTAAATGAGCTTATAATGCCTTGATTTTGTATTTTTGTCAGGAGATTGGAGTCCGGAAGCTAAAATGAGGCGAGACGGGCGAAAACGGCAAATTTTGGCTATGAGCCGCGGCACATGGAAGCAGGGCCAGACAGAAGACAACAAGCGAGCACAGAGTAAATCAGACTCGTGTCGCGGCACACCAGTGTGAGCCGCGTACGTAAGAATTAAATGACGTCCAGGCATCCAGCTGAAGGCAATGTGCCGCGGCACAGATTTAGTGCGCCGCGGCACACTAGGCGGTTTTTGTATGTTCCACGCGGATTTGGGCCGTTTCGAAGCCAGTTTTCGACCTACTCATACGGACGTGATTTGGAGACTATGAAAAGCTATAAATAAGGGTTTAAGACCCTAATTAATCATCTTTGATCTTTGAAATTTTTGGGGAATTAGAGAATCGTGAGGAGACGGCAGAAGAGGAAGAGAAGCAGAAGACTTCAAGAGCAGAGGGCGGAAGCCGAAGAACGGAGGAATCCAAGCTTCATCTGCGTTTGATTTTAATGCTTTCATTTATTTATTCTGTATTTTCATTTATTAGTATGTCAGGCTAAAACCCTAATCTAGGATTTTGATGAAACCTACGTTTTGATGGATTTGCTTGGGATTATCTAATTAATTACCTTTTTATTGAGTTTTCCCAATCGTGTTTAATGCTTTCAATTATCTGGCCAATAGTTGTATTGATTTAATCATTCAATTCGAATCGGGAGAGGAGAATTGGTGAGGAACTATTGCTGAGGACCGTTTTATTCTGTGAGATAGGAATATACTCATAGGAACTACGTGGCCTTTTGGAGATTTTAGGCTTTTTGCCTATTGACGAGTTAATTCACCTAGGGATAGAGTGCATTATTCACCTTTAGAAAAATCTAGTGACCTCGGGAGAGGCGGTAGAATATATTAGCAATCTCCGCCTTCAATGAATTGGGAAAATTACTAACTTCAGATAATCGAGAGTAAATTCGGATAAACCGAGGTGGATTCAGAATCCTAGACTTATTCATCATTTGACTTTCTTTTCTCAAGCGATCGTTTACATTATTTAGTCTATTAATAATTCTCTTAGTAATTAATTGCAAAACCCAAATTCGATTGTTCGAATAAAACTGGAATATATAAAGATCGGTAGTTAGTGATTCAGTCCTCGTGGGAACGATACTCACTCATCACTTTATTACTTGTAAACGATAACGTGCACTTGCGTGTAAGAAATATCGCAACAGCTGGGTCCATAGTAATGCCACCAGCAGATACAACATGACCAAGGAAGGCAACTTGACTAAGCCAGAACTCACACTTGGAGAATTTAGCATACAACTTCTCCTGTCTCAAAATCTGCAAAACCGTACTAAGATGCTGTTCGTGCTCCTCCTCGGACTTCGAATAGACCAAAATGTCGTCAATGAATAGGATCACAAATTTATCAAGAAAGGAACTGAATACAAAGTTCATAAGATCCATGAACACTGCCGGAGCATTAGTGAGTCCAAAAGGCATAACCAAGAACTCATAGTGCCCATAGCGTGTTCGAAAAGCAGTCTTAGGAATATCCTGCTCTTTAACACGAAGCTGATGATAACCGGACCGAAGGTCAATTTTAGAAAAACATTTAGCCCCTTGGAGCTGGTCAAACAAATCGTCAATACGAGGCAAAGGATAACGATTACGAATAGTGATGCGGTTCAACTCCCGGTAGTCTATACACAACCTCATACTACCATCTTTCTTATTTACAAATAGGACAGGTGCTCCCCACGGGGATACACTCGGACGAATGAATCCACTCTCACGGAGTTCCTGTAGTTGATCTTTCAACTCTTTCAATTCGGTAGGAGCCATACGATACGGAGCCTTAGAGATGGGTTCAGCACCCGGAATCAAATCAATACCAAATTCAATGTCACGATTAGGAGGAAGACCGGGAAGTTCCTTAGGGAAGACATCGGCAAAATCACGAACAACCCGAATACTATCGATAGTAGGACCCTCCATCGAGGTGTCCTGAATAGAAGCAATAAAACCTGCACAGCCATGGGATAACAAGGTACGTGGTTTCAAAGCGGATATGATCTTAACAGATCGAAATGGTTGGGAACCAGAGTATACAAAATCAGGTCGAGACAAATCTCCAAACATAACCTTTCGGCCATGACAATCAATAGTGGCCCGGTGAGTGGCCAACCAATCCATACCAAGGATCAAATCAAAACCAAACATATCAATCGGAAGAAGATTAGCCGGTCGTACGCGATCATCAAAACGAAGTGGGCAATCAACATATTCATGGTCAATGATGACATTATTATTCATTGGCGTAGAGATAGTTAAGTGATGATTTAATGGTGTTGGGGTTAATTTCAGTTTCTTAGAGAATGTGACAGATATAATAGAGTGGGTTGCGCCCGTGTCAAACAAAACAAAAGCAATATGATCACCAATATGCAGAAAACCCGTAATGATACCTCTAGTTTTCTCTGCCTGCTCACGGGTAATGGAATAAACACGGCCAGAAGAAGAAGAAGGCTGAGAAGAGTCTGCAGGAACAATGCTAGCTTTCTTTGGACAGTCCCTCACACGATGAGCAGTGGAGCCACACTCAAAACAACCTCCAGAAGCTCTATGGCATGGCCCGGGGTGTGCCTTACCACATGTAGGGTAAGTAGGTAGGGGTGGCAAAATCTCAATACGCTTCTGCTGGCCCGACGAGTTCCCAGAACGGTACTGCTGACGTGAAGACCGAGAGCCTGAGTACCTGTTCTGCTAGTTGCCCCTTGAAAACTGCTTCTGGTTAGAGTTACCCGACTTATCACCCTGCCTACCCGAAGATCCACAATCAGAACCCCTCTAAACCTGTCGGCCCTAATCCTGTCCTCGGTTGGACTATCCTCTGTGCTCCAACTGGCAGTCGGAACGACCACGGTTATCAAACCTCTGCTCAGAATGACCCCGATGATCAGCACCCCGGTGATACTGGCCCAAAAGACCCAGACTGAATCTTCTCACCATCACGAGTACGCTTGTTGGACGTTCCACCCTCATACAACAGCTCAATATTACATGCCGCATCACAAACCAACGACACATCAGCATAATCCGTATTAACAATACGGTCAAGTATCCAATGCTTCAGTCCCCACTTATAGTGACGAGCCTATTTAGCCGCGTCCCGTGAAACAGTAGGCCCCATGAAGCCAGCCAACCTGAGAAAACATTTCATATACTCCGCCGCATTCTCCCGATCCATCTGATAAATGGTACCATACTCTCTCTCGTATTGCTGCTGTTCCGAGAGGGGGATGAACCTCTTGTAGAAGGCCTCACGAAATGCCATCCAAGTACATGTCTCAACAAAACCATCACCCTTCGCCTCAACATACGACGTCCACCAGTTAAGGGCGTCACCATCAAACTTGAAAGCTACTAAACGAGCTTTCACCCCATCAGGACAACCAATCACCTGAAACAACTTCTCACAATGGGTAATCCAGTCACTCGCTTCAGTCGGAGTGGTAGCTGATAAGAAAGGATTGGGCTTCAGTTTGTTGAAGCGTTCAATCCACACATGAATGCCCTCATTGCTTCTTTCAGCCCCATCCCTACACTCATTACGCAAATTCTGAATAGCAGCGGCTACTGCTTGAGCAACAATCTCATCAATGTTTGGAGGGTTAGCTTCACCACTTCTTTGCCGAGTGTTCACCATCTAAAACGATATCAAGCGGTAAGCGAAAGACAAACGAACATGAATACGGACAGGAAAGACGAAACGAAAGCCTAGTGTCTACCCAATCCTCACAGGTCAAAGCCTAAGCCGTAAAGATCCAAACCTGTCTCTGATACCATAAATTGTAACGCCCCAACCCGACAAGGGTAGAAACATTACAATATGGTTACACATCAGATACAAACAGATCAAACCAAACAGCGGAAGTATTAAGATAAATTCATCAAGGAGTATCAAATAGGACTAAAACAACATCCAAATGTCCCCAAAACCAAACAAAAGAAAGTACGATTACAAATGTCTAAAAATCCGGAAATACGATAAAGAAATAATGTTCATTTATTCAAAGTACTCTAGGGTAGGTCCACACTCTCTCATCCCCAAAGCTAAACCCCGCATGAGCTAAGTATCTTCCGCATGGAAAGAAAATCGGCTGAGCATAAAGAGCTCAGTGAACAGATATGAAATAAACAAGCAATACAAAGTAATACGAAATGAGGTTACATGTAGTGGCACTTGGTTATATCAAAGGTATATCATAAGTATATCAAGGTATATCAAAGGTTTATCAGAGTTAGGTATGAAAAGTTATCAAGGTTTAAATACCAAAGATTATCAAAGTTAAGTGTCAAATGATTTCAGTATTTAACTCCAAGGCCCAAACCAAGCCCAAATAAACAAAGTAGCTCAATGGAGTGATCGGCTCCCCAAATGTGAAGGGACCGCATTACACGCATGCCCAATCACCAAATATAATATGGCCCAAATGTAGAGTGGCCCAAAATAATCAAATCAAATATCAACAGATCAAATCTAGGATGCATCCATACGCCCCTGTAAACAGATAACAATAACGATGGCCAAAGCAAATATAATATAAGAGGGACAGTGGGGGGCATTTCTCCAACCCCACTGGAGTACATAACATTGGTGCATCAATGCTATGGTTGTGGCTACTCCACAACAAGTAATACAAAATGCCCGGGTAAATACTGAAAGGTTCAAATAGTCAAGGTCCCAAATCAAAGTATATATGTGAGAGGTCAAAAGTTCAAATCAGATATCAAGGTTCAAATATAAAGGGACCATATCACATGTTCAAATCAAAGGTTCGGATACCAAGTCAAAGTCAAAATCATATATACAATAATGAGGAGAGAGAGTAAGTCATGAGAGAGAAAAGTTGCACCCTTGCTGAAAGGGTGCGGAATATCTGTACCTTAGTTCCAAAGCAAAAGCAAGGTCAAACAAACAAGGAGAAAAGGATCACTCCCGCTTCACCGAACCTAGAAAAGAGTGGATACGAATCAAGACGAGCTCATTTCTCATAAGTTACCTCTTTTAGTTATCTTTCCATTTTTAGTAACTTTTTATATTTAGCAGCTTTCTATTTTAGGTAACTTTTTATTTTAGTAGGTTATCAAAATTAGCGAGTTTTCTCGATATAGACATGTTCTATATAGTTAGTTATTCATCTCATAAAGTTTTCATGTCATGATAATTTATGGATTTCATTTTATGCATGTTTTTCCAAAATTAGGGTTTCTTATGACAAGTCTTCAAAATTTAGGGTTAAAAGTGTTAATAATGAAAGTGAAGGGTCAAAACTGAATATAACACTCAAATACATATATATACAGCCCATACACTTCAAGTATCATATATATACACATTACACCCTCAAGTATCACAAGTTACAAAAAAACAACCCTAATACACCCTAATTTCCACAATTAAACCATTGATTATCAAAACTAGTATGTAAGGCCCATAATTATTCCCAAGTGTCACGAACAGTCCCTAACACATTATTCCAGCTGAAACATGCATACATTCATCGTATTTACATTATTAGTCCCTCTAGGTATCATATTTATAATATAAACCTTCTAATCATCAATTATCTCTTATGTTTCATAATTTCAGCTTTTAAACACAAACAGGTCACCAATATACGAATTTTTATTCCATACTAGAACTCCAAAATAAAGTTCATAAAAATTCTCACATGTACTTGAATGTCTTTAGAACCAACAAGAATTTTTCTAGAGTTTATCAATTAATATAAGCCCATATTAAAAATAACCAAACCCAGACTACTCAGAAAACCAATCAGCAGCAGTACCGAAAAAGTATTCGCCTCAACGGCCTATCATTTCATTCACGACAAATCCACAAAAATTCCAGGAAGTCACACATAACCCAGATATTATCCCTCGAAAAGGAGAGCTTCTAACTCCTTATGGTTTGAACATGAAAATTCATAAACCACGACTGAAATTAAATTCTGCAAACACATTTTTGACATATCGTCTCATAAAATTCAAAAATAGGACCAAATCAGATTCAAATCCATCCAAACGAATTGTAATACTTAACTAAGACCCTAAACTGAGTTTACAAACAAAAATACCGAATTAAACGTTAATAGAATTTGTTTGGTGATGCATACATATTCGATCATCAAAGCTGTCCAAATCAATTAATTCATTTAAACCCCAATTTATCCAATTCTTTTTAATCCATTTAATTATATGATCATAACACATCATATATTCAGAAAATACACATCAAAAACACATCAAACTAATTCTCATATGAATCCAACAAGATCAATAACAAAAACATTCATACGATTCATAACAATTTCATGGTTATTTCTTAGCCGATTTATATAGGTTTTTAGAATAGGTTTTTATCACACGAATTAAGGATCAAAAGAGTGAATCAAAATCACAAGAACATAACAAATAGGGCTGAAAAAAATGTGACCAAGAATTGGGCCAAACAAATCAACCAAAACCGAATCAAAACCCTTTTCTTTCTTCCTTTCTTCTTCTTGACAACCACGAATAAATAGTCTGCTTGTTTATTCTTTTTTTTTTTCTGATCATTTGTTAAGGAGAGAAAAACAAGGATAGATACGGTTCAAATAATAAGGCAAAGTGTGTTTATGTTTTAGGAAAGAAATAAATATAATTGATTTGATTTAGGCGTGTATTGGGCTACAAATTAGGGGGGAAATCCGTTTGATTGTTGTAGTGTAGGATTAGGAATAAGGAATTTAGGAGATTTAGGATATCATTTAGTCATTTGCATTTAATATATAACTTAAAGTTTTATTTATTTATTTATTTTTTTTAATGTCATAAAATTAATATTTCACACTTAGGTTATATTTCAAAATGGTGAAAAATTAATGGTAAAAAATTTAGGGGTTTACATTAATTGTCGTGACGCAAAACCTATCGTCTTATCATGCTGCATAAGCACACAACCAAGACCTTGACCTGAAGCGTCACTATAAACCGAAAAGCCCTCACTACCATGTGGTAAAGCTAAAATCGGCGCTGAAGTCAAACGTCTCTTCAGCTCGTCGAAGCTCTGTTGTCTCTCCATCGTCCAAACAAACTTTTCCATTTTCTGGAGTAATTTCGTAAGCGGCCGAGCGAGTTTTGGGAACCCCTCGACAAACCGACGGTAATACCCAGCAAGGCCCAAAAAGCTACGAACTTCCTTAACATTTTCAGACGGTGCCCAATCTAACACTGCCTCAATCTTCTGCGGGTCTACACGAACCCCTTCGGCCGAAACTACATGGCCGACAAACATAACTTCTTCCAACCAGAACTCACATTTTGAGAATTTTGCATAGAGGTGCTCTGTTCTCAAAATATCTAGTACCAAACACAAGTGTTGGGCATGTTCTTCTTTATCTCGAGAATAGATCAAAATGTCATCAATAAAGACGACCACACACCTATCGAGATACTCGATGAAAATCTTACTCATTAACTGCATGAATACTGCCGGTGCATTAGTCAACCTAAAAGGCATAACTACAAATTCATAATGCCCATATCTCGTATGAAATGCCATCTTCGGAACGTCGGACTCTCCACCCTGAGTTGATAATACCCTGATCTTAAATCAATTTTCGAGAAAACTGCAGCCCCCTGCAACTGATAAAATAAATCGTCTATACGAGGCAAATGGTACTTGTTCTTGATGGTTACTTTGTTCAGCTCACGGTAGTCGATGCACAAACGTAGTGAACCATCCTTCTTCCTCACAAAATGAACAGGAGCGCCCCAAGGCGAAGCACTTGGTCTGATGTACCTTTCCAGAAGTTCTCCCAACTGATTCTTTAATTCTTGCATCTCGGAAGGTGCCATACGATAAGGTGCCTTAGAAATCAGAGCCGTATCTAGCTCTAAGTCCACATAAAATTCTATCTCACGATCTGGCGGTAATCCCGGGAGGTAGTCCGGAAAAACATCGGTATACTTATTAACAACCGGGATCGAAGAGAAATTGACTTCGTTCCCTTCCGTTTTCAAGACATAACACCAATAGCCCGTACAACCTTTATTCAAAAGTTTTACGGACTTCATGGCACTGATAAGTAAATTGGATTGGCCCGACTTACATCCCAAAAATGAGTACTCGGTTCCGCCTTTAGTCATCATGGTGATAACCTTAGTACGGTAATTCAAAATCACTTGGTGACTATCAAGCCAATCCTCACTGAGGATCACGTCCTTGCCTACATTATCAACTACAATTAGATTCGATAACCATTCCATACCGGATATAATTATCGGAAAATCTTTAATCTCCCGGTTTCCCACAATTCTATCCCCGCTAGGTAGTTTCACAATGAAAGGATCACAAGCAGTCATACAAGTTATATTCAAACGGCGTACACACTCCAAGGAAATAAAAGAATGTGTAGCACCCGTATCAAAAAGCACACGGACTGGATGAGATAAAATATGAATGGTACCTGAAGCCACCACCGCATCGGGTTCGTCTGTTCGACGCATCTCATGGACCTGTGGTTATACCGAACTGACGCTAGAGTTTCCCCCTCCAGCGTTCTGAACCCGTCCCCGGCCCCGACCGTAATTCTGCTGAGATTGACCAAAAGATTGCTGCCGGTTAACGCCTTGGTCAAGTGATGCTGGGGCAGAAGCCCGAGTGTCCAAAGTCTGATTTGGTTCGGAACAATAAGCCGCTCTATGTCCCATATATCCGCAAGTGTGACACTTCAACGGCGGAAAATTGCATTACAAATTAACGTGTCCTGGACGACCACAAATATAGCAAGTTACCATGCGATTTGTGGTGCCCGGAGCAGAACGAAAACCCCTCTTTCCTTTAGCAGAATGTGACGACTGTCTGGTAGAATGGTTAGTCGTCTGTGACCTCTGGAAGTTGCCACTCTTAGAGCCAGAAAAATTTCCCGCAATCTTCCGCTTCTTCGATCCTTCAGTGTTATCGTTGTCGGTGCTTAACATATCATGGGCTAAAGCTCTGTCCTGATATTCCTTCAGTGCGGTGCAATCAAGCCCGGCCATGTACCGCCGTCAGTCCATATTCATCCGCATATCAAAATAATGGATCTTATCACGCTCATTTCGCACTTGATCCTTCACGTGGATCAATTGTTGGTTGTACTCTACAATTGCTTGCGAAATGGGAATATTCTGCAGTTTAACCTCGAAAAAGGTTCAAATTTGGCCCTCTCGCACCGGCCAAGGACAAAAGTAGGCCTCCAAAAGATCTTTAAATTTATCCCACGTGGAAACACGATCCTATGGCTTGATGACTTTCCATCATGTAGCGGCTTCCTTGGTGAGGAAATACTGAGCAATCGGTACTTTCCTCAGTTCGGGGCAATCAACCGCTTCAAAAATTTTCTCCAACTCCGCTAGCCAATCTTCCCAACCTAACGGGTCTGTCGCACCACCAAACTGTGGAGGGTGCATACGGATTACATTATGAAGCAAGGCATCCGCGTTCCGGTTCGGATTATTCAGCTGAACGGTTTGGGCTAAAATGGTCATCTGGTTAGCCAATTGTTGAAGTACATTCGCAACTCCAATGTCCGCGCTGTTCCCCTGGCCAATCGACTGGTCGTGCTGACTTTCGGTGTCCGGAGGCACCGAGTTCGATAAACTGGGGTTGGTTGACCCCGCAACAGTACTGAGGGAAATGCCCGCGCCACGTTCTCGTCCACGTCCACGACCACGGCCACGGCCCCTACCAGCTGACATACTGAAGAACACACAAGGCACGTAAGTACAATTCAATCGCATGTTATCAAAGTGACCGATTCTTAAGAATACCAAAAATAGAACCAAAACGAATAAGGAAACACCAGAAGAGTAAGAGGTCTTACAAGTATCGGTCACACTGTGATGATGGTAGAGTAGTGATACTGTGGACAAATGACGACTCAATTGACCCAAAAGACCGACAGCCTAGGTATCCATAGACCTAATCTCTGATACCATATTCTGTAACACCCCAAGTTATTCAGGGTATATTACAGCGCTGTGAACCCCACCGTGGTACCCACAAGGCTAGTCATACGCGGAACTATAAAACTTGACCGAGAAGGTCCAAATACAATGAAATGAAAGATGATACAAAGGGTATTCAAACCATGTCCAATGTATCCAAATACATCACAGTACAAAATCAAAACCTCGGCAACACAGGCCGGAACATCAAGGAAGACTGAAAACAAACAATACTCGAGTATTCAACAACCATTCCAGTACAACAACACTAAATGGAGGAACACAAAACATAACCGGAGGTAAGACACAGTATCATGCTTGCCCATGATCTTCATGCCGACCCGATACCTGCCTATCCGCTCTCCTAGAACCTGAAATACATAAAAAGTATTTCCCTCATAAAGGGGTTAGCCGTCGAATAGCTAGTGCAAGTATATCAAGTATGAAACGCAATACTCCTCGACAATAAAGTAAAGCTAACCGTCAATTCATCAATTCAAGACTAGTATTCCGGAATAACTAAATCTCATAGCATCACATCAATACATACATGATCAACTGTGGAACCGCACCAGAGGCTACGGAACCCTCAGGGAACCCGTCGGCCCGCCCCAGAGTGGTTAACCCAAATTATCCGTGGAATCGCACCAAAGGCTACGAAACCCTCAAGGGACCTGTAGGCCCGCCCCAGAGTGGATATAAACAATCATGCCATTCATATATCTTGCATTCAAAGTCGAAAACGTACAATCATAAATATATACTTGCCTTTGAGACATCGAGAAATTGAACGGAAAAGAGTATGAGTTCGGTAGGTCCAAGAACGCACTTTCGGCACCGAAACGATTCGTAAGGGATATGATAATCAATAATCCATACTCATAATTCACGAAGAAACTCCAGAAACCCATTTACGATTCACGAAAATACAAGGGTTAACAAATAGAGGTTGGAAAATCACCCAAACCCTCACAAGTCCGAACACGGCACAAACCAATCTGTAAAATTGTAGGGAAAGCATGTATATGGGATAGTTACATCATAATCTCAAGGTTCTCAAGCTTCAAAATGGATAAATCGGACGAATCTAGAAAAAACCCCAAATTCCCAAAAAATAGGGTTCTAAGGATTTTTACCTTGATTTGGACAATATAATGGATTAGATGTTGTGTAATCCTTGTTCTCCAACCAAAGATGTTGATGTTTGAAGATGGATCGCTTCCAATCGCCCAAAATCGTCTCTCCCGAGCTTCTCCTGTCAAAAATGAGTGAAGAGAATGAAAAATGACGAAATGGAAGTCAACTGTCCAATATATACTCACCCAGCCTAGCGCACGCTACGCCTCGATTATTAGCGTGCGCTAGCGAGGTCACCGGGTAGTCCAGTGGCTTCTGCCGGCCCCATTAGCGTGTGCTAATCGCCTTATCTTAGCGTGCGCTAGCCAAAAATGGTGTCCAGAAACTGGAGTCCAGAACCTACTATTCTCTGCCCTGCTCGAGTCTTAGCATGCGCTACCGCTATGGCTTAGTGTGCGCTATGCAACTCTTATCACGTGTGCTATCCGAAGACTAGCGTACGTTACTTGATAGTCCAGAAAACCTGACAACCTCACTGCCTCTGCAAACCAGCCCGTTAGCGTGCACTACGGATGGATGTTAGCGCACGCTACTGACCACGAATAGCCCGGGTTAATGAACTCCTAGCGCGCGTTAACTGCCAGTCCAGAAAGCAGTATGAGTTACTAGTTCTGACCTGACTGGTCCCTTAGCACACACTATGGCTCAAAGCTAGCGTGCGCTACTCAAGCAGAATTAGCGTACGTTAGCCTAGGCCTAACATGCGCTATTTCTCTGACCCAGAACACTTCCGCAAGGTCTAAACAACACGATTGTGATCCAAACAAGATACGAAACTCTATAACAATATCGACAACATCACCAGGAGTTTATAGAGCGATGAAATAAGAAAAACGGCAAAGTCAAACAGTCAATAAAAGTACGGGTATTACAAGACTGCCATAGGTATATTTGTTATAGAAGTTAACTTATCTACTTCTAACTACTGGGTATTAGATACTAGATGTGGATCTCACATTTGTACAAATATGCAGGGGTTGAGAGGCAGTAGAGAACTAAAGAAAGGGGAAGTGGATCTAAGAGTCGGTAATGGAGCAAGAGTTGCTGCACTAGCCGTAGGACCTTATGATCTAGTTTTACCCAATGGGCTTTTGTTAGTTTTGAATAATTGCTATTATGTTCCTGCTATGAATAGGAATATTATTTCAGTTTCTACATTAGATTGTGAATGTTACAGTTTTCTTATTAAGAATAAGATTATTCGTACTTTATTTGATGATTTGCTTTATGGTAGTGCAAAGTTATATACTGGCCTTTACAATATTGATCTAGACGAGTCCGACACTTTGGAAATCTATAATATTGCATCCAAGAAACCTAAGCTCAATGATTCTAATCCGACTTACTTATGGCATTGTCAACTTGGTCACATAAACAAGAAACGCATTTCTAATCTCTATAATGATGGACTTTTAGACTCTTTTGACTATGAATCATATGGGACATGCGAATCTTGTTTATTAGGGAAGATGACGAAGAATCCTTTCTATGGTCATGGAGAAAGGGATAGTGATCTATTAGGCCTAATACATACTGATGTATGCGGACCTCTTAGAACTTATGCCAGAGGCGGATACCAATACTTCATTACATTTACCGATGATTATAGCTGATATGGATATGTTTATCTTATGAAGTATAAACATGAATCTTTTGAAATGTTCAAAATATTCCAGAATGAAGTACAGAATCAACTTGGCAAGACAATTAAAGCCCTTCGATCAGATTGAGGTGGCCAATACTTGAGCCAAAGTTCGATGATCATCTTAAGAGTTGTGGAATTGTTTCACAACTTACTCCTCCTGGAACACCTCATCATAACGGAGTGTCCGAGAGGAGGAATCGAACATTATTAGATATGGTTTGACCCATGATGAGTCGAACAGAGCTTCTATTATCATTTTGGGGCCACTCCTTAGAAACAACAACATTCACCCTTAACCGTGTTCCATCTAAAGCACTTGAAAAGACACCATTTGAGAAATGGACTGGTAAGAGACCAAACTTGTCTTTTCTAGAGATATAGGGTTGCGAAACGTTCGTAAGATGCCAAGTCTTTGACAAACTGGCATCCAGATCTGAAAGATGTTTATTTGTGGGATATCCTAAGGAAACTAAAGGATATTACTTTTATAAGCCCGCAGAGAACAAAGTGTTTGTTGCTCGAAATGCTGTATTCTTAGAAAGGGAATTTATTTCTAAAAGAGACAGTGAGAGAAGAGTAATTCTCGAGGAAACTCGAGAACCACAAGAAGACATCGCTTCACCGATGGAAACTGAACAAGCTCAACAATCAGTTGAAGAGCCCGTTCAAAGTACACAAGTCCCACATAGATCTGATATGATGCGACATGAACCTGAGAGATATGGTTATCTCGTAACAGAGGATTATGACGCATCGCTCATAGATGATGAGCCTAGTACCTATACAAAAGCTGCTTCAGGACCAGATTCCGAGGAATGGCTAGAAGCCATCAAGTCAGAGATGCAGTCCATGTATGACAATCAAGTTTGGAACTTGATAGATCCGCCTCAGGGTGTTAAAACCATTGGGTGCAAATGGGTCTATAAAAAGAAGAAAGACATGGATGATAATCTGCAAGCCTATAAAGCTAGACTAGTGGCAAAAGGTTATATACAGATTCATGGTGTTGACTATGATGAGACTTTTTCACCAATAGTCATGCTTTAAATCAATTAGAATTTTATTTGCCATTGCCGCATATCATGATTATGAAATATGAGAAATGGATGTTAAAACAGCATTCCTTAATGGAAACTTACTCGAGGATGTGTACATGACACAACCTGAAGGTTTTGTTCATCCAGAAAATTCTAAAAAGGTTTGCAAGCTTCAAAGATCCATTTATGGGTTGAAGCAGGCTTCTCGGAGCTGGAATCTTCGTTTTGATGGAACTGTCAAAGAGTTTGGGTTTATTCAAAATGAAGATGAACCATGTATGTACAAGAAGGTTAGTGGGAGCATAGTTGTTTTCTTAGTCTTATATGTAGATGACATATTACTCATTGGAAATGACATTCCCACCTTGCACAGAGTCAAGAATTGGTTGGGAAGTTGTTTCTCAATGAAAGACTTAGTAGAAGCTGCTTACATTCTTGGGATAAAGATTTATAGAGATAGATCAAAGAGATTGATTGGTCTGAGTCAATGTACCTACATTAATAAAATATTGAAGAGGTTCAATATGCAAGACTCCAAGAGAGGACTCTTGCCAATGTCACATGGCATTCATCTGAGTGAGACTCAGAGTCCTTCGACTCCTGATGAGCGACCCCACATGAGCAAGATACCATACGCTTCGGCCATTGGATTGATCATGTATGCCATGATTTGTACTCGACCAGATGAATTGTTTGCCCTTAGCATGACAAGTTGATACCAATTGAATCCAGGTGAAAGTCACTAGACAGCAGTGAAAACCATCCTAAAGTATTTGAGAAGAACTAAGGATGATTTCCTAGTTTATGGAGGGATAGGAAACGAGCTGGCTGTAAATGGTTACGCCGATGCAAGTTTCGAAACCGACAAAGACGATTTTAAATCACAAACTAGTTATGTGTTTGTATTGAATGGAGGTGCTGTGAGTTAGAAGAGTTCCAAGCAAAGTACGGTTGCTAATTCTGTTACAGAAGCTGAGTACCGGGCAACATCGGATGCAGCTAAGGAAGCCGTATGGATCAAGAAGTTCGTTACCGAACTAGGAGTGGTGCCGACCATCCAGGGTCCCATAAGCCTTTATTGTGACAATAATGGTGCTATTGCACAAGCGAAAGAGCCTAGGTACCATCATAATTCCAAACATATACTCCGAAAATATCACCTAGTCAGAGAGATCATCAGACGAGGAGATATTACAATATGCAAAGTAGTAACGGAAGAGAATGTTGCAGATCCACTTACCAAGCCTCTCTCACAATGAAAGCATGTTGAACATGCTAGATCGATAGGACTAAAAGTCATGAATGAATGATCCTAGTGCAAGTGGGAGATTGTTAGGATTAGTGCCCTAGGACATTCGATGTGCCTAGATTTGTAATTGTCACATATAAATAAAGTTATTTGATATCATTTATTTCTCCTTGATTATTATAATATGTTCATGTTTTAATATTATAATAAAAGAATAATAGTTATTCACGAATAATAAGATTATTCAAATGTCCCTGGTACAATCGCGTTGAGTAGAGACTCAAGTGATTAATATACCAGTATAAGTTTGATTGATAATCATCGGATGATTATGTGTATGGTACGGATGAACCTTATGGGTATTGGTTGGAGAACTAATACTGGAAAGACCCGCATTGAGATCATTGCATGGAAATGTCATAAGTAAATCTCAGTATAACAGTTTGTCAATAAATCCTTGAACCTGAGATTATCATAGAGTCCAACATGATAACTGCTATGCCTTGAAGTAATCCAATGTCATCTGAAACATGGTGATCATAAAGGTTAACGATCAGGATTAGTGGGAGTCATGTATAGGGCAATGAATAATCGAGATGGGGATTTGTCCCTCTCCTTAGTGAGAGAGATATCTGCTGGGCCCCACGATAAGTAGGACTGAAGGAAATGCATGGCCATGCTCAAATGAAGAGTCATTTGATTCATTCAGTCTACTTAAGATCGAGAAAGCATTTGAACATAAATAAGTATGACACACTCCATGTCTTAGTTCAAATATGATATCTCATGACAAAGGGATTTGACACGTTAAAATGTTTAATGGACTATTAACTTATATTATTTGGGTAATCATAATGTCTTGCTAGAGGCCGCTTATGATTTATTATTTAATAAGGTATTAAATAATTGCCAACATAATATAAGCATTTTGAGTTGCACGTACGACAATTATAGACAAGTAGGAATAAATATCAACTGGGAATAATAAATATAATATTGGATATTATATTTATAAGGAGATTAAATAATAAGTAATATATAATATTAGATATTATATATATTATATTATTTAATAAGTTGAGGGGAAACTAAGCAAATACTAGAGTTTGACTCTAGGGTTTACTTAGTATAAATATAAGGTATTGGACAAGGGATTGTCATAAGAAATCAAGACACAAAATCCCCCCCCCCCCCCCAGAGGAGAGAGAAAAAAATCAGCCCCTTCTCTTACAGTAGGAGAACGACTTCGGTCATCTGATCTTCTTCCCTTAGTTGATCTTGATCGATAGTACAATCCTTCGAGTAAGGAATTTGTGTTACACTATTCATCAATATTATTCGTAAGGATCTAGCAATCCGGCTTGTGGAATTGTTCGTGTGTGGATCACCCAAAGAGGAAGGATATATTCATCTACTTCTAGTCTAGTTCAGACTCGTTCTTCGAATTAAGGTAATTCGACAAACTCTTAATAAATCAATTAAATTACTACATGTAGATCCTCGTCTAGGTTTTTCGTTTATTTATTCTGCTGCGTTTTACTCAATTTTATTATATTAGATTCACGTAAAACCCATCATCATGCCAAATATTATTGTCAGTGAATTCAATCAACGGTAGATAAACTTCTCACTCAGTCGACCAATCTAGGGCACAAGCTCTCAGCATGTCTTCTACTATTTGAATAGTCCTCTCGGACTGTCCATCAGTTTGAGGATGATAAGCTGTGCTAAATTTCAGCTCGGTTCCCAAGGCTCTATGAATCGCTTTCTAAAAATGTGACACGGAGCGACCATCTCGATCAGAAATAATGGTCTTCGGTGTACCATGGAATCAGACTATCTCTGTAATAAACACTCGTGCCAACCTTTCTGGTCCCCAAGTATCCTTAATGCCCAGAAAATGAGTCGACTTGGTTAGGAGATCAACTATCACCCAAATCATGTTCATCCCTGTTCTGGTCTTCGGCATACCGGTGATAAAGTCAATTGATATATCTTCACACTTCCATTCATGAATCGAAAGTGGCTTCAACATTCCGTCAGGTCGATAATGTTCGATCCTAACCTGTTTACAAGTTAAACACTTCGAGACATATTCCGCCACATCTTTCTTCATGTTGCCCCACCAGAAATCCTGCTTCAGATCCTTATACATCTTACTAGTACCTGGGTGAACAGAATAAGGCGTATTGTGAGCTTCCTTCATGATTGTCTGTTTCAAAACATCAATATCGGGGACACAAATTCAACATTGAAATCTCAAAACTACATCTTCATTTATTACAAATCATGGGTCCTTTCCTTGCTCACTTCATCACGTAACAGAATCATCAGAGGATCATCCAATTGCTTAGCTTTGATTTCTTCGATTAATGATGAAGTTAATTTCATCACACACAGTTTCCCTTGGACTCTTTGCAACCATACTTCAATTCCTCCATGAATCAACTCTCGTTTAATGCTGGACTGGGACGTGAGCATTTCCAGCATTCTAATAGAAATGGGTTTGCGGCTCAGTGCATCGGCCACTACATTCGCTTTGTCTGGATCATAAAGAATCTCCAAAACATAGTCCTTAATCAATTCTAGCCATCTCCTTTGTCGCATGTTTAACTCTTTCTGACTGGAGATGTATTTGAGACTCTTATGATCTGTGAAGATCTGACACTGAGTCCCGTACAAATAATGTCTCCATATCTTCAAGGCGAAAACCACTGCTGCCAGTTCCAAATCGTGCATTGGATAATTTACTTCATATAGCTTCAATTGACGTGAAGCGCAGGCGATCACCTTCTCATTCTGCATCAGTACACAGCCGAGACCTTGGTTTAAAGCGTTACTGTAATCCTTCAGTTCCTTGTGGTAGTGCTAAAATTAGTGCTATCGTCAATCTCTTCTTCAATTCATCAAAACTGGCCTGGCACATATCGTTCCGTTAAACTTTTGGGTTTTCTGCAGCAATCGAGTAAGTGGACGTGTAATTTTGGAAAACCCTTCCACGAACTGACGATAATACCCAGCAAGTCCTAAGAAACTTCTGACCTCCTTCATGTTAGGATTGTATACTGCAAAGCATACTTTATGCTTGTATTACCTAATTTCCCTGTTACTACCTATGAGAATATTAATTACATTTAATCACATGTTTTGTATATTTATTCACGTTATGGTTATGCAAATGAAATGTCTAATTATTGGATATTGTAGATAATGTGGTGTGTTGGTGTCACACGGAAGATCACATTATCGGTGCCTTATAAAATAATATAATAGTTCACAACTTATATAATTATTAGACAAATTATATAAAAGGATGTAGTGTATGCTTGAGAATAGTTGGTCTTGACTATTAGCATACGTTAGCGTATTTGCATATGTTGAACTGGATCGAGGTGAGATAGTGTCTTCTGTACTGACTATAAGAAGAACGTAAATCTCGGATAATTATTATTTATTAATTCTAAGTATATAATATTTAATTGTGTATTAATAATAATTATTGCTTTGATTTACCATAGGTGAGAGTCAAAATGATCGACTCAATAAGCCTCGTATCTTGGGCAATAATATTGTTTATACGACAGTTATTATTATTACTAGAAATTGTGTCCTGACTCGTGCGGGTTGATGATGTCCCCTTGAGGAGCTCGATAATGATTATTATATTAAACCCTGCAGGTGGATTTAATTCCGATATAATAATAAGGTTCGAGTGGTACTACTCTTGGATAAGATATTAATTAATTAAAGCTATCACTAGCTTATAATTAATTAATGGGCATTCGATGTCTTAAACACGGGAAATAATATATTTAATGAGGAGCCCAATTTCGTAATTTGAGATTTTGGTAGGAAGTGCAATATCAACCTTTTAGTGGACTAAGTTGATATTAATAGATTCATTATATTAGGAAGAGTCCTAATAAGGTAAGATGAATTTATTGGGAGTCCTTCCATAATCCTCCTTAAGATCCCTAATAGTAGTCCAAGAGCCTATATATAGGACATATTGGATGGCCGATTTTTGCATCATTCATACACAAGGAATTTCAATTTTTTTCTTCTAAGTGTTTAATTGTGGATCTTGACTTGTGTCTTTGATTCCACAATTGAGAGAACACTTTTATTCTTGCTACATATCAGAATAACTTGAAGAAAAGAAAATCGAGAGTTGTGAGGGATTGAATTCGGCCGATCCAAAGGTTGTCCAAGAAAGATCCGGTAGCTCGTTGCCCACACAACGTCCGGTTCAACGCGGATCATACTCTAGAAGGTCTAAGGGTAGAAATACAAGGTGATCAAGACGGAAGCAATCAATACTCTTCAAAAGGTAATATCCTATGATCCTTGGATCTAGATTAGGATATTTTAATAATCAACAAATTTAATTAATAAATAATAAATAATATTTAAATTGCTTGTTAGTCTTAGTAATTAATTAATTAGCATGCCTAAATAGATCTTATGCTCGTAGATGCGTAAAACGCGATTGTCATCTTTCCCAAACTTCGCTTCCACTGCGTTTTACTTTCCAACAATTGGTATCAGAGCCGGATTTTTAGGCTTTTGCTATTTTAATTAATTTTGGTGATTAATTGATAGCAATTTAAATATTCATATATTTTGATGTTGGAATATTTTGCTAGATGTGTTCTTGCAGGTGATATGATCCAATTATCATGGTTTATATGAATGGTGTATTTATTTATTTTTATTAATTATGCAATTGTTGGTTTGGCCCGTTTTTTGAGGCATGTAATGATTTTTCCCGTGAGAAAATCCGCGGGTAGTTCTAGGTGTTTCTATTTTTCGTGTAATCTTGATGTAATTTCAATGTATTTTATTTTGTATAAAATTGTAATCGAATTCGGAAAAGACGAGATCACGAAAAAATAGAGCGTAACCGCCGGATCACGACTGGTAGCCGCGGCGAAGCAAGAAGCAAGCGCCGCTGGCAAGACACGATCGTCATTGGCCGCACGAGCAATCGCCAGCCGCGGGCGGCTTGGTCCGGCGCCATTGTTCGGGCCGGCCGCCCGCTTTTGCTCCGGATCGTTTCGTCGCCGTTCGTTGCCTCCGCTGGAGAGTCGGGATTTAAAATTAATTTTTTTTTTGTAATTAATTTTGCATAAAAGTAAAATTTTAATTTTGGAAATCCACGGCCCGGCCGGCGAGGAACGACGAGATGGTTGATTCAGTGGGAGAGATCAAGTCGAAGATTTTTCTCGGGTTCAACTCAAGGAAGAAGACCATGGTAATTGGATAATTTAATTATCCATGCCTTATTTTTTTGGTTTTTACTGTTTTGATGTATGGCATGTATGGATGTATGCGTGATATGTTTCAGTGTATGTTAGGACGAAAAAATTAAAAACCTTAAGGCTAAAATAACTAAGTGATTAAATTGATTTTTTTTTTTTAAAAATAAAATCAAATTGGCCTCCATAATTAATTTAAATTGTGAATTAATTAGCATGCGCGTTGACATTAGGGTCTTCCTCCATATCGGATGTGCTAATTATAGGTTCACTAGTTTTAAATTTCAAAATGATAACATAAGGTAAATATTACTTTTTATGATAGGACCTCTCCATCTGTAGGACTATTATTTAAAAGATAATATTTTAAGGATGTTAAATTATGGTGTTCACTTAGATGTATTAATTAATAAGCTCCCCATCGGAGTCTGTGTTAATTAATACATAGCCAAGAGAAACCAACTATTAATTTTACTTGTCATAACGTAATTTGACTAGATAGTAAAATTAATGACGTAAAACTCTACTTGAGAAATGTGTGTGTAAACGTCCACACGATCGTGGCTTGCATGTGCGGATTTTTCGAGGTGTTGGTTGCTAGCATATATATTGTGTTTTGAGGTTTTTCGATATATCTTGGTATGCATTATGTGTTGGATGTTTTTAATTTTATCTCAGATGTCATTCAATCCACTAGCTGTTATTCTCAAAGAAAATAAACTTGATGGCACTAACTTTGCCGATTGGAAAAGAAATCTGGACATTGTCCTGACTGGTGAGGGGCATAAGTTTGTCTTAATCGAATAGAGCCCTCTAGAACCAGAACCGGATGCCACTCCCGAAGAGTTGGCTGGATTCCAAAAATGGAAAAAGTCTGATGAGGTGGCTCGCTGTAACATTTTGGCTTCACTGACAAATGTATTACAGCATCTGCATCAGACAATGGGCTCGGCCGCGGAAATGATGAAAAGTCTCACCAAGATGTTTGGTTATCAGAACGGGGCGGCTAGACAAAATGCAATGAGGGTATTGATGACAACCCAAATGTCTGAAGGGACCCCAGTAAGGGATCATGTTCTAAAAATGATGTCTCATTTGAACGAACTGAGCATACTGGGGGCTACTATCGATGCGGAAACGCAGGTCGATATTATCTTAGGCATCTTACCGAGAAGCTTTGAGCAGTTCCGCCTTAACTACAATATGAACCGTTGGACATATAGTTTGGCGGAACTTCTGACAGAGCTTCAATCTGCTGAAGGTCTCTTCAAACAAGGTTATCATCAGATTCTTGCGGCAACTGGTGCTACTTCTTCCAAACCCAAATGGGGAAAGAAGAAAAAGCAGGTTGGCCAGAAGCAAGAGGCAACCCTAAAGGTGAAAAGCAAGGCTCCTCACCCCGAGGCGAACAAAAAGCCAATGGGAAAGTTCTACAAGTGCGGTCAGAAAGGAAATTTTAAAGCGGACTGCCCTGCTCTTAAGAAAGGTATGTCTCGTGTACTAGTAGTCAAAACATGTTTGGGAGCTTGTTCTTCCACTTCTTGGATAGTTGATTCAGGATCCACTGATCATGTTTGCTTTGACTCGCATGGTTTTCAGGTAACCAAGCAGCTTAGTGCGGGCGAGATTACCATTAACTGGGGTGATTATTCCAGGCTTATGGTTGTTGCAGTTGGAGTCGTGCAGTTAGAGATTAATGATAAATTGTTAGTCCTCAATAATGTATTATTAGTACCAGATTTTAGAATGAATTTAATTTCGGTTTCTAAATTAAAAAGCGATGGTTATTCAGTTTCTTTTGATGATGATGCCATTATTAAGAAAATAAGCGGTGAATATATTTGCAAAGGTATTTTTAATGATGGATTATATGTCGTTAATACTGCACAAACTCCTATGCATAAATCACTTAACTCTTTGTCTAAACCTAAAAAGAGAAAAGAACCTTCAAGCATAAGCCAAACATATCTGTGGCCTATTGGTAGATGATGGCCCATTGGATGATCTCCAAGTTGAGTCATTTCCACTTTGTGAATCCTGTTTGGAAGGTAAGATGACCAAAAGGGTTTTTAAAATCAAGGGAAACCGAATGTTTTAGAATTGGTTCATATGGATGTATGTGGTCCAATGAATATCCAAGCTAGGGGTGGTTTCGAATACTTCATCACGTTTATAGATGATTATTCGAGATATGGATACATCTATTTGATGCGACGTAAGTCTGAAGCCTTTGACAAGTTCAGAGACTTCAAGGCTGAAACGGAGAAGCGTCATGGGAAGAGTATCAAGTCACTATGATCTAATCGTGTTGGCGAATACCTTAGTAGAAAATTTTTGTATTTCTTGGCGAATGAGGGGATTTCGTCCCAGCTCACTGCGCCGGGAACCCACAACAAAATGGTATGGTTGAAAGAAGGAATAGGACTCTTTTAGAAATGGTTAGATCAATGATGAGTTATTCAGATTTACCTATTTCGTTTTGGGGATACACCTTAGAAACAGCGGCGTATATTCTAAACCTAGTGCCTTCGAAATCAGTTCCAAAAACACCCACAGAACTGTGGAGTGGGCGTAAGCCCAGTCTAGGACATGTTCGGATTTGGGGAACTCCAACATATGTGCTGAATAAGGAAGCTGGTAAGTTGGCATCTCGTACAGAAGTACGAGTGTTTGTAGGATATCCTAAGGGAACGAAGGGTGGCTTGTTCTATAGTCCCCAGGATCAGAAGGTCATTGTTAGCACCAATGCCCGATTTCTGGAAGAGGATTATATGATTAGTCTGAAGCCCGTGAGCGAGATAATTCTGTAAGAGCTGAGGGGCGGGACTCTGTCTATACCAATCGTACAAGCACTAACTAACACTACACCACGTATCGATTCTGATACCTTTACACCAACTCAGAATTTGCCTCGTCGTAGTGGGAGGGTTGTTCGTCATCCCGAACGATTCATAGGCGTGGAAAAGTCTTCGGAATCAATCCCAGGCGAAGATGAATCAGATCCCTGGACCTATAAGGAGGCAATCCAAGATAAAGATGCTGACTCCTGGCATGTAGCAATGGAATCATAAATGGGATCTATGGATTCCAATCAAGTGTGGGAGCTAGTAGAGCTACCTGATGATGTACAAGCCATTGGGAGTAAATGGGTCTACAAGCGAAACAAAGGACGTGATGGGAAGGTTGAAACCTTCAAAGCGAGGTTTGTTGCAAAAGGTTATACTCAGAAAGAGGGTATCGATTATGATGAAACCTTTTCGCCGGTAGCAATGCTTAAGTCAATCTGGATTCTTTTAGCTATAGCTGCGCATTTGGATCTGGAGATTTGGCAGATGGATGTCAAGACTACATTCTTGAATGGGAGTCTAGACAAGAAAATCTATATGCGCCAAGCAGAGGGATTCATTGCTGAAGGAGAAGAGCACATGGTGTGCAAACTTAAGAAATCCACTTATGGACTTAAGCAAGCATCTAGATCTTGGAACACTCATTTTGACGAAGTTGTCCAGTCATATGGATTCATCAAATGTCCGAGTGAAAGTTGTGTGTATAAGAAATGCGATGGAAATGTGTTGGTGTTTCTTGTACTGTATGTAGACGATATCCTTCTGATTGGAAACAACATGAAGGAATTGTCGGACGTATGGGTATGGCTATCTAAGCAGTTCGATATGAAGGATCTAAGAGAAGCAGGACACATCCTTGGAATCAGGATCTTTTGTGATCGGAAGAAAAGGATGTTGTGCTTATCCCAGGCAACCTATATCGATACAGTGCTGAAGCAGTTTAGCATGGAGAATTCCAAGAAAGGTTTGTACCTTACAGACATGGAATTCAACTATCTAAGGATATGTGTCCTAAGACAAAAAAGGAGATAGATGACATGAAGATGGTCCCTTATGCATCTGCTGTGGGAAGTCTCATGTATGCTATGCTTTGCACTAGACCAGATATCTGTCATGCCGTGGGCATGGATGCTAGATATCAGTCAAACCCAGGACCAGGACACTGGATTGCTGTCAAGCACATACTCAAGTACCTGAGAAGGACTAGGGAGTACATGCTTGTATATCAATCAGATGACCTATTTTCGGTGGATTACACTAACTCAGATTTTTCATCGGACAAAGAAAAGTCCAAGTCTACTTCGGGTTATGTGTTTAGCCTGGGAGGTGGAGCCATTAGTTGGAGGAGTGTGAAGCAGAAATGCATCTCGGACTCTACCAAGGAAGCCGAGTACGTGGCAAGCCGAGTACGTGGTAGCCTCTGAGGCAGCCAAGGAGGCAGTGTGGTTTAAGTACTTCCTGCAGGACTTAGATGTGATTCCCGATTTGCCAGAGGGTATTACACTTTATTGTGATAATACTGGTGCAGTCGCAAATTCGAGGGAACCACGAGCCCACAAGGCAAGTAAACATATCAACCGCAAGTACTACATCATACGACACTTCGTAAAGGAAGGAGACGTAGTTGTAGCCAGGGTTACATCAGACGATAATCTTGCTGACCCTTTCACGAAAGGCCTAACCTCAACGTTTTTGAAAGGCATGTGGAAGGAATGGGATTACGGTGTATGGCAGCATTGCTTTGAGTATAAGTGGGAGAAATGAGAGACTATGTAATAGAGTAGTATACTTAAAAGCATGCTTTGAGTATAAGTGGGAGATTGTTAGGATTGTATACTGCAAAGCATACTTTATTCTTGTATTACCTAATTTCCCTGTTACTACCTATGAGAATATTAATTACATTTAATCACATGTTTGGCATATTTATTCACGTTATGGTTATGCAAATGAAATGTCTAATTATTTTATATTGTAGATAATGTGGTGTGTTGGTGTCACACGGAAGATCACATTATCGGTGCCTTATAAAATAATATAATAGTTCACAACCTATATAATTATTAGACAAATTATATAAAAGGTTGTAGTGTATGCTTGAGAATAGTTGGTCTTGACTATTAGCATACATTAGCGTATTTGCATACGTTGAACTGGATCGAGGTGAGATAGTGTCTTCTGTACTGACTGTAAGAATAACATAAATCTCGGATAATTATTATTTCTTAATTCTAAGTATATAATATTTAATTGTGTATTTATAACAATTATTTCTTTGATTTACCATAGGTGAGAGTCAAAATGATCGACTCAATAAGCCTCGTATCTTGGGCTATAATATTGTTTATACGACAGTTATTATTATTACTAGAAATCGTGTCCCGACTCGTGTGGGTTGATGATGTCCCCTTGAGGAGCTCGGTAATGATTATTATATTAAACCCTGCAGGTGGATTTAATTCCGATATAATAATAAGGTTCGAGTGGTACTACTCTTGGATAAGATATTAATTAATTAAAGTTGTCAGTAGCTTATAATTAATTAATGGGCATTCGATGTCTTAAACACGGGAAATAATATATTTAATGAGGAGCCCAATTTCGTAATTTGGGATTTTGGTAGGAAGTGCAATATCAACCTTTTAGTGGACTAAGTTGATGTTAATAGATTCATTATGTTAGGAAGAGTCCTAATAAGGTAAGATGAATTTATTGGGAGTCCTTCCATAATTCTCCTTAAGATCCCTAGTAGTAGTCCAGGAGCCTATATATAGGACATATTGGATGGCCGATTTTTGCATCATTCATACACAAGGAATTTCAATTTTTTTCTTCTAAGTATTTAATTGTGGATCTTGACTTTTGTCTTTGATTCCACAATTGAGAGAACACTTTTATTCTTGCTACATATCGGAATAACTTGAAGAAAAGAAAATTGAGAGTTGTGAGGGATTGAATTCGGCCGATCCAAAGGTTGTCCAAGAAAGATCCGGTAGCTCATTGCCCACACAACGTTCGGTTCAAGGCGGATCATACTCTATAAGGTCTAAAGGTATAAATACAAGGTGATAAAGACAGAAGCAATCAATACTCTTCAAAAGGTAATATCCTATGATCCTTGGATCTAGATTATGATATTTTAATAATCAATGTATTTAATTAATAAACAATAAATAATATTTAAATTGCGTATTAGTCTTAGTAATTAATTAATTAGCATGCCTAAATAGATCTTATGCTCGTAGATGCATAAAACGCGATTGTCATCTTTCCCAAACTTCGCTTCCGCTGCGTTTTACTTTCCAACACTTCACGTTCTTAGGAGACTTCAAATCCAAAATTGCCTCGACTAGCTGGGGATCTACTCGGACTCCTTCCGCTGATACCACGTGACCGAGGAACATCACTTCCTTTAGCCAGAATTCACATTTACAAAATTTTGGCATATAATTGCTCGCTTCTCAAGAGGTCCAAAACGATCCGTAAGTGTTGCGCATGCTCTTCCAGGCTCTTCGAATAAACCAGAATATCATCAATAAACACAACTATGAATTTGTCTAAATACTCTATGAACACTCTATTCATTAATTTCATAAACACAGCAGGTGCATTAGTGAGACCAAATGGCATCACCAAAAATTCATAATGTCCGTAGCGAGTTCTGAATGCTGACTTTGGAACATCGGATTCCTTAATCCTCAACTGATGATATCTCGATCTCAAATCGATCTTGTAAAATAATGTCGCTCCTTGCAACTGGTCAAACAAATCATCAATCCGTGGCAACGGGTACTTGTTCTTGATCGTCAGCTTGTTCAACTCCCGGTAGTCGATACACAATCGAATCGATCTATCTTTCTTTCGAACAAAAAGAACTGGTGCACCCCAGGGCGAAAAACTTGGCTGAATATAACCTTTGTCCGATAACTCTTCCCGTTGTTTCTTTAATTCATACATCTCAGTAGGTGCCATACGATACAACGCCTTAGAAATCGGTGTAGCTCCTGGTTCTATCTCGACGGTAAACTCTACCTCTCGCTATGGGGGTGGTCAAAGGTAATTCATCAAGGAACACGTCCGGAAATTCATTCACAACAGGAATGGATGAAAGCTCTACTCTTCCTTCTTCTTTCTTCATCGCGTAACACCAGTATCTAGTACAGCCCTGTTTTAGCAGTTTGGCGGCTTTCATAGTTTTGATCATTTTTTAGCTTCCTGGCCTCCATCCCTCGAATAATAATCCGGAACCATCTTCGACTATCATCGAGATATTCCTCTTTCGGTAGTTCACAATAACACCATATCGGTTAAGCCAATCATCTCCGAGAATCAGATCGTCTCCTTGTATCTCTATCACAATCATATTTGGGGGCCACACTTTGCCTCCAATTGATACAGGAAAATCTCTAGTTTCTAAGTTCCCCACAATTCTTTCCCCACTCGGTAAACCTACTACATAAGGCTCACATTCATGGAAATAAGAAATGTTCAAGCGATTAACACAAGACAAAGATATAAACAAATGTGTAGCTCCTGTATCGAACAACACTAACTGGTTGAGAAAGGATCTGAACGGTACCTGATGCGATAGCTGCATTCTGATCGTCTGCCCTTATCATCTCATAAAGGCGTGGAGGATCGTACCATGCACTCGATGCTTTTTTTGGTAATATTATCCTCTGCCTCTACCTCGGCCGAAATTCTGGGGCTGCTGAACACTCTGTTGCGTCTGAGGGATGCTCGCCTCTTTCTGGACTGGCTGCGAATTACGGGCTCCAAAAGATTTTGTAGCCTCTTCACAAAACACTGCATAATGTCCTTCTCGTCCACAATCATAGCCCATCACGGCGGGGAGTGAGAAATCACGTCGATAGTATCCTATCTGACCACAGTTAAAACACTTCCTGACTGCATATGTCATGGCTGATACTGATCTGGAGTTCTTCCCACCCTTGGATGGATGCGGAGGCCTCTTGAATGAATGAAATGATGACTGGGTTTTGCGGGGCCCACTACTCTTGTGCTCTCTGAAACTACCAGAGACTTTCTGCTTCTTGGACTCAGAGAACTTTTCCATAGCTGCTTCTTTTATTTCATACGCCAGAGCATTGTCTTGATACTGGCGGAGAGTGATGCATGCGAAACCTGACATGTACCTCTGTATCTCTAGCTTCATTCTCATATCAAAGTGAATCATCATTTTTGCATCGGTTCAAACCAGGTGTCGAACAAACGCCAGTTGTTGATTAAATATCTTAATTTCCTGAGCTACCGGCACATCCGAAGGTTGTGCGGAGAAAAATTATCGAACCTTAGCTTCTCTCACCGGACGAGGGCAGTACTGAGCTTCCATCATAAGTTTGAACTCTCCCCAATCGGCATCATGATCAACAAGTCGGATGGCTTCCCACCACTCGGACGCTTATCCTGTTAGAAAATAATGGGCAATGGGGGCTCTCCGGTCATCTGGGTAGTTAATCCCGGCAAATACTTTCTCCTGTTCTCTCAACCAGTAATCCCATGTCGGTGTCTCAGAAAAACCATCGAGTTTCGGTGGGTGCATCTTCACCACCTCCGGAAGCCCTCTATCTCCTCGATTTCCCAAGTCTGGGATGCCTTGTTGTCTTTCCCCCAGTTGTAATCATACCGCCACTTGCATTCTGTCCACCACTTGAGCAAATTGAGTCATCTGGTTGACCTCTTGGCATAGTATGTCGGGAACAACAGGATTGCCATTTGTCTCCACCGTCTGTTCTCATTCATTATTAACGGACTCTTGTTGTTCGTCAGAATTGGAGTTAGATTGATTTGACAGTGAATCAGGAACAGAGGGTGAAGCTTTCCTTTCTGCATTTCTACGTCCGCGTCCACGACCGCGACCACGTCCACATCCTCCCCTCATCATATTGTAAGTATACATACTCAATATACAGGAACAACATCGTACAAACATTCAAAAAGTATAACATGTAAAGGACAAGTTAGAGTTTAGGAAACTTACAACCACCGCTCACATGAAGACGTAGGCAGTACAGTAATGTTATTCGCAGCCGGTTAACTCAAAATGACACATCTGAACCCTAATTTAACCCAACAGCCAAGATATCCATAATCTTAGCTCCGATACCATATTCTGTAACACCCCGAGATATTCAAGATTATTACAGTGCCGTAAATCCTCGATATAAGGATTTACAAGGCTAAAAATTTTAAAACAACATTTATTAAATACCACTCATAGGAATAATTATTACATCACCAGTCTAAAATATACAAATCAATCCACATCCGAATACAAACTTCAAAGACGACAAAAAAACAGCGTACTCGAGTACTTTATTTAAAAACAAAATGCAACTGACAAACCATCCCGGTCATAACATCACTCCGCACCCTCATCGTCATGCGGCTCAAGTGGTTGCTTCCCCATCCTCCTGTATCCAGAACATAAAAAAAATGTCCACCCCCTAAGGGGTTAGCACAACGATGCTAGTACAAGTACAATAATTATACCACAACAGATTATTCAATATCTTGCGAAGAATAATAACAACATCCTCAATGACAACAATAACAACGAGTCTCCACCACGAGAAGACTCACAATACCATACGCACCATGATAAACATAACATGATACAACATACACATGGTCATTCTGATGATCCAGCGTTCACTGCATAGATCCCAAGATGATCCCTTTGGACCAACACGAGGTGGAAAAACCCGTCCAATGATCCAGCGCAGGCTAGAATAGATCCCACGATGATCCCGTCGGACCAATACGAGGTGGACATATAACAACGGCACATATGCACGACAACATGTATAATATCTATACATAAAATGTAATTAACGTACTTGCCTTATAATGATGACAAGGTTTAAATACTTCGACAATCACCAAAACACTCGAAGGTCGTCCCTTCGTCTAACCACTTGCAAGCCTCGAACCTTTACACAATAATGAAATACGAAGGGTTCAACATGCATATACGTAACTAGCACACGATCATCTAATGTTTCTAAGCTATGACCGAGTTAAACATCTTACGTAAGGCTGGTTCATGGTTCAACTACTCGACAAAAACTTGGTCGGACTATTAACGTACCTCATGCAAATCAAATGACCATAATAGGGATAAATTGTCGATGTTTACCAATTCAATGATATTCATGTCACTACAATTCCATACTCCACTCTCAATTATATAGTTCGGCTATTCTACAATCAATATCAAGGGTATTATTCGAGATGTACGAATTCTAAAACATCATTTCAAAGTAAAACGTATTCAACCGTGTTCTAGGTTAATTCGCCAGTAAAAAACCCGTTCTCCCACGAAGTAGCTCTTCCTACCAAAGTTTTAGTTTCTATACGTTTGTCATTTACATAATCATCTCATTTTAACCATTGATACAAGAAGGGTTAATCAACCCGTCAATCTCTACAATGAAAGAGTTCTTACTATAGATGAAATCTTCCATATTTCTCACTTATCAATCATCAATTATGAGTAAAAGCAACTCCAACTAATCTAAGTCTCAAGTATTCGAAATCATCAAGGAGAGGACGTGAATGTTTCTGAAAATTTCATCCTAATACTTAATGTAATCACAGGTAAATGTATCATCATCTTCGACATGGAAAACCTAAGTTTAGTCATCATAATGTTCCAATATCATGATATCTTGTTCAAGCATGATTAATAATTCCTTATAACATCATCAACATGTCCAGAACAATCTACCTGAAACGAGATATGGGCTGAGATGATCATAAATACCTTTCTCAAAAAATAACGAAGAAAATGATCGGCAGAACTCGACACCGTAGGCTTGAACACGGATCCGATATGTCTACGATCTTCCAAACCAGGTAGAGAGGCTAATATGAGGGGTATATTCGTTTGAGTAGTTCTTGAGTTGGCAGAGGTGTAACATCCGCGTACTTTATTAACAGTGTATTTTATTTTTGATCGTATTCTATTGGGAGTTGGTTTGGGAAAATTTCATATCATACTGTTTGGTGCCTGTAACTATGTGTTTATTGGAGTTGGAACTCGTATGTTGGTTGTTAGTGATTGTCGAGTTATGTACCTATCAGGATGTGTTCGTCCTGACCGAACTTCATAATAATGATGTTGAGAAGTAGCAGTTAGCGCACGCTAGACTGTGTTGCTAGCACGCGCTAATCATGCATTGTAGCACACGTTAATTATCTATCATAGCACACGCCATTATGGCCGGTCAGCACATGCAGAGGTTTCTATACTTTGGACAGACAAACATGTAGTGTACGCTAGCTCCTAAGGGTAGCGCACGCTAACGTGGCCAGTGCAGAAAGTTCTGCACCGCCTTTCAAAGGCAGTGGACTGACTTCTAGCCGATAGCACACTCTACACTTTGCCCATAGCGCGTGCTAATCACATCCAGTATATATCGGACAGCGCAGCTCAGTTTATGCCATTTCTTTCCTTCTTTCTCCTTCCACGACTGAGTGTTCTGGACGCACAAAAGTGCAGGTTTTGGCCAGACTTCACTACCCAATGACGTTTTAGAGTTCCTGGAGCAAAGTTAACAAGATCTTGATAGCTTTTATTATTCGAATCAAGGTAAATCCTTCAAAACCTGAGTTCTTCATACATTTGGGTTTTCTTGAGGTTTTATGCTCTAAAGTTCATATCTAGCCGTGGTTGTGCTGGATTATAATGCTGTAATTATAATCCTTTGCTTTTCGTTGAAGTTTACGGATTAAGTTTCGAGTTTTCTTCCGTAATCATGTATGATCCAGGCTGACCCTATAGTGTCCGTTTGATTGCCCCTAAGAGTAGAACTTAGGGTAAACCTTTCCATTTCCATCGTACTTTGTTTGATATAGTGTTGTGTTGTGCTAGGACCTAATCGTTGAGGAAAGTTCGAGCAGCAGGTACTTTTGTTCAACGTTCCCTGTACCATTGTAATTGAGGCGAGTACTTTGATTGCGTATGATGTACTTCGTGTGAATATGTGAAAAATGTGATTTTATGAAAAGTGGTAATTTTAGAAAATGTGGTTTGTGCCATATGGTTGAGTGTGTGTGAACCGAGTTAAAACCAGTGTGGGTCCCCTGGGATCCGTTAGACTGCGAGTATCTGCGGATCACTCGGTGGGGTTGTATAACCAGGGAGGGCCTGACGAGGACTTTCTGGGGTGTGTATCTCGCGCGAAGGTACAGGGCCAGTACAACTCGGGAGATTGTTTTGAGTGATGATTATGGTATGGTATTCTGGATACATGATGGCACAATGATCTTCTTATTTATTCATTTGTTGTACATATTTATAAATCGTTGTACTTGCACCAGCTGTTTGCTGACCCCTTTCGGGGTGGATATACTTGTTGTGTATTCAGGTACAGGTCTTAGTGGCGAGCTGGTGCAGGAAGGGCACGAGGATGATGAGCAACACTGATATCACGTGTTATTGTGAGTGGGTGGTTGTTTTGGCATGGTCAGAGTCGTGTTTTGGTTTTGTACTCGCGAGTACTGTCACATGTGGTTTAATGTGTTGATGTTGGTTATGGTTGATGTGTAGGATCAGTTATGAGCTGTTGTTTTTTGTTGAGATACAATAGGACCATGTACTGGTATGTTTTGGGGATGTATGTCGTCTTGAAAGTTGACGTTGGCTTTAAGTGTGTGAATGTCTCTTTTCTATTAATGGTCATTGTCTTTTATGTTGATCTAAGCCTGGCAGGTTCTCCCAAAAAGAATCTACGGCGTTGTAATAACTCTGTAAATCACTCGGGTGTTATTTAATTTGGTATCGGAGCCAGGTTTATGGATACCTAGGCGGTTGGTGGTTTGGGTCTGTTAAAGTTGAGTTAGTCGTTTGTTTGTGATATCACTGGGTTGTTGTCATCTCGTGCGACCTGCGCTGTAAGTTTCTCTGAACTCAAATTCCTTTTGCCCAGATTGTCTTGGTCTCTTTTGAACGTGCTTGGATTTTGAGTTCCCCTTATGAATTGTATTCCATTGAGGTTGTGTCTATTGTTTTCCTCCTTATATGTTTAAGGAACTGGTGCTATTGATGTAGGGAGAAGGTAAGTCTTTCGATTGTAAACTCCCTGCTATCTGTGTGATGGTTGTGTTGTGTTAACTCGATTAGCTCTGGGTTGAAGGGCAGGAATATGTTGATGGTATTGGGATTGTAGGGATGCGCATGAGTATACTATACGGTCCGGGTGAAAATAGTTACATAACGTATATTAGAAAACCAGGAATGTTATTGATTCCTACATTCCATGAGATTTTTAAGTATTAATTTTATCCGCTGCGTGAGTATCTTGAAATGACTTCTGGTATTTTGCAAACTGAGTTTTATTTTGTAAAATCGATTCCCTAAAGCGAGTTTTGGTATTGACGATATTTTTATTACCGTGAGTATTTGAAAAATATTACCGTCATCGGGATTTTGGACATTTTTGAACGTTTTTGGAAAATAGTTTTTAGCCTGGTGAGTTCCTGCCGGAACTCTGTGTGTAATATCTCGGGCAGTTTTGGGGATGTTACACATTATGGTGAAACATCTATAATGGCTTTTGAAACACTTTCAAATGGTGATAAATCTGCGATTTAATATCGCTATATCAAATGAGTATGTATTCGGTAGAAAATCATTCTCTTCAATCAAACAACTAGTAGAAGGGGAAGAAATTTTCATTCTATCTAAATCCGAAGTAAATTTTTGAAATAATTTCGGATTATAGACGTTTCTAAAAATTTTACAAGTATAAATTGTTTTGTGCATTATTTAAAAATGATTTCAAAATCAACCTGTAAATAGAACTTCCTCTTCTAAAGTATTCACGAGTTTTGGGCGAAACGTGACTCGCCCCTTATTTGCAAAAGGTTGTGTTTCGGGTATGGTATTACCATTCCGATCAGAAGACCAAAAGTTGATTTTAATTGTAATACGTATGTATGTGTATTCTCACCCTTGTAGAAGAGGTTTGTATATAGCATACAAACCTCCCAAAATTCGACGTTCTAGTGCTGCCTATTATGAGTCCTTGAGATCAGACGATACCGTATGAAGCCCCTCAGTAACTGAGTTGACAAGCGGGGCAAGCAGATAGAAGATATCTGGAAAATTCTGGGCAATAGTGCTTAGAATTGTGATTGAGATGATGGTGCGAATGTTAAGACGTTCCATATGCACACGTGATTATAACTCTCTTCACTGAGAGGTAGGGTTTTAGTTTAGTTGTTAATGGCCTTTCGATGATTCCTTGCGTGACGTTGTATACTTACAAACTGATGGTGTTCGGAATTGCACGCTGCTGCTTTTTAGTAACCTTTGGTTCTGGTGCTATTTGAGGGGTGTTCATGACTGTATTACTGAATCGGAGCAGTTAGCGTACGCTACCTTGTAGATAGTGCATACTAACAAGAGATGCAAAAACTACCGCATTCAACTGAGAATTCAGCAGCGCACGCTATGCAATTAGGTAGCGCATATTAAAGTGCAGCAGTTAGCGCACGCTACGGAGAGGGTAACGCCCAGTAACTGGTAGTTTAGTGGCAGTCCGGAGGCTAATGGACTGAGGTTAGAGAAATTGTTAGGGCACGCTAACGCTTGTAGTTAACGCACGCTAATATGTCTGGCATATAAACTGGACAACAATCGTGATTCCTCATTTTCGCTCATTTCTTGTGCTCCGTGGGTGAAACCAAGATGTGAATAGAAGGTGACTACGGTTAGTGATCTTGACCGATTTTATTTCGTTCAAAGGTGTTTTGGAGTATAACATCTTCTAATCCATTGTTCTTTGTTGGATTGAGGCAATTCCTTGATTTTCCCTTGGGTTGACCATTTTATAGATTTTGTTATTGATCTCATCTTTTCAATCCGGTTCTGATGAATCGATTGAAATCAAATACTATCATTGGTCATGTCTTATGAATTGTACATCCATAATTCCGACTTTTTCAACTCGATTGATAATTCTAATGATTTTGAGAAACTGTAAACAATTAACGTTTGATCCAATGTCCGTAAACTCTTTGTGAACAAAGCAAGTGATCAAGGGACGTTCCGTATGCTAGATGATGGCAAGTGATGCTTTCCTAATACATCCAAATTTTTGATGCTCCCGACAATTGTGGCTTGATTCTCTTTATATTCTCGCTTTCCACCTCTAACTTGGTAATTCTACGTTTCAAGGACAAAACTCACTTTGAGGGAGAGAAGAGTATAATGATTAGGATTCCTGCATTTGTCTTGCACTTGCACAATTTAAGGGCTTGAACCCTCATGCTCGACTCTGTTGTCATATTGCAGAATTTGCAAACTCGGTGGTACCGCGGTGATTGGTTTAATGTTTGAGCTTATCACAAATATGGTTCCCGCCCGTCATTTACTGGTTTCAATATCTCGTTGTATAACCCCACTGTTGTTGAGTAGGGGATTATATTTCCTTAGTAGCTCATGATTCTACCCGGGCAAGCCCTATTTATTGTGTTCTGCTTCATTTCGATTTCAACTTGTGCCGTTAACTAAATCGCGTCACTACCGAGAAATCCTTGCGATGTTAGTAGTCATTCCGCATGCGTCAGGATGCCCAGAGATTTGGTCATCCGACCTTATGAAATTGCTTGTTACGTTATTACCTTGCTTTCTTTGTTCTAAATTTTGGAAACAAACTTCTTTATTTAAAGTGAATCATGATACCCAAGTTTTGACTTCTTTTTCCACCCTAACTCGCTTATGTTCGATGGTACCTTCTGAAATTGTTCTGTTCTTCGGTTTCTATCATTTGAACAACTTGTGACATTGTTTCAAATGAATCCGTCCACAATTGTGCCTTTTCCCATGTTCGGTTCAATTCTTGTGAGTCCTATACGAAATGAATGTCTTGTAATCCGTACAAGTTCATTTGATGTCTCGGGTTGAGGTGTGAACTTTGGAGTTATATTTCGATTGTTGTCATCCAGTTGTTGTTCAATCAATATTGTTCGATCATTGTGGTTCAATTGTTGTTGCTCGATCTTGCATCATGATTATCGAGCATCTCATTTCTTTAAGGTTCAGGTATTTGTCCCGACATGTAATTTTCCAAACCTTTGAGGTTGTCGAAATTATATATTTGTTCAGCTTTAAACCCGTATTTTGGTTGTTGTACTATTCGGATTATCAACCACATTGGTTCATGATCATTGCACTTCTTAAACATTCTTGCGTATTGAATTGGACCATAATAAGAAATGGAGTTTTGTGCCCGTTGTTGGCAGCAGATAACGTGTGTCACATAATGTTTGCCTTGCTTTAATTGTTTCACGTCCTAAGTTTTGAGACAAAATATATTTCAAAAGAAGTGAGAGTACTGACAGTCTGCATTTGCATTTTTGTTAGTTTGACCATTATTTTGGTTGTATTCATACCATTGATTGACTCGATCCTTGTCGGAAGCCTTTGCGAGTCTATCATCAAGATTTTCATCACTATCATTATTATTGTTATGGCAGCGAGGGATAATTGATACGGAATGACGGCGCCGCCATAATAGCGGCGACTAGAAACAACTGTGGCACTGCTAGGGCCGCCGACTTAAAATCGGTTTGGTATGTATATAAGGCCTTGAGAGGTATTTCCATAGTATACTCAAGACGTTGATCGAAGAGAAACAGTTGAGTAACCTTATAAACATGGATCCTACTAAGCATACTTGTTGCTTAGAACATATCAATTATCTATAGGCCGTATCACAATTTCATCGAGACGCAAGTCAGGCTGCGCAGGAAGCATCTACCCGAGAACTCGAGCATGCTGCCTAGCTAGAAGCTCAGTTAGCTGCAGCACGACGTACTCTTCGAGAGAGGGAGGCCCAATACACTCAAGCAAGAGAGGCCGTCCAGGATCAGGTGCAGCAAGAGAGAGCAATGATACGGGCCAACACCGAGGAGATCCTCGCTATCCTCCCAGCGGCCCCAATCCCGGTAGTGGGACAAGTAGTCGCAGAAGATGAAGACGATCCCATGGAAGATCCCGAAGAGGACCTGGAAGAAGGGGTCGAAGACAACTCTGTCATCATTAATCCATGAGCTATGCTTAATGGGGCATGCTGAATATTGATGTTTTCTAATTAATATGTACTGGTGTAATGTTCACAGTTTAAGAATAAATTGTGTATGGATACAATTGGTGACACAGATGTATATTTCGACGAACCCCTTTCCTGTTTCAAGTTTCAAGGACGAAATTTTTTTTAGAGGGTAAGGGTGTAACAACCGCGTACTTTATTAATAGTGTATTTTATTTTTGACCATATCCTATTGGGAGTTGGTTTGGGAAAATTCCATATCATACTGTTCGTTGCCTGGAACTGTGTGTATATTGGAGTTGGAACTGGTATGTTGGTTGTTAGGGATTGTCGAGTTATGTGCCTATCAGGATGTGTTCGTCCTGACCGAACTTCATATTAGTGATGTTGAGAAGTAGCAGTTAGCGCACGCTAAATCTGATGTTGCTAGCGCGCGCTAATCATGCATTGTAGCGCACGTTAATTGTCTATCATAGCGCACGCCATTATGGCCAGTCAGCACATTTTGAGGTTTCTGGACTTTAGATAGACTAACAGGTAGCGCACGGTAGCCCTTACGGGTAGCGCATGCTAATGTGGCCAGTTTAGAAAGTTCTGCATCGCCTTTCAATGGCGGTGGACTGCCTACTGGCCGATAGCGCACGCTACACTTTGCCCGTAGCGCGCGCTAATCACGTCCAGTATATATAGGACAGTGCAGCTCAGTTTATGCCATTTCTTTCCTTTTTCTTCCTCCTTCCACGGCTGAGTGTTCTGGACGCACGGAAGTGCAGGTTTTGGCCAGACTTCACTACCCAATGAAGTTTAGAGTTCCTGGAGCAAAGTTAACAAGATTTTAACAGCTTTTATCGTTCGAATCAAGGTAAATCCTTCGAAACCCGAGTTCTTCATACCTTAGGGTTTTCTTGAGGTTTTATGCTCTAAAGTTCAGATCTAGCCGTGGTTGTGTTAGACTATGATGCTATAATTACAATCCTTTGCTTTTCGTTGAAGTTTACGGATTAAGTTTTTAGTTTTCTTCCGTAATCATGTATGATCCAGGCTGACCCTATAGTGTCCGTTTGATTGCCCCTAAGAGTAGAACTTAGGGTAAACCTTTCCGTTTCCATCGTACTGTGTTTGATATAGTGCTGTGTTGTGCTAGGACCTAATCGTTGAGGAAAGTTCGAGCAGCAGGTCCTCTTGTTCACCGTTCCCTGTACCATTGTAATTGAGGCAAGTACTTTAATTGCGTTTGATGTACTTCGTGTGAATATGTGAAAAATGTTATTTTATGAAAAGTGGTAATTTTAGAAAATATGGTTTGTGCCATGTGGTTGAGTGTGTGTGAACCGAGTTAAAACCAGTGTGGGTCCCCTGGGATCTGTTAGACTGCAAGTATTTGCGGATCACTCGGTGGGGTTGTATAACCAGGGAGGGCCTAACGAGGACTTTCTGGGGTGTGTATCTCGCGCGAAGTTACAGGGCTAGTACAACTCGGGAGATTGTTTTGAGTGATGATTATGGTATGGTATTCTGGATACATGATGGCACAATGATCTTCTTATTTATTCATTTGTTGTACATATTCATAAATCGTTGTACTTGCACCAGCTGTTTGCTGACCCCTTTCGGGGTGGATATACTTGTTTTGTATTCAGGTACAGGTCTTAGTGGCGAGCTGGTGCAGGAAGGACACGAGGATGATGAGCAACACTGATATCACGTGTTATTGTGAGTTGGTGGTTGTTTTGGCATGGTCAGAGTCGTGTTTTGGTTTTGTACTCGCGAGTACTGTCACGTGTGGTTTAATGTGTTGATGTTGGTTACGGTTGATGTGTAGGATCAGTTATGAGCTGTTGTTTTTTGTTTAGATACAATAGGACCATGTACTGGTATGTTTTGGGGATGTATGTCGTCTTGAAAGTTGACGTTGGCTTTAAGTGTGTGAATATCTCTTTTCTATTAATGGTCATTGTCTTTTATGTTGGTCTAAGCCTGGCAGGTTCTCCCAAAAAGAATCTACGGCGCTGTAATATCTCTGTAAATCACTCGGGTGTTATAGAATTTGGTATCGGAGCCAGGTTTATGGATACCTAGGCAGTTGGTGGTTTGGGTCTGTCAAAGTTGAGTTAGTCGTTTGTTTGTGATATCACTGGGTTGTTGTCATCTCGTGCGACCTGCGCTGTAAGTTTCTCTGAACTCAAATTCCTTTTGCCCAGATTGTCTTGGTCTCTTTTGAACGTGCTTGGATTTTGAGTTCCCCTTATGAATTGTATTCCATTGAGGTTGTGTCTATTGTTTTCCTCCTTATATGTTTAAGGAACTGGTGCATATTGATGTAGGGAGAAGGTAAGTCTTTCGATTGTAAACTCCCTGCTATCTGTGTGATGGTTGTGATGTGTTAACTCGATTAGCTCTAGGTTGAAGGGCAGGAATATGTTGATGGTATTGGGATTGTTGGGATGCGCATGAGTATACTATACGGTCCGGGTGAAAATAGTTACATAACGTATATTAGAAAACCAGGAATGTTATTGATTCCTACATTCCATGAGATTTTTAAGTATTAATTTTATCCGCTGCGTGAGTATCTTGAAATGACTTCTGGTATTTTGCAAACTGGGTTTTATTTTGTAAAATCGATTCCCTAAAGCGAGTTTTGGTATTGACGATATTTTTATTACCGTGAGTATTTGAAAAATATTACCGTCATCGGGATTTTGGACATTTTTGAACGTTTTTGGAAAATAGTTTTTAGCCTGGTGAGTTCCGGCGCCGGGCCTACGGCGCTGTAATATCTCGGGCAGTTTTGCGGATGTTACAGATTATGGTGAAACATCTATAATGGCTTTTGAAACACTTTCAAATGGTGATAAATCTGCGATTTAATATCGCTATATCAAATGAGTATGTATTCGGTAGAAAATCATTCTCTTCAATCAAACAACTAGTAGAAGGGGAAGAAATTTTCATTCTATCTAAATCCGAAGTAAATTTTTGAAATAATTTCGGATTATAGACGTTTCTAAAAATTTTACAAGTATAAATTGTTTTGTGCATTATTTAAAAATGATTTCAAAATCAACCTGTAAATAGAACTTCCTCTTCTAAAGTATTCACGAGTTTTGGGCGAAACGTGACTCGCCCCTTATTTGCAAAAGGTTGTTTTTCGGGTATGGTATTACCATTCCGATCAAAAGACCAAAAGTTGATTTTAAGCGTAATACGTATGTATGTGTATTCTCACCCTTGTATATAGCATACAAACCTCCCAAAATTCGACGTTCTAGTGCTGCCTATTATGAGTCCTTGAGATCTGACGATACCGTATGAAGCCCCTCAGTAACTGAGTTGACAAGCGGGGCAAGCAGATAGAAGATATCTGGAAAATTCTGGGCAATAGTGCTTAGAATTGTGATTGAGATGATGGTGCGAATGTTAAGATATTCCATATGCACACGTGATTATAACTCTCTTCACTGAGAGGTAGGGTTTTAGTTTATTTGTTAATGGCCTTTCGATGATTCCTTGCGTGACGTTGTATACTTACAAACTGATGGTGTTCGGAATTGCACGCTGCTGCTTTTTAGTAACCTTTGGTTCTGGTGCTATTTGAGGGGTGTTCATGACTGTATTACTAAATTGGAGCAGTTAGCGTACGCTACCTTGTAGATAGTGCATACTAACACGAGATGCAAAAACTACCGCATTCAACTGAGAATTCAGCAGCGCACGCTATGCAATTAGGTAGCGCATATTAAAGTGCAGCAGTTAGCGCACGCTACGGAGAGGGTAACGCCCAGTAACTGGTAGTTTAGGGTCAGTCCGGAGGCTACTGGACTAAGGTTGGAGAAATTGTTAGGGCACGCTAATGCTTGTAGTTAACGCACGCTAATATGTCTGGCATATAAACTGGACAACAATCGTGATTCCTCATTTTCGCTCATTTCTTGTGCTCCGTGGGTGACACCAAGATGTGAATAGAAGGTGACTACGGTTAGTGATCTTGACCGATTTTATTTTGTTCAAAGGTGTTTTGGAGTATAACATCTTCTAATCTATTGTTCTTTGTTGGATTGAGGCAATTCCTTGATTTTCCCTTGGGTTGACCATTTTCTAGATTTTGTTCTTGATCTCATCTTTTCAATCCGGTTATGATGAATCGATTGAAATCAAATACTATCATTGGTCATTTCCTATGAATTGTACATCCATAATTCCGACTTTTTCAACTCGATTGATAATTCTAATGATTTTGAGAAACTGTAAACAATTAACGTTTGATCCAATGTCCGTAAACTCTTTGTGAACAAAGCAAGTGATCAAGGGACGTTCCGTATGCTAGATGATGGCAAGTGATGCTTTCCTAATACATCCAAATTTTTGATGCTCCCGACAATTGTGGCTTGATTCTATTTATATTCTCGCTTTCCACCTCTAACTTGGTAATTCTACGTTTCAAGGACAAAACTCCCTTTGAGGGAGAGAAGAGTATAATGATCAGGATTCCTGCATTTTTCTTGCACTTGCACAATTTAAGGGCTTGAACCCTCATGCTCGACTCTGTTGTCATATTGCAGAATTTGCAAACTCGGTGGTACCGCGGTGATTGGTTTAATGTTTGAGCTTATCACAAATATGGTTCCCACCCGTCATTTACTGGTTTCAATATCTCGTTGTATAACCCCATTGTTGTTGAGTAGGGGATTATATTTCCTTAGTAGCTCATGATTCTACCCGGGCAAGCCCTATTTATTGTGTTCTGCTTCATTTCGATTTCAACTTGTGCCGTTAACTAAATCGCGTCACTACCGAGAAATCCTTGCGATGTTAGTAGTCATTCCGCATGCGTCAGGATGCCCAGAGATTTGGTCATCCGACCTTATGAAATTGCTTGTTACGTTATTACCTTGCTTTCTTTGTTCTAAATTTTGGAAACAAACTTCTTTATTTAAAGTGAATCATGATACCCAAGTTTTGACATCTTTTTCCACCCTAACTCTCTTATGTTCGATGGTACCTTCTGAAATTGTTCTGTTCTTTGGTTTCTATCATTTGAACGAGTTGTGACATTGTTTCAAATGAATTCGTCCACAATTGTGCCTTTTCCCATGTTCGGTTCAGTTCTTGTGAGTCCTATACGAAATGAATGTCTTGTAATCCGTACAAGTTCATTTGATGTCTCGGGTTGAGGTGTGAACTTTGGAGTTATTTTCGATTGTTGTCATCCAGTTGTTGTTCAATCAATATTGTTCGATCATTGTGGTTCAATTGTTGTTGCTCGATCTTGCATCATGATTATCGAGCATCTCATTTCTTTAAGGTTCAGGTATTTGTCCCGACATGTAATTTTCCAAACCTTTGAGGTTGTCGAAATTATATATTTGTTCAGCTTTAAACCCGTATTTTGGTTGTTGTACTATTCGGATTATCAACCACATTGGTTCATGATCATTGCACTTCTTAAACATTCTTGCGTATTGAATTGGACCATAGTAAGACATGGAGTTTTGTGCCCGTTGTTGGCAGCAGATAACGTGTGTCACCTAATGTTTGCCTTGCTTTAATTGTTTCACGTCCTAAGTTTTGAGACAAAATTTATTTCAAAAGAAGTGAGAGTACTGACAGTCTGCATTTGCATTTTTGTTAGTTTGACCATTATTTTGGTTGTATTCATACCATTGATTGACTCGATCCTTGTCGGAAGCCTTTGCGAGTCTATCATCGAGATTTTCATCACTATCATTATTATTGTTATGGCAGCGAGGGATAATTGATACGGAATGACGGCGCCGCCATAATAGCGGCGACTAGAAACAACTGTGGCACTGCTAGGGCCGCCGACTTAAAATCGGTTTGGTATGTATATAAGGCCTTGAGAGGTATTTCCATAGTATACTCAAGACGTTGATCGAAGAGAAACAGTTGAGTAACCTTATAAACATAGATCCTACTAAGCATACTTGTTGTTTAGAACATATCAATTATCTATAGGCCATAGCACAATTTCATCGAGACGCAAGTCAGGCTGCGCAGGAAGCAGCTACCCGAGAACTCGAGCATGCTGCCTAGCTAGAAGCTCAGTTAGCTGCAGCACGACGTACTCTTCGAGAGAGGGAGGCCCAGTACACTCAAGCAAGATAGGCCTTCCAGGATCAGGTGCAGCAAGAGAGAGCAATGATACGGGCCAACACCGAGGAGATCCTCGCTATCCTCCCAGCGGCCCCAATCCCGGTAGCGGGACAAGTAGTCACAGAAGATGAAGAGGATCCCATGGAAGATCCCGAAGAGGACCTGGAAGAAGGGGTCGAAGACAACTCTGTCATCATTAACCCATGAGCTATGCTTAATGGGGCATGCTGAATATTGATGTTTTCTAATGAATATGTACTGGTGTAATGTTCACAGTTTAAGAATAAATTGTGTATGGATACAATTGGTGACACAGATGTATATTTCGACGACCCCCTTTCCTGTTTCAAGTTTCAAGAACGAAAATTTTTTTAGAGGGTAAGGGTGTAACAACCGCGTACTTTATTAATAGTGTATTTTATTTTTGATCATATCCTATTGGGAGTTGGTTTGGGAAAATTCCATATCATACTGTTTGTTGCCTGGAACTGTGTGTATATTGGAGTTGGAACTGGTATGTTGGTTGTTAGTGATTGTCGAGTTATGTGCCTATCAGGATGTGTTCGTCCTGACCGAACTTCATATTAGTGATGTTGAGAAGTAGCAGTTAGTGCACGCTAGACTGATGTTGCTAGCGCGCGCTAATCATGCATTGTAGCGCACATTAATTGTCTATCATAGCGCACGCCATTATGGCCAGTCAGCACATGCAGAGGTTTCTGGACTTTGGATAGACTAACAGGTAGCGCACGGTAGCCCATACGGGTAGCGCATGCTAATGTGGCCAGTTTAGAAAGTTCTGCACCGCCTTTCAATGGCGGTGGACTGCCTTCTGGCCGATAGCGCATGCTACACTTTGCCTGTAGCGCGCGCTAATCACGTCCAGTATATATAGGACAGTGCAGCTCAGTTTATGCCATTTCTTTCCTTTTTCTTCCTCCTTCCACGGCGGAGTGTTCTGGACGCACGGAAGTGCAGGTTTTGGCCAGACTTCACTACCCAATGACGTTTAGAGTTCCTGGAGCAAAGTTAACAAGATTTTAACAGCTTTTATCATTCGAATCAAGGTAAATCCTTCGAAACCCGAGTTCTTCATACCTTAGGGTTTTCTTGAGGTTTTATGCTCTAAAGTTCAGATCTAGCTGTGGTTGTGTTAGATTATGATGCTATAATTACAATCCTTTGCTTTTCGTTGAATTTTACGGATTAAGTTTTGAGTTTTCTTCCGTAATCATGTATGATCCAGGCTGACCCTATAGTGTCCGTTTGATTGCCCCTGAGAGTATAACTTAGGGTAAACCTTTCCGTTTCCATCATACTGTGTTTGATATAGTGCTGTGTTGTGCTAGGACCTAATCGTTGAGGAAAGTTCGAGCAGCAGGTCCTCTTGTTCACCGTTCCCTGTACCATTGTAATTGAGGCAAGTACTTTAATTGCGTTTGATGTACTTCGTGTGAATATGTGAAAAATGTTATTTTATGAAAAGTGGTAATTTCAGAAAATGTGGTTTGTGCCATGTGGTTGAATGTGTGTGAATCGAGTTAAAACCAGTATGGGTCCCCTGGGATGCGTTAGACTGCGAGTATCTGCGGATCACTCGCTGGGGTTGTACAACCAGGGAGGTCCTAACGAGGTCTTTTTGGGGTGTGTATCTCGCACGAGGTACAGGGCCAGTACAACTCGGGAGATTGTTTTGAGATGATGATTATGGTATGGTATTCCGGAATACATGATGGCACAATGATCTGGTTATTTATTCATTTGTTGTACATATTCATAAATCGTTGTACTTGCACCAGCTGTTTGCTGACCCCTTTCGGGGTGGATATACTTGTTGTGTATTTAGGTACAGGTCTTAGTGGCGAGCTGGCGCAGGAAGGGTACGAGAATGACGAGCAACACTGATATCACATGTTATTATGAGTTGGTGGTTGTTTTGGCATGGCAGAGTCGTGTTTTAGTATTGTACTCTCGAGTACTGTCACATGTGGTTTAATGTGTTGATGTTGGTTACGGTTGATGTGTTGGATCAGTTATGAGCTGTTGTTTTTTGTTGAGATCCAATAGGACCATGTATTGGTATGTTTTGGGGATGTATGTCGTCCTGAAAGTTGACGTTGGCTTTAAGTGTGTGAATGTCTCTTTTCTATTAATGGTCATTGTCTTTTATGTTGGTCTAAGCCTGGTCGGTTCTCCCAAAAAGAATCTATGGCGCTGTAATATCTCTGTAAATCACGGGGGTGTTACAAGAGGTCGGACAAAAAGGAAAGAAGGAATGTAAGAAATGAAAGGGGTGTTGTCCTATTTATAAAACCCTAATCTTTACGTACGTTACCCACAAGATATTCCGTACGCTATAGCCTTAATGTATGTTATATTCTATGTTTTACGTACATTAACGTTCGCCAGTAGCTATGGTCTCATTTTCTGACCTCCTTAACGTACGTTAACCATCACCATTTACGTACGTAATTCGCTGTGTGTAGCGCACACTATCTTTATCCTTTAACGTACGTTATGCCTCGTTGACTTGCTTTATCAAAAAGCTGTCTGGATCACGCGGGAATCTTATCTTATCCGGACCCATCCTGAGCTGGCCCATACGCCGACCAACCTGATCTGCTTGACTGCCTGTTACGTACGCTATGCTTCGCCCATAGCGTACGCTATGTTCAGCTCATCACATACGTTAAGCTCACCTGCTAGCGTACGTTATGACGTAGCTGCATGAATGAATTTGCAAACTCTTCCTAATATGACCATGACTGTAAGAATACGAATACGGGAAAAATCACACTTCGATTATAGATACCACAAAGTCGAATATTACAAGGTTCAAATACAGATGAAAATACTCAACAATTATCCAGATATTATAAAGATCTCTAAGAGTAAACATAAGATCCCAAAAAGTAAACATAAGAGAAAATCTCAAACAACATTATGGTCCAAGAAGTGAACATCACTGCCAACGTAAAAGCCCAAACTACAAAAAGTAAGTTTTCATCTTAATGTCAATTAACTCCAAAATAAAGCGAAAGTCTTTCATGTCATACTTTTCTTATCTCGCATCTTCCACTTCAACCTATAATAATAAACGAAAGGAAAAATTAATGATACTCAAATACTGAAAGAACAAGCAAACAATAATAAATGAAAGATTGTTAAAACAATTTACCAAACACTTTGGCCAAGCAATGCTACCTTCTGTAGCTTGTCCAATAAATTTAACACTTCCAATTGTCCATATTAATCCATGATCATATTTAATTGGCACGGTAACTTTCAATTCACACCAATCAACACCCAATTTTTCATTCCCTACTAGCTTTGATGGATTTAAGCTTTGAACAGGACCTTTTGCAATATAATTTTGAGTAATCATCTCTTTCAAAAGTACCTTTGCTCCAACCTACATCATACATCAATTATTCTATTATAATCCAGAACCAAAGAATAAGGAGTATTTGGCTCCATTCGAAACAATGGATGTAATACCCGGATTTTCAGTATAAATCTTTCACGTTATTTTATCTGAGTATACTGTATAGTTTGGTATCTATACAGTATGGATAAAATAAATTGATAACCGAGATAGTTATACTGGTGTGATTATCGTTTTGATTGACAGATATATTCAGGATATGTTGTATCAGGTTGAACTGATTTGGATATCAGGTATACCGTATGAGAATATTTTTGGGTTGAGTATATGTGTATTCAGTATGCCGTATGATCGTATTTGTTATGTCGAGACGTTGGACAGGAATTGCTGTAAATGGCTAAGTATGGAAGCCATTACGTACGTTATGTATTGAAGCTTACGTACGTTAAATTGGTAGAGTTACGTACGTTATGGCCGAGACATTACGTACGTAACATGGGAATCAGACGATCGAGTCGTGGTCGTCAGGTGGGACCCTGTGTCGGCAACTTTCGACGGAGGATGTTGACAGGTGAGTCAACGTACGTGTTACGTATGTTATACAGGACGTGTTACGTACGTAACACGACCATTGTACTGTAGCAAGTCAACTGGTATATTACGTACGTTATATGGCATGGGTTACGTACGTAAGGAAGTTCAGGTTTTGAGGCAGTAGAGTCTGGGGTGGCATTACGTACGCTAACCAGGACAAGATAGCGTACATAAGAGGTGTTACGTACATTAACTTGGGAATGTTACGTACGTAACGAGCAGGGAGTTTATATAAGGAATGGGCGTCATTTCATTTCACTTCAGCATTTCTCTTCGTTTTTCATCTGTAAACATTGAGAGAGGGATATTTTGGCTCTCCTAATTCGATTTTGAGCTCGAGGGCTTGGATTTGGAGCTTGGATATGGAGTTATTGATGATTCTTGAAGTGATTTCTTGTGTATTCCATCTTCTAAGAGGTATGTTGGATAATTCTCCTTTTTATTTCGGATTTTTGATGTTGTTATTGATAAATGATTCGTATGAAGATGATTAAGATGTTGTTGTTTCGATTCTTGAGGTTATATGAGGTGTATGTAGAAGGAAGATGATGATATGTGGATTATGTCTTGATTATGTTGTTATGATTATGGAATCATAATATTCTTGATGTTCTTGGTAGTATTGCTTTGATTTTTGATGCTAAGAAGATCATATGTTGAAGAACATGATGATATACACCTTGAATTATGATTAAGGATTGGTTAGATGTTAGAAAACATCCGATTATGTTCTTTTATGGATTGTGAACGTGAATTCGGATAATTCATGTTCTTGAAGAATTCATAAGTTATACATGTTATGATTTTGGAAGGATTTCGGATAATTGGAATGTGATTATTCACGGTAATAATTGGTAAATTGTCTCTTACGAATTTACTAGTATAACAAGAAGGAGTCTTGTTGATTTTAATTTAGAATTAAAGTCGGAATCGAATGTGTTATGAAATCCTTAATATCAAGATGAATTGATCATTCAGGAATGTGTTGGTGTTTTGGGTATGAATATGGAATATTCATATCTATAATTAAGTTATGTATTTTGGTACAATATTCGTATAGGAATACGAATATGATTCCGGATTTGATAAGATTATGACTCACTTTTGAGTTTGAGAATTCATAGGTATTTAACAAGTGTTCAATTCGGATAATGGAATTATTTGAAACCTTTGGAATATGGTTATCTATAATGTTGAATTGATCGGATTGTCCGGATTGATGATGATAACCGGTAATTGGTTTATATTATGAATTTACAAGGAGGAAACTTGTATCCGTATCTAAGATTGAATTTGGAATCGGTAATGTTAGACCCTTGTTGGTTTAAGTTGATTATTGATATGATTATCGGATTATGAATTCTGTTATGGTTTTAAATTCGTGATCGATTGATGTGGTTGTTCGGATTTGTGTCTAATCGGGATATGGTGGAACCGTTGGGTTTATTGATCGGTTATATTGATTATTGAGTTGCGACTTGTATCGTGGATATGGGTTCGTATTTGTTTGAGTTGTATTGTTCGGTTTTGTTTATGATCGAGGTTTCGTTGAACCGTTGAGTTTGTTGGTTGGCTATGTCGGTTATTGATTGTTATCGGATTGTTGTTGATTGATTACTTCAATAGGTTGATATGTTTTGATCGTGGATTATGACCGTTATGTTGCGGTTGAGGCTACAAAGTTCGTAGATTGATTTTGGTCGGGGCTGAGGAGCTCGTATACTAAGGCAATGGATTTTGGTAACGGCTTCGTGGTATCGGTATCGAGGCAAGTTTCTACTTGTTCAGTTTATAATATTTGATGAATGGTTTCGTTTTCATTTCATTTATAATTCGTATAGCAATGTTGTTAGAAATGTAAGTTGTCGGGATAATGGTTTGTATATCGTGCTCTGGTTGTATTAAATCATAAGGTATATGATTTAATTGTGTTCGGGGAAGACGTGAGTTATCTTTGGTCAAGGATATAGAATATCGGATATCGAGGATAGTTATCGTGATGACATAAGTATCGGGATAAAGGTTTATTAGTATTGAATGGATGGTACCTTATTTGAGATTATTCGTATAACTGTGTATTCGTTCAGGGATGTTGTTCGTGGAAAGGATGTTGTCTCCGGCTTTGAGGTAATTTATGTATTGTTCAGTTATGAGATAATTATTATGTTGAGTTGTTGTATATGTTGTATGTTGAGGCTTCGTGTATTGAGATTCATATTGGTTGTGCTAATTGTCTCATTGAGGGATGTTGATCCCAGAACTGTTGTCTGAGGTTGTTGATCGTATGGATTATCCTTTGGGATTTGTAACCCCAGGGTTGTTGTTTTGAATATTGATTGGTCGTGTCGACTTTTCATTGTCAGACTATTGTTGTTCACTTTGGTGAGTCTTTTGATCCTTATTGGATATGTGTTTCTTTGAGTTTCGTTGTCATGTTGCATCGTGACATATCTGGAGTCATATCTGCGTTCCGATTGGATATTGTGTAGGATTTTTAGCCGGGCACATATATAGTCATGCGTGAATATTTTCCGTGAAAGGCTGTGCACACGAGACGTAGTTCGTTGAGGCTAATTAGGTACATTGTCCCACGTATATCCTGGATTCCGTATACGGGGTGGACATGTGCACTGACACATATTCGGATCGGGCGCACTATGATTACCATCTTTGAGCCATATTGTTTGGTCGTTCATCCTCCATTCATGGTTGGGTATGTTCGACGGTTTGCGACTGGTTGTTCATATGCCCGAGGGGTATGTTTCGACAGTCGAGGTTATTTTCTTGAGATCCATTATTGTTGATCATTTGGAGTTTACCCTGTTGATGATATTCTTGGTTATTGTTGATCCTTCATTGATTGCGTTCGAGATTTACCTTGTTGATGGTATTCTCAATTATCGTGATCCTTTATTGGTCGTATTGGAGTTATCATGTCGATGATATTCTCAGTGATATTTGGTTGATCATTTTTATTGATCGTATGAGCATTCAGACTGTATGTCGATGTTCGGGATTTGTTATCATTATCATGTGATAGTTGATCTACATATATGTTGTGTATTATTGGTTTATCCAGGTTGAGATTTGATTGCGTAATCCGATGGACAGGATTTGGCACATATTGGATTATTTCCACACTTATGAGTTATGATGATGTTTTGAGGATTATCGGTATTTTTGGAATACAGTACAGATGATTGTTGTTGAATTCATTTCGTCATTTGAGAATACGAAATGTGGAATATGTCAAGGATTGATTTAGTATGGATTGCTATGAATTGGTAAGGTTATAACGGTAAGATTACGTTGGTAGTATTCTTACAGTATTATTACATTGGTATGTAATTATTTATGATGTGATCGGTATCATTATTGAGTATTGTGGCTGACCCCGTCGTGGGCTTTATTTTTAGGTACTCGGAGATCGAGCTAGTAGCGGTCGTGAAGGGATGAGCTTCCCTATGTGATACTGGCCGTGGCATGTTTGGAGTATCGAGTATTTCTTTTCTGGTTATTCATTTCCGCTGCAAATGTGTATTTTGAACTGCTTTATCCGCTGCGTGTGTATATTTCAAAATGGCTTTTCGGTATCTTTATCTGCTGCGTGTGTGTATTTTAAATGCCCCTTTTGGCACTTTGCGAACCTGGGTTATTTCGTTAAACCTTTTCCTAAACTATTTTATCGGTATGTTTAAGCGGCGTCTTAACGTACATTTTGAACTATCGAGATTTGGCACTTCGCCTTGTATTTTCAAATGGTATATTATGACGGTATTTCAAAATTATGTTTTTGAAAATATCTGAGTATTGCAAAATATTACCGTCATCGGCCTCTTCGGCTTTTTGAATGTTTTTTAAATGGTTTTGTAAATGGTTTTTAGCCTGGGGGATTCCGGCGCGGGGCCCACGGCGCTGTAATATCCCGGATGGTTTTGGGGGTGTTACAATGGAAAAACAATTATAAATAACGAAAAAAAAAAGTAATAATAGTGCTGAAAGCATTCTGCAACAAGAAAGCAGTTTTCTGCCTCAAAATCATAGCACACACTGACCATATCAAAAAGCACAGATATTCCTTCAAACTGCATTTAGAATTTGTGGTCATGAAATCAACTTAAAATGAGGAAGGTTAGAGACATACGGAATATTTTTCAGAGGCAGTCTTTAAGTAGATAAAAAAAGCAGAGGGCAAAGAAGAAGGAAAAAGGAAATTGTTTTTACTTTCGTAAGTGAATCCACATGTGGTAACCCGTAACTCAATCTAGTAAACTTAATTTTTATTTTTATTTTTAAAAATATAATGACAACATTTATCCAAGTTTCCTCCACATCTAATTTAGTCATGTTTTACTATATACAGATAAAAGAATAAGCAAAAGAAGATTCGAAAAGCATACTTGTGCGACAGTCATCCAAAACAGTGTCCCAGTTCAATCATGTAAAGTAAATCTAGAAACAAGGGATTACAATACAGAACTCGAACGAAGCAAGATGTACAGCTACTGCCATGTTCAAAACATGAATGGAATGTTGTTCTCTGTATAACAACACAGATACGTCTCACTGCCACATCTGTCACTGCAGGCTCCAACTACCGAGAATAGAGTTTAGTGCTATGCTACACTGTAATATACACTAATAGCCTTGTTGGTCAATAAGCTTGATCAATTATATATGTTAAATAGAATTGTTTTGATCACTATAGTTGATCTTTGAGGGTTAACAATTTATTTGACATGATCACATAGAATGCCTCCCAAAAAATGACTAAATAACAAAAAACAATGTGATAAAGTGCCAAAGTAACTAGTATTGGATAAATGCTCAAAGCTCTATCATATAATAATTGTTTGGGGCCTGGACTCCATATCCATCGGTTTCAGGATTTATATATATGTCAACAATATAGTCATAGGCATAGGTCCATGATGACATGATCAATTACAAGAAGTTCGAATACCTCTATAGGTATGGGTTATTCAAAAAAAAAGTAGCACGGTCAGTGAAGAAATTAGAGTTGATGCTCTGTGAAACAACAGTAGCTTACATCAGGCATTCAAAAAGAGCAAGCAAGAGCAATGTTTTAAACAAGGATTGAACAAAGAGAAATGTTTTAAAATACGAGCATATGAACAGGAGCAATGTTTTAATATGCTCTCAATGAAACAAAGAGTATGTATTATGAACATGAGCAATGTTTCAAAATACGAGAGGCATATGCGAGGCGTTCTGTTCGAACGAGGTGCTTACATTAGTTTTTTATTGAAAAAAATCCAAAAATATATAATAGTAATGCAACACAAAGTTGAACAATAATAATTAATAGTACTAAAATCCAACAAAACCAAAATAAAAAAATCAGTCCAAAATGACCCATTGCATATAAATATATTCATGGTATTTTATATAACTTCCCGAGAATAGATATAAATATATTCATGGTATTACCTATAACATCACATAACAGCTAATATAAGTACTATGTACGTACCTGCAAGGGAATAGAATGGGTACTTGAGGTTTGAGCAGGTCGGGCAATTACAGAATTGCGCAAGGTTGATGGATAAGATCCCTTTGTCAATCTTGAATGATCATTTCCACTCGAGTCCACATTTCTTAACAACCTTTGAATTAACTTGTCCTTCTCTTCTAGTTGTATCCTCAATGCTTCTTTTTCCATGGCAATGCGATGGATATCATTCTGGCCAAGTGAATGATCACCATATACCTGTTTCGCAGTTGTTCCGTAACCATACATGCACACTCGTCCACCTTTATCTTCTCCAGAGACTTGGGATATATGTCATTTGGACCTTCGTCTCGTGCATCAGGTTGTAGTTGAGTCTTTAATTGTCGCATTTTGTCCTATATACAAATTTAACCAAAAAAAATCATTCGGGGTCATATATTATGAAATGTTGTAGTAAGAAAAGAAATATTACAGAAGTAATAGAGAAGATTCACCAATGCATTTGTAACTTCCGGATTAAATGTATTCCCATCTCAAGAATAACATTTTGCAAAAATATCTGCTCTCCTCAGCTCCTTTATTCCTGCCTCCTTAACATTTTCATCATCATCCTCATCCGTTTTCATTATCCCAACATTAAGTGCAGCTTCTTCCTACAGCCAAAAACTTCACTATATTTGTAATATCTGGGGGTAATTTTTTTTTTCGTATTACTGTTGAGTTGTACATATTCATTTGGTATCGTACAAATTGTATTATATCATTCGTGCTTGCTGAGGTGTGTTGGTTTGTATTTCATTCATTCCAGTTGAGAGTTGGTGGGACAAATTGGTTGTCCACTTGGTTGAGCTAACGTACGTTAGCTTGTGCGCTTAACGTACATTAGGCTTTAGGCATTACGTACGTTATGCACGTCATACTACTTACGTAATGATTGGTAGGTGGAGGGAACCTTCCTCGGAGTCAACTTTCGGACGGTGGGTCCCGGACATCTTTGATCTGATCGACTATTGCAGTCCATGGATCCTTACGTACGTTAAGTGGTGAACTCTATGTACGTAATCCATGTATCTTGTTAACGTACGTAAAAGGTTCTTGTTTACGTACGTTAAGGTCTTCGTATTTTTGTTCAGTTGATTCTGGATTTAGCATTACGTACGTTAATGTTTTGGCATAGCGTACGTAACGGCCCTTACGTACGTTAACCTTGGTGCATAGCGTACGTAATGAGCTTGTCAGTATATTTATATTGGTTTCGTATTTCATTTCCTCACGAACCGAAATCAAGTTTCTCTCCCTAGAACCGTCCCTCTGGACTTATTCTTGATATTTAACCTCTTCCATCTTGTTTTTGATCATCATAAATCGATTTGGAGCTTGAAGTTGGAAGCTTGTTGGTGCTCCTTTGGTGTTTGGAGAGTTCTTCTTGTTCTTCATTGGTAAGTTCTCTTAATCTCTTGTTCTCCAAGTGATTTTCGAGTATGATGATGTTGTTGTTGTTGTTGTTTTTATTTGGGTATTGATTGATTGTTGGAGTATATCATGATTATTGATGAGTTTTTATAACTTTTGATGAAGAACATGATGCTTTTGTCTTGAGGAGGAGTTTTTCTTGATGTTTTAGAATGTTTGGAGGTTACAATCATGTCTAGGAAGGATTATGTTAAGATTGTTATATGATTAACATAGTCTTGATATGATTGGTGTTGATGTTGTGTTTCTTGTTGAGATTTAAACCATTTTTGTAAGGAATTATGTAATGATTATCATAATCTTGAAATGGTTGATTTAATCTTGTTGATTAATCCGAATTCATGATGAATTGGTGATTGATTATTGTTTAGACATCATGTTTGTTGTTTTGGTGATGTTCTTGAGGTGATAGTGGTGATATTATCATTATAGGAGATCAATTTGATGTTGTTCTTAAGTGATTCTTGTTGAATTGTTTTCACAAGTGTTAAGAACGTTTGATCATATCAATCATTGAGGTGTTGGAGGATGTTACAATTCATAGTTGAGGACTATGGTATACATTTGTGGAGTTTAATCGATTCGTGATCGAATCAGGTTGTCCTTGGTGTTGTTTTCTATTAATTCTGTGTTATTGAATGAATTGTATTTCATTCAAGGTTGTTTGTGTGTTTGTGATCGTCGGGAGGTGCTGTTTGTCGTTTTCGTAGCAGGACGTTGATCGTGGAAAGACTCTCGCCTTCGGTTTGAGGCAAGTTTTATATTTTTACTTGTCAATGAGATTAATGTTATCATGTATGTATATGAATGTGTGTGTCATTTCGAGAGTTGGTCTCTTTATGATTTTGTTGATATCAGGGGATTGTTTGATACGATACCCTTCGGCAAATTATGCCAAATGTTATTGTTGTTCGTAAATGGCCGGTTCAAGGCACTGCGATACATGTTTGTAATATTGTTGTCGATTGCCGGTTCGCGGTATCGACGTATCGATTGTTATTGTGGGCTGATGTTCCATTTAGATATTGTTGTGATCGTCGTGATTGATATCAGTGTTTTTCTATCGATATTGTATTGGCTGATTGAAGGCATTGACGTATTTGATTATCACCTTCGTTATCGGTAACCGATTAAAGGTGCCGAGACATCTGTTGTATCGTTGTTATCGAGTTACCGTTCTAAGGTAACCGAGGTATTGAACTGGGACTGTCGAAGACATTTCCCATCCATTAGGTTGTTATCGATTGACCATTCTAAGGTAATCGATGTATTGAATTGGGACTGTCGAAGACATTTCCCATCCGTTGACTTGTTATCGATTGACCGTTCTAAGTTAATCGATGTATTAAATTGGGACTGTTGAAGACACTTTCCATCCATTGTATCGTTGTTATCGATTGACCGTTCTAAAGTAAACGATGTATTGAATTGGGACTGTCGAACACATTTCCCATCCGTTGTATCGTTATTGATTGGCCATTCTAAGGCAATCGAGGTATTGAATTGGGATCGCTGAGGAAGGTGCCTATCCGTGAGTTATTGTTGTCGTGTTGGCCGACTCAAGGCAGCACACTATCATTCTTGTAAATTCGGTAATTTTGTGATCATTGAGGGTTGAGGATTTTAAGATTTTTGTGTTGAAATTGTTGTTCGTGTTAATCGGTCCTTAGGGATTGTGATCCCAGGATGGTTGGTTTGGATATTGTTGGTCGTGTCGATCTTTCATTATCCGTTTGTCATTATTCACTTTGGTGAGTCTTTTGATCCGTATTGGATGTGTTATCCTTTGAGTTTCATTGTGTCATGTTGTATCGTGACATATCTGGAATCATATCTGCGTTCCGACTGGTTATTGTGTAGGCTTTTTAGCGAGGCACATATATAGTCATGCGTGGATATTTCCGTATTGGACTGTGCACATGAGACGTAGTTCGTGAGGCTAATTAGGCACATTGTCCCATGTATATTTCTAGATTCCGTATACGGGGTGGACATGTGCACTGACACATCTCCAGATCGGGCATACTGTGATGTCCATCTTGAGCCATACTATCATGGTCGTTCATAGTCCATGTTGTATTCGATATGTCCGACGATTTGCGACTGGTTGTTCATACACCGAGGGGTATGTTCGACAGTCGGGTTTGTTTCTTTGAGATCCGTATTGTGATGATATACAGCTTCGGGCTGTTCGGATTTCATGCCATTGTGATATTTTGGCAGCTTCGGCTGAGGGGCATTCAAGCCATTGTGATGTATCGGTATTATCGTTGTAGCCTTCGGGCATTGTGATTCGTATTTATTTCAGCGCTGGTTTGGTTTACATTCGGATAATGTTTTGGTTATGTTCTATATTGATGATTCGTCATTGGGCACTTATGTTCTAACCTATTGAACAGGTATTGATTGTATGTCGGGGGCATAGTACTTCATGAATGCTCAGTTCTTACTTTGGTTTGTGAGCATCTCCTATTACCATTGTCGTACTATTTATTCTGTCTTGGATGCATATCATATTGTGCATGTATTTGATATTCATTATCTGGATGACTGCCCCCATGGGGGCGGAACATGTTTTCATGTTTTAGGTGTTTGCGAGGAGAGAGTTGAGACACAGGGGCATGACGATGGCAACGAGGCATTAGAGCGATACTAGTCCGAGATATTTTGGTGTTCATGTCGGTCAGGCAGTTTGAAGTACTCCAGTTTCGTTAGTTATGGTCATTGTTGTATTATCCGAGCGAGGCTCGTGGATGTTGTTGTATTTTTATTTTGGCCATGTAGGCCCATCCTTGTCGTTGGAATTCCATATCGGAATAGTATGTCGGATATCATAGTAGGGCCTGTGATTTCCCCTTTATTAGTCAGTTGTTGTATTTTAATCGTGTTCGCCTGGAGGATCACCTGGTGTGGGGTCCACGACACTGTAATGACCCAATGGGATTTGGGGGTGTTACAGAAGATGGTATCAGAGCATTGGGTTGTGAGACACCCTGATATGTGAGTTATGTGGCGCTACCGACGCGGTAGTAGTGGGGCTGTCAGGTTATGACAATCTTTTAGGGTTTAGGGTTTAGGGTTTAGGGTTTAGGGTTTAGGGTTTAGGGTTTAGGGTTTAGGGTTTAGGGTTTTAGGGTTTAGGGTTTAGGGTTTAGGGTTTAGAGTTTAGGGTTTAGGGGACAGTCGGGTTTTGTGAGTAGTGATAGTTGGGTGACTGTATGAGTCTTTCTTTCATCGAGTCGTCGTCAGTGAAGACTTTTATCGCAAGACCTCAAAGCTTCGTAGACCTGTGGAAGGACTCGATTCTCTTTTATGTTCATACATTCATAATGTCATTGATTATACATGTTTTGTTGAAACTTGTATATAACATTAATGTTGCGATTGATTCATGAATATTTGTCTTGGAGCGTGTGGGCTCTTTGTTGGCTATGATTAGCATGATTGATGTGATTATTGATCTATTGAGTATGTATACTCGTGTTTGGCTATTGGCTTAGCATTGTGATTTGACCGTTGAGATGTATTTGAGTTATGATCATGATCGAACGCTATTCTTTCAGTATGGAAAGAGGAATCCGAGGACGTGGCAGAGGGGGTAGAGGTTACAGAGCAGGCCGAAACTCAGAACCTCATGTTTATGCGCGTGCGGATGCCGAGATGGATCAGAGTTCGGCCAGTAGTGCTGCCTACGCGACCGATTCTCCTTCGGGACGTCATACTCGAGATGTCGATCAGACTGAGAGTGGACACGTCGACTCTTTCTTGCTTATGAGGGGCATGATGGCCCAGATGACTCAGATGACACAGATAATGGAGACCATGCAGGCCTCGATGGTTCGTGGTCCACCGCAGCAGGGATTCCAGGTGCTGTTTCATGGGTAGACTGGGGGAGTGAGTCAGATTATTGGCGATATCTCTCGTCAAAGGCCGCCTATTATTAAGGGTTCGTTGGAACCAGCTGACTATTGACTCAAAGTATTTTGATGATGATTAGATTCAAAACATTTAACAATATCTATCTCAACGAGCTGTTTCATTGAAGGAGAAACTTGTTCATAGCGCACGCTACAGGATGTAGAGTAGCGTACGCTATCGAGGGTCCTAAGCAGACAGGCGAGTCACCTGAAGTCTGTAACACCCCCGATATATTCAGGAATATTACAGCGCCGTAAATCCTTTACATAAGAATTTACAAGGCTGAAGAAATAAAAAGACAATAACAGACACCAACATATGAAAGCAACTGAAATAGAGTACAAACAGTTCTCGCCAATACTGAGAATACAAATATCCAAAGAAGAGTATTAATACATCACCATATCAAAATCATCACAAAACGACGACGTACTCGAGTACTTATTAAAAAAACAAAATCAACAGACGAATAAACCCGGGCAGAACATCACTCTGCACCCTCGTCATCATGCAGCTCCAATGGTTGTTTCCCTAATCTCCTGGATCCTGAACACAAGCAAATGTTCACCCCCGAAGGGGTTAGTACAACGATGCTAGTACAAGTACGATAATCATACAACAATGATTTAATCAACAATAATCATGACAAGTTTCTCCAACGAGAAATAATATCAACACATATCACATCATAACAGTCTCAACATACTGTTAGGCATATTTTTATGCGCTTTTATATTATTATTTTATATCCATCTTGAGCCTAATTCAGCATAAATGAGCTTTTAATGCACTTTTCTCCATAATGGGAGAGATTGCCCCCATTACTTCTGATTTTGTTGAGGCTGATTCTTCGAGTTCTAATGAGGTTGTTCATGATAAGTCTTTATTATTTACCCATTCGAACTCTGCTTATTTTTTCATGCCTTATCATTATTATATTCTTCCATCATTTTTTGGTTGCCCGCATAATTATTCTTACTCATTTTTTTCGGCAACCGGGCATGAACCAAAGCCTCCCTTATGGAATAAGAGGCTTATAGATTGCAAGAAGGGGGCATTTGGCAATCTCCCTAGAAAAAAGCCACGTTAAACTCTTTTTGCCACGTCGTGCTCAAGACGTAAAATAGAGCGCTTGATGGGAGGCAACCCATCATTTTTACTTGCTTTCTAGTTAGTTGTTTTTATTTGATTTTTCGGTTTTAATTTTTCTTTATTTTGTTATTTCGTTTGGATTCGTGTATTCTTGTTGGCCCTTATTTCTTTAATATTTCTTTATAACCCTAATGAGTTATTATTATTCTTCATATTCTAGTCTTTCTAGGATTTAATGTCTATTGTTATTTCATGACTAGAGACTAAGTTTGGGGGTCCCTCGTGATGTTGGGCAGACGATTGCACTCAGACATGTGCTGGCTTTCAAGAAGACATTTGGAATAAGTTTCACTTTTCCTTATCTCTTTTACTTTCACATGAGTATGATGGTTGATGATTTTATGTGTAGTGGAATTGATTTACTTGGGTATAAATTGCGATTGTTTTATTGTCCTTGCATGTTGTTGATGGTTTTGTTCAAAAACGTGAATTTTTCGTGAATTTTTCGTGCTTACGTGTGTAAAACTGATGTTACGATACTGATGTCTCTTGGAAGAAACGGTTGACTCTTGGTCGTGTTGTAGTCAGCGATATCTGTTTCTGTTGAGTATTCATTTAGGTCCAAAATTTTATCGTTTTTGTAGAAATTTTAGCAGATAAGAAAGGAGACCTACGTGTTTTCAAATCACCGTTTATACGTTTGGTTAAACTTTTCGCGTAGCTAATCGTCCAGTAACATAAGTCTTGTGGGCACTTAAATTGAGTTTAGAGTCGGACAGTTTTTCCCAAGAAAAATTCGAGATATTAATTGTTCTATGATGGGAAGTTTAGTAACCGGGGGTATTCACGTGACCCGTTGTTTACTCTCGCGTAAAACGACGACCCTGAATAGATTAATAATTTAGAAATATCGTATTACCGATGATGGGAAGCCTAGTAACCGGGGGTATTCACGTGACCCGTTGTTTACTCTCGCGTAAAACAGCAACCTTGACATGCGGAAATAGCTATTCGAGTTGTTTCTCCGCTGTGGAGGGGAACTTAGTAACTAGAAGCATCCATGTGCCCCATGAGCATCTTTTACGTCAAACGGTTCCCCAATGCATGAGAATGGAATTCCACCCTAGGATTATCCCGATGAAACATCCCAAGATCCGAACCTAGTGGTTAACTCGAATCATATTATTGATCATACATAAGGGAATGTTGTCCTAGGAGTAATTTTAATAATGAAACTCTTGAATTTTGCCTCTAGACTGTGGGATAGGCGGGTGGCTTGTTTAATCTAACCATTCATATTGAAGGTCTTTTAAATTCACGCTTGTTAATCTTTGAGCTTATTTTTCTTCATTAACGATTGATTAGAATCGAAATTGGTTACTTAGTGGAATCGGTGTCTGGATGTGACTCGCTATTACGATACTTGTACTATTCTTTGAGATTTTCAGGGTAGTATTGATTAAGTTGAGCACTATGGACTTGCATGATTATTCACGACCCATTTTGTTTAAGATTGGTAATTTTTTGCTTGAGGACAAGCAAAGGCTCAAGTTTGGGGGTATTTGTTAGGCATATTTTTATGCGCTTTTATATTATTATTATTTTATATCCATCTTGAGCCTAATTCAGCATAAATGAGCTTTTAATGCACTATTCTTATATGTTTTGCAGGAAATCAGAGTTCGGAAGCAAACTTGATGAAAAGCGGTAGCAATGATTTTAGTCATGAGCCGCGGCACAAACCATGTGAGCGGCACGGGAAGATGGCTGGCGCCCGAGGCAAAGCGTACTGAGCCGCGGCACAGACAAGCTGAGCCGCAGCACAGGAAGGAAAAACAGCGCCCAGGTTTTAATCTGTGCCCCGTGAGCCGCCGCACAGCTTAAGTGAGCCGCGGCACACGGGGCGGTTTTGGTGTACTCCGCGCGGGTTTGGGCCGTTTTGGAGCCTGTACTCGACCTAATCACACGGACGCGTTTTGGAGGCTGAGGACGACTATAAATAAGCATCATATGGCTGAAGAAGAGGAGGATTGATCAGAAAGGAAGAGGAAGGACATCGATAGCTAGGGCGAAGAACACAAGGAGGAGATTTGTGGGCGACGACAAGACCACGGATCCCTACGGTTTTTCTGCATCTTAGTACCTAGATCTATTCAAGTAGGATTTTGATTGTAACCTATTTCATGACGGTTTGATTATTTATTATTATTTCGATTTACTCGTTATTCTATTGAATTGGATTCTTCTTACTGTTCTTAATGCTTTTTAATTGTCTGGCCAACAGTTAATTTGTTTTGAATGTCTTTATGGATTCGGGAGATGAAATTTAGGCATAGTTCTTGTGAGACGAATCATAATTTTCGTGAGATAGGGATATACTCATGCGAATTGTAGGCTTTGTTAGTGTGGGAATTCTTGAACTGTTTTAGCTATTAATTATCTAATTCGAATAGGGATATATCGAGTTAATAATTCGTAGTATTTTCTATCGACCTTGGGAAAGGCTTTAGAATAATTTAGGAATTCCTGGCTTACAATCAATCGAATAAAAGTGAATTGAATTGAATAAATATCATTCCTGATTGTTTGAGGTGAAAATCATAATCCTACGCCCTTATTAGTATTATTATTATTAGTAGTACTATTATGTATTTTCTGTAATTAGCTTAGATATAAACTCGATTTAATTGTTCTTCAAATAAAATTGTGAGTCGACTATATTTTGGTACTTAGTGAAATCAGTCCTCGTGGGAACGATACTTTACTTATCACTTTATTACTTGTTGACACCGTGCACTTGCGGCATATTGTGAGGAATTTTCCCACACCAAGTTTTTGGCGCCGTTGCCGGGGACTGATTTTTTGCTAATATCAATACCAAGCGACTCTAATTTTAATTTGAAGTTTTTTTTTCTTTAGTCTCTTTATTTTTATTATGTTTTCCTTTGAGTATCGTGGCCCTTGGCATTTCATAAATTTCGATGTTCTTAATAATTTGCCAAATAGGGTCAGTCATCCCCCTCCCCCAAAACAAAAGACCATGCTTGAACAATGTGTAGACGTTCTCAAAAATCCTGATAGTACTCTTTTTGAGCTAGAATGTGCACGTCGTGGTCTTGAGATTCACTATGGTTGTATTCCAGCTCATATATTTAGTAGTGAAGTTGAGGGGGAGGTTGAGAAGAAAGACATGCTAAGTTTTAGGGTCGATCCCCCAGCACCCGATAATTATATAAAGTGTGATGAGCCTATAGAAGAAGTTATCATTGATGATGTTTCCAAAGAAATTTCATTAAATTGTCATCAAACTTCAACTAATAAGGTGAACACTTTTTTGCCAAAAATTTTATTAACGGTGCCGCGCATAATCTTTCCTAAATCCATAATGGGAGAGATTGACCCAATTACTTCTGATTTTGTTGAGGCTAATTCTTCGAGTTCTAATGAGGTTGTTCATGATAAGTCTTTATTATTTACCCATTCGAACTCTGCTTATTTTTTCATGCCTTATCATTATTATATTCTTCCATCATTTTTTGGTTGCCCGCATAATTATTCTTACTAATTTTTTTCAGCAACCGGGCATGAACCAAAGTCTCCCTTATGGAATAAGAGGCTTATAGATTGCAAGAAGGGGGCATTTGGCAATCTCCCTAGAAAAAAGCCACGTTAAACTCTTTTTGCCACGTCGTGCTCAAGACGTAAAATAGAGCGCTTGATGGGAGGCAACCCATCATTTTTACTTGCTTTCTAGTTAGTTGTTTTTATTTGATTTTTCGGTTTTAATTTTTCTTTGTTTTGTTATTTCGTTTGGATTCGTGTATTCTTGTTGGCCCTTATTTCTCTAATATTTCTTTATAACCCCAATGAGTTATTATTATTCTTCATATTCTAGTCTTTCTAGGATTTAATGTCTATTGTTATTTCATGACTAGAGACTAAGTTTGGGGGTCCCTCGTGATGTTGGGCAGACGATTGCACTCAGACATGTGCTGGCTTTCAAGAAGACATTTGGAATAAGTTTCACTTTTTCTTATCTCTTTTACTTTCACATGAGTATGATGGTTGATGATTTTATGTGTAGTTGAATTGATTTACTTGGGTATAAATTGCGATTGTTTTATTGTCCTTCATGTTGTTGATGGTTTTGTTCAAAAACGTGAATTTTTCGTGAATTTTTCGTGCTTACGTGTGTAAAACTGATGTTACGATACTGATGTCTCTTGGAAGAAACGGTTGACTCTTGGTCGAGTTGTAGTCAGCGATATCTGTTTCTGTTGAGTATTCATTTAGGTCCAAAATTTTATCATTTTTGTAGAAATTTTAGCAGATAAGAAAGGAGACGTACGTGTTTTCAAATCACCGTTTAGACGTTTGGTTAAACTTTTCGCGTAGCTAATCGTCCAGTAACATAAGTCTTGTGGGGACTTAAATTGAGTTTAGAGTCGGACAGTTTTTCCCAAGAAAAATTCGAGATATTAATTGTTCTATGATGGGAAGTTTAGTAACCGGGGGTATTCACGTGACCCGTTGTTTACTCTCGCATAAAACGACGACCCTGAATAGATTAATAATTTAGAAATATCGTATTACCGATGATGGGAAGCCTAGTAACCGGGGGTATTCACGTGATCCGTTGTTTACTCTCGCGTAAAACAGCAACCTTGACATGCGGAAATAGCTATTCGAGTTGTTTCTCCGCTGTGGAGGGGAACTTAGTAACTAGAAGCATCCATGTGCCCCATGAGCGTCTTTTACGTCAAACGGTTACCCAATGCATGAGAATGGAATTCCACCCTAGGATTATCCCGATGAAACATCCCAAGATCCGAACCTAATGGTTAACTCGAATCATATTGTTGATCATACATAAGGGAATCCTGTCCTAGGAGTAATTTTAATAATGAAACTCTTGAATTTTTCCTCTAGACTGTGGGACTGGGCGAATTGGCTTGTTTAATCTAACCATTCATATTGACGGTCGGTTAAATTCACGCTTGTTAATCTTTGAGCTTATTTTTCTTCATTAACGATTGATTAGGACTGAAATTGGTTACTTAGTGGAATCAGTGTCCTGGATGTGACTCGCTATTACGATACTTGTACTATTCTTTGATATTTTCAGGGTAGTATTGATTAAGTTGAGCACTATGGACTTGCATGATTATTCACGACCCATTTTGTTTAAGATTGGTAATTTTTTGCTTGAGGACAAGCAAAGGCTCAAGTTTGGGGGTATTTGTTAGGCATATTTTTATGCGCTTTTATATTATTATTTTATATCTATCTTGAGCCTAATTCAGCATAAATGAGCTTTTAATGCACTATTCTTATATGTTTTGCAGGAAATCGGAGTCCGGAAGCCGAAACGATGAAAAACGGGCGAAAACAGCAGTTTTTGGTCATGAGCCGCGGCACAAACCATGTGAGCCGCGGCACAGGAAGATGGCCTGAAAGCGCCCAGGAAAACTGTACTCTGAGCCGCGGCACAGACAAGCTGAGCCGCGGCACAGGAAGGAAAAACAGCGCCCAGGTTTTAATCTGTGCCCCGTGAGCCGCGGCACACGGGGTGGTTTTGGTGTACTCCGCGCGGGTTTGGGCCGTTTTGGAGCCTGTTCTTGACCTAATCACACGGACGCGTTTTGGAGGCTGAGGACGACTATAAATAAGCATCATATGGCTGAAGAAGAGGTGGATTGATCAGAAAGGAAGAGGAAGGACATCGATAGCTAGGGCGAAGAACACAAGGAGGAGATTTGTGGGCGACGACAAGACCACGGATCCCTACAGTTTTTCTGCATCTTAGTACCTAGATCTATTCGAGTAGGATTTTGATTGTAACCGATTTCATGACGGTTTGATTATTTATTATTATTTCGATTTACTCGTTATTCTATTGAATTGGATTCTTCTTACTGTTCTTAATGCTTTTTAATTGTCTGGCCAACAGTTAATTTGTTTTGAATGTCTTTATGGATTCGGGAGATGAAATTTAGGCATAGTTCTTGTGAGACGAATCATAATTTTCGTGAGATAGGGATATACTCATGCGAATTGTGAAGCCTGTTATTGTGGGAATTCTTGAACTGTTTTAGCTATTAATTATCTAATTCGAATAGGGATATATCGAGTTAATAATTCGTAGTAATTTCTATCGACCTTGGGAAAGGCTTTAGAATAATTTAGGAATTCCTGGCTTACAATCAATTGAATAAAAGTGAATTGAATTGAATAAATATCATTCCTGATTGTTTGAGGTGAAAATCATAATCCTACGCCCTTATTAGTATTATTATTAGTAGTAGTACTATTATGTATTTTCTGTAATTAGCTTAGATATAAACTCTATTTAATTGTTCTTCAAATAAAATTGTGAGTCGACTATATTTTGGTACTTAGTGAAATCAGTCCTCGTGGGAACGATACTTTACTTATCACTTTATTACTTGTTGACACCGTGCACTTGCGGCATATTGTGAGGGATTTTCCCACACCAAGTTTTTGGCACCGTTGTCGGGGACTGATTTTTCGCTAATATCAATACCAAGCGACTCTAATTTTAATTTGAAGTTTTTTTTCTTTAGTCTCTTTATTTTTATTATGTTTTCCTTTGAGTATCGTGGCCCTTGGCATTTCATAAATTTCGATGTTCTTAATAATTTGCAAAATAGAATTGATCATTCCCCCAAAACAAAAGACCATGCTTGAACAATGTGTAGACGTTCTCAAAAATCCTGATAGTACTCTTTTTGAGCTAGAATGTGCACGTCGTGGTCTTGAGATTCACTATGGTTGTATTCCAGCTCATATATTTAGTAGTGAAGTTGAGGGGGAGGTTGAGAAGAAAGACATGCTAAGTTTTAGGGTCGATCTGACACCCGATAATTACATAAAGTGTGATGAGCCTATAGAAGAAGTTATCATTGATGATGTTTCCAAAGAAATTTCATTAAATTGTCATCAAACTTCAACTAATAAGGTGAATACTTTTGTGCCAAAAATTTTATTAACGGTGCCGCGCATAATCTTTCCTAAATCCATAATGGGAGAGATTGACCCCATTACTTCTGATTTTGTTGAGGCTGATTCTTCGAGTTCTAATGAGGTTGTTCATGATAAGTCTTTATTATTTACCCATTCGAACTCTGCTTATTTTTTCATGCCTTATCATTATTTTATTCTTCCATCATTTTTTGGTTGCCCACATAATTATTCTTACTCATTTTTTTCGGCAACCGGGCATGAACTAAAGCCTCCCTTATGGAATAAGAGGCTTATAGATTGCAAGAAGGGGGCATTTGGCAATCTCCCTAGAAAAAAGCCACGTTAAACACTTTTTGCCACGTCGTGCTCAAGACGTAAAATAGAGCGCTTGATGGGAGGCAACCCATCATTTTTACTTGCTTTCTAGTTAGTTGTTTTTATTTGATTTTTCGGTTTTAATTTTTCTTTGTTTTGTTATTTCGTTTGAATTCGCGTATTCTTGTTGGCCCTTATTTCTCTAATTTTCTTTATAACCCCAATGAGTTATTATTCTTCATATTCTAGTCTTTCTAGGATTTAATGTCTATTGTTGTTTCATGACTAGAGACTAAGTTTGGGGGTCCCTCGTGATGTTGGGCAGACGATTGCACTCAGACATGTGCTGGCTTTCAAGAAGACATTTGGAATAAGTTTCACTTTTCCTTATCTCTTTTACTTTCACATGAGTATGACGGTTGATGATTTTATGTGTAGTGGAATTGATTTACTTGGGTATAAATTGCGATTGTTTTATTGTCCTTGCATGCCGTTGATGGTTTTGTTCAAAAACGTGAATTTTTCGTGAATTGTTCGTGTTTACGTGTGTAAAACTGATGTTACGATACGGATGTCTCTTGGAAGAAACGGTTGACTCTTGGTCGAGTTGTAGTCAGCGATATCTGTTTCTGTTGAGTATTCATTTAGGTCCGAAATTTTATCATTTTTGTAGAAATTTTAGCAGATAAGAAAGGAGACTTACGTGTTTTCAAATCACCGTTTATACATTTGGTTAAACTTTTCGCATAGCTAATCGTCCAGTAACATGAGTCTTGTGGGCACTTAAATTGAGTTTAGAGTTGAACAGTTTTTCCCAAGAAAAATTCGAGATATTAATTGTTCTATGATGGGAAGTTTAGTAACCGGGGGTATTCACGTGACACGTTGTTTACTCTCGCGTAAAACGACGACCCCGAATAGATTAATAATTTAGAAATATCGTATTACCGATGATGGGAAGCCTAGTAACCGGGGGTATTCACGTGACCCGTTGTTTACTCTCGCGTAAAACAGCAACCTTGACATGCAGAAATAGCTATTCGAGTTGTTTCTCCGCTGTGGAGGGGAACTTAGTAACTAGAAGCATCAATGTGCCCCATGAGTGTCTTTTACGTCAAACGGTTCCCCAATGCATGAGAATGGAATTCCACCCTAGGATTATCCCGATGAAACATCCCAAGATCCGAACCTAGTGGTTAACTCGAATCATATTATTGATCATAGATAAGGGAATGCTGTCCTAGGAGTAATTTTAATAATGAAACTCTTGAATTTTGCCTCTAGACTGTGGGACTGGGCGAATTGGCTTGTTTAATCTAACCATTCATATTGACGGTCGGTTAAATTCACGCTTGTTAATCTTTGAGCTTATTTTTCTTCATTAACGATTGATTAGCACTGAAATTGGTTACTTAGTGGAATCAGTGTCCTGTATGTGACTCGCTATTATGATACTTGTACTATTCTTTGAGATTTTCAGGGTAGTATTGATTAAGTTGAGCACTATGGACTTGCATGATTATTCACGACCCATTTTGTTTAAGATTGGTAATTTTTTGCTTGAGGACAAGCAAAGGCTCAAGTTTTGGGGTATTTGTTAGGCATATTTTTATGCGCTTTTATATTTTGATTTTATATCTATCTTGAGCCTAATTCAGCATAAATGAGCTTTTAATGCACTATTCTTATATGTTTTGCAGGAAATCGGAGTCCGGAAGCCGAAACGATGAAAAACGGGCGAAAACAGCAGTTTTTGGTCATGAGCCGCGGCACAAACCATGTGAGCCGCGGCACAGGAAGATGGCCTGAAAGCGCCCATGCAAACTGTACTCTGAGTCGCGGCCCAGACAAGCTGAGCCGCGGCACAGGAAGGAAAAACAGCGCCCAGGTTTTAATTTGTGCCCTATGAGCCGCGGCACAACTTAAGTGAGCCGCGGCACACGGGGCGGTTTTGGTGTACTCCGCGCGGGTTTAGGCCGTTTTGGAGCATGTTCTCGACCTAATCACACGGACGCATTTTGGAGGCTGAGGACGACTATAAATAAGCATCATATGGCTGAAGAAGAGGAGGATCGATCAGAAAGGAAGAGGAAGGACATCGACAGCTAGGGCGAAGAACACAAGAGGAGATTTGTGGGCGACGATAAGACCACGGATCCCTACGGTTTTTCTGCATCTTAGTACCTAGATCTATTCGAGTAGGATTTTGATTGTAACCAATTTCATGACGGTTTGATTATTTATTATTATTTTGATTTACTCGTTATTCTATTGAATTGGATTCTTCTTACTGTCTTAATGCTTTTTAATTGTCTGGCCAACAGTTAATTTGTTTTGAATGTCTTTATGGATTCGGGAGATAAAATTTAGGCGTAGTTCTTGTGAGACGAATCATAATTTTCGTGAGATAGGGATATACTCATGCGAATTGTGAAGCCTGTTATTGTGGGAATTCTTGAACTGTTTTAGCTATTAATTATCTAATTCGAATAGGGATATATCGAGTTAATAATTCGTAGTATTTTCTATCTGTAATATCCGGGGATAATTTTTTTTTTTTGTGTTACTGTTGAGTTGTACATATTCATTTGGAATTGTACAAGTGTTGTTGTTTTGGACTGATACAATGTATATTGTATTGGAGTATTTCGGGATCGAAATATTATACTTGTCGTCGGGTTAGTTTCGTCGTTTGAATGATGGTTGGAGAGTTTGGATTCTTGGCTAAGTACACTAGCCTTAACGTACGCTACATGGGTAGACTTACGTACGTTATGGGCTGAGTATTACGTACGTTATGCCTGTAAGGTTACGTACGTAATGCTTGGTAGGTGGCAGGAACCTTCCTCGTAGTCACTTTCGGCCGGTGGGTCCCGAGCATCTTCCGATCGGATCTCACTATTGCAGTCAACGGACCCTTACGTACGTTAAAAGGTGAGCTCTACGTACGTAATGTGGGTCTTGTTAACGTACGTAATAAGTTCTTGTTTACGTACGTTAAGGCCTTCGTATTTTAGTCCAGTTAGTTCTGGATTTTTCATTACGTACGTTAATGTCTTAGTATAGCGTACGTAATGCCTCTTACGTACGTTAACCATAGTGTATAACGTACGTAATGAATTGGTCAGTCTATTTATCTTGGTTTCGTCTTTCATTTCCTCACGAACCAAAACACATTTTCTCTCCCTAGAACCGTCCGTTTGGACTTGTTATTGATGTTTAGCCTCTTCCAACTCGATCTTGATCATCCTACCTTGGATTGAAGCTTGAAGTTGGAAGCTTGCTGGTGCCCCTTTGGTGTTTGGAGGCTTCTTCTTGTTCTTCTTTGGTAAGTTCCCTCAATCTCTTGTTCTTCAAGTGATTTTCGAGTTGTTGTTGTTGTTTTCTTCAGGTATTATTTGATTCATGGAGTATATCATGATTCTTCATGGTTTTGATAAACTTTTGATGAAGAACATGATAGTATTACTTGAGTTGGATCATGTTCTTGATGTTTTAGATTGTTTGGAGGTTTTTAATCATGTCTAGGAAGGATTATGTTAAGATTGTTATATGATTAACATAGCCTTGAGATGATTATTGTTGGTGGTGGTGTTCTTGAAAGATTTTAACCATTTTAGTAAGGATTTATGATGATTTAGGAGATGATTATCATAATTTGGAAATGGTTGAGTGAATCTTGTTGTTTAATCCGAATTCATGATGTATTGATGAAGGATTTTTGTTTCAAACATCATGGTTATTGAGTTGATGATGTTCTTGGGGTGATAATGATAATATTGATAATATTCTCATTGTAGGAGGATCAATTTGATGATATTGGTGATATTATCACTTTGAGATGTTTGTTTTGATGATTGTTCTTAAGTGAATCTTGTTGAATGGATTTCACAAGTGTTAAGAACGTTATGATCATGTTAATCGATCATCGAGGTGTTAGAAGATGTTAGAATTCCTAGTTGAAGAACTATGATATCCGTTCGTGCGGTGTGATCGATTCGTGTTTGAATCGGGCTTTGTCCTTGTCATTGTTTTCTATTGATTTTGTGTTTTTGAATGAATCGTTTTCATTCAAGGTTGTTCGAGTGTTTGTGATCGTCGGGAGGCGCCGTTCGCCATTTCGTGCCAGGACGTTGATCGTGGAAGGACTTTCTCGCCTTCGGTTTGAGGCAAGTTTTATACTTGTACTGGTCAATGAGATTAATGTTATCATATATGTGTATCAATGTGTTGTATCATTTCGAGACATATTCTCTTCGTGATTTATTGATATTTGGGGATTGTTTGATACAATACCCTTCGGTGATTTTACCAGTTGTGATTGTTATTCGTTAACGGCCGGTTTAAGGCATTGAGATTCTTGTTGTCGATAGCCGGTTTGCGGTATCGATGTATCGATTATTATTGTTGACGCTAATGTCGTTTTGAGGCATCGTTGAATCGTTATTATCGAATTGGAACTATTACTATGATGTTGCATTGGCCGATTGAAGGCGTTTGATATGTTCGTTATCATATCTGTTTCGGTGGTCGGTTTAAAACGCCGAGATATCTATTCTACCGTATCATTGGTTATCGATTAATCGTTCTAAGGTAATCGATGTATTTAATTGGGATTATCGAAGATAATTCCCATCCGTTGTATCATTGGTTATCGATTAACCGTTCTAAGTTAATCGATGTATTTAATTGGGATTATCAAAGATAATTCCCATCCGTTGTATCATTGGTTATCGATTAACCGTTCTAAGGTAATCGATGTATTTAATTGGGATTATCGAAGATAATTCCCATCCGTTGTATCATTGGTTATCGATTAACCGTTCTAAGTTAATCGATGTATTTAATTGGGATTATCGAAGATAATTCCCATCCGTTGTATCATTGGTTATCGATTAACCGTTCTAAGGTAATCGATGTATTTAATTGGGATTATCGAAGGTAATTCCCATCCGTTGTATCATTGGTTATCGATTAACCGTTCTAAGGTAATCGATGTATTTAATTGGGATTATCGAAGGTAATTCCCTTCCGTTGTATCATTGGTTATCGATTAACCGTTCTAAGGTAATCGATGTATTTAATTGGCATTATCGAAGATAATTCCCATCCGTTGTGTCATCGTTATCGATTGACCGTTCTAAAGGTAATCGATGTATTGAATTGGGACTGTCAAGGATAGTTTCCATCCGTTGAGTTGTTGTGATCGATTGGCCATTCCAAGGCAGTCGAGGTATTTGAATTGGGACCGCCGTGGACGGAGCCCATCCGTGAGTTATTGTTGTCGTGTTGGCCGACTCAAGGCAGCATGCTATTATTCTTGTGAGTTTGGTAATCTTGGGATTGTTACTGTTGTGATTAATTATGTTTTGGAGACTAGTCTCGGCTAGTGCTCGATGGGTAAGCTTGGGGCTTGAACCTTCGCGGTTGGTTTCCCAACACCTACTGATTCGAGGTCACGGTCATGTTAATGATCTCACTATGGGTAAGATTGGGGCTTGAACCTTCGCGGTTGGTTTCCCAACACCTACTGATTGATGAGTCACGGTCATGTTAATGATCTCATTATTGGTAAGCTTGGGGCATTAAACTTAGCTGTTGGTTTCCCAACACCTACGATTCGATGAGTCACGGTCACTGGGTGATCTCATTATGGGTAAGTCTGGGTCTTGAACCCTCGCGGTTGGTTTCCCAGCACCTGCAATTCAGCAGGTCACGATCATTGGATGATCTCATTGTGATACGGCTTCGTGCCGTGGCTTCGGCCCTCATCGATACAGTTTCGGGCTGTTTTGGCTTCGAGCCATTGTGGTGATTGACAGCTTCGACTGAGTGACATTCAGGGTATTATGATGATAAACAGATTCGGGCTGTTCGGCTGTTAAGGCCATTGTGATGTATCGGTATTCCTGTTGGAGCCTTCGGGCATTGTGATTCGTATCTATTTCAGTGTTTGGCTTGGGTTACCTTCGGGTGATGTATTGTTGTGTTCTGTATTGATGATTCGTCGTTGGGCACTAGTGTTCTAACCTGTTGAGCAGGTATTGATCGGATGTTGTGGGCATAGTATTCCACGAATGCTCGATTCTTACTTTGGTTTGTGAGCATCTCGAATTACCATTACTATACTATTCATTCTACCCTTTGGATGCATATCATGTTGTACACGTATTTGATAATCATTATCTGGATGACTGACCCCGTGGGGGCGGAACATGTTTTCATGTTTTAGGTGTTTGCGAGGAGAGAGTTGAGACACAGGGGCATGACGGTGGCGACGAGGCATTCAAGCGATACTAGTCCGAGATGTTTTGGTGTTCATGTCAGTCAGGCAGTTGGAGTACTCCAGTTTTGTCAGTTATTGTCATTTTGTATTATCCGAGCAAGGCTCGTGGATGTCGTATTTTATTTGGGCCATGTAGGCCCACTGTTGTCATTGAAATTCCATATCGGAATATTATGTTGGGTGTCAGTGTAGGGATTGTGATTCCCCTTTTGGTCAGTTAGTTGTATTTTTGGTCGTGTTAGCCTGGTGGATCTCCTGGTGTGGGGTCCACGGCACTGTAATAAACCAATAGGATTTGGGGGTGTTACAGAAGATGGTATCAGAGAATTGGGTTGTGATATACCCTGATATGTGAGTTATGTGGTTCTACCGACGCGGTAGTAGTGGGTATCGAGGTTATGTGATGCAGACGATCGAGCCTTGTGAGACGTGGTAGTTGAACGACTGTATGAGTCATTCTTTCATCGAGTCGTCGTCGATGAAGACTAGTATCGCAAGACCTCAAAGCTTCGTATGACCTGTGTAAGGACTCGATTCTCTTGTATGTTCATACATTCAATATGCCATTGATTATGCATGTTTTGTTGAAATCTGTATGTAACATTGTGTTACGACCCATTCATGATTAATTACTTTGGAGCGTGTCGGCCCAGTATTGGCTATAATTAGCATATATGAAGTGATTGTTTATTTGTTGAGTATGTATATTCATGTTTGGCTAATGACTTAGAATTGTGGATTGGCCGTTGAGGCATATTTTAGCTTTGTTCATGATCGAACGTTATTCTTTCAGTATGGAAAGAGGAATCCGAGGACGTAGCAGAGGGGGTAAAGGCTGCAGAGCAGGCCGAAACCCAGAACCTCATGTTTATACGCGTACAGGTGCCGATATGGATCAGAATTCAGCCGGAGATGTGACTTATGCGACCGGTTCCCCTTCGGAACGTCATACTCGAGCAGTCGATCAGACTGACATCGACCCTTTCTTGCTTATGAAGGGCATGATGACCCAGATGACTCAGATGACGCAGATAATAGAAACCATGTAGACCTCGATGGTTCGTGGTAGACAGCAGCAGGGACTCCAAGTGCCGTTCTATGGACAGGCCAGGAGAGTGAGTCAAATTATCGGCGACATCTCTCGTCAGAGGCCGCCTATTTTTCAGGGTTCGTCGGAACCAGCTGATATTGTTCATTGGCTTGAACATTTTGATAAACTCTTCGACATGGTTCAGTGTCCGGAAGAGAGTAAGGTGGCAGTAGCGGCTTATTATTTGAGTAAAGGCGCTTATTCTTGGTGGCTTTCTGTAAAACCCACCGATCGTGATTGTGCTTGGAGTGAGTTTAAGACTCTCATGTTAGAAAGGTATTATCCGGCTCCACTCCGTGAAGCCAAGTTGTCAGAGGTTTTGAACCCCGAATCCGTCGAGGACGAGGGTGTTAGTATTATTGCAGAGAAGTTTCAGGGACTCCTTCAGTTTGCTTCATCTGTTATCCATACTGAGGCGGATAAGATCAAGTATTTTAGCAAGTGGCTGAACCCGCAGTTGAGGATGCAGTTGTTCAACCATAATTGCAATTCACTTGGTGAATTCATCGAGAAGGCTCTTGGAGCAGAGCTTTTGATCAAGGAGCTTGCTCGGAAGAACCCTTCAGTTTCTTCCAGAGAGAGGACTAGGATGCCGGTTCATTCAGAGGGACATCGGGCTCCGACGTCTAGGAGGTCGTTTTCTAGTCGTCCTCGTGCTGGGAAAGCATCTTCTTCTCAGGCGACGGGTTCGACCGTTGTTTGCTTTAACTGTGATACAATAGGACATCGCAGTACTCGGTGCTCGATGCGGTCTATTGCTTGTTTTACGTGTGGGAGCGGGGACACCTTCGAAATCTCGTAGGGGTTCTAGTGCCGGTAGATCTCAAGGGAAATCACGGGCCTCGAGAGACTTTGTTTCTTGATCCGTACTCTATCCAAGGGGTCGTATCGGGCCGGGAGCGAAGTATGGACACTCGAGGAGGAGCGGCGAGCTCGGTTGGATCTTCCTCGAGTCGATCAGATCGAGGAGTTCGATGACACGGAGGATGTTGATTTTGGATACATTTGAGATGTAGCCTTAATTTCTTTCTTTATTTTCGGATTGATGTTTGACTCGATGCGTACTTTGAAATCTTGTGGTTGCGAACCATTTATGGTTGATCTATCTTGTAATGATTGTATCTGAGAATCTTGAGATTTGAGGTCGTGTGATGTGTTTTTCCTTCCTTTTGGTGTTGTACCCGAGATTTTGTAATAATCTGGGTGATTGTTCATTTCAATCCGAGACGCCGAGTTGTGAGGACTTGGGTGTGCAGTTGATATGGTCCCGAGGACCACATGTGCGTTGTTATTTTCCTTTTTGTGGCATGAGTCAGTGTTTGCATGAGCGTTTAATGCCGATGAGAATTGGGGAGTGTACACCGATGATTGTAGACATGTATAATCGGCGGCACCCATGGGGTGTGTACGCCGGTGTTACGAGTCTTGCGGGTGGTGCGACTTCCTGGCTGGTCTCTGACGGAGGAGTTATGATTCGATTGATCTCGCACTTGATTGAGTATTTTATCCCTTGTTTTTCGACGTGTTCACGCAGAGGAGACGCGGGAACCCATGGGGTTGGCCCGATTACTCAGGCGAAGTGGTTCGCAGTGAGGAGTATTCCTGGAGATGTTGTTTTCTTATCCTGATGGATAGTTCGTACCCCGTATTTTTGCACCCTGAGTTTTGGGGACGAAACTCTTTTTAAGGGGGGGAGTATGTAATATCCTGGGATAATTTTTTTTTTTTTTGTGTTAATGTTGAGTTGTACATATTCATTTGGAATTGTACAAGTGTTGTTGTTTTGGACTGATACAATGTATATTATATTGGAGTATTTCGGGATCGAAATATTATACTTGTCGTCGGGTTAGTTTTGTCGTTTGAATGATGGTTGGAGAGTTTGGATTCTTGGCTAAGTACACTAGCCTTAATGTACGCTACATGGGTAGACTTACGTACGTTATGGGCTGAGTATTACGTACGTTATGCCTGTAAGGTTACGTACGTAATACTTGGTAGGTGGCAGGAACCTTCCTTGTAGTCACTTTCGGCCGGTGGGTCCCGAGCATCTTCCGATCGGATCTCACTATTGCAGTCAACGGACCCTTACGTACGTTAAAAGGTGAGCTCTACGTACGTAATGTGGGTCTTGTTAACGTACGTAATAAGTTCTTGTTTACGTACGTTAAGGCCTTCGTATTTTAGTCTATTTAGTTCTGGATTTTTCATTACGTACGTTAATGTCTTAGTATAGCGTACGTAATGCCTCTTACGTACGTTAACCATAGTGTATAACGTACGTAATGAATTGGTCAGTCTATTTATCTTGGTTTCGTCTTTCATTTCCTCACGAACCAAAACACATTTTCTCTCCCTAGAACCGTCCGTTTGGACTTGTTATTGATGTTTAGCCTCTTCCAACTCGATCTTGATCATCCTAGCTTGGATTGAAGCTTGAAGTTGGAAGCTTGTTGGTGCCCCTTTGGTGTTTGGAGGCTTCTTCTTGTTCTTCTTTGGTAAGTTCCCTCAATCTCTTGTTCTTCATCTGATTTTCGAGTTGTTGTTGTTGTTTTCTTCAGGTATTGTTTGATTCATGGAGTATATCATGATTCTTCATGGTTTTGATAAACTTTTGATGAAGAACATGATAGAATTACTTGAGTTGGATCATGTTCTTGATGTTTTAGATTGTTTGGAGGTTTTTAATCATGTCTAGGAAGGATTATGTTAAGATTGTTATATGATTAACATAGCGTTGAGATGATTATTGTTGGTGGTGGTGTTCTTGAAAGATTTTAACCATTTTAGTAAGGATTTATGATGATTTAGGAGATGATTATCATAATTTGGAAATGGTTGAGTGAATCTTGTTGTTTAATCCGAATTCATGATGTATTGATGAAGGATTTTTGTTTCAAACATCATGGTTATTGAGTTGATGATGTTCTTGGGGTGATAATGATAATATTGATAATATTCTCATTGTAGGAGGATCAATTTGATTATATTGGTGATATTATCACTTTGAGATGTTTGTTTTGATGATTGTTCTTAAGTGAATCTTGTTGAATGGATTTCACAAGTGTTAAGAACGTTATGATCATGTTAATCGATCATCGAGGTGTTTGAAGATGTTAGAATTCATAGTTGAAGAACTATGATATCCGTTCGTGCGGTGTGATCGATTCGTGTTTGAATCGGGCTTTGTCCTTGTCGTTGTTTTCTATTGATTGTGTTTTTGAATGAATCGTTTTCATTCAAGGTTGTTCGAGTGTTTGTGATCGTCGGGAGGCGCCATTCGCCATTTCGTGCCAGGACGTTGATCGTGGAAGGACTTTCTCGCCTTCGGTTTGAGGCAAGTTTTATACTTGTACTGGTCAATGAGATTAATGTTATCATATATGTGTATGAATGTGTTGTATCATTTCGAGACATATTCTCTTCGTGATTTATTGATATTTGGGGATTGTTTGATACAATACCCTTCGGTGATTTTACCAGTTGTGATTGTTATTCGTTAACGGCCGGTTTAAGGCATTGAGATTCTTGTTGTCGATAGCCGGTTTGCGGTATCGATGTATCGATTATTATTGTTGACGCTAATGTAATTCTGAGGCATCGTTGAATCGTTATTATTGAATTGGAACTATTACTATGATGTTGCATTGGCCGATTGAAGGCGTTTGATATATTCGTTATCATATCTGTTTCGGTGGTCGGTTTAAAACGCCGGGATATCTATTCTACCGTATCATTGGTTATCGATTAACCGTTCTAAGGTAATCGATGTATTTAATTGGGATTATCGAAGATAATTCCCATCCGTTGTATCATTGGTTATCGATTAACCGTTCTAAGTTAATCGATGTATTTAATTGGGATTATCGAAGATAATTCCCATCCGTTGTATCATTGGTTATCGATTAACCGTTCTAAGGTAATCGATGTATTTAATTGGGATTATCGAAGATAATTCCCATCCGTTGTATCATTGGTTATCGATTAACCGTTCTAAGTTAATCGATGTATTTAATTGGGATTATCGAAGATAATTCCCATCCGTTGTATCATTGGTTATCGATTAACCGTTCTAAGGTAATCGATGTATTTAATTGGGATTATCGAAGATAATTCCCATCCGTTGTGTCATCGTTATCGATTGAACGTTCTAAAGGTAATCGATGTATTGAATTGGGACTGTCAAGGATAGTTTCCATCCGTTGAGTTGTTGTGATCGATTGGCCATTCCAAGGCAGTCGAGGTATTTGAATTGGGACCGCCGTGGACGGAGCCCACCCGTGAGTTATTATTGTCGTGTTGGCCGACTCAAGGCAGCATGCTATTATTCTTGTGAGTTTGGTAATCTTGGGATTGTTACTGTTGTGATTAATTATGTTTTGGAGACTAGTCTCGGCTAGTGCTCGATGGGTAAGCTTGGGGCTTGAACCTTCGCGGTTGGTTTCCCAACACCTACTGATTCGATGGAGTCACGGTCATGTTAATGATCTCATTATGGGTAAGCTTGGGGCTTGAACCTTCGCGGTTGGTTTCCCAACACCTACGATTCGATAGAGTCACGGTCATGTTAATGATCTCATTATGGGTAAGCTTGGGGCTTGAACCTTCGCGGTTGGTTTCCCAACACCTACAGTTCAGTAGGTCACGGTCACTGGGTGATCTCATTATGGGTAAGTCTGGGGCTTGAACCCTCGCGATTGGTTTCCTAGCACCTGCAATTCAGCAGGTCGCGGTCATTGGATGATCTCATTGTGATACGGCTTCGTGCCGTGGCTTCGGCCCTCATTGATACAATTTCGGGCTGTTTTGGCTTCGGGCCATTGTGGTGATTGATGACTTGGTAGTGACATTCGGGTATTATGATGATAAACGGCTTCGGTACATTAAGGCCATGGCCATTGTGATGTATCCCTATTCCTGTCGGAGCCTTCGGGCATTGTGATTCGTATCTATTTCAGTGTTTGGCTTGGGTTATCTTCGGGTGATGTATTGTTGTGTTCTGTATTGATGATTCGCCGTTGGGGACTAGTGTTCTAACCTGTTGAGCAGGTATTGATCGGATGCCGTGGGCATAGTATTCCACGAATGCTCGATTCTTACTTTGGTTTGTGAGCATCTCGAATTACCATTACTATACTATTCATTCTGCCCTTTGGATGCATATCATGTTGTACACGTATTTGATAATCATTATCTAGATGACTGACCCCGTGGGGGCGGAACATGTTTTCATGTTTTAGGTGTTTGCGAGGAGAGAGTTGAGACACAGGGGCATGACGGTGGCGACGAGGCATTCAAGCGATACTAGTCCGAGATGTTTTGGTGTTCATGTCAGTCAGGCAGTTGGAGTACTCCAGTTTTGTCAGTTATTGTCATTTTGTATTATCCGAGCAAGGCTCGTTGATGTCGTTGTATTTTATTTGGGCCATGTAGGCCCACTGTTGTCATTGAAATTCCATATCGGAATATTATGTTGGGTGTCAGTGTAGGGATTGTGATTCCCCTTTTGGTCAGTTAGTTGTATTTTTGGTCGTGTTAGCCTGGTGGATCTCCTGGTGTGGGGTCCACGGCACTGTAATAACCCAATAGGATTTGGGGGTGTTACACTATCGACCTTGGGAAAGGCTTTAGAATAATTTAGGAATTCCTGGCTTACAATCAATTGAATAAAAGTGAATTGAATTGAATAAATATCATTCCTGATTGTTTGAGGTGAAAATCATAATCCTACGCCCTTATTAGTATTATTATTATTATTATTAGTACTATTATGTATTTTCTGTAATTAGCTTAGATATAAACTCTATTTAATTGTTCTTCAAATAAAATTGTGAGTCGACTATATTTTGGTACTTAGTGAAATCAGTCCTCGTGGGAACGATACTTTACTTATCACTTTATTACTTGTTGACACCGTGCACTTGCGGCATATTGTGAGGGATTTACCCACACCACATACTCATGGTATTCCAACGATCCAGCGCACACAGCTATAAATTCCCATGATGATCCCGTCGGACCAAAGCATGGTGGAACTACCTGTCCAACGATCCAGCGCACACATCTATAGATTTCCCATGATGATTCCCGTCGGATCAACACATGGTGGACAATTAATAACAACACATGTACACAGTACAATCATAACATAACTGACATAATACGAACAATTATAATTAAAGTACTTGCCTCGATTTGATGACAAGAATAAAACTTCCACGAATATCAAAACGCTCGAAGGTCGTCCCCTTCGATCAATCGCGTTGCTAAGCTCGAACCTTAAAAAAAGAAATAATATATAAATCATCTCACGTCGTACGAATGTTTTACAATCCAAATTACGGTCGGAAGTTCATAAAACGTAACCTGCCTGGCTTGCTTAACGTATGTTACGTACCCTATGTAGCGTACGTTAAGCCTACTTATTAGCGCACGCAAAATATGAAGTCTAATGTATGCTAACCATGCACTGTCAGTCCCTCACTGATCAGTCGACTGACTCGTCCGATGATATAACATACATTACGTACCAAGCGTAGCGTACGTTAACTATGCCCGATAGCGTACTTTAACTACATAGCTTAGCGTACGCTAAACATGTATGACAGTTCCTCACTGGGCAGACAACTGTTCTAACTGTGATGAAGCTTACGAAATCTTCGGTGATTAATGTACGTTATCTTCATACATATCATGCTCATAAAATTACGAATGATCTTACGGGTTCAAACATCTTAGAATTCAATGATACGTATATCATCATGGTGATCATATTCCAATTATGATTACAAATTATCATGTGAAGTTCGGTGATCAAAGGTTGATGCGTTAGATTCTAATATCATCAATACATTCAGATTTCACCATAAAGATTACTAACAAATCCAACTTACAAGAAAAGGATACAACCTTCAATGATTCTTTCTTGAGTCTGTTTAACAAAACTGATATCAACTCTAAGTCTACGATCAATATGGCAACGTTATTCAATACGGATAATCAATCTCAGAATATTTCTCTCATCATTTGACGTGATAGGATTCCAACTATGATGTTTTCAACGACGATAACTTAAGCATAAACATTCCAACCTCTAAACATGATGATTGTTTGAATAATTCATCAATGGAAATTAATATCTTGATAGCATGGTCATTATATCCTTAATAACACGAATCCAAGATTGGAGATAGTATGAACATACCTTAAGATGAAGTAAACACCGAGACAATAGGTAGAATCCAACTCCGGTTGTTTGTGTGTCAATCCAAAATGATTCTCCACTTCAATGATCAAGTATAAGTAGTTTCCAATCTTCAATGATCATGTAGAGATGGTTTATATGTGTTTATGAAGGAGGGGAGGCTCTCTCTGACTTCCAAGAAATGAGGGACAAGTGAAGAAAATGTAAACAAAATAAAATGGGGTGATGTCCCTTTTATAATGTTTATGTACGTTAACTGTTTAGCATACGCTACCTTACTACCCTTAGCGTACGCGAACGAGCGTTCACTCCAAAACTGTCCAGGTTCACCCGCGGAAATCTTATCCAGACCCATGTCTGGCTGGCGCATGTGCTAGCCGCCTAGATCAATTATTGGCTGGTTAACGCACGCTACGCTACATTCGTAGCGTACGCTAACTCGGACTGATAGTGTACGTTAAGCTTCCTTGTTAGTGTACGTTATCACGTATGTAACACCCCAAACTAGGCGGATATTACAGTGCCGTGGACCCCCGACTGGGACCCACCAGGCGAATGAAAATGAATGAATTACACAGGGTAAATGTAGTGCCGAACCACATTATAACCTTAATTACTCCGATGAGGAGTTTCATACAACACACCCAGGATAATACAGAATACATGTATATTTTATATGGAGATAAAATATACAACACTGAGTGAAATGAATATTCAAACGGAATGTCTGCAGCAGAATAAATGAAGGAAACATAAATGACTGAAAGGACTGGGGGCCCCTACTAGTATCACTGGGACTCCTCGCCGTCACCGTGCTCTCCCCGTGCTTTAGCCTTGCCATGACCTGAAAAACAATATCCCCCTACGGTGTCAGTTATACAGAACAACAATCCTCAAGAGTTGAATATACACAATCCTGTCGAGACATACACAATCAAACATGCTATATGAATCAACTAACAGTACGGCTCAAAGGAATGGCACCACACTACGTCCGGGATGGAAATGTGTCCGTGCACAAGCCACCAACGAGTATCGATCGAATACACGTGTGGTCTTGTACCTAATCAGTCTCACGAAGCCATCAACTCGTGTGCACAGTCCAATGTGAGGCCACCAACCAACACATGACTATAATGTGCCCAACATGAAAATCCTACACATACCAACCGGCACGCCAGTGCGACCCGGAATGCCACGATATAACCAAAAGTGACATCAAAATCAATAATGACTCACCGAGATGAAATGACAATGAAATGAATGATAGCTCAATGAAATAATTGGAACCGTCGTTCCTCGTGAATGAAGTAATGAAGTGACCTGTTAGGAAAAACAAACACCCTGTATCGATTCAGCCTGGATACCCGATCCCTGTATCGATTGTTATTTGTTATTAAGAAGGTTTTGACATATATGCCAAATACAGTATGGAAAACTGTATCGAGGATTCAAGGATTTATCATGTATCGAAGATCAGCCTCGAATCAGCATAAGTGAAGCTCACAAGACAAAGAAGAAGACTTGTAAAAGATCAAGTATGGAAAACTGTCTCGATGCCCTAAATACGTCACCTTCCATACGATTCACAAAAGGACAAGAAAGAACACAAGTCAAGTCCCGTTGAACAAAGAAGTATTTAAATACTCAAGGATAAAGTATTTAAATACTGTCAGTCTTCAGATCTTCAGAATCCCGCGAAATCCGGATCATGTCATATTCCCGTTGAAGGAAATCTTATTCAAACGGACATCTCAACGGATACTTTCTTCAGAGGCTATATATATATCCTTGAAGATATTGAAGATCAGTTACCAATTACGAACCCCAAGTAATATAACTCTCAAAGCTATCAAAGTTATCATCTGAGCAAAACATATCTCCAGAGCAAACTGCAAGTTAGAACGAAAGAGATATACAGTGCTCATACATCAAGAACAGCTATCATCAGATCTTGATATTCAAAGCTGCTGTTCTTACTTGGTTACCTAACATTTTACCTCTGTGTAACAACCGAGCTCTGTGTGAACTCAACAAGTTATTCTGACCTGTGTGGGACGAATAAGGACGAAGCTTTGGAACTGTGTGTGAAGAAGCTAGTCAAGAAGGAAGCTTTAACCAATCTGTGTGAACGGTTGAAAGTGATATTCTTTGTATCAATCTGTGTGAACGATACAAGGATAGGTTTGTTTATAATTACGTAGTTGTGTACGCAGTAATTATATAATAAACTTTTTACTCCTGTGTGGAGGACCAGTGGACGTAGAGGGGTTTACCTCGAACCACTTAAATTACTGTGTCATTTACATTCAGCTTTTACTGTTTGAAATTACTGTGATATATTAAGTATACACCTAATACGTCGTTGCTGTATCCACGGCAACTAACTGTATCCAAGACTTCCGCTACGCACTCAGATTTAGATTCCATACAGTTTGTTGTTTAAACTATTTTTCCAAACTGTATCCAGTATACTTAAGTGGCCAACAAGTGGTATCGGAGCGGTTGATTCTAAAAAGAATCAGTCGTATTTCTTTTAACCGAATCAGATTCAAATCACTTATTTTCAAAACAGTTTCTTTCATTCCTATATTATCAGTATGGATACCTCTATGATTAACAAAGTCCCTATGTTCTCTATTAACGAATTTGACGACTGGAGAATCAGAATGGAAGCTCATCTTGCAGCAATGCACGAAGAGATGATCTTTGTTATACAGGATGGTCCGATCAAGATTATGAAGGTCAATCCAGCCGCAAGGATTGAGGGCCAAGCCCATACTGAAATGCTCGAGAAGGAACGCGAGCAATGGACAACCGATGAGAGGAAGCGAGCCAACCTAGACAATGTGGCTAAGAACGCGTTATTTGTCACTCTTGACAAAGGCACGTTCTCAAAGGTAAAAGTCAAAAAATGACCCAAAGAAATCGGGATAAACTCAAGTTAATTTGTGAGGGAACCGAGCTCTCAAAAGAAAACAAAATTTCAAAACTCACTCAAGAATTCGAATCTTTCAAATGAAACCAACGGAAACACTTGAGGAACTTGACCTCGATTTACCGGTATTGTTGGTGAACTTGAAGCGTTGGGCAAGATTTACACCCAAAAGGAGAAGAACTTAAAAATTTTCGTATCTCTCCCACCCGATGGGATATTAAGACCACAACTATGCGTGTATCATGTAATCTTAATGAAATATCCACTTTTGATCTCTTCTCGACCTTAAAGCTTTTGAGTATGACATAGACAAGAGAGAAAGTCAAGAATCTCCTCAAAGGTCACGGCTCTCGGCTGTATCGAACCGTCGACACAAAGATGCCTAGCCTGCCAAGCCCGGTCACAAGAGTGCCGACAATGACGACGACATCCTGTCACAAGATGAAATGGCGCTTCTAATGCATAAGTTCAAAAGTTCATCAAACACTGAAAGACTCCTACAGCCCAAACACACAACAAGGTAAGCACCAAACATCATCCGATGCTAACTCGTGCTATAATCGCAGAAACTGTGCCATTATGCAAACAAATGTCCTCATCCCAAAGTCCAAAGGTTGCCGGAGGCCGAGCAACAAGAGCGAGATGAAAGAAGACGTGCTTGGAAAGACAAGCTCAAGGCCCCGATTGGAGAATCGAAGCCTCCCCACACCATCCAAATCTCAGAATGTCTTGGTGGTCATCGAGAGTGATTCATCCGACGATGAGTTCGATGATAAAGCATACATGTGCTTTATGGCTAAAGATGTTCCGAAGGTGAAGACAGACGATGAGGTAAGTTCAACCTCAGTTATTCCATCTAATGCATCTCATACTTTCGAAAATATGATGAATGAGTTCAAAAACATTCAAAAAGCCCATGAGAGTCTAAAAACTGAGAATATACAGCTTCAATTAACAAATCTAGAGCTGAAAGATGAGAATGACTTGCTGAAGATAAACTATGATAATATGTCTCTTGATTGTGAAACCAGCAAGGTAGATTTCGAAAAACTCATGGAGAGCAATCATCAACTTGCTCATGAACTAAATGAGGTTAAAACCCATAATGAGAGCAAGACAAATGATTTGGTTCTACTACAAACCAAAATTTCAACTCTCGAGAAGCGAGAAACTGAACTTGAGACCATTCTGAAGTCTTTTGAAAAATCGTCCAAAAGAATGGAAGAAATTCTGAGCACTGGGCAACATGCTCATGATAAAAGTGGCTTAGGATACAGCTCATGTTCGAATAAAGGTAAAACTAGTACTGTGTTCGTCAAGAGTGTGGAACACATTCCAGAATCGAAAGATATTCCTAGTCCTATAAAGGAACCTGCTGTACCGAGAAAACCAAAAGCTGCCATTCCGCCCCCGCAAACCTATACCAGACAGCGGAATCATAAGCCATTTCAACCTGAGAGGCGCACTCAACAAAGATGCTCCCGAGCATATCAACAGCCACAACACTGCTCGAAGGAAGGTCAGATCCAACCACCAAAGGCCCGCACGGCAGCATTTATCAAGCGGTGCACCTAGGTATTGGATACAGGAGCCCCGTTATCCCTCAAGACAGCAGATGCTACCCAAAGATCAACAACAAAGATTGGGAATCCAACTGGAGACCCGTAAGACAAGTCATAGGGCCGAGGAAAATGGCTCCACCTCCTAGACGGCATTCGTACTGGAATAATAATAATAATCCTGAATTTTACATGCATAGTAATTATCATGATTATAACAACTACGGATATGCCCCCCATAGATACCGCAATACTGTACCGAGTACATCCTACAGTAAACCAATTGCTGTCAGGAAAATCTGGGTACCTAAAGGAACTAACATACATGGACCCAAAAATCAAAGGGGACCTAAATCTACTTAATTTCTTTCTTACAGGACATTCTAGAGGAGGATACCTGGTACTTCGATAGTGGATGCTCTCGTCACATGACTGGAGACAGGAGCAAGCTATCAGATTTTGTAGAAGGTCGCGGTCCAAAAGTTCGCTTCGGTGATAAATCTAAAGGAAGAACAAGAGGGAAAGGAAACCTACTTGTCGGGAAATTCAAAGTCACCGATGTCGCATATGTTGAAGGCTTACAGTATAATCTACTTAGTATTAGCCAGTTCTGTGATAAACAGTTCTCGGTGAAGTTCTATATAGATCGCTGTAGAGTCAAGAACACCCAAACCAAGGAAGTTGTGCTTACAGGAAGCAGATCAGGTAATATGTACATTGCTGACTGGAAGCCTATGAGCTCCTCAATTCCATGTTTTGTTGCCAAAGGCACTGCAGATCTTAGGCGCTATGGCACAAGAGGATGTCTCACGTCAACTTCAAGACGATCAACAAGCTTTCAAGACAGTGGTATGGTAAGAGGTTTGCCGATGTGTCATTCAAGAAGGACGGTCTGCGGACCATGCCGTAAAGGCAAGCAAATCAAGTCAACTCTGAAGAGCAAATCCTACCTTTCAACCCAAAGAGTATTGGAAATGCTACACATGGATCTCTACGGTCCTGTAGACCCAGTAAGTTTGGGAGGTAAGAAATATTGTATGGTTGTTGTTGATGATTATTCCAGGTATGCTTGGACGATCTTTCTTAGCAAGAAGAAGGAAACAACATCAAGGCTGCCCGAGCTCCTGAGAAAGTTGCAGAATGAAAAAGCATCGAGTATCGTGTGCATTCGTTCCGACAGAGGTACTGAATTCACTAACCGCTTTGTAGAGCAATACTGTTCGGAGAATGGCATACAGCACGAGTACTCAGCTGCCCGTACACCTCAACAAAATGGTGTTGCCGAGCGAAAGAATAGGACGTTGAAAGATGCAACTAGGACAATGATTGCCGAAAGCAAATTGCCGCAGCGTTTCTGGGGTGAAGCAACCAATACAGCATGCTACACTCAAAACCGCTGTATCGTCAACAAGCATCACAACAAAACAGCTTACGAGGTATGGAACAACAAAACTCCATTAGTTTCGTATTTTCACATTTTTGGATGCAGGTGCTACGTATTGAACAATGGGAAGGACCAACTTAGAACATTTGATGAAAAATCAGATGAAGGAATATTCGTAGGATATTCCTCCGTCAGCAAAGCTTTCAGAATCTTTAATAAAAGGAGGCTGACGATCGAGGAATCAGTACATGTAGTGTTCGACGAACCACACCATGATCCTACAGGAGTAGATAATATCACTCAGGACATTCACCATCTATCTATCTTGGATCCACCTACACCCATTGAACCTGTAGTTGATTTAGAAATCAACCCCGCAGCTGTAAGAATCGATGTGGATGAAGTCAAGCCGTACAAGTGAAGCCGTTCCCACAGAAACTTTCGATACAGTACGGGACCCTGAACTAGAACCCGACCGAAGATGGTTGAGAGATCACCCGCAAGAGCTGATCATTGGAAACATTAATGCAGGTGTTTCTACTCGTAGAAGAATACAGAGTACACAAGGAAATGTACTTTGTGCACAAGAAGAATCTAATGCTGAAGTCTCACAATTTCCTGAATGGAAATCTCAATCCGAGCTTAGAAGACTCAATATGTGCACTATTGCTGTATTCTTAGCCCAAATCGAACTGTTTCACCATAGACGCTCTTAACAACTCTCATTGGATCACATCTATGGAAGAAGAGCTTAACGGTTTCAAAGAAACAATGTATGGTATCTTGTACCTGCCAGACACACCAATCGGTTATAGGAACCAAATGGGTATTTCAAACAAAAAGGATGGAAATGGACTTATCATAAGAAACAAATCCAGACTAGTAGCACAAGGCTATTGTCGAAGAAGGAATCGACTATGATGAAACCTTCGCCCGTAGCGAGACTAGAAGCCATCAGATATTTTTAGCCTTTGCCGCCCATAAGAATTTTATCGTATACCAAATGGACGTCAAGAGTGCTTTCTGAATGGAGAGCTTTGAGAAGAAGTTTATGTTGAACAACCACCGTGGTTTGCCAACACAGACGGTATCGATCTAGTTTACTGAGCTAAGGAAAGCGCCGTACGGACTTAAACAAGCCCCTAGAGCCCGGTACGAAACCCCGTCCCAAAGATTCAACCAATAACGGATTTGAGAAAGGTGTCACGACAAAACATTGTTCAAAATACAGAAGGAGATGACCTTCTAATGGTACAAATTTATGTCGATGATATTATTTTTGGTTCAACTAACCTTGCTCTATGTCAAAGGTTCTCACATCTCATGCAAAGCAAATTTGAAATGAGTATGATGGGGAACTTAGTTATTTCCTAGGTTTGCAGATAAAGCGGATGCCTACAGGTATATTCATCAACCAGAGAAATACAAAGAAGGAGCTTCTCAACAAATTTGGAATGAACACTTCCAAATCCTCGCTAACCCCCATGAGCACTTCCGTGCAAATTAGTCTTGATGAAGCCGAAAGCCGTTTGACCAATCACTCTACAGAAGCTCATTGGTTCGCTCCCGTACCTAGGCTAGCAGTGCCCGATATCCAAGATCTTTGTTGGAGTGTGTGCGAGATACCAAGTTGCACCTAAGGAATCACACTTCAATACAGCTAAACGAATCCTAAAATACGTTAAAGGAACAGTCGATGCAGGACTGTGGTACCCTAAGGAAGGCGGATTCGATTTAGTTGGATACAGCGACTCGGATCTCGGAGGCTGCAAGCTAGATAGGAAGAGTACAAGTGGAACTTGTCACTTTCTTGGACCTAGGCTCGTTTCTTGGTTCAGTAAGAAGCAATTGGCTAACTCCCTTTCCACGGCTGAATCAGAATACTATGCTGCTGGTAGCTGCTGTATGCAGATCCTTTGGATGCAGCAACAACTGTCAGACTATGGAATCGATGCTAGAGAGACTCCAATCATGTGTGATAGCACGAGTGCAATTGCAATCACGCACAATCCTGTTTTACACTCGCGCACTAAACATATCAACATGAAGCATCATTTCATCAGGAATCATGTCGAGAACAAGGATGTTCGCCTGGAAAAAGTCCATACAGACATCCAGCTGGCCGACATTTTCACCAAGCCTCTCGACACAGCAAGATTCAACATGCTAAGAACAGAATTGGGAATACTACAGCGGACTCCGTAAGTAAATTTACCGCTTTTACTCAACAATTGAGGGGGAATGTCAGAAGACCCGTGAATACGATTCAACATTAATTATCTCGTACACTCGTAAACATCAATACGATCAGTAGCGAACGAAGGCATATGAATCCTACGGTGATGTGTGCAATAATTAAGGGGGAATCTTGTAGGACCCTTGAATACAAAGATAAATCCAAATATTGTTGTATGGAATTTAAAACCTATTAGTACCTTTTTAAGGGGGAACGTCAGTACGACGCGGAGAACAAAGACATACTATAGGATTTCGATTCAAGATATAATATAATATTATTTCCTTTTTAAAATAATTTTTGTCCACGTGCCTGCTTTTATGTCAAACGTCATGTTCATTAAATGCCTTACACGACATCTGACAATCAATCTCAAAAGCCGCGATGTTTTTAAAATTGATTATTATTTTTAAAACCGCCGTTTTAGGCATTTAGGGTATTCAACCTATGTCAAGTGGGACCCATTGTATTTTAAAACCTTTTAATGGATTAGCGTATCAGTTATACTAAATCCATCCCGACCGTCGATTTCAAAACGGTTCCCATCCCTTAAAATCGACCATTCGTACTCTGTAAACCCTATTTCGCCGCCCAAGTATAAAAGGATCAGATCGCCATTGAGACTCTTTACGCTTCCGCAATTACAAGAGATCTCAAGCAAGCGGCCTACATATTCTCTCGCATATCCATCGCGAATTTCTCTGTTTTCTTACACCTTCACTTTAAGAAAACATCCATGGCTACTCAATCTTCATCCCCTGCTCAAGAAAACTTCCAAAGATCATTGATGGATAGATCTTCTCAAAACCGTCATCATCGAGCGTATCATCTACGAAACCAACGACACCGAACCGATGGAGTATATCATTACTCGTGCGGAACAACAAGGTCTTTATCGCCTAAGCAAACCGCCGAAAATACGACGCTCATCCGGTTGAGGAATTCTACCTCAACGCCGCCGTTCGCTTTCTCTCACTAGCCTGTGGAGGACATGTTGTCGACATCACCGCAATACCCAAGGAGTGCAAATCCGCATCAATACCGACTTACTTCGTAAAATCTACAGCCGCCAAATGACGGCCGACCATGGACCAGCTTGAGACGTTTGGGTCTCAAGGGCTGATTACCAAGTTTTATGGACTATTTACCGGGTCCAAAGTGGTTGACATGGTGACAACCACCTGCCACAAGAAAAATTTTCTTCTTCATTTCGTTTATCTCCACGATTTCTGTTCCAGAATTATTGAAAATCGAACCGGTGCGTTCGAGATGTGCACGAATCTTAGGTTCAGAATGATGGTCGCCATCTTGACCTGTGAAAAGGTAAACTGGTGCCAAATCATTTTGAAACGACTTCAGGAAGAGGTGTGCAAACCAGCCACCCAAAAGAAATCATTCGGTTTAATGCTAAACTACATCCTGACAAAGTGCGGAGTCAAGCAATCCGCCGATGCCAAGAAAAACAGCTCTCGAATATATTTAGGAGGCGTCAAACCCTCTGCCTATAACCAGAGCACAATGCAAGCCAACCACCCGAGAACACGTCACATGCCTATTTCTGACAATCCCAGAGACGAAACCGTGAAGGTCCCTGAATTGGAATCTTCGAAGAAGAAGCGCAGCGTTCTCACAAAGCAAGAAGCACTCACGATGAGAAGTCGAAGAAGAGACTCGGAGGCTCTCAAAAATCAAAGCCAAACACTCCGAGGATGTCTCGCCCGTGGCGCAACCCATCGATATAGCACCCTGTGGCCCAACCTGCGGAAGAGATGTCTCCTACTGCACCGACAGTAGATCCCGAGCCCTTGGCGGCTACGACGGATTTAGAGACATCTGCCAACATTCAAGACGTTAGCACGTCGGCTGCCCATTCGGAGCCAAAAGCTACTTCTCCTCTACGGGATTCCACACCCGTACAGGATCCAATTTCCTTCGGGGCACCATCCCCTGCAAGGAGTCCATCTTCCGTGCAGGATCCCATACCTGTACCGGAATCCCTCGAAACAGCGTCTCCAGACGTGATTCGAAGTCCCTCCCCCGACTCAATTATAAATCAAACACTTCTTTCAGTACAAATTGAACAAGCGTACGAACGATTTCTGCAATGGAAAAGCTTTAGGCTAGCTCCGTACGACACACTGTACAACTGGAGCGAATGGAGCCACGAAGAGCGATTTGTCTCCGAAGTAACTGACTCAACTGAAATTGAGGCACTGCTTCGATGGGACAACGCTTCTTGCAAAGATCTCATTGAAAGCCACTGTTGCACAAATCCGACGCCAGAAGAAAAGGAAAGAAGAAGTCGGAGGACTCTCCCGTTAATCAAAAAGACGACGACGACCACGACTCGGACGGCGGCGACGATGCTCTTCAAGCTGTGTCGAGATTAAGCCGTGAAGAGGCTGAAACCCAAGCCACCTCTCCACCCAGAACCGACGAAGGGCCATCTAATCAGGCCAATCCACCTTCGCCACAAACAGAGGAATCGGTCCCTCCTGTCGAGGAAGATCAAGAAATTTTGGAACAGGCACCCGAGCACATTGCGACCAAAGAAGCGATCCTACAACCCAACAGAGGATTCGGCCCCGCCGCATCCTCATCTCGCCGAAGAACCTTCGCCACGGGACGCTTCAACCACTGTCGCCATTCCACAAGAAGCTACTCCCGCCCGCAACCTTGGAATCCGAGGACGGTAACGAACCTGAGGATATCCAAATTACTTCACGTCCATTGGTGAACGTAAGAAGGTTAAATGGTGTCAAGACTTCGCCACTCGACTCTCCTATCTCTGCTGCACGCAAAGAGCGCCTGCAAGCTCTTGGTCTTCAGACTGTATTTATCCAAGATGCAGTTAACGCTCTCTCTTCCGTAGAAAAAGCTCTGAACTGGATGCACACCTCTGCAGTTGAAGAAATGACAACTCTTCAACACGAAGTATCTCGAGTTGTTGATGCATTCATTCTTCTTCCAGAAGTGTTCAAGCAAGCCTTGAAGATTATGGAGGACAAACAAGCGCAACTGCTGAAGGAAGAAGCCTCGAAGACAAGAATTGTTGAAGCGAAGACCGCCTGTGCTATGATAGAGAACAGCTCTCAGCTGCGTGCGCATGACAAATCCATTCAAGAGATGTCACAGACTCTTTCCTCCCTCGTTGAAAGAATAACCAGCATCGAGACCAAACAGGACGCCGCTCTTGAAATCCTGCAAAGTCTTGATGAGGCCAAAAAGGGGGAAGAAGCTCGAGAAGCTGCAAGGAGAATAAGACTTCAACAGGAAAGGGAATTTGAGGCTGCTCAAAGCAGTATAGCTGCCGAATTGAACAAGCTAGCACATCAACCCCAAAGCTTTAGAATTTCAGGCTCCAGACCAGAATTCCATGACCCAAATGTCCCTTGGCAAAATATTGTTCAAAGACCTTCGGAAATACGTCTGCCAACCAACCGCAATCCAACTGCCGAAGAAGTAAAGCACTGGAGGAAGAATGAACTGATGAGATATTTTGTCAAACTCATCAGGGAATCCGCCATCTTCAAAAATTATAAGACATTGGCGGAAGCAGCAGACAAATTTTCGAAGATGCTAGAAGAAGGTAAGCTCCCTCTCCAAATCGAGATGAAATCAAAACATAGAAGAGGAGATCGGGTCACCCATCCAGAGGATTGGATACTTGCCTTTGATCGTTCTTATGAAGGAAGAGCAATTTACCAAGAACGAGGCAATGATTCACTTCAAAACTGGTGGCGCGGCACCGAGAATGAGCCAGGAAGGAGACCTTGGAGGCATGCGGATCAAAGATGAAGAGCTGAAATTTATGTACATTATTTTTGTTTTTGCTTTTGTAATTTCTATTCAACACAGCAAACTTTGTACTCAATCTTTTTAATATCAATAAAATAGTTTGTTTGTCTTGAAAGATTACAACTCGTAATCTACTGTGTTTATGTATGATTACTTAAATTGTTTGATAGAAATCTCAAGTTAGATAAACTTGATTGAAAAATTAAGTCGCATTTAACTAGTCTACGAGCAGTTCATAGTTTGATTGTAAATTTAGAATACATTGTAAGATTGTGCCTACGCGCCAATCATAGGCTTAAGTTGTAATAAATCTCAAATCAGACGAACGTGCTCATGAGCGGTTCATTATTGTAGACTAAGTCACTAAGTCAGACCTATTGACAAGAGACCAAGAAATCTGCCAGAAGTCATCGAAGAAGAATGCTTCATGAAGAAGGTTTTGGCATCATCAAGAAGACTCGAAGAGTTTAAGTTAAAGTCTTGGCAAATTGTCAAAAAGGGGGAAATTGTTAGGAAAAACAAACACCCTGTATCGATTCAGCCTGGATACCCGATCCCTGTATCGATTGTTATTTGTTATTAAGAAGGTTTTGACATATATGCCAAATACAGTATGGAAAACTGTATCGAGGATTCAAGGATTTATCATGTATCGAAGATCAGCCTCGAATCAGCATAAGTGAAGCTCGTCATTACAGCAAGAAGACTTGTAAAAGATCAAGTATGGAAAACTGTCTCGATGCCCTAAATACAGTCACCTTCCATACAGTTCACAAAAGGACAAGAAAGAACACAAGTCAAGTCCCGTTGAACAAAGAAGTATTTAAATACTCAAGGATAAAGTATTTAAATACTGTCAGTCTTCAGATCTTCAGAATCCCGCGAAATCCGGATCATGTCATATTCCCGTTGAAGGAAATCTTATTCAAACGGACATCTCAACGGATACTTTCTTCAGAGGCTATATATATATCCTTGAAGATATTGAAGATCAGTTACCAATTACGAACCCCAAGTAATATAACTCTCAAAGCTATCAAAGTTATCATCTGAGCAAAACATATCTCCAGAGCAACCGCAAGTTAGAACGAAAGAGATATACGGTGCTCATACATCAAGAAACGACTATCATCGGATCTTGATATTCAAAGTCATTGTTCTTACTTGGTTACCTAACATTTTACCTCTGTGTAACAACCGAGCTCTGTGTGAACTCAACAAGTTATTCTGACCTGTGTGGGACGAATAAGGACGAAGCTTTGGAACTGTGTGTGAAGAAGCTAGTCAAGAAGGAAGCTTTAACCAATCTGTGTGAACGGTTGAAAGTGATATTCTTTGTATCAATCTGTGTGAACGATACAAGGATAGGTTTGTTTATAATTACGTAGTTGTGTACGCAGTAATTATATAATAAACTTTTTACTCCTGTGTGGAGGACCAGTGGACGTAGAGGGGTTTACCTCGAACCACTTAAATTACTGTGTCATTTACATTCAGCTTTTACTGTTTGAAATTACTGTGATATATTAAGTATACACCTAATACGTCGTTGCTGTATCCACGGCAACTAACTGTATCCAAGACTTCCGCTACGCACTCAGATTTAGATTCCATACAGTTTGTTGTTTAAACTATTTTTCCAAACTGTATCCAGTATACTTAAGTGGCCAACATGACCATTACAAGTTTGGAAACGGTTAGTACCTTATGAATGAATTATGATTATGAATGAACAACAACGAAAGGAATGAATATCCTTTTAACTGAGTAAGAATTAACTTACTCAACCGGTGAAGAATGTCCATCCACGAACAACGTCTTAAATGAAAAGTCGGTCGCTCGAACAACCTTGAATAACACAATAACCAATAATTCGATCAATACACGCAGCAAACACGATTATAACTAACTCAAACGTCGATACAACAATATCCAAACTCGTAGGTGCACTCTAACGAATACGTTGAAGATATCCTTCCCGTTGGTTACAACCAAAACCCAAATTATCGAAGCCAACTTTCAAATGATTGATTCAAACCAGCAAAACAATATCAATGGCATCAATAATCCAATAGGAATCCACAATTCAAGATTACAACAACATCAATCGGAAATCCCCAAATTAACCGAAGTCAACCCCAAGGGTTCTTGAAATAAATCCCCAAAATAGTCATTAAATCCGTAGGAAGTGAAGAAATGACAAATGCCGAAATCTGGGCTAACTGTCCAATTTATAGTGATTCCAGTTTAGCGCGCGCTAGTCCCCTATGCTTAGCGTGCGCTAACGGTTATCTTGGGTAGTCCAGTACCCACTGTCCGACAACGGTAGCGCGCTACGTACCTTTGGTAGCGTGCGCTACGGATGTACAATTGGCGTGCGCTAACCCCAAATGTTAGCGTGCGCTAACGAATTATCTGATGCCCAGTACTGGAGTCCAGAAACCTTCTGTCCTCTGATCTGATCTCGGTAGCGTGCGCTACAATCAATAATTAGCGTGCGCTACAATAATGATTGCGTACGCTAAAAACCACTCATAGCATGCGCTATGAATTAATCAATGCAGTCCAGTAGCCACTGGACTCAACCTGATTTGACCTTAGCGCACGCTATACCGACTGCATAGCATGCGCTACTCTGGCCTACTAGCGCGCGCTACTTACCATTAGTAGCGTGCGCTACATATAACTCACCTGCAGTCCAGTGCCTTCTGGACTGCAGCCAGGACAACATTAGCGTGCGCTAATGCTGAGTGGTAGCATGCGCTACATGTACTCAATTAGCGCGCGCTAAAGAGAGTACGTAGCGTGCGCTACTCCTCACACACAGCCCATCATGAAAGTGACAATGATGATACGCTCGGCCCGACTATCCAACCGGGTTGAATGATGAAATAACACTGATACGCGATACCAATATACTCCGAACGGTGAATACAATGAATGAAATGAACGATGAATGATCGTTAATGAGTGAAAATATACTGAGTGACAATTACTGAATGATAAATACTGAATAATGACTAAATTACAACGGGGTATTACATACACCCCCCCTTAAAAGAGTTTCATCCCCGAAACTAAGGGTCAAACAACTCGGGATAACTCTCCCGCATACTATCCTCGGTTTCCCAAGTAGCCTCTTCGACTCCGTCTCTAGACCACTGAATTTTAACCAAAGGAATCGTCTAATTCCTCAACTGTTTGATTCGCCGCTCTAAAACTCGTATAGGACGCTCCTCATATGAATGATCATCGGCGATCTCGATTTCATCGAACTGAAGTATGTGACTCGGGTAGGCAACATACTTCCGCAACTGAGAGACGTGAAACACATTATGAATTCGGTTCAACGCCGGAGGTAAAGCCAATCGACAAGCTAACTCGTCTACTCGATCCAAAATCTTAAACGGTCCAATGAATCTCAGACTCAACTTTCCCCTCTTCCCAAAACGGAAGATACCACGACTCGGGGATACCTTGACCAGAACATGGTCACCCGTCTCGAACTCTAATGATCGACGACGATTATCTGCATATGATTTCTATCGACTCTGAGCGGTCAACAAACGACTCTTGATCAAAGCTACCTTCTCACGGGCGGCTATAAGCATATCGGGCTCGGTGCCGATTGATTCTGATAAGTCATCCCAACACAAAGGAGATCGACAACGACGACCGTACAAGGCCTCGTAAGGTGCTATCTTAATCGAAGAATGCCAACTATTATTGTACGTGAACTCGATCAACGGTAGTTGGGCTTCCCAATCATCTTTCCAATCGAGGACACATGTCCTCCAAAGTCTGAATAGTCCTCTCTGATTGTCCGTCGGACTGAGGATGAAAAGCTGTACTGAGATTAAGCTGAGTTCCCATAGCACGATGAACTGATTTCCAAAAATGAGACACGAATCGTCCGTCACGATCGGAAACGATACTTTTAGGAGTACCGTGCAACCTCACTATCTCTTTGATAAATAACTGGGCAAGTCTCTCGGGATCTCACATATCCTTAATCTCAAGGAAATGAGCTGATTTAGTTAGGCGATCCACAGTTACCCAGATTGTGTTCATGCCCCGACGACTCGTCGGCAAACTCGTGATGAAGTCCATAGAAATATCCTCCCACTTCCACTCTGGAATAAGGAGAGGTTTCAGCATACCCGCCAGTCGCTGATGTTCTATCTTGACTTGTTGACAGGTTAAACATCTCGAAACAAAATCCGCGACTTCTCGCTTCATATTACTCCACCAGTAATTTTGTTTCAAGTCTTTATACATCTTGCTAGATCCCGGGTGAACGGAATAAGGGGTAGCATGAGCTTCTTTCAAAATCGAGTTTTTCAACTCGTCATACGCCGGTACGCACAACCGATTCTTAAAACGCAGAAGTCCATCCTCGTGAATCACAAATACGGGGGCTTTCCCCTGAGTCACATCCTCTCGAATGCGTAACAAAAATGGGTCCACACCCTGATTTTCCCTGATCGCCTCCTCAAGTGGCGATGAAATCTCCAACGTACAAAGTTGCCCTTGTACTCGCTGTAACCAGACCTCGATCTCGAGTCTTAGAAATTCCTGCTGAAGTTCCTTCTGAACTGTTAATCGAGCAAGCATCTGCTCCTGAACGGACTTACGACTCAAGGCATCGGCGACAATCTTCGCCTTGCCCGGGTGGTAAAGGATATCGATATCATAATCTTTGATTAGTTCCAACCACCATCTCTGTCGCATATTTAACTCCTTCTGAATAAATATATACTTTAAACTCTTATGATCGGTGAATATCTGACAGGTAACGCCATAAAGATAATGACGCCAAATCTTCAATGCGAACACCACGGCTGCTAGCTCCAGGTCGTGGGTCGGATAATTAACCTCGTAAGGTCTCAATTGCCATGAAGCATAAGCAATAACTTTCCCGTTCTGCATGAGTACACATCCGAGACCCTGTCCGGACGCATCACTATAAACCACAAATCCCTCCGTCCCTTGTGGTAAAGAAAGGACAGGTGCTGAAGTTAACCGGCTCTTGAGTTCCTCAAAACTCTGTTGACACGCGTCGGACCACGTGTATTTCTTATCCTTCCGTAAAAGGTTCGTTATGGGTTGAGCGATTTTAGAAAATCCCTCCACAAATCGCCGATAATAACCCGCTAATCCGAGGAAACTTCGGATTTCCTTAACATTCTTCGGAGGTAGCCAATCTCGAATAGCCTCCGTCTTCTGAGGATCGACACGAACTCCGTCTGATGAAATTACATGTCCGAGAAATGTCACTTCGGACATCCAGAACTCACATTTGGAAAACTTCCCATAAAGTTGTTCTCGTCTCAACACGTCGAGCACTTGATGAAGGTGAAACTCGTGTTCCTCCCGGTCACGAGAATAAATCAAAATGTCATCAATGAAGACAACCACGAACTGATCCAGATCATCGATGAAAACCCGATTCATTAACTCCATGAATACCGCAGGTGCATTAGTCAACCCAAACGGCATAACCACAAACTCATAATGACCATAGCGTGTTCGAAACGCCGTCCTCGCGATATCCGACTCTCGAATCCGCAACTGATGATATCCACATCTTAAGTCGATCTTGGAAAATACTGAAGCTCCCTAAAGTTGATCCAAAAGATCATCGATACGGGGTAGATGATATTTATTCTTGATCGTCAACCGGTTCAATTCCCGGTAATCAATACACAAGCGGAACGAACCATCCTTCTTCTTGACAAATAACACTAGTGCTCCCCACGGGGACGCACTCGGTCAAATATAACCCTTCTCGAACAACTCCTCAAGTTGGTTCTTTAATTCCTGCATTTCGGTCGGGGCCATCCGGTACGGTGCCTTCGATGTCGGGGACGTACTGGGCTCCAACTCAATCGTGAATTCCACATCCCTCTGTGGAGGCAAACCAGGTAACTCGCTTGGAAAAACATCGTCATATTCCCTCACTACCGGAATATCCGTCAACATTACTGATGATTTCTCGGTTTTGGTCATATAGAACCAATAACCAACACACCCCCGACTGAGTAATCTCACTGCTTTCATCAAATTAATGACTTTACCAGAACAACCGGGATTTCCTCCCTGAAAAACACATTCAACCCCATCGTCTGAAATGATAGTGACCATACGCTCACGGACACTAATGATGGCATCATGACGATCCATCCAGTCAATACCCAAAATGACGTCGTCTCTCGGTAAATCTACCACGATTAGGTCTGCTAGCCATACACGGCCATGAAGCTGAATTGGACAATTCTGAATCTCACGATTTCCGATAATTCTTCTACCGTCAAGTAGACCAATGACATAAGGCTCACAACTAGTAGCACTACCTAAACGTAGTCTACTCAAACATGACTCGGAAATGAATGAATGCGATGCACCAGTATCAAAAAGGGTACACACAGGTTGAGATAGAATATCGAGTGTACTTGATATCATTCGGGCCTCTGGATCGTCGGTCTTCTTCATTTCATAAATTCGGGGCTTGCCGGCCCCCGAACCAGACGATCCCGTCTGATAGCTCTTGGCTCCGCCTTTATTAGCTCCTGTCGTCTTGAACGACGCTGACTGAGTGACCTGATTCTGCACCACTGAATGTCCTGGGGCCTGAGATGACGCCAGAGTGGGTTTAGAGTCCCTACGGCAAAAACGGGCCCTATGCCCAGCAATCCCACAGTTGTGGCACGTGACAGTCTGCTTCGGACACTTGGTGCTGAAATGACCTTGTTCTTCACAGTTGAAACAAGTGATGGCCACTGGCCGCTCGTGACTGAGATTCCGCGGGTCTAGGCGCCATAGGAGGTCGCTCAGAAAAAGTAGAGCCCGCACGTGGTTTCTTGAAAGTGGCCTGACTGCCGTCAGAGTGATTACGGTTCTTAGACTTCTTGCCAGCTGATGAGGGTTGTTGCTCAGCAATTTCCTTAGCAGTAAGCTCGTAAGTAAGAGCTTTCTCAATGAACTCGGCCAGAGTGGTACAATTATGATTAAGCAACTGCAGCCGCATACGAGGTTTCAGCCTCTTGCTGAAATACTTGATCTTTTCTGCCTCAGAGTGAATGATAAATGAGGCGAACGGAAGAAGTTCCTGAAATTTTTCGGCGATGGCAAGAACATCGCCGTCCGCTGAGAGGTCGGGAGTGAGTAATTCCGACAATTTAGCCTCCCTGAGTGGGGCTGGATAATACCTCTCCATCATGAGAGTTTTGAACTGATCCCAAGTACATGATCCGTCGGTGGGCTTCAACGATAACCACCATGAATGAGCGCTCTTACCAAGATAGTAAGCCGCAACTGAAACTTTATGCCCTTCAGGGCAATCCACCATAGCAAATAACTTCTCGAAGTGCTCAAGCCAATGAACAATATCCGCCATCTCAAATGAGCCCTCGAAGGTAGGTGGTCGCTGGCGAGAGATATCGCCAATGATACTGCTTACACCCCTCTCTTGCCTCTGAGATGGCGGCGTAGGAGCCTGTTGATTTTGAGTAGTGGAGTTATGCATCGTCTCCATTAGTTGTGCCATCTGAGTCATTTGGGCCATCATGCCCTGCATAAAAGCGAGTGGGTCAACCCGAACACCCTCTGACTGAGCTGTATCCCGGGTATGGCTCCCTGATAGTGAATGATTACGTCCACGTGAATGAGTGGCAGCATCACTGCTCGATGAGTTAGCATTATTTCTAGCATTCGCGCGTGTATTCACACGAGCTCTCGGGTTCCGGCCTGCACCACGGCCTCTTCCCCCGCGTCCTCTGCCAGCCCTTTCCATACTGAAGTGGAAAGTCGTATGATGATTATATATCTCGCATGAGTATCACATTATGATTATATTATGAAATGATGAAAATGAGCATACGCGCTCAAATACAACGATTACATGAATGATCAACTGAAATGACGTGATTATCTGTTGAAATTCCTGATATGATTATCTTGAACAATCTAACAGATTAATGATATGATCTTCAAGATCAATAACTGAACAATGAAATGAAATGAGTGATTGATGAATTAACATGATCGACTTGATCACAATTGAAAATGATGAATGAGGATTGTTAACTCATGAATTATGAATGAATGATTATTGCCAGAAATTATACCATGGCGTTAAAAATCTTACAGTTCTTGGTCTGATTGGCTCGGCATTTGCACAGGTCACACGTGACGCGAAAGTCCAATGATACTAGTCCGATGACGATGATTTCAAATGAGACATGACTCAGAAGGTAGTATTCAAAACCACGCTCCGATACCAACTCTGTAACACCCCAAACTAGGCGGATATTACAGTGCCATGGACCCCCGACTGGGACCCACCAGGCGAATGAAAATGAATGAATTACACAGGGTAAATGTAGTGCCGAACCACATTATAACCTTAATTACTCCGATAAGGAGTTTCATACAACACACCCAGGATAATACGGAATACATGTATATTTTATATGGAGATAAAATATACAACACTGAGTGAAATGAATATTCAAACGGAATGTCTGCAGCGGAATAAATGAAGGAAACATATATGACTGAAAGGACTGGGGCCCCCTACTAGTATCACTGGGACTCCTCGCCGTCACCGTGCTCTCCCCGTGCTTTAGCCTTGCCATGACCTGAAAAACAATATCCCCCTACGAGTCGATTATCTGAGAACAACAATCCTCAAGAGTTGAATATACACAATCCTGTCGAGACATACGCAATCAAACATGCTATATGAATCAACTAACAGTACGGCTCAAAGGAATGGCGCCACACTACGTCCGGGATGGAAATGTGTCCGTGCACAAGCCACCAACGAGTATCGATCGAATATACGTGTGGTCTTGTACCTAATCAGTCTCACGAAGCCATCAACTCGTGTGCACAGTCCAATGTGAGGCCACCAACCAACACATGACTATAATGTGCCCAACATGAAAATCCTACACATACCAACCGGCACTCCAGTGCGACCCGGAATGCCACGATATAACCAAAATTGACATCAAAATCAATAATGACTCACCGAGATGAAATGACAGTGAAATGAATGATAGCTCAATGAAATAATTGGAACTGTCGTTCCTCGTGAATGAAGTAATGAAGTGACCATTACAAGTTTGGAAACGGTTAGTACCTTATGAATGAATTATGATTATGAATGAACAGCAACGAAATGAATGAATATCCTTTTAACTGAGTAAGAATTAACTTACTCAACCAGTGAAGAATGTCCGTCCACGAACAACGTCCTAAATGAAAAGTCGGTCGCTCGAACAACCTTGAATAACACAATAACCAATAATTCGATCAATACACGCAGCAAACACGATTATAACTAACTCAAACGTCGATACAACAATATCCAAACTCGTAGGTGCACTATAACGAATACGTTGAAGATATCCTTCCCGTGGGTTACAACCAAAACCCAAATTATCGAAGCCAACTTTCAAATGATTGACTCAAACCAGCAAAACAATATCAATGACATCAATAATCCAATAGGAATCCACAATTCAAGATTACAACAACATCAATCGGAAATCCCCAAATTAACCGAAGTCAACCCCAAGGGTTCTTGAAATAAATCCCCAAAATAGTCATTAAATCCGTAGGAACATATTTATCCAAGGTAGATAATCCATATCTAACATATTCCAACAACAATCCAAGCTCATACGAATAAATCGGAAGGAAAAACCCAAAAATCCGAAATTCTAGATCCAAGAGATTAATACCTTTGATTTGATGTTGTGGAGATGATGAAGTGATGATTAATCCAACTCAAAGACTTGAAGATGATGATTGATGATTAAACCTCGAAGAATACTCTTCAAATCGCTCTAAATCGCCCGGTACCGAAGAGAGGAAGTGAAGAAATGACAAATGCCGAAATCTGGGCTAACTGTCCAATTTATAGTGATTCCAGTTTAGCGCGCGCTAGTCCCCTATGCTTAGCGTGCGCTAACGGGTATCTTAGGTAGTCCAGTAGCCACTGTCCGACAACGGTAGCGCGCGCTACGTACCTTTGGTAGCGTGCACTACGGATGTACAATTGGCGTGCGCTAACCCCAAATGTTAGCGTGCGCTAACGAATTATCTGATGCCCAGTACTGGAGTCCAGAAACCTTCTGTCCTCTGATCTGATCTCGGTAGCGTGCGCTACAATCAATAATTAGCGTGCGCTACAATAACGATTGCGTACGCTAAAAACCACTAATAGCGTGCGCTATGAATTAATCCAATGCAGTCCAGTAGCCACTGGACTCAACCTGACCTTAGCGCGCGCTATACCGACTGCATAGCGTGCGCTACTCCGGCCTACTAGGGCGCGCTACTTACCATTCATAGCGTGCGCTACATATAACTCACCTGCAGTATAGTGCCTTCTGGACTGCAGCCAGGACAATATTAGCGTGCGCTAATGCTGAGTGGTAGCGTGCGCTACCTGTACTCAATTAGCGCGCGCTAAGGAGAGTACGTAGCGTGCACTACTCCTCACACACAGCCCACCATGAAAGTGGCAATGATGATACGCTCGGCCCGACTATCCAACCGGGTTGAATGATGATATAACACTGATACGCGATACCAATATACTCCGAACGGTGAATACAATGAATGAAATGAACGATGAATGATCGTTAATGAGTGAAAAATATACTGAGTGACAATTACTGAATGATAAATACTGAATAATGACTGAATTACGACCGGGTATTACAACGTATTTTCATGGAAAATTTACATGTTGCCACACTCATGTACAAGGATAAATACGAGAAATATCATACTTCAATTATCAATATCACAAATTCCGAATAATACAGGGTTCAAATACAGATGAAATACTTAATAATAAATCCGGATATTACACAGTCATGTTGGAATCCTACCTGATGGATAGCGCACGCAAAGTCTATATTATCAGCGCACGCTAAGTTGCCAAACGTAGCGCACGCTAACATCTCACTAGCGCACGCTATCACGACCCACTTAAACAAGGCAGAGAGGAAAGTAAGGTCTAGATAGAAAAAGGTAAATCATTTGCGCACGCTACGGAAGATTATTTACGCACGCTATTCATAAGTATTAGCGCACGTTACTTGTCGAAACTTGCGCATGCTACCGGAGACATATTTAAGGTCCAGTAGCCTCTGGACTCAAATAAGGAAGCATTTATACATGCTAACGTTCGTTATCTGGAAAATATGTAGCGCACGCTACAAAACACTTGTTAGCGTACGCTAAGCGTTCGAATTCCTACCTTTAGTCAACTTATCCGTTGGAACGCAGAGGTCAAAAGGAAATTCCAAAAATCTGGAAAGCTAATATTAAATAATACTAGCACACGGTAAGTATAAGTACTAGCGCACGCTAAGTACAATTTTATCCGTTAGAAAAGAGACGTTGGGGAGACAAACCGACACGATTCAAAGTCAAAAGTGAAGACCTGTTGACCAACGTTAACGCGCGCTACGAGAGACTGTCTAGTGCACGCTAGACATGTATTTTACCGTTGGAACAGTTTACAGACCGTTCAGATCAGCCAAGTCAAAGCGCCGATAACGCACGTTATGAAGCTTTACTAGCGCACACCTAATAATTCATTTTTCAGCATATGAAGAAAGACTGGACACTATAAATACCCATATAACTTGGGTATCTCAATACACAACTTCAAGCATTCAAGCATTCAAGCATTTAAGCATTCAAAGCATTCTTGAGCTCAGATTACTACTGATTATTACATTCTAAGTTGTGAGAATAAAAGATACAAGGTGATACATATTGTAATATTTCTTATACTTTGTATTCTTATCATTGGTTGTGAGTGTTGCATCACTCATACACGAGCATAAGAGAAATGAATTAAGAGTCACTAATCCAGTGTTATTAGGATCTTTGATCCGGCATTGTTAGGATTACACTCCAATATTCGTAAGTGAGGATTGTCTAGTTCCGATAGAACACTAGATACAAAAAGATTATTTTGAGAGTGGTTGTGCTTGGACCTATAGAAGACAAGCAGTTGTAACGGTTGTTGTGCTCGGACCGATAGAAGACGAGACAAGTGTGTGTGGTTGTTCTTTAGCCAATAGAAAAAGAAGTCGGAGAGAGGAAGTAGGCAAGTTGCCGAATCTCTATATAACTTTGAGTCTTTTACTTTCCGCACATTTTACCTTTATTCGCGAGAAAGTTCGATATTACGCATTACCACTATTCAACCCCCTTCTAGTGGTGTATTTATCTCTTCAGTTGGTATCGGAGCGGGTCTCTTTTTAAGGGTTTAACCACCTAAGGGAAAAAGATCCGCAAATGGCTCTTCTTGGCCAAATCGAAGGAAATGCTCTCAACCGTCCTCCTTTCTTTGACCGTTCCAATTTCATGACATGGAAAAAGAAAATGGCTATATTCGTGCAAGCCTATGATATTGAAATTTGGAAAGTTATTGCCCTTGGTCCGAAACTCGCCAAGAAAGAAGATGGATCATTGAAAAAGTTTGACGAGTTCAACGACGAGGACTGGAGGAACACGCACATCAATTCACATGCTACTCAACTTCTATATTGCGCCCTTAATCCCGAAGAACTCAATAGGATATCCTCCCACGAAAGCGCAAAGGAAATTTGGGAAATCCTCAAAGTAACTCATGAAGGAACCACCCAAGTCAAGGAGACTAAAATCAACATGCTTCTTCATGACTACGAACTCTTCTCCATGAAGGACGAGGAAATGATCACAAATATGTTAGATCGGTTCTCGGCTATAACCAATGGACTTGCATCTTTCGGAAAACCTATATCTAGTAGCGACAAAGCTAAGAAAATTCTTCGCTCGTTGCCACGTGAATGTGATGCCATGGTTACCGCGATCATGGAGTCCACAGATCTCAACAAACTTGAGTTTAGTGCCCTCATCAGGTCACTCATCAACTATGAGATCGTTCTCAAGTCTAGAGGTACTAAACCAAAGCCTCGTGGAAAAGTAGTCGCATTCAATTTTGATAGCGATGTTGAGGAAGATGTTCCCGAAGATGAAGATGACGAGGAACTTGCTCTCTACGCCAAGAATTTTAGAAGGTATAAAAATCTAATTCAAAGAAGGCGAAGTTTCCTTGGTCGGGATGGCAAGGCGGAACAAAAGAAGAATGGCTATGTTCTTATAAAGAAGTTCGACAATAATTGTTAGAAATGCGGTCAAGCCGGTCACTATGCCAAGGAATGCCGAGGATCCTCTTCAAAGCCTCAAATCGAAAGATTCAAAAAGAAGGAGGTTCTAATCGCTTCTTGGAGTGATGACGAGGAGGAGATTGAAAGATCTCTCGACGCAAATCTCGCATTTATGGCACTTGACTCCGAAAGCAATATCGAGGTAAGTTCTAAACTTAACGATGATGAATATGATACATTCGATTTTTGCGATTCACAAGAAGTTCATCATGACGATGAGTTATTAAGTGCATTTGAATCTTTGAACATAGAATACGACGAGATGGTTAAATTAAATGTGTCTTTTAAAAGGAAAATAAAATCTTTAGAACTCGAAAAAACCTCTCTTCAAAATAAAAGGAAAAATATTGAACTCGACCATACCTTATGCCTTGAAAAAGAAAACATTTTGAAAATTGAGTTGACGAAAACTCAAAACGAGTTAAAATATATTTTTAATAAATTTACTCTCGAAAACGAGAAATTCGAAAAGCTTTTATCCATACAAAAATCCCCATTGCTAAAACACGGTTTTGGTTTCAGCCCATTTAAAAGGGAACAATACCTTATCAATCTTGACAAAATAAAGAAAACCGAAACCGATAATTCAAAAACTCCTTTCAAACAACGAGTTCATGATGTTAACGTTCGTTCAAAGTTGAGAACCATCTAAGTTAAACAAATATGGTTTCCAAAAGGGACAATTGTTCTGAATGCTATAAGTATCGTTAACTTTGGAGGACCCAAAAGGGCTTGGGTACCGAAACAATCGAGAAACACTATTTTTGTAGGTACCGGCACCAATGAAAAGCAAGTGGTACATTGATAGTGGATGCTCAAGGCACATGTGCGGCTCTGAGGACTTGTTTGAAAACCTCCAATATCAAGAACAAGGACATGTGACCTTTGGCAGCAATCAAAAGGGAAAGATTAAAGGCATCGGAAAAGTCGGTAAGGAACCTTCTCCTTCTATCAACATAGTATTATTTGTTGAAGGTTTGCATCACAATTTACTTAGCGTTTTGCAACTATGCGATGAAGCTTTTAAAATTCTCTTTGAACAAACACATTGCACGGCATTTAGAAATAATAAAATTGCATTCATCGGTTTGAGATGTGGAAACATTTATATTGTTGATCTTAATGATAAAAGCTCATTCAATGAAAAGTGCCTTATTACATTAGATGATAATGCATATTTATGGCATCATAAATTGGGGCATACATCTCTACCCATCATTTTTATTTTATCGAGACATGATCTAGTCCGTAGATTACCCAAACTCAAATTTGATCGGAAACATTTGTGTGAATCTTGCATAAAAGGGAAACATACTCGAGAATCTTTCAAACCAAAATTCGAGGTTTCCACTAGTCGCACTCTTGAACTTGTGCATATGGATTTGATTGGACCATCTAGATATGTTAGTCTAAATGGAAGACTTTACACTTTGGTTATTGTTGATGATTATTCTCGTTTTACTTAGGTTAGATTTCTAGCTCATAAATATGATGCTTTTTCCGAGTTCTCTAAATGGTGCCGTTTGGTGCAAAATGAGAAAAATCTTTCTGTAATTTCTATTCGTACCGATCACGGAGGTGAATTTGATTGCACTCCATTTGAACTTTTATGTGACAAATATGGTATTTATCACAATTTTTCGGCTCCTAGAACGCCTCAACAAAATGGGGTTGTTGAAAGGAAAAATCTATCTTTGGAGGAAATGTGAAGGACTATGCTTAACGAATACTCTCTTCCACAATATTTTTGGGCCGAAGCAATTTTTACGGCATGTTATGTGATCAATCGATCTCATCTTCATAGAACTCATCTTAAAAACCCCGTATGAACTATGGAAGGGCAAAAGGCCAAATATATCTTAATTTCATCCTTTTGGTTGCAATGTGTTCATTTTAAACAATGGTAAGGATAACTTGGGGAAATTTGATGCTAAATTCGACTCCGGAATATTTCTTGAATCTGCTACAAATAGCAAAGCATATCGTGTTTATAACATTAGAACTAATAAAGTTGAAGAATCTATTCATGTTAAATTCAATGATATGATCTCACCCCAAAGAAAGGTAGAATGTTTTGATGATGCAGGTATTATTCCGGATTCTCATCCCTCAAACGAAATGGAGAAAATTTCGGAAATCCAAAAGAAGACAATCGAGGATTTACCGAGAGATTAGAGGCACATAAAAGACCATCCAAAAGATCTCATGATTGTAAGTATTGAAGACGGTGTTCAAACTCGAATGAGAGCCACCGAATATATTGCTCATTATGCCTTCGTATCCGAAATTGTTCCCAAAAATATATCCGAGGCTCTTGATGATGAAAGTTGGATGATGGCAATGTAAGATGAGCTTGTTTAATTCAAACACAATAATGTATGGAATTTAGTTCCCGCTCCTAAAGATAAAATAATTATCAGGACTAAATGGATGCACAAAATCAAGTGTGACGAAGACGGCTATCCCATAAGAAATAAATCTCGTTTGGTGGCACAAGGATATAGTCAAGAACAGGGTCTTGACTTTGAAGAAAGTTTTGCACCCGTATCTCGACTCGAAGCTATCCGTTTGTTATGTGCATTTGAAGCTCACAAGAAGATCAAGCTATTCCAAATGGATGTGAAAAGTGCATTCTTGTGGCTATATTCAAGAAGAAGTATATGTCAAGCAACCTCCCAGATTCGAAGATCACCAATTCCCGGATCACGTCTACAAGCTCAACAAGGCGCTCTACGGTTTGAAACAAGCACCCCGAGCGTGGTATGATCGTTTAAGTCAATTCTTAATTGCTAATGATTATAAAAGAGGTAAAGTCAATAATACCTTGTTTGTAAAAATATTGGATAATGATATACTTGTTTGCCAAATTTACGTTGATAACATTGTTTTTGGGGCTACTAACGAGTCATTGTGCCAAGATTTTTCTAATTTTATGAAGGGAGAGTTCGAGATGAGTATGATGGGAGAATTAACATTCTTCCTCGGGCTTCAAATTAAGCAATGCGAAGATGGAATTTTTATCCATCAAACGAAGTACTCTCACGATCTCCTCAAGAAATTCAAAATGGAGGGTAGCAAAGTGATTTCAACGCCAATGTCTTCACCGTTGAAATTAGAAAAAGATGAAAATGGCAAACCCGTGGATCAAAAATTATATCGAGATATGGTCGGATCTTTGCTATATTTAACTGCTTCTAGGCCAGACATAATATTTGCTACGTGCTTATGTGCTCGATTACAGTCTAATCCTAAGGAATACCATTTAATTGCTTGCAAACGTATCTTTCGTTACTTGAATGGGACCATCGGTTTAGGTTTTATGGTATCTTTCTTGCTTGGATTTTAATTTGATTGCATATAGTGACGCCGATTTCGGCGGATGTAAAATTGATAAAAAGAGTACTAGTGGTACGTGTCACTTCATTGGCTCATGTTTAATATCGTGGGGAAGTAAAAAGCAAACCAGTGTAGCGTTGTCTACAGCTGAGGCCGAATATGTTGCTGCAGGGAGTGCCTGTGCGCAGGTATTATGGATTGAAAATCAACTCCGCGACTACGGCATTTATTTTGAAAATACCCCTATTTTATGTGATAACACTAGTGCAATTAAGTTGAGCGAAAATCCCATGTTGCATAGTGGGACTAAGAATATAGATATTAGACATCACTTTTTACGTGATCATGTGCAAAAGAAAGACATTTGCTTAATTTTTGTCGGGACGAAAGATCAACTTGCTGATATATTTACGAAACCGCTTCCAGAGGAATCCTTTAATACTATTCGTTTGCAACTTGGTATGGGACATCTTGACAACTTTTGAAATCTAGTTATCTACTCGAGAAATCAATTTCCTAGAAATGTTTCATTCGCTAGCGCGTGCTAGCCTTATCTCTTTAATGCGCGCTAATCCCATATTCCTGAACGAATCTTTCTTCGATAGTGTACGCTAAACCCATATTCCTTACGTGCGCTAAATAAAACCTTTCATTTCCCTATATAACACTGAACAGTCCAGACAAGTCAATCATTCTTTCATAACGCACACAAGCTCCAGATCCCCTTTCTGAGAAAGAACCCTAGCTAAATCCGATTCATATACTTCTGATAATCTACATCAAATCTTCCAAATTCCTACTCAAATTCATGTCGAGCAAAGGAAGAGTTGCTATGGAAAAGAAATACAAAAGAACTCGTGTACAGGCATTTGACAACTTCTGATTTGTCTCGTCCATAGCATTCCGAGTATATTCAGAAATTCTCCCACAAGAACACCTCACGGATTGTTACTATTTTAACTTCCATAGTCTGGAACGGGGGAATATCACTATTTCTGAATTCTTTTCTTCAATTAGCATATCTCATTTTGTTGAGTGCTAAGAACCTATTTTCCCCGAGTAGGTTCGTGAATTTTACGCGAATCTATATGTTGCTGAGAGTGAAGGATCTTCGTCCTTAGTTCTGGGAAGTTTGGTTAGTGGTACAGTGGTGAAAGTCTCCTCGGAGATTTTGAATCACATGTTTGAGTTATCATTGGATGGTTTTGCTTGTTCGGAGAAGTCTATTGCTGAAAAATCTGATGTGACTAAGCTTGAAGTCAAGGAGTTCTTAAGCTCGAAAGTTGTCATCAATATCACCGATGTGGTCTTTGAGATTAATGACTTCGGAATTAATATTCAGCTCTTATTGGTCGCGCTCACCAAATGCAGCATGCCTAAGGTCAACACTCAGCACAAATTGGTTAGGATCGACAAGCACGTCGTAGATCGAGTGCTGAACGTCGATAGAATTGATTTCGCCACCATTGTTATGGGTTGGATGAAAGTCAAAGGTGATCTATTTCGGTCCAAAAACTACGTCTCAAGGACCCGCAAGGCTGGAATGCCATACGGCTCCATCCTAATGGCGATTTTTAAGTTTCATAAAGTGGACTTAACGAAAGACAAGGCTGTTCCTGTGTCCAGCAGCCATGAGATTTCCGACTACTCGCTCAAGGCCATGCATTATGTGAGGACCGTCAACCGGGGCTGGATTCTCTTTCCATATCTTAAGAAAGATGATCAAGTTGAGAAAGGGACTAGAATGCCGATGCCAGAAGAACGGATTACTCGACGTGGGCCAAACACCATTCGAGAACTTCAAACAGGAGTCTTTGTGAGGAAGCCTACCTCTAAAGGCAAACGACCGATGAGAGAATCATTCACCGAGGAAGAGGAGAGCGATATCATTACCCGGATGCGTAGCATCGAAACTTCACAGCTAGAAATTCGTGAAGATATACGTTCTCTCTGTTCGGAAGTTCAAGGAGTTCGTGGGCTGATTCACTCATCCATCTTTCCCATTTCCATCCTCATACGACCAAGCGTCTTAGTTTTTAGGATCTTGATTCTCGACGTAGCAAACTTTATTTCATATGCTTTTGATGTCCTATGTGTAATATCTGGATTTATTACTGTGTATTTTACCTGTATTCGAACCCTGTATTATTCGGAATTGTGATCTTGATGATTGGAGTATGATATTTCTTACATTGATATCTTTGTACATAAGTATAACAACATGCAAAATATATCATGCAAACTCGTGATAGCGCATGTTAGGCGTATTTTTATACGCTTATTTATCATTATTTTGTATTATTTTGGAGAGTGAATTTGCTTAAATGAGCTCTTAATGCCTTAATTTTATATGTTTGTCAGGAGATTGGAGTCCGGAAGCTAAAACGAGGCGAAACGGGCGAAAATGGCAAATTTTGGCTGTGAGCCGCGGCACAAGGCAAGTGGGCCGCGGCACAGGAAGGCAACCAGCGGACAAAAAGTAGACTGTACTCTGTGCCGCGGCACAGTCCAGGTGAGACGCGGCACAGATGAATTAAAAGGCGCCCAGGCGTCCAGCTGAAGACCATGTGACGCGGCACAGATTTAGTGAGCCGCGGCACACTAGGCGGTTATGGTGAGCTCCGCGCGGATTTGGGCCGTTTTGAAGCCAGTTCTCGACCTACTCACATGGACGCGAAGTGGAGACTGTGCAGAGCTATAAATAAGGGTTTAAGACCCTAATCTTTTGATCTTTGATCGAAGCTTGGAATCAGAGAATCTTGGAGGAGAAGGCAGAAGGGGAAGATAAGCAGAAGACTTCAAGAGCAGAGGGCGGAAGCCAGAAGAACGGAGGAATCCGAGCTCTTCATCTGCGTTTGATTTTCATGATTTTATCTATTAATTATGTATTTTCATTAATTAGCATGTCAGGCTAAAACCCTAATCTAGGATTTTGATGAAACCTACGTTTTGACGGATTTGCTTGAGATTATCTATTTAATTCCCTTTTTGTTGAGTTTTCCCAATCGTGTTTAATGCTTTCAATTATCTGGCCAATAGTTGTATTGTTTAATCATTCAATTCGAATCGGGAGAGCAGAGTTGGTGAGGAACTATTGGTGAGGACCGTTTTATTCTGTGAGATAGGTATATACTCATAGGAACTACGTGGCCTTTTGGAGATTTTATGCTTTTTGCCTATTGACGAATTAATTCACCTAGGGATAGAGTGCGTTATTCGCCTTTAGAAAAATCTATTGACCTCGGGAGAGGCGGTAGAGTATATTAGCAATCTTCGCCTTCAATAAATTTGGAAAATCATTAACTTCAGATAATCGAACGTAAATTCGGATAAACCGAGGTGGATTCAGAATCCTAGACTTATTTATCATTTGATTCTCTTTCTTCAAGCGATCATTTTTACTGTCTAGTCTTTTAGTAATTCTTTTAGTAATTAATTGCAAAACCAAAGTTCGATTGTTCAAATAAAACTAGAATACACAAAAATCGGTAGTTAGTGATTCAGTCCTCGTGGGAACGATACTCACTCATCACTTTATTACTTGTATACGATAACGTACACTTGCGTTAAAGAAAAATCACAACAAGTTTTTGGCGCCGTTGCCGGGGACTGAAATTTTTGCTAATATCGATTTTAGTATTTCTAGTCTTAGTTTGAACGTTTTTATTTACTTATTTTCGTGTATTTAATTTTATTTATTTATTTTTCCTTTCAGGATTTTTCGCGTAGTGCATGAGAAAACTCGGTAACGAGCTCGAGCGCACTCTTCGAAGGAACAATATGGAGAAACGAGAGTTACAGACGACGGTGAACATGGCCGAGAATATCGAAATTCAGGAAGGAAATAATATTGTGCAGCAAGCTCAACCGGAAATGGCACTTCGAGACTATGCCATACCGCAAATTAATGCTAATTTTTTGGGGATTCGGCGCCCCACTATCCAGGCGAACAATTTCGAAATCAAGCCTGCTATTATTCAGATGGTGCAGGTGAGCCAATTCTGTGGATTGCCGAATGATGATCCCAACGCACATATTGCTTCTTTTCTTGAGATTTGTGACACGTTCAAGAACAATGGTGTCACCGACGATGCTATCCGATTACGGCTTTTCCCTTTCTCTTTGAGGGATAAAGTGAAATTTTGGCTGAATTCCTTACCGTCGGGGTCGATCACAACATGGGCAGAGTTAGTGCAAGCCTTCCTTGCTAAATTCTTCCCACCTTCTAAAACGGCGAGACTGAGAAACGAGATCACAACTTTTGGTTAGTATGATATGGAATTGCTCCACGAGGCGTGGGAGCGATACAAAGATTTGTTACGGAGATGCCCACATCACGGCCTTCCAGACTGGCTTCAAATTCAGACGTTCTACAATGGATTGAGTGCCTCTACACGCACTCTCGTGGATGCAGCTGCCGGTGGAGCTTTGATGGGAAAGACAATTGCCGAAGCACACTCGTTGTTGGAAGCTATGGCCGCTAATGCTTATCAATGGCCATCCGAATGAATAACGCCGAAGCGAGTTATGGAAATTTCTAGTAATGACCCGATATCCACATTGTCAGCTCAAGTCGCCGCCTTGACTCAGCAGCTTCAAGCATTTTCGCATTCTCCTTCCCCCGTTACCATTGAGACTTGCAATTGGTGTAACGGATCTCACCCTAGCGCGGAGTGCCAAGTCGGAAACCCGTTCGAGCAACATCCGATGGAGCAACCTCAATTCGTGGGAAACGGAAATCGACAAAATAATTCTTACCCCAGCACTTATAATCAAGGGTGGCGAAATCAACAAAATTTTTCGTGGAGGAACGGGCAAGCTTTAAAACCTCCGCAAGCTCACTTCGCGCAGCCCCCACAGCAGCCCCCTCAATCACCAAAGGTATCATTGGAAGATGCTCTTGCTCAATTGGCGGCTAACACGAGCCAATTCATGACCCGCACCGAAACGACCCTCCAAAATCATTCTACCTCGTTCCGAAATCTAGAAACACAAATGGGGCAGATTGCTAATCTATTGTCTTCTCGGTCTCAAGGTGCATTGCCCAGCGCAGCCGAAATGAAACCCAAGGAAAACGTGCAAGCTATCGAATTACGAAGTGGAAAGGAGTTGAAAGGGCAGCCTATCAATAACAAAGAGTAGCCGATCGAGCAAAATGAGAAGGAAAAGGATGAGGCGCCCAAGCCAAAGGAAGTATCGACTACTCAGCCCACTCCTCAAATCCCATTCCCACAGCGTTTCTAAAAGCAAAAACTAGACAAGCAATTTTCAAAGTTCCTCGACGTCTTCACGAAATTGCACATAAACATTCCATTTGCCGACGCGTTGGAACAAATGCCGAGTTATGTAAAATTCATGAAAGAAGTCTTGTCAAACAAAAGAAAGCTCGAGGAATATGAGACGGTCGCATTAACGGATGAGTGCAGCGCTATTTTACAAAAGAAGCTCCCACCTAAATTGAGAGATCCGGGAAGTTTTACCATCCCTTGCATCATTGGAAATTCGCCTTTTGAAAGAGCCCTATGCGATCTCGGACCCAGCATAAACCTTATGCCCCTTTCTATTTTTAAAAAGCTGGACATTGGGGAAGCCAAGCCGACGACGGTCTCCTTACAATTGGCCGATCGGTCCATCAAATATCCGAGGGGAGTAATAGAGGACGTGTTAGTACAGGTTGACAAATTTATCTTTCCAGTGGATTTTATTGTGCTCGACATGGAGGAAGATCAAGATATCCCAATTATCTTGGGAAGACCATTCGCAACCGGCCGAACTTTGATCGATGTGGAAAAGGGGAAGCTGACTCTACGTGTTCAAGAGGAGCAAGTAACGTTCAATATCTTTCGATCCATAAAATATCCGAGTGACGCTGAAAATTGTTTCCAAGTTGACGTCATTGACTCGTGCGTGAGTAGAACCTTTCAAGAGAATTATCCACCCGATCCTTTGGAGTCCGTTTTGATTGGGGCTGTTTCCGAACTAAATGCAGAGCATGCAGCCTACGTACGCCACATGGATGCTACCCCGCCAATTTTCATTCATCAACCATTCGAGGAGCTCGGAAGTTCACTAACTCGACCAGTCCCATCGATCGAAAAACCTCCAAAGTTGGAACTCAAGAAGCTGCTGCCTCATTTAAAATATGCATTTTTAGGGCCCGACGACTCCCTTCCAGTTATTCTTTCGGCCACTTTAGCGGGGGATCAAGAGGCAAAATTATTAAGAGTTTTGAGGGAGTACAAATCTGCTCTTGGATGGTCTATTGCGGATATTAAGGGGATCAGCCCGTAAATTTGCATGCACAAGATTTTGATGGAGGAAGACTACAAACCATCCGTGGAGCATCAACGCCGGTTGAATCCAAACATGAAGGAGGTGGTAAAAGTCGAGGTTCTAAAACTCCTCGACGCAGGTATGATCTTTCCGATTTCTGATAGCAAGTGGGTAAGTCCGGTCCAAGTTGTGTCGAAAAAGGGTGGGATAACGGTTGTTCAAAATGATAATAATAAATTAATTCCCACTACAATTGTCATGGGGTGGCGTATGTGCATAGATTATAGGAAATTAAATAAGGCCACTAGAAAAGATCATTTCCCATTACCTTTTATTAATCAGATGTTAGATAGATTAGCCGGACACGATTTCTATTGCTTTCTCGATGGTTACTCGGGGTATAATCAGATTTATATAGCCCCCGAAGACCAAGAGAAAACGATGTTTACATGTCCTTACGGCATTTTCGCTTATAGGCGCATGCCTTTTCGATTATGTAATGCGCCGGCTACTTTTCAACGGTGTATGATGGCTATTTTTTCTGACATGGTAGAGCAGTGTATTGAAATTTTTATGGATGATTTTTCTGTTTTTGGAGATTCGTTTGACATTTGTTTGAAAAATTTGCAGAAAGTCTTGAGAAGATGCGAAGAGACAAATTTGGTCTTGAACTGGGAAAAGTGTCATTTTATGGTGCAGGAGGGCATTGTGCTTGGCCATCGAATATCCTCACATGGAATTGAAGTCGACCGAGCGAAAATTGAAACAATTGAGAAGATGCCTCCGCCCACTTCGGTCAAAGGGATTAGAAGTTTTTTGGGACATGCCGGTTTCTATCGCCGATTTATTAAGGATTTTTCGAAGATCACGAAGCCGCTGTGCAATCTACTCATGAAGGATGTTCCATTTACTTTTGACGAGTCGTGTAAAGAAAGTTTCGATTTATTGAAGAAAGCTCTAAGCACGGCACCAGTGATAGTCGCTCCGGATTGGGACCTTCCGTTCGAGTTAATGTGTGATGCAAGCGACTTTGCCACTGGGGCTGTTTTGGGGCAGAGATGAGGGAAGGTGTTCTATGTCATATACTATGCGAGCCGAACACTCGATGATGCCCAAAGAAATTATGCCACAACGGAGAAGGAATTGTTGGCGGTGATCTTTGCATTTGATAAATTCCGGGCGTATCTACTGGGAACGAAAGTGATAGTGTGGACCGACCATTCAGCAATAAAATACCTTTTGGAGAAGAAGGATGCCAAACCAAGGTTGATTCGGTGGGTGCTTCTCCTTCAAGAATTCAACTTGGAGATTCGGGACAAGAAAGGGACTGAAAATGTTATAGCCGATCACCTTTCACGATTAGAGGGTCCCCTCGAGAAGGGAGAAAGTCAGCCACAAATCATGGAAACCTTCCCCGACGAGCAGCTCTACAAGTTGGATTCAAAACACGCACCTTGGTATGCTGATCTAGTAAACTACTTGGCAAGTAAAACAATTCCAAACGACCTCTCACGCCATCAAAAGAAGAAGCTAATCTCGGACGCTAAGTATTATTTGTGGGACGATCCTTTTCTTTTCAAGAGATGCCCGATCAAATCATTCGTAGATGTATTCCGGATGAGGAAATCCACAGTGTGCTGAACCATTGCCATGCATCACCCTACGGTGGACATTTTAGTGGTAATAGAACAGCGGCGAAGGTCCTACAATCGGGGTTCTATTGGCCGTCCTTATTCAAGGATGCTCACTCCTTTGTGTCCGCGTGTGATCGGTGTCAACGGACGGGAAACATCTCAAGACGACACGAAATGCCGCAAAACACCATACTTGAAGTTGAATTGTTCGATGTATGGGGGATCGACTTCATGGGTCCATTTCCCCCATCAAATAAGAATCTCTATATTTTGGTGGCCGTAGATTATGTCTCAAAATGGGTTGAAGCGGCGGCACTACCTACGAATGGGTCCAATATCGTAATCAAGTTTATAAAACAATATATCTTCACACGTTTTGGGACTCCACGTGCCATTATCAGTGATGGTGGGTCACACTTCGACAACAAATTTCTTGATGCAGTCTTGAGAAAATACGGAGTCACTCATCGTGTTGCTACAGCATACCATCCTCAGACGAGCGGTCAAGTCGAGATATCAAATCGAGAGCTGAAGTGGATCTTAGAAAAGACGGTCAGCTCATCTCGAAAAGATTGGTCGTTTAAACTCGATGATGCACTTTGGGCGTACCGGACTGCGTATAAAACACCTATCGGAATGTCGTCCTACAGATTGGTTTATGGGAAAGGTTGCCATTTACCCGTAGAGATGGAACATCGTGCTTACTGGGCGATAAAGAAACTAAACTTTGATCTGAAATCTGCTGGTGAAAAGCGTTGTTTGCAGCTGAACGAGTTGGAAGAAATTCGCCACGACGCATACGAAAATGCGAAACTTTATAAGGAGCGGACAAAGACTTGGCATGATAAGCACATCACACAGAGAGAGTTTGTCTCGGGACAAGAGGTGTTGCTATTTAATTCTCGCTTAAAGTTATTTCCCGGAAAATTGCATTCACGATGGTCGGGACCGTTCACCGTAGTTCAAGTGTTCCCACATGGTGCGGTAGAAGTACAAAAAGATGACCGAAAATTCAAAGTTAATGGACAACGGTTGAAGGCGTACTTGGGAAATCCAATAGACACGCATAAAACGAGTATCGTCTTATCCACCGCCGGATGAATGCGAGAAAAGTCCGGCTGAAGACTATAAACTTAGCATTTCTCGGGAGGCAACCCGAGTATTAGTTGTAGAATCTTTATTGTTTTCTTGCATTTTTAGAGTCTTTATTTGTCGTCATTTATCTTTGATCCGTCCATCCCTCTCGTCTTTATGTTTTAGTTTAAAAATTCTGTGCAGGAATCACCCAAGGGGAGGAATTCAATGATCGGCCGTGGCACAATAAAAGTGAGCCGTGGCACGCACCAGTTGATGAAACATGGCCAAACAAATTGTACTCTGTGCCACGACATGATCTTACTGAGCCGCGGCACACCAGGTCACTGAGCCGCAGCACACATACCCTGAGCCGCGGCACACCAAATGTTCAAGAAACGCCCAGGAGACTGTACTTTGTGCCGCGGCACGGGGAAAATGAGCTGCGGCACACTAACACGTTGAGCCGCGGCACGCCTAAACTGAGCCGCGGCACCCGACGGTATTACAAATAAGTCCCAGGCCGACTGTACTCTGGGCCGCGGCTCACTTATGTTGTGCCGCGGCCCCCGTCGCAATATAAGAATGCCCAGGTATGTTTCATACAATCGATCGGCCAGCAAAGTCCCTTCCTTCCTTCCTTCCTTCGCACAATGAGGTCAGTCGATACCCTTCTCTTAGTCTCCTTCTCAAATTCTTCAGGTAATTCTTGATTTCTTAATCATAAGTGATACTTGATTTGAAAAGAATTGAAGTCATATATTGCTAGTTGTTCTTCAATGTTTTCTCTAAAATGGAGTTGGAATATGGGGAATTTGGTATTTAATTGTGATGGAATTGGTAATTATGAACGAATTGGTGATGATAGTTGTCGTTATTAATGGCTATTATCTGTATTATTATTTTTGGGATTTGGAGTTAACCATCAAAATTCTTGTTCTTTATTTTAACTTATGCATACCAAGTGTTTGATAAATTGCTGCAATGAAAAATTGGTAAGCCAAGCATCTTCAAATTGTATGCAACGAATCATTTTATCGAGTTACATTGTCCCCAACCCTTACATCATGTTAAACTTGAGAGCTCGTATTTAACTTCCTCTTTGATGATGCAAGCTCATTTATTCACGCTCCGCATAATGTAGTCGAGAAGCATGCAAGCTTGCCGAATGATGTCGGCACCAGTTCGTGAGCTATTTGTAGGGGAGTACTTGACCTTTCACTTTTTATTGCATATTATAGTGTGTCCATTGAGGTCAATGTACGTCCTAAGTTTGGGGGGGGGGGTTTACTTTCTGGCGCTACAGTCATTGCTGTACTGATTTTGTTGCACTTTTCATTACTTTGCGTTATTTTTGTCGATAGCCTTGCTTGTCTTAATTTTTCTCTATTCGTGAATTTTTCGTGCTTCTATTTGTGTGATATTGATGTTACGACACTGTTTTTCTCTCTGAAGAAACGGTCGAGTTTTAGTCGAGTGTAGTCAGTGATTTCTGTTTTTGCTAAGTTTTCATTTAAGTCCGAAATTTTTTTTCGTGATTGTAGAGGTCTTTGCGGATAAGAGAGGATACATACGTGTTTTAAAATCACCGTCGACACGTTTGGTTACATTTTTCGGTTAGCTAGTCGTCCAGTTACATAAGTCGTGTTGGCACTGAGATTGAGTTTAGAGTCGGTCAGTTTTTTCCAAAAGTCGAGATATTTTTGTTCTATGATGGGAAGTCTAGTAACCGGGGGTATTCACGTGACCCGTTGTTTACTCTCGCGTAAAACGACGACCCTGATTAGACTAGTGATTTAGAAATTTCACATGTGCCGATGATAGGGAGCCTAGTAACCGGGGGTATTCGCGTGACCCGTTGTTTACTCTCGCGTAAAACGGCGACCTTGATTCAGACATGCAGGAATTAGCTATTCGAGTTGTTTCTCCGCTGTGGACGGGAACTTAGTAACTAGAATCATCCATGTGCCCCATGAGTGTCTTTTACGTCAAACGGTTTCCCAATACATGAGAATGGAAGTTCCAGCCTAGGATTATCCCGATGAAACATCCTGAAATCCCAACCTAGTGGTCAACTCGAATCAAATTCTTGAGCATATATATATAAGGGAATACTGTCCGAGGATTATTTTTATGAAACTCGTGAAAATTTTGCCATTATACTGTGGAACGGGGCGACTTTAGCTCGTTTATTTTAACCTTTCATATTGACGGTCGATTTGATTCACGTTTTTTAATCTTTGAGCTGGATTTTCTTCATGAACGAGTAATTAGGACTGAACTTGGTTACTTTGAAGAATCAGTGTCCTTAGTGTAGCTCGCTATTACGATACTCGTATTTTTCAGAGAGAATTTCAGGATAGTATTGATTAGGTTTAACACTATGAGTTGCACGATTATTCACGATATTCTTTTGTTGAAATTAATTCTTTTTGCTTGAGGACAAGCAAAGGCTTAAGTTTGGGGGTATTTGTTAGGCGTATTTTTATACGCTTATTTATCATTATTTTGTATTATTTTGGAGAATGAATTTGCTTAAATAAGTTCTTAATGCCTTAATTTAGTATGTTTGTCAGGAGATTGGAGTCCGGAAGCTAAAACGAGGCAAAACGGGCGAAAATGGCAAATTTTGGCTGTGAGCCGCGGCACAAGGCAAGTGGGCCGCGGCACAGGAAGGCAACCAGCGGGCAAAAAGTAGACTGTACTCTGTGCCGCGGCACAGTCCAGGTGAGCCGCGGCACAGATGAATTAAAAGGCGCCCAGGCGTCCAGCTGAAGACCATGTGCCGCGGCACAGATTTAGTGAGCCGCGGCACACTAGGCGGTTATGGTGAGCTCCGCGCGGATTTGGGCCGTTTTGAAGCCAGTTCTCGACCTACTCACATGGACGCGCATTGGAGACTGTGCAGAGCTATAAATAAGGGTTTAAGACCCTAATCTTTTGATCTTTTGATCGAAGCTTGGAATCAGAGAATCTTGGAGGAGAAGGCAGAAGAGGAAGATAAGCAGAAGACTTCAAGAGCAGAGGGCGGAAGCCAGAAGAACGGAGGAATCCGAGCTCTTCATCTGCGTTTGATTTTCATGCTTTTATCTATTAATTCTGTATTTTCATTAATTAGCATGTCAGGCTAAAACCCTAATCTAGGATTTTGATGAAACCTACGTTTTGACGGATTTGCTTGAGATTATCTATTTAATTCCCTTTTTGTTGAGTTTTCCCAATCGTGTTTAATGCTTTCAATTACCTGGCCAATAGTTGTATTGTTTAATCATTCAATTCGAATCGGGAGAGGAGAGTTGGTGAGGAACTATTGGTGAGGACCGTTTTATTCTGTGAGATAGGTATATACTCATAGGAACTACGTGGCCTTTTGGAGATTTTATGCTTTTTGCCTATTGACGAATTAATTCACCTAGGGATAGAGTGCGTTATTCGCCTTTAGAAAAATCTAATGACCTCGGGAGAGGCGGTAGAGTATATTAGCAATCTTCGCCTTCAATAAATTGGGAAAATCATTAACTTCAGATAATCGAACGTAAATTCGGATAAACCGAGGTGGATTCAGAATTCTAGACTTATTTATCATTTGATTCTCTTTCTTCAAGCGATCATTTTTACTGTCTAGTCTTTTAGTAATTCTTTTAGTAATTAATTGCAAAACCAAAGTTCGATTGTTCAAATAAAACTAGAATACACAAAAATCGGTAGTTAGTGATTCAGTCCTCGTGGGAACGATACTCACTCATCACTTTATTACTTGTATACGATAACGTACACTTGCGTTAAAGAAAAATCGCAACAGCGCACGCTAAGAATGTAGCTTAACGCGCGCTATCGAGCTACTACTAGCGCACGCTACGTATGTAGTAGTTGCGTGCGCTAAGCACTCAATTATTGAGCTGGGCGGCTAGCACATGCGCCAGCCGGGACACGGGTCCGGATAAGATTCCCGCGGACGAACCTCGACAGTTTTGAAGTCAACTCTTATTAGCGCGCGCTAAGGAATGCTTAGTAGCGTGCGCTAATCTGCTTTGTGCAGAAAGTTTATATATGGGCCAGCACTCCATTTTTATTCCCATTTCCTTCGTCTATACTTCATTCTTGAGAGACCACAGAGCAAGAATTACCCTTCTAACACACTTAGAAAACATCTTCTCGATCCTTGAATAATGGATACTACTTGTGAGTGATCATTGAAGTGGAATATCACCTTGGAGTGGCATACAACCAACCGGAGTCGGATTCTACCTTACGGTTCAGTGATTTTCGTCATATTAAGGTATGTTCAACCTATCTCCAGACTTAGAGTTTGATTCTAAAGAATTAGATGATCATGTTAACGAGATATTGATTTTCATTAGTGAATTATTCAATATGCATCATGTTTGGAATATGGAGATGGTTATGCCTCAAGTACCTTGATTATGAACATCATGATTCGAATCTTATTACAATGAATAAGTAGAGGAAGCTTCTATCATTGGTAATCCAAATCTAGTAGATGACTTCATAGCAATCATGGACTTGACTTTAACATCATTATTGTTAGATGAATCTAAGGGATTGATCATGGAAGGATTTATCTAGTATAGATGGAATGTTAAACAACTACAGTATGATAATTCTGATTGATATAAAGGTGTTGATATCGACTGTTAAGCCTTTCGAATTGTCATAAGAAGATTTGTAGTCAAAATGGAATATGGTTTTATAATAGTATACATATTCTTGAATCCGAAGTTGTTGTTATCCATAAGATCATTCATAATCGTATGAACATGATATTCATGGAGGTAACATGAATTATCACGGAAGATTTCATTGGTTTGATCATGATGAGAACAGTCTTCTGCCCAGTAGTGAACTGCCATGCACAGTTAGCGCACGCTAAGCTATGTAAATTAATGTGCGCTACCGAGCATCAGTTAACGTACACTACGTTTGGTACATAGCGTACGCTAGGCCATCAGTCGAGTCAGTCAGCTGATCAGTGAAGTACTGACCATGCATAGTTAGCATACGCTAGGCTTTGTTGTTTGCGTGCGCTGTCGAGCAGACTTAACGCACGCTACACAGAGTACTTAGCGTGCGCTAAGAAGTTCAGACAGATTACATTTTATGAGCTTTTGGCCGTAAATTGAATTGTTAGACATTCGTACGACGTGAGATAAATTCTATATTATTTCTTTTGTTAAGGTTCGAGCTTGTTACGTGATTGATTAACGGGGGGCGACCTTCAAGTGTTCGTTTTGTGGAAGTATTGTTCTTGTCTTCGAATCGAGGCAAGTACCTTATTTGTGTTACGTATTGATGTTATACATATTGTCATGCATGTATTTCGGTGTTGTATGTCCACCTCGTGTTGGTCCGACGGAATCATCGGGGGATCTATGCTAGCGTGCGCTGGATCATCGGATGGGTTTTTCCACCACGGGTTGGTCTGACGGGATCATCGTGGGTTCTAGGCAGTGAACGCTGGATCGTCGGAATTACCATGTGTATGTTATGATATCGTATTGTGATTATCAGTTGTGTATGTTATGTATGAGTTTCTCGCAGGAGAAGACTCGTTTGACATTTTATCATTTACGTTATTATTATTCTGCGTGTGGCGTTGAATAATATGTTGTGGTACTTGTACTAGCATCGCTGTGCTAACCCCTTCGGGGGTGAACATTTTGTTTATGTTCAGGATCTAGGAGAACGGGAAAACAACCACTAGAGCTGCATGACGACGAGGGTGCAGAGTGATGTTCCGGCCGGGTTCATTTGTCTGTTGTTTATTGGTTATGATGAATTTGAATTTGGTGATGTATTATTAAGTTTCTGTTGAACAATTGTATTTTCAGTATTAGGTCAGAAATGTTGTATCTTAATTCCGTTATTTCCATTCGTTAGTACCTCTTAATGTCTGTTCAATTCTTCAGCCTTGTAAATCCTTATGTAAAGGATTTACGGCGCTGTAATATTCCTGAATATATCGGGGGTGTTACAGAATATGGTATCAGAGCTAAGATTATGGATATCTTGGCCATTGGGTTAAAATAGGGTCATTTACGTCTTTTGAGGTAACCGGCCGTGAATGACATCACTGCACTACCTACGTCTTCATGCGAACGGTGGTTGTAAGTTCCTAAACTCTATCTCGTTCTTTACATGTTGTGTCTCTTTATACTCGAATATTAGAACGATGTTGTTTCCTGTATATTGAGTATTTATGCTTACAGTATGTTGAGAGGCGGACGTGGACGTGGTCGCGGTCGTGGGCTTGACGAAGAAATCCGAAAGGAAGCGTCGCCTTCTAATCAGGCCAGTCATAGCTTAGGTCGAGCCACAACAATCTATTAATAACGAACCAGAACCTGCTGTACCAGAGATCCTTCGTCAAGTGGTGAACCAGATGACTCAGTTCGCCCAAGTCGTGGATCGAATGCAAGTGGCGGTGGGACTACAGTAGGGAGAGAGATAGCAAGGGATCCCAGACATGGGGAATCGAGGTGACCGGTAGCTGCAAGAGGTGGCGAAGATGCAACCACCCAAATTCGACGGTATTTCTGAGACTCCCACCTGGGATCATTGGTTCAAGGAACTGGAGAAAATCTTTGCCGGAATTAAGCGCCTGGCAATAGGAGAGCCTCTATCGCGCAATACTTTCCGATAGGGAAGCGTCGAGTGGTGGGAAGCCATCCGCTGTAGACCATGATCTTGATTGACAGAGTTTAAATTGATGATGGAAGCTCAAGATCGCCCTCGTCTGTGAGGGAAGCTAAGGTTCGGGAGTTTTTCTCCGCTCGGCTTCGGATGTGCGGTATCCTGCAATTAAGACGTTTAACGGCCGGTGGCATTTGTTCGACATCCGGTGAGCAGATGCGAGAAATGATGATCCATTTTGATATGAGGATGAAACCGAGAAATCCAGAGGTACATGTCCGGTTTTGAATGTACCACGATCCGTCAATACCAGGATAAGGCGTTGGCGTATGAGATCAAGGAAGCGGCTATGGAGAAATTTTGGAATCCAAGTAGCGAAAGTCTCGCACTTTTACGAGCACAAGAGCGGCGGCCCCGCAAGGCCCGATCACCTTTTCATTCTTTCAAGAAACCTCCGCACTTTTGATTAGGAGCGGAAAGAACTTTGGAGCAACATCAACCATGACCGATGTTACCAGAAATGCTTTAATCTGCGCCGCAGACGGGCACTATCGACGAATTGCCCCTACATGCCGTGACTTGTTTTGATTGTGGTCGAGAGGGACATCGTGCGGTGTTACGTGAAGAAGCCGCAAAGTCTTTTAGAGCCCGTACACCGGCCCGATCCGAGAAGAAGCCGGTATCCAGCAGACGCAAAGCAAAGTGTTCAGATGCCTCAGAATTTTGGCCGCGGACGAGGCAGAGGACAATGGGACCGAAAGGGGACATCGAGTGCTGGATCTGTTCCCCCACGTTTGTACGAGATGAGGAGGACAGACGATCAGGATGCTGCTGTCGCATCAGGTACTGTCGAGATCCTTTCCCAGCCAGTTAGCGTTTTGTTCGATATAGGAGCTACGCATTCTTTTATATCCTTGTCTTGTGTAAATCGTTTGAATATTTCTGGTTTTCATGCTTGTGAACCTTATGTTGTTGGTTTACCGAGTGGAGAGAGGATTGTCGGGAATTTAGAAACTAGAGATTTCCCTGTAACATTTGGAGGCAGAGAGTAGCTCTCAAATCTGATTGTAATAGAAATGCAAGGGGACGACCTGATACTCGGAGACGATTTGCTTAATCAATATGGAGCAATTGTAAACTACCGAAGGAGGAATATCTCGCTGATCACTAACGATGGTTCTGAAATACTGTTTGAGGGGTGGAAACCGGGAAGCTCAGGATAGTTGATCAAGGCGATAAAAGCTGTCAAATTGTTGAAACAAGGCTGTACCGGATACTGGTGTTATGCAATGAAGAAAGAAGATGAAGTTGCGGAACTTTCATCCATTCCTGTTGTGAACGAATTTCCAGATGTATTTCCTGACGAGTTACCTGGACTACCTCCACGAAGGGATGTAGAATTTACCATTGAGCTGGTACCCGGAGCTACACCAATTTCTAAGGCGCCGTATCGTATGGCACCTACTGAGATGTACGAACTGAAAAAGCAGCTGGAGGAGTTACTGGACAAAGGCTATATTCAGCCAAGCGTTTCCCCCTGGGGAGCGCCAGTACTTTTTGTCCGAAAGAAGGATGGATCGCTTCGACTGTGTATTGACTATCGAGAGCTGAACAAGATGACGATTAAGAACAAGTATCTGTTGCCACGGATTGATGATCTGTTTGACCAGTTGCAAGGGGCAACAGTATTTTCTAAAATCGATCTAAGATCAGGGTATCATCAGCTGAGTATTAAGGAATCTGATGTTCCGAAATCAGCGTTCAGAACTCGCTACGGACATTATGAGTTTGTAGTGATTCCGTTTGGTCTCACTAACGCACCTGCTGTATTCATGCAATTGATGAACCGAGTGTTCATCGAATATTTGGATAAATTTGTGGTCGTGTTCATTGATGACATTCTAGTGTATTCTAAGAGCCCGGAAGAGCATGCTCAGCATTTGCGGATTGTATTGGAACTTTTGAGAAGCGAGCAATTGTACGCCAAACTCTCTAAATGTGAATTTTGGCTGAAGGAAGTAATGTTCCTCGGCCATGTGCTATCAGCTAAAGGAGTCCGAGTAGACCCTCAGAAAATCAAAGCTGTAACACCCCAAACTAGGCGGATATTACAGTGCCGTGAATCCCCGACTGGGACCCACCAGGCAAATGAAAAGGGTGAATTAAATAATATAATTGTAGTACCGAACCACATTATATTACCAAACACTCCGATGAGGAGTTTAAGTACAACACACCAGGACAATACCGAATACTAGTGTATTTTATATGAAGATAAAATACACCACCCTGAATAAATAAACATTACAAACGGAATTTGCAGCGGAAAATACGAATGACAGAAATAATTGAAATGACTGAAAATGACTGAACAAACGGAATGGTAGGGCCCCCTACTAGTATCATCGACTCGTCGCCGTCAACATGCTCTTCCGTGCCTTTGCCTTGCCGTGACACGAAAACAAAATCCCCCAACGAAGTCGCCATACGTAACAACAATCATCAAGAGTTGATATCACACAATAATTAAGTAACTGAAGTTATGAAATATTCTTAATTATGAATTACGGCGAAGAGGAGTAACATAGTACGCCCGTAATGTTCTCGTGCAAGTGTACAAGACGAATGTCGGACACATCCGTCCTTGTACCTAATTAGTCTCACGGAGGTAAGCGTTACCGTGTGCACAGTCCAATGTATCGGTGAACCCAATACATGACCATCGTGTGCCCGACTAAAAATTCCACATACCACACCCGGCCACGCAATATGAACCCAGAAGGTCATATGAACGAGACTGACCGTAATGAATATCAATGAATAAGTAATAATCTGACAAAGTCAAGAATGACTCACCGAGATGAGAGTAATAATGAAATGAATGATAGCTCAACGAAAAGATTGGAACCGTCGTTCCTTATGACTGAAGTGATTAATTGACAATAACAAGTTTTAATATGATTAATACAATGATGAATGAGTTATGGTTATGAGTAATCAACAACAAAAGGAATGAGTATCCTTTTAACCGAGTAAGAATTAACTTACTCAATACCGATGAAGAATGTCCGTCCACGAACAACGTCCTAACCAAGATACCGATCGCTCGAACAACCTTAATTCAATACAATTGCCAACAATCCGATCAATAACGAATTAAACACGAATATAACGAACTCAAGACGTCGATACGATTAAACCAAGTTCATTGGGGCATTATATCGAACACTTTGAGGCCAACTTTGATTGATTACCACTAAACCTCAATAATACCAACTTCAAATCCCCAAGAAGTGATTCAAAACAACTAAACATCTCCAATACGATCAATAATCCGTTATGAATATCCAAAAACGTGATTATAACAACAATTAATCGGAAATCCCCAAATCCAACTCGATATTCAAAGTGTTCTTGAATAAATCTCTCAAAAATCCAATGAATCCTTATACAAACTCATAATCATATACATATCCCTTCATATAACATGATTATAACGTCCAAAACATCATAACTCAACACAAAATCGAAATCCAGGTGTTGAAGAGCTTACCTCTTGAAGATCCAACCACTACGATCCGATGAACACGAGTTATAACGAGTATCCAAGCTTCCCAAAGGAATGAAGATGATGAAGATTACACACTCGGGTGATTGATGATGATGAAATCACTCTCTCAACACTCTCTTGGATGAAGAAGGAAAAATGAAAAAGTGAGGTGAAATGACCGGCCAAAACATTAAAATCGCCGGAAGTTACTGGCCGTAACTCGGCCCTCTTACGGCCGTAACTTTCCATGTCAACGGCCTTACGGCCGTAATCGCCAACTAAATGCGGCCGTAACTCGGCTTCGTCAAAGCTGCCGACACACTTACGGCCGTAACCGTTCCTTAGTTACGGGCGTAACTCGCCTTCGTCAAAAACACCCGAAATTTACGAACGCCACTTACGGCCGTATCTCACCTTCCCTTACGGCCGTAACTCACCTTCGGCCAAAATGCCCGGGCAGCCTGCTGGACCACTTACGGCCGTAACCGGCCAGCCTTACGGCCGTACGCGCGGACTTACGGCCGTATCCCAGAACCTGACGGCCGTATCTCGATGCTGGCCTAGGTGAATCTATCCGATAATTCGGATTCCACGATACGGTGATGAATGATCCGACATAACATACGAATGTGAAAATGAACAAGTCTAACACGAGCCAAAGATGATACTCTCAAGACAAGGCTATCAATCACAATGAAAATGATAATACTCCGTCTCGATCTAAAAACGGAGATAAAATGACGATCGGTAATCGATATACGATTACAACATGCCAACATTGAACGCAATTGAGTGATTCATGAATGATGAGTGATTATTAATGAGTGAGAATTCTTGAGTGACAATTACAGTGATAATTACCGAATGAAAATGAATGAATTACAACCGGGTATTACATACTCCCCTTAAAATAGTTTCGTCCCCGAAACTAAGGGTCAAACAACTCGGGATGACTCTCCCGCATACTCTCTTCGGTTTCCCAAGTGGCCTCTTCGACTCCGTGTCTAGACCACCGAATTTTAACCAAAGGAATCGTCTTATTCCTCAACTGTTTGATTCGCCGCTCTAAAACTCGAATAGACGTTCCTCATATGAATGATCGTCGGTGATCTCGATTTCGTCGGCCGGAGTATGTGACTCGGGTCGGCAACATACTTCCGCAATCGAGAGACATGAAATACATTATGAATTCGGCTCAACGCCGGGGGTAAAGCCAATCGATAAGCTAACTCGCCCACTCGATCCAAAATCTCAAACGGTCCAATGAATCTCGGACTCAACTTTCCCTCTTCCCAAAACGGAAAATACCTCGACTGGGATACCTTGACCAAAACGTGGTCGCCGTCTCGAACTCTAGTGGTCGACGACGATTATACGCATAAGTTTACTGCCGACTGAGTACATCAACATACGACTCTGATTAAAGCTACCTTCTCTCGGGCGGCTATAAGCATATCGGGCTCGGTGCCGATTGATTCTGACAAGTCATCCCAACACAAAGGAGACCGACAACGACGACCGTACAAGGCCTCGTAAGGTGCCATCTTAATGGAAGCATGCCAGCTATTATTATACGTGAACTCGATCAATGGTAGTTGGGCTTCCCAATCGTCCATCCAATCGAGGACTCATGCCCTCAACATGAACTATAATGTCTCAATAGTCCTCTCGATTGTCCAGTCTGACCGAGGATGAAAAGCAGTGCGAGATTGAGCTGAGTTCCCATAGCACGATGAACTGATTTCCAAAAATGAGACACAAATCGTCCGTCACGATCGGAAACGATACTCTTAGGAGTACCATGAAGTCTGACTATCTCTTTGATGAACAACTGAGCCAGTCTCTCAGGACCCCACGTTTCCTTGATCTCAAGGAAATGAGCTGATTTGGTTAAGCGGTCCACGATCACCCAGATCGTATTCATGCCACGACGACTCGTCGGCAAACTCGTGATGAAATCCATAGAAATGTCTTCCCACTTCCATTCGGGAATAGGAAGAGGTTTCAGCATACCCGCCGGTCGCTGATGTTCAATCTTAACTTGTTGACAGGTTAAGCATCTCGAAACAAATTCTGCGACTTCTCGCTTCATATTACTCCACCAGTAATTTTGTTTCAAGTCCTTGTACATCTTGCTAGACCCCGGATGCACAGAATAAGGGGTAGCATGAGCTTCCTTCAAAATCGAGTTTTTCAACTCGTCATTCGCCGGTACACACAACCGATTCTTAAACCTCAAAAGTCCATCCTCGTGGACCACAAATCCAGGGGCTTTCCCCTGAGCCACATCCTCACGGATGCGCAACAATGAAGGGTCTGAACTCTGGTTCTCTCTGATTACCTCCTCGAGTGACGATGAAATCTCTAACGTACAAAGTTGTCCCTGAACTCGCTGAAGCCAGACCTCGATCTCGGGTCTAAGGAATTCTATGAAGTTCCTTACAGGCTTAGACGAGCAAGCATCTGCTCCTGAACGGACTTGCGACTCAAGGCGTCGGCGACAACGTTCGCCTTGCCCGGGTGGTAGAGGATCTCAATATCATAGTCCTTGATTAATTCCAACCACCGTCTCTGACGCATATTTAACTCCTTCTGAGTAAATATATACTTTAAGCTCTTATGATCGGTGAATATCTGACAGGTGACGCCATAAAGGTAATGACGCGAGATCTTCAAAGCGAACACCACGGTTTGCTAGCTCCGGTCGTGGGTCGGATAATTAACCTCGTAAGGCCTCAACCGCCGTGAAGCATAGGCAATAACTTTCCTGTTACGCATGAGCACACATCCGAGACCCCGTCCGACGCATCACTATAAACCACAAATCCCTCCGTCCCTGCGGCAAGGAAAGTACAGGTGCTGACATTAACCGGCTCTTGAGTTCCTCAAAACTCTGCTGACACGCGTCGGACCACGTGTATTTCTTATCCTTTCGCAAAAGGTTCGTCAATGGTTGAGCAATTTTGGAAAATCCTTCCACAAATCGCCGATAATAGCCCGCTAGTCCGAGGAAACTCCGGATTTCCTTAACATTCTTCGGAGGTAACCAATCTCGAATAGCCTCCGTCTTCTGAGGGTCGACACGAACTCCGTCTGATGAGATTACATGTCCGAGAAAAGTCACTTCGGACATCCAGAACTCACATTTGGAGAACTTCCCGTAAAGTTGTTCGCGTCTCAACACGTCGAGTACTTGATGAAGGTGAAACTCGTGTTCCTCCCGGTCACGAGAATAAATCAAAATGTCATCGATGAAGACAACAACAAACTGATCCAAAAAGTCGATGAAAACCCGATTCATTAACTCCATGAACACCGCAGGTGCATTAGTCAATCCGAACGGCATAACCACAAACTCATAATGGCCATAGCGTGTTCGAAACGCCGTCCTCGCGATGTCCGACTCTCGAATCCATGGCCGATGATATCCGGACCTTAAGTCGATCTTGGAAAATACGAAGCTCCTGAAGTTGATCTAAAAGATCATCAATACGGGGTAAGGGGTACTTATTCTTGATCGTCACCTGTTCAACTCCCGATAATCAATACATAAGCGGAATGAACCATCCTTCTTCTTGACAAATAACACCGGTGCTCCCCACGGGGACGCACTTCGATCGAATATAACCCTTCTCGAACAACTCTTCAAGTTGGTTCTTTAATTCTGCATTTCGGTCGGGGCCATCCGTGCGGCGCCTTCGATATCGGGGGCGTACTGTGCTCCAACTCAATCGTGAATTCCACATCCCTCTGTGGAGGCAAACCAGTAACTCAAATGCGGAAAAACATCGGCATATTCCCTCACCACCGGAATATCCGTTAACATTATCGATGACTTCTCGGTTTTGGCCATATAGCACCAATAACGACACATCCCGATTGAGTAACCTTCGCTTTCATCAAATTAATGACCTTACGAGCAGTAAGGGATTACCTCCCTGAAACACACATTCAACCCCCTCGTCTGAAATGATAGTGACCATACGCTTACGGACACTAATGATGGCATCATGACGATCCATCCAATCAATACCCTTGATGACGCCGTCCCTCGGCAAATCTACCACGATTAGGTCTGCTGGCCATACACGACCATGAAACTAAATCGGACAATTCTGAATCTCACGATTACCGATAATTCGTCTACCATCAGGTAGGCCAATGACATAAGGCTCACAACTAGTAGCACTACCCAGACGTAGTCTACTCAAACATGACTCGGAAATGAATGAATGCGATGCACGGTATCGAAAAAGAGTACACACAGTTGAGATAGAATATCGAGTGTACACGAGATCATTCGGGCCTCTGGATCATCGGTCTTCTTCATCTCATAAATCCGGGGCTTGCTAGTCCCGGCACCGGACGCTCCGTCGATGGCTAAAAGCTCCACCTTTAGTCGCTCCCGTCGTTTTAAACGGCCCGATTGAGTGGCTTTGATTACGAGCAGTGTTGTTTAGGGGCACAGGATGACGTCCGAGTAGGTTTGGAGTCCCTACGGCAAAACGGGCCTTATGCCCAGCAATTCCACAATTATGACATGTGATAGTACGCCGGACACTTGGTACCGAGGTGACCAAGTTCCCAGCGATTATAACAGTGATGGCGAATCGGCCGCTCGAGACGAGATTCCGCGGGTCTAGACGACACGAGGTCGCTCGTAAAAGCGGAGCCCGCACGGGGTTTCTTGAAAGTGGCACGACTCCGTCGGGCGATTACGATTCTGGACTTCTTGCTAGCGACGAAGGTTCTTTGCTAGCAATTTCTTTAGCGAAGCTCGTAGGTGAGAGCTTTCTCAATGAACTCGGCCAACGTGGTGCAATTATGATTAAGTGGCGAAGTCTCATACGGGGTTTTGACCTCTTCTGAAATACTTGATCTTGTCCGCTTCTGAGTGAATATAGATGAGGCGAACGGAAGAAGTTCCTGAAATTTCTCGGCAATGGCGAGAACATCCTCGTCTGCTGAGGGGTCGGGGGTGAGCAATTCCGACAGCTTGGCCTCTCTGAGTGGGGCCGGATAATACCTCTCCATCATGAGAGTCTTGAACTGATCCCAAGTACATGATCCGTCTGTGGGCTTCAATGATTACCACCATGAATGAGCGCTCTTACCGAGATAGTAAGCCGCAACTGAAACCTTGTGTCCCTCGGGACACTCTACCATAGCAAACAGCTTCTCGAAATGCTCGAGCCAATGAATGATATCTCGCTCGGACGAGCCCTCAAAAGTAGGTGGCCTGCAGCGAGAGATATCGCCGATGATGTTACTCACATTCCTCTCTTGCCTCCGAGGTGGCGGCGGAGGAGCCTGCCGATCCCGATTGACGGAGTTATGCATCGTCTCCATCAACTGAGCCATCTGAGTCATTTGGGCCATCATGCCCTGCATAAATGCGAGTGGATCAACCCGGACACCCTCTGATTGAGCCGTGTCCCGGGTACGACTCCCCGATAGGGAATGATCGCGTCCAGGTGAATGAGTGGCAGCGTCACTGCTCGAGGAGTTAGCATTATTCCTGGCATTTGCACGTGTGTTCGCACGAGTTCTCGGGATTCGGCCCGCTCCACGGCCTCGTCCTCCTCGTCCTCTGCCAGCTCTTTCCATACTGAAGTAGGAAAGTCACATGATGATTATATATCTCGCATGAGTATCACATTATGATTATATTATGAAATGATGAAAATGAGCATACGCGCTCAAATACAGCGATTACATGAATGATCAATTGACGTGACATGATTATCTGATGAAGTTACTGAAATGATTATCTTGAATGAGTTAACAAGATTAATGATTCGATCTTCCTGATCAACAACTGAACAATGAAATGAATTGACTGATTAATGAGTTAACTCGGCCGTCCGGTCAAAATGACAATGATGATTGAGGATTGTTAACTGATGAATTATGAATGAATGATTAATGCCAGAAATTATACCATGGCATTAGAAATCTTACAGTTCTTGGTCTGATTGGCTCGGCATTTGCACAGGTCACACGTGACGCGAAAGTCCAATGATACTAGTCCAATGACGACGATTTCAAATGAGACATGACTTGGAGGGTAGTATTCAAAACCACGCTCCGATACCAACTCTGTAACACCCCAAACTAGGCGGATATTACGGTCTGTGAATCCCCATCGGGACCCACCAGGCAAATGAAAAGGGTGAATTAAATAATATAATTGTAGTACCGAACCACATTATATTACCAAACACTCCGATGAGGAGTTTAAGTACAACACACCAGGACAATACCGAATACTAGTGTATTTTATATGAAGATAAAATACACCACCCTGAATAAATAAACATTACAAACGGAATTTGCAGCGGAAAATACGAATGACAGAAATAACTGAAATGACTGAAAATGACTGAACAAACGGAATGGTAGGGCCCCTACTAGTATCACTCGGGACTCGCCGTCAACATGCTCTTCCGTGCCTTTGCCTTGCCGTGACACGAAAACAAAATCCCCAACGAAGTCGATTCTGAGAACAACAATCTTCAAGAGTTGAAATCACACAATCATGAATTAACTGAAGTTATGAAATATTCTTAATTATGAATTACGCTGAAGAGGAGTAACATAGTACGCCCGTAATGTTCTGTGCAAGTGTACAAGACGAATGTCCGGACACATCCGTCCTTGTACCTAATTAGTCTCACGGAGGTAAGCGTTACCGTGTGCAGGTCCAATGTATCGGTGAACCTAATACATGACCATCGTGTGCCCGACTAAAAATTCCACACACCACACCCGGCCACGCAATATGAACCCGAGAAGGTCATATGAACGAGGTGACCGTAATGAATATCAATGAATAAGTAATAATCTGACAAAGTCAAGAATGACTCACCGAGATGAGAGTAATAATGAAATGAATGATAGCTCAACGAAAAGATTGGAACCGTCGTTCCTTATGACTGAAGTGATTAATTGACAATAACAAGTTTTAATATGATTAATACAATGATGAATGAGTTATGGTTATGAGTAATCAACAACAAAAGGAATGAGTATCCTTTTAACCGAGTAAGAATTAACTTACTCAATACCGATGAAGAATGTCCGTCCACGAACAACGTCCTAACCAAGATACCGATCGCTCGAACAACCTTAATTCAATACAATTGCCAACAATCCGATCAATAACGAATTAAACACGAATATAACGAACTCAAGACGTCGATACGATTAAACCAAGTTCATTGGGGCATTATATCGAACACTTTGAGGCCAACTTTGATTGATTACCACTAAACCTCAATAATACCAACTTCAAATCCCCAAGAAGTGATTCAAAACAACTAAACATCTCCAATACGATCAATAATCCGTTATGAATATCCAAAAACGTGATTATAACAACAATTAATCGGAAATCCCCAAATCCAACTCGATATTCAAAGTGTTCTTGAATAAATCTCTCAAAAATCCAATGAATCCTTATACAAACTCATAATCATATACATATCCCTTCATATAACATGATTATAACGTCCAAAACATCATAACTCAACACAAAATCGAAATCCAAGGTGTTGAAGAGCTTACCTCTTGAAGATCCAACCACTACGATCCGATGAACACGAGTTATAACGAGTATCCAAGCTTCCCAAAGGAATGAAGATGATGAAGATTACACACTCAGGTGATTGATGATGATGAAATCACTCTCTCAACACTCTCTCTCGGATGAAGAAGGAAAAATGAAAAAGTGAGGTGAAATGACCCGGCCAAAACATTAAGTACTGCCGGAAGTTACGGCCGTAACTCGGCCCTCTTACGGCCGTAACTTTCCAAGTCAACGGCCTTACGGCCGTAACCGGCCAACTCGTACGGCCGTAACTCGGCTTCGTCCGAAAGCCTGCCGACACACTTACGGCCGTAACCGTTCCTTAGTTACGGGCGTAACTCGCCTTCGTCAAAAACACCCGAAATTTACGAACGCCACTTACGGCCGTATCTCACCTTCCCTTACGGCCGTAACTCACCTTCGGCCAAAATGCCCGGGCAGCCTGCTGGACCACTTATGGCCGTAACCGGCCAGCCTTACGGCCGTACCCGCTGACTTACGGCCGTATCCCAGAACCTTACGGCCGTAACTCGATGCTGGCCAAGGTAAATCAATCCGATAATTCCGATTCCACGATACGACTGATGAATGATCCGACATAACATACGAATGTGAAAATGAACAAGTCTAACACGAGCCAAAGATGATACTCTCAGTACAAGGCTATCAATCACAATGAAAATGATAATACTCCCGTCTCGATCTAAAAACGGAGATAAAATGACGATCGGTAACTGATATACGATTACAACATGCCAACATTGAACGCAATTGAGTGATTCATGAATGATGAGTGATTATTAATGAGTGAGAATTACTGAGTGACAATTACAGACTGATAATTACTGAATGAAAATGAATGAATTACAACCGGGTATTACAAAAGCAATTATGGATTGGAAACCTCCAAAGAACATGAAAGAAGTCCGAAGCTTCTTAGGACTTGCTGGGTATTATCGTTGATTCGTGGAAGGGTTTTCTAAAATTTCCCACCCACTTACTCGACTCCTACAGAAAACTCAAAAGTTTGAGTGGAACGAGTCGTGTCAGACTAGGTTTGATGAATTAAAGAAGAGATTGACGACGGCACCGATTCTAACACTTTCACAGGGAACTGGAGGATTTATAGTTTACAGTGATGCTTCGAACCAAGGACTCGGGTGCGTATTGATGCAGAATGACAAGGTGATCGCTTATGCGTCGCGACAGCTGAAACCTTATGAAGTGAATTACCCAACACATGATTTAGAGCTAGCAGTAGTAGTTTTTGCTTTGAAGATCTGGAGGCATTATCTGTACGGGACTCACTGTCAGATCTTCACGGATCACAAGAGTCTCAAATACATCTTCAGTTAAAAAGAATTGAACATGCGACAAAGAAGATGGTTAGAACTGATTAAGGACTATGACTTGGAGATTTTGTATCATCCAGGCAAAGCCAATGTAGTGGCAGATGCACTTAGCCGCAAGCATGTTTCTATTCAGATGCTGGAGACTCTGACCTCCCAACTTAGCCTTCAACGAGAGATGATTGGAGAAGGAATTGAACTATGGTTACAAATAGGACAAGGACAACTGTGCGTGATGGAAATAACTTCATCATTAATCGAAGAAATCAAATCTATGCAGACAAATAATCCTCTGATGATTCGGTTACATGATGAAGTGATCAAGGGGAAGGCCCCCGGATTCGTAATTCATGATGATGGAGTTTTGAGATTTCAGAACCGGCTTTGCATTCCCGATGTCGATGTTCTGAAACAGACGATTATGAAGGAAGCTCACAGTTCACCCTATTCTATCCACCCAGGCACCAGTAAGTTGTATAAGGACTTGAAGCAGAATTTCTGGTGGGGAAACATGAAGAAAGATGTAGCGGACTATGTTTCGAAATGCTTGACATGTCAGCAGGTTAAGATCGAGCATCAACGGCCTGCCGGAATGTTGAAGCCACTCCCAATTCCTGAATGGAAGTGGGAGGACATATCGATGGACTTTATCACTAGTATGCCGAGAACCAGGACAGGAATGAACATGATTTGGGTGATAGTTGATCGTTTAACCAAATCAGCTCATTTTCTAGGCATTAAGGACACGTGGGGACCAGAGAGGTTGGCACGAGTATTTATTTCGGAGAGAGTTTGATTGCATGGTACGCCGAAAACCATTATTTCTGATCGAGACGGCCGTTTTGTGTCTCACTTTTAGAAAGCAGTTCATAAGGCCTTGGGGACCGAATTGAACTTCAGCACATCTTATCACCCGCAGACTGACGGAAAATCCGAGAGGACTATTCAAACGGTGGAAGACATGCTAAGGGCCTGTGCCTTAGATTGGTCAAATGATTGGGAAATTCATCTACTGTTGATTGAATTTACCTACAACAATAGTTGGCATACTTCCATTAAGATGTCACCATTTGAGGCATTATACGGGAGGAGATGTAGATCGCCCCTATGTTGGGATGATTCATCAGACTTAATCGGGACAGAACCAGAGTTGATCGTACAGACTCGAGAGAAGATAGCCTTTATTCGTTAAAGGCTGTTGACCACCCAGAGTCGCCAGAAATCTTACGCAGACGTATGCCGTCGCCCTTTGGAGTTCAGTATGGGAGACCACGTACTTTTAAAGGTTTCTCCTACTCGGGGAATCTTTCGTTTCGGAAGGAAAGGAAAGCTGAGTCCGAGATATATCGGACCATTTGAGATCCTTGAGAGAGTTGGAGAGTTGGCATACAGATTGGCATTGCCGCCGTCATTGTGCCATATTCATAACGTGTTCCACGTATCCCAGTTACGGAGGTATATACCAGATCCTAGTCATGTCATTGATTTCGGCGAGATCAAAGTTGCTCAAGATGGGACGTTTGAAGAAAGACCGGTCAAGATACTCGAGAGTCGAGTTAAGCAGTTGAGAAACAAACCCATCGTTTTGGTCAAAGTTCAATGGTCACGCCATGGAGTGGAAGAAGCCACATGGGAAACGGAAGATGGCATGAAGTCCAGATATCCCGAGTTATTTTCGTCTTGATTTTCGGGACGAAACTCCTTTTTAGTAGGAGAGTATGTAATATCCGGATTTATTACTGTGTATTTTACCTGTATTCGAACCCTGTATTATTCGGAATTATGATCTTGATGATTGGAGTATGATATTTCTTACATTGATATCTTTGTACATAAGTATAACAACATGCAAAATTTCTCATGCAAACTCGTGATAGCGCACGCTAAGAATGTAGCTTAACGCGCGCTATCGAGCTACTACTAGCGCACGCTACGTATGTAGTAGTTGCGTGCGCTAAGCACTCAATTATTGGGCTGGGCGGCTAGCACATGCGCCAGCCGGGACATGGGTCCGGATAAGATTCCCGCGGACGAACCTGGACAGTTTTGAAGTCAACTCTTATTAGCGCGCGTTAAGGAATGCTTAGTAGTGTGCGCTAATCTGCTTTGTGCACAAAGTTTATATATGGGCCAGCACTCCATTTTATTCCCATTTCCTTCGTCTATACTTCATTCTTGAGAGACCAAAGAGCAAGAATTACCCTTCTAACACACTTAGAAAACATCTTCTCGATCTTTGAATATTGGATACTACTTGTGAGTGATCATTGAAGTGGAGTAGCACCTTGGAGTGGCATACAACCAACCGGAGTGAACGCTGGATCATCGGACGGGTTTTTCACCACGGGTTGGTCTGACGGGATCATCGTGGGTTCTAGGCAGTGAACGCTGGATCGTCGGAATTACCATGTGTATGTTATGATATCATGTTGTGATTATCAGTTGTGTATGTTATGTATGAGTTTCTCGCAGAAGAAGACTCGTTTGACATTTTATCATTTACGTTATTATTATTCTGCGTGTGGCGTTGAATAATATGTTGTGGTACTTGTACTAGCATCGTTGTGCTAACCCCTTCGGGGGTGAACATTTTGTTTATGTTCAAGATCCAGGAGAATGGGAAAACAACCACTGGAGCTGCATGACGACGAGGGTGCAGAGTGATGTTCCGGCCGGGTTCATTTGTCTGTTGTTTATTGGTTATTTCAATAGGTACTCGAGTACGAAGTAATTTATGATGAATTTGAATTTGGTGATGTATTATTAAGTTTCTGTTGAACAATTGTATTTTCAGTATTTGGTCAGAACGGTTGTATCTTAATTCCGTTATTTCCATTCGTTAGTACCTCTTAATGTCTGTTCAATTCTTCAGCCTTGTAAATCCTTATGTAAAGGATTTACGGTGCTGTAATATTCCTGAATATATCAGGGGTGTTACATTATGCCTTGGTTATTTGTTTGTAATGATTGGATTATTTTCGTTAATGAAGTGCGCATTCCCTTCGATGTTTTTCATACTTATTGGTTTATATGTACTTTGGTTCGTTAAAATATTTGTTCTGTTTTGACCTATGTCATTTGATTGGTATTTTGTTGTATACGCAAAATTTCAGGGGGAGTCCTTTTTGTTAATGTCAAAAAGGGGGAGAAACACTCCAAAACCGAACATACTAACATATCGAACAAATTACTTTGATTCGGCATTTTTTAAATGGTTTTGCAGGTATATATTAAATGTTTTGACATCATCAAAAAGGGGGAGATTGTTGACTCAAAGTATTTTGATGATGATTAGATTCAAAACATTTAACAATATCTATCTCAACGAGCTGTTTAATTGAAGGCGAAACTTGTTCCTAGCACACGCTACAGGATGCAGAGTAGCGCATGCTATCGAGGGTACTAAGCAGACAGGCGAGTCACCTCCAGTCAAGTTGGAATCCTACCTGATGGATAGCGCACGCAAAGTCTATATTATCAGCGCACGCTAAGTTGCCAAACTTAGCGCACGATAACATCTCTCTAGCGCACGCTATCGCGACCCACTTAAACAAGGCAGAGAGGATAGTAAGGTCTGGGCATAAAAAGGGAAATCATTTGCGCATGCTACGGAAGAATATTTACGCACGTTATTCATAAGTATTAGTGCACGTTACTTGTCAAAACTTGCGCACGCTACCGGAAACATATTTAAGGTCCAGTAGCCTCTGGACTCATATAAGGAAGCATTTACGTACGTTATACAAGCTAACGTACGTTATCTGGAAAATATGTAGCGCACGCTACAAAACACTTGTTAGCGCACGCTAAGCATTCAAATTCCTACTGTTAGTCAACTTATTTGTTGGAACGCAGAGGTCAAAAAGGAAATCCGGAAAATCTGGAAAACTAATATTAAATAATACTAGCACACGCTAATTATAAGTACTAGCGCATGCTAAGTACAATTTTATCCGTTGGAAAGAGACATTGGGGAGACAAAGCGACACGATTCAAAGTCAAAAGTGAAGACCTATTGACCAACGTTAATGCACTCTATGAGAGACTGTCTAGCGCACGCTAGACATGTATTTTACCGTTGGAACAGTTTACAGACCGTTCATATCAACCAAGTCAAAGCGCTGATAACGCACGCTATGAAGGTTTATTAGCGCACGCTACTAACACATTTTTCAGCATATATGAAGAAAAACTGGACACTATAAATACCCATATCACTTGGGTATCTCAATACACAACTTCAATCATTCAAGCATTCAAGCATTTAAGCATTCAAAGCATTCTTGAGCTCAGATTACTACTGATTATTGCATTCTATGTTGTGAGAAGAAAAGATACAAGAGTGATACATATTGTAATATTTCTTATACTTTGTATTCTTTTCATTGGTTGTGAGTGTTGCATCACTCATACACGAGCGTAAGAGAAACGAATTAAGAGTCACTAATCCGATGTTATTAGGATCTTTGATCCGGCATTGTTTGGATTACGCTCCAACATTCTTAACTGGGGATTGTCTAGTTCCGATAGAACACTAGATACAAAAAGATTATTTTGAGAGTGGTTGTGCTTGGACCTATAGAAGACAAGCGGTTATAACAGTTGTTGTGCTTGGACCGATAGAAGATGAGACAAGTGTGTGTGGTTGTTCTTTAGCCAATAGTAAAAGAAGTCGGAGAGAGGACGTAGGCAAGTTGCCGAACCTCTATATATCTTTGAGTCTTTTACTTTCCGCACATTTCTCCTTTATTCACGAGAAAGTTCGATATTCCGCATTACCACTATTCAACCCCCTTTCTAGTGGTGAATTTATCTCTTCACTGACTTTGTACATTGGCTTGAACATTTCGATAAACTCTTCGACGTGGTTCAGTGTCCGGAGGAGAGTAAGGTGGCAATCGCGGCTTACTATCTGAGTAAGGGCGCTTATTCTTGGTAGCTTTGTGTGAAACCCACCGATCGTGTTTGTGTTTTGAGCGAGTTCAAGACTCTCATGTTAGAGAGGTATTATCCGGCTCCACTTCGTGAAGCCAAGTTTTCAGAGGTTTTGAACCCTGAATCTATCGAGGACGAGGGTGTTATTGTCATTGCCGAGAAGTTTCAGGGACTTCTTCAGTTTGCTTCATTTGTTATCTGTACTGAAGCGGATAAGATCAAGTATTTTAGCAAGAGGCTAAACCCGCAGTTGAGGATGCAGTTGTGCAACCACAAATGTAATTCACTTGGTGAATTCATCGAGAAGGCTCTTAGAGCACAGCTTTTGATCAAGGAACTTGCTCGGAAGAACCCTTCAGTTCCTTCTGGGGAGAGGACTAGGATGCCTGTTCGTTCAGAGGGACATTGGGATCCGACATCCAAGAAGTTGTTTTCTAGTCGTCTTCATGCTGGGAAAACATCTTCCTCTCGGACGACGAGTTCGACTGTTGTTTGCTTTAACTGTGATTCAGCGGGGCATGTTAGCACTCGTTGTACGGTACCAGCTATTTTTTGTTTTCTGTGTGGGAGGCAGGGACACCTTCAGAAATACTGCAGGAGTTCTAGTGCCAGTAGGTCTCGAGAGAGCTCACGGGCCTCGAGAGATTTTGTTACCCCAGTCCGTACTTCATCCAAGGGGTCATATCAGGCTTCGGGAGCTAGAGGTAAGGACAGCCGATGAGGAGCAACGAGTTTAGATTTGGGTCTTCCTCGAGTCGATGAGATCGAGGAGCTCGATGATCTGGAGGATGTCGATTTCGGGTACATTTGAGATGTAGCCTTGATTTGTATTTTCCTTGTTTTTCAGATTAATATTTGAGCCAGTCTGTATTGTAGTATTACGGTTGTGAACCATTTGTTGTTGATCTATCTTGTAACAATAGTATTTGTTAATCTTGAGATTTGAGTCATTTGATGCATTCTTCTTTTCCTTTTTGGTGTTGTACCCGAGATTTTGTGATAATTCGGGTTGTGAGGTACCCTGATATGTGAGTTATGTGGCTCTACCGATGCGGTAGTAGTGGGGCTGTCAGGTTATGACAACCTGGGCAGTCGGGTTTTGTGAGTCGTGATAGTTGGACGACTGTATGAGTCATTCTTTCATCGAGTCGTCGTCAGTGAAGACTAGTATCGCAAGACCTCGAAGCTTCGTATGACCTGTGTAAGGACTCGATTCTCTTTATATTAATACATTCATTATGTCATTGATTATACATGTTTTGTTGCCACTTGTGTGTGACAATCGGGTGCGATTGATTTATGATTATTTACTTTGGAGCGTGTGGGCTCTGTATCGGCTATGATTAGCGCGATCGATATGATCGTTTATTTGTTGAGTATGTATACTCGTGTTTTGCGTTGACCTAGCATTCTGGCCGTTAAGGCATATTTGAGCTGTGGTCATGATTGAATGTTATTCTTTCAGTCTGGAAAGAGGACGTGCCAGAGGGGGTACAGGCCGCAGAGTGGGCCAAAACCCAAAACCTCGTACCAATACTTTGGTGGCTGACGAATCATTTTCAGAGTCGTGCTCGAGAACCCACCGATCGTAATTGTGTTTGGATCGAGTTCAAGACTCTCATGTTAGAGAGGTATTATCCGTCTCCACTTCGTGAAGCCAAGTTTTCGGAGGTTTTGAACCCCAAATCCGTCGAGTACGAGGTTGTTATTGTTATTGCTGAAAAGTTTCAAGGACTTCTTCAGTTTACTTCATCTGTTATCCGTACTGAGGCGGATAAGATCAAGTATTTTAGCAAGAGGTTGAACCCGCAGTTGAGGATGCAGTTGTTCAATCACAATTGTAGTTCACTTGGCGAATTCATCGAGAAGGCTCTTAGAGCAGAGCTTTCGATCAAGGAACTTGCTCGAAAGAACCCTTCAGTTTCTTCTGGTGAGAGGACTAGGATGCCGGTTCGTTCAGAGGGACATTAAGCTCCAACGTCCAAGAGGTCATTTTCTAGTCGGCTTCGTGCTGGGAAAGCATCTTCTTCTCAGGTGACGAGTTCGACTGTTATTTGTTTTAACTGTGATTCAACGGGGCATGTTAGTACTCAATGTACTGTGCCAGCTATTATTTATTTTCTGTGTGGGAGGCAGGAACACCTTCAGAAATACTGCAGGAGTTCTAGTGCCAGTAGATCTCGGGAGAGCTCACGGGCCTCGAGAGATTTTGTTGCTTCAGTCCGTACTTCATCCAAGGGGTCATGTTGGGGTTCGAGAACCAGAGGTATGGACAACCGAGGAGGCGCGGCGAGTTTAGATTTGGGTCTTCTTCGAGTCAATGAGATCGAGGAGCCCAATGATTTGGAGGAGGTTGATTTCGGGTACATTTGAGATGTAGCCTTGATTTGTATTTTCCTTATCTTTCGGATTGATGTTGGCCTCGGGCTGCATTTTAGTATTGTGGTTGCGAACCATTTGTTGTTGATCTATCTTATAACGATAGTATTTGAGAATCTTGATTTTTGAGGTTGTTTATGTGATTTCCTTCCTTTTGGTCTTGTAACCAAGATTTCGTGATAATCTAGGTAATTATTCATTGTGATTCGAGACGTCAAGTCATGAGGACTTGGGCGTGCGTTTGATATGGTTCCCGAGGACTATTTGTGCGTTGTTATTTTCTTTGCGTGGAGTGAGTCAGTGTTTGCATGGGCGTCCGATGCTGATGAGAACGGGGAAGCGTACACTGAGGGTTGTAGGCATGTACAATGAGAGGCTCCCTCGGGATGTGTACGCCGGTGTTACTAGTCATGCGGTTGGTACGACTTCCTGGCTGGTCTCTAGCAGGAGAGTCATGATTCGGCTAATCTCGCACTTGGTTGAGTGTCTTTATCACTTGATTTTTTCGCCTTGTTCAGGCAAAGGAGACGTGGGGACCCGTGGGGTCGGCCCAGTTACTCAGGCGGAATTGCTCGTATTGAGGAGTATTTCTGGAGATGTTGTTTTCTTATTCTGATGGATAGTCCGTGCCCCGACTTGTGCACCCTGAGTTTCGGGGACGAAACTCTTTTTAAGGGGGGGAGTATGCAATATCCGGGGGTAATTTTTTTTGTGTTACTGTTGAGTTGTACGTATTCATTTGGAATTGTACAAGTGTTGTTGATTTGTACCGATACAATGTATATTGTATTAGAATATTTCGGGATCGAAATACTGGTCGTCGGTTTGGTTTCGTCGTTTGGTTGTTGCTTGGTGAGTTTGGAATTTTGGCTAAGTTTATAGCCATAGCGTACGCTACCTGTGTAGCATTACGTCCGCTAATTTGTTGCTATTACATACGTTACGCCCTGAGGTTTACGTACGTAATGCGTGGTCGGTGGTAGGAACCTTCCTCGTAGTCAACTTTCGGCTGGTAGGGCCAGGGTATCTTTGGGGGATCATTTTATATATATATATATATATATATATGTTATCATCTTCTCCCTCTCAGGTTCTCTCACTTTCTCACGTTGTCTTCTCTCTCTCTCGTCCGTTCTCTCCAGCTCTCTCATTTTCTCTCTCTCGTTCTCTCTCTTCTCTCCATCTCTCTCGTTTTTTTCCCGACGAGGTAGATCTTGGATGGCAGTCGGCTTCTTCGTAGTTTCCGGAGACGGACTGGAGTTGACGACCGGAGTTAGGGCTGACATCTCCGGCGACGACTGAAGCTCGACGAACGGCGTTGCAAATCGGTCGAGCTGTTCCTTTTTCTGGCGATACGGAGCTCAGGCGCCGGGCGCTCTTCATGGTCTCCGGCCATGGACTCGGCTCCATAGATTCCAGCGACCGGAGATGGTTTCTGACCGGAACGGACGGCGGGACGGAGGTGAGACAAAACTTCCGGCGAAGAGTTGCAGGCGGTCTGGAGTTGGACGAGGTCCAGCGAGTCAGTTTTTCTGGCGGCCGAGTTCCAGCAGGATTTGTTTTTCTGGCCGGATTCCGGCATGGGTTGCCCGGCCGATCGGCTTTTTCCGGTAAGTTTTTTTGTGTGTGTAGGTATATATATATATAAAACGTGTTCAGTGTGTGTGTGTTGTATATATATATATATATATATAATGTGTAAAGTGTGTGTGTGTTTAGTAAAGTGTCTGGTGGATATATATATATATATAATAATGTGTACAGTGTGTGTGGTTGGTGTGTGTGTATATATATATATATATATAATGTGTATGGGTCTTGTGTGTGTGTGTGTATATATATATATATATATATATATATATATATATATATATATATATATATACGGGTAAATACTATTAGGATATGCCATCGAATGCCACTCAGGGGATGAGAGAGTAAGGGCATTGTACTTGTAATTATGGAATAATTAATAAAAAGGCAATACGATTCATTCACTGTTTATTGTATTTCAATTGCATTTGACTTGGTAAACATTGAAGTGAAGTCCATGTAAATAAATCGAACATTCCATTCTCATTATGGAATAAGAGAAAATGCACTCGAAGTGTTTAAAGTTTATTTACGTAAATTGTTTGCAAGTCAATAAACTTAAAATGGGCATTAAGTTTTAATACGACTTGTATAACTGATGCTAGGACGTGTGCACGTCTTGATAGCATAGTTATAAGTATATTGGTGGGGCCAGTATACTCGAACACGACTCATACTCGATTCAGTCACACGGTATTCACTCTCGGAGAGTCGATGACGAATCGAAAGGTTGTGATAGTATACGTGGACCTTTGACTTGAGGGTTCAGTAGAAGATGTGCCTGTGACATTTAGTTTGTCATTAGAGTAGTTAGACTCATTTGCTTAATTGCTGAGTCGACCTCGAAGTGCGGACTATACGGGCAGGTAGCAGTCTTTACTGTACGCCAAGAAAGGATTCTATCTCCTGTTAGTGAGCAGGCGAATGTCCTATACGGTTAATAGCAAATAAGATCATAAGTCTTTGGCCAAAGCATTCTGATATAGTCGTATTAGATACACTATTAATCAGTCGGTCTTGATTTGCATTAACACTTGTATAGAGTCTAGTCAATAGTAGGGTTTGACTTTACCGTGACCCAAAGACTTGACCGGGACATATGATAAAGGGTCTATACGTATATAGTATTCACGACATAATGGTTCTGGAATGATCCCTTCATTCGTTCTCAGTCGGGGTTTACAGTGCGGCCCGCTAGGCTGGCTAAGTGCTGCCCGCACTCATTGGTTCCTCCCAATGCCGGCTGAGACGGACCTACGGAGTCGCGCATCAGGAGCGTTGACGGATAAATGTGAATTTATTATCTCTCTATTAATATTAAATATTGGATATCTAATTATGATTTATTAGATAAATCAAAATAGCGGTCTTATGAATTAAAATTAAGTTACAGGGTAATTAATTTAATTCATAAATTATATTTCTTAGAGAAATATATTTATATTTGATATTATTAATTAATTAGATTAATTAATTAATATAAATACATTAGTGATTAAACGGAGTGTATTTAACGGAGTCGTTTGACGAACGTCCGGTACATGAGCCGAGTGGCTCGGCTCGTTTCTAGGAAATTTCCAATGGGCCGCCTCCTCCCTCAAATGGCTTGATTAGTCATGCATGTTATGATGAAGTCTTGATAATAATGCATTTGATTCTCTCATTATTATTATCACATTATGAGTTGTTATTATATGTGATATAATAACCAACTCACATGATCTCAAAGACTTTATATATATCATCACCTTCATGCATATGGTTGTAAGACTTCAGCCGTGAGAGAACTTTTGAGGGAGAGAAATATTTATTTTCTTGAGTGTTATCATCTTAGAGGTGAAAACAAATAAGAAAATTAGAGATATAAATTCCTACGGTAACTTCCTAGCCGTGTTCTTGGAGAACTGAGTTACGTCGAATTTTCCGGGCAATTTCTGACGCGTGTGAAGTAGAGGCTTCGTATTTTCGGTGCTTGGAACGAAGGGATTTCGTGTTCGGGATGGGGTTCGTGATCGTCATCTATATTTACGAAGATTTATTTCAAAGGCTTCAAGGGTATGCTTTTTATCTTCGTATTTATTTTTTTCGTATATCGGTTACTTGATCGATCCTGTTTGGGATTCGTTTTTATTTTCCGCTGCGTATTTCGTTTTTTTTTAATCCCAAAAGTGGTATCGGAGCGAGGTCAATGTTTCCGTATATACGATTATTTGTGCATTTTGAATGCTTTTGGTTGATGATTATGATTTAGAATCATATTTGGAATAATCTTATATTTTAAATTGTTCGTTGTAGCATCACGTTTTTGGAAACGGGCCGAAAAACGAAGAAACGGGGCTGCCGGCGTGGTCTTGGCGACCTTTGCTGGTACTGCCCAGTGTTGCCGAGCATGCTCGGCCCTGTCTCGGCCGGTGCCGATAGGTAGTCGATGCTGCCGATCAAGACTCGCCAGTGCCAAGCATGGCTCGGCGGCGACCCTCGGGTTTTTGGCCCGATTTTTAATCGGGCATGGTGGGCCTAACACCGGATTGTCCGGGACTCCGTTTTAAGTTTATATTTCGTTGTAATTATTTCCCAATAAATTTAAATTGGATTTTAATTTGACTAAATTAATATTTGGAATATTTTTAGTTAAGGGAAATAAATTAAACGAAAATATTATTTTGGCCGGATTACTTCGAACGAATTAAAATGACGATTATTAGTATCTATTGGATTAATACCATTAAAATTGAATAGATTAATTTTATATTGATTAGATTAATATATTAATTGATTATTTAATTTTAATGCCACTTTATATTAATTGGATTAATATAGTAGAAATTGAATAGATTAATTTTATAGATTAATTGGATTAATTTATATTAAAATCAATTGTTTAATTTCATTGCCGTTACATGTTGTATGGAATCTTTATGTGATGGTGATATAGCTCGTGGACTTAGTTTTTCATTTGTTCGATTCGATTGAGTTGTAAAGGCCGTTTTGAGCCTATTTATATTTACTAGAAAAAATTGTATAGGATGCAATTTTTCAATGATGTAATTATTATTTTGGGTATGACGAAAACCGAAGACAACCGACCGAGAAGACGAAGAATCGAAGACTATTTTTTTTATTTATTGGGTCATTCGCTTGGCCCAGTACTTAGGAATTAGGTCCATGAGCTATATGTTGGTAGTAACTAGGTTATTGTTTTCTGTTTTTCATTTTGAATGATTGACAAACCAACAAACGCGCGTATAAATGAATTAATGTGCAAAGTGTAACATTAATCGCGAAATTCTCCCGACTACAAACACACTAAGTTATAAAGGTTACGAGGTTTCCTACCCTCCGTCAAACTCATGGAAAATTGAAATCTAAACCAGAATATTATTCTTCCGAGTATGTCGGGGTAATATTTTTGGAGAAAGTTGATAAATTCCTAGAGTGCATTAAATGCCTTTGGTTGTGACAAATCAAACCCCTATAAACCGTATGGGTTGCCGGGTAAGATTCAATTTTTAGACTAATAGGAGTTGACGGTTTAAACTTAGATAGTTCAGCGAGCCATAGAAACCGAATGAGTTGAGGGCAAGTGAACCAGGGGTAAAAGAAGATCGAATCATCCATTAGATGGGTTGGTATTAGACACCACTTTATAAAGAATAATAGAATAGAAACCGTATGGGTTGCCCTCTATTAAACTTTGTAAAGAAATCGATCACCACTATAAAGTCCCCCAAGACTTTCGGATTTAGCATGGGAGTATGTAAATGCCGATAAAATAGTGGGAGCCGAGTTATGAATAAAGAAAGCCCTTAAATTCTATACTCGGTCATAATTAAACAAGTCACTAATTGAATCTTGTCTAAATCTTTGCAGAAAACGAAACTGAATCTCTCTAAAAATGGCTAAAAACCCACTTGCAGTACTACTTGAAAAGAATCTCCTAAGTGTAATACCCGAGATTTCTGATATGTATTTGGAACTGTGATATTGTAATTATTGTACCTTTGTCTGAGTATTATTCTCCGTATTTCATAATCCGATGTTGTCGAGCGTATGATTTCATGATTAAGAATAAAATCGTAATTCTGCGCATGTAGCGCACGCTATCATCTATGTGTAGTGTACGCTAACATGGATTCATAGCGCAAGCTACAAAGGAACATTAGCGTACGCTATGCGTGGTCAATTTGATTGAGACGTGCGGTAGGTGAGATCTGGCCGGGGGACCCCTGTCAGATTGTGTCGGGATGAACCTGGACGGCTTTCGGGAAAAGCTAAGTCAACGCCTTAGCGCACGCTACAGGTATGTGCATAGCGCACGCTAAGTGCTGAATACAGTAAAGTCAGTGAGCCGTTAGCGCACGCTACGAGCAGGGACTAGCGCGCGCTAATAGCCATTTCTTATAAATAGGACAGCATCCTATTCGTAATTTCAGTTCTTTCTTCTCCCATACCCGAATTCTTACACTTAGAACATAACTTCCTTCATCCTAAACACTTCATATCAACATCCTAGCTCGTGATTGAAGATCGTATATCGTTGGAGATTGGTGTTCAAGCCTTCGGTGTTGGATTGCTTCAATTTCCTCCGTGTTCTTCACTACTTTGAGGTAGGTGATTCTTCAACGATATTAGTAATGTTCTTAAGGACGTTTGATCATATTTTGATAGCCAGTTATTTCGTTTATAATCGGTCATCACATGTTAGAAGGATACTTTTGACGTATCGGCACTATATATCGTATGAACCCTTGAACCTTTTTAGTAATTGGACTCCTAGCATTTTCAAACCGATTTGTGATCAGTAGATGGAGATTTTCAAGTTCTTATGCATTTACATAGAAAGATCGTACGTTTTGAGACTTATATCGGATTGAACTCAGAATATACCTTGAAGATCTAAGATGAACTATGGTGTTGTGATGATTATACGTATCTTTGCATCGCATGGTCATTTAGTACGTATAGAACATTCACAAAACTTTATTAGCATGATATGCTCGAGGATGACTGGTTTTATCACCATAGAATTTATGAGTTCATCACCATTCAATCCAGTTTCCTGTCTGTAGTAATCTTCCATGCAAAGTTAGCGCACGCTAACATACGTTAGTTAACGTGCGCTATCGGGGATAAGTTAACACACGATACGTACGTAACGTACGTTATGATGTCAGCCGAGTCAACTGTCAGTCCGTGGCTAGCGTACGCTAGGCTTATACGATAGCGTACGCTAACAGGCGGGCTTAGCGCACGTTACGTAGAGTACGTAGCGCACGCTAAGCAGTCCAGGGAGATTGTTTATTTTGAGCTTTTGGGCCGTAAACCGGATTATTAGACGTTCGTACGACTTGAGAGAAATTCTCTATTATTTCTTAGGTCCGAGACTTGCATAGGGGACGATCGAGGGGCGGTTGCTTACGGACGCATGTCATTTGTTGGAGTATTTCCATTCTTGCCATTTTCGAGGCAAGTATCATATGTCGAGTTCGGTTTATATTGAAACTTTGATCATGCTTGTGGTTTTGTTCATGATGTTGAATATGAGATGTATTTCTGAAATTTCTCGTGGTATTCGTTGTTATTCGTTTGTATTGATGAACATATTGAAATGCATATATGTATGCATAGTTGATTGATTTATGGTATAAATGATCCGAGGGTATCATGAAGATCTATGCTGAGGGCGCTGGATCGAATGTCCACCATGCGTTGGTCCGACGGGATCATCATGGGGATCTATGCTGAGGGCGCTGGATCGCTGGACGGGTTTTCCACCATGCGTTGGTCCGACGGGATCATCATGGGGATCTATACCAAGGGCGCTGGATCGCTGGATTACCATGTACTGTGTTGATGGAATCGTGAGGATTCGCATCGTGGATTCCGGTGACGGAAGTCCGTTTTGCATGTTTTATGATGCATTGATGATTTATGTATTACGATACTTGTACTAGCATTGTTTGCTAACCCCTTCGGGGGTGGACATTGTTTTGATGTTCAGGTAGCCGAGGAGCAGGGAAGCAACCACAGTACCGACAGGACGATGAAATGGCTCAGTGATGTGGTTGATGTTATTGTTATTGTGATTTGTCTTATTGGTCTATTTAGTACTCGAGTACGTCTGTTTTAATAATGTTTTTTTTCGATATGGTTGTATAAGTTAACTCATTTGATCGGTTGAAACAAATCTGTATTTGAACTTCAGTTGTACGATTGGATTATATTTACACTCCTTTTTAAATTAGCCTTGTAGATCCTTACCTAAAGGGTTTACGGCGCTGTAATTATTCCGAATATCTCGGGGTGTTACAGAATATGGTATCAGAGCTAAGATTCATGGATATCTTGGCAGTCGGGTTAGTTGGGTCTGTTTACGTTATTTGATTATTGGTCATTCGTAACATCACTGCTGAGCCAGCATCGTCGTGTGGACCGTGGTTGTAAGTTCCTAAATCTCAAATACTACCGTTTTATTTTATTCATGTTTTGTGAACATTGATGGATGTACTTTTAGAAAGTTTGCCCTGGATATTGAGTATTTATGTTTACAGTATGTTGAGAGGAGGTCGTGAACGCGGACGCGTTCGTGGACGCGGACGTGGAAATGCGATACAAGAAGAGTCGGTATCTACCCCAGAGATAACCGCTAGTCAAACGGATTCCCATTCCGGGGGACAGTAGGGATCGGCAAATAATAATGCAGATCCTAACGTGCCGGGAGTGCTTCAGTAGGTGGTTGCCCAGATAAACCAGTTTGCTCAAGTTGTGGATCGCATGCAGACGGCGATGGGACAGCAGCATAACGTGGATAATCGAGGAGACAAATGGCTTACCGAAGTGATCAAATTGCATCCTCCGAAATTTGACGGTTCTGCTGAGATGCTTTCTTGGGATCACTGGCTGAAGGAATTAGAAAAGATTTTTGCGGGGATTAACTGTCCCAACGATAGGAAGGTTCCGGTCGCCCAGTATCTTCTGACAGGGGAGGCTTTCGACTGGTGGGAGGCCATTCGACCGAAGGAGCACAATGTTGACTGGACGGAATTCAAATTGATGATGGAAGCACAGTATTGTCCTCGCCCAGTTAGAGAAGCCCGAGTTCGGGAGTTTTTCTCACCACAAAATTCAGAAGCATCTGTGACGGACATGATTAAGACCTTTAATCACCAGCTGACTTATGTGCGCCACTTGGTCAGGACCGAGGCGGAAAGGATTTTCCATTTTGACATGCGAATGAAGCCGGAAATTCAGCAATATATGTCCGGATTTGAATGTACCACCTTGCGACAGTATCAGGACAAGGCGTTGGCCTATGATATGAAGGAGGCACCAGTAGAGAAATCGACGGAAGCAAAGAAACAGAAGGTGTCTCGCAACTTCACGGAGAATAAGAGTAGCGGGCCTCGCAGGGGTGTAACGCCCGGTTTTTCCCGGTACGTTAATTATTTTCATGGTATTTAGTTATTTTAAATGATGGGTTTAATTAATTAGCCAAGTTAGATTAAAATACAAGTCTTGGGCTAAGTTAATTGAAAGATTTAATTATATTGGGCTAGTAAAAGAAATGAGTTTTGAGCCTAGCCCATTAATGAAGTCATTAGGCTTTATCCTAAAATGATTTATTAATCATAATTAAGAAAAATATCACAAAAACCCTAAATTTCTTCCTCCCTCCCTCCTTGCGGCCGAGAGACATATCTCTCCCATCTCTCTCTCGTTTTTTTTCTCTTCCAAAGCCACAATCATCTTTCTCTTTCACTTCCTTGTTGGTGTAACAAGCTTAGGTAAGATCTTTTAAGGTGTTTTAATCTTTTCTTTTGATTTATATTCAATTAATTGTTTTAAGTGTTGATTATCATCTAGAAATTTCATCTCCATCTTCTATATGGTGTATGATGAGTCTAGATGATCATATTATGTAAAAGATCTATATGATTCATAAAAATCATCAAGTTGTAACTTGTGTGATTTAAAGAAGATAGATCTTATGGTTTAACCAATGTTGTTATTGTTATAAGTTGTATGTTATCATCATCCCTAGATTATATCTACACCCTATACATGGTCTATGATGGATCTAGATGATTATATAAAATACAAGGTCTAAATGAACCATGGAAATCACCAAGTTTTATTTAGGTGATAAAATGTGATAGATCTTGTGAATGGTTATAATTCTTGTTAATTATTAATTTGATTCTCAACATATCCATATCAATATGTTTAGATCTAAGTATACAACTTTATAACATCTTCTAAGATGTGTATATAAATGTTTGTGTATTTGAAAGATCAAGGAACCCTTAAAAAAGGGGAAAATTATGAGTTTAAGTGGTTTGTCATATATTATGTTGATTTGATTCTTTTCCTTGTGACTAAATGAAATGCCAATGACCCCTAGCCCTTTTAGTGCCACCATATTCATGGGGACTAAATTGGGGTGATAAACACATCTAGGAATGTGTTTCAAAAGGGAGAGGAATGGATTGGTTAAAAAGATTAAGGGTTGGCTACGATTCTGTTTCCATCAGATTTGTAGTCATCTTACAAATATCATAACTTGAATTATATAACTCAAACGGATCTCAAACCTGTGCCAAAAGTTTACAAATTGTGTTGGGTAACTTTCTTATGAAGGTCACTCTCACTAATTAGGATTTACCCATGGGCAAGAACAGCATCTTTGCTGGTAGGTCTGATCCGGGTCTGATCTGATAGGTCAATTTGTTTTATTCGTTTCTAGGGCTTGGGAAATGATCTAATGGGATTCGAAGTTCCCACATGTGTGTTATGACCTAAAGTTGTGATCTGGAGTTTATGGGATGTTATCTCCAAGTATTTCTTGGTCATATTGAGTTCACACTCCAGATCAGTTTTCTGTCATCAGCTTTTAAGGGTTTTGTAATTAGTCATGTTGTGAATTTCGTATCTAGTGTTTGGGAAACCCTTTTTGGTCGATTCCAACTCTGAGACTTTGGTATTTATGTCTATTATCTCTTTGATTTTTAGTTTGGACAATGTCTACCCAAAAGTTGGGTAGAATTGGCCAACACTACTGATTCCTATGATTTGGGACTGCATTGCGATGTCTTTTTAAAAGCATCATAATAAATTCATATTTTGGAGTTAGAGTGAGTTCTTTACTGTTTTAAAAAGGGGTAAGACTCTAGTTTCTTAGAAAAATTTAATATTGATATGTTAATACTTAGGAAAATTAAGTAAATCCATCTTTAACAGCGGGTCTATTTTTAGACCTTGCTGTCCAGATTTTTGTTTAAGTCTTTAAGCTTCATCTTTGGGTATATCCTAACTCCTAGTTTATAATAGGTGAATTTTTGGCATTTTCTCAAGTGTGGTAGCCAGTTTTGATTTAGCAATCTCCCTTAAGTATTCAAGGTGAGTTCTCTCACTCCATTGTCTCAATATTTATGATTGCTAGGTTAGCACGTGAGTGTTAAATTATTATTATAGTATGATAATATGAATGCATGCTTAAATTGTTAATTATACATGTGCACTGTATGTTTATTGTTGAGGGGATCATAGCAATTATCCGGCTTTTGTCCGGTGCGCGTGGTTAGGTATAATTACTCCAATACCCTCCGGGATGTGAGGTGAGGGTAAGATTAACCCAATACTCTTCGGTTTGTGAGATGCGGGTAACCTACTAGCCCTCCTTATAAGCTTTGATTTGTTCTTGGCTTATGTTTAAAATGTTATAACTATATATTTTAATCTAGGTCTAGTGATTGTGGATATTGGTATAATGTTGTGTTTGAATTCACTAAGCTTTGTGCTTACGGTTTTACTTAACATTTTCAGGTATTACGATTAAGGAGGCTAAGGATGTGGGAGCATTCGTGACACACTGTGATTTATTTTAAGTCAATGAACATTTTTAGTACTTCCACTTTTGACATTTCTATTTTAGAAAGTTTTACTTATGTTGTTTTCTTTAGAAGTTTGATAACTTGATTGCCATTACTGGCTTATTAAATTAAATAAATGAAGCCCCTTTATGAATTGGTGTCAAACTTTATATTATTTCCGGAAAAAAAAAAAAAATAATTTTTGGGTGTTACAAGTTGGTATCGGAGCTTTTCATTTGAGTGAACTAGGCCTTCTTAGGGATGTCTAGACTTAAATTTAAAACATTTTATTTCTCTTGTACAAAGTTTATTAAAAACTAGCAGTGAAGATGTCACTGCAGCTTGGCCATTACCCAAGTAAGTTTTATTTACTAATTGAGTTTAAATTTTATTACTTATCAAACACAATAGTATGCTCCATTTATGACATATCCCAAAGACTAGCCTAGGAGGATAATTATATGCCTTTAGTGCTACTATCTACCATGTGAGAATTTAGGCCTTTTAGATCTACCATGAGTGTGAATTAAACTGTTACGGCTAGGAGCAAGTGAAATTTTGAAACTAGACCAAACCGAAATTGGAACTTCTATATTGAATGATAGAAGGGCCCCTATTATTCAATATATTGGAGCCGGTTTTGGGGACGGGGCAAGGTTGAAAAGTTTTCACAAGTGAGTGTTTTCGATTTCTTAGACATGCATAGGTTGAATCGTTTTTCTTTTCTTATCAATTTTAGATGGCTCCTTTGCTCGCCTCAATGCAATTCAAATAGCTCAAGTTAGGGAACTCGTTCTTTGAGGAGTTCAATAATGCTTTTAACGAGATCATTCCGAATGTCACGGCTAACATCATTGATCAAGTTCGTGCTCTGCTAGATGAGCGTATGGCATGCACCTCCGCTTCGGGGGCCTCTGTTCCTCCCGCTCGTGATTTAATGTACTACTACGAGAAGTTCGGCAAGTGCACCACCTCATTGGGATGGGGAGGACGATCCATGGCGGCTAAGCACCGGTTATTCGACGTGGAGGGCACCTTTATGACTATAGGGTGCCCAGACCGGTTAGAGTGTTGGTAGCAAAGAACCACCGAGGAAGCGGGGTAAGACATGGTGGAACACCACCACGGGAAGAATGATCAAGGAGTCTGAAGGGCGATTACTTGGGCCCGCTTTGTGGAGTGGTTCGAGGCACGGTATGTGCCTAGGTGGAGCAACAAATAATGATGCAGAGTTCATGGCGTTACAATGCACCACCGAGTCTGTTAGTGATCTGAACGCCAAGTTCATGGAGATGCTTTCTTTCCGTCCTACTTTGGCTGGAGATGAAGCATGGCTTGTTAGTCGATACATCTCGATTTTACGTACCGAGATCCGGGAATTTGTGAGCATGCAAGACTTTACGACCTTGGGTGCGCCATGGGGCACTGAAGAGAGAGATTGAGCCGCAAACTCAATCTAAGAGGAAACTGGAGAGCACTGTCTCTAAAACTTCTAATGAGGCTCATAAGAAGACAAAGTTTGGGGATAAACCAAGATATGAATACAAGCCATCTGCGAAGCAGGGTGATCGACCCCATTGGTGTGTTATAACTGCAAGAAGGAAGGGCATCACTGGAAGAATTGCAAGGCTCCAAAAGCCATTCTGATTTCTGTTACTACCATCTGCAAATGCGGTACCAGCTTTGTTACAATTGCCAAGAGAAGGGGCACAAGAAGCCCGATCGCCCAAAGTCAAGAAGAATGGGAATGCAAATCCCAATCGCTTCGACCTCTAACGGACCAACTATGTTGACACGAGGACGTGTCCACCACTACGAGGGAGGAGCTGCGAAGCCCGCGATCAGAAAGGTGTAAACATCTCTTTCTTATCTTTTATCTTATGCTATGCCATAGAGTAATTGTTTTATTGATTAAATATTATGAATCAGGCACTTATCTGTTAGATTCTCACCCTGCCGCTGTTATGTTTGATTCTGGCGCTACTCACTCCTTCGTGTCACGCGCGTTCATAAATCGTTTGGGGTGTGGTGTCGGGAAACTAGCACGTCCCATGGTTATCGGAGTTGCCGACAATCGCACTATCTTCGTTACTGATGTTTATCGGGGTTGTACCCTTGAATTTTCGGGAGTTGAATTCCCCATTGATCTTATCCCTATTGCTATGAGGGAACTTTGCGTTATTGTGGGTATGGATTGGCTCGATGCATTCAATGCAGAAATTCTTTCTCGCAAGAGACAAGTTCGTGTTCAAAACCCTAGGGGTGGAGAACTTATTATTCAAGGAGATATTCCCCATTTGGATATTGCTTCTTGTACCTCTGCTATTGCACTCGATAATGTTCCAGTTGTTTCCGACTTTGGTGACGTCTTTCCTGAGGAACTCCCGGGTTTGCCACCTATTAGGCAAGTGGAGTTTCGCATTGATTTAGTACTGGCGCTGCTCCGATCGCCAAATCTCCTTATCGTTTGGCGCCACCCGAGATGAAAGAGCTTCAAGATCGATTACAGGAGCTTAGTGATAAGGGGTTTATACGGCCAAGTTTCTCGCCGTGGGGTGCTCCTATACTTTTCGTGAAAAAGAAGGACGGTTCTCTAAGAATGTGTATAGATTATCGGGAGTTGAATAAACTCACGATAAAGAACCGTTATCCTTTACCTCGTATCGACAATCTTTTCGACCAACTCCAAGGAGCGTCTTGGTTTTCCAAGATTGATTTGCGTTCCGGTTATCATCAGATGCGAGTTCGTGACTGTGACATTGAGAAAACGGCGTTCCGAACCCGATACGGACACTTTGAATTTGTGGTGATGCCATTTGGACTCACTAATGCACCCGCTGCTTTTATGGATCTTATGAATCGGGTGTGTGGTCCGATGCTCGACCGTTCGGTCATTGTGTTCATTGACGATATTTTGGTCTATTGTAAGACCAGGGAGGAGCAAGAAAAGCACATTCGGGAACTTCTAGAGACACTACGGAGAGAACGGCTTTATGCTAAATTTTCTTAGTGTGAATTTTGGTTAGAAGAGGTTCAATTCTTGGGCCACGTGGTGAACAAGGAAGGTATCAAGGTCGATCCGGCCAAGATTGATGCGGTTAAGAAATGGGAAGCTCCTAAATCGCCTTCGGAGATTCGTAGTTTCTTAGGTTTGGCCGGTTACTATCGTAGGTTTATTGAAAATTTCTCAAAGATTGCTCTACCTCTTACGCGATTGACCAAGAAGTCGGAGAAATTTGTTTGGGGTCGGAACATCGGTTGCATTTGAAGATCTTAGGACGCGGTTGTGTAATGCCGGTTTTGACTTTACCTAAGGAGTGGAGGACATGGTAGTGTATCGCGACGCATCTCTCCGTGGTTTTGGTGCCGTGTTGATGCAACGGGTAAGGTGATAGCTTATGCGTCTCGCCGACTAAAACCTCACGAAAGGAACTACCCCACTCATGACTGGAATTAGGAGTCGTTGTTTTTGCTCTCAAGATATGGAGGCACTACCTTTACGGGGTTAAGTGTATCATTTACACCGACCATAAAAGTTTGAAGTACCTTTTCGATCAGCGGGATTTGAATATGAGGCGTTAGATGGTTAGATGTGGTGAAAGATTACGAGTGAGATTCACTACCACCCCAGAAAGCTAATGTGGTAGCCGACGCACTCGATCGTAAGCAATCTGTCGAACCGATTCGAGCTAAATGTCTTCGGATGACAATGGAGACATCATTATTGGGTATGATTCGAGATGCTCAAGATGTGGCGACTCAAGAGGGGAACCTAAATCGTGAAAGGATTGTGAATGAGTTACCTAAAATGGAGCGAGATGGGCGTGGATTACTAACTCTTTATGGTAGGGTTTGGGTTCCATTTACTGGTGGGAACCGGAAAACTCTTATGGAAGAAGCTCACAGGTCCAAGTTTTCTATTCATCCGGGTGCTACAAAAATGTACCGAGATCTTCGTGAGGGTTATTGGTGGCACGGGATGAAGAATGATGTGGCTCGATATGTAGAAGAATGCCTGACATGCCGGAAGGTCAAAGCCGAACACCAGAAACCTCATGGGTAATTGCAACCTTTGGAGATTCCTGAGTGGAAATGGGAGCACTTAACCATGGACTTTATTACAAAACTTCCTAAGACTGCAAAGGGAGCGGATACGATATGGGTAGTTGTGGATCGATTGACGAAGAGTGCTCATTTCCTGGCCATCAAGGAAAGTTCTGCAGCTGAAAAATTGGCCGAGATTTTTGTTCGGGAGATAGTTTCATTGCACGGGGTGCCCGTATCTATTGTCTCTGATCGAGATACTCGATTCACCTCTCGATTTTGGCAGAAATTCCAAGAAGAATTGGGTACCCGATTACATTTCAGTATTGCGTTCCATCCGCAAACTGATGGGCAGAGTGAGCGGACGATACAGACTTTGGAGGACATGCTTCGGGCATGTGCAATTGATTTTGGAGGCAGTTGGGATGATCATCTTCATTTAGCCGAGTTTTCATATAACAACAGTTATCATTCAAGCATCGACAGGCCCCCGTATGAAGCATTGTATGGTAGGAAGTGTAGAACCCCAATGTGTTGGGGTGAGGTTGGACAGAGGGTGCTCGGTAGCACCGATATTGTTTTGAAGACCACGGAGAAAATCAAAATGATCAGGGATCATTTGGTCACCGCTAGGAGTCGTCAGAAGAGTTATGCAGATAAGCGACGCTCCGATCTTGAGTTTCAGGTTGGGGATCATGTGTTATTAAAGGTCTCCCCTTGGAAGGGTGTGATTAGGTTCCGCAAGCGTGGGAAGTTGGGACCTCGGTTTATTGGACCTTATAAGATCATAGCTCGCGTTGGTAAGGTAGCATACCGGTTGGAGCTGCCTGACGAGCTTAGTTTGATTCATAACACCTTCCACGTGTCTCGATTGAGGAAGTGCATTGTTGACGATACCGCCGTGGTACCTCCGAAGACATCCAAATTGACGAACGGCTCAACTATGTTGAGAAACCTATCGCGGTTGTTGATCGAAATTCAAAGACCCTTCGGAGCGGCAAGACTGCTTATTGTTAAGGTTCGGGCGGCATAGGAAGGGATACGAGTGTACATGGGAACCTGAAGACGAGATGAGGGCGCATTATCCCGAGTTATTCAGAGGGACTGACTTCGAGGCCGAAGTCCCTTCTTAGTAGGGGAGAGTTGTAACGCCCGGTTTTTCCCGGTACGTTAATTATTTTGATGGTATTTAGTTATTTTAAATGATGGGTTTAATTAATTAGCCAAGTTAGATTAAAATACAAGTCTTGGGCTAAGTTAATTGAAAGATTTAATTATATTGGGCTAGTAAAAGAAATGAGTTTTGAGCCTAGCCCATTAGTGAAGTCATTAGGCTTTATCCTAAAATGATTTATTAATCATAATTAAGAAAAATATCACAAAAACCCTAAATTTCTTCCTCCCTCCCTCCTTGCGGCCGAAAGACATATCTCTCCCATCTCTCTCTCGTTTTTTTTTCTCTTCCAAAGCCACAATCATCTTTCTCTTTCACTTCCTTGTTGGTGTAACAAGCTTAGGTAAGATCTTTTAAGGTGTTTTAATCTTTTCTTTTGATTTATATTCAATTAATTGTTTTAAGTGTTGATTATCATCTAGAAATTTCATCTCCATCTTCTATATGGTGTATGATGAGTCTAGATGATCATATTATGTAAAAGATCTATATGATTCATAAAAATCATCAAGTTGTAACTTGTGTGATTTAAAGAAGATAGATCTTATGGTTTAACCAATGTTGTTATTGTTATAAGTTGTATGTTATCATCATCTCTAGATTATATCTACACCCTATACATGGTGTATGATGGATCTAGATGATTATATAAAATACAAGGTCTAAATGAACCATGGAAATCACCAAGTTTTATTTAGGTGATAAAATGTGATAGATCTTGTGAATGGTTATAATTCTTGTTAATTATTATTTTGATTCTCAACATATCCATATAAATATGTTTAGATCTAAGTATACAACTTTATAACATCTTCTAAGATGTGTATATAAATGTTTGTGTATTTGAAAGATCAAGGAACCCTTAAAAAAGGGGAAAATTATGAGTTTAAGTGGTTTGTCATATATTATGTTGATTTGATTCTTTTCCTTGTGACTAAATGAAATGCCAATGACCCCTAGCCCTTTTAGTGCCACCATATTCATGGGGACTGAATTTGGGTGATAAACACATCTAGGAATGTGTTTCAAAAGGGAGAGGAATGGATTGGTTAAAAAGATTAAGGGTTGGCTACGATTCTGTTTCCATCAGATTTGTAGTCATCTTACAAAAATCATAACTTGAATTATATAACTCAAACGGATCTCAAACCTGTGCCAAAAGTTTACAAATTGTGTTGGGTAACTTTCTTATGAAGGTCACTCTCACTATTTAGGACTTTACCCATGGTCAAGAACAGCATCTTTGCTGGTAGGTCTGATCCGGGTCTGATCTGATAGGTCAATTTGTTTTATTCGTTTCTAGGGATTGGGAAATGATCTAATGGGATTCCAAGTTCCCACATGTGTGTTATGACCTAAAGTTGTGATCTGGAGTTTATGGGATGTTATCTCCAAGTATTTCTTGGTCATATTGAGTTCACACTCCAGATCAGTTTTCTGTCATCAGCTTTTAAGGGTTTTGTAATTAGTCATGTTGTGAATTTCGTATCTAGTGTTTGGGAAACCCTTTTTGGTCGATTCCAACTCTGAGACTTTGGTATTTATGTCTATTATCTCTGTGATTTTTAGTTTGGACAATGTCTACCCAAAAGTTGGGTAGAATTGGCCAACACTACTGATTCCTATGATTTGGGACTGCATTGCGATGTCTTTTTAAAAGCATCATAATAAATTCATATTTTGGAGTTAGAGTGAGTTCTTTACTGTTTTAAAAAGGGGAAAGACTCTAGTTTCTTAGAAAAATTTAATATTGATATGTTAATACTTAGGAAAATTAAGTAAATCCATCTTTAACAGCGGGTCTGTTTTTAGACCTTGCTGTCCAGATTTTTGTTTAAGTCTTTAAGCTTCATCTTTGGGTATATCCTAACTCCTAGTTTATAATAGGTGAAGTTTTGGCATTTGCTCAAGTGTGGTAGCTTTTGATTTAGCAATCTCCCTTAAGTATTCAAGGTGAGTTCTCTCACTCCATTGTCTCAATATTTATGATTGCTAGGTTAGCACGTGAGTGTTAAATTATTATTATAGTATGATAATATGAATGCATGCTTAAATTGTTAATTATACATGTGCGTATGTTTATTGTTGAGGGATCATAGCAATTATCCGGCTTTTGTCCGGTGCGCGTGGTTAGGTATAATTACTCCAATACCCTCCGGATGTGAGGTGAGGGTAAGATTAACCCAATACTCTTCGGTTTGTGAGATGCGGTAACCTACTAGCCCTCCTTATAAGCTTTGATTTGTTCTTGGCTTATGTTTAAAATGTTATAACTATATATTTTAATCTAGGTCTAGTGATTGTGGATATTGGTATAATGTTGTGTTTGAATTCACTAAGCTTTGTGCTTACGGTTTTACTTAACATTTTCAGGTATTACGATTAAGGAGGCTAAGGACTGACGGGAGCATTCGTGACACACTGTGATTTATTTTAAGTCAATGAACATTTTTAGTACTTCCGCTTTTGACATTTCTATTTTAGAAAGTTTTACTTATGTTGTTTTCTTTAGAAGTTTGATAACTTGATTGCCATTATTGGCTTATTAAATTAAATAAATGAAGCCCCTTTATGAATTGGTGTCAAACTTTATATTATTTCCGCAAAAAAAAAAAAAATAAAAAAAAAAATAATTTTTGGGTGTTACAAGGGGTGAGTCCTCTTTTCATTCATCCAGGAGACCTCCGCATCCTTCTCGAGGTGGAAAGAAATTCCGGGCAGCACCAACCGTTTCAGACGCAGGGAAGAAGTGTTATAACTGTGGCAAAGCGGAACATGTTCGACGTGATTGTTTTGCACTTGCTATGACCTGTTTCGAGTGTGGACAGGAAGGACATCGCGCAACATTTTGTGGGAATGCGACCCGATCTTTTGGTACTCGCACTCCTGTACCAGTTCCGAAGGACACTAGTGTAAACCAGACGCAGCAGAGCGGTTTCCCACAGCAGAATGTTGGGAAAAGAGAGGCATCCAGCGCTGGGTCCGTTCCTCCACGTATTTATGAGATGAAGAAGGATGATCAGAACACAGCTGTTGCATCAGGTACGATTCAGATCCTTTTGCAACCAGTTAGTGTCTTGTTCGATTCGGGAGCTACGCATTCTTTTATATCTTTGAACTGTGTTAATCGTTTGAAAATCTCGTGCTTGTATAATTATGAATCTTATGTTGTGGGATTACCGAGCGGAGAGAAAATTGTGGGAACCCTAGAAGCTAGGGATTTTCCAGTGACTATAGGAGGAAGAGATTGGCTATCGAATCTTATTGTAGTTGACATCTACGGTGACGATTTAATTCTCGGAGACGATTGGCTCAACCGTTATGGAGCTATTCTGAATTACCGGGAGAGAGTTATTTCTATCATTGCTGATGATGGATCTGAACACTTATTCCAAGGATGGAGACCGGGAAGCTCGGGAAAATTAATCAAGGCAATGAAAGCCGTGAAATTACTGAAGCAGGGATGTCATGGACTTTGGTGCTATGCCATGAGGAAAGAGGAAAGAATAGAGCTCTCATCGATTCCAGTTGCGAATGAAATCTCCGACGTATTTCCTGACGAACTACCTGGGCTACCTCCGCAGAGGGAAGTGGAATTCACCATCGAATTAGAGCCTGGAGCAGCCCCTATTTCCAGAGCACCATACCGCATGGCACCAACCGAGATGTATGAACTCAAGAAGCAACTGGAGGAATTGTCACAGAAGGGTTATATTCAACCTAGCGTTTCTCCTTGGGGAGCGCCCGTCCTCTTTGTCCGGAAGAAAGACGGATCCCTCCGACTGTGTATCGATTACAGGGAGCTTAACAAAATGACGATCAAGAATAAGTATCCTATACCTCGAATCGACGACTTGTTTGATCAACTGCAAGGGGCAAGGGTATTCTCGAAGATTGACTTGCGATCATGATACCGTCAGTTGAGAATTAAGGAATCGGATGTACCGAAGTCTCCTTTCAGATCCCGGTACGGGCATTATGAATTTGTAGTAATGCCATTTGGACTTACCAATGCTCCTGCGGTGTTCATGCAATTGATGAATCGGGTATTCTTAGAATACTTGGATATATTTGTGGTCATCTTCATTGATGACATCTTGATATATTCGAAGGACGCAGAGGAGCATTTGCGCGTGGTTTTGAGCACCTTGAGGAAGGAACAACTGTATGCAAAGCTTTCCAAGTGCGAGTTCTCGCTTAGGAAAGTAACCTTCCTTGGGCATGTGATATCAGCCGACGGGGTTCAGGTGGACCCGAAGAAAGTCGAAGCAATCTTGGAATGGGAAGTTCCTAGTAACGTGAAAGAAGTCCGGAGTTTCCTAGGACTTGTTGGATATTATCGCCGCTTCGTAGAGGGATTTTCCAAAATTGCTCGTCCGCTCACTCAGCTGTTGCAGAAAACTCAAAAGTTCACGTGGAGTGAGAAGTGTCAGGCTAGTTTTGACGAACTTAAGAGGAGACTGACGACAGCACCTATATTAGCGCTACCAGAGGGAACTGATGGATTCATGGTATACAGCGACGCTTCGAATCAGGGTCTGGGCTGTGTGTTGATGCAAAAGGATAAGGTGATTGCTTATGCTTCTCGGCAATTGAAACCGTATGAGGTTAATTACCCGACTCACGATCTGGAGCTAGCAGCTGTGGTCTTTGCCTTGAAAATTTGGCGACATTATTTGTACGGTACTCGTTTCCAGATCTTTACAGACCATAAGAGCCTCAAGTACATTTTCAGTCAGAAAGAATTAACCATGAGGCAGAGAAGGTGGCTGGAATTGATCAAGGATTACGACTTGGAGATTCTCTATCATCCGGGGAAAGCAAACGTAGTAGCCGATGCATTGAGCCGTAAACCTATTTCTCTTCGAGTGTTGAAAGCACTTACATCCCAAACCAGTATTCAATGAGAACTGATCCGCGAGGGGATTGAAGTATGGGCACCAGGAATCCAAGGGCAACTTTATGTGATGGAACTGACTTCATCACTAGTCGAGGAGATCAAGTCTAAGCAGTTGAACGATTCTATGATCCTTCGATTATGTGACGAAGTAAAGAAATGAAAAGCCCCAGGATTCGTGTTACAAGACGATGGAGTTCTGAGATTTCAGAGTCGACTTTGCGTTCCCGATGATGATGATCTGAGACGGACTATTCTGAAGGAAGCTCACAGCGCGCCCTATTCTATTCACCCTAAAGTGAAGATGTATAAGGACTTAAAACAAAACTTCTGGTGGGGGAATATGAAGAAGGACGTAGCAGAGTATGTTTCGAGGTGCTTGACTTGTCAGCAAGTTAATATTGAACATCAGCGACCTGCCGGAATGTTAAAGCCGCTTCCAATCCCTGAATGGAAGTGGGAGGACATCTCGATGAATTTCATCACCAGTATGCCAAGGACTAGAACGGGAATGAACATGATTTGGGTTGTAATTGATCGACTAACCAAGTCGGCTCATTTCCTAGGAATTAGAGATACATGGGGACCCGAGAGATTGGCGCGAGTATTTATTGCGGAGATAGTCAGATTGCATGGGACGCCGAAGACCATTATTTTGGATCGAGATGGTCGTTTCGTGTCGCACTTCCGAAAGCGATTCACAGGGCTTTGGGATCGAGCTCAACTTTAGCACGGCTTATCATCCCCAACGGACGGCCATCCAAAGGACTATTCAAACGGTAGAAGACATGCTTAGAGCTTGTGCATTGGATTGGTCAACCGATTGGGAAGTTCACTTGCCCTTGATCGAGTTCACCTATAATAATAGTTGGCACGCTTCTATTAAAATGGCACCATTTGAAGCTTTGTACGGGAGAAGATGCCGATCACCCCTGTGTTGGGATGATTCTTCGGATTTGATCGGGACGGAACCGGAATTGATTATTCAGACTCAAGAGAAGATAGCTTTGATTCGAGAAAGACTGTTGACTGCCCAGAGTCGACAGAAATCTTATGCAGATGTACGTCGTCGTCCTCTAGAGTTCGACGCTGGGGACCATATTGAAGGTGTCTCCTACACGAGGGATTTTCCGTTTTGGGAGGAGAGGCAAGCTTAGTCCAAGATATATCGGACCATTCGAGATCCTCGGGAGGGTTGGAGATTTAGCATACAGGTTGGCCTTACCGCCATCGCTGAGTCACGTTCACAATGTGTTTCACGTATCCCAACTGCGGAAGTATGTACCGGACCCCAGTCACGTCATTGATTTCGACGAGATCGAGATAGCTAATGATGGCACCTTCGAAGAGAGACCAATCAAGATACTTGAGAGTCGGATCAAACAGTTGAGGAATAAACCAATACACTTGGTTAAAGTACAATGGTCACGATACGGAGTCGAAGAGGCCACTTGGGAAACAGAGGACAGTATGAAGACTAGATATCCGGAGTTGTTTTCATCTTAAGTTTCGGGACGAAACTTCTTTTTAGGGTGGGTGGATGTAATACCAGAGATTTCTGATATGTATTTGGAACTGTGATATTGTAATTATTGTACCTTTGTCTGAGTATTATTCTCCGTATTTCATAATCCGATGTTGTCGAGCGTATGATTTCATGATTAAGAATAAAATCGTAATTCTGCGCATGTAGCGCACGCTATCATCTATGTGTAGCATACGCTAACATGGATTCATAGCGCAAGCTACAAAGGAACATTAGCGCACGCTATGCGTGGTCAATTTGATTGAGACGTGCGGTAGGTGAGATCTGGCCAGGGGACCCCTGTCGGATTGTGTCGGGATGAACCTGGACGGCTTCCGGGAAAAGCCAAGTCAACGCCTTAGTGCACGCTACAGGTATGTGCATAGCGCACGCTAAGTGCTGAATACAGTAAAGTCAGTGAGCCGTTAGCGCACGCTACGAGCAGGGACTAGCGCGCGCTAATAGCCATTTCTTATAAATAGGACAGCATCCTATTCGTAATTTCAGTTCTTTCTTCTCCCATACCCGAATTCTTACACTTAGAACATAACTTCCTTCATCCTAAACACTTCATATCAACATCCTAGCTCGTGATTGAAGATCGTATATCTTTGGAGATTGGTGTTCAAGCCTTCGGTGTTGGATTGCTTCGATTTCCTCCGTGTTCTTCACTACTTTGAGGTAGGTGATTCTTCAACGATATTAGTAATGTTCTTAAGGACGTTTGATCATATTTTGATAGCTAGTTATTTCGTTTATAATCGGTCATCACATGTTAGAAGGATACTTTTGACGTATCGGCACTATATATCGTATGAACCCTTGAACCTTTTTAGTAATTGGACTCCTAGCATTTTCAAACCGATTTGTGATCAGTAGATGGAGATTTTCAAGTTCTTATGCGTTTACATAGAAGGATCGTACGTTTTGACACTTATATCGGATTGAACTCAGAATATACCTTGAAGATCTAAGATGAACAATGGTGTTGTGATGATTATACGTATCTTTGCATCGCATGGTCATTTAGTACGTATAGAACTTTCACAAAACTTTATTAGCATGATATGCTCGAGGATGACTGGTTTTATCACCATAGAATTTATGAGTTCATCACCATTCAATCCAGTTTTCTGTCTGTAGTAATCTGCCATGCAAAGTTAGCGCACGCTAACATACGTAAGTTAACGTGCGCTATCGGGGATAAGTTAACGCACGATACGTACGTAACGTACGTTATGATGTCAGCCGAGTCAACTGTCAGTCCGTGGCTAGCGTACGCTAGGCTTATACGATAGCGTACGCTAACAGGCGGGCTTAGCGCACGTTACGTAGAGTACGTAGCGCACGCTAAGCAGTCCAGGCAGATTGTTTATTTTGAGCTTTTGGGCCGTAAACCGGATTATTAGACGTTCGTACGACTTGAGAGAAATTCTCTATTATTTCTTAGGTCCGAGCCTTGCATAGGGGACGATCGAGGGGCGGTTGCTTACGGACGCGTGTCATTTGTTGGAGTATTTCCATTCTTGCCATTTTCGAGGCAAGTATCATATGTCGAGTTCGGTTTATATTGAAACTTTGATCATGCTTGTGGTTTTGTTCATGATGTTGAATATGAGATGTATTTCTGAAATTTCTCGTGGTATTCGTTATTATTCGTTCGTATTGATGAACATATTGAAATGCATATATGTATGCATAGTTGATTGATTTATGGTATAAATGATCCGAGGGGATCATGAGGATCTATGCTGAGGGCGCTGGATCGAATGTCCACCATGCGTTGGTCCGACGGGATCATCATGGGGATCTATGCTGAGGGTGTTGGATCGCTGGACGGGTTTTCCACCATGCGTTGGTCCGACGGGATCATCATGGGGATCTATACCAAGGGCGCTGGATCGCTGGATTACCCTGTACTGTGTTGATGGAATCGTGAGGATTCGCATCGTGGATTCCGGTGACGGAAGTCCGTTTTCCATGTTTTATGATGCATTGATGATTTATGTATTACGATACTTGTACTAGCATTGTTTGCTAACCCCTTCGGGGGTGGACATTGTTTTGATGTTCAGGTAGCCGAGGAGCGGGGAAGCAACCACAGTACCGACAAGACGATGAAATGGCTCAGTGATGTGGTTGATGTTATTGTTATTGTGATTTGTCTTCTTGGTCTATTTAGTACTCGAGTATGTCTGTTTTAATAATGTTTTTTTTCGATATGGTTGTATAAGTTAACTCATTTCATCGGTTGAAACAAATCTGTATTTGAACTTCAGTTGTACGATTGGATTATATTTACACTCCTTTTTAAATTAGCCTTGTAGATCCTTACCTAAAGGGTTTACGGCGCTGTAATTATTCCGAATATCTCAGGGTGTTACACTAAGTAGACCCAATTTTGTTGACTGGTTGCGGAATCTGATGATTGTACTCAGTATGGAGTCTCTGGGATACGTCTTGGAGGCGGACATTCCGCCGACTACAATCCGAACCAGGGGTAATCAGGAAGATATTGGCGTCCATGAAAAATGGGTCAAGGATGACGTGCTAGTCTATGGCTTTATGATGGGCTCAATGACAAATGAGCTGCAGAGAGCGCACGAGAAAATAACTTCTGCTAGGCAGATTCTCGCACACATGACTGAACTTTATGGAGAGCACAGTAAGACTACTAGATATGAGATATCAAAGCAGTTGTTCAGTGCTAGGATGAAAGAAGGAGAGAAAGTGGAAGACCACGTCCTCAAGATGATCTATATGATTGAGAGGCTCGAGGTGCTCAACTTTAATATGGATTTATCCCTTCAAATTAATCTCATCCTTCAATCTCTCCCTGACTCTTTCACGCAGTTTGTAATGAATTTCAACTGTAATAAAATTACATGCACATTAGCTGGGCTAATGAATAAACTGGTGACGGCGCAGTCTAACATGAAGACTAAACCGAGAGAGGCTGCTCTTGTGATTTCTTCTGGGCCTCGGAGGTCAAAGAACAAGAAGAAAAAGACCTACGAGCAGTACAAACCCAATAAAGGGGTACAGAAAGGAAAGGGCAAGGCTCGAAAGGTTCAAAAGGTAGGCGGTCCAAAACCTATGGACAAATGCCTTGAATGCGGTGAGCTGGGCCACTGGCGAAGGACTTGTCCCAAGATTAATGGCGCATTAGGTACGGAACTTTTTGTTTTTGAAACTAATTGTTCCGCTACTATATATTCTGCTTCATGGATTCTGGATTCAAGTGCCACTTCTCACATTTGTACTATGAATCAGGATCTGGAACGAAGTAGAAAACTTGAAGCTGGGGAAATAATGATAACTGTCGGAAGCAGACAAAGTGTCGAGGCAACCGATATTGGATCAATCCTACTGGGTATAGAATCCGGTTTTATTTTGACATTAGATGAAGTACTTGTTTTGCCCAAGGGGCATAAAAACATTGTATCCATTCCAGTCTTGGATCGGAAAGGATTTTGTTTCTTCATTGGAAATGGTAGTTGTAAAATTTATTTTCGAAATAAATTGGTTGGCACAGCTACATTGTTGAATGGTTTATATCATCCGAACATGCAAAATAAAACAGCAGTGACCACTATAACTAGGAAACGTAGTAGGCAAGATACTAATCAAGCTCTTAAATGGCACCTTAGACTTGGTCATGTTGGTCAGACCAAGGTTCAGAAAATGGAGAAAGATGGATTTTTAAGTCCATTGGGTGTAGAACCCTATCCAACTTATGAATCTTGCCTTAGAGGCAAAATGACTAAGTCCCCCTTCAAAGGGACTTTTAAAAGGGCTGCCGATAAACTTGGATTGGTACATACCGATGTTTGTGGTGCTTTAGAAGTATCCCGAGACGGATATCAGTATTTCATAATGTTCATAGATGATCATACTAGGTATGGGATTGTGTACTTAATGAAACATAAATCCGAAGCCTTTACTAAATTATTTAAGGCCCTAGTTGAAAAACAGACTGGATGTCATATCAAAGCACTTCGGTCAGACCGAGGTGGCGAATATATGAGCACAGAGTTTGATGAGTTCCTTAAGGAACATGGAATAGTTTCACAATTCACGTCGCCAGGAACCCCACAGTTAAATGGTGTTTCAGAAAGGAGAAATCGAGCTTTGTTAGACATGGTTCGCTCCATGTTAAATTACACTGATTTACCTATTTACCTATGGGGGTATGCCTTACTAACCGCTGCCTATATCCTTAATAGATGTCCTTCCAAATCCGTTCCTATCACTCCGCATGAGATGTGGAAAGGTAAGAAACCAAGCCTTAATCACATAAGGATTTGGGGATGTCCAGCCTATGTCAAGAAGGCTAAGGTGGACAAACTGGAAGCGTGGTCCATCAAAGGACGTTTCATTGGATATCCAGAGGACTCGATGGGTTCTCTATTCTACATGCCAGAAGACCATAGGGTCGTTGTGGCATTACAAGCGCACTTCCTTAAGGATGAATTCATTCAGGATGGTGGCTCGGGTAGAAATATCTCTTTGGAAGAGCATAATGAAGGTCCTAAGGAGACATCTGATCAGGGATAAGGAACCGAACCTATTGTAACACAACCACCACTTCGAAGGTCTGATAAGGTGTGTAAGCTGCAACGAGCCATTTATGGGCTGAAGCAAGCTTCTCCGAGTTGGAACATTTGATTTGACGAAGCAGTCAAGGACTTTGACTTCGTACGAAATGAGGAGGAACTGTGTGTTTACAAAAAGGTCAGTGGGAGCAATATTGTGTTCTTAGTACTATATGTAGATAATATTCTACTTATAGGAAATAACGTAGCAATGCTCAGCACTGTGAAAGCTTGGCTTTCTAAAACGTTCTCCATGAAAGACTTGGGAGAAGCTTCCTATATTCTAGGGATCAGTCTTTACAGAGATAGACCGCGAAGAATGATAGGACTTTCCCAAGCCCTATATATAGATAAAATCCTGAGAAGATTCAAGATGGATGAATCTAAAAGAGGGTTCCTTCCCATGCGACATGAAATTCATCTCACCACGAAAATGTGTCCTCAAAGTGAGGAAGACAATAGAGAGATGAGTAAGGTACCCTATGCCTCGACAGTGGGTAGCCTCATGTACGCTATGTTGTCTACGAGACCGGACTTAAACTACGCTGTGAGTATGGTAAGCCGATTTCAAGCAAACCCGGGAAGGGAACACTAAACTGCCATAAAGAACATTCTTAAGTACTTAAGATGAACTAGAGATTTGGTTCTTACTTATGGTGATGGAGAACTGAAGGTGATTGGATTCACCAATTCTGATTTTCATGGAGACAATGACGACTCTAAGTCGACATCTGGGTATTTATTTACTCTCAATTGAGGAGCAGTATCTTGGAGAAGCTCCAAGCAAACCACTACTGTAGATTCCACCTGCCAAGCAGAGTATCAAGCTGCCTCAGAGGCTAGCAAAGAAGCATTTTGAATGTAGAAGTTTGTGCAAGAACTTCAATGTGGTGCCTAATGCGGAGCTGCCTATATCACTATTTTGTGATAATGATGGAGTTGTTGCCCAAGCCAAGAAGACTAGGGCTCACCACAACACCAAGCATATAGAGAGAAAATACCACATCATTTGAGAGATGGTGGAAAAAGGATATGTTTCATTGCAAATAGTAGACTCAGAAGACAATGTCTCTTACCCGCTGACTAAGCCATTATCTCAGGCCGTCTTAGAAAGACATCTGAAGACATGGGTATTGGATATCATGATGTGTGGCATTGAGTGCAAGTGGGAGATTGTTAGGAATATGCCCTCGAATGCCACTCAGGGGATGAGAGAGTAAGGGCAATGTACTTGTAATTATGGAATAATTAATAAAAAGACAATACGATTCATTCATTGTTTATTGTATTTCAATTGCATTCTTGACTTGGTAAACATTGAAGTGAAGTCCATGTAAATAAATCGAACATTCCATTCTCATTATGGGGTAAGAGAAAATGCACTGGAAGTGTTTAAAGTTTATTTACGTAAATTGTTCGCAAGTCAATAAACTTAAAATGGGCATTAAGTTTTAATACGACTTGTATAACTGATGCTAGGACGTGTGCACATCTTGAAAGCATAGTTATAAGTATATTGGTGGGGCCAGTATACTCGAACATGACTCATACTCGATTCAGTCACACAGTATTCACTCTCGGAGAGTCGATGACGAATCGAAAGGTTGTGATAGTATACGTGGACCTTTGACTTGAGGGTTCAGTAGAGGATGTGCCTGTGACGTTTAGTTTGTCATTAGAGTAGTTAGACTCATTTGCTTAATTGCTGAGTCGACCTCGAAGTGCGGACTATACGGGCATGTAGCAGTCTTTACTGTACGCCAAGAAAGGATTCTATCTCCTGTTAGTGAGCAGGCGAATGTCCTATACGGTTAATGGCAAATAAGATCATAAGTCTTTGGCCAAAGCATTCTGATATAGTCGTATTAGATACACTATTAATCAGTCGGTCTTGATTTGCATTAACACATGTATAGAGTCTAGTCAATAGTAGGGTTTGACTTTACCGTGACCCGAAGACTTGACCGGGACATATGATAAAGGGTCTATACGTATATAGTATTCACGACATAATGGTTCTGGAATGATCCCTTCATTCGTTCTCAGTCGGGGTTTACAGTGCGGCCCGCTAGGCTGGCTAAGTGCTGCCCGCACTCATTAGTTCCTCACAATGCCGGCTGAGACGGACCTACGGAGTCGCGCATCAGGAGCGTTGACGGATAAATGTGAATTTATTATCTCTGTATTAATATTAGATATTGGATATCTAATTATGATTTATTAGATAAATCAAAATAGCGGTCTTATGAATTAAAATTAAGTTACCGGGTAATTAATTTAATTCATAAATTATATTTCTTAGAGAAATATATTTGTATTTGATATTATTAATTAATTATATTAATTAATTAAGATAAATACATTAGTGATTAAACGGAGTGTATTTAATGGGGTCGTTTGACGAACGTCCGGTACATGAGCCGAGTGGCTCGGCTCGCTTCTAGGAAATTTCCAATGGGCCGCCTCCTCCCTCACATGGCTTGATTAGCCATGCATGTTATGATGAAGTCTTGATAATAATGCATTTGATTCTCTCATTATTATTATCACATTATGAGTTGTTATTATATGTGATATAATAACCAACTCACATGATCTCAAAGACTTTATATATATCATCACCTTCATGCATATGGTTGTAAGACTTCAACTGTGAGAGAACTTTTGAGGGAGAGAAATATTTATTTTCTTGAGTGTTATCATCTTAGAGGTGAAAACAAATAAGAAAATTAGAGATATAAATTCCTACGGTAACTTCCTAGCCGTGTTCTTGGAGAACGGAGTTACGTCGAATTTTCCGGGCAATTTCCGACGCGTGTGAAGTAGAGGCTTCGTATTTTCGGTGCTTGGAATGAAGGGATTTTGTGTTCGGGACGGGGTTCATGATCGTCATCTATATTTACGAAGATTTATTTCAAAGGCTTCAAGGGTATGATTTTTAGCTTCGTATTTATTTTTTTCGTATATACGTTACTTGATCGATCCTTTTTGGGATTCGTTTTTATTTTCCGCTGCGTATTTCGTATTTTTTTTGGAATCCCAACAAATACGAGTATAGTATGTGTTCGTATTGGAATCGGAGTTATCTATTATGTTGTTTTCGGTTGATATCGTGTTATCGTATGAATTGTATTTCATTCAATGTTGTTAGAGTGCTTGTGATTGTCGGAGGACGCCGTTGATCGATTCGTGGTAGGACGTTGATCGTGGAAGGACTTTCTCGCCTTCGGTTTGAGGCAAGTTTTATACTTGTACTAGTCAATGAGATTAATGTTATCATATATGTGTATGAATGTGTGTATCATTCCGAGACTTGGTCTCTTTATGATTTTGTTGATATTAAGTGATTGTTTGATACGATACCCTTCGGCAAATTATGCCAAATATTATTGTTGTTCGTAAATGGCCGATTTAAGGCATTGCGATACTTGTTGGTAATATATTTGTCGATAGCCGGTTCGCGGTATCGACATATCGATTGTTATTGTTGATTGATGTTCCATTGAGATATTGTCGTCGATAGCCGGTTCGCGACATCGTCGTCTCGATTGTTATTGTTGATTGATGTTCCATCAAGATATTATTGTGAATCGTCGTTATTGATATCAGCGTTTTTCTATTGATGTCGTATTGGCCGATTGAAGGCATTGACGTATTCGATTATCGTCTTTGATATCGATAACCGGTTAAAGGTGCCGAGACATCCATTGTATAATTGTTATCGATTAACTGTTCTAAAGGTAATCGATATATTGAATTGGGATTATCGAAGATAATTCCCATCCGATGTATAATTGTTATCAATTAACCGTTCTAAAGGTAATCGATGTATTGAATTGGGATTATCGAACATAATTCCCATCCGATGTATAATTGTTATCGATTGACCGTTCTAAAGGTAATCGATATATTGAATTGGGATTATCAAAAATAATCCCCATCCATTATATAATTGTTATAGATTGACCGTTCTGAAGGTAATCGATGTATTGAATTGGGACTGTCGAAAACATTCCCATCCGTTGTATCGTTGTTATCGATTGGTCGTTCTACGGTAATCGAAGTATTTAATTGGGACTGTCGAGGATAGTTCCCATCCGTTGAATTATTATCGTCATGTTGGCCGACCCAAGGCAGCACACTATTATTCTTGTGAACTCTGTAATTTTGTGATCGTTGAAGGTTGAGGATTTCCCGGATTGTTGTGTTGTGATTGTTGTTCGTGTTAATCAGTCCTTAGGGATTTTGATCCCAGGATGGTTGTTTTGAATATTGTTGGTCGTGTCGATCTTTCATTATTCGTGTGTCATCGTTCACTTGGTGAGTCGTATGATCCGCGTTGGTTGTGTTATCCTTTGAGTTTCGTTGTCATGTTTCATTGTAACATATCTGGAATCATATCTGCGTGCCGATTGGTTATTATGTAGGATTTTTAGCCGGGCACATGATGGTCATGCGTGGATGTTTCCGCATTGGACCGTGCACACGAGACGTAGTTCGTGAGTCTAATTAGGTACATTGTCCCACGTATATTCTGGATTCCATATACGGGGTGGACATGTGCACGGACACATTTCCGGATTGGGCGTACTGTGATGTCCCTCTTGAGCCATATTGTTTTGGTCGTTCATAGTGTTTGTTGTATTGGATATGTCCGACGATTTGCGACTGGTTGTTCATACGCCGAGGGGTATGTCCGACAGTCAAGTTTGTTTCTTTGAGATCCGTAGTGTGATGATATATAGCTTCGGGTTGTTCGGCTTTCAGGCCATCGTGATATTTTGGCAGCTTCGGGTTGTTTGGCTTTCAGGCCATCGTGATATTTTGGCAGCTTGAAATGCTCAAATTCGTGCCATCGTGATATTTTGGCGGCTTGGTGAGGGCTTTGTGCCATTGTAATGTATTGTTTTTTTTTTCATTGGAGCCTTCGGGAATTTTGATTCGTATTTATTTCAGCGTTGGTTTGGTTTACCTTCGGGTAATGTATTATTGTGTTCTATATTGATGATTCGCCGTTGGGCACTTATCTTCTAACCTATTGAGCAGGTATTGATCGTATGCCGTGGGTATAGTGTTTCACGAATGCTCGATTCTTACTTCGGTTTGTGAGCATCTCGTACTATCATTGTTGTACTGTTCATTCTGCCTTTGGATGCATATCATGTTGTACATGTATTTGATATTCATTATCTGGATGACTGACCCCGTGGGGGCGGAACATGTTTTCATGTTTTAGGTGTTTGAGAGGAGAGAGTTGAGACACAAGGGCATGACGATGGCGACGAGGCATTCGAGCGATACTAGTCCGAGATATTTTAGTGTTCATGTCAGTAAGACAGTTAGAGTACTCCAGTTTCGTTCAGTCGTTGTCATTTTGTATTATCCGCGAAAGGCTCGTGGATGTTGTTATATTTTATTTTGTCCATGTAGGCCCATCCTTGTCGTTGAAATTCCAAATCGGAATAGTATGTCGGACATCATAGTAGATGATTTCCTATTTTGGCCAGTTTGTTGTATTTTAGTCGTGTTCGCCTGGTGGATCACCTGGTGTGGGGTCCACAGCACTGTAATAACCAAATGGGATTTGGGGGTGTTACAATGACAATCATAGACATTAAAAAATCTAGAAAAGAAATTCCTTTTGTTGTATCTGACAAAGATTAGACCAACATGACAATCATAACCGTTTAACCTTATAACTCGTTAAAACTATATAACTTAGCCACTTTACTGCCCATATTTTTATTCCACATAATTGCAAGATATTGCGCATTAAACTCGTAAAATCTTATAAAACTGGACTAACAACCACAATGCAAAAAACTTGGCTATTACAATTTTGTATGTAACAAAGATCACATCAACATGACAATCATAACACTTTAACATTAGAACTCCATACAAGTATATAAACCAAGCCAATAACTTACTGCAAATACGTAACATACTTGCAACCTTATTGTTCCTTTCTTTAATTAAAGTAAATAAAAATGTTGCAATAAAACAAAGAATTCAATAAGAAATCACAATTTTCCTGACTTCAATCCTACAAAACATCACAAACCTTCATATTCAAAGAGTATAATCAATTAACTTATCTTATGTGTAATCCTAGTTCAATTAAACCACACCCATTCAATCAATAACACGACCAAACTGGAACTATACTTACCCAGAAAAGGCGATAAGATTTTTCTCTACCTACCTTCATCAAAAACCATGAGGAAACATATTAGAAAAATAACATATCAATCTTAAAAAAAGAGTTGAGGCAGCATTCGAGATTTCGTTTCTGGTAAAACTACATCTACATTGATCAGTTATTGGTACAAAATTAAACAAATAAAAAGGTTATACAAGCACTAAACACATAGATAAAAGAGGGGGGCTTTAAAATTGACATGTTCTCTGTGGAGACAAAAGAAAATATTTTTCTCAAAGTTCTGCTCCTTATCTCCTATTACAAAAGAATACATAATAAATCTAAAAGAAAAACTAACCTTAGAAGATTCAGTCATCTAGTGATGGCGCGAGCTCGAATCGTAAGCGGCAGCAACAACTAAGGAACCGAGTTCAAAGACGAATGAACATACGTGCGGAAATTGGAGGCTAACCGAAGAAGAAACGATTCTTGAGATGGACACATTTTCAGAGCGGAGGCAGAGATGAAAAGATTTGAGAGGTAATGGAGGCGGAGGCAGCAGATTAGGTTTTGATATACGATTAAGAGCGGTGAAATAGAAAAGAAAATTATGTTTAGCATCACAAAATATGATTATAAAATTAATAAGACAATAAAATGTCATTACATGTACATATTGCAACACTTATTTAAAAGTGTCATAAAAAAAGTGTCACTATAAGGGTATTTTCCCGTAGTGTATTTAGAAACCTAGGCTCAGATACCACATTCTGCAAGAACCCCATCCCGGGCCCGGACTGCTACAGCGCCGTGAATCCATTTTGGGAATTTACAAGGCGGAAACCTGCAACACAGTAATACATCGACCGAACGAGTCGCATAATAAAAACTACATGACTAGAATCTGTTGGAATATTTTATTCTAAATATTCGTTAATCGAGTATTGATGATTAGTTGTTGAACAAAGAAAAACAACAAGGAAGCTAAACAAAACAACGAAGAAGTCGAATACGCAAAAAGCTGGAAATAGCAAGCTTAACGTACGCTATGAAGCATGCATAACGTACGTAATATAAAGTTGTTGTAATATCCGTACCTTTCCATTTTTAGCAGTTTTCATTTTTGGTGTATGTCTATTTTTATCGACTCGCTTGTAACCATTTTAACATTTTGAATCTACTTTATTCTTGGAGTTTTTCCATTTGGACGAGTTTCGGAGGTGTTTTTACGAAATTCCATTCTATGTTATGTTTTGCCGTATACGCGTCCGATTCTCATGAAACTTGTTCGTTTTCATTGTTTCTTTGTTTTCATGAGTTCGTATGGTTGAGTTGTTCGTGTTGTGACTTTCGGTTTGTCAATCTGATGTCGTATCGTGATTTTCGGACACTTGGGCCATTTTTGTAAATTCCTATAAGTTTAGGGAATTTCATCTTCTTTGACGTATTTTGGATTCCCCGATAGTCGGAATTGTATTTTCTTATTACGGTTAGGTTCGTCATCGAATATACTTCGTAACCATATTTTTGGTTCGATAGCAAGTCTGGGTTTCAGAGTCGTCCGGAACAGTTCGGACAGCAGCTTCTTAGACTGCTGTCCAGTAGAGTGTTACGGCCATATCACTCCATTCATTACGGCCGTAATGTTGGCCTTGTTACGGCCGTAATGCAGCCCTTGTTACGGCCGTAACAGCCTGATGTTTTAAGAACAGCGGGCAGAGGTCAGAACCTCATTTCTCATCATTTCCTTTCGTTGTCTTCGTCGGGCGACACCAGAGGGCGATTTCTACCACTTTTGATCCGTGTGTTCTTCGTTTTCCATTACCGTGGTGTTGTGGTAACATATTATCATCAAAAAGATCACCCTACACCGTCTGAATCCGAGGTAAATAGCTTAGAACCCTAACTTTGTCCATTTTGGGGGTTTTTCGGGTTTTGCTTGATTAATCTCGAATTATTCAAGTATGTTGTATTATTCCTTACCAATTGTTGTTATTGGGTGATTCTCAATCCGATTTCATCGAATTTAATCCGTGAATTATCGATTCGGGGATATTTTGCATAAACCCTCGCCCGTATCGATTGAACGTATATTGTCATAGCTGGTAATCGGGGTTATGGGTGTATTCCTTCTAATTATTGTTGTCCGTTAGGACTGATTTATGTTAATCCTTCGTTTAGGAACCGTTGTTTTCCATCCGGATTGTTCGTAGCCGTTATTCATTCCCGATTCTTCGAAGATGTCTCAAAGGCAAGTACCTTACATTTGTTTACGCGTTCTAGTATTTGAATTATGGCTTTTCGTGGTTGTATGGATGGATATGTGTATGTTCACCTAGGGACGGTCCGACGGGGCCTCTAGGGATACGTAATGCCGTGAGTGTGCGTATCACGAACTATGGTTAACTACCCAGGGATGTCCGACGGGGCTCTGCGGGGTACGGTGGCCGTGAGTCTCGTACCAATGGTTAACTTTGAATTGTTTTATTGGAGAAATGTATTTTGTGCTTGTGCACTGTAAATATTCCGGAATATAAATGATTTCTAAAATAATTTTTGGCGCATATTTTCATACGATTAGAACTGTATTTCAAATGGATTGTACTTGCACTAGCAGTTGTCGCTAACCCCTTAAATGGGGGAAATACTTTTGTATTTCAGGTACAGGTCATGGAAGCAAACGAGCATGCGAGCCGTACGAGGATGATGGGCAGGTGTGATTCTGTTCAATGGTTGTCTATTGGTGTTTTGTTTTGGGATTTCCTTATTATGTTATTTGCTTAAGTACTCGAGTACTTCTTTCTTGAATTTATAAATTTTGTGTACCTATTTTGGGAATGGATTTGATGTCAAATTGTATTGTCAATTTTCAGTCTTTAGATTTAAATGTCGTGGATTGAGAAATTGTCTGTTGTCGATGATTTATGTCTTTTGTCGTATGTCGTTTTGGTGCATTAGCGTGGTGGATTCCAAAGAGTGGGGTCCACGGCGTTGTAATATGCCCTGATCGTCTTGGGGGTGTTACAGAATATGGTATCAGAGCTTAGGTTTATGGATACCTAGGCTATCGGTTATTTGGGTCTAGTTGAGTGTCGTTTTTGAACAGTATCACTGCTACGCCATCATCTCAGTACGCCGGTGCTCGTAAGTTTTCCTAACTTGAATCGTTATGTTGTTCTGTTCTATTCCCTTCTTGCTATTTTGTTGCGTTTTGCGTTGAACTGTACTTACCCGTTACTTTTTCAGAATACCTGCTGGTAGAGGACACGGATGCGGTCGCAGACGCGGTAGGGGACGTGGCGCAACCGGTGGGGCGGCCATGTCTGATAACTCGGGAACTGATTCGGCGATGCCTTCCTCGTCGAACAGTGTTCCACCCAGTTCCGGAGGCCAGCAGGATCAGTCTGCTAGCTCCGACAATGCTCATGAGAATATCGGGGTGGAAAATATTTTACAACATGTAGCGAACCAGATGACGCTACTGACTCAGGCCGTCTTGGTCGGCCAAGAAAATGCCAACCTGGTTCCGCCCACTGGATCCGGCAATGATAAGCTACTTCAGGACGTGATTCGTATGCGTCCTCCGCAGTTTGATGGTGCTTCTGACCCTTCCGGTTGGGAGAGTTGGTTATTTGAGATGGAGAAAGTATTCGAGGCGGCTAACTGCTCTGAGGAGAGGAAGGTACCCATCGCTCAGTACTTCCTCGCCAAGGAGGCGACAATGTGGTGGCAAGCGGTGAAACCGCGTGACCGGGCAGCAACATGGACAGAGTTCCGAGAGATGACGGAGGACGAATTTTGTTCATGGCCACTTAAAGAGGGGAGGATCCTAGCCTTGTTTGAGGCTAAGCCCCAGGATGTTCCGATTTCATAGGCAATCAAGGAATACAACCAACAACTTCATTATGTTAGAAACCAAGTCCGAGACGAGTTAGACAAGATCCACCACTTTTACATGCGGATGAAGCCGAGGGTCCATCACTATATGTCTAGTCTCAGATGTACAACTCTGGGAGATTATCAAAACAAGGAAATGGCTTATGAGATGTCGTTTTCTGCGACAGAGGCGGCAACCGAGGGAAAGAAACAGAAGACCTCCAGTCAGTTTTCGGGAGGCAAGTCTGGCGGGTATCCGAAGGCTCAGTCTGGTTCGCGAGTCTTCGGGAATCAGTCCCCGTCATTTGGGCGAGGAAACGGTTCTAAGTCTACTCCTACCGGTTCCGTTCGTGGTCCTACCTGCTTTAACTGTGGTCATCCCAGCCACATGATGAGTGAGTGTGACAGGCCCCCGATTCAGTGTCTTGCTTGCGGTCGGATGGAACAAAGTGCTAAGTATTGTACGAATGCAATTCGGGCACCAGTTACTCAGATATCAGCCCCAACTGTGGGAGAACCGAGCGTGAATCAGGCACCAGAAGTTTCTCAGCCACAGCAGAGTTTTGGTAGAGGCCGAGGACGTTGGCAACCTTCTAGAGGGGGAGCTTCTAGTGTGGGGTCTATTCCGTCCCGTGTGTATGAGATGAGACGAGCTGGAGATCCCGACGCGACGGTGGCTATAGGTACCGTTCACATCCTTGACCATCCTGTTTCCATGTTATTCGATTCTGGTGCTATGCATTCCTTCATATCTATGGATTGTGTGCGTCGTCTGCATGTTAATTGCCTAGTTTCGTGTGAACCATTTGTTGTTAAACTGCCTAGTGGGGATAGCATCATGGGGGACCATGAGATTAGAGATTTTCCTGTGAGTATCGTGGGGAAGGATTGGCCTTCTAATCTGATTACGGTAGATATTAAGGACGAGGATCTGATTCTTGGTGAGGATTGGCTGGACCGTGCGATGATGAATTATAGAACGAGAACCGTTTCGATGTTAGCCTCTGACGGTACCGAGCATTCTTTTGTGGGACGTAAGCGGAGCAGTTAGAGGTTTCTAATCAGGGCTATGAAAGCGTTGAGACTTATTCGAGGAGGTTGCATGGATTATCGGTGTTATGCTATGAGATCGGAACAAGGGGGAGTCGAGCTCTCGTCTATTCCGGTAATGTGTGAGTATCCTGACGTCTTTCTATACGAGTTTCCGGGTTTTCCGCCAGACCGAGAGGTTGAGTTTACTATTGATCTAGAGCCGGGCGAAGCACCGATTTCTAAGACGCCGTATCATATGGCGCCTGTCGAGATGCTTGAGTTGAAGAAACAGTTGGGAGAGTTGCTAGACATGGGTTATATTCGACTGAGCGCTTTGCCTTGGGGCGCACCGGTCTTGTTTGTGAAGAAGAAGATGGGTCACTTCGTCTGTGTATCGACTATCGAGAGTTGAACAAAGTGACTATAAAAAACAAGTATCCTCTCCCAAGGATTGATGACTTGTTTTACTAATTGCAAGGGGCAACCATATTTTCGAAGATTGATTTGAGATCGAGGTATTTTTCAGCTCCGAGTGAAGGATTCCAACTTTCCGAAGATGGCCTTTCGGATGAGATACGGCCGCTACGAGTTTGTGGTTATGCCTTTCGGGCTAACCAACGCCCCAGCCTTATTCATGCAGCTTATGAACAAAGTCTTTATCGTATACCTCGATAAGTGTGTAGTTGTCTTTATTGACGATATCTTGATTTACTCGAGCAGTGAGGAAAAGCATGCATGTCATTTGCATATCGTGATAGGAATATTGAGAACTCAGCATCTTTTTGCGAAGTTCTCAAAGTGTGAGTTTTGGTTGTGGGAGGTTATGTTTCTCGGCCACATGATCTCGGCTGAGGGTGTTCGTGTGGACCCACATAAGATAGAGGCAGTGTTAGATTGGGCGCCGCCCAAAAACGTGAAGGAGGTCCGTAGTTTTCTGGGTTTGGCCGGGTATTATCGTAGATTTGTCGAGGGGTTCTCTAAGCTCGCTCGACCGCTGACTATGTTACAGAAGTCAGAGAAGTTTGTGTGGACCGACGAGAGACAAAAGAGTTTCGAGGAATTGAAGAAACGATTGACGACAATTGCCTATGCTTCCCGTCAGTTGAAACCGTACGAGTTGAACCCACGATCTTGAGTTGGCCGCAATTGTGTTTGTGTTGAAGATCTGGCGTCACTACTTGTATGGCTCGTCGTGTCAGATTTTCACCGATCACAAGAGCTTGAAGTATATTTTCTCGCAGAAAGAGCTAAACATGAGACAACAGAGATGGTTGGAGTTGATTAAGGATTACGACCTCGAGATCCTTTACCATCCGGGCAATGCAAATGTGGTGGCAGATGCCTTGAGCCGGAAATCGGTATCACATCGGGCGCTTGAGTTACTTACGGCCCAACCAGGACTCCAGAGAGTTAATGAGGTTGAGCATTGAGATTGTACTACTAGAGAGTTCCGGGCAGTTGCGTACTCTTGAGATTTCTTTGTCTCTAGTCGACGACATTAAAGGGGGATAGTTGGAAGACCCGATGTTTATTCAGCTTCGAGAGAATGTAGGGAAAGGTAAAGCCCCGGGATTCGTGATACATGAGGATGGTGTGTTCAGATTCCGGGGTCGAATTTGTGTTCCGAATGACTTGGAATTGAGGCAGAGTATCATGCGAGAGGCTCACGTGTCACCTTACTCAGTCTATCAGGGCTCGAGTAAAATGTATAAAGATTTGAGGAAGAATTTCTGGTGGAATGACATGAAGAATGAGGTGGTTGAGTTTGTGGCTAAGTGTTTGACTTGTCAACAAGTCAAAATCGAGCATCAGCAGCCAGCCGGATTGTTGAAACCACTCCCCATTCTGGAATGGAAATGGGAAGATATCTCGATGGATTTTGTCACAAATTTGCCGAGGACAAAGACGGGAATGAATATGGTGTGGGTGATCGTAGATCGATTGACTAAGTCGGCATATTTTATGGGCATCAAGGATACTTGGGGTCCAAAAAAATTAGCTCGTATTTTTATCGCGCAGATAGTGAGACTTCATGGTACGCCGAAGACTATTATTTCGGATAGAGATGGCCGGTTTGTATCGCATTTCTGGCAAGCGGTACATAAGCTATTGGGGACACATCTGCATTTGAGTACATCTTTCCACACTCAGACCGACGGACAGTCTGAGCGTACCATTCAGACGTTCGAGGATTTGTTGCGCGCTTGTGCGTTAGACTGGAGTAGTGACTGGGAGGAGCATCTGGCCTTGATCGAGTTTACGTATAATAATAGCTGGCATGCGTCGATTAAGATGGCACCGTATGAAGCGCTTTGTGGCCGACGTTGCCGATCACCGATATGTTAGGATGAGCTGTCCGATCTAGTTAGCACCGAGCCGGATCTTGTGTTAGATACGAGGGAGAAAGTTGAGTTGATTAGAAAGAGAATGTTAGCAGCTTAGAGTAGACAAAAGTCTTATGCGGATGTTAGGCGTCGACCTTTGGAGTTTGAGGTGGGAGATCATGTTCTGTTGAGAGTGTTTCCGTCGAAAGGAGTTTCCGTTTTGGGAAAAAGGGAAGCTCAGCCCGAGGTATATTGGACCTTTCGAGATATTGGAGAGAGTTGGCGAGTTGGCACACCGTTTGGCCTTGCCTCCGTCGTTGAGTCATGTGCATAGTGTATTTCACATCTCTCAGCTGAGGAAGTATGTTCTAGACCCGTCCCATGTTATTGATTTCGGGGACGTGCAGATCGATAAGGACGTCACGTTCGAGGAGAGGCCCGTTAAAATTTTGAAGCGTCGAGACAAAAAATTAAGGCACAAAACCATTCCTTTGGTTAAAGTGCAATGGTCGAGGCACGGAGTAGAATAGGCAACGTGGGAGTTGGAGGAGGATATGCGTTCGAGGCACTCCGAGCTTTTTGATTCTTAAGTTTCGGGACAAAACTTCTTTTAAGAGGGGGAGAATGTAATATCTGCACCTTTTCATTTTTAGCAGTTTCCATTTTTGGTGTATGTCAATTTTTATCGACTTGCTTGTAACCGTTTTAACATTTTGAATCTACTTTATTCTTGGAGTTTTTCCATTTGGACAAGTTTCAGAGGTGTTTTTACCAAATTCCATTCTATGTTATGTTTTGCCGTATACGCGATCGATTCTCATGAAACTTGTTCGTTTTCGTTGTTTCTTTGTTTGCATGATTTTGTATGGTTGAGTTGTTCGTGTTGTGACTTTCAGTTTGTCAATCTGACGTCGCATCGTGATTTTCGGACACTTGGGCCAATTTTGTAAATTCCTATAAGTTTAGGGAATTTCATCTTCTTTGTCGTATTTCGGATTCTCGGGTAGTCGGAATTGTATTTTCTTGTTACGGTTAGGTTCGTCATCAAATATACTTCGTAACCATATTTTTGGTTCAATAGCAAGTCTGTGTTTCGGAGTCGTCCGGAACAGTTCGGACAGCAGCTTCTTAGACTACTGTCCAGTGGAGTGTTACGACCGTAACACTCCATTCATTACGGCCGTAATGTTGGCCTTGTTACGGCCGTAATGCAGCCCTTGTTACGGCCGTAATAGCCTGCTGTTTTAAGAACAATGGTTAGAGGTCAGAACCTCATTTCTCATCCTTTCCTTTCGTTTTCTTCGTCGGGCGGCACCAGAGGGCGATTTCTACCACTTTTAATCTGTGTGTTCTTCGTTTTACATCACTATGGTGTTGTGGTAACATATTATCATAAAAAAGATCACCCTACACCGTCCGAATCCGAGGTAAATAGCTTAGAACCCTAAATTTGTCCATTTTTGCGAATCCGATTTCATCGAATTTAATCCGCGAATTATCAATTCCGGGAGATTTTGCGTAAACCCTCGCTCGTATCAATTGAACGTATATTGTCATAGCTGGTAATCGGGGTTATGGGTGTATTCCTTTCTATTATTGTTGTCCGTTAGGACTGAGTTATGTTAATCCTTCGTTTAGGAACCATCGTTTTCTATCCGGATCGTTCGTAGTCGTTATTCATTCCCGATTCTTCGAAGATGTCTCAAAGGCAAGTACTTTACATTTGTTTACACGTTCTAGTATTTGAATTATGGTTTTTTGTGGTTGCATAGATGGATATGTGTATGTTCACCTAGGGACAGTCCGATGGGGCCTCTAGGGATATGTATTGTTGTGAGTGTGCATATCATGAACTATGGTTAACCACCCAGGGATGTCCGATGGGGCTCTGCGGAGTACGGTGGCCATGAGTCTCGTACCAACGGTTAACTTTGAATTGTTTTGTTGGATAAATGCGTTTTGTGCTTGTGCACCGTAAATAATCCGGAATATAAATGATTTCTAAAATGATTTTTGGCGCATATTTTCATCTGATTAGAACTGTAGTTCAAATGGATTGTACTTTCACTAGCAGCTGTCGCTAACCCCTTAAATGGGGGAAATACTTTTGTATTCCAGGTACAGGTCATGGAAGCAAACGAGCATGCGAGCCGTACGAGGATGATGGGCAGGCGTGATTCTGTTCAATGGTTGTCTATTGGTGTTTTGTTTTGGGATTTCCTTATTATGTCATTTGCTTAAGTACTTGAGTACTTGTTTCTTGAATTTATAAATTTTGTGTACCCTTTTTGGGAATGTATTTGATGTCAAATTTTATTGTCAAATTTCAGTCTTTGGATTTAAATATCGTGGATTGAGAAATTGTCTGTTGTCGATGATTTATGTCTTTTGTCGTATGTCGTTTTGGTGCGTTAGCCGGGTGGATTCCGAAGAGTGGGGTCCACGGCGCTGTAATATGCCCTGATCATCTTGGGAGTGTTACAGCTATCTTATCAGATGAGTCAGAAAAGTCAACTGCAGATAACAAGCTTAACGCACGCTAAGTTACAAGAATAGCGCACGCTATCGAAGGTGTTTAACAAACGTAAATGGATATGTCTAACGTATGCAATGAGAATTAAAATGAGACACCCGTTGGAAGATTCCGGGTCAAGTCAAGCGCTCAACGGATACTTTGACAAAACCAGGCAACGGATATATTAACTGATTAACGCACGCTACGTGTAAAGATTAGCATACGCTACAGCAAGCAGTTACGTACATAATGAAAAGTGACAACGTACGTATAGGAAGAAACGAAATCCACTGGACTGAAACTGTAAATAGATAATGTACGCTACAGGATACCTATAACATATATAATGAGCTTAACATACGCTATGCAGGAAGGCTAGCGCATGCTAAAGAGTCAAATGGAGCTAATGGCTAGTTGAGGCTTTGGAGCCTATAAATACCACTTATTATGGTATTAAACCTACATCAACTTCAAGCAATCAAGATATTGATCATATATTGTTATACATTCTATCGTTGTTGTAATTGAGCTTATATTGTCAAGAGTTTGAGTGTGATACACAAAAGCTCATACACGAGAGGAAAAGAAAGGATAAGATTGGATTTGGTGTTATTAGGATCAAGGATCCGGCATTGTTAGAATCGCAATCTATATCCGAGTGAGGTTTGTCTAGTACCCATAGAAAGCTAGATAGGTTGATTCCTTGTCCGATAGAAAAGGAAAACGGTTTAACTTGGACGGGCAAAAAGACAAGTGAGTTACGGTTTATCTCGGACCGATAGAAGATGAGAATTGTAATGGTAATCCCTCGACCGATAGAAGAGAGGTGCAGATGTTCATCTTTAGCCTATAAAAAAAGATACTGAAGAGAGGAAGTAGGCACGTTTGGCCGAACCTCTATAAATCCTGTGTCGGTTTATTTTCTGCACCTTTAAATACGCTTCCGCACAATAGCGCGTATACGGAATATTGCTCCAACAATTGGTATCAGAGCGGTACCTCCTAGAAGCGGCTTAACATCTAAGGAGAAGAAGATCCTATGGAGTTTCAAATCGCACTCATCGAAGGTCGTCTAAATCGACCACCATTCTTCGATGGATTAAACTTCATGACTTGGAAGAAGAAGATGTCGATATCATTCGACCTTACGACATCGAGTTGTGGAAAGTGATTTGTCTTGGTCCGAAAATTCCAATCAAATCCGACGGTACGCTTAAAACATTTGAAGAGTACGATGATTCCGATTGGAAAAATGATCACTATAATTGCAAAGCTACGCAATTATTATACTGTGCTCTAAATCCGGAAGAACACAACTGGATATCTTCTTGTGATAGTGCCAAAGAGATTTGGAAGATGTTAGAAACCACACACGAAGGCACAAATCAAGTCAAGGAGACGAAGATCAATATGCTCCTACATGAATACGAGCTATTTATGATGAAAAGTGAAGAATCCATCACGAACATCCTCGATCGTTTTTCGGTCATTTCTAATGGATTAGCTAGTTTTGGGAAACCATTAACAAGTAGTGAAAAAGTAAAGAAAATCTTAAGATCACTACCCGCTGAATGGGACGGCACCGTGACGGCAATAATGGAATTTAAAGATCTCAATAATCTTGATTTTAGCGCCCTCGTCGGATCACTAATAAATTATGAGATTGTTCTTAAATCTCGAAATGCCAAGCCAAAGCCGAAAGAAAGATCGATAGCTTTAAAAGCTAAGATGTCGAAAATAAAGAATAAATCCCAGTCGATGAAAGAGATGAAGAATCGGCATATTAGGCCAAAAATATTAGTAAGTTTCAAAAATTATTGAACCACAGATAGAAGGACATCAAATCGGGCGAATCTAAGAAATTCGACAACAATTGTCGAATCTGTGGTAAACCAGGCCACTTTGCTAAAAATTGCCGGAACGCAAATCCTAAGAAGTAAGTTCTAATAACAACATGGACTGATGAAGACAAAGACGAAGATTTCATCAATCAAAATAACCTCGCTCTTATGGCTAGAAGTTCATTCGACGAAAGCGACGTCGAAAGCCAAGTAAGTAATTCTTATGATGAGTTATTTAAAGCATTTGAATTATTGCATACCGACTTTCAAAATGCTTTATCCAAATTAAATCCTTCAGTCGAAAATTAAAATTTTGGGAGACGAAATCTCCAAGTTTGAAAAAGGGAAAAATGTCGAGACCGATCATTTTCAATGCCTTGAAAATGAAAATATTTTAAAAAATGATCTTTTGAAAGTGTAAGACGAACTTAAGGGTTTAACAAAGAAATTTTCGTGTGGAAACAAAAAATTTGAACAAATGTTATCAGTTCAAAAATTTACCTTAAACAAGCAGGGGTTAGGATTCAAATCAAATTTTAAAACCAAGTCCTTAAATTTAAAAATACCCCGTTGTGAAAAAATATTTAAAAATTGGGCATCATATTTCAAATTGTAAAGGCCCACGTCGGACGATTAAAATTCAAAAGATTTGGATTCCTAAAGGAACCACCATTCCGAACATCGTCCATAATAATGAAAACGACCGACTTTCGGTGGGTCCCCAAAAACTAATTTTCATCAATAAATATTTTACTCAGGGGGACTTTATATTTTTTAAGGGGAGATTTTTTTCACGGGGAGTTTACTCTTTTATACATCATATTATCGAATCTTATAACTGTTATTTACACTTTTTGCTGATAACAAAAAAGGGGAGAAAATAGTTGAAAAATATTTGAATGGGGGAAACGAATGGGAGAAAAGAAAAAGCGTTGAGAAAAATACATTTATATTCTACGAATAACAAAAAGGGGAGAGAATAGTAGAAAGAAAAGAAAAGACGAAGAAAAGTCCAAAAGGTGAAATACTGAAAAAGAAACGACGAAGTTAAAAAAAATGAAAAGAAGAAGTTGAAAAGGAGATAAGAAACGATGGGAGATGGAAACTAATGAAACGGACAAAGTCGAAAACTTTGATTTGTAGAATATACATATATTTATATTTTGCAGGTTTTATCCCATTTGAGGTGTTGTTTTGTAATCATCAAAAAGGAGGAGATTGTTGGAATATTTTATTCCAAATATTCATTAATCGAGTTTTGATGATTAGTTGTTGAACAAAGGAAAACAACAAGAAAGCTAAACAAAACAACGAAGAAGTCGAAGACTCAAAAAGCTGGAAATAGCAAGCTTAATATATGCTATGAAGCATGCATAACGTAAGTAATATAAAGCTATCTTATCAGACGAGTTAGAAAAGTCTACTACAGATAACAAGCTTAATGCACGCTAAGTTACAAGAATAGCGCATGATAGCGAAGGTGTTTAACGTACGTAAATGGATATGTCTAACGTACGTAATGAGAATTCAAATGAGACACTCGTTGGAAGATTCCAGGTCAAAGTCAAGTGCTCAATGGTACTTTGACAAAAGCAGGCAATGGATATATTAACTGATTAACGCATGCTACATGTAAGGATCAACGTACGCTACAGCAAGCAGTTAACGTACGTAATGAAAAGTGACAATGTACGTATAGGAAGAAACGAAATCCACTTGACTGAAACTGGAAGTAGATAACGTACGCTATAGGATACCTATAATGTACATAATGAGCCTAACGTACGCTATGCAGGAAGGCTAGCGCACGCTAAAGAGTCAAATGGAGCTAATGGCTAGTTGAGGCTTTGGAGCCTTTAAATACCACTTCCTATGGTATTGAACCTACAACAACTTCAATCAATCAAGATATTGATCATATATTGTTATACATTCTATCGTTGTTGTAATTGAGCTTATATTGTCAAGAGTTTGAGTGTGATACACGAAAACTCATACGAGAGAGGAAAAAGAAAGGATAAGATTGAATTCGGTGTTATTAGGATCAAGGATCCGGCATTGTTAGAATCGCAATATCCGAGTGAGGTTTGTCTAGTACCCATAGAAAGCTAGATAAGTTGATTCCTTGTCTGATAGAAAAGAAAAACGGTTTAACTTGGACAGACAAAAAGATAAGTGAGTGATGGTTTATCTCGGATCGATAGAAGACGAGAATTGTAACAGTAATCCCTCCACCGATAGAAGAGAGGTGCAGAGGTTCATATTTAGCTTATAGAAAAAGATACTGAAGAGAGGACGCAAGCACGTTTGGCCGAACCTCTATAAATCCTATGTCGGTTTATTTTCCGCACTTTTAAATACGCTTCCGCACAATCGCACATATACGGAATATTTCTCCAACAATTGGAATCAGAGCGGTACTTCCTAGAAGCGGCTTAACATCCAAGGAGAAGAAGATCCTATGGCGTTCCGAATCGCACCGATTGAAGGTCTTGCTCTAAATCGACCACCATTCTTCGATGGATTAAACTTCATGACTTGGAAGAAGAAGATGTCGATATCATTCGAACTTATGACATTGAATTGTGGAAAGTGATCTGTCTTGGTCTGAAAATTCCAATCAAATCCGACGGTACGCTTAAAAGTTTTGAAGAGTACGATGATTCCGATTAGAAAAGTGATCACAATAATTGCAAAGCTACGGAATTATTATATTGTGCTCTAAATCCGGAAGAAAACAACCGGATATCTTCTTGGATAGTGCCAAAGAGATTTGGAAGATGTTAGAAATCACACACGAAGGCACAAATCAAGTCAAGGAGACAAAGATCAATATGCTCCTACATGAATACGAGCTATTTATGATGAAAAGTGATGAATCCATCACGAACATGCTCGAGAAATGAAACGACATGAATCACATAAATTGACATGAATTATATTTAAAACATAAATGAATTTGCATGATCATGAAATAAAATGAATTAAATGATATTCGGGCATTAATTTAATAAAATTGAACATGTTTTCTATAATTCACAATAAATGTATATGCGGAATCGGGGCGTTACAACCTACCCCCCCTTTAACAAATTTTCGTCCTCGAAAATTAAGTTACGTACCTTGAAAAATGAATGCTGGATACTTAAAACGGATCTCCTCTTCACATTCCCAAGTTGCCTCATTTGGTCCATGACGACTCTATTGGACTTTCACCAATTTAACCTCTTTGTTTCATAACGGATGTACCTTACGCTCCAAAATAGTTGTAGGTACCTCCTCATAAGTCAGGTTCTTGGCTACATGCAACTCTTTGAAATTGCATACGTGACCAGGATCATGTATGTACTTTCTCATCATGGAGAAGTGAAAGACATTGTGCACTCCCGATAACTCCAACGACAATGCCAAACTATAAGCAAGATCACCAACACGACCCAAAATCTCAAAAGGTCCGATATAACGAGGCTGTAGCTTTCCCTTTTTACCGAATCGTATCACTCCTTTCATCGGCGCTACCTTCAAGAACACCTTTTCTCCAATCTCAAATTAGATATCTTTCCATCGTTTATCAGCATAATACTTCTGCCAATCCTGGGCAGTCTTAACTTTACTTCTGATTTGGGCTATCTTCTCTACAGTCTGCCTGATCAATTCTGGACCCAAAATTTTTCCTTCTCCAACCTCACTCCAATAAAGGGGCTATTGACATTTCCTTCCGTACAGATCCTCATACGGGGCCATTTGTATAGTCGCTTGGTATCTATTATTATGAGCAAACTCTACTAAAGGCAAAATATTCTCCCAATTCTCACCAGTATCAAGAACACACGCCTTCAACAAATCTTCAAGTGTCTTGATAGTCCGTTCATATTGACCATCGGTTTGCGGATGATATGCAGTACTGAAAATCAATTTAGTACCCAATGCACTTTGCAGAATTTTCCAAAATTTCGACGAAAATCGTGGATCTCTATCCGAGATGATTGACATTGGAACACCATGTAACGTCACAATCTCCTGAAAATAAATCTTCGCATATTGTTCCATACTGTAAGTCATCCTCACAGGTAGAAAATGAGATGACTTCGTCAAACAATCTACTATCACCCAGATAGCATCGTTCTTCCTCACAGTTCATGGCAAACCAACCACGAAATCCATTGTGATATGCTTTCATTTCCATTCTGGGATTTCCAACGGTTGGAGTAAACCTCCTATCCGTTGGTGTTCTGCCTTCACCTTCTGACATATCATACACCTCTCCACAAATACACCAATGTCCCGTTTCATTCCTCTCCACCAAAAAAACTTCTTCACATCTTTGTACCTCCCGGGTGAGTGGAGTATGGTGCATTGCGAGCTTCTTCAAGGATTTGCTTCTTAAGGGATGGATACTTAGGAACACATAACCTCCCATCATAAGTCAAAACGTCGTCTGCGGCAACGACAAATTTCTCAATATTACCATCTTGTGCTCGATCTTTCATCTTGCATAAGAACTTATCACGTGTTGCAACACCAAAGATGATAGGATTGCTTTTGAACTCTTTGAAGACTCAACTACCTCAATCCTCAACTCGAAGAACTCTTTTATCAAACTCTCCTGATCGGTCAAGCAAGCTAACTCGCCTCTAGTCTTCCGACTCAAGGCATCAGCCACCACATTAGCCCTACCCGGATGGTAATGGATGGTACAATCATTGTCCTTCACCAACTCTAACCATCGCCTTTGTCTCATGTTAAGTGCAACACCACAAACTAAGCGGCTATCACAGTGCCGTGGACCCCCAACTGGGACCCCCAGGTGAATGAAAAATAATGATTAAATAATATAACTGTAGTACCAAACCACATTATATTACCAATTACTCCGATGAGGAGTTTCAAGTACAATACACCCAGGAATACAGAATACATATATATTTCATATGAAGATGAAATATACAACACTGAATAAAATGAACATCCAAATGGAAACTGTAGCGGAAAATACATATGAAGAAAACTTGAATAACTGAAAAGATCGGGGGCCCTGCTAGTATCACTGGGACTCCTCTCCGTCAGCATTCTCTTTCCGTGCCTTTGCCTTGCCATGACCTAAAAACAACATCCCCAATTGGGTCAGTTACACAAAACAACAATCCTCAAGAGTTGAACAAATACAATAATCACATGACTTAATTATGAAATGAGAGTTGAAAGAGGGACATCATAGTACGCCCGAGGAGGGACGTGCAAGTGCACAAGTGGCCGAGTGTCCGGAAATCCGCATATACACACGCATTTGGCCTAATTAGTCTCACGAAGGCACGTTGCTGTGTGCACAGTCCAATGTGTCCGAAAATCCGCATATACACAAGACCATAGTTGGCCCAACTAAAAGTTCCACATGTATACCACCCGGAACGCAATACGATCCCGGAAGGGCACCAGAACAAAAGCTACCACAATAAATGATAATGAATAGAATTCCGACAAGGGTCAAGAGTGACTCACCGTGGTGAATTAATAACGTAATGAGTGATAGCTCAAATGAAATTATTGGAACCGTCGTTCCTCATGAATTAAGTGATTAGTTTGAGAATTACAAGCCCCAACATGATTGGTATACTATGAATGAATTATATGTATGAATGAACAACAACGAAAGGAATGATTATCCTTTTAACCGAGCAAGAATTTACTTGCCTGGGATTAAATTAAATGGTATGACCGCCGAGGTACCAAGGTTGAAGAAAAATGACAACTCCGAACCTAAACAAGTTCGTAATTGTAACACCCCAAACTAGGCGGATATTACAGTGCCGTGGACCCCCGATTGGGACCCACGAGACAAATAAAAATTAATGACTTAAATAATATAATTGTAGTACCGAACCACATTATATCATCAAATTACTCCGATGAGGAGTTTCATTACAACACACCCAAGATAATACATAATACATGTATATTTTATATGAAAATAAAATATACAACATTGAATAAAATGAGTATTCAAACGGAAGTCTGCAGCGGAATTAAAATGAAGAAACACGAATGACTGAAAAGGACTGGGGCCCCCTACTAGTATCATTGGGACTCCTCGCCGTCAACGTTCTCTTCTCGTGCCTTAGCCTTGTCATGACCTGAAAACAACATCCCCCAATGGGGTCAGTTACACAGAACAACATTCCTCAAGATTTGAACAATATACAACAATTACATAAATGAATTAATGAATTAAGTCGAATGATGAGCATCAGTGTACGCCCGAATGAAAAGCGTGAGAGCACAAATAGCCGAGTGTCCGGAGCCCCGCATGTACACCCGCTACTGGCCTAATTAGTCTCACGGTCCAATGTTTCCGGAGTCCCGTGTATACACATTACCATGCGCACAGTCCAATGTGTCCGGAGTCCCGCATATACATATGACCATAGTGTGCCCAACTAAAATTTCACACATGCGCCAACTGGCCATGCAATATAATTCCGGAAGATCACCAGAACAAAAATGACCAAGGTGAGTGGTAATGAATAGAATCCGATAAGGATCAAGAATGACTCACCGAGATGAAATAATGATACAACGAGTGATAGCTTCAATGAAATGATTTTGGAACCGTCGTTCCTCGTGAGTTACATGATGAGTTGATAAATACAAGTCTCGACATGAATGATATATTATGAGTGAATTACATGTATGAATGAACAACAACGTAAGGACTGAATATCCTTTTAATCGAGTAAGAATTTACTTACACAATATCGGTGTTGAAATGTTCTTCCTCGAAAAACGTCCTAAAAAGAGATATCGATCGGTCGAACAACCTTGAATAACACAATTACCAATAATCCGCTCAATATACGTATCAAGCATGAATTACAACTAACTCAAAGGTCGATACAACAATATCCAAACTCATTGAGGCATTCAAACAAACACTTAGCGAACATCATCCTTGATTATAACCAAAACCTAGAGGTGGCCAAAAACCGTAACCGAACCGAACCGTGAAACTCCGATCAGATAGACGGTTCGAACCGAATCAGAGCAAACAGCCCAACCGAACCAAAACCGTGTCCAAACAGTTCGGTTCCGGTTCCAGAAAATGTAACCGGCGGTTCCCTGTTCGGAACCGTAACCAAACCGTGGAACCGGGAACCGTTCGGAACTTTGCAGTGCAAAGTTTGCACATGGCAGTAGAATTTTTTATTTTTTTTGAAACCACCTCTACATGGCAGGCTGCTTCCAAGGAATTTTTTATTTTTTCAAATTTCAAATTTGAATTTCAAATTTAATTTTCTCTCAATTTTACCTCTAATTTCTCCCTATAAATACCCTCCCAATCCTCACCATTTTTCACACCAACTTTCAGCTCTACTAAGCATTTTGTACTCTTACTCATTTTTATTACTCTCAATTTATTACGCATTTTCCCTACACAAATGGCCTCTCCCGATTCCGGCTCTGGTCGTAGTGGTAAGGGCAAAAACGTTATGAAGTACGATTCTACTATTGGAAATAGACCACGAGGCCCTCTTTTCGGTTCTTTTTCAAAATTGTTTCTTTTATTTTATATTAATTATTTCATTATAAAAACAATTAAAGTGAACTAAAAAAAATAGGTTCGGACGGTTCGAACCGGGAACCGCCGGTTCGGAACCGAAACCGGTACCGCCGGTTCCCGGTTCGAACCGAAACCGTAGCAATAAGTAGCCAGTTTGGTTCCGGTTCCCATTTCCGGAACCGTGGCCACCTCTACCAAAACCCAAATATATCGAAACCAACTCCAAAATGAGTAGTTCAATCCAACAAAACACCTTCAATGATATCAATAATACAATAGGAGACCACAACTCAAAGTTACGACAACTATAATCGGAATCCCCCAAAAACAACTAAAGTCAACATCAAGGGTTCTTGATTAATTCTCCAAATGTTCATCAAATCCGAAAAACATATCAATAAATCCATAGGAATACATTTATTCAAGGTAGATAATCCATATCTAACATATTCCAACAATAATCCAAGCTTACACGAAGAAATCGGAAGGAAAATACCCAAAATCTGAAATTCTAGATCAAAGAAATAATTACCTTGATTTGATGTGTTGGAGAGGATGAAATGATGATAAATTCAAATGATAAGATTGAAGATGATGATGGATGAGTGCAGCTCGAAAAGATCTCTCCGAATCGCCCAAAATCACCCGGAATCGAAGTGAGAAGTGAAAATGATGAATATGGGCCGGACTGTCCTATTTATAGTAATTCTAGTTTAGCGCACACTAAGTCCTGATATTTAGCGTGTGTTAACGGGAATTCTGGGTAGTCCAGTACCCTCTGTCCGAAGCGATAGCATGCGCTATGTACCTTTTGTAGCGTGCGCTACAAACATATACTTAACGTGCGTTAACCTAGTGTTAGCGCGCGCTAACTGAATATCTGATGCTCAGTAACTGAAGTACAAAACCTCCTGTCCTCCGACCTACTCATGATAGCGCGCGCTACATCCAATAATCAGCGTGCGCTACTGCCCCATTAGCGTACACTAAAATCCACTCATAGCGTGCGCTTGGAATTATTCAAAAATCAGTCCAGTACCCACTGGACTCTGCCTGATCGGCCTTAGCGCGCGCTACACTGACTGCATAGCGGGCGCTATCCTAACTTACTAGCGTGCGCTTCTTACCTTTCTTAGTGTGCGCTACTCCAACTCGACTGCAGCCCAATGCGTTCTGGACTGCAGGCCTGAACCACATTAGCGTGCGCTAATACTGAGAGGTAGCGTGCGCTACCAGTACTCAATTAGCACGCGCTAAATAGAGTACATAGCGTGCGCTACTCCTCACACACAGCCCATTATGAAGATGACAATGATGATGACCATGGTTCGATCCTCCAACCAGGTAGGACGACGGATAATAACTGATGTACGATACAATTACTCTGATCGGTGAATACAATGAATGAATATGAACGATGAATGATCATTAATGAGTGAAAAATTACTGAGTGACAATTACAGAATGATAATTACTGAATGATAATGACTGAATTACAACCGGGTATTACATATACCCCCCCTTAAAAGAGTTTCGTCCCCGAAACTAAGGGTCAAACAACTCGGGATAACTCTCCCGCATACTATCCTCGGTTTCCCAAGTAGCCTCTTAGACTCCGTGTCTAGACCACTGAATTTTAACCAAAGTAATCGTCTTGTTCCTCAACTGTTTGATTCACCGCTCTAAGACTCGTACGGGATGCTCCTCATACGAATGATCGCCTGTGATCTCGATCTCGTCGAACTGAAGTATGTGACTCGGATCGGCAACATACTTCCACAACTGAGAGACGTGAAACACATTATGAATTCGGCTCAACGCCGGAGGTACGGCCAATCGATAAGCTAGCTCGCCTACACAATCCAAAATCTCAAACGATCCAATGAATCTCGGACTCAACTTTCCCCTCTTCCCAAAACGGAAGATACCTCGACTCGGGGATACCTTAACCAAAACATGGTTACCCGCCTCGAACTCTAATGGCCGACGACGATTATCTGTGTATGATTTTTGCCAACTTTGAGCGGTCAACAAATGACTCCTGATCAAAGCTACCTTCTCACGGGCAGCTATAAGCATATCGGGCTCGGTTCCGATTGATTCTGATAAGTCATCCCAACACAAGGGAGATCGACAACGACGATCGTACAAGGCCTCGTGAGGTGCCATCTTGATCGAAGCATGCCAACTATTATTATACGTGAACTCAATCAATGGTAGTTGGGCTTCCCATTCATCTTTCCAATCGAGGACACATGCTCTCAACATGTCCTCCAATGTCTGAATAGTCCTCTCTGATTGTCCGTCGGACTGAGAATGAAAAGCTGTGCTGAGATTAAGCTGAGTTCCCATAGAACGATGAACTGATTTCCAAAAATGTGACACAAATCGCCTGTTACGATCAGAACGATACTCTTAGGAGTACCATGCAATCTCACTATTTCTTTGATGAACAACTGGGCAAGTCTCTTGGGACCCCACGTATCCTTAATCTCAAGGAAATGGGCTGACTTAGTTAAAAGATCCACAATTTTCCAAATTGTATTCATGCCACGATGACTCGTCGGCAAACTCGTGATGAAGTCCATTGAAATATCTTACCACTTCCACTCTGGAATAGGGAGAGGTTTCAGCATACCCGTCGGTCGATGATGTTCTATCTTGACTTGCTGACAGGTTAAACATCTCGAAACAAATTCCGCGACTTCTCGCTTCATATTACTCCACTAGTAATTTTGTTTCAAGTCTTTGTACATCTTGCTAGACCCCGGATGAATGGAATAAGGGGTAGCATGAGCTTCTCTCAAAATCGAGTTTTTCAACTCGTCGTTCACCGGTACGCATAATCGATTCTTAAATCGCAAAAGTCCATCCTCGTGGACCACAAATCCAGGGGCTTTTCCCTGAGTCACATCATCTCGAATGCGTATCAAAAATGGGTCTGAACCCTGATTCTCCCTGATCGCCTCCTCAAGTGGCGATGAAATCTCTAACGTACAAAGTTGACCTTGTACTCGCTGTAACCAGACCTCAATCTCGGGTCTCAAAAATTCTTGCTGAAGTTCCCTCTGAACTGTTAATCGAGCAAGCATCTGCTCCTGAACGGACTTACGACTCAAGGCGTCGGCGACAACGTTCGCCTTGCCCGGGTGGTATAGTATCTCAATATCATAATCTTTGATTAGTTCCAACCACCGCCTCTGCCACATATTTAACTCCTTATGAGTAAATATATACTTCAAACTCTTATGATCGGTGAATATCTGACATGTAACGCCATAGAGATAATGATGCCAAATCTTCAATGCGAACACCATGGCTGCTAGCTCCAGGTCGTGGGTCGGATAATTAACCTCGCAAGGTTTCAATTTCCGTGAAGCATAAGCAATAACTTTCCCGTTTTGCATTAGTACACATCCGAGACCCTGACCGGACGCATCACTATAAACCACAAATCCTTCCGCCCCTTGCGGTAAAGAAAGGACAGGTGCTGAAATTAATCGGCTCTTGAGTTCCTCAAAACTCTGTTGACACGCGTCGGACCACGTGTATTTCTTATCCTTCCGTAAAAGGTTCGTCATGGGTTGAGCAATCTTAGAAAATCCCTCTACAAAACGCCGGTAATATCCATCTAATCTGAGAAAGCTTCGGATTTCCTTAACATTCTTCGGAGGTTGCCAATCTCGGATAGCCTCCGTCTTCTGAGGGTCAATACGAACTCCGTCTGATGAAATTACATGTCCGAGAAACGTCACCTCGGACATCCAGAACTCACATTTTGGAAAACTTTCCATAAAGTTGCTCACGTCTCAACACGTCGAGAACCTGATGAAGGTGAGATTCGTGCTCCTCACGGTCACGAGAATAAATCAAATTGTCCTCAATGAAGAGAACCACGAACTGATCCAAATAGTTGATGAAAACCCGATTCATTAGTTCCATGAACACTGCAGGTGCATTAGTTAACCCAAACAGCATTACCACGAACTCATAATGACTATAGCGTGTTCGAAACGCTGTCCTTGCGATATCCGACTCTCGAATTCGCAACTGATGATATCCAGATCTTAAGTCGATCTTAGAAAATACTGAAGCTCCCTAAAGTTGATCTAAAAGATCATCTATACGGGGTAGAGGATATTTATACTTGATCGTCATCCAGTTCATGTAACACCTCCAAACCCCATTGGGTTATTACAGTGCCGTGGACCCCACGCCAGGAGATCCACCAGGCGAACATGACCAAAATACAACAAACTGACCAAAAGGGGAATCTCAGTCCCTACTATGACATCCAACATAATATTCCGATATGGAATTTCAACGACAAAAATAGGTCTACATGGCCAAAATAAAAGTACAACACATCCACGAGCCTTACTCTGATAATACAAAATGACAACGACTGAACAAAACTGGAGTACTCCAACTGTGTGACTGACATGAACACCAAAACATCTCGGACTAGTATTGCTCGAATGCCTCGTCGCCATCGTCAGGCCCCTGTTTCTCAACTTTCTCCTCGCAAGCACCTAAAACATGAAAGACATGTTCCGCCCCCACGGGGTCAGTCATCCAGATAATGAATATAAAATATATGTATAACATGACATGCATCCAAGGGCAGAATAAATGGTGCATCAATGGTAATACGAGATACTCACGAACCAAAGTAAGAATTGAGCATTCGTGACTATGCCCGCGGCATACGATCGGTACCCGCTCAACAGGTTAGAACACAAGGTCCCAACGGCGAATCATCAATACAGATCACAACAATGAATTACACGAAGATAAACCAACCCAGAGCTGAAATAAATACGAATCACAATGCCCAAAGGTTCCAACGAAAATACCAATACGCCACGATGGCCTGAAATCCACTCACCAAATCGCTAGTAGTAATCACAATGGCTCAAGCCGAATGTACCCGGTCAGATTATCATCTGAGGGCCGAAGCCACGGCACGAAGCCGTATCACAATGAGGGCCGAAGCCATGGCACGAATCCGTATCACAATGAAGGCCGAAGCCACGGCACAAAGCCGTATCACAATGAGGGCCGAAGCCACGGTACGAAGCCGTATCACAATGAGGGCCGAAGCCACGGCACGAAGCCGTATCACAATGAGGTCATCCAATGACCGTGACCTGCTGAATTGCAGGTGCTGGGAAACCAACCGAGAAGGTTCAAGCCCCAGACTTACCCATCGAGCACTAGCTGAACTAGCCTCCACAATAAGTCGCAAACAGCAACGATTACAAGATTACCGAATTCACAAGAATAATAGTGTGCTGCCTTGAATCGGCTAACACGATAAAAATACTCACGGATGGGCACCGTCCTCGGCGGTCCCAATTCAAAGTACCTCGACCGCCTTGGAATGGCCAATCGACCATGACGACTCAATGGATGGGAACTATCCTCGACAGTCCTAATTCAATACACCGATCACCTTAGAACGGTTAATCGATAACCAATGATACAACGGATGGGAATTATCTTCGATAATCCCAATTAAACACTTCGATTACCTTAGAACGGTCAATCGACAACTTATAGTACAACGAATGGGAATTATCCTAGATAATCCCAATTCAAAACCTCGATTACCTTAGAACGGTTAATTGATAACTGATAGTACAACGGATGGGAATTATCTTAGATAATCCCAATTCAATACCTCGATTACCTTAGAACGGTTAATCGATAACTGATAGTACAGTGGATGGGAATTATCTTAGATAATCCCAATTCAATACCTAGATTACCTTAGAACAGTTAGTCGATAACTGATAGTACAACGGATGGAAATTTTCTTAGATAAACTCAATTCGATACCTCGATTACCTTAGAACGGTTAATCGATAACTGATAGTACAACAGATGGGAATTATCTTAGATAATCTCAATTCAATACCTCTATTACCTTAGAACGGTTAATCGATAACTGATAGTACAACGGATGGGAATTATCCTAGATAATCCCAATTCAATACCTCGATTACCTTAGAACGGTCAATCGATAACCAATAGTACGTTAGAATAGATGTCCCGACGCCTTAAACTGACCACCGAAACAGAGATGATAAACGAATATATCAAACGCCTTCAATCGGCTAATACAACATCATAGCAACTGTTCCAATTCGATAATAACGATTCAATGATGCCTCATAATGATATTAACGTCAATAATAATAATCGATACATCGATACCGCGAACCGGCTATCGACAACATCAGTACCAACAAGAATCTCAATGCCTTAAACCGGCCGTTAACGAATAACAATAACATCTAGCATAATTGCCGAAGGGTATTGCATCAAACAATTCCCGAATATCAACAAATCACGAAGAGACTAAGTCTCGAAATGATACAATACATTCATACACATATATGATAACATTAATCTCATTGACTAGCACAAGTATAAAACTTGCCTCAAACCGAAGGCGAGAAAGTCCTTCCACGATCAACGTCCTGGCACGAAACGACGAACGGCGCCTACCGACGATCACAAAAACTTGAACAACCATGAATGAAAAATGATTCATTCAATAACACAAAATCAATGGAAAACAACACCAAGGACAAACCCAATTCAACCCCAAATCGGTTAAACTCTTCAAACGAATGTCATAGTTCTCAACTATGAATCCTAACATCCTCCAAAATCTCAAAATCGACATGATCAAATGTTCTTAACACTTGTGAAACAATTCAACAAGAATCACTTAAGAACAACATCAAAACAACATCTCCAAGATGATAATACTACCAATGCCATCCTCAAAAACTTCAAGAACATCATCATCTCAATAAACATGATGTCTCTACTAACATCAATCACTAATTCTTCAAGAATTCAGATTAATTTAACCATTTCAAAATTATGATAATCACCTCCTAAATCATCATAAATCCTTACTAAAATGGTTATAATCTTTCAAGAACACCACCAACAATAATGATCTCAAGACTATGTTAATCATATAACAATCTTAACATAATCCTTCCTAGACATGATTAAAACCTCCAAACAATCTAAAACATCAAGAACATAATCCAACTCAAGCAATACCAGTTTGTTCTTCATCAGAAGTTCATAAAAACCCATCAAGAATCATGATATACTCCATCAATCAAACAATACCCGAAGAAAACAACAACAACATCATCAAACTCGAAAATCACTTGAAGAACAAGAGATTGAGGGAACTTACCAAAGAAGGACAAGAAAAACCCTCCAAACACCAAAGGAGCACCAACAAGCTTCCAACTTCAAGCTTCAATCCAAGATAGGATGATCAAGATCGAATTGAAAGAGGCTAAACATCAATAACAAGTCCAAACAGACGATTCTAGGGAGAGAAAATGTGTTTTGGTTCGTGAGAAAATGAAATACGAAGCCAACATAAATAGATTGACAAACTCATTACGTACGTAATACACTAAGGTTTACGTACGTAAGAGGCATTACGTATGCTATGCCATGGCATTAACGTACGTAATGTAAAATCCAGAACTAACTCGACTAAAATACGAAGGCCTTAACGTACGTAAACAAAAATATATTACGTATGTTACCAAACCTGCATTACGTACATAGAGCTCACCTCTTAACGTACGTAAGGGTCCGTTGACTGCAATAGTGAAACCGATCGGAAGATGCTCGGGACCCACCGGCCGAAAGTGACTACGAGGAAGGTTCCTACCACCTACCAAGCATTACGTACGTAACCTTACAGGCATAACGTACGTAATGGCAACACGTTAGCGTACGTAATGCTACATCCGTAGCGTACGTTATGGCTAGTAAACATAGCCAAAAATCCAAACTCTCCAACCAACTTTCAAACGACGAAACCAACCCGATGACAAGTAAAATTATTTTGCTCCCGAAATAACCCAACACAATATACATTGTATCAGTCCAAAACAACAACACTTGTACAATTCCAAATGAATATGTACAAATCAACAGAAACACGAGAGAAAAAAAATTATCCCCGGATATTACATACTCCCCCCCTTAAAAAGAGTTTCGTCCCCAAAACTCAGGGTGCAAAAACACGGGGTACGAACTATCCATCAAGATCTGAAAACAACATCTTCAGGAATACCCCTCAATACGAACAACTCCGTCTGAGTAATCGGGCCAACCCCATGGGTTCCCGCGTCTCCTCTGCCTGAACACGACGAAAAACAAGTGATAAAAACACTCAACCAAGTGCGAGATCAATCGAATCATGACTCCTCCGCTAGAGACCAGCCAGGAAGTCGCACCACACGCAAGACTCGTAACACCGGCGTACACACCCCTGCGGGTGCCGCCCATTGTACATGTCTACAATCGTCGGTGTACACTCCCCCGTTCTCATCGGTATCGAACGCTCAAGCAATCATTGACTCATGCCATAAAAGGAAAATAACAATGCACATATAGTCCTCGGGACCATATCAACCGCACGCCCAAGTCCTCACGATGTCAAATCTCAAGATTCTCAGAAGCTATCATAACAAGATAGATCAATAATAAATGGTTCACAACCACAATATTACAGTACAGACTGAGTCAAATATCAATCCGAAAAACAAGGAAAATACAAATCAAGACTACATCTCAAATGTTCCCAAAATCAACATCCTCCAGATCATCGAACTCCTCCATCTCATCGACTCGAGGAAGACCCAAATCTGAACTCGCTGCTCCTCCTCGGCTGTCCATACCTCTGGCTCTCAAAGCCTGATAGGACCCCTTGGATGAAGTACGAACTAGAGTAACAAAGTCTTTCGAGGCCCGTGAGCTCTCTCGAGACCTACTAGTACCAAAACTCCGGCAGTATTTCTGAAGGTGTCCCTGCCTCCCACACAGAAAACAAACAATAGCTGGCACAGTACAACGGATACTAACGTGCCTCGCTGAATCACAGTTAAAGCAAACAACAGTCGAACTCGTCGTCTGAGGAGAAGATGATTTACCAGCACGAAGACAACTGGAAGATGACCTCTTGGACGTCGGAGCCCAATGTCCCTCTGAACGTACCGGCATCCTAGTCCTCCTACCCGAAGAAGCTGAAGGTTCTTTCCGAGCAAGCTCCTTGATCAAAAGCTCTGCTCCAAGAGCCTTCTCGATGAATTCGCCAAGTGAGTTACAATTATGATTGAACAACTGCATCCTCAACTGCGGGTTCAGCCTCTTGCTAAAATACTTGATCTTATTTACTTTAGTACGGATAACAGACAAAGCAAACTGAAGAAGTCCCTGAAATTTCTCAGCAATAACAATAACACCCTTGTCCTTGATGGATTCGGGGTTCAAATCCTCCGACAACTTGGCTTCACGAAGTGGAGCCGGATAATACCTCTCTAACATGAGAGTCTTAAACTCACTCCAAGCACAATCACGATCGGTGGGCTTCACCGAGAGCCACCAAGAATAAGCGCCTTTACTCAAATAGTAAACTGCTACTGCCACCTTACTCTCTTCCGGACACTGAACCATGTCGAAGAGTTTATCAAAATGTTCAAGCCAGTGAACAATATCAGCTGGTTCTGAAGAACCCTCAAAGATAGGTGGCCTCTGACGAGAGATGTCGCCAATAATCTGACCCACTCTCCCGGCCTGTCCATAAAACGGCACCTGGAGTCCCTGCTGCTGTGTACCACGAACCATCGAGGTCTGCATGGTTTCTATTATCTGCATCATTTGAGTCATCTGGGTCATCATGCCCCTCATAAGAAATAAAGGGTCGATGTCAGTCCGATCGACTCCTCGAGTATGACATCCCGACGGAGAACCGGTCACATAAGTCACATCTCCGGCCGAATTCTGATCCATCTCGGCATCAGTACGCGTATGAACACGAGGTTCTTGGTTTTGGCGTGATCTGCGGCTTTTACCCCCTCTGTAACGTCCTCGGATTCCTCTTTCCATACTGAAAGAATAACATTCGACCATGAACAAAACTCAAATATGCCTCAACGGACCATCCAGAATACTAAGTCAATAGCCAAACACGGGTATACATACTAAACAAATAAACAATCACTTCAAACATGCTAATTATAGCCAATACTGAGTCCACACGCTCCAAAACAAATAATCATGAATGAATCTTAACACAAATGTTACATACAGGTTTTCAACAAATCATGTATAATCAATGACATAATGAATGTATGAACATAAAAGAGAATCGAGTCCTTACAAAGGTCATACGAAGCTTCGAGGTCTTGCGATACTAGTCTTCACTGACGACGACTCGATGAAATAATGACTCATACAGTCGTCCAACTACCACGACTCACAAAGCCCGACTGTCCAGATTGTCATAAGCTGACAGTTCACTACTACCGCGTCGGTAGAACCACATAACTCACATATCAGGGTATCTCACAACCCAATTCTCTGATACCATCTTCTGTAACACCCTCAAATCACATTGGGTTATTACAGTGCCGTGGACCCCACGCCAGGAGATCCACCAGGCGAACATGACCAAAATACAACAAACTGACCAAAAGGGGAATCTCAGTCCCTACTATGACATCCAACATAATATTCCGATATGGAGTTTAACCGACAAAAATAGGCCTACATGGCCAAAATAAAAGTACAACACATCTACGAGCCTTACTCGAATAATACAAAATGACAACGACTGAACAAAACTGGAGTACTCCAACTGTCTGAATGACATGAACACCAAAACATCTCGGACTAGTATCGCTCGAATGCCTCGTCGCCATCGTCATGCCCCTGTGTCTCAACTTTCTCCTCGCAAGCACCTAAAACATGAAAACATGTTCCGCCCCCACGGGGTCAGTCATCCAGATAATGAATATCAAATACATGTATAACATGACATGCATCCAAGGGCAGAATAAATGGTGCATCAATGGTAATACGAGATGCTCACAAACCGAAGTAAGAATTGAGCATTCGTGAAATACTATGCCCGCGGCATACGATCGGTACATGCTCAACAGGTTAGAACACAAGTGTCCAACGGCGAATCATCAATACAGATCACAACAATGAACTACACGAAGATAAACCAACCCGGAGCTGAAATAAATACGAATCACAATGCCCGAAGGTTCCAACGAAAATACCAATACATCACGATGGCCTGAAAGCCACTCAGCCGAAACTGCTAGTCATCACAATGGCCCGAAGCTGTATCATCTGAGGGCCGAAGCCACGGCATCAAGCCGTATCACAATGAGGGACGAAGCCACGGCACGAAGCCGTATCACAATGAGGTCATCCAATAACCGTGACCTGCTGAATTGCAGGTGCTGGGAAACCAACTGCGAAGGTTTAAGCCCCAGACTTACCCATCGAGCACTAGCCAAACTAGCCTCCACAATAAGTCGCAAATGGCAACGATTACAAGATTATCGAATTCATAAGAATAATAATATGCTGCCTTGAATCGGCTAACACGATAAAAATACTCACGAATGGGAACCGTCCTCGGCGGTCCCAATTCAACGTACCTCGACTGCCTTGGAATGGCCAATCGACCATGACGACTCAACGGATGGGAACTATCCTCGACAGTCCCAATTCAATACACCGATCACCTTAGAACGGTAAATCGATAACCAATGATACAACGGATGGGAATTATCTTCGATAATCCCAATTCAATACTTCGATTACCTTAGAACGGTCAATCTATAACTGATAGTACAACGAATGGGAATTGTCTTAGATAATCCAAATTCAATACCTCGATTACCTTAGAACGGTTAATCGATAACTGATGGTACAACTGATGGGAATTATCTTAGATAATCCCAATTTAATACCTCGATTACCTTATAACGGTTAATCGATAACTGATAGTACAACGGATGGAAATTATCTTAGATAATCCCAATTCAATACCTCGATTACCTTAGAACGGTTAATATATAACTGATAGTACAACGGATGGGAATTATCTTAGATAATCCCAATTCGATACCTCGATTCCTTAGAACGGTTAATCGATAACTAATAGTACAACGGATGGGAATTATCTTAGATAATCCCAATTCAATACCTCGATTACCTTAGAATGATTAATCGATAACTGATAGTACAACGGATGGGAATTATCTTAGATAATCCCAATTCAATACCTCGATTACCTTAGAACGGTCAATCGATAACCAATAGTACGTTAGAATAGATGTCCCGATGCCTTAAACCGACCACCGAAACAGAGATGATAAACGAATATATCAAACGCCTTCAACCGGCTAATACAACATCATAGCAACTGTTCCAATTCGATAATAACGATTCGATGATGCCTCATAATGACATTAACGTCAATAATAATAATCGGTACATCGATACCGCGAACCGACTATCGACAACATTAGTACTAACAAGAATCTCAATGCCTTAAACCGGCCGTTAACGAATAACAATAACATCTAGCATAATTGCCGAAGGGTATTACATAAAACAATTCCCGAATATCAACAAATCACGAAGAGACTAAGTCTCGAAATGATACAATACATTCATACACATATATGATAACATTAATCTCATTGACTAGTACAAGTATAAAACTTGCCTCAAACCGAAGGCGAGAAAGTCCTTCCACGATCAACGTCCTGGCACGAAACGACGAACGTCGCCTACCAACGATCACAAACACTTGAACAACCTTGAATGAAAAATGATTCATTCAATAACACAGAATCAATGGAAAACAACACCAAGGACAAACCCAATTCAACCCCGAATTGGTTAAACTCTACCAACGAATGTCATAGTTCTCAACTATGAATCCTAACATCCTCCAAAATCTCAAAATCGACATGATCAAATGTTCTTAACACTTGTGAAACAATTCAACAAGAATCACTTAAGAACAACATCAAAACAACATCTCCAAGATGATAATACTACCAATGCCATCCTCAAAAACTTCAAGAACATCATCAACTCAATAAACATGTTGTCTCTATTAACATCAATCACTAATTCTTCAAGAATTCAGATTAATCAACAAGATTAATTTAACCATTTCGAAATTATGATAATCACCTCCTAAATCATCATAAATCCTTACTAAAATGGTTATAATCTTTCAAGAACACCACCACCAACAATAATCATCTCAAGACTATGTTAATCATATAACAATCTTAACATAATCCTTACTATACATGATTAAAACCTCCAAACAATCTAAAACATCAAGAATATAATCCAACTCAAGCAATAAGTATGTTCTTCATCAAAAGTTCATAAAAATTCATCAATAATCATGATATACTCCATCAATCAAACAATACCTGAAGAAAACAACAACAACAACAACATCATCAAACTCGAAAATCACTTGAAGAACAAGAGATTGAGGGAACTTACCAAAGAAGGACAAGAAAAACCCTCCAAACACCAAAGGAGCACCAATAAGCTTCCAACTTCAAGCTTCAATCCAAGATACGATGATCAAGATCAAATTGAAAGAGGCTAAACATCAATAACAAGTCCAAACTGACGATTCTAGGTAGAGAAAATGTGTTTTGGTTCGTGAGGAAATGAAATACGAAGCCAACATAAATAGATTGACAAACTCATTACGTACGTTATACACTAAGGTTAACGTACGTAAGAGGCATTACGTACGCTATGCCATGGCATTAACGTACTTAATGTAAAATCCAGAACTAACTGGACTAAAATACGAAGGCCATAACGTACGTAAACAAAAATCTATTACGTACGTTACCAAACCTGCATTACGTACGTAGAGCTCACCTCTTAACGTACGTAAGGGTCCGTTGACTGCAATAGTGAAACCGATCGGAAGATGCTCGGGACCCACCGGCCGAAAGTGACTACGAGGAAGGTTCCTACCACCTACCAAGCATTACGTACGTAACCTTACAGGCATAACGTACGTAATGGCAACACATTAGCGTACGTAATGCTACATCCGTAGCGTACGTTATGGCTAGTAAACATAGCCAAAAATCCAAACTCTCTAACCAACTTTCAAACGACGAAACCAACCCGACGACAAGTAAAATTATTTCGCTCCCGAAATAACCCAACACAATATACATTGTATCAGTCCAAAACAACAACACTTGTACAATTCCAAATGAATACGTACAACTCAATAGTAATACGAGAGAAAAAAAATTATCCCCGGATATTACAGTTCAATTCCTGATAATCGATACACAAGCGAAACGAACCATCCTTCTTCTTGACAAACAACACAGGTGCTCCTCACGGGGACGCACTCGGCCAGATATAACCCTTCTCGATCAAATCCTCTAATTGATTCTTCAACTCCTGCATTTCGGTCGGGGCCATCCGGTACGGTGACTTCAATATTGGGGACGTACCAGGTTCCAACTCAATCGTGAATTCCACATCTCTCTGTGGAGGCAAACCAGGTAACTCATCTGGAAATACATCGGCATATTATCTCACTACAGGAATATCCGTCAACATTACTCATGGTTTCTCGATCTTGGTCATATAGCACCAATAATCGACACACCTCTGATTGAGTAATTTCACTGCTTTCATCAAGTTGATGACTCTACCGGAACAGCTGGGATTACCTCCCTCAAAAACACATTCGACTCCACCGTCTGAAATGATAGTAAGCATATGCTTACGGATACTAATGATGGTATCGTGACGATCCATCCAATCAATACCCAAGATGACGTCGTCTCTCGGTAAATCTACCACGATTAGGTTTGTTAACCAATCACGGCCATGAAACTGAATCGGACAGTCCTTAATCTCACGATTCCCAATAATTCTTCTACCATCAGGTAGACCAATGACATAAGGCTCACAACTAGTAGCACTACCCAGACGTAGTCTACTCAAACATGACTCGGAAATGAATGAATGTGATGCACCAGTATCAAAAAGGGTACACACAGGTTGAGATAGAATTTTGAGTGTACCAGAGATCATTCGGGCTTCTGTATCATCAGCTCTCTTCATCTCATAAATTCGGGGCTTTCCAGCCCCGGAACCGGATGCTCCCATCTGATAGCTGTGGGCTCCACCTTTGTTAGCTCCCATCATCTTAAACGACGTGGACTGAGTAGCCTGATTCGTAACCGCTGACTGTTTCGGGGCCTGAGATGACGTCGGAGGAGGTTTGCAGTCTTTTCGGCAAAAATGGGCCTTATGCCCCGCCATTCCACATTTATTACACGTGACGGTTTGCCTCAAACACTTCATGCTATAATGACCCTGTTCTCCAAAGTTAAAATAGGTAATGGCCGAACTGGCCGCTCGTGACTGAGATTCCGCGGGTCTGGGCGCCATATGAGGTCGCTCAGTGAAAGTAGAGCCCGCTCGAGGCATCTTGAAAGTTGCCTAACTGCCTTCAGGCTAATTTCAATTCTTTGACTTCTTGCCAGATGATGGAGTTTGATTCTTAGAAATCTCCTTAGCAGTAAGCTCATAAGTAAGAGCTTTCTTGGTGAATTCGGCCAGAGTGGTGCAATTGTGATTAAGCAATTGCATCCGCATACGAGGCTTCAACCTCTTACTGAAATACTTGATCTTGTCCGCCTCGGAGTGAATAATAGACGAGGCGAAAGGAAAAACCTCCTGAAATTTCTCGGCGATGGCGAGAACATCATCGTCCGCTGAGAGGTCGGGAGTGAGTAATTCCGATAACTTGGCCTCTCTGAGTGGGGCCGGATAGTACCTCTCCATCATGAGAGTCTTGAATTGATCCCAAGTACATGATCCGTAGGTGGGCTTCAACGATAACCACCATGAATGAGCGCTCTTACCCAGATAGTAAGCCGCAACTGAAACTTTATGCCCTTCGGGGAAATCCACCATAGCGAATAACTTCTCGAAATGCTCACGCCAATGAACAATATCCGCCGGCTCAGACGAGCCCTCACAGGTAGGTGGTCTTTGGTGAGAGATGTCGCCAATAATATTGCTCACACCACTCTCCTGCCCCTGAGGTGGCGACGGAGGAGCCTGTTGATTCTGAGTAGCTGAGTTCTGCATCGTCTCCATGAGGCGTGCCATTTGAGTCATCTCGACCATCATGCCCTACATAAAGGCGAGTGGGTCAACCCGAACACCCTCTGAATGAGTTGTGTCCCGGGTACGACTCCCTGATAGTGAATGATCATTTCCAGGAGAATGAGTGGCGGTGTCGCTGCTCGATGAATTAGCATTATTCCTCGCGTTCGCACATGTATTCACACGAGTTCTCGGGGTTCGGCCTGCACCGCATCCTCTGCCAGCTCTTTCCATACTAAAGTGGGAAAGTCACAAGATGATTATATATCTCGCATGAATATCACATTATGATTACGTTATGAAATGATGAAAATGAGCACACGCGCTCAAACACAATGATTACATGAATGATCAACTGAAGTGATGAGATTATCTGATGAAATTCTTGAAATGATTATCTTGAACAAGTTAACAAGATTAATGATATGATCCTCAAGATCAACAACAGAACAGTGAAATGAACTGAGTGATTAATGAGTTAACATGATCGACATGATCATAAATAAAAATGATAATGAGGATTGTTGACTGCTGAATGATGAATGAATGATTCTTATTGCGAGAAATTATACCATGGCGTCGGAAATCGTACTGTTCTTTGGTCTGAGGGGCTCGGCTCTTGCATGGGTCACACGTGACGCGAAAGTCCAATGATACTAGTCTGATGAACGATGGTTTCAATGAGACATGACTCGAAAGATAGTATTCAAAACCACGCTCCGATACCAACTCTGTAACACCCCAAACTAGGCGGATATTACAGTGCCGTGGACCCCCGACTGGGACCCACCAGGCGAATAAAAATTAATGACTTAAATAATATAATTGTAGTACCGAACCAAATTATATCATCAAATTACTCCGATGAGGAGTTTCGTTACAATACAACCAAGATAAGACAGAATATATGTATATTTTATATGAAGATAAAATATACAACACTGAATAAAATGAGTATTCAAATGGAAGTATGCAGCAGAATTAAAATGAAGAAACATGAACGACTGAAAAGTACTGGGGAGCCCTACTAGTATCACTGGGACTCCTCACCGTCAACGTTCTCTTCCCGTGCCTTAGCCTTGCCATGACATGAAAACAACATCCCCCAACGGGGTCAGTTACACAGAACAACATTCCTCAAGAGTTGAACAATATGCAACAATTACATAAATGAATTAATGAATTAAGTCGAAGGATGACCATCAATGTACGCCCGAATGAAAAGCGTGAGAGCACAAATAGCCGGATGTCCGGAGCCCCGCATATACACCCGCTATTGGCCTAATTAGGCTCATGGTCCAATGTGTCTTGAGTCCCGTGTATACACATTACCATGCGCACAGTCCAATGTGTCCAGAGTCCCGCATATACACATGACCATAGTGTGCCCAACTAAAATTTCACACATGCGCCAACTGGCTATGCAATATAATTCCGGAAGATCACCAGAACAAAAATGATCAAGGTGAGGGGTAATGAATAGAATCCGATAAGGATCAAGAACGACTCACCGAGATGAAATAATGATACAACGAGTGATAGCTTCAATGAAATGATTTTGGAACCGTCGTTCCTCGTGAGTTACATGATGAGTTGATAAATACAAATCTCGACATGAACGATATATTATGAGTGAATTACATGTATGAATGAACAACAACGTAAGAAATGAATATCATTTTAACCGAGTAAGAATTTACTTGCACAATACCGGTGTTGAAATGTCCTTCCTCGAACAACGTCCTAAAAAGAGATGTCGGTCGCTCGAACAACCTTGAATAACACAATTACCAATAATCCGCTCAATATAAGTATCAAGCATGAATTAGGACTAACTCAAAGGTCGATATAACAATATCCAAACTCATTGAGGCATTCAAACAAAGACTTAGCGAACATCTTCGTTGATTATAACCAAAACCCAAATCTATTGAAACCAACTCCAAAATGAGTAGTTCAATCCAACAAAACACCTTCAATGATATCAATATTCCAATAGGAGACCACAACTCGAAGTTACGGCAACTATAATCGGAAACCCCCAAAAACAACCAAAGTCAACATCAAGGGTTCTTGATTAATTCTCCAAATGTTCATCAAATCCGAAAAACATATCAATAAATCCATAGGAATACATTTATTCACAGTAGATAATCCATATCTAACATATTCCAACACAATCCAAGCTTACACGAAGAAATCGGAAGGAAAATACCCAAAATCCGAAATTCTAGATCCAAGAAATAATTACCTTGATTTGATGTGTTGGAGAGGATGAAATGATGATAAATCCAAATGATAAGCTTGAAGATGATGATGGATGAGTGCAGCTCGAAAAGATCTCTTCGAATCGCCCAAAATCTCCTGGAATTAAAGTGAGACGTGAAAATGATGAATCTGGGCCGGACTGTCCTATTTATAGTCATTCCAGTTTCGCGCACGCTAAGTCCTGATATTTATAGTGCGTTAACGGAAATTCTGGGTAGTCCAGTACCCTCTGTCCGAAACGGTAGCGTGCGCTACGTACCTTTTGTAGCGTGCGCTACAACCATATACTTAGCGTGCGTTAACCTTGTGTTAGCGCGCGCTAACTGAATATCTGATGCTCTGTAACTGAAGTCCAGAACCTCCTGTCCTATGACCTGCTCACGATAGCGCGCACTACATCCAATAATCAGCGTGCGCTACTGCCCCATTAGCGTACGCTAAAATCCACTCATAGCATGCGCTAGGAATTATTTCCAAATCAGTCCAGTACCAACTGGACTCTGCCTCATCGGCCATAGCGCGCGCTACACTGACTGCATAGCGGGCGCTATCCTAACTTACTAGCATGCGCTACTTACCTTTCGTAGCGTGCGCTACTCCAACTCGACTGTAGCCCAGTGCCTTCTGTACTGCAGGCCTGAAGCACATTAGTGTGCACTAATACTGAGAGGTAGCGTGCATTATCCGTACTCAATTAACGCGTGCTAAAGAGAGTACATAGCGTGCGCTACTCCTCACACACATCCCATTATGAAGATGACAATGATGATGACCACGGTTCGATCCTCCAACCAGGTAGGACGATGGATAATAACTGATGTACGATAGAATTACTCTGATCGGTGAATACAATGAATGAATATGAACGATGAATGATCATTAATGAGTGAAAAATTACTGAGTGACAATTACTGAATGATAATTACTGAATGATTATGACTGAATTACAACCGGGTATTAGAGTAATCAACTATCAATAATCCATTGGTAGGAAAAATAAGTTGGAATCCACCCGAAAATACTACCCACGATACATGATTCCGCTAATGAAATCCCTAGATGGTGAAACACACCCCACTATCCCAAATACTCAACAATTTCGGAAAATATTCTAATAAATCCATAGGAACACATGTATCCAAGGTATATAATCCGTACTCAACATATTCCAACACAATAGCAAGCTAACTCGAAGATATCTGAAGGAAAACACCCAAATCCCGAAATTCTAGGGTTATGCAAAGTTTACCTTGATTTGGAGTGGAGGAGAGGATTAAATGTTGAATAATCCGAACTAGAAGCTTGAAGATGTTGACAGATGATAGTATCTCGAAGAGATCTTCACAAATCGTCCAAAATCTCCCGGAATCGCCAAAGGAAGGAGGAGAGATGGAAAAATGATGAAATGGCGGGGGGGTGAAGTGTCCTATTTATACTAAACCCAGCTTAGCGTGCGCTAAAAACTGAGATTAGCGTGCGCTAACGGGTCTATCGGGTAGTCCAGTGAACTCTGCTTGCCTCGTTAGCGTGCGATACGTACTTGGTAGCGTGCGCTAATGCCTTCCTCTTAGCGTGCGCTAACCGAGTCTAGCGTGCGCTACTTGATAGTTGGTGTCCAGAAAATGGGAGCCCATAACTTACTGTCCACTGCCTGCTCGAGCCTTAGCGTGCGCTACAACGATTGCTTAGCGTGCGCTACTAATATAACTAGCGTGCGCTATTTCCCACTCATAGCGTGTGCTACTAATTCTCCAATTCAGTCCAGTACCTTCTGGACTGTCTGCCTCAATTGCACTAGTGTGCATTACTGCTGAGCAATAGCGTGCGCTACCAGTACTCAATTAGCACGCGCTAAAGAGAGTACGTAGCCTGCACTACTCCTCCCACACAGACTACCAAAATATGATGATAATGATAATATTCTCGTCTCGATTCTCAAACAGGGTTGAAGATGAATGATAACTGATATACGATTCAAAATATGCCGAACGGTTAACACAAATGAATGAATATGACTGATTAATGATTATTAATGAATGACTGAATGATAATTACTGAATGATAATAAATGAATTCACAACCGGGTATTACATACTCCCCCCCTTAAAAAGAGTTTCGTCCTCAAAACTAAGGGTAACAATTTGGGATAACTCTCCCGCATATTGTCCTCGGTTTCCCAAGTAGCCTCTTCAACTCTGTGTCTAGACCACTAAATCTTAACCAAAGGAATCGCCTTGTTCCTCAACTGTTTGATTCGCCGCTCTAAGACTCATACAGGATGCTCCTCATACGTATGATCATCCACGATCTCGATTTCATCGAATTGAAGTATGTGACTCGGGTCGGAAACATACTTCCGCAACTGAGAGACATGAAACACAATGTGAACTCGGCTCAAAGCCAGAGGTAAAGCCAATCGATAAGCCAGATAGCCGACTCGATCCAAAATCTCAAATGGTCCAATGAATCTCGGACTCAAGTTTCCCCTCTTCCCGAAATGGAAAATACCTCGGCTTGGGGATACCTTGACCAAAACATGGTCGCCTGCCTCGAACTCTAATGGTCGACGATGATTATCTGCATATTATTTTTGTCGACTTTGAGTGGTCAATAAATGACTCCAGATCAATGCTACCTTCTCGCGGGCGGCTACTAGCATATTAGGCTCAGTGCCGATTGATTCTGATAAGTCATCCCAACACAAGGGAGATCGACAACGACGACCGTATAAGGCCTCGTAAGGTGCCATCTTAATCGAAGCATGCCAACTGTTGTTGTATGTGAACTCAATCAACGTAGTTGGGCTTCCCAATCATCTTTCTAATCGGGAACACATGCCCTCAACATGTCCTCCAACGTCTGAATAGTTCGCTCTGACTGTCCATCGGACTGAGGGTGAAAAGTTGTGCTGAAATTTAGCTGAGTTCCCATGGCACGATGAATGGATTTTAAAAAATGTGACACAAATCGCCCGTCACGATCAGAAACGATACTCTTAGGAGTACCGTACAATCTCACGATCTCTTTAATGAACAACTGGGCATGTCTCTCGGGAACCCATGTATCCTTAATCTCAAGGAAATGAGCTGGCTTAGTTAAACGGTCCACAATTACCCAAATTGTATTCATGCCACGACGACTCGTTGGCAAACTCGTGGTGAAGTCCATTGAAATATCCTCCCACTTCCACACTGGAATAGGGAGCGGTTTAAGCATACCCGCCGGTCGCTGAGGTTCTATCTTGAATTGCTGACAGGTCAAACATCTCGAAACAAATTCCGCGACTTCTCGCTTCATATTACTCCACCAATAATTTTGTTTCAAGTCTTTGTACATTTTGCTAGACCCCAGATGAATGGAATAAGGGGCAGCATGAGCTTCTGTCAAAATATAGCTTTTCAACTCGTCATCTGCCGGAATGCATAACCGGTTCTTAAATCTCAAAAGTCCATCCCCGTGGACCACAAATCCAGGGGCTTTCCCCTGAGCCACATCCTCTTGAATGCGCAAAAAAATGGGTCTGAACCCTGTTTCGTTCTGATTGCCTCTTCCAGTGGTGATGAAATCTCTAGCATGCAAAGTTGCCCTTCCACTCGCTGTAACCAAACCTCGATCTCAGGCCTTAGGAATTCCTGTTGAAGCTCCTTCTGAGCAGTCAAACAAGCAAGCATTTTCTCCTGAATGGACTTACAACTCAAGGCATAAGCGACAACATTCGCCTTACCCGGGTGGTATTGTTTCTCAATATCATAATATTTAATCAGTTCCAACCACCGTCTATGTCGCATGTTTAACTCCTTCTGAGTAAATATATACTTCAAACTCTTACGATCGGTGAAAATCTAACAAGTGACGCCATAAAGATAATGACGCCAAATCTTCAATGCAAAAACCACGTCCGCTAGCTCTAGGTCGTGGGTCGGATAATTGACCTCATAAGGCCTCAGATGCCACGAAGCATAGGCAATCACTTTCCCATTCTGCATTAGTACACATCCAAGACCTTGTCCGGATGCGTCACTATAAACCACAAATCCTTCCGTCCCTTGCGGTAAATAAAGAACATGCGCTGAAATTAAACGGCTCTTTAGTTCCTCGAAACTCTGCTGACACGCGTCAGACCACGTGTATTTCTTATCCTTCCGCAAAAGGCTCGTCATAGGTTCAGTGATTTTAGAAAATCCTTCCACAAATCGTCGGTAATAGCCTGCTAATCCGAGAAAGCTTCAGATTTCCTTAACATTCTTCGAAGGTTGCTAATCTCGGATAGCCTCCGTCTTCTGAGGGTCGACACATACCCCATCTACTGAAATCACATGTTCGAGAAACGTCACCGTGGACATCCAGAACTCGCATTGGGAAAATTTTCCATAGAGTTGCTCTCGTCTCAACACATCGAGGACCTGATGAAGGTGAAGTTTGTGCTCCTATTGGTCACGAGAATAAATCAAAATGTCATCTATGAAGACAACCACGAACTAATCTAAATAGTCGATGAAAACTCTGTTCATTAGCTCCATGAATACCGCGGGTGCATTCGTTAACCCAAACGGCATCATTACAAACTCGTAGTGCCCATAGTGTGTTCGAAACGCCGTCCTTGCAATATCCAAATATTGAATTCGCAACTGATGATATCCAGATCTTAAATCGATCTTGGAAAATACTGAAGCTCCCTGGAGTTGATCTAAGAGATCGTCGATGCGGGGTAGGGGATATTTATTCTTGATCGTCACTTTATTCAGCTCCCGATAATCAATGCACAAGCGAAATGAACCATCCTTCTTCTTGACAAACAACACTGGTGCTCCCCACGGGGATGCACTCGGTCGGATATTACCTTTCTCGGTCAATTCCTCCAGTTGATTCTGTTATGCGTATTTTTATACTCTTATTTATCATTATTTTGTAGTATTTTGGAGAGTGAAATTGTCTAAATGAGCCTTTAATGCCTTAATTTTGCATGATTTACAGGAAATTGAAGTCCGGGAGCTAAAACGAAGCAAAACGGGCGAAAACGGCAAATCTGGACTATGAGCCGCGGCACAAGGAAGCAGGGCCGCGGCACAGGAAGACACCCACCAAGGCGAGTAATCAGACTCGTGCCACGGCACAGCCTGTGAGCCACGGCACGTAAGAAATTGAGAACGCCTGCATCCAACAAGGCTCGTGTCCGCGGCACAGGTTTAGTGCGTCGCGGCACACTTGGCGGTTTTTGGTTGTCCGCGCGAATTAGGGCCGTTTCGAAGCCAGTTTTCGACCTACGGATACGGACGCGAATTGGAGGATATGCTGAGCTATAAATAGGGTTTAAGGCCCTAATTAATGATATCTTTGGATCTTTTAATCTTTTGGATCTTAAGCTTGGAGACGGCAGAAGAAGAGGGAAGCAGAAGACTTCAAGGGCAGAAGGCGGAAGCTGTAGAACGGAGGAATCCGAGCTTCATCTGCGTTTGATTTTTATGCTTTCATTTATCTATTCTGTATTTTCAATTTTTAGTATGTCAGGCTAAAGCCCTAATCTAGGGTTTTGATGAAACCTTTGTTTTGACGAATTGCTTGAGATTATCCAATTAATTACCTTTTGTTGAGTTTTCCCAATTGTGTTTAATGCTTGCAATTATCTGGCCAATAGTTGTATTGATTTAATCATTCACTTCGAATCGGGAGAGGAGATTTGGTGAGGAACTATTGGTGAGGACCGTTTTATTCTGTGAGATAGGAATATACTCATAGGAACTACGTGGCCTTTGGGAGATTTCATGCTTTTCGCCTATTGACGAATTAATTCACCTAGGGATAGAGTGCGTTATTCGCCTTTAGATAAATCTATTGACCTCGGGAGAGGCGGTAGAATATATTAGCAATCTCCGCCTTCAATAAATTGGGAAAATTATTTATTACGGATAATCGAGAGTAAATTCGGATAAACTGAGGTGGATTCAGAACCCTAGACTTATTCATCATTTGATTTATTTTATTCAAGTCATCGTTTTCTACTAGTCTTTTAGTAATTCTTTTAGTTATTAATTGCAAAATCCCAAATTCGATTGTTCAAATAAAATTGGAATACACAAAAATCGATAGTTAGAGATTCAGTCCTCGTGGGAACGATACTCTACTTATCACTTTATTACTTGTAAACGATGATGTGCACTTGCGTGTAAGAAATATCGCAACAAGTTTTTGGCGCCGTTGCCGGGGATTGAAATTTTCTAATATCGATTTAAGTATTTCTAGTCTTAATTTGAACGTTTTATTTTTATTTTTGTGTATTTAATTTCGTTTATTTGTTTTTCCTTTCAGGACCTTTCGTGTAGTGTATGAGAAAACTCGGTAACGAAGGCCTACTACCTTTGGATACCGAGCTCGAGCGCACTCTAAGAAGGAACAAGAAGGAGAAAAGAGAGTTGCAGACGACGGTCAACATGGCCGAGAATATCGAAGTCCAAGGAGGAGATAACCAAGTGCGGCAAGTTCAACCGGAGCTAGCTCTTCGAAATTATGCCATACCGCATATCAATGCTAATTTTTCGGGAATTCGGCGTCCCACTATCCAAGCCAATAATTTTGAGATCAAGCCTGCTATTATTCAGATGGTGCAGGCGAGCCAATTCTGCGGACTGCCGAATGACGACCCGAATGCCCATATTGCTTCTTTCCTTGAGATATGCGACACGTTCAAGACTAATGGTGTCACCGACGATGCTTTCCGATTGAGGATTTTCCCTTTCTCTTTGAGGGATAAAGCGAAATTTTGGTTAAATTCCTTACCGCCGGGGTCGATTACAACATGGGAGGGGTTAGCGCAAGCCTTCCTTGCCAAATTCTTCCCACCTGCTAAGACGGCGAGGTTGAGAAACGAAATAACCACCTTTGGTCAGTACGATATGGAATCGCTCCACGAGGCGTGGGAGCGATATAAAGATTTGTTACGAAGATGCCCTCATCACGGCCTTCCTGATTGGCTTCAGATTCAGACGTTCTATCTTGGTTTGAGTGCTTCTACACGCACTCTAGTGGATGCGGCCTCTGGTGGGGCCTTGATGGGGAAGAGTATGGCCGAGGCACATTCGCTTTTGGAAGCTATGGCCGAAAACGCATACCAATGGCCATCGGAAAGATTGACACCGAAGAGAGTTATGGAAGTTTCAAGTAATGATCCGATTTCCACTTTGTCAGCTCAAGTCGCCGCTTTGACCCAACAGCTCCAGGCATTTTCGCACGCACCAGCCCCCGTTACCATAGAGACATGCAATTGGTGTAACGGATCACACCCGAGCGCGGAATGTCAAGTTGGAAACCCGTTCGAGCAACATCAGATGGAGCAGGCTCAATTCGTGGGAAATGGGAATCGGCAGAATAACCCGTACTCCAACACTTATAATCCGGGGTGGCGCAATCATCCCAACTTTTCGTGGAGAAACGGACAGAACTCACACCAGCCCCCGTTCGCTCAGAATCAACAGCAGCCCCCTCCCGCTCCCAAAGTGTCTCTCGAGGAAGCACTTGCAAAATTGGCGGCAAATACGAGTCAATTTATGACCCGTACTGAAGCAACATTGCAAAATCATTCCGCTTCCATTCGGAACTTGGAGGTCCAGCTGGGCCAAATTGCTAATGTGTTGACAACGCCGTGAGGGAGCATTGCCGAGTACAACAGAGACAAATCCTAGAGAGAGTCTAAACGCAATCAGCTTAAGAAGTGGGAAAGAGGTGCTGGATCAGCCCGAGCGGTGTGAAAAGAAGAAGGAAATTGAGGAAAAGAATGATTTAGAGCCAGAGGAGTCGAAGGATTTGACACCTTCAATAAAGTTGTCGGATAACTCGAAGACATGTGTGCACCCCGTCCCGTTTCCGCAGAGATTACAGCAGAAAAAGGCGGACAAACAATTTTCTAAGTTCCTTGACGTATTTAAAAAGCTTCACATAAACATTCCGTTCGCCGACGCGTTGGAACAGATGCCGAGTTACGTTAAGTTCATGAAAGAAATATTATCGAAGAAAAGAAAGCTTGAGGAGTTTGAAACAGTCGCCTTGTCAGAGGAGTGCAGTGCAATTCTTCAAAAGAAGCTCCCACCTAAATTGAAAGATCCGGGAAGCTTCAACATACCGTGCACCATGGGGAAACTTTCTTTTAATAAGGCACTATGCGATCTTGGTGCTAGTATCAACCTCATGCCTCTGTCGATTTTCAAAAAGCTGGATATTGGGAAAGCCAAGCCAACAACAGTCTCCTTACAATTGGCGGATCGATCCATCAAATACCCAAGGGGAGTGATTGAGGACGTTTTAGTCAAAGTTGATAAGTTCATCTTTCCAGCCGATTTCATCGTACTCGACATGGAGGAAGATGAAGATATTCCAATCATCTTGGGACGACCGTTTTTAGCGACTGGCCGAACCCTTATAGACGTGGAAAAAGGGGAGTTAACTCTGAGGGTCCAAGACGAGCAAGTTACTTTTCAAGTATTCAAATCGTTTCCATGTCCCGGAAATGTTAATAAAAGGTCACAAATTGAAAGTGTAAATGCCGTTGAAAGAGGAAAGCACCGAAAACATCGTCGGTGGGAAAATTCAGATTTTGTGTTAAATGGTCCAAGTCTTAAGAAGGATGTAGAACGAGTGGCGTTCCTCGAGCATGAGGACAAATCTGCTGCAGTCTTGAGTGCGTTTGTGAAGGAGGAGAGTAAGCCGAAAGCCCAGCGGACAATTAGTCATGGAAAAACCGGGTGTTTCGGGAAGTTGTTCACGTCGAAACCTTTCCGCAAACAACATTTGATGACCGAACCGAAAGTCGAATCGCTGACGACCAATGGTCATAATTTTAACAAATATATGAACGGTTCGATGAACGGGGCGGAAACCAAATGGAGTTTGCGAAAAGCGAACTAATGTTTTCCAATAGGTCCGGCTGAAGACTATAAACTTAGCACTTCTCGGGAGGTAACCCGAGTTCGTAGTTGTAGATTTTTGCATTTCTTTATTTTTCTTGCATTCGTGATTCTTATTTTTCATCATTTTTGTGCTTCAATTTGCTTCGCTCTCGCTTTAACGTGTTCTTCTCAAAATTGCGTGGAAAGTCCTGTGGAAGAAATCAAGTATGAGCCGCGGCACAAGTATTGTGAGCCGCGGCACACACAAAACGAAGGAGATGAGCTAAACACACTGTACCTTGTGCCGCGGCACGGCATAAATGAGCCGCGGCACACTTGAGCACTGAGCCGCGGCACACGAAATCTGTGCCGCGGCACACGACAACACGAGAGCACAGGTAAAAGGGACTGTACCCTGTGCCGCGGCTCACTTTAGCTATGCCGCGGCACACTATGCGGAATCTGAAAGGCCCTGGTAGCTTATAATTCTCAATCGGCCGAACACCCAGGTATTTCTTCTTCCCTTCTCTTTCCCTCCCCAGCGCGCGATTCGGCCGAAGTTGTCTTCCAATTTTTCTTGCGATTTCTTCTTGCATTCTTCACAAAACCAAAAGGTATGTCAAATCTTTAATCTCCACTTGTTTATGGTTTAGATTTGAAGTTGTTTATGCTTTGGATGGATTGAGCATGTTATTTTCCTTCAAAAAGTTTTAGGATTGTTTAGAGAATAACAGGGTAGTTTTAATCGAATTTTCATGGTTAGTTTGAAATATGAATGAGTTGAGTGTGTTGTGTTGATGATGATTGAATTGTGTTTCTGTTCTTGGGGGTTGAATCGAGCTATAGTCATGTTTATTCTTCAAATAAACTTGTGCCCTCAAGGTGTTTGATAAATTGACTAAGTGAAAAATTTTCTTTGGAAAAGCAATCTTTTGAATTTTCGTGCAACGTATACGTTTTGAATTTACAGCAAGCCCAACCCTTACATCCAGGTTAAACGTTTAAGTCCAATTTCATCCTTCTCTCACGAATGCGCTATTTTGTTAAATTCGGGATTTCTGGCTGGGCATCCTTAGCCGAGTATAGATCATTGTTATTATTGTTTGCGTGAATAAACCCTCGTGTTGTACTTTTCAGGACTGATTATGGCAAGAACAAAGAAACTGAGCAAGAGAGCTAGGACCCAGTCATCCCCCACTCGAGGGGAGACCTCTCGTGGTCGGGCCGAGGCGGAGGGGCACCAGTTTGCGGACCCTGAAATTCACAAGATATTCAATGAAAAGATCCGGCCACGACCGCTTATTCCAGAGAGGGGATTTACTCCAGCTCCTCAGGACGGGGAATTGCTCACTATGATTGATGAGATGGGGTGGGCCAGATTTGCTGCACCTCCCGAGCCAGCGGTTATCTCGATTGTGCAGGAGTTCTACGCCAGCGCACTGCTGAAGCACATTCGGGCAGGGCATACGTTGCCGTCATTAGAGTCTCGGACTCAGGTCGATGTCCGAGGGGTTACAGTTGATTTTTCCACTACTGCTATTCGGAGGCTGTTTGGGATTCCGGTGGTTGATGAGTCGGCCTATGACCGAGTGATGACCAGCCTCACGAAGGAGGCCCTGCTCGAGACCATTGCACAGCCCGATTCCGACTGGGAGCAGCGAGCACAGGGTTCTTCCACTTTCCACTTTAGGAGCTCGCGCCTCAGCCGGCTCGGGCGTGCCTGGCTTTATTTTATCTGCGCACGCATTGACCCCACCTCCCAGATCCGCATCGTCTTTTCTCTCCCGCGCCCGACACTTTATGCTATCACTTCCGGCCGTTTCGATGTGGCCCCCATCCCGGTCCGATCTATCTTCCAGTGTATCCAGGGGGCAAGACGGGTTGAAGCACCCTCTCTCATCTCGCGCAGGCCGGCAATGGGCTGACGTGGTCAGACGACGAGCCGATGCTTGCCCCCCAGGCCCCGATCGACCACCGCATCATATCACACTTTGACCAGTGGGGAGGAGCGCCGGCGCACGCTCGGGGGAGAGGATTTCTACTAGAGGAGGCCCACGAGGGATCCCCCGAGCCGCTTTTGTTGACACATGGAGATGCCGGCCCGCCACCCGACAGAGCGAGGTTGCAGGAGTTGTTTGATGGGCTGAGGGAGGATCTGAGGAGAGAGAGAGAGGAGCTGAGAGAGGAGACGAGGAGAGAGAGAGATGAGATGCGGAGAGAGAGGGAGAGTTTGATGGCTGCGATGCGAGAGGAGCAGCGGACGGAGCGGGAGAGCGTTGTTGCTGCCGTCAGAGCCGAGATGCGAGAGCAGGCTCGTCGGGCCAGCCGACGAGAGGCGAGGCGTCTGGCTGTGAGGGATGCTTATCATCAGGAGCACCTCGCCACATGGACGGCCCATATCATGCATCCCGACGGGCCATTTATTGCACTCGCCCGGCCAGCCACACGACCCTCCTCACTGGATGATGCCGGCACCAGCTCCTGAGCGGACTGGAGGGGAGTACTTGACCTTTTACTTTTATTGCATATCATTTTTTGTCCACTGAGGTCAATGTACGTCCTAAGTTTGGGGGGGATTTACTTTCAGTTGCTACATTCATTTATGTACTTTAGTTCGTTGCACTTTTCATTACTATGCGTAAAATTTTTTTAGATAGCCTTGCTTGTCTTAGTTTTTCTTTATTCGTGAATTTTTCGTGCTTCTATTTGTGTGATACTGATGTTACGACACTGCTTTTCTCTCTGAAGAAACGGTCGAGTTTTAGTCCAGTTGTAGTCAGTTATTTCTGTTCTGCTTAGTATTCATTTAGGTCCAAAATTTTTCGTGATTTTAGAGGTCTCGGCAGATAAGAGACGATACATACTTGTTTTAAAATCACCGTCAATACGTTTGGTTACATTTTTCGGTTAGTTAGTCGTCCAGTTATATTAGTCGTGTTGGCACTTAGATTGAGTTTAGAGTCGGTCAGTTTTTCCCAAAAGTCGAGATAATGTTGTTCTATGAAGGGAAGTCTAGTAACCGGAGGCATTCGCGTGACCCGTTGTTTACCCTCGCGTAAAACAACGACCCTGATTAGACTAGTGATTTAGATATTTCACATGTGCCAATGATAGGGAGCCTAGTAACCGGGGGTATTCGCGTGACCCGCTGTTTACTCTCGCGTAAAATGGCGACCTTGATTCGGACATGCAGAAATTATATATTCGAGTTGTTTCTCCGCTGTAGACGGGAACTTAGTAACTAGAAGCATCCATGTGCCCCATGAGTGTCTTCTACGTCAAACGGTTTTCCAATACATGAGAATGGAAGTTCCACCCTAGGATTATCCCGATGAAACATCCCGAGATCCTAACCTAGTGGTCAACTCGAATCAAATTCTTGAACATATATATAAGGGGATACTGTCCGAGGTTTATTTGTTATGAAACTCGTGAAAATTGTGCCACTAAACTATGGAACGGGACGAACTAGCTTGTTTATTTTAGCCTTTCATATTGACGGTCGATTTGACTCACGTTTTGTTAATCTTTGAGCTGGATTTTCTTTATGAACGAGTGATTAGGACTGAACTTGATTACTTTATGAATCATTATTCGAAAGTAACCGCTTTTATGACACTCGTATTATTTAGAGAGAATTACAGGATAGTATTGATTAGGTTGAACACTATGAGTTGCACGATGATTCACGACATTCTTTTATCAATTTAATTCTTTTGCTTGAGGACAAGCAAAGGCTTAAGTTTGGGGTATTTGTTAGGCGTATTTTTATACGCTTATTTATCATTATTTTGTAGTATTTTGAGAGTGAAATTGCCTAAATGAGCCTTTAATGCCTTAATTTTGTATGATTTACAGAAATTGAAGTCCGGGAGCTAAAACGAAGCAAAACGGGCGAAACGGAAAACTGACTATGAGCCGCAGACAAGGAAGCAGGGCCGCGGACAGAAGACACCCACCAAGGCAGAGTAATTATACTGTGCCGCGGCACACCCAGTGAGCCGCGGCACGTAAGAAATTGAGAACGCCTGTGCATCCAACAAGGCTCGTGCCGCGGCACAGTTTAGTGCGCCGCGCACACTTGGCGGTTTTTGGTTGTCCGCACGAATTAGGCCGCTTTCAAGCCGATTTCCGACCTACGGATACGGACGCGAATTGGAGGATATGCTGAGCTATAAATAGGGTTTAAGGCCCTAATTAATGATATCTTTGGATCTTTTAATCTTTTGGAGCTTAAGCTTGGAGACGGCAGAAGAAGAGGGAAGCAGAAGACTTCAAGGGCAGATATGAAGTCAAGAACGAGGAATCCGAGCTTCATCTGCGTTTGATTTTTATGCTTTCATTTATCTATTCTGTATTTTCAATTTTTAGTATGTCAGGCTAAAGCCCTAATCTAGGGTTTTGATGAAACCTTTGTTTTGACGAATTGCTTGAGATTATCCAATTAATTACCTTTTGTTGAGTTTTCCCAATTGTGTTTAATGCTTGCAATTATCTGGCCAATAGTTGTATTGATTTAATCATTCACTTCGAATCGGGAGAGGATATTTGGTGAGGAACTATTGGTGAGGACCGTTTTATTCTGTGAGATAGGAATATACTCATATGAACTACGTGGCCTTTGGGAGATTTCATGCTTTTCGCCTATTGACGAATTAATTCACCTAGGGATAGAGTGTGTTATTCACCTTTAGATAAATCTATTGACCTCGGGAGAGGCGGTAGATTATATTAGCAATCTCCGCCTTCAATAAATTGGGAAAATTATTTATTACGGATAATCGAGAGTAAATTCGGATAAACTGAGGTGGATTCAGAACCCTAGACTTATTCATCATTTGATTTATTTTATTCAAGCCATCGTTTTCTACTAGTCTTTTAGTAATTCTTTTAGTTATTAATTGCAAAATCCCAAATTCGATTGTTCAAATAAAATTGGAATACACAAAAATCGGTAGTTAGAGATTCAGTCCTCGTGGGAACGATACTCTACTTATCACTTTATTACTTGTAAACGATGACGTGCACTTTCGTGTAAGAAATATCGCAACAGATTCTTCAGTAACATGTATTTTGGTCGGGGCCATATGATACGGTGCTTTCGATATTGGGGACGCACCAGGCTCCAACTCTATCGTGAATTCAACCTCTCTCTGTGGAGGTAAACCAGGTAACTCGTCTGGAAACACATCAGCGTAGTTTCTTACTACAGGGGTATCCGCCAACGTCACTGATGATTTCTCGGTCTTGGTCATATAGCACCAATAACAGACACACCCCTGATTAAGTAACTTCACTGCTTTCATCATATTAATAACTCTTCCGGAACGATTGGGGTTACCCCCTTGAAATACACACTCGACCATACGCTTACGGACACTAAGGGTGGCATCATGACGATCCATCCAATCAATACCCAAGATTATGTCGTCTTTAGGTAAGTCTACCACGATTAGGTCTGCCAGCCAATCACGGCCCTCTATCTGAATCGGACAGTTCTTAACTTCATGATTTCCGATAATTCTTCTACCGTCTGGTAGACCAATGACATAAGGTTCGCAACTAATAGCACTATCCAGGTGTAGTCTACTCAAACATGACTTGGAAATGAATGAATGTGATGTGCCAGTATCAAAAAGGGTACACACAGGTTGAGATAGAATTTGGAGTGTACCTGAGATCATTCGGGCCTTTGGATCATCGGTCCTCTTCATCTCATAAATTCGGGGCTTGCCGGCCCCCGAACTGGATGCTCCTGTCTGATAAGTAAGGGTTTCGACTTTATTTGCTCCCATCATCTTAAACGATGCGGACTGAGTAGCCTGATTCCGTACACTTGACTGCTTTGGGGTCTGAGATGCCGTCGAAGCAGAAACGGGACTTATGCCCAGTAATCCCACAGACGTTGCATGTGATAGTCTGTTTCGTACACTTAGTGCTGTAATGACCCTGTTCTCCATAGTTGAAACAGGTGATGGCCGAACTGGCCGCTCGAAACTAAGATTCCACAGGTTTAGGTTCCATAGGAAGTCGTTCAAAAAAATTAGATCCCGTGCGGGGCTTCTTGAAGGTTTCCCGATCGCCCTCGGACTGATTATGATTCTTTGATTTCTTGCGAGCAGATGAAGATTGTTGCTTAGCAATTTCCTTAGCAGTAAGCTCATAAGTAAGGGCTTTCTCGATGAATTCATCCAGGGTGGCGCAATGATGATTAAGCAATTGCACCCGCATACGAGGTTTCAACGTCTTACTGAAGTACTTTATTTTATCCGCCTCGGAGTTGATAACTAATGAGGCAAAGGGAAGTAGCTCCTGAAACTTCTCGGCGATGGCGAGAACATCTTCCTCCGCTGAGGGATCAGGACTGAGTAATTCCGTTAGCTTGGCCTCTTTGAGTGGGGCCGGATAATATCTTTCCAACATGAGGGTCTTAAACTGGTCCCAAGTGCAAGATCCGTCGATGGGCTTCAACGATAGCCACCATGAGTGGGTGCTCTTACCCAGGTATTAAGCCGCAACTGAAACTTTGTGCCCTTCAGGACACTACACCATAGCAAATATCTTCTCGAAATGTTCAAGCCAGTGAATAATATCTTCCGGCTCAGATGATCCCTCAAAAGTAGGTGGCCTCAGGCGAGAGATGTCGTCGATAATACTGCTCACACTCCTCTCTTGCCTCTGAGGTGACGGCGGAGGAGCCTGCTGAGTCTGAGCGGTTGAATTCTATATCGTCTCCATCAGACGTGCCCTCTGTGTCATCTGGGCTATGATGCCCTGCGTAAATATGAATGGGTCAACCCGAACACCTTCCCATTGGGCTGCATCTCGGGCACGACTCCTGGACAGTGAATGATTATCTCCCTGTGAATGAGTAGCATCGTCAGATGAGTTGGCAGCATCGCTGCCTGTTAAACTAATGACTTCCCTCGCATTCGCGAGGGTATTCACACGAGCTCCCGGGTTTCGGCCCGCACCACGGCCTCTTCCCTTGCATCCTCTGACAGCTCTATCCATACTGAAGTAGGAAAGTCACATGATAATTATAGATCTCACATGAATATCGCATTATGATTACGTTATGGAATGATAATAATAAGCATACGCGCTCTACCACAATGAACTCGTGAATAATGCAGTAAAATGATCGTCGATATTACGCCGGAATATGATAAGATCGCATGAAGGATCAACTAAGGTGACATGATTATCTGATAAAATTCTTGAAATTATTATCTTGAACAAGTTAACAAGATTGATAATACGATCCACAAGATCAACAACTGAATAATGAGATTGACTGAGTGATTAATGAGTTAACATGAATCGGCAAGATCCAAAAGAAAATGATGAATGAGGATTGTTGTCTGATGAATGATGAATGAGTTGATTCTTATTGCCATAAACTATACCATGGCGTCAGAAATGATACCGTTCTTTTGGTCTGAGGGGCTTGGCGCTTGCACAGGTCACACGTGACGCGAAAGTCCAATGACACTAGTTTGATGAATGATGATTTTAAATGAGACATGACTCGGAAGGGTAGTATTCAAAACTACGCTCTGATACCAACTCTGTAACACCCCAAACTAGGCGGCTATAACAGTGCCGTTGACCCCCAAATGGGACCCACCAGGCGAATGAAAAATAATAATTTAAATAATATAACTGTAGTACCAAACCACATTATATTACCGATTACTCCGATGAGGAGTTTCAAGTGCAATACACCCAGGAATATAGAATACATATATATTTCATATGAAGATGAGATATACATCACTGAATAAAATGAACATCCAAAGGGAAACTGCAGCGGAAAATACATATGAAGAAAACATGAATAACTGAAAAGACTGGGGGCCCCTGCTAGTATCACTGGGACTCCTCGCCATCAACATTCTCTTTCCATGCCTTTGCGTTGCCATGACCTAAAAACAACATCCCCAACGGAGTAGTTACACAAATCAACAATCCTCAAGAGTTGAACAAATACAATAATCACATGACTTAATTATGAAATGAGAGCTGAAAGAGGGGCATCATAGTACGCCCGAGGTGGGACGTGCAAGTGCACAAGTATCCGAGTGTCCGGAAATCCGCATATACACACACACACTTGGCCTAATTAGTCTCAAGGAGGCAAGTTACCGTGTGCACAGTTCAATGTGTCTGGAAATCCACATATACACATGACCATAGTGGGACCGACTAAAAGTTCCACATGTATACCACTCGGAACGCAATACGATCCCAGAAGGTCACAAGAACAAAAGCGACCACAATGAATGATAATGGATAGAAGTCCGACAAGGGTCAAGAGTGACTCACTGTGGTGAATTAATAACGCAATGAGTGATAGCTCAAATGAAATGATTAGAACCATCGTTCCTCGTGAATTAAGTGATTAATTTGATAATTACAAGCCTCAACATGATTGGTATACGATGAATGAATTATATGTATGAATGAACAACAAAACAAGGAATGATTATCCTTTTAACAGAGCAAGAATTTACTTGCCTGGGATTAAATGAAATGGTACGACCGCCGAGGTACCAAGGTTGAAGAAAAACGACAACTCCGAACCTAAACAAGTTCGTAATCAACTATCAAGAATCCATCGGTAGGAAAATAAGTTGGAATCCACCCGAAAATACTACCCATGATACATGATTTCGCTAATGAAATCCCTAGATGGTGAAACACACCCCACCATCCCAAATACTCAACAATTCCGGAAATTATTCCAATAAATCCATAGGAACACATGTATCCAAGGTAGATAATACATACTCAACATATTCCAACACAATAGCAAGCTAACTCGAAGATATCGTAAGGAAAACACCCAAATCCCGAAATTCTAGGGTTATGCAAAGTTTACGTTGATTTGGAGTGGAGGAGAGGATTAAATATTGAATAATCCAAACTAGAAGCTTGAAGATGTTGACAGATGATAGTAGCTCAGTGTGGAGGATACGCAATATGTCTAAGTTAATTTCTAAATATATTAGCACGTATAAACAACATGACTAGTAAATTCTGAAGCCCGTCGGATAGCCCGAAGGCTTTTTGCACATTTAAGTGCTTCTGACTGATTTGCACATTTAAGTGCTTCTGACTGATTTGCACATTTAAGTGCTTCTGACTGATTTTGCTTGCACATACAAGATAATATATAAAGCAATTAAAATAAAGATGCAGTTCTTGAACTTGAATGTGATGAAAATGCTTGACTCGCAATCCTAGGCCCGTAAGTTCTTATTATTATCTACAAATAATAATAATAGAAAATTATTATTATAATATGACTGAAAATTAAATTATGAGTGAATAATAATAGTAATTGAAAAGGTCACCATGTTAAAGTCTTGGCCAAAAGGAACTAATTTGTAGATATTAAAAAGCTGATTGAAGTAAAAATTGAATAAACTAAATATTTAAGGACTAGAATGGAATGAAATGAAGAGTTAATACGGGTCAAACCAAAGGCCTGAAATTCTGGGGGTTAAATTAGAAAATTATATAAATTAGAGAGTGAAATTGAGGTTTATGAAAAGTGGGGATATGAAACCCCATTATACGTGAAAACCCTCAAATCTCCCCCTTCAACTCACGCCTGTTGTCTATTCTCTCTCTCACTTTATTCTTCTTTCTCATCTAACTAATCTCCTGCACTCTCTCTCTCTCATGCAAGAGCGCGCACACACACACACACACACACCGATTCCACACAAACACCGATTTTACACACAACATAACAGACCTGCAAACACATACGCAACTCACACAGATCATATACAGTCATCAACAGCGATGACGTCGATGCGGTTCTGTGTTTTGACCGGGCAAGGGTTATGGTCTCGGTCGGTGGGTCTTATGGGTTCGAGCTATTGTGGCTGATTAGAGTAAATTAGTGGCAGTCAAGTTTGAATAATTTGGTAGCCCACTGTAATTTAAGGTGGATGGGTTTTGGAAATCTTGATTTGGTTTGTGAAACTCCAAAATCGGGATGAGTTTGATTTGAAGGAGTATTAGTACAGTGAATAAAGGAAAATATCTTAGTTACATTATTCTTACCTGGCAGCAAATGCTTTTCTATGTCGGACTGAAACTGGGTTTCTTTTGCTGGATATTTTATTGTGCAGAAGAGGGGATCCGCAGGAGTCGATTTTTCAACGAAGAGATAAGAATTTTAGTGTGTGAGGAGTACAAAAATACATTATGTATTTATACTGTATATGAAATTAGGTTTAGGAATAAATTTAATTGGGCTAGGAAAAGGACTTGGGCCAACACATCAAATGGACTTAAAAATAAAAATAATACTAATAATAATAAATAGCTAAATAATAATAGTAATAATAATTTGGCTTGTAAAATCTTCTGGGTAACGATTAATATCGCTTAAACTTTGACTCGGGCCTAGAATGATGAGATAAAACATGATAAAATAAAATGAGAAATGAAACGATATGAATCACATGACTTTACCTGAATTATATTTAAAACATAAATAAATTTGCATGATCATGAAATAAAATAAATTAAATGATAAAATTATTCGGGCATTAATTTAATAAAATTGAATATATTTTCTATAATTCACAGTAAATGTATATGCGAAATTGGGGCATTACAGTATATTTATATAAGTCACAAACTATTATTACGCATAGCATTAACTATTCAACATCATTTGCATTATATAAACACTAATATTTTGATTATTAATTTTTCTGCATAAACTGTAAAACCCCCTAAATTTGATGACTTATCACGTGTGCAATGTATTAAATCATGATGTGAGACGGTGGTCGGAACTGATTACGGATTATGATATTGAGATACAAAACCACCCGGGTAAGGCGAACGTCGTCGCCGACGCCTTAAGCCGTAAGTCTGTTCAGGAGCAAATGCTTGCTCGTTTGACTACTTAGAAGGAACTTCAATATGAATTCTTAAGGCCTGAGCTCGAGGTCTAGTTACAGCGAGTGCAAGAGCAACTTTATATGTTAGAGATTTCATCGCCACTAGAGGAGGCGGTCAGAATGAAACAGGGTTCCGACCCATTTTTGTTGCGCATTCGAGATGATGTGGCACAAGGGAAAGCCCCTGGATTTGTGGTCCAAGAGGATAGACTTTTGCGATTTAAGAACCGGTTATGCATTCCAGCGAATGACGGGTTGAAAAACCCGATTTTCAGAGAGGCCCATGCTACCCTTTATTCTATCCATCCGGGGTCTGGCAAGATGTACAAAGACTTGAAACAAAATTACTAGTGGAGTAATATGAAGGGAGAAGTCGCAGAATTTGTTTCGAGATGTCTGACCTGTCAGCAAGTCAAGATAGAACATCAGCGACCGGAGGGTATGCTGAAACTGCTTCCTATCCCAGAATGGAAGTGGGAGGATATTTCAATAGACTTCATCACGAGTTCGCCTACGAGTCGTCGTGGCATGAATATAATTTGCGTAATTGTGGACCGTTTAACTAAGTCAGCTCATTTCATTGAGATTAAGGATACGTGGGGTCCTGAGAGACTTGCCCAGCTATTCATTAAAGAGATCGTGCCCCTAAGAGTATCATTTCTGATCGTGACGGGCGATTCGTGTCACATTTTTGGAAGTCCGTTCATCATGCCATGGGAACTCAACTAAATTTCAGTATAGATTTTCACCCTCAGTCCAACGGACAATCAGAGCGAACTATTCTGACGTTGGAGGGCATGTTGAGAGTATGTGTTCTCGATTGGAAAGATGATTGGGAAGCCCAGCTACCGTTGATTGAGTTCACATACAATAACAGTTGGCATGCTTCGATTAAGATGGCACCTTACGATGTCTTTTACCGTCATCGTTGTCGATCTCTCTTATGCTGGGATGACTTATCAGAATCAATCGGCACTGAACCCGATATGCTAATATCCACCCGCGAGAAGGTAGCGTTGATCCGGAGTCATTTGTTGACCACTCAGAGTCGACAAAAATCATATGCAGATAATCATCATCGACCATTAGAGTTCGAGGCAGGTGACCACGTTTTGGTCAAGGTATCCCCGAGTCGAGGTATCTTCCGTTTCGGGAAGAGGGGAAAGCTGAGTCCTAGATTCATTGGACCTTTTGAGATTTTGGATCGAGTAGGCAATCTGGCTTTTCGATTGGATTTACCTCCAGCTTTGAGCCAAATTCATAATGTGTTTCACGTCTCTCATTTGTGGAAGTATGTTGCCAACCCTAGTCACATACTTTCGTTCGATGAAATCGAGATAGCGGATGATCATACGTACGAGGAGCATCCTTTACGAGTCCTAGAGCGCCGAATCAAACAGATGAGGAACAAGACGATTCCTTTGGTTAAGGTTCAGTGGTCTAGACACGGAGTCGAAGAGGCTACTTGGGAAACCAAGGATAGTATGCGGGATAGTTATCTCGAATTGTTTGACCCTTAGTTTCGAGGACGAAACTCTTTTTAAGGGGGGGAGTATGTAATACCCGGTTGTGAACTTATTTATTTTCATTCAGTAATTTTCACTCAGTAATTCTCGCTCATTAATAATCATTCATCATTCGTATTCATTCATTCGTGTTCACCGTTCGGCGTAACTTTGAGTCGTGTATCGTTGTAATTGCTTAGTAAGTTGATGTTGATGTTGGAGTTCATATCATTTCAAATTCACTCTTTCTTGTTTGGATCATGCTATTTTGGACAAACTCTCGTAATCATTGCTCGGAATCGTGGTTTTGGGGTTCCCGCAATTCCATTTCGTGTTATTGTTCCCAAGTTTTGAGTTCTTTTATGTTTATTCTCTTCCTGAGTCGTTTTTCGTACCTTTTTGGGCACGAATAGTCTGCGCCGCGGCACACACCTTGCAGACTCGAGCCTGGCAGCGGCTGTACCGCGCGCCGCAGCACTCTACTGGCCGTGCTGCGGCACTACCTGGGAGCTACTCGCAAATTTCAGCCACGGGCTGCAGCACACTCAGTCCGCGTCGTGGCACACGAGTCAGATCACCCCTTTTTCTAGTGGATTTTTGGGAGAGAAGTTCATTTTCATCTCCTTTCTCCTTCCTTCTCTCCGTGAGAGATTTCCAGATGATTTCGGGCGATTTGGAATCTTCAATCTGAGAGATATCATCCTCATTGAGTTCTTGGTGTGGATTAACAACGTCTACTTGGGTTCTTCATCCTAAATCCAAGGTAACTTCTTCAACCCTAGATTCGATTTTGAGTTGGAGCATGGTGTTTTGGATGTTGTAATCATGATATGTGAAGAGATATATGTATGATTATGAGTTATCATCGGATTGTTGGAGGATTATTCAAGAACACTTTGAATGTTGATTTCGAATCGGGGATTTCGATTAGATGTTGTCATAATCTCGAGTAGTGTATTCCTATTGGATTATCGATTTCACTGATGATGTTTTGTTGGATTGAATCACTCATTTGGAGGTTGGTATTCGATATAATTGGAAGAATGTCTGCAACGTGCTTGTCAAAATGCCCTCATGAGTTTGGGTTTGTTGTATCGACTTATTGAATTGGTTATGATCATAATTGATACGTATATTAAGCGAATTGTTGGTAATTGTGTTATTCAAGGTTGTTCGAGCGACCGATAACTCAATTAAGGACATTTGTTCGAGGAAGGACTTTCTTCACCGGTATTTGAGGCAAGTTGATCATTGCCCAGTTAAAAGGATAATCATTCATTTCGTTGTTGTTCATTCATACGTATAATTCATGCATAGTATATTAATCATGTTGAGGCTTGTAATTATCAAACTAGTCATTTAATTCATGAGGAACGACGGTTCCAATCATTTCATTTGAGCTATCACTCATTGCGTTATTAATTCACCCCGGTGAGTCATTCTTGGCCTTGTCGGATTTCTATTCATTATCATTCATTGTGGTTGCTTTTGCTCTTGTGACCTTCCGGGATTGTATTGCGTTACCGGGTGGAATATGTGTGGAATTTTTAGTCGGGCACACTAAGGTCATTGTGTATATGTGGGTATCCGGACACATTGGACTGTGCACACAGTAACGTGCCTCCGTGAGACTAATTGGGCCAAGTTTTGTGGGTGTTTATGCGGGACGCCGGGCACTCGGCATACTTGTGTAGTTGCACATCCTATTCGCGCGTACTATGATGCCCCTCGTTCAATTTGATTTCATAACTAAGTCATGTGATTATTGTATTTGTTCAACTCTTGAGGATTGTTGTTTTGTGTAACTGACCCCGTTGGGATGTTGTTTTTAGGTCATGGCAAGGCAAAGGCACGGGAAGAGAACGTTGACGGCGAAGAGTCCCAGTGATACTAGTAGGGGCCCTAGTCTTTCCATTTATTCATGTTTCTTTGATGTGTATTTTCTGCTGCGGCTTCCGTTTGGACTTTCATTTATTCAGTGTTATATATTTCATCTTCATATGAAATATATATGTATTCTGTATTCCTGGGTGTATTGTACTTGAAACTCCTCATCAGAGTAATTGGTAATATAAGGTGGTTCGGTACTACAATTATATTATTTAATTCATTAATTTTCATTCGTTTGGTGTGTCCCAGTTGGGGGTCCACGGCACTGTAATATCCGTCTAGTTTGGGGTGTTACAGGAGCGCCATTTCATCTTGTGACAGGATATCATCGTCACTGTCAGCATTCTTGTGGGCAGACTTTGATGTGCTCGGCATGCTATGTCTTTTGTTGGATACAGCGGCTAGCGCTGTAGTCCTTGCAGGTGATTCTTAGGCTTTCTCTCTCCTGTCAATATCATACTCAAATGCTTTGAGGTCAGAGAAGAGGTCAAAAGTAGATATGTCATTAAGATTACATGACACATGCATAGCTATTGTTTTAATGTCCCATCGGGGAGGGAGAGATCTGAAAATTTTTAAGTTCTTCTCCTTTTGGGTATAAATTTTGCCCAACACTTCAAGTTCACCGACAATGCCAGTGAATCTGAGGTCAAGTTCCTCAGGAGTCTTAGTTGGTTTCATTTCAAAAGATTCGAATTGCTAAGTTAGTTTTGAAATCTTGTTTTTTTTGGAGAGCTCAATTCCCTCGCAAATCATCTTCAGTTTTTCCCAGATTTCTTTGGCTGTCTTACATCTCTTTACCTTCGAGAACGTGCCTTTGTCAAGAGTGACAAATAGCGCATTCTTAGCAATATTGTCGAGGTTGGCGCATTTTCGATCATCTGTGGTCCATTGTTCGCACTCTTTCTCGAGCATCTCAGCATGAGCTTTTCCTTCAATCCTTGCGGCCGTATTCACCTTCATGATTTTTATGGGGCCTTCTTGGATGACATAAATCATCTCTTCATGCATAGCGGCAAGATGAGCCTCCATCCTGATTGTCCAGTCATCAAACTCGTTAATAGAAAACATTGGTACCTTATTAATCAGTGAGGTATCCATGTCTAAGATTAGGAAAGATACAAAAGTTTTCAAAAATAAGTGATTTTGGGATCTAATTCAGTTAAAAATACGACTGATTCTTTTAGAATCAACCTCTCCGATACCACTTGTTGGCCACAAGTATACAGAATACAGCTTGGAAAGTGTTTTAAGCAACAAGCTGTACGTTTTTCAAATAAGAGTGCGTAGCGGAAGTCTGTTAAGGTAAGTTGCTGTAAATACAGCAACTAGGTTTTCTCCTATTTGCTTGGTGCGTACAGGGTACGCAGTGTATACTTGTAAAATAATCACAGTAATGAAAATAGTAAGTTGCAGAAGGTAAATGACACGATGTTTAAAGTGGTTCGAGGTAAACCCCTCTACGTCCACTGGTCCTCCACACAGGATGAAAAATGTTTATTATAAACACTACGTACACAACTACGTGTCTATAATCAGACCTATCCTTGCATCGTTCACACAGATTGATAGAAAGACTGTCGCTTTCAACCGTTCACACATATTGGTTAAAGATTTCACTTGACTATCTTCTTCACACACTGTTCCGAAGCTTTGTCTCTTCAATGCAGATCCATCACACACAGTTCAGGAAAAGCAAGGCTTTCTCAGTCCACACAGGGCTTATGGTTTTCTTCAAATGAAAGATCATGGGTTGAACAACAGTTTGACTTTCTTAAACTTGAGCTGATAATGTGTTGTTCAGGGTTGAGTACTTGTATATTTCTTCTCTTAGGAATAGCAGTATGCTTGAAGAAATATGTTTGCTCTTGATATACTGTTCTTGAGATGTTCATGAATGTATCTCAGTATATGTATGTTTGCTCAGTTCTCAGATCTTGAATATTCGTATGAGTTCGTGTATATTCTCTGATGTAATCGTGTGTGTTTCTGATCTTTAAACTTCGGGGTATATATAGCCTTTGGAATATATCCATTGGGAATAGATCCGTTGATCAAGAAGTCCGTTCCAATGGGTTGATTGACTTACACAGAACAAGATCCGGATTTTGCTCCTTGTCTGATGATCTTTGTGGGCTGGTATTTAAATACTTTATCCAGTCAGTATTTAAATACTTCTTTTCAAATGATGGCTTGACTTTAGTGTATAAATCAGATTTCGTTCCAACGGTCTTCAGTCCTGTTGGATAAGTGTTGAAGATCTCAACACTTACAACTTGTATGTTGTATCCAACATGTTGAGTTTACAATGCTGTAGCTGTAGGTTCCAAACGTTGTAGGCTATCTTAGGGCTGCTGTATGGAAAGATGATGTATGGATGTTTCAGGACAGCTTCCATACTTAGTGTCATATTGACTGATGAGCTTCTTGCTGTATGATGGCACTTTAGACTTTTGCTGTATGTTGGCGCTTTATCAAAACACACATCTTGCTGTATGATTGTCTTCGGGATAGCTGCTTGCTGTATGTTGGAACTTTATCAAAACACACATCTTGCTGTATGATTATCTTCGGGACAGTTTCTTGTTGTATGTTGGCACTTTATCAAAACTCGGTACAGGATTGTTTATCCCAACATAATAGGTAGAGATGTATGCCCAATTTTCTATGCCATAAAAATGCATTTTCATCCAAAGTAATAAGGCATTTTTCATTAAATGAATTTTTATCATTAAGATCAACAATGTAAATATTTCCACATCTCAAACCAATAAATGCAATCTTGTTATTTTAAAAGCAGTGCAATACATTTCTTCAGACAAAATTTTAAAACCTTCATCACCCAATTGAGAAACGCTAAGTAAGCTATGATGCAAACCTTCAACAAATAATACTTTATTAATAGAGGGAGAAGGTTCCTTACCGACCTTACCGGTACCCATAATCTTCCCCTTTTTGTTGTCACCAAAGATCATATGTCCTTGCTCTTGATATTCGATATCTTCAAATAATTCCTTGGTGCCGCACATGTGCCTCGAACAACCGCTATCAATGTACCACTTGCTTTTCCTTGATGTTGGTACCTACAAAAATAGTGTGTTTTGGTTGTTTTGGTACCCAAGCCCTTTTGGGTCCTCCAAAGTTAACAATACTTATAGCATTGGAACGATTGTCCCTTTTGGAACCCATATTTGTTTAACTTTGATGGTTCTCAATTTTGAACGAACTTTATCATCATGGTCTCGTTGTTTGGGAAGAGTTTTTGAATTCTTGGTTTCGGTATTCTTTATCTTGTCAAGATTTATAAGAGATTGTTCTCTTTTAAACGGGTCAAAACCAAGACCATGTTTTAATAATAGGGATTTTTGAATACATAAAAGCTTTTCGAACTTATCGTTTCCGAGTGTAAATTTGTTCATTATATATTTTAATTTCTTTTGAGTTTTTGTCAACTCGGTTTTTAAAATATTTTCTTTCTCAAGGCATAAGCTATGGTCTATTTCAATATTTTTGCCTTTATTTTGAAGAGTAGAATTTTCGAGTTCTGAAGATTTTATTTTTATTTTTAAGGACATATTTCATTTGACCATTTCATTGTATCTCATGTTTAAGGATTCAAACGCGCTTAATAACTCATCATCATGATTAATTTCTTGTGAATCGCAAAAATCAAATAAATCATATTCATCATCATTGAGTTTAGAGCTTACCTCGATAGCATTTTCTGAGTCAAGAGCCACGAATGCGAGATTTGCGTCTAGGGATCTTTCAATCTTCTCCTCGTCATCAATCCAAGAAGCAATTAGAACTTCCTTATTTTTTTAATCTTTCGATTTGGGTCTTGGAAGTAGATCCTCGGCATTCTTTGGCGTAATGACCGGCTTGACTGCATTTCCGACAATTATTATCGAACTTCTTCGTAGGAACATAAGTATTTTTCTTTTGTTCTGTCTTACCATCCCGACCAAGGAAACTCCGCCTTCTTTGAATTAAGTTTTTGTAACTTCTAAAGTTATTGGCGTAGAGAGCGAGTTCCTCGTCGTCTTCATCTTCCTGAATTTCTTCCTCAATATCGCTATCAACGTTGAAGGCGACTACTTTTTCACGAGGCTTTGGTTTGGAGCCTCTTGATTTGAGAATGATCTCATAGTTGATGAGTGACCCGATGAGGGCGCTAAATTCAAGCTTGTTGAGATCTTTGGATTCTATGATTGCAGTAACCGTGTCATCCCATTCATGTGGAAGAGTGATCGCTGGGATTCGCGTAGTATGGTTTTCAAATCCGATCAATTTTAAAATTTGTAAAACCTCGGAGTATTTCCAAGGTGTCGAACCCAAGGGAATTAATGTGTCGAAAATAAAGGAAGTAACTCTACTCAAAATTTGACTGTTATTTAGGAATCCGAAATATTGGTTTGTTTCTAATTATCTAAATTTAAAAATCGAAAAATAAAAATTAAATAAAAGATGAAATATCTAAATTAAGCAAATTAAGCAAATTAGCAAGATAAAATCACAAGTCGAAAGGTAATTGATCCTAGGGTAGTATCATCTAATTTAGTTCACACAATCCATTCACTTGATTCCTTTTCCCCAAATTTTAATTCAATCCTAGAAATAATCACTCAATCAATCTAGAATTCCGATCAAGGCAACCTAGAAAGATAGTAAATCTAAACCCTTTTCCCCGCCAGGGCTCAAAGAATTTAAATCACTTAAAAAGCGCCAACTTATTTATCTATGGTTTATCTTTCTCCGTCAGGTCTCAAGATAAAATCATATTGTGCATCAAGTATTTCCACTAATCAATTACTCCTTGAGGACAAAATCAATTAGCTAACATTCATCGATTTTGGTCCCTTTTATCTATCATGATATTTAACACAACTTGAACACAAGCCTAGGATGAAAGGTCAAAAGGTAATCAAAGGAACATCATGTGAACATCAATTAAAATTACTAACCCTAGAATCAATCAATGAATTAGCGGACATACTTGAAATTAAACAAGAAATTGATGAAGAATGCATATTATTAATATGAAAAGAGAGATTACAACCCTTACGGATGAACTCCGAGTCTTCAATCTCCGAAAACAATAATAATTCTGCTCTCCAAAAGTTCTTGTATCCCAAGAATTAATCTTGCTAAAAAGATGTAAAATTATAAAAGATGAAAAAGAATCGTAAAAGATAGATGATGGATCCTCAAACTAGGTCTTAAAAAGAGGTTTATATAGCCTAAGGGGGTTACAATCCCGATTAGCCCTAATCTAGGAAATAAAATCTATCCAAAAGAGTCAAAATTGGTCAAAACACGAGAGTCCATTGGCACCTATCGGATGGCCTATCGGCCGATAAGTGGCCGATAGATGGTTCGTCGATCTCTTCACTCGATAGGCGGTGGACTCCTTTCGGGCGCACCTATCGGCCGATAGCCGGGCCGATAGGTGGTCTGTCTCTCGCAAAATTCCGTCTTTTCCGTCCGTGACTCGACTCTCGGTCCTTTGTCTCGTTTTGGGTCCTTTTGGCTCTAAAAACCTGCAAACACACTAAAACCAACCCAAACGCGTAATACGGCTCGATTAATCATAAATAAGCCAAATACGAGCACATTAATCACGAAACGAGATAAAAACCGAGTATAAAATCCTAGAAAAATGTGGTAAAATTACCACTTATCAAACCCCCCCAAACTTAAGCCTTGTTCGTCCCGAACAACAAAAAGAAAAGAAAAAGAATGTCGTGAATCATCGTGCAACTCATAGTGTTCAACCTAATCAATACTATCCTGTAATTCTCTCTAAATAATTCGAGTGTCGTAAAAGCGAGCTGCACTCAGAATAATGATTCCGCAAAGTAGTCAAGTTCACCCTAATCATTCGCTCATGAAGAAAATCCACTCAAAGATTAACTAAACGTGTGTAAAATCGACCTTCTATTTGATAGGCTAAAATAAACAAGCTAGTTCGTCCTGTTACGGTCTAGTGGCACAATTTTAACGAGTTTCATAACAAATAAACCTCACAAGATTCCCTTATATATATGTTCAACTATTTGATTCGAGTTGACCACTAGGTTAGGATCTCGGATGTTTCATCGTGGTAATCCTAGGTGGAACTTCCATTCTCATGTATTAGGAAACCGTTGACGTAAAAGACACTCATGGGGCACATGGATGCTTCTAGTTACTAAGTTCCCGTCCGGGAAACAACTCGAATATATAATTTCCGCATGTCCGAATCAAGGTCGCCGTTTACGCGAGAGTAAACAATGGGTCACGCGAATACCCCGGTTACTAGGTTCCTATCCTTGGCACATGTGAAATATCTAAATCACTAGTCTAATCAGTCGTCGTTTTACGCGAGGGTAAACAACGGGTCACGCGAATGCCCCGGTTACTAGACTTCCCTTCATAGAACAACACTATCTCAACTTTTGGGAAAACGACCGACTCTAAACTCAATCTAAGTGCCAACACGATCGATTAAACAAGCATTTACTCACTATCCTAAGATGTAACCAAACGTATTGGCGGTGATTTTAAAACAAGTATGTCTCGTCTCTTATCTTGCCAAGACCTCTACAATCACGAAAAATTTTGGACCTAAATGAATACTATGCAAAAGAAATTATCGACTACAACTCGACTAAAACTCGACCGTTTCTTCAGAGAGAGAAACAGTGTCGTAACATCGGTATCACACAATTAGAAGCACGAAAAATTCACGAATAAAGAAAAAAACTAAGACAAGCAAAGCTATCTAAAAAATTAAAAATCTACCCAAGCAAGGCATCAAAGCAAACAACGAAAAGCAAATAAAAGCAAACACGAAAGCAAAAAACTACTACGACCTAAAAAATAGAAAATAGAAACTAGCAAACACACCAAACGAAAATGAATAAAAAAAACTAAAAACTAAGCAACAAAAGCCAAAACCACGCAACACCAATATGATAAGCACAAATAAAAACAACGGGCACCGACACAAGCAAATAAAGATACAAGGCAAACAAGGTACTCACACGTAAAGAAATTAACAAAGCCGCACTTCTTCCCCCCCCCCCCCCCCAAACTTATTTCGCAGCCCCACGGAGGAATAAGTTTGAACAGAGCAAGGAGTGGCTTTGTTAATGGAGTACCAGATCACAGTGGCGCAAATGGCGCGATTGACGGCGAGCTCGGAACATAGCGGGCATGTGAATCGGGAAAGGAGCAAAGTGGTACATCTCGTGTAGCATTCGGTGGTAGTGGTCCTCCTGGGCCCACCTATCTTCCCGCCTCTTCCTCTCTTGCTCCCTCCAAGCAATCTCCTCTTGTCGCCACGCTCTGTCCTCTTCGGCCTGCCTCTCCACGAGCTCGTACAACTCATTGACCCGAGTGGCAACAACACCCACCCGAGTCTCAACCTCGCCACCCGAGTTCCCAAAGAACCAAACTCCGATGTCAAAGAACGCATACTCGCCAAATGATAGTTGTCTTGCGCTTGCATACTCTCTTCGTGCATCTCTCTCTCTCTCAAAAAACCTCGTCTCAAAATCATCAAAATCCGGAGCTCTCATCTGAAAACTACTACCTCCACCGGTGGGAATCTCGTCACGGCTACCCCCCTCGGGTATATCATTCATCTCCTCCTCGGCTCCCTCCAAGAATGGCTCATCAATGGTCACCTCCCGGCGTTGCCTCTTACGAGACGCATCCAACGGTCGGATAAGTGCCACATGAGCCGCGGAGCTCATACTCCACCTCGCATATACATCGGGCGCGTCGCCCATCACAGAAGTCAAGGTCGGAGAGGGGAGTCGGAAGAGGGACACGGTTTTGTTCCGACTGCAATTTCGGTCGAACCCCTCGGTGAAGGCAAGCATCTCTTGCCTCTGCGGTCGGTTTATCCAAATAGATGTCTCGGGACACCGGCTCTCCTCTAATGTGCACCCCAAGATGCTCCGCGATAGGGGTCACGAACGCCCCAATCCCAATCCTCTGCTTCCCTGTCAGCCGGGCTTGTTTCTCCATGTGCTCAATCAGAAAACATCCGGCGTGCTTCCGTGTACCGTTCAAGGCCGACCATAAAAGGTGAAGATCAGTGGACAAGCACGTCCCCAGTCGGTACGGCTCAAAATCGTCGAGGTGAACAGCCGGTGGATATAACGGAGAACCGGGTTCCCGATCGAGGAGGCCTTGGCATATGTCGGATTATAAATGAGGAGCGTCTCCTCCTGCGTAAATCATCTTGGACCACGGCTCTAAGTTTTCTTTGGCATGATCGCCCTGCTGGAATGACCCGTCCTCGGCCCCGTTGATAATGGCATTAACTTCGTCGGCCGAGAGCTCCCTTTCTATGTTGTCGAGGTTGAAGCGAATGGATGCCGGAGTCCCGTTCTCCCTAAAAACCTCAAGTGTGGACAGAAACTCCACGGTGAGCACGTGGTAAGCGAGATAGTTTGCCCTAAATATTTGCTCAAACCCGCACTGCCTCGCTAGTAGCACAATATCATCATATATTCCCATACCCCGAGCCGTCTCCTCATGCAAAAATCGGCAATGCTTGTGTGACATTCCGATAAGGTGCGACCACCTTCTTTTAGACTCTGGCCCGGTCAATCTTAGCTTGAATTTCTTCGGGTCGAGCGCAGCCGGGATCGGAATAGCCGGCACTACCTTCGTCGGAGCCTTTTCCTTCTCTGTGGTTGCCTTAGATTTTCCGGCTGTACTCGGATTCGACTTCTTGCTTTGCTTTCCCATTTCAAAGTTCCTACAAAACAACCATCCAATTAATATCCAATAAGCAACTCATAACACAAACATTCAACAAGCGTCGACATAATCCAATAATCCCACAATAACATCTAAGACCCCTATAAATCACACAATCTCCCCCAAACTTAGACTCCCCCATTTCATATTTAAAGGATCAAAATCACCACCCACAATAACAAAACAACACACTACGATCATATTAGGGCAAATTCTCTCCAATCCAATCTAATTCATCAACAATTCAACTCATATCAATCCCAATTAACCATTCAATTCAACAAATTCACCCAATTTCAACAAATTCGAAATTAGGGTTCTTCCAATTTGGGGGTTTTTTCAAAATTCGTTCAATTTCATCAATTAATCCCCCAATTCGAAGTACCCATGAACAATCAAGCATAGATAACATGTTTCCATCAAGGTTCTATCAACAATCGGGCATAAAATTCAAAGAACATCCAAGTCTAACAAAAGCCCCAAAAAGTGGATCCCCAATTCGATTTTCATCAAAACTCCAAAAAGAATCCGTCATAGTGCTTCAAAACATGTATAGAATTGAAAAACAAGAGGATTAAAAGTCGAAACTACGTACCTTGATCGAGTTTGAAGGAAGAAAAGTAGAAAAAAAAATCGCCCCTTTCGTTCTTGTGTTCTATCGGCCGATAAGTGTGTAAGTGTGTGAGAAAATCGGGTGTGAAGGTGTTTAAAAGGGGTATTAATCAACCGGGTCGAAGTGGATACTGGGCCGGGTATGTTCCTATCGGCCGATAGGCTGGGCCGATAGGAACTTCTGTCTCTTACATACCTCATATCTGGTGGGATATCGGTCGATTGGCAGACCCTATCGACCACTGCTTGTTACAATAAAAATTTTTTAATTTCCTCAGCCTATCGGCCGGGCCTATCGGCCGATAGGCTCGCCCGATAGGATTTTCTGTCTCAAAAATTTTTTTCAGCTTTCTCTAATTCGCACACTTGGTCCCGTTTTTGCTTGGATATGGCGATTAAAGACCTGCAAGTATTCAAAACTCGGCGTGCATGGATAAGAACTTAACAAAAACTAGCAAAGCTACTACGAAACTAGAAACTACAAAAATCATGCAAACAAAAAATCGAAAATAAACGAATAAAACGAACTAATATACATACGTTGGGTTACCTCCCAACAAGTGCTACGTTTAACGTCTTTAGCTAGACGATACCTCATTCATTCCGGGTCTCCGAGGTAAGTGACATACTTCTCTTCGTGGTGCAACGGCTTGAAATAGTGCTTCATCCGATGTCCGTTCACGATAAACTTGTTCCCATCTTCTTTCATCAAGACACATGATCCGTTTTGATTTACTTGAAAGACGGTGTATGGACCAGTCCACTTTGACATCGCCTTCCTAAATAGACGAAGCCGTGAATTGAAAACGAGCACTTCGTCTCCCGACGAAGTCCTTCTTCCGAATGCGATCATCGTGAAACTTTTTCGCTCTTTCCTTGTAAATCCTTGCATTTTCGAAAGCCTCGTTTCTCCATTCGTCGATTTCAGCCTTCTCTCTTCTTGATCCACTAGCTTCAAGAAATTCAAATTAATCCGTCTAGTGGCCCAATACGCTTTAACTTCCGGCTCCACCGGTAAATGACAGGATTTCCCAAAGACGAGTGGTATGGAGACATTCCAATTGGAGTCTTAAACGCGGTCCGATAAGCCCAAAGTGCATCATCTAGATATTTAGCCCATCCTTCTTGTTCGTGACCGTCTTCTCTAAAATTTGTTTGATCTCCCGATTGGCGAGCTCGGCTTGTCCATTAGCTTGTGGATGATAGGCGGACGTAATCTTATGTTTAACTCCATATTTTGCAAGAAGGGTTCCTAACCACCTATTATTAAAGTGGCTCCCCCCGTCACTCAACAAAGCTCGTGGAGTCCCGAAACGAGTCAAAATGTTCTTATTAAGGAATTTAATCACTACCTTCGAATCGTTCGTAATCGTCGGCATCGCCTCAACCCATCTCGATACGTAGTCGACCGCAAGTAAAATATACGAATAGCCTCGTGATTTTGCAAACGGACCCATAAAATCGATACCCCATACGTCAAACAACTCTACTTCCATAATAGTGTCCGCGGCATCTCGTCTCTTTTGCTATGTTCCCCAATCGTTGGCATCTATCGCAATGTTTCACAAAAGCTTGGCAATCTTTATGAATAGAAGGCCAATAGAAACCACATTGGTACACCTTCATGGCCGTTCGATTTCTGCAAAATGACCCCCACTCGGTGCACTATGGCATTCTTCAATTATCCTTTGCCATTCGCTTTGTCGAACACACATGCGAATAATCCCGTCTGCGCACCTCCGATAAAGAATAGGGTCTTCCCAATAGTAGAATTTAACGTCATGGAAGAATTTCTTTCTTTGATGAGAAGAAAGACCGTTGAAACATGCTTGATAGCAAGGAAATTAACATAGTCCGCGTACCATGGTGTATCATCGGCCAAGGCTAGGATATGCTCGTCTGGAAAGTTCTCCTTTATTTCGACCCTCGAATCTTCTCCTCAACCGGCTTCTCGAGACGGGAAAGGTGATCGGCAACAACATTCTCGCACTCTTCCTATCCCGGATCTCCATGTCGAACTCTTGTAGAAGGAGTATCCATCTCACTAATCTCGGCTTTGAATCCTTCTTGGCAAATAGATAGCGAATCGCCGCGTGATCGGTATGAACAATAGTGTGAGTGCCCACTAGGTAAGGTCGGAATTTGTCGAATGCATAGACCACAATGAGGCTCTTTTTCCGTCGTGGTGTAGTTCATTTGGGCCGAATCCATCGTCTTACTCGCATAATAAATTACCCGGAAAAGCTTATCCCGCTTGACCCAAAACGGCCCCAACGCCCAATCGCTCGCGCCGCACATCAACTCGAATGGTGCACCCTAATCCGGAGTGATCAAGACCGCGTCGAAATTAAGGCTTGTTTCAATGTCTCAAACGCCCTTAAGCAATCATCATCAAACTGAAATTTCACGTCTTTCTCGAGCAAGGAACATAACGGCTTCGTGATTTTTAAGAAATCTTTAATGAACCGTCTATAGAACCTCGCATGGCCTAGGAAGCTTCGTACTGATTTAACATTGGTTGGAGGCGGTAATTTCTCGATAGCAACCACCTTCGCTCGATCAACCTCCAATCCTTCCGAAGATACTTTATGCCCCAAAGACTACTCCCTCTTGCACCATGAAGTGACATTTCTCCCAATTTAGAACAAGGTTCGTCTCCTCACACCGGCAAGTACCAAAGATAAATTTTTCAAGCAATGGTCGAAAGATGAACCAAAAGCGAAAATCATCCATAAATACCTCCATTATATTCTCGACTAATCCGTGAAAGATGGCCATCATGCACCTTTGAAAAGTTGCGGGTGCGTTGCACAAGCCAAACGGCATCCTCCTAGCGAATACCCCATAAGGGCACGTGAAAGCGGTCTTGTGCTGGTCTTCCGAGCGATAGCAATTTGATTGTACCCGAATAACCGTCCAAAAAGCAAAAATAAACGTATACCGCCAAACGATCTAGCATTTGATCAATAAATGGAAGTGGAAAATGATCCTTCCTCGTCGCCGCATTAAGTAGCCGGTAGTCGATACAAACTCTCCATCCCGTGACTAGCCTTGTCGCGATTAATTCATCTTTCTCGTCCTTGATCACGGTCATACCCCCTTTCTTAGAGACGACTTGAGTAGGACTCACCCACTCACTATCGGAAATCGCATATATCATCCCGGCATCTAATAATTTGAGCACCTCTTTTCTCACAACCTCTTGCATTGCCGGATTTAATCTTCGTTGTGGCTGCACCCTCGGCTTATGATCGTCTTCTAGCAAAATCCGGTGCATACAAATAGAAGGGCTTATTCCCTTAATGTCCGAAATCGTCCATCCAATCGCCCCTTTGTGTTTTCGCAGCACCCGTAATAGCTTCTCCAAGTTAGTAGGTCCGAGAGAAGAAGAAACTATCACGGGATAAGACTCGTTCTCGCCCAAGAAGCAATATTGTAAGTGATCCGGCAAAGGCTTAAGTTCTAACTTTGGCACCTCGATCGATCGGTCCTCAGCGGCAACTCCCCCTTGAATGGGTTTGTTGACATCAAGATAGCATACATCCCTCTCATTAGATCGGAACTCGTTCGCCTCCAACATTCGAACATACTCTGGTAATTCCTCATAAATTTCTTCAACCTCAGAATGTGAGTAAATGGATTGTGAAATGCAATGCTCCAACAAGTCGGTCGGGGGCGGCATAATAGACTCAATTGCATAACATTCCTCGGGCGCATCCTCGGGCTTCTTCATCGCGTCATAGATGGAAATTTTCAGATTTTGGTCATTAACCCGGAAGGTAAGATCACCCTCTTGGACGTCTATAAGTGCTCTCCCCGTCGCTAGAAATGGTCTCCCAAAGATCAATGGTTGATTCTCGTCCTCGGGCATATCAAGAACTACGAAATCGGCCGGGAAGACTAAGTGTTGGACTCTAACGAACACATCCTCCACAACTCCCCTCAGATAAGTGATCGACCGGTCCGCCATGAGTAGAGAAATGGTAGTCGGCTTCATCTCCCCAATTTTCAACCTCTTAAAGATGGATAGAGGCATAAGATTGATGCTTGCCCCGAGATCACACAACACATTACGGAACGTTTGGTCGCCAATCATGCATGTAAAAGTAAAACGTCCCGGATCCTTCTGCTTGAGCGGGAGCTTGTTTTGAATGATAGCGCTGCACTCCTCTGTCAAATTTATTGTTTCAAACTTCCCCAACTTCCTCTTGCTTGCCACAGCGTCTTTCAAGAATTTGACGTACCCCGGCATGTCTCTCAAAGCGTCTAGAAGTGGAATGTTGATATTCACCTTTTGAAACATGTCGATAAATCGTTGAAGCTTTTCATCATGTCTCGACTTGGCCAATCGCTGTGGAAATGGAGCTTTTACCTCAAAATCCTTCACATTCGAACTTCCAGGAGCCTTTCGGCCGATAGGCGGGTCGATAGGCTCCACTGCCGGCCTTCTGTCTGGGTATCGGTTGGGCCTATCGGCCGATAGGCTACCCGATAGGTTCTGCTGTGTTTCATCTGCCTTCTCGTTCTCGGCTCCCGTTTCTAATACATCCTCGTTTCCAGATTCCTCAACTCCAGCCCCATGATTACTATACCTTGTCCCACTCCGAAGCTCGATTGCGTTGCATTGTTGCGTCTTCGGGTTGGTCTCGGTGCTGCTCGGAAAATGGCCCGGCTTATGAAATCCGGCTTGGGCGTTCGCCATTTGACTCATTTGGGTCTCCACCATCGACATCTGCTTTGTCAAGGCTATCACTGAGTTTCCAATAGATGTCACACTATGCTCGAGAGCCCCGAACCTCTTGTCTGCTTTATAGATAAAATCTTTTTGACTTGCCTCCAACCGTTCCAACATCTCTTCCATCGGTGTCTTAGCAATCGGCTCTTGAATAACCCCGTTTTTCACGTTAAATCCCGGTGGTGGCTGGAGAGCATTGTTCGGGTTGGCATAGGAGAAATTAGGGTGGTTTCGATTGTTCGGATAATAGCTTCCCCTATTTCCCCCTTGCCGGAAGTTTCCTCCTTGCACGTAATTTGCATCCTCTTCAATTGCAATAGGCTCGTTTAGCTCTTCAAAAACTGCATTGACTCCCAAAGTCCTCTTTTTTAGCATCTCAAGCTCTTTTTGTTGTTTTTCAAATTTTGCCTTCAAATCACCGTAGGCGTCCTCGTCACCGGATGGAACTTTTCTTCTCGTCATCTTCCTATCGGTCACCTCCTCGTAATCATTGTTGACCGCTAGCTCAATGAGATTCTTGGCCTCTTCATAATCGTTAGCAAGAAATCCCCCTTTCGATGAATAGTCCAACTCTCTTCTAGCCTTCCTCGTGAAACCCCGATAAAACCGAATATAGATTTCCTCCTTATCAATTCCATGTTGTGGGCATTTGCGAAGTAGCTTCTTAAATCGGATCCATGCCTCGTATAAGTATTCATACTCATATTGCTCGAATTGCAAGATATCATTGATTTGTTTTTGCACCTTCGAGGGAGGATAGAACTGTGCTAAGAACAACCGAGTCATCTCTCTCCAAGTACCAATTTCCTTCCGATCTAGGCTCTTGTACCAATCTAGCGCATCGTCTTCTAAAGAGAACCGGAATAGGCGGAGCTTAATGACATCCGGAGGCACTCCGTTTTGCTTGATGGTGGCACATATGTCCAAAAACGACTCAAGATGAGCGTTTGGATCTTCATTAACTCCTCCTCCGTATGTTTGAGACTTCACTGTAGCTATGAGGGACGGCTTAAGCTCGAAGTTGTTGGCATCAATATTTCCCCAACCTCCTTCTTGATAATCGTCCAGCTTAGGTCGAAAGCGGGCATTCAAAGGGATCTTCTCGGGACGAGCGAGTTCTCGTGGTGGGTCAACAATGCCGGCCATGGTATCAACGAAAGGTATAGAAAGAGTCTCGGTTCTCGCTTCTTGCTTCTTCCTCCTCAAAGACTTCTCGATTTCCGGATTCAAAGGAAATAAGTCCTTTCCTTGGGATCTTGTGATCATGCACCGCCTACAAAGAAGAGAAAACAAGATGTGAGGAAACGAGATCGAATATTAATAGTAAAAGTAAACTACCTAAAGTAACAATCTCTTCTTTTTCGAATTATCCCCTTAAGTTTTCTATCAATTCCCCGGCAATGGTACCAAAAATTGGCCGCTGGGATTCGCGTAGTATGGTTTTCAAATCCGATCAATTTTAAAATTTGTAAGACCTCGGAGTATTTCCAAGGTGTCGAACCCAAGGGAATTGATGTGTCGAAAATAAAGGAAGTAACTCTACTCAAAATTTGACTGTTATTTAGGAATCCGAAATATTGGTTTGTTTCTAATTATCTAAATTTAAAAATCAAAAAATAAAAATTAAATAAAAGATGAAATATCTAAATTAAGCAAATTAAGCAAATTAGCAAGATAAAATCACAAGTCGAAAGGTAATTGATCCTAGGGTAGTATCATCTAATTTAGTTCACACAATCCATTCACTTGATTCCTTTTCCCCAAATTTTAATTCAATCCTAGAAATAATCACTCGATCAATCTAGAATTCCGATCAAGGCAACCTAGAAAGATAGTAAATCTAAACCCTTTTCCCCGCCAGGGCTCAAAGAATTTAAATCACTTAAAAAGCGCCAACTTATTTATCTATGGTTTATCTTTCTCCGTCAGGTCTCAAGATAAAATCATATTGTGCATCAAGTATTTCCACTAATCAATTACTCCTTAAGGACGAAATCAATTAGCTAACATGCATCGATTAAGGGCCCTTTAATCTAACATGAGATTTAACACAACTTGAACACAAGCCTAGGATGAAAGGTCAAAAGGTAATCAAAGGAACATCATGTGAACATCAATTAAAATTACTAACCCTAGAATCAATCAATGAATTAGCCAGACATACTTGAAATTAAACAAGAAATTGATGAAGAATGCATATTATTAATATGAAAAGAGAGATTACAACCCTTACGGATGAACTCCGAGTCTTCAATCTCCGAAAAACAATAATAATTCTGCTCTCCAAAAAGTTCTTGTATCCCAAGAATTAATCTTGCTAAAAAGATGTAAAATTATAAAAGATGAAAAAGAATCGTAAAAGATAGATGATGGATCCTCAAACTAGGTCTTAAAAAGAGGTTTATATAGCCTAAGGGGGTTACAATCCCGATTAGCCCTAATCTAGGAAATAAAATCTATCCAAAAGAGTCAAAATTCGTCAAAACACGAGAGTCCGCTGGGCAGCCTATCGGACTGGCCTATCGGCCGATAGGCTGGCCGATAGATGGTTCGTCGATCTCTTCACTCGATAGGGCAGGGACTCCTTTCGGGCGCACCTATCGGCCGATAGGCTGGGCCGATAGGGTGGTCTGTCTCTCGCAAAATTCCGTCTTTTCCGTCCGTGACTCGACTCTCGGTCCTTTGTCTCGTTTTGGGTCCTTTTGGCTCTAAAAACCTGCAAACACACTAAAACCAACCCAAACGCGTAATACGGCTCGACTAATCATAAATAAGCCAAATACGAGCACATTAATCACGAAACGAGATAAAAACCTAGTATAAAATCCTAGAAAAATGTGGTAAAATTACCACTTATCAAAGAGAGCGAAGAATTTTCTTAGCCTCGTCGCTACTTGATATAGGTCTTCCAAAAGATGCAAGACCATTGGTTATAGCCGAAAACGATCCAGCATATTAGTGATCGTTTCATCATCCTTCATGGAGAATGGTTCATAATCATGAAGAAGCATGTTGATCTTGGGGTCCTTGACCTGAGTGGTTCCTTCATGAGTTACCTCAAGAATTTCCCAAATTTCTTTTGCATTTTTGTAGGATGATATCCTATTAAGTTCTTCAAGATTGAGAGCACAGTACAAGAGTTGAGTAGCATGACAGTTAATGTGCGTGTTCCTACAATCTTCATCGTCAAATTCATGAATTGTTTCAACAACCCATCTTCCTTCTTGGCGATTTTCAGACCAAGAGCGATGACTTTCCAGATCTCAATGTCGTATGCTTGAACGAATATAGCCATATTTTTTTTCCACGTCATGAAGTTGGAGCCGTCAAAGAAGGGAGGACGGTTGAGAGCATTTCCTTCGATTTGACCCAATAGAGCCATTTGTGGATCTTTTCTCTAAGGTGTTTAAACCTTTAAAAAGAGACCCGCTCTGATACCAACTGAAGAGATAAAAGTACCACTAGAAGGGGGGTTGAATAGTGTAATTGCGGATAATTAAACTTTCTCGCAAAGGAAAAAGAAATTGTGCGGAAAGTAATATACACAACGATGTATAGAGGTTCGGCAACTTGTCTATGTCCTCTCTCCGTTTTCTTTTTCTATTGGCTCAAGAAAAACCACACACAATCTTGCCTCGTCTTCTATAGGACTGGGCACAACCATTACAACGCTTGTCTTCGAGTGGTCCAAGCACAACCAAACACTTAAAATAAATATTCTTATCTAGTGTTCAATAGAAACTAGATAATCCTCACTTACGATCGTCAGAGTATAATCCTAATAATGCCGGATCAAAGATCCTAATAACACCGGATTAATAACTCTTGATTCGTTTCTCTCAAGCTCTTGAAGGAGTGAGCAACACTCACAACAATCAAAGAAGATTCGAAGTATATAAGATATTACGATATGTGTATAACACTCGTATCTTTTATCGTCACAACTTAGAATGTTATGAATAACAATAATTTGAGCTCAATAATGCGTTTGTATGCTTTAATTTGTGTGTCTTGAGATACCCTAATGCCATGGGTATTTAGAGTGTTCAGTCCCTCTTGATATGCTGAAATTTGTATTATTAGCGTGCGCTAATAGTTCTTTATAGCATGCGCTACCAATGTTTGACTTTGCTGAACTGAACGGTCTTCAAACTATTCCAACGGTAATATGACATATCTAGCGTGCGCTAGACAATAGCTTTAGCGTGCGCTGCCGATTTGGTCAGCTTACTTTATTGACTTGAATACTTTAATATGGCTTTGTCTCCAACGGTCATCTCCAACGGATAGATCTTGAACTTAGCGTGCTTTAATGTGTATACATAGCGTGCGCTAGGCAGTCAATATTTACTTTCCAGATTTTTCGTGATTCCTTTGTTGACTTTGTCATCCCAACGGTTGAATGGCTAACGGTAGGATTTTGAATATGTAGCATGCGCTAATGTGTATTGATAGCGTGCACTACTAATTCTTCATAGCGTGCATTACATCTATTCTTAGCGTGCGCCTCCTGCTTCCTTGCTTGAGTTCCAGAGCCTACTGTATTCAAAATACTTTCAGGTAACGTATGTAAAATATCATCGTAGCGTACGTTACTGACCGAAATAGCACGCGTAATTATCTTTCGTAGCGTGCGCTTCCTATTGCCTTGATTTGAGCCCAGACCTTACTGTCTTGAGAATACGAACAGGTAGCGTGCGCTAGGCATTATCTTGCGTGCGTTAAAATGATCAACTAGCGTGCGCTAGTATTAGAATGTTGCGTGCGCTAGGGCATCAGGTGGGATTCCAAGTGCTCTGCAGGTAGGTTTCTGTCATCAGATAGGTTCTTCGATAGCATGCGCTGCCTCATATCTGTAGCGTGCGCTAGACTCTATTTTACTTGAATTTTGAGATACACAACGTTTGAGTCTTTGTTTAAATGTTTTTGAAAGAATTCATCATCAAAATACTTTGTTCAACAATCTCCCCCTTTTTGATGATGTCAAAACATTTAATAAATACCTGCAAAACCAATTTAGAAAAATTTCGAATCAAAGTATTGTGTTCGATTACGTTAGTATTTTCGGTTTTGGATGTTTTTCTCTGCATTTTTTACATAAGCAAAAAGGCACTCCCCCTGAATCACAGCTATCATGAAAAATACGACATAAGGTAAATCGAAGGCTAGGAAAAAGAAACATGAAAACCAACTTCATTGATAACGCTAAAATTCGAAATACAATAGATGCAAATAAGATTAGCCAAAAAGACATCCAGATTCAAACAAAATGAATGTAAATTCGATACCATTCAAGTACACCACCAAGTCAAACAAAGAAAAAAAACAACAAGATACATCAAATTAATTTGTCTTTAGCGAGAATCAAAATGCGAGACACTAAGGGGCTTGGTCAGACGAAGGAGACGGTAAAGGGAAGGAAGGATGTGTATAGCGTATGAAATCTTCCAACAAGCCACGAATGGAGTGAATTTCAGATTTGACTTCGGATCGCAAGGCTCGTATATCATCTTGAATTTCCAGCTGGTTCGACTTAAGACACCGCATTCGAACAACCAAATCCTCTTCATCTTTCTCGGTAGATGCCTCTCCCATAGGCCATTTACCTTTTAAGGTAAACTTCCTTACAAAGGTTCTGGTTTGAAGCTCACGAATGGTTTCAGGACCACGTCTAGAGATGCGTTCTTCGGGCATCGGCATACGAGTCCCTTTGTCCACTTGATCATCCTCCTTAAGGTACAGAAATAAGATCTAGTCTCGATTGGTGGTCTTCACGTAGTGCATAGCCTTCAGTGAGTATTCAGAGATCTCATGGCCTCGAGACACGGGAACGGCCTTGTCCTTTGTCAAGTCCACATTATGATACTTGAAGATAGTCGTCAAAATTGAGCCGTATGGCATTCCAGCCTTTTGTGATCTAGAAGCATAGTGTTTAGACTGAAAGAGGTCACCTTTGGCTTTCATCCAACTCGTCACAATCATCGCAAAATTTACTTTGTCATCGTTCAATACTCGGTACACAACATGCTTATCAACTCCTATGAGCTTGTGTTGAGTGTTCACGTTAGGCTCAAGCATTTTGTAAGAGCCACCAAAAGCAACCTAATCTGAATTCCGAAGTCGTTGTTCATGAAGACGTCGTCGGTTATGTCCATAACCGCCTTCGAACTCAAGAACTCAGTTACTTGAAGCTCAAACAAGTCAGATTCTTCAGCAACAGATTTCCCCAAGCAGGCAAATCCTTCCATGGATAGGCCGAACAACTCATTGAGGATTTTCGAAGAAACTTTCACTGTCGTTCCATTAATAATACTCTTAAGCACCAACGAAGATGATTCCTCACTCTCTCCAACATGTAAGTTCGCATAGAATTCACGGGCAAAAACAGGAAAGATTGGCTTTTTACACTCAACGAAACGGGAAATACCAATGGATGAGAAAAACTCACTGATTGCAACATTTGCACGTTCTAGACTGTGAAAATTGAAATAATAACAGTCTGTAATCTGTTCTTGTGGGAGTATCTCCTAAAATACCCTGAACGCGGCGGCAGAAATGAAACGTGACGAATCAAATTCGGGTTCATGAGTCCTTTTGGCGCTTTTATATTGTTTCTGTATAGGTACTCTCGAGCCGCTAGACATGATTGAATGAAGTTTTTCGGGAAATTTCTGATATGAATGATGGATTGAAGTTGTTGGAAGACAGGGTGTCTAGGGTTCTTCGAAAGGGGATCTGTGGTTTATGTACGCTATGCAAAGTGTGGTGTACATTATGAATAAATAGGTAGTCTACTAGACTGTCCAGTAGCAAGAGGGAATTTTAAAGGGCTTTTATTAGCGTACGCAGAGAAAGGAACGTAGCGTACACTATCGGGCTTGAAAAATTTCAGATGTATATGGATAGCGCGCGGTAAGGATTCATGGCTAGTGCGTGCTAGGGAATGAAATGTATCTCATGAAATGATTTCTCGAAAAGATAAATGAATTTCAAAAATTATCAAGATGTCCCATACCAGGTTGTAACCAAATAGAGTTGAAAGATTCCTCAGGTAGGGGTTTTGCAAGAATATCTGCTAATTGATCTTTTGCGCCGACAAAAATTACACAGGTATCCTTCTTTTGCACACGATCACGCAAAAAATGATGTCTAATATCAATATGTTTGGTCATACTATGTATCACAGGATTTTTACTCTGATTAATAGCACTGGTATTATCGCATAAAATGGGGGTGTTTTCAAAATAAATGCCATAGTCGCGGAGTTGATTTTTTTGACATCTTTACAAAACCTCTCAGCACAACCAGATTCTGCATGCTTCGCCAAGAATTGGGAACGCTACAACCGGACTCCCTGTAAGTTTTTAATTTCACTCATCAATTGAGGGGGAATGCTTTAAGACCCAAGAATATAGTATCCACATTGATTAACTGTACACTTAGTACAAGTCAAATCTTACTGTAGGAAAAAAGGCATAAAACCTTCATACAGCTGACGTGTGCATTAATTAAGGGGGAATACAGTACGACCCATGAATACAGTATTAATCTAAAAATTGCTATAAGAATCGAATCATGTACATACCTTTTAAGGGAGAATGTTGTATTTTCGCGGATACAACACATACACTGTAGGATATCAATTGATATTATAATAATATCTTAAAAAAATTTACTGTGAGAAATGTTTACTGCCTCAAATACTATTTTCAGTCCACGTGCTCTGTCTGAATTTAAAACGTTTTATCCTTTAATGGTTTTAAATACACCTGGACTTTACTGCCTCAAATACCGCAATTAGAAGAAGGACGAATATCTCAAATGTGGTGAGCGGGACACTGGGCAAGAGATTGTTCGATTCTTCATGGAACTTCAGGTACAGAACTTTTAGTGTTGGAAACAAATTGTTCTGCTACTGTATTTTCTATTTCTGGGATACTGGATTCAGGTGCTAGTTCTCACATTTGAACCGTGAATCATGATCTGGAACAAAGTAGGAAGCTTAGAGCTGGGGAAGTGATGATTACTGTCAGAAGTGGGCATAGTGTCGAAGCAACTGACATATGATCACTTCTTTTGGATTTAGAATCAGACTTTGTTTTGGCATTAGATGATGTACTTGTTTTTCCCAAGGGTCATTAAAATATTGTATCCATTCCGGTCATGGATCGGAAAGGCTTTTCATTTTTTATTGGTGATGGTTCCTGCAAAATTTATTTTAGAAATAAACTAGTAGGCATTGCCATATTGTTAAGTGGACTGTATCATCTAAACCTTAGTAACAAAGTCGTGAATACTATGACTAGGTAGCGTGATAGCGATGAAACTAATCAAGTTTTGAAATGGCATCTTAGACTTGGTCATGTTGGTCAGACCAAGGTTTACAATATGGAAAAAGATGGACTTATGGGTCCATTGGGATCAGATCCCTTTCCAACTTGTGAATCTTGCCTTAAAGGCAAAATGACTAAGTCCCCCTTCACAGGGAATTTTTGAAAGAGCCACTGACAAACTTGGATTAGTCCATACCGACGTATGTGATGCTTTAGAAGCAGCATGTGACGGATATCAATATTTCATTATGTTTACAAATGATCATACTAGGTATGGTTATGTATACTTAATGAAACATAAATTCGAGGCTTTTGAGAAATTCCATGAATTTAAGTCCCTAGTCGAAAAACAAATTGGTAATCATATCAAAGCACTTCGGTTGGACCGAGGTGGCAAGTATATGAGTACATAGTTTGACGAGTTCGTTAAGGAGCGTGGAATAGTATCACAACTTACACCTCCAGGAACTCCTCAGTTAAATGGTGTGTCAGATAGAAGGAACCGAACCATGTTGAACATGGTCCGTTCTATGCTTAGCTATACTGACACCAATTTACCTGTGGGGGTATGCACTCCTGACTGCTGCTTATATCTTGAACAGATATCCTTCCAAGTATGTTCCTAAAACTCCACATGTGTTGTGGGAGGGTAGGAAACCAAGTCTTAATCACATTAGGATCTGGGCTTGTCCAGCCTATGTCAAGAAGACTAAGGTGGAGAAATTGGAAGCAAGGTCCGTGAAGGGATGTTTCATTGGATTCCCATCTGGGACGTTGGGTTATCTATTATACATGCCCGAAGATCGAAAGATCATTGTTGCTTTTCAAGCACACTTTCCTGGAAGATGAGTTCATTCAGGAAGGCGGAGCAGGTAGAAATATTTCTTTGGAAGAAAACAATGAAACTCCTCAGGAGACACCTGTGCAAGAAATTGGAACCGAACCTTCTGAAACACAAGTACAACCACCTTGTAGGTCTAGTAGGGTGTCTCATTTACCTGAGAGGTATGGCCTTGTGCACCTGGAGGAGCTGGGTCTCCATAAGGTTCCAGGTGATAGCCAAGAGACCGACCCCGCGACCTATGACCAAGTGATGGTGGATGTAGACTCCACGAAATGGCGAGAAGCTATGGAAGCTGAGATAGACTCGATGCATGCCAGTCAGGTGTGGACTCTAGTAGACCGCCCTAAGGACATAGTGCCCATTGGGAACAAGTGGTTCTACAAGAGAAAGACTGATGGGGATGGCAAGGTCGACACCTATAAGGCCAGGCTTGACCAAAGAGTTACACCCAAAAAGAAGGGATCGATTACCACAATACCTTCTCTCCCGTAGCTATGATCAAGTCTATTCGAATGATGCTTTCTATAGCTGCCTACCATGATTATGAGATATGTCAGATGGACGTGAAGACGGATTTCCTTAATGGATTCCTCGAGGAGGAAATCTATATGGAGCAGCCTAAAGGCTTTGTGTCCGAGGTCGATATTCAGAAAGTGTGCAACTTCAGCGTTCCATTTATGGACTGAAGCAAGCTTCACCTACTTGGAACCTTCATTTTGTCGAGGCAGTCAAAGAGTTTGACTTCGTGCAAAATGAAGAGGAACCTTGTGTATACAAGAGGGTTAGTGGGAGCAAGATTGCATTCTTAGTACTATATATAGATGACATTCTACTAATAGGAAATGATGTGGGAATGCTCAGTTCTGTGAAAGCTTGGCTTTCAAGTAGTTTCTCCATGAAAGACTTGGGAGAAGCTACCTATATTCTTGGAATTCGGCTCTACCAGGATAGAGAGAAGAGAATGATAGGTCTTTCCCAAGCCCTCTATATAGATAAAATCTTAAAGCGATTTAAGATGGATGGTTCTAAAAAAGGGTTCCTACTGATGCGGCATGGAAGGAAACTCTCCTCGATGATGTATCCTAAAAATGAGGAACAACGAAAGTAAATGAGTAATATACCATATGTTTCAGCCGTGGGTAGCCTTAGGTATGTAATGTTGTGTACAAGACCTGCCATTGCGCATGTTGTGAGCGTGGTAAGTAGGTTTCAGGCAAACCCAGGTAGGGAACATTTGACTGCTATAAAGAACGTTCTCAAGTACTTAAGAAGGACTAGAGATCTGGTTCTTATGTATGGCGGTGGAGAACTTAATGTGATGGGCTTCACTGATTCAGAGTTCCAAGGACAGAAAGACGATTCGATGTCTACTTCTGGATACATATTTACTCTTAATGGAGGAACAGTATATTGATGTAGCGCCAAGCAAAGCGCGACTGCTGATTCCACCAGTCAGGGTGAGTATCAGGCAGCCGCGGAGGCTTCTAAGGAAGGGTTCTGGATTAAGAAGTTTTTGGGAGAACTTCAAGTGATACCATGTGCTGAGCTGCCTGTTCCACTTTTCTGCGACAATGACGGAGCTGTAGCGCAGGCTAAGGAGCCAAGGTTTCACAACAGTACCAAATACATTGCGAGGAAGTACCATCTCGTGAGAGAATTTGTTCGCAAAGGATACATTGTGTTGCTAGAGTAGACTCAGTCGACAACGTCGCTGATCCACTGACCAAGCCACTTTGTCAGATTAGCTTGGAGCGTCATCTAGAGAATATGGCTATTAGATACCATAGTGTGTGGCATTAAGTGCAAGTGGGAGATTGTTGGGAGTATGCCCTCGAAATCCACTCAAGGGATGTTAGAGTGAGGGAATTGTACTTGTTATTATGTAATTCATTATCTAAAGGTAATTGTATGTTTCTTTATTTACTAGTAGTCACTGGCATTCCTGACTCGTAAATATATATATATATATATCCTTGATCTTCTTGTATTTCTACCTTTAGATCTTCTAGAGTATGTCCCTCCTATATCCGAATTGTTGGAGCAAAATCAGTATATGCGCCGTGTTGCGGAAGCGTAAATATAAGGTGTGGAAATTAAACGACACAAGGATTTATAGAGGTTCGGCTATAAACGAGCCTACGTCCTCTCTCGGTATCTTTTTCTATAGGTTGAAGATATAAACCTCTGCACCTCTCTTCTATCGGTCGAGGGATAACTGTTACAATCACGCTTCTGTTGGTCCGTGATAAACCACTCGTACTTGTCTTTATGTCGGTCCAAGTTAAACCGTTTTCCTTTTCAATTGGACAAGGAATCAACCACTCTAGCCTTCTATGGGCACTAGATAAACCTCACTAAGATAGCGATTGCGATTCTAATAATGCCGGATCCTTGATCCTAATAACACCGAATCCAATCGTATCTTTTCTTTTACCTCTCGTGTATATGTTGAATGTATAAACACTCAAACTAACAATATAAGCTCAATATCACAACAACAATATAAGTATATCAATCTCTGATGAATGTATCGTTTGCTTGAAGTTATTGTGATGAAACAATACCATAGGAATGGTATTTATAGCCGTCTTCATCAAACTAGTCGTTTGCCCCCTGTGACTTCATTACAGCCGTTATCTCTTATTGTTTATGTCTGTTAAACGTATTACGTACGTTAATCCTCGCTTGCTACGTACGTTATCAATACAGCATATCAGTCAACTAGCATTCATTTTATGTGTTACGTACGTTACCCATTATCCATTACGTACGTTAACTTTTGTCAACATATCCGTTGCTTCCTGACCTATGCCATGATGTCATCATCAACGTTCATCTCGTTTGAACTCAGAAACACTTAGTTACGTAAGTTATAAATATCATATTACGTATGTTATTGTCATCCACTTACGTACGCTATGCAATCTTCATTGCGTACGTTATGCATGTTCAGAACACCTTTTTGCGACTTTTATTTCTTCGATGCTTTGCTTCGCCTCTTTGTTGTTTTGTTTTTTGTAACAACTTAATCATCAAAACACTATTAAAGCATGTATGGAACAAAATGTTCCAACAATCTCCCCCTTTTTGATGATTACAAAACAACATTTCGTCAATGAGATTTACCTGCAAAAATTACAAATATATGTATATGTGTACAGACCAAAGTTTTCGACTTTGTCCGTTTCGTTATATTCTTCTCCCATTTCTTTTTCGACTCCTTCTTTCCTTTTCTTTTTCTTTTCGAATTTTCAAATTTTCATCATCTTTTCGACGTCTCCTCATTTTTCTTTTCAACTTCATCTTTTCGACTTTTTTTCGATTTTCTCTCCCTTTCAGGGTTAATCCCATTCTTTTTCTTTTCTCCTTTCTCCCCCTTTTTTGTTTTCATCAAAAAGTGTAATAAATAACACGAGTAATAAATACCAAATTGATAAATATAAGTATATGCATGAATAGGGTATAAACTCCCCCTGAAAATATTATCTCCCTTAAAAAAATTTATTACTACCCCTAAGTAAAATATTTTGATAAAAAATCAATTTTTGAGGATCCAACCGAGAGTTGGTTTTTCATTTGAAACATAGACGATATTTGAAATAATTGTTCCTTTAGGAACCCAAATCTTTTTAATTTTAATCGTCTGGCGTGGGCTTTAACAGTTAGAAATGTGATGCCCAATTTTCAAACATTTTTCGCAATGGGGTATTTTTAAATTTAAGGACTTGTTTTTAGAACGAGGTTTGAATCCCAACCCCTATTTATTTAAAGTAAACTTTTGAACCGAGAGCATATTTTCAAATTTCTCGTTTCCGAGAGAAAATTTCTTCGTTAAATTTTTTAGCTCGATTTGCATTTTAACAAGATCATTCTTTAAAATATTTTCATTTTCAAGGCATTTAGAATGATCGATCTCAATAAACTTTCCCTTTTACAGAATTTTGGAATTTTCAATTTACAATGATTTATTTTTATATTGAAGGGATTTAATTTTGGATAAAGCATTTTGATAATCCGTATGCAATAATTCAAAAGCTTTAAATAACTCGTCGTAAGAATTACTTACTTGGCTTTCGACATCGCTATCGTCGAATGAACTTCGCGCCATAAGAGCGAGATTATTTTGATTGATAAAATCATCATCTTCATCTTCATCGCCCCATGTTGCAACGAGAACCTCCTTCTTGGGTTTTGTTCGGCAATTTTTAGCAAAGTGGCCTGGTTTACCACATAATCGACAATTATTGTCGAATTTCTTAGATTCGCTCGTTTGGATGTCCTTCTTTCTCCGGTTTAATAAGTGTTGGAACTTATTAATATTCTTGGCATAATATGCCGATTCTTCGTCGCTATCCACCGGAATTTCTTCTCTCTTTGACATCTCAGCCTTCATGGCTATTGATCGTTCCTTCGGCTTTGGCTTGACACTTCGTGATTTTAAAACTATCTCATAATTAATTAGTGAACCAACGAGTGCGCTAAAATCAAGCGTATTGAGATCTTTAGATTCCATGATCGCAGTCACAGTGCCGTCCCATTCGCTAGGTAGTGATCGTAAAAATTTTTTGACTTTTTCACTACTAGATAATGGTTTTCCGAATGAAGCTAGTCCATTGGTGATGACCGAAAATCGGTCGAGCATGTTGATGATGGACTCGTCACCCTTCATCATGAATAACTCGTAGTCATGGAGAAGCATATTGATCTTCGTCTCCTTGACTTGAGTTGTCCCTTCGTGTGTGATTTCAAGAATTTTCCATATTTCTTTAGCACTTTCACACGATGAGATACGATTGATCTCTTCCGGATTTAAGGCACAATATAGATGGTCGTTCTTCCAATCCCTGTCATTATATTCTTCGAAACTCTTAATAGATCCATCAGGTTTGATTGTAACTTTAGGGCCAAGCCAAATGATCTTCCAAATCTCAATGTCATACGCTCGGATGAATATTGACATCTTTTTCTTCCATGTCCTGAAATTTGCGCCATCAAAAAATGGTGGTCGGTTGAGAGCAAGGCCTTCGACTGGAGCAAATTGAAATGCCATTTGGATCGTATCCTCAGATGTTAAGTCGTGTATTGGAGGTACCGCTACAATACTAATTGTTGGAGCAAAATCGGTATATGCGCCGTGTTGCGGAAGCGTAAATATAAGGTGCGGAAATTAAACGACACAAGGATTTAGAGAGGTCCGGCTATAAACAAGCCTACGTCCTCTCTCGGTATCTTTTTCTATAGGTTGAAGATATAAACCTCTGCACCTCTCTTCTATCGGTCGAGGGATAACCGTTACAATCACGTCTTCTATTGGTCTGTGATAAACCACTCGTACTTGTCTTTGTGTCGGTCCAAGTTAAACCGTTTTCCTTTTCTATTGGACAAGGAATCAACCACTCTAGCTATATATGGGTACTAGATAAACCTCACTAAGATAGCGATTGTGATTCTAATAATACCATATCCTTGATCCTACTAACACCGAATCCAATCGTATCTTTTCTTTTACCTCTCGTGTATATGTTGAATGTATAAACACTCGAACTAACTATATAAGCTCAATATCACAATAACAGTATAAGTATATCAATCTCTAATGAATGTATCATTTGCTTGAAGTTGTTGTGATGAAACAATACCATAGGAATGGTATTTATAGCCGTCTTCATGAAACTAGCTGTTAGCCCCTGTGACTTCATTACGGCCGTTATCTCTTCTTGCTTACATCCGTTAAACGTATTACGTACGTTAATCCTCGCTTGCTACGTACGTTATCAATACAGCATATCAGTCAACTAGCATTCATTTTATGTGTTACGTACGTTATCCATTATACATTACGTACGTTAACTTTTGTCAACATATCCGTTGCTTCCTGACCATCATCTTCAACATTTATCTCATTTGAACTCATAACCACTTGGTTACATAAGTTATCAATATCATATTACGTACATTATTTTCGTCCAATTACGTACGCTATGCAATTTTCATTGCGTACGTTACGCATGTTCAGAACACCTTTTTGCGACTTCGGTTTCTTCGATGCTTTGCTTCGCGTCTTTGTTGTTTTGTTTTGTGTAACAACATAATCATCAAAACACTATTAAAGCATGTATGGAACAAAATGTTCCAACATGAATCTCGTGTGGACAACAATCTACCGGACTTCTTTGAACAGCAAATTTGGATCGGCCGAACCCCCTCCAAGAATATTACCTCACGATTTCCTCTCTATTTTTCTTGAATATGTAGGTATTTTAGAAAAATATTGCGTTTATCCAATTATGGGATCGAAGACACAAGTCAAGATCCACAATCAAACATAAAGAAGAAAAATCGAAATTTCTTGGACTATAAGAGTATGAAATTCAGTCGACCCCTATTGATGTATTTATAGGTGTTATGAGCTACTCTAGGGATATTAAGGAGGATTAGGGAAGGACTCCTAATGCACTACAAAAAATACAGCATTTACCGACACCAGTAAACGTCGTTGGTATTTTTAACATTTAACGACGTCGTTACCAACCCCATGGATTTGTACGATCCCCGATGGCTTTAACGATGCCATATCGCGGGTGTCTTCCCGCGGAATTTGCCAGCGCCATTACCGACGACTTTGACTGTCGGAAATTCGTCGACGGCGCCTCGGCCGTCGTTAAATGTCATGATTATTTTACACAACTATGTGACTCACCTGAAGTAACGATGTCATTCTCGCCGTCGTTATTTGGCAAATTTAACAATGCCTTTACCGACGCCAAGCTATCTGTCAAAATTAACAAGGCCATTACCGACGGCCCGTTGGCGTTGGTAAATTTTAATACATACTCTGCACCAGAAACCCATTGTGCTGCATGTTCTAATTTACTCCTGAAAAATGCCACTCTCTCCAGCGACCTAAAATCCCCTCAAATCTATCTGCTGTCGTCGATCAGAGCAAGATTCTACTCGGCATCCATCTGGGTGAGTCTCTCTCTCTCTCTCTCTCTCTATCTCTCTCTCTCTCTCTCTCTCTCTCTCTCTCTCTCTCTCTCTTTTCATGCTACCACTCATAAGAAAATGGTTTTATGTAATCTTGTTGGTGATTTGTGGACTTTCTCTTTCTAGATTTGTGACTTCACTGAATGTTTTTGGCCGTACAACTCTTCTTCCTTAGCAATGTCATCGAGCGGCTACGCCCCAGGTGAAATTATTTTCTTCTTTCTCAATTTTATCATCTTTGTGCGGTTATTTGCATCTACTAGGTTCTATATTTTTTGGGGTGAATGTTTCGTTTATTTTTGCTTTTGTCGCCATGTCCGCTTCATCATTTATCAGGTTTTCATTTATATAAGTGATCCTTCTGACGCGTTGTTGTTCCTTTTCATCTGACGCCCCAAAATGTTGCTCTTGTCTTATTTTGTTATGGTATCACTGTCTACCATGCTTGGTTCTTTCTTAAGAAGTGCTTTGTGTTTATTGTTTTGGCCAGCAAGTGTCCTGCAGTGCCAGAGTTCCGAATGCAGCCAAAAAAAAGTGTGTTACTAGCTTACTGCACGCATTAAACTGTAGTTCCTAGAGAACTTTTTAACTTTTGTTTAGGACACTGAGCAACAAAACATTATGCATCAAATTGGATGTCAACGTGCAACCTTCTCAGTTATATGCATGGCCACATCGAAAAACAAATGCACACACCTCATTCTATTTCAATTCCTCATTATTCCAACCAACATGGTGATTAAAGCAATTAGAAAACCAAGTATTGAAACTGAAATTATTGCTCAAGATGAGGAAATAGCATGTTGACATGCAAAGAATAGATGGTAAATGGTTTCAATCTCTTATTTGCATATGGGGCATAAAGAATCAATAGTTTTAACATATTCAGAAAGTTTAGCATTCACAGGCAAGACACCACCTAAACATTTCCACAAAATATTTTAATTTTTGGGTAGATGTTCATACCCAAAAATAGTTTAATCCAATCACATTCGATAGTGCCTGAAACATGATGAGCAGCGAGATGTTTGTAACAAGCTAATTGTTATCTTATGCGTCCTCTCTAAATTACACCTCAGTTATGTTTGTTGTTATTACGGTGAAAAACAATTGGTTACCCCATTTTTTGATGTAAATTGAAATGATGAATCTTTCATCAGCTTGTCTGTCCCTATCATAAGCAAATATCATTATTTCACTCAGAGATTTACTCATATATTATGTATATGTACATGTATAGCTATACTCATATGTTATCTTTTTTTTTATTATTTTGTTACAATCTTTAGAATGGGTGACAACCGTGACTGGATGTATCGCCGGAAAATTGATGGTTCTTGGAATCCTGCATTTCTCTCTGAACTTAACAACTTTATCGAGTATGCAAGTAGTCATCCGCACTGCATGTCGGGTGACCAAATAAGATGTCCGTGTAAAAAAATGTGATAATATACAGTCTCATGATACAGAAAAAGTTAAGTATCACATTGGGAAATTTGGGTTCATTAGGGAGTATAAAACTTGGATTTTTCACGGCGAAATTGAAATGGATGAAGGATGTGAAGATATGGATGAAGATGTGAATATGGATACCAACGAGTCGAGATCCAATTCATACCGTACGATGGTCATGGAGTATGTCGGGCCTCAATTTAAGGTTGAGAATGTGGAAGAACCACCAAATCCTAAAGCAAAATGAATATATGACATGTTGAATGCTGGAGACAAAGAGTTGTGGCCTGGTTGTGCTAATTACTCCCAATTGTCTTATATGACTTATTTCATTAGTTTGAAAGCAGAGAACCACTAATCAGAAAAGTGTTTTAATCAGTTTGCAGAGTTCATGAAAGACAGTCATCCAAAAGGGAATTTATGTCCCGATAACTTCTATAGTACAAAGAAATTATTGCGTGGGTTGGGATTACCTGTAGAGAAAATTGATTGTTGTCCAAATAGATGCATGCCTTATTGGGACCATTACAAAGAAAGTGAGAGTTGTATATTCTACGGTACATCACGCTACAAAGATATGTGACGTGTCTTAGGAAGTCGTGGGAGGAAAAAAGTGGCAGCCATGAAGATGTACTACTTTCCTCTTATTCCCCGATTGCAAAGGCTATACATGTCAAATGCTACCGCGGCAGATACGAGGTGGCATGCTTTATGTTCTGGTTCAAATGATGGAATTATGCGTAATCCTGCAGACTCTCCAGCATGGAAGCATCTTGACACTATTTATCCAGATTTTGCTGCAGAGGCTAGAAATGTGAGATTAGGTCTTTCGACTGATGGTTTTGCACCTTTTGCAAAATTAGGGCGACAATATTCATCGTGGCCAGTTATAGTCAGACCCTATAACTTACCACCTTGGCTCTGTATGAAGGAACAATTCATGTTCCTAACAATCTTAGTACCAGGGCCACGCAATCCTAAGATGCAACTGGATGTGTTTCTTCAGCCGCTCATAAAGGAGTTGGTGAACTTGTGGGAAGAGGGTGTTCCAACATTTGACATCACATTGAAGCAAAATTTTCAAATACGAACAGTGTTGTTGTGGACTATTAGTGATTTTCTAGCGTGTTCAATGTTGTCTGGATGGAGTACTGCTGGAAGATTGGCATGCCCTCATTGCATGGATGAGACTGAAGTGTTTACTCTTCCTAAGAGTGGTAAACAAACATGGTTTGATTGTAGTCAGAAATTCTTGTAGCCGGATCACATGTTTAGGAGGAACCGACGAGCATTTAGAAAGAATATGACATGTGAAGTACCTACACCTGAGAAAAGGTCGGGCGCTGATATATTGAATCAAATAGAGGCACTGGGTCTTGTGAAAGTGACAGAGGACTACAATGACACAAACAAATAGATATCCAAGAATTCTAAGAACGGGTGGAAGAAAAGAAGCATCTTTTGGGATATCCCATATTGGAAAGAACTTCTGATTCGTCACAATTTGGATGTCATGCACATTGAAAAAAATGTGTTTGACAATGTGTTCAACACTGTGCTTAATGTGCCGGGAAAGACCAAGGATACCACCAAGTCCATAGATGAGTTGCAATTGCTCTGCATCAGACCTGAATTGAAGAAAAATGAGATGACAGGAAAGTATCCGAAAGCTTGTTACTCACTCGACAGATATGAAAAGAGAGTACTATGTGAATGGATATCTCGTCTTAAATTTCCTGATGGCTACATGTACAATATTAGCAGATGCGTGGATAAGAAAGAACTAAAGATGAGAGGGATGAAAAGTCATGACTGTCATGTGTTCATGCAATGCTTGTTACCTATTGCGTTTCCTGAACTTCTTCCTCAAGCTGTTTGGAAGGCAATTATAGAGTTGAGTATCTTCTTTAAAGACTTGACATCTCGGACAATAAAAATAGAGGACATGTGTAGACTTCATGAAACAATTCCGGTTACTTTTGTGCAAACTTGATTGTATCTTTCTGCCTAGCTTCTTTGATTCAATGGAGCATCTTGTTATCCATCTGGCTGATGAATCCCGCATTACTGGTCCATTACAATATCGTGGATGTACCCATTTCAGAGGTATATGAAGATATTGAAAGATTTTGTAAAGAACAAAGCCAAAGTTGAAGGATCCATCACCAATGCCTACTTAATGAAAGAGGCATCAACATTTAGCTCATACTACTTTGAAGATTGGGTGACTACGAAGATTAGAAGTGTGCCTCGAAATGATGAGGGGGGAGCCGATGAAAATGATGATCTGAATATGCTCTCAATTTTCAAATTGGATGGCCGTCCTTTTGGCAAAATGCCTTCACGATATTTTGATGCCAAAGAGTATAATGTAGCATATATATATATATATATATATATATATATATATATATATATATTTTATCCAATTGTGCCAAGGTTTCAGAGACATACTTGACGTGAGTACCCTCGTGATATTTTATTTAATGAAGAATATATTCATTCATTAAATATAATAACTCGTGTGTTTTTTGAAGATTGTTTGAAGATCAAAATCGAGCAACTAATCCGAAGATAACGGAAAGTGACTTACAAACAAGAGTTGAAAAGGAGTTTGCAAGTTGGTTCAAAACATATGTAAGTGTGGGGTCTCATATCAAATTATTTATAGACAAATTTTATATGTAGAAAGTTACATAACTAACATACTTAATAATTGTCATAGATTAATGATCCTTCTAGTAATGCAAGCTAATGCATTAAGGACCTTGCAGAAGGGCCATTGTACGGGGTTCAGATTTATTCTGAGTGTTTAGTTAATGGATACAGGTTCCACACGGTTGACCATGGGTCAGATAAAAGTACTATGAATAGTGGTGTCTGCATAAAGGGTGAGGTTTATAATAGTGATGAGCAAGATTTTTACGGGCGATTAATGGAGGTGTGTGTGGTAGAGTATAATGGTGAACTTACTAAAACAATTGTGTTATTCAAGTGCGAGTGGTTTGACTTATCACCTCTAGGGACTTCGGTGAATACATATTTCAATTTGGTTTCAGTAAACCACACCCGTAAATATAAGAAGTACGAACCTTTTGTGTTAGCAAATCAAGCTACTTGAATAAGGCCGTCGGTATTTGCACATTAATGATGGCTACTTTCCGTCGGCAAAGGCGTCGTCATTTTTTGTTTTAACAATGGTACGTCCAGCGTCGTTATTTCCAAACTAACGACGGCATCACGGCGTCGGAAAATCCGTCGGCACGGGCGTCGGTATTGCCGTCATTATCCGTCGGCAAAACCGTCCCAACTTCAGCCAACCCGGGGATTGCCCGACGGCGACGGCGTCGGGAAGCCGTCAGCAAATTAACAACGCCCAGAAATGGCGTCAGTAAATTTTTACCATCGAGCAGTTTTCCAATGTCCTTCCCTCATCGGTAATGGCGTCGGTATTTCGTTTATCGACACCCCTGCTTATTTTACCGATGTATTTTGGCATCGGTAAATGCTGTTTTTTTGTAGTGATAGACCTCAAATTCCCATATTAGGACCTTTACTTATATATTGAGTCTATTAAATATCAACTCAGTCCACTAAAGAGTTAATATTGCACTTCCTACCCAAATTCCAATTTACGAAATCGAGCTCCTTATTTAAATATATTATTTCTCATGTTTAAGATATCGAATGTTCATTAATTAATTTAACCTACTGACAGCTTTAATTAATTAATATCTTATCCAATAGTAGTACCACTCGAACTTTATTATTATATCAGAATTAAATCTACCTGCAGGGTTTAATATAATAATCATTATCGATATCCTCAAGGGACATCATCAACCCGCACGAGTCGGGACACGATTTCTAGTAATAATAATAAGTGTCATATAAATAATATTATTGTCCAAGATACGAAGCTTATTGAGTCAATCATTTTGACTCTCACCCATGGTAAATCAAAGCACCAAATATTATAAATACATAATTAAATATTATATACCTAGAATTAAGAAATAACAATTATTCGAGATTTACATTCTTCTTACAGTCAGTACAGAAGACACTATCTCACTTCGATCCAGTTCAACGTATGCAAATACGCTAATGCATACTAATAGTCTTTGGAGGGAAAGAAACAATAGGCGACATGGCGAAGCACAACTTCCACCTCATAATCTATCCCGTAATATCGACAAGATCATTCGCAACAAGCTTTATCTTCTCCGGAACCACGATGGATACACTGATGGAATCCATTATTGGAACCATACACACCCTTAAACTTGTTTTATTGTAATAACTTTCAAAAATTTGTCAGAATATTCAGCTAAAAACGACGCATTCGATGTAAAACAGTTTTTTGTGGGAATATAATTTTACATTCTTTCAAAAAAAAAAATAGTCAAGACCAACTAATCTCAAGCATACACTACAACCTTTCATATAATTTGTCTAATAATTATATAGGTTGTGAACTATGATATTATTTTATAAGGCACTGATAATGTGATCTTTCGTGTGACACCAAGACATTACATTATCTACAATATAAAATAATTAGACATTTCGTTTGTATAACGATAACGTGAATAAATATACAAAACATGTGATTTAATGTAATTAATATTCTCTTAGGTAGTTACAGGAAAATAAAGTAATACAAGCATAAAGTATGCTTTGCAGTATGCTTTACAGAGAGGACTAGTAGATTACTCCTCTGAATCATCAGACAGAAACATGACTGAAGGTCACCCAGCTGACATACCTGATGTCTCATCAACCCCAGCTGCAACTCCAATCATCACATCCACACCACCCACAGATCAATCCACATAACAGGTCATTTTTGAAGAGCAGGAAGAACTCGTTCCCGAAGCACCATTACCTGAACTTACCAGCCTGAGGAGGAGGAAGATGAAGAAGTCCTTGAGGAAACAGGCATTCACTATAAATTCAATCTCAAGGAAAGCAATCCATTCAACCTCAGAAAGGAACAACTTAAGTTAGTAAAAAATCACATTGACAAGCTTTCAATTGTTTCTACTTACAAGGACTCGAAGAGATTGAAGACTCTTCGTTTCAAAGCTCTGAAGGAACTAGTGGGGAGGAGTGGTTGGGACTACCCTCTCACTACTGAACAACTCATTCAAGTTTTATACAAAGAAACTGAAATGAGTTTGTCATTAGATGAAAATTGGTTCATTGACACTTGAATCAAACATGGACCAATTTATTCTATGTATTATGAGGGGGTAACTCAAGGAAAGGATTTTGATGAAGATGAATATGAGAAAATTGTTGGAGTTGAAGAAAAATCAGCTGCACCTGAGAACTCAATTGAAAAAGCCAAAGGCCTACACTACACCATATATGGCTTTCAACAACATTTTTTTTTTGATGTTACAAGCAAAAGTGTAGCCTTAGATGCCTTAAAATTGGTCAAGTTTTATTTAAGGCTACACATTTTTCTAGCATTGTTATTGATATAAATTAGTGCTACTATAGATTAAATTGGATATCTACGCTAACATAAAATTTGGTGTAGCCATTGCTATTTAAAAAAAGTGTAACTAAAAGACTAAAAGAAATAGGCGGGCTTATGGTCCAGATAAATTATTTTCAATTTTCACCCATCTCTTCACCTCGCTCCTCACTTTCTCTCTCAACATTCAACTCTCTATCTCTAAACCTCCTCCCGTTCTCCCTCCCTCTGTTCAATTCTCTCTGCAAATTCTTCTTTCTTTTTATCTCTTGTTCTCTCTTTGTTTAAAACCCTCACCCAGACACACCAACAAGAATAATATGATCCCATCTCCTTCACTGTCTCCAAATATCGCATGAATTTAGATGAGAAGCGACGGGTGGTGGTTCGAAGGGCGCACGACTGTGATGTAGATTAGGGTTACGTGTTTGGAGGTATCGTATCCCACTTCTCAGTGGTCTCGCGGCAGGATGACGTTGGTTTATGCATTGATTTATTTGTTCTAATTTATTCAGAATCGTTGCTTTATTTGTTTTAATTTACTTTTGAGATCTTCGTGAATTCACCATGTAGATTATGCCTTTATATATATGAAATACTTCAGACAACATTCATTATGTTTTGCGATCCAGTTTTGGGATTTAATTTACTTCACATTATTGGTGTGATACTTTTGTCCATTACGGTTGTTCTATTTTCTTTTTTTTTTTGGCGATCAAGTTGGTACTTTCTCTATCTCTTTCCTGTCTATCTCTCCTGCCACTCTTTCACGCTTTTCAGCTGAAATTTTTTTTCCTTATAATTAATGGTTGGTTTGACCCAGATCTGGCATCCAGCCTCCAGGCATCACCTAATAGGCTTAGGTGTTTCTCAAGCGACGACTTGTCCGCCTTGCTCGGTCTCAGGTGATGTTCAGTCTCCTGGTTGGCTGGCTAGACCGCCCAGCTGAGAAGGCGACACATGATATGACAGCATCTGATTCCGCTTTTCCAGTACTTCACAAAATTGTGGCTTCTCTCCAATCTTTGAATGTTATCGTGGAACAGGTATATTAAGATAATTAACAAAATTGTGGCTTCTCTCCATCTGTTTACTTATGAAGCAGGAATTAAGAAAATTTTCCATTATTGTTATTGTTTGTATTTTATGTTTCTGTTGATTATTTGAGAGAAAGACTTGATACTTTTATTTACAGACTGATGTTAAGAAAGCTCTTAAAATTGAAGGTGTTGAGGCTGCTAATAAATTGATTCATGATGGCAAAGAACACCGACCATCTTATCTAATTGGGAGAATTATTCAGAAAAATGAACCAAAGTCGAAGACTTCAGCATCACCATCCGTTCAAGTTGTTGATCAGTACGTGGCGGACCTAACTCTAAGGTTAGGGCTCAATTTCAACAAGAGATGGATGAAAAACTTGACCCAAAAGTTCGAGAAATTATGAATTGCATTATGAGTTAGATTTTGGATGTTGAGTTATGTAAGTGCATTTGGCTGTTTGATTATGAATTGAATATTTGGCAGTCATGTATTTTGGATGTTGTTATGGTTGCCAGTGTTTTAATGATATTGACTGTTTTATGGAAATATCTATTTTTCAATATAACATGCTGCTTTTTACCATGAAAAATATTGGTAAAAATATGCAAAATGTAGCCATAGACTCTAATTTATAATTCTTCATGTTCGCAAAATATAAAAATTGTTTGGCAAAGATTAAAAGTGTGTTAGCAAAAGTTAGAACTGTTCATATATAAGTGTAGCCATAGTATTAAAGTTGTTGGTAAAGATGTCAAAGTGTTTCACAATTTAATATTACATTAGACCTCATGAGTGTTAGCATAGGTCTACAGCTACACAAATATTTGTGTCACTAAATATATAAAAGTGTAGCCTTAAGTCTACAGCAACACAAAATCTAGTGTAGGCACAGACAAGAAAAGTGTTGGCATAGGGGTCTATTGTTACACTTTTTTCACATGTTACCAAAAACAAGAAAAGTGTTACCTTAAACCCCTATGGTTGCGGCTGTTTTTGTAACACCTTCAAATTTGGTCAAAGTGTAGTCGTAGCCTGTTTTTTTGCCTTCAGCAACACTTTTGGACTTTTAAACACAGTTTTTCAGGTGTTGCTGAAACCCATATATGGTGTAGTGCTAGACCTGAAAATCCAAAGATTGTACTTCCTCCGTTACTTTATTATTGCAACGTGTTGACTATTACATTGTTCACATATTCTCTTTTGACCATCTTTTGTGATTTATAAATATGAAAAAATATAGTCACGTGAGATCTTGTTAGATTCATCTCGAAATATACTTTCAAAATATCAACGTCTTATAATTTTTAAAAATAAAGAATTGAAGATATTAATAATCAAAGTTGTGCATTGGCAAGCGTGAAAGTCCAGATGTTGCAGTTATAAAAGAATGGAGGTGGTATGTATTAATAGAGTAAGATGAAAGGCCAAAGGCCTAGACTTGAAAATCCAAAGATTGCATGTGTTAATGGAGTAAGATGAAAAGTTAAAGATCATCCAATAATACATAACATATTGATCGATATTCAAAAATTCTATATTACTCTATTTCCTATTTAAATGAAGTATTAATTATTGGTGAAAAGTTTCTCACTTTTCATTCCCTTTCCTTGTCTTTCTATAACTACGAGGCTTTACGAACCCGTGCATTGCACCGGCTATAATTTTGGTTGAATATATACGTGGTTTGGACGTGATATTGGCACAGATGGTTGAATACTTGTTATCAAGATTGCATCGAATTTTGTTTGTTGCTTTTTAAGAAGATTATAGCCTTTTTTAATGTTTGTAATATAAGTTTTATATAATTAGTTATATGTAATGTATTGAGATTATTTTAGTTGATATGTGTTTGATCTTTCATAATAGAGTATTGGTCTTAGATGGCCCATATTCAATACAAAGTAATTGGGCTTTGTTATGTGATGTGGGCCATTGTCCATTTATTTCTCCCAAGTTTATATATCAATATTAAGATCGATCAATATAACACTTATGTATAATATTTCCGTTATGCATTTCATATATCATAAATGATACAAAACTGCACTCTCCATAACTCGTTATTGTAGTTAAGTAACATCTTCCTAATGTTGCAAAAAGTAAATCTGCAAATTTAACTACTCTTGGCCTTCGTAATGACTGTCGTAATCATCTTTCATCACCTAACAATCTGCATCATTGTTAGAAGATGATGGCAAATGTGTAGTAACATTTGATGTTGTCGAATCAGTTATTGATAGTATGAACCTCATTGTTTTTTTTCTTGCTGTGAGTTGCTTTGAAACACGATTGTCTTAATTTTCTTGTGCTTAACTAGAGTGGTAAATTGGGATTTTCTTCCACATTCTTATGCCTAAAAATCAACTTTTTTTATTTGGTTATTATAATTTACAAATGACTTCGAGACAAAATTATATACTTTTTCCTTTCTATTTACTATTCAAGGTGATATTTTTAATATGTCGAATTTTGTTATTTTGGCAAACTCTTTTAGTTTATCTGTTAAAATCAGATGTACTAAAACTCACTGACCCGTGCGATGCACAAATGTTGTATCTAAGTGTTCATCGCGTAATGTTTGTGTAAATTACCGAATATACAACAATCTATAACTAAGGCTGCCGCGGGAGATTTTTGTTGATTGTTTTAAGTATTTCGTTAATATTTACGTAAATGTAACCATTTTGTTGAGTTTATAGTTTATTTCTTGTTGTTGTCTTGGTGTTTTTTTATTTTTAAAATGCTCGTAGTGTAAGTTTTAGATAATGGGTTACATTTTTCACCAAAACATGTGACGTTTTCTTTCGTTGATTTGACTACATGTCAAGCAAATAAAAATACTTTTTTTTAGCCTCTCATGAGGATAACAAATTCGGTACTCATGTATCTTTCCAGAACATCATTAAAATGTTACTTGAATCGTATTATCACTTTTAGTAGAGTGTTAATCCCTTCCTTTATATCCCAGAAAATCATCTTTAAAATCTTTAAGACTCACACATTTAATATTCGGGACTAAAATAAAAAGCAAGCTGAAATGCCAAGGATAAAATGTATCTCGTGTATAGACTTATGTGCGTGCATAATTTTTTATATTAGTTGATAAAAATTATATTGTCATGAAAACATATATCTCTTATAAATATTACGCCAATACGCCTTAGAATAGCAATAGCTTCCATTACATGTCTCACAATTTTCATGTTTACAACTTACTGATAATATTTGATGCTATTGCTCCCACTCTTAACAGAATTTTTTCCCCATAATTCCACCATTAATAATCAACTAAAAAGTTTCATTCCGTATTTTCGGGTGGGGATTAGTTGTTAATCCGCAAATACCCTTCTGAGTTTCTAAACTCATATTCAAACTTCTTTTTAAAATCTTCCCCCAAACACATTAATAACATCTCAGTGATTTTATTAGATAAAATCCTCATTATACTCCCATATTCTTTCAACACATCGCTGTAAACGTAAATGGAAAAAATCTTAGAAGACAGAAATTTTGTTTAACACAAACTCATTATTTTATACATACAATGAGCCACCGCCAAAGCATGTGCATAAACCAACAATTACACGAACACAAACACACACATGCATATTTTCTTTAGTAGCAGGATCTAAATCCACAGTTGCTATATCCTCAACAAATCCTTGTGCTATGGGTGACCCTACGTACGGAAGCCATATTTGTAAGATGGACTATAGTTTTGTTGTCGGGGTTGTATACCCGTTGATGTTTTTGGGAGTTGCATCGATCGCGCCCGCATCCTTAATAACCCGTAACATGGTGCAAATGCTTAGAATCTTTTAAAAGTAGGAAAAGGAGAAAATCACATGCGAAATCATAAATGTACATTGAGATAGTCATACTCCTCTCTCATAACACCTTTACGATCCCTCATAGCACGGATGGCTCGTGATACGCCAACTTCTGGGATATGTAAATAATCACATCCACCCATGTCTGAGTTTGTAAAACCATGTCTTGGGTGAATTCTCCAAATGCTTTGCTACGTTCTAGCTTTGACCATTCGAACAGTTTGTACTTTTTGCTCTTCAAATGGTGTTATTTATAGTATCAAATGATGGTGGTTGAAGGGTTTGTGCATTTACTTGAAGGCAAATGAAATGAGCAAATGATTAAATGAAGGAGACTTGAAAAGAATTTGATAACTTTAGGCAATTAATATTTGCATCATTAAATTTGACACAATATGAAGGGAATTAACAATACATACCGTTGCAATTCTTGTAAAAGCTATTTGATATGAATGAAGCCACTTTAAAATCGCTCATTAATACTCCAATCAATTAGTAGCTCAATGACTACATGAACACTTCGCATGGCTCTCAATAATTACATTCGCACTTCGCATGTCATTACATTAATCTCCATATATTTTCACTTCAAAAAGAGTGTCATTAATACTCCACAATCAATTTTGATATCCGGGATGCGAGTAACTGTGTTGATTACTAGAGAAGCAGCAATTTGCCATCGGGAGGGTATATGGGTTATCCCATCGAGAAAAAGAAAAAGGACTTAGGTGGCTAAGGGGAGCCTAGTGCGCCTAAGCCGAGCTAGGCGGGGATTTCTTGATCAGTGGTCACTGTTTCAGCAAAACCTACATTATTATTCCATGTATAATCTTATTTTTCATGCTTTATTTTTTCTCTCTTTTTTCTTTTGCTTGGACAAAGTACTGAACAATTTTTGGCTTCTCCTCATTGATCAAAGCAAATTATGTATGATATTTGAAGTATTAAGGGCGGATATATGTGTTCGACAACGAGCTCATTATGGTATAGGTTTTCGAGGTAGCTTTCCTCTTCGTAACTCTTACTTCCAGTAAGTGTTTCGCCTGTTTTTTCTTGATCGATTTTCGACCATGGTGAAATATTAGTAAGCCAGTTATTGTGCATTTGTTATATGCATTGTCGGTTATAAATATTGCTCATGAGGATTAAGTAATTTTCTCTCTTTGCTAAATTATTTGATCTTATGTTGTTAAATTTGGATAATTTTACCAAAACAATATCCTTTATTTTAATCTTTCAGATATATAATCGTAAAATGGACTCGGAGCTTATCGTCCACAGTGGTGGATGTCACTGCAAAAGAGTGAGGTGGAGAGTACGAGCCCCACCTAGTGTTGTAGCCTGGCATTGCAACTGCTCGGACTGCTCCATGAGAGGAAACACTCACTTCATTGTCCCGTCCCGAGAGTTTGAGCTTAATGAAGATTCCAAACGGTTCCTAACAACGTACACATTTGGGACCCACATAGCGAAGCACATTTTCTGCAAAGTTTGTGCCATAACTTCCTTCTACATTCCGAGGTCGAACCCTGATGGGGTGGCGGTTACATTTAGATGTGTAGACTCTGGTACGTTAGAGCATGTTGAGGTCAGGCGTTTTGACGGACGGAATTGGGAGAGTTCGTTCGATCAGACTGGCATCTCTTCCTGTTCGAAGATGGCTACTGATAAGCCAGAATTGAGTAGCAGTCCAATGATCGGGTCCGCATCACTCAATTGTGGGGACCAATAAGGTCGCACGGTGAGGCTTCCGCAACCCTGTTCCTTGGCACAAAGATTATTGAAGTGTCTGCAAACTCTAAACAGAAGTGATTCCCAGCTTCTCTAAATAGGTTGCAAACTCTTCTTATACCTGGCTGTTGTATCTTCTTGATATGTATCATATGAGTGTTTTGAACCTCTGCCGATAGAGTATTTCACAGGCACTATATGCACAATTTATATAGTCTTGACAGTTTGCAGGAGGCTTTTATTCTTGCTCTGTTTATTCAGAATTTCACATATTACTAGTCTAATATCTATGCATCTATCCATGTGTTATATATATGCATCTGTACTAACTATGCTGCCATTAGTACAGTTAGAAGTGGATAGTTTCATAATATAATTTTATCCCAATAAAAAAGTATATTTTCGAATGAAATTTTAATATCTAAATTAAAATTTAGTTTATTCCTTGAAATAAAAAAAATACTATACAAATTCCAATATTAATTGATTGGGAAAAAATTTAAAAATAAATGAGAAAACATATAAGTTTACATGAATTGTACGTACCTTCTTAAAATGGCTAAAATTAAAAGGACTAATATCTTTTCATAAAATAGATGCCATTCACAACTCATTGAATCTATGTTCTCAACCATGCGCCCTCGATAAAAGAAATATCAATTTGGACGACCAGTACAAACAAATAACACAACGGCTCACAACAGCTTATGTCATGATAAGACTTGTTTAAGTTACAAATAGGTACAAACTCCATAATATATCAAATTTAGCCTTCCATTTATGACAACAGCAACACTATAGCAGTGCATTACAAGGCACAATTTTATCCCTTTTGTTCTCCGGCCTCGAGAAATGAAATTCAAGAAAAAAACTGCACCAAAGAAAACTGAAACGGCGCCAGCTTATTCGAAACTATCAATCACTTCTTCAACAAAGCGCTGCACTGCGCCATGATCTTTGACGCCCTTGTAATCGAGTCCGTCATGTAGAAATTCTCAACAGCAATTCCAAAAGGAGTTTTATCAAATTTCTCCTTGACCTCAGGTCTCAAGAAAGAAGTCGAAAACACAGCCGGCTCTCTCTCATCAACATGCAAAAGGTTCGGTGCAACAGTCCTCATTCGAGATCTAATGGCACCAAGATTATCATAAGGCAGCCCAACACCTGCCACCTCAGACAATGCTCTAATTATTTTCCAATCGTCCCTTGCATCACCAACTGTAGGAACAGCAGGGACAGTTGTTTGAGCACACCCTTCTGTATTTACGTATGTACCTTCTTTCTCACTGAAAGCCGATGCTGGTAAGATCACATTAGCACGATACACGCCACGATCCCCATGATGACCTTGGTACACAACAAATGCATCATGGGGAAGTTTTTCCAAATTTACATCATCAGAACCCATCAAATAGAGAAATTTGGCTGAATCGATAGTTTTATCAGACTGTGGTACGAGTCCAAGGTCGAGGGCTGCAGCTTGGGCTGCATTAAACAGCAATGTGTTGAGCCCATTCCAATCTGGTCTAACGGCATTTGCACTTTTTGCAATTTTCTCAATGATCGAGAAAATTGCATCCTTATCCTCGCGTTCGAAAATCCCGGCCCCAACAATTATGGCCGGGTTCTTAGCATTTGAAAGGACGGAACTAAAAGGATGGCGACCCTCAGCAAGGTCGGATAGTGTTTCAGGGCCTGTACCAAGATGTTCATGATCATAGTTGAAATCAGTTGAAGGGCCCACATACCCAACCTTCGCATTGGTAGCTCGGACTGTTTTCCGAATTCTGGCATTCACCATTGCAGCTTCCACTCTTGGCTGGAAATTAATGACAATTAGCATGTAAGAAACAGAAGAGCCTAACGAAGACAGGTATCCGTTATAAAAGACAAACAATTGATTCTTTGACTTCTAGATGCAAATAGGGAGGCCCATAGAATGAGGGAAAGTAGCTATGAAGCAGCAAAAAGTAACCTGAGACCCAATAAATCTGGTAAATATGTCCTCAAAATCCAAACCATCAATATCAAAATTAGCAAGCAACAATTCACCTGTGTACCAACTAAAAGGAAAACATCGGCTTTCTCCAAACCAGTGATGCCGGTGTTCATTATATATCCAGAACGCAGGTCTGCATTTGGATTTGGACCGTTTCCTTCACACCAAATGTTATTTGACCCCATCCGGTTCAAGAAATCCTTCAGAGCCATCATAGATTCTGCATCGGATAACTTACCAGCAACCCCAACAATCTCCTCTGGTTTAACTTGGTGGATGACCTCGGCAACCACAGCAAGTGCATCCCGCCAGCTTACAGTCTTAAAGCGTCCATCTGCACCGCGAATCATAGGATCATTTAACCTTTGCCTCTTCAGACCATCATAGAAGAAACGTGTCTTGTCCGATATCCACTCCTCGTTGATGTCCTGCATGTGAACCAACCAAACAGTTTCAGGAAAAAGAAAAGTTATTATGAATGTCATATCGGAAAGAGAGTTTTCAATAATTTAAAAAGCATGGTAAACATGTGCTACAAAGACATATACCGAGCAACTGGATTGCAAAAACATTTGAAAAGTTTCTGATAGCTAGTCACTCCAGAAACGAAAAGTAGTAAGACATTTGTTTTTCACCCCCACAGAAACAGTCAATGTTGGTTGTTATGTTATGTATTAGACAATCTGAAGCACGGAATCTCTTCCGGAGGCGCGTATCTCGTCCGACACACGTGTCGGACACGTACCAGACATGCAGTCGATACTAGCGGACACGGACGGACATGCTCGGGGCTGCTTTTCTTCACCGGTGTCCTCTTTTCAAGTGTCGACTTCCTCGCCGATCTCTCTCCAGCGTCAATAAGCACAAGAACAGGGCCGATGGAGATCGGTAGTGCAAGGAAGAGGTAGAGTGGCAGTGTTAGGATTTGCAGAAACCCTAAAAACCCTGTTGATGTCTGAATCCGGAAGGTGGAGCGGCGGTGTGAGCATTTTGTACGAATGATGAAGAGAAGGGAAATGGAGGGTTTTAAAGTTGGGTTTTGATGGATATTGGGCTATAATTGTTCACTATGGATATTGGGTCAAATAATTTTAAATGGGCTTTCAATTATAGTAATAGTCTCTGGATGAAAATGAACTTTCTTATTCTCTAACCTATCTTGGCTGATAAATTATCCAATTAATACAACTTTCAAAATAGAAATGTTATCTCTATATCGTAATGGTATTATTTTTCTTGAAAAAGTAATGGTATTTTGTAAAAAATATTTATATAATTGGATAATTAGTTGATTAAAAAACGTGTCCTCCACATGTCATGTCCTACACTTTGGAAAAAATTACGCATCCCATGTCCGTGTCGTTTCATATCGCGTGTCAAATGTCGAGCCGTTCTTCATCGGTATTAGATGATGCTTTGCTATATGTCTATGTTTTATCAGAGGTTAAGATATTAATCAAAGATCATGTTGGCTAAAATTTCAGAGACGGTTGAATCAGATAAATTTGAGATATAAAGTAAATGTTGCAATGGAAGGAAAGACTATTACTACCTTGGGAGATTTTAAAGAACCTCCGGACGATAAGATTTTATATATGTAGTACTTCTTAACAACCGAGTAAATATAGCAAATTGAACATCTTAAAGTTATCAAACATATGATTAAGACACGGATAGTTTGGATATTGTCTATATAATCACTTATCCAACAATTTCTATGATCACTGGGTCTTTTACCAAAAAAAATAAAAGGATGCACAGGCTTACAAAAGCTGAAAAGCAATACATGACTAAATTTAATATGCAGGCAAAACAGAGCAAAGCTCACAAAAACGAAAAATGGAAAAATATCCTTAATAACACATGGATACCTCATTCAATCGTGGAACAATGCGCATGACTTCAGGACCTCTACTATCAATGCGAATATTTGAACCAACTGCATCTGTTATATCAATGCTCTCAGTTGCTTTCAGCTCCCAGTTACGGGCTTTAAAGGCAAATGGTTTTGAGGTCAGTGCTCCTACAGGGCAAATATCTATCACGTTCCCAGACAGTTCACTTGTCATGAGTCTTTCAACATAAGTTCCAATCTCTTCTCCACTACCACGACCCAACATTCCAAGATCTTGAACACCAGCTATTTCTGTTGCAAATCGTACACACCTATTTGTTGGGCATGGCCATATGAAACACAACTCAGTGCTACTGATACGGATTCTAATTCCATAGAAGGTATATGTTTAAAATTACAAAATGTCACACAATGGACCAGCAGGTCCAGTACATGGAACAGGAATAGATGGCAGCAAAAGATGATAATAAGAAACAGTAAACGCACACTTTCAATTAAACTACACGACCTGGATAGCCCGAGAACTTTTAAAATGAAAGATATTCACTTTTCAAGGACGGGCACTAATGTTCAATGAATTATGTGACACTACTATATTATCACTCCACAGAAAAAAGAAATTCCCCTCACAAGATATAAGACATAAATAGAAGATTTATTCTATAAAATAAATTTCAGCAGAACATTATTTCAATTGAGATTTCCATTGTTTCCAATGGAGCCAAATATCCCCTATTTCTTGGTTCTGTATTATGATGGAATAAATCAAAATGCCTTACTAAACTAACTACACTTCTTTTTATCATGACGTAGCAGTCATTCCATGCAAATCTCGATGCAATTTTCGCTTTGGATCATCCGGAAACAGCCCCTTTGTGTTGAGGACACAGGGATTAAGGCTGCGTACATCCGATCCCCCCCTTACCCCGCTTTCTGCGGGAGTCGTTGAGTCATTGGGGTAATGTTGTTGTATAATTTAAATTAAGAATATATACAATTTCATAAAACTTGAACAATAATCAACTGAACCACATAACAATATCATTCAATACAAAATTAGATAGGTGATGACTCTTTTAGCAGCCAAGAATTCAATTGACTTCTCCAAAAGAGCAGTAGAAATTTAACTGAAAAGTAACATGATCAGCTGTCTCTTTCAGGATTCTTTCTCACCCTACTTAAATAGGGTTCTTTACGTATCCATACAAACTTTACAAATTAATTACATAAATCCAGCACAAAGAAAAATAATTACAACACTGACGCATTGGATACTTGTAATTAATAGTTTCGTTACACAAAATCATAGATTTGGAACCAGTTATTCGGTAGCTAAGGTGTCAGGCCCTAGTGAAGTATATTGCATTTGAATACCTGCAAGTAGCAGTGTTTACCTGATATGTCACATTTGAATACCAACTGAAGTCGTGATTCTTGTAATATTTTAACTTTGTGGTATTTTTGTAATACTTTTATAAAATGTATTAGATTGTGTAATTTACCCTACTTAAATATTGGGAGGGGGAATTTACAAAGACCCACACATATAATCTAGTTTACCATAATTAACTTTTATGGTTAAAATGAAATAATGGGATCCCAAGCCTGACACAGTCCAGTGTTCTAAATAGCGCCAAATAGCGCAGTTTGTAGTGTGTTATAGTGCTATATAGACCTTCAGCGCAGCCAAGATCGTGTTTGGCACAAATAGCATGCGCTATTTGCTCATGTAGCTCACTTTCCGCAAAATAGGTTACGCTATTACGCTATTTGGGCAAAAAAACTTGCACTATTCGTGCAAAAACTTGAGAAGGCCTGAGAACATAGAATTTTCAGGTCAAAAATGTCTTTTAGTCCGCTCAAACAAATATTAGTCAATTTTCACATTGATTTTGAACCAAGGAAAACATCTAAAAAGGGGAATGAACCCATAGGAGAAGGCTGGTTTCACGCATAGAAGGTCCAAGACTGAGAGGTGCGGTTTTTGGTGCGTCTCTGAACTCAAAGAGTTGTGTCTCTCCTGGTATTGCACGATAATTTACTAATACAAGTATATTTTTATTTTTATGGTAAATCATCTGGTTGATTTATTTTTATGGTTAACTATTTCTTGATTTACTAATATAAGTACATTTTTATTTTTCTTAATAATTAATCATTGATATGCTCGAATAGCTTACGCTATTTACGTTACGCTGCAACGAAAAAAAAGCTATATATACAGAAAGCGTTATTTAAAATACTGACACAATTGCAGTGACAATCAACAATCCAAGTTATATGCATATCACCAGCTCCAAATATTAATGTAGATAAAACGGTAAAGCACAGTGAACTAGATGTGCACCTTGTGCACTGAATGCATCTAGTCATCACTGTTTTGACTAAAGGACCAAGGTTCTTATCGACCACTGATCTCTTCATTTCAGTAAAACGACCTCGATCAGAACCAAAAGCCATAGACTGATCTTGAAGATCACATTCTCCACCCTGATCACAGATCGGGCAGTCCAGTGGATGATTCATCAAAAGAAATTCCATTACTCCTTCTCGGGCCTTCTTCGCTAGAGGTGTATCAGTCTTAATCTTCATTCCTAGAGGCAGAGTTGAACGAAATAGAATAGAAGTCAAAGTAAAGATTAAAAAAGGAAGCCTAATGAACAAGGAAACACTGTCAATCTATGCACCAAAATTCATAAGGAGATCGAACAAAGTCAAACAAAAGAAGCCCCAAACCAAAATTCTTTTGGCTGTTTGCGAAAAAATAAAATATCAGATAACTGTTCCCCATGTCTCAGAAAGAACAACCTGAATTCTAAGGGTCGCCAGCCAGAGAATGCTATTACCATTTACACCAGAAATCATGATGAAGCTAGCCCGCAAAGCATAAATTTACAAAAAGAAACAATAGGTCTGGTAATCAATTAGTCTGGTATAGCCCCCCACCACCCACCAAAAAGATAGTGAATTGTTTTTGATACATTTCCTTCAGCTTTAACAGGAATGTATGCCATAACAATGGAGAAATGAACCCCGTAAAAAGTCCTGAAGATCACGTTTTGATATATTACGCAAAAACAAATCATCAAAATTACCTTAATAGCAAAGCCCTGAAGAACCAGGTATTGATTTCAGATCCTAGTTTTCACATCAAATAAATTGATGGAAATTCAAAAGCCTGCCATGTCTTCAGTATAACCTAAATTAGATTATCTGCAATTCCCCTACCTAAATAGAAATTTTCCCATGTCCTCCAAATAAATCAAGATGCCAACTTTGAAGTTCCTATTTCTGTAATATGAAAAACCTTGACAGAAAATTAGTGTACCAGGTAGTGCCGGCATGGCGCATGAAGCTACAGGCTTGGGCGATTTCTCAACCTCGACAAGGCACATCCGGCAGTTTCCCGCGATGGAGAGGCGGTCATGATAGCAAAATCTCGGGATATCAACGCCAGCAATCTCGCAAGCCTGCAGCACGGTCATTCCCTTGGGAATTTTCACAGGGTACCCATCAACAAACACCTCGATGGCATCATCCGGGTTGGGGAAGTGGACTCGGGCGCCGGCCACCGGGTTCCGCTTGGGGAGGTCTGTTTCTGGCTGAGATGCAGCAGCAGCGACTTCAGCGTTATGGAGGTACGGCGTGGAGACGATGGTGCGGCGGAGGAGGTAGGAGGGTATGGTGGTAGTGAGTCGGGTTGATTGGATGAGGGCTCGAGAAGCGAGTTTACCCAGACCCATTTTGCAGTCTTCACCGTCTTGCTACCGGAGTTCGTGACCTACTCGAGCTTTTGTGAAATTGGAGGAACGAGCTTCTGCTCAGTCACCTGTAGGCTATGTTGCACAGGTGCGATGGGGCGGGTGCGAGAGCGGGCAGATACGGGTGCAGGGATACGATTTTTTGAAAATGTTAGGGTGCAATACGGTAAGGATACGTCTGTTTATTTTATATTTTATTATATATAACACTTGTTAAATATAAAAAACAACAATTCAAATATCACCATAAAATCAATTCAAACACATAAAACAAGTCATACAAAAAACAATTCAAAATGGCTTGAAAGACGGAATTTCTGACATCTGTTAGTGAATCGCTAAAGGTAAAACTGTAAAAGTAATTACTTATTAAATGATTTACTTTTTGTATTTTAATTTATTTGGTTTACCTTTTAAAAATTACAAAAATAAAACAAAAAAAAAATTCACACACGCACCCTCCCCACGCACTGGATACGCGTATATGATACGCGAGTCCGATTTTTTTTTGCACGGATTCGCCACGTGGTGAATCCCGTGCGAATCCCACGCGAATCGCACCCGGACCCGCACCCATGCAACATCCGATACTGCATACTGGTGAATTTTGAAGAATCCGTGCATCATAGCCCGTAGGGTTTTCCTTTACAAGTTCCAACAGAAGGTCAAAAGGATATTTGTGAACGTGTTCATTTATAATTACTCGATTTAGAAAGGCCAATGCTGCATTTAGTCGGGGACTATGTTGCAGAAGTAGAGGTGGTATCTGGGCCGCAGTAATCAAGCACGGTCCTAAGACGCTTAAAACCGGCTCGACCGGCCTGCTTACTATTTGGCTTGACCGCCCGTGTACATTTAGGTTATGTGGGCTTTAGGGGCCTTTGTTTTAGAGGCCCGACCGCCCGAGCCCGCCTTAAACCGGCTGCGGCAAGACGACGGCCCGAGCCCGTGTTAGCCCGTTAACCGGGAAGGTCCGATCCGTTTAGCCCGTCTAAAGACCGTGAACTGGGAATGCCCAATAGGGTTTTTTATTTCTTTCGTATCAATTTATAGCCTGAAAAAGGTACAAAATCCAGTTTTTATTTAGTAAATCACATCTTATTATGTCCAAGAGGCATGCATTAACGAGAGTACATTTCAGCATTCTATGTCCACTAACATTTCACACCCGACAATAGTCCGATGCACTATAGGAACACTTCGCAATTAACTTGAAGATGAGTAAAATGAGAGAGAGAGAGGGGGGGAGAGAGATGTTCTTTCTTTATAATAAATTTCAAGTTCATTTTGATGGTCTTTGTAATAAAATTTCTGTCTTACAATGAAGAAAAAAAATGTTCAACCCGGCCCGGCCCGGCTCGTGAGAATGCTTGCAAGCCCATGAACACAATGGGTCAGTGGCTGGCCTTATGTTTGTAAAAAGACTGCCGGCCCGCCAAAAAAGAAGGATCGGCACGGCCCGACCCTTAAATGGAGCGGGCTTTAGCAGCCCGGCCCGGACCGGCCCGGCCCCGGCCCGAATGCCACCTCTATGCAGAAGTGCGGGGTGGGGGCGGGGGCAGGGGTGGGGGATACGGGTACGAGGATATGGAATTTTGAAAATTTTAGGGTGCGATATGTTCAAGGATACGTCTATTATATTTATATTTTATTATATATAATAGAGTAAAGTGCACTTTGTGTGCTCGTAGTTTGGCTGTCGGACCACTTGCAATACTAACTTTCAAAAACTACCACTTGCTATACTGAACTTCCTAACTTTTTACAGTTTGTGTACGTCAGTCAAATCCGTGTAACTTCGCCTGTCTGTACGAGGGTAAATTCGTCTTTTTACATTTATCTTCTTTCAGAAACTCATTTCCACCATTATCAATATTTGTGAGAACTTGAAACTCGAAAATATCATCCATCATAACGAAATATACTCATTTAAATTGCATTAACCCCCCCCCCCCCCCACCCCCTTCCTTCTCCTCTACGATAGGATATCAATTACAAATTTCAAATATTTACTTTCAAGAATTTGTGTATTTAATAAATTTCAATTAATGTGTAGTTTTTTAGTTATGTCCATTTAAATTTCTTTCACTATATTAAAATATTAATAGGGAAAATCAATATCAAATTGTAGAGAAGAAGAAGAAGATGATTGTTTTGCAACTTGAAGTTCTTGATTTCGTTAAGAAATGAATGAGATATTCTAATTTTAATTCATCACAAGTTTCAACAATGGTGGAAATGTGTTTGAAGAAAAAGATGATAACAAAAAAACTGAAATGCCCTTCAAAATATTAACCGAGTTAACCAGATTTGACGGTAGTACACACGTTGTAAAAAAGTTAGAAGTTCACTATAGCAAGTGGTAGTTTCTGAAAGTCAGTATTGCAAGTGGTCTGACAGCCAAACTACGAGTACACAAAGTGCACTTTACTCTATATAGATATACCTATAAAATATATATAAGCTACAATTTAATATCATCATCAGCTCAATAGATAAGTCCTTACAGAATTCTAATCAATTTTAAAACAAACCACATTGTCAATTTAAGTCATTTACTCCAGCTATCCTCCAACACTACGCGTAAAACATTCCAAAAGCTAGATTCTTCAAATTCACTCTTCCACTCATGTCCGAAAATAACCCTTTTCACATCACATAACATGGTATCCCACATCTCATAAACCAAGTGAAGATAAAGCATATCCGTATCACAACTTCTCAACATAAAAGAAATTGGCTCAGTAAAACGAAGAATGTAATCAACTGGATCCCACCAACCATCATCCAACAACTTCTCTTTCACAATTCTAGCTTTCTCGATATTATACTCATGGTACAAAGACCATCGTTCACTTATCACCATGGATTGCAATTGACATTTCACAGTTCTAAATCTATTTCAATTAAAAATTTATTTTAATTAATTAATTTTAATAGTTCTAATTAATTACAAAGAAACCCTTAAAATTTGAAAAAAAAAAAAAAATTACCCCGGATACGCGTATCCCCTACCTCGGATACGCGTTTTCAAATTTGGATAAACATATCTAAAATTGGGATACGCATATCTAAATTTCTTTTTTGAAATTAAACACAGATTCGCCACGTGGCGAATCCCGTGCGAATCCCACGCGAATGCAACGCGCACCCGCTCCCTCGGAGTATCCGATACTGCACGAAAGACCCTTGAGGTGTTTAGTCGGGAGTCATAAGTGAAGAGCCTGAAACATTTTATACTACTGCTGGGGTTTATGGCCAAATATGAAGGTGTAATAAAAAAATAAATTGATTAGTAAATTTTTTAATCTCTTAACAAGATCAATCAAGCATTATTAAAGAACATATAATGCAAAATCATACTTCTGAAGACCTTAACTTGAATTCGATTCGAAAAACTTCTCAATAATCCAACGCCGAAAAAGTACGACGTCTCTAAGTAACACGCACTGAAAAGATTACCAAAATAAATTTCTATCTTTTTGTTCTTCGACAACACGGCTTGAAGTAAATTGAAGGAACTTTCTATATTTATTTAACCACTCTAACAGGTAAATAAATTTTAGTTTTATCTCTCCCCGTAACACTTAAGACAAGTTTTAAACTTGAAAAAACTTTTCTCTCCTTACTTCTCCCAATGGCTCACGTCCAAACTCAAGTAATGAGGATGATGATGTTGCTTTGTTATATAAACAAAGCCACTCCACTACAAGACATATGCCATATCTTTAATTATATACACCAAATATATTATTAATGCCCCAAATTATCTTATCATATCAACACCATGACCAAATAATTATCCACCGTGTGGAAGTATGGGGAGGAGGCATATGCAAAATAATGAGGAGTTGGTTCATTTCGGTCCCTAAAATGGACCCTCATGTGTATAGTTTGATAGATATACCTTGTTCCATTTTAATGTTCGTATAGTTAATAATCTAATCAATTAGTTATAGATACTATTATAATTCTTTTTGTAAGAAATAATATTTTATGAATAAAGATTATTTACCCAATAATTTATTTTTAATCCACTAGACCATATTAATGTATCCAATAAATTAAATTAGACATTCAATGTCCAATATTCACTAAGAGAGAATGAACTCAATTTAATCTGTCGTTTATCATGTGTGCACAACTCTGTAGGTTTGTCTCAATCAGCAACGGGAGGATCCAATGAGTGTGAGTGATACCTAGCCAGTCTGATGGCTCACACTGTACTAATTGGTATTCATCAGAGACTGCTACTTGTCCATCGAGTTGCACTTTGAGGTTGACCCCACCAATTGGTGATTGGATCGAGCTAATCTAATGAATAACTTAATGCCACAAACACATCTCCTACTGAACCCTCAAGTCTAAGATTCACGTATACGTATCACAACCTTTTGATTCATTCATTGACTATCTAGAGGGAAAATAAAACGATCCCAAACAGGATCGATCAAGTAACGTATGTACGAAAAATAAAATACGAAGATAAAAGATCATACCCTTGAAGCCTTTGAAATAAATCTTCGTAAAATGAAAGATGATCACGAACCCCATCACGAACACGAAATCCCTTCGTTCCAAGCACCGAAACTTCAATGCCTCTACTTCAGATGCGTCGGAAGTTGTCCGGAAAAATTCGATAGCAATCCGTTCTTGAAGGAACATGGCTAGGAATTACTATAGGAATTTATATCTTATATTTTCTTATTTTGTATCATCTCAAAGATGAAAAATTGCAGAAAAAACTTTTCTCTCTCTCACAAAAGAACTCACGTCTGAACACCCTTGCAAGGATGAGTTATGAAGTATCTTCTCTCATTCATGTTTATTATATCAAATATAATAACAACATATCATGTTGTAATCATTTTGAGAAAAGAATCTCAACTTATTAAACGATAACACACATGCAAGGTGTACATGTGGGGGTGGGGGTGGGGGGGGGGGGTGGGGCTTTGGAGGAAGTTTCCTAGAAAATGAGCCGAGTCACTCGGCTCGTGTACCGGACGTTCGTCAAACGACTCCATTAAATATACTCCGTTTAGTCATCAATATATTTATATTAATTAATTAATCTAATTAATTATATCAAATATAAATATATTTCTCTAAGAAATATAATTTATGAATTAAATTAATTACCCGATAACTTAATTTTTATTCATAAGACCGCTATTTGATTTATCCAATAAATCATAATTAGATATCCAATATCTAATATTAATAGATAGATAATAAATTCATATTTATCTGTCAACGCTCCTGATGCGCGACTCCGTAGGTCCGTCTCAGCCGGTATTGGGAGGAACCAATGAGTGCGGGCAGTACTTAGCCAGCTTAGCGGGCCGAACTGTAAACCCCGGCTGAGAACGAATGAAGGGATCATTCTAGAACCATTATGTCGTGAATACCATATACGTATAGACCCTTCATCAGATGTCCCGGTCAAGTCTTCGGGTCACGGTAAAGTCAAACCATACTGTTGACTAGACACTATATATGTGTTAATGCAAATCTAGAGCGACTGATTAATAGTGTATCTAATACGACTATATCAGAATGCTTTGGCCAAAGACTTGTGTTCTTATTTGCCGTTAACCGTATAGGACATTCACCTGCTCACTAACAGGAGATAGAATCCTTTCTTGACGTACAGTAAAGACTGCTACCTGCCCATATAGTCCACACTTCAAGGTCGACTCAGCAATTAAGCAAACGAGTCTAACTACTCTAATGACAAACTAAACGTCACAGGCACATCCTCTACTGAACCCTCAAGTCTAAGGTCCACGTATACTATCACAACCTTTCGATTCGTCATCGACTCTCCGAGAGTGAATACCATGTGACGGAATCAAGTATGAGTCGTGTTCGAGTATATTGGTCCCACCGATATACTTATAACTATGCTATCAAGACATGCACACGTCCTATCATCAATTATACAAGTCTTACTAAAGCTTAATGCTTATTTAAGTTTATTGACTTGCGAACGATTTACGTAAATAAACTTTAAACACTTCTAGTGCATTTTCTCTTATCCTATAACAAGAATGGAACATTCGTTTTATTTACATGGACTTCACTGCAATGTTTACCAAATCAAGAATGCATTTGAAATAAAATAAACGGTGAATGAATCGTATTGCCTTTTTATTAATTATTCCATAATTACAAGTACAATGCCCCTACTCTCTCATCCCCTGAGATAATGGCTTAGTCAGCGGGTCAGAGACATTGTCTTCTGAGTCTACTCTTTGCAATGAAACATATCCTTTTCCCACCATCTATTGAACGACGTGGTACTTTCTCTCTATATGCTTGGTGTTGTGGTGAGCCCTCGGCTCCTTGGCTTGAGCGACAGCTCCATCATTATCACAGAATAGTGATATAGGCAACTCCGCATTAGGCACCACTTGAAATTCTTGTATAAACTTCTGCATCCAAAATGCTTCTTTGCTAGCCTCTGAGGCAGCTTGGTACTCTGCTTGGCAAGTGGAATCTGCAGTAGAGGTTTTCTTGGAGCTTCTCCAAGATACTGCTCCTCCATTGAGAGTAAACAAATACCCAGATGTCGACTTAGAGTCGTCATTATCTCCTTGAAAATCAGAATCAGTTAATCCAATCACCTTAAGTTCTCCACCACTGTAAGTAAGAACCAAATCTCTAGTTCTTCTTAAGTACTTAAGAATGTTCTTTACGGCAGTCCAATGTTCCCTTCCCAGGTTTGCTTGAAATCGACTTACCATACTCACAACATAGGCTAAGTCTGGTCTTGTACACAACATGGCGTACATGAGGCTATCCACTGCCGAGGCATAGGGTACCTTACGCATCTCTCTTTTGTCTTCCTCACTTTGAGGACACATTTTCGTGGTGAGATGAATTCCATGTAGCATGGGAAGAAAACCTCTTTTAGATTCATCAATCTTGAATCTTCTCAGGATTTTATCTATATAGAGGGCTTGGGAAAGTCCCATCATTCTTTGCGGTCTATCTCTATAAAGACGGATCCCTAGAATATAGGAAGCTTCTCCAAAGTCCTTCATGGAGAACGTTTTAGAAAGCCAAGCATTCACAATGTTGAGCATTGCTATGTTATTTCCTATAAGTAGAATATCATCTACATATAGTACTAAGAACACAATGTTGCTCCCACTGACCTTTTTGTAAAAACATGGTTCCTCTTCATTTTGTACGAAGTCAAAGTCCTTGACTGCTTCGTCAAATCGAAGGTTCCAACTCCGAGAAGCTTGCTTCAGCCCATAAATGGCTCGTTGCAGCTTACACACTTTATGAATATTAGCTTTGGATACAAAACCCTTAGGCTGTTCCATATAGATTTCCTCCTCAAGGTATCCATTTCGAAAAGCCACTTTGACATCCATTTGCCATCTTTCATAATCGTAATAGGCATCAATGACAAGCATCATGCGAATCGACTTGATCATAGCTACAGGCGAGAAGGTATCATGATAATCGATCCCTTCCCTTTGGGTATAACCCTTTCCCACAAGCCTGGGCTTATAGACATCAACCTTGCCATCCCCATCAGTCTTTCTCTTATAGATCCATTTATTTCCAATAGTCCTCATGCCAGTTGCAAGATCTACTAGAGTCCAGACCTGATTGGTATGCATCGAGTCTATCTTAGCTTCCATTGATTCTTGCCATTTATCGGAGTCTACATCCACTATCGCTTGGTCATAGGTGACAGGGTCATTTTCACTGCTATCTGGTGAGTCGTGGAGACCTAGTTCCTCGACATGTGTATAGCCATACCTCTCAGGTAAGTGAGACACCCTATCAGACCTTCGAAGTGGAGGTTGTGTTACAATAGGTTCGGTTCCTGATCCCTGATCAGATGTCTCCTTAGGACTTTCATTATGCTCTTCCAAACAGATATTTCTACCCGAGCCACCTTCCTGAATGAATTCATCATCAAGGAACTGCACTTGTAATGCCACAACGACCCTATGGTCTTCTGGCATGTAGAATAGATAACCCATCGAGTCCTCAGGGTATCCAATGAAACGTCCTTTGATGGACCTCACTTCCAGTTTGTCCACCTTAGCCTTCTTGACATAAGCTGGACATCCCCAAATCCTTATGTGATTAAGGCTTGCTTTCTTACCCTTCCACATCTCATGCGGAGGGATAGGAACGAATTTGGAAGGACATCTATTAAGGATATAGGCAGCGGTTAGTAAGGCATACCCCCACAGGTAAATAGTTAAATTAGTGTAATTTAACATGGAGCGAACCATGTCCAACAAAATCCGATTTCTCCTTTCTGAAACACCATTTAACTGTGGGGTTCCTGGCGGCGTGAATTGTGAAACTATTCCATGTTCCTTAAGGAACTCATCAAACTCTGTGCTCATATATTCGCCACCTCGGTCCGACCGAAGTGCTTTGATATGACATCCAGTCTGTTTATCAACTAGGGCCTTAAATTCTTTGAATTTAGTGAAGGCTTCGGATTTATGTTTCATTAAGTACACAATCCCATACCTAGTATGATCATCTGTGAACGTTATGAAATATTGATATCCGTCTCGGGCCACTTCTAAAGCACCACAAACATCGGTATGTACCAATCCAAGTTTATCAGCAGCCCTTTCAAAAGTCCCTGTGAAGGGGGACTTAGTCATTTTACCTCTAAGGCAAGATTCACAAGTTGGATAGGGTTCTACACCCAATGGACTTAAAAATCTATCTTTCTCCATTTTCTGAACCTTGGTCTGACCAACATGACCAAGTATAAGGTGCCACTTAAGAGCTTGATTAGTATCTTGCCTGCCACGTTTCCTAGTTATAGTGTTCACTGCTGTTTTATTTTGCAAGTTCAGATGATATAAACCATTCAACAATGTAGCTGTGCCAACCAATTTATTTCGAAAATAAATTTTACAATTACAATTGCCAATGAAGAAACAAAATCCTTTCCAGTCCAAGACTGGAATTGATACAATGTTTTTATGCCCCATGGGCAAACAAATACTTCATCTAATGTCAAAATAAAATCGGATTCTAAACCCAATAGGATTGATCCAATATCGGTTGCCTCGACACTTTGTCTGCTTTCGACAGTGATCATAACTTCCCCAGCTTCAAGTTTCCTACTTCGTTCCAGATCCTGATTCATTGTACAAATGTTAGAAGTGGCACCTGAATCCAGAATCCATGAAACAGAATATACAGTAGCGGAACAATTAGTTTCAAAAACAAAAAGTTCCGTACCTGATGCGCCATTAATATTAGGACAAGTCTTTCGCCCGTGGCCCAGCTCACCGCATTCAAGGCATTTATCCGTAGGTTTTGGACCGCCTACCTTTTGAACCTTTCGGGCCTCGCCCTTTCCTTTCTGCACCCCTTTCTTGGGTTTGTACTACTCGTAGGTCTTTTTCTTCTTGTTCTTGGACCTCCGAGGCCCATAAAAAATCACAAGAGTAGCCTCTTTCGGTTTAGTCTTCATGTTAGACTGTACCGTCACCAGTTTATTCATTGGCCCAGCTAATGTGCATAAAATTTCATTAGAGTTGAAATTCACTATAAACTGCATGAAAGAGTCAGGGAGATATTGAAGGATGAGATCAATGTGAAGGGACAAATCCATATTAAAGTTGAGCACCTCGAGCCTCTCAGTCATAGAAATCATCTTGAGGACGTGGTCTCCCACTTTCTCCCCTTCTTTCATCCTATCACCAAACAACTGCTTCGATATCTCATATCTAGCAGTCCTACTGTGCTCTCCATAAAATTCAGCCAAGTGTGCGAGAATCTGCCTAGCAGAAGTCATTTTCTCATGCGCTCTCTGCAGCTCATTTGTCATTGAGCCCATCATAAAGCCACGAACTAGCACGTCATCCTTGACCCATTTTTCATGGACGTCAATATCTTCCTGATTACCCCTAGTCCGGATTGGAGTCGGTGGAATGTCCGCCTCCAAGACGTATCCCATAGACTCCATAATGAGTACAATCATCAGATTCCGCAACCAGTCAACAAAGTTGGGGCCAATTAGGAGATTATTTTCAAGTAGTATTACAAGTGGGTTTTAGCCATTATAGAGAGATTCAGTTTCGTTTTCTACAAACATTTAGACAAGATTAAATTAGTGACATGTTTTATTATGACCGAGTATAGAATTTAAGAACTTGTAAAATTCTTATCTCGGCTCCCACTAATTTTATCGGAATTATACACTCCCATGTTATAATCCGGAAGTCATGGTAAGATCGACTTCTTAGTGGTGATCAAGTTCTTTACAATTTTTAACAAACGCAACCTATTAGGTTTCTTGCCAATTAATTTCCGTAAAGTGGTGTCTAACACCAACCCGTCTAACGGATGATTTGATCTTCTTTTACCCCTAGTCTTCATGCCCTCAACCTATCAGGTTTCTTGGCAATCCAGACTATCTAAGTTGTTGACCATCAATGTCTATCGGTTTGACTATTGAATCTCACCCGGCAGCCTATCAGGTTTCTAGGGGTGAAATTTATCACCAACCGAAGGCATCTAATGCACTCAAGAATTTTTCAACCTCTACCAAATGTACTACACCGACAACTCGGAAGCATAGCACACCAGTTCGGGTATCAATTTTCTACGAGTTTGATGGAGGGTAGGAAACCTCGTAACCTTTTTCAAACTTAGTCTGTTTGTTGTCGGGAGAATTTCGCGATTAATGTTACACTTTGTACATTAATTCATTTATACGCGCATTTGTTTGTTTGTCAATCATTTAAAATGAAAAACAGAAAATAGTAACCTAGTTACTACCAACATATAGCTCATGGATCTTATTCCTAAGTACTGGGCCAAGCGAATGACCCAGTAAATAAAAAAAATACAGTCTTCGATTCTTCGTCTTCTCGGTGGGTTGTCTTCGGTCTTCGTCATAGCTAAAATAATTACATCATTGAAAAAAATGCATCCTATACAATTTTTTATAGTAAAAATAAATAGGCTCAAAAACGGCCTTTACAACCCAATCGAATCGAACAAATCAAAAAACTAAGTCCACGAGCTATATCACCATCACATAAGGATTCCATACAACATATAACGGCAATGAAATTAAACAATTAATTCTAATATAAATTAATCCAATTAATCTATAAAATTAATCTATTCAATTTCTACTATATTAATCCAATTAATATAAAGTGGCATTAAAATTAAATAATTGTTTCAGGAGAAAGTAAAAGACTGTAAATACGAGTCAATCAATTGCATTCATAACACTGATAGAGGGGCCTTTATATAGGCATTACAATGAGAGTCCTTCCATACATAGGATTCCTAGATAAGGTAAGACATCTAATAGGATCCTACTACCTCTAGAAGGATCTAGAACCTTCCATCTATGTATCTACAACTAGTATTAGGTAAGACACATCACGGGAATAATAATTCCCGGAACACTCCCCCTGTGTCGAGCACTAATACAATAATGGTGCAAAAGATGTTGCCTTCGTAAAAACCTATTCCAAGCCAAAACAAAACCCCATGGAAAAAATAAAGGCTTGATGAGGAAAAGATTGCAACGCACCAACATAACATGTCATGTATACTCCCCCTGATGTATACATAATGACTCACCCTGATGAGTACCTCAAATCATAGGAGTCAGATGCCAAGTTGCCCTCACAACTATACCAAGGAAAAACCCAGTGGGAAAAATACCTCTTGGTCTAAGTTGAACAGAAGTAAAACGCATCATTGTATGGATGTTCTCATAGGTCGCCTCGTTAAAAACCTTACCAAGTGAAAACCCAGTGGGAAAAACAAACCTTGGTTTAAGGACAAAAAGAGCGCGACACATCCAAAGTGCAGAGTCACTAAAGACTTATCCGAAAATCAAGTTTTCTAAAGTCTTGACCTCCATGCACTAAATAAGTCATAACTTCTTCGATTCAATAGGTATCAACGAAACTGTAAGAGCGTATGAAAACTAGACACCCATAGCTTTTCATTCACATACAGTACGTAACCTAGATCGACCTGAGCAGATCACAAAGCTCTATCGAAGTTGACTCAGCAAATTACCGGACATATCCTGTCCTACTTTGCAACAATAGTCATATGTCACTCAACATGATGGATGTGATCAAATGGTTGGTTTCCTTGGAAAGTAGACACAAACCTTTCCAATGGTATCAATTTCACCATTTTCCATCAAGTGAGCTGCCCTGTAGGTCATATGGGAGATAGACCAACACATTCTGGGCAGATTCGGGTATCAGTTTTCAAGTGTCCTTTTATCGAGATAGAGCAAGCTTCAAGCTTCTTGTCAATCACAGACATTGCATGAGCGCATCCTAGGCCATCATCACAGTGGCTTTACCGGATTATTACGAATGAGTACATCGAGTCAACCATGAGTACATAATACCGTACTTTTCTCTTAAAAATGCATCATCACTTAAGTGAGCCAAGTCTTATGATGACTTCGACTAATCATTGGGAATCATATAGGCATTACTTTATCGTCTCTTAGGGAAACCGTTCTTTAGATTGCCTTAAACCGATTGATGAATACGCATCATCAAGTGTCCCCAAGATCCTTTCATTCTTAACTTTGGATTTAGCGGAATCTCTTACTCTCACAAGAGTACATCACTATAAACCCTTAGTTTTACACGCAAAAGCTTCATATCTCTTCCAAATCAAGTATATACTTAGTATGCGTTCCCGACAATCACTTGTCGATGCGCTCCGTGGTCAGGAGCCACTTGATTTGAGTCTGATCCACCACGAGATCCTTCCATCACTTAACTTATAGTTCCCCACTAAGATAAGATTTAACCACAAGTTGCACGTCAGTTTTTGGGAAACTATCTAACTGAAAAGATAGTGGATGCTATAACATCCATTACGATAGCACAACTAAGTTTCGTGTCATCGTAATCGATTCCAGTGCGTTCATGAGAAACCTCGTGCCATGAGGTGAGTTTAACTCCTTATCTCACTCGCTTTAACAAAGTATACGGATATATCTTATCTTTGGAGTGTCGGCACCACTTCAACAAAGGGCTATCACTTTGTTTATACTGAAATCGCATATGTTTCCATTTTAGGCCAAGGCTACAACGTTGTAGATTTTCAACGAAGTATGGTTCGATTAAACTCACATTCCACGTCCTCATGTACCGGCTTTATTCATAGAGTGCTCTTTATGGATTGGCATTCATTGAGGCGTCCCCCAATAATGACTATAATCCAGAATCACATGAGACGGATGAGTTCATTTGATCAGATGATCAAGTTTCATGTACCAAACTCGCATACATTCTTAGCGAGAGTATTTATCGAACCAAGTGGCATCCCAATACTCTATGAGATCCACGGCCTAGTAACACAATCTACCACAATTTGTGGTGTTACCATATCACCATTCATAGGTGACGAACGTCCATGACCGGACACAATCCTTGCAGACATGTTTGCAGCATGTATTTAATCTCGTCACTTTAGGGAACTTGGTGAGGCACTATAGGGACAAACTACGACAATTCCAAGTTGTTCTACTCGAACATGATCGTTCGCATCTCCTCCCTAACGACGGGAAGACTGGCTCATCAAAGTGACTTACGAGATCGTCTGCCAAGGTATATTTTAAGCGGACTATGAGTGAAAGCGCATGTCATATTCATCATTTATAACCCGTCATAATGCGTTGTGGTGACGCACTTTGGCACATGAATATGTGGACGATAAAGGTTTTCAGTGTTAACATAATCCAGTTAACAAATGCATACTGTTACACTCGTAACTAAGCATTTGAATGATGATAGTATAGGTGAATATGACATGTTGACCGATGCTACATAACCGTAGCTACTGGTCTTGAGAATTCAACAAAACTGCCACCATACACCACCGGGATCGAACATGAAGAAACGATTGAACCGATGATAGGCCGTTGGTTTTATCGAACTTCTAGTGCTTTCTTGAAGAGTTCACTCCCTTCACCAGCCCCAAACACCTCAAAATTTCGTGAGCATGTATAAACGGGTGTTTAGGATTCCAAAACCATCAACCTTGTGGTTAAAAATCCAGTCGAAATGACATCGAACTGGTTGTTGGGACGGCTGGTGGCATGTGAAAACTTCATTTAAGTGGTTTACCTCCTTCCAAGTTTCCAAATGGCACCAGAATTTGTGAGAAGGTAGCCTTGGATGTTTAGGAAGTACTCGTTAAAATTTCACTTTAAGACTTGGTCTAAAAAGTGGGTGAACCGACCTTTACAATGACTGGTCCGCAAGTTGGACAACCATAACTCAGGTTTCATCAACTTATCAATCATTGTCAAAGGAACCACATAACATATAAATGTTATCACTTGAGTATGACCATTTGTGAACACCATCATAGCATCATAAGCCACTCAGGCTAATACTTATGATCATGTATGTATAAGGACTCGGTGAAAAGGGAGGACTCAGCACCATGCTTATGCGAGTCGCTACATTATTCTCTTTAGCATAGGAGGGTGTCGTCTCCTAATCGTGCCAAAGAATAGGCTTTAATCAATGAACATGGCTAAGAAGGATCATCAGGGGGGTCTTTGGCATCACACATGCTTATGAAAGCAAGACGCGGATGACATAAATATCATCACCGGTCATGAGCCCTGCTCACGACTCCACCAGCGTACTTTGGTGTCTTTGATCCAACTAGTTTCTTTGTTCAAAGAAAAAATAATGTCCATGGCAATACCGTGGTATATAGATCATCAAATTGTCCAAACTCCGGACTATTAAAGCCTAAATGTGTCAATGTCCCAATACATCTTCTGGTTACAAAAACCGATGCAAGCCGGACCATATTGACTCATGAATATTCTTCCTTTTCACATATCCAATACAAGTGATGCATAAGATTTTATTTCTCACAAATCACAATGAGATGCTATGAGTGATACACTTTGGCATATATATCATCGAGTCATAGCATGGTTCAATTGTTACGGAACATATGTGACTAGAAAACGCCATTCGGTATTCAACAACTTGAGCATCATACCGCTCATTGATTGTGATGACCTACTCATCATAGTCACAATGGATTTATAAATCGAAATCCAAAAATATCGTGTTCCTTGAAAATAGCTTAATACGCACTCAATTTCGCTCGCAAAATTTTACAAATATGAGCATAGCGAACACTCTAACAATATAGAGATTTTATACCAGATACGATCAAAATGATCTATCATATTGAGTGCATAACATGGCAAGGTTATATGCCTAAGGGGCAAAATTACGACACAAGCATGGTGTAACACTACCATGCACACGCTCGACCTTCTTATAAGGGTGCGTATTTTGGGCTTCCCCAAGGAAACTGTTTTTCAACATTTGAAAGATGATAGTTTAGCGTATAACGCATACAAAAAACTGCATCATCTATGGCAAATTCGGCCAAAAAGAGGTTGAAAAATATGTGTCATAAGACCACTTGCAAATTTAATATGGGAACCAAGTTGGTTGGGACAATAGTTAGCACAATCGCTGGAAATAAAATTCCGCGCAGCTTGACCTTTGTTCACTAAAACACCGATAACTCCCTAGTTAGGAAGGCTATGGACGAACGGTCAGATGTTCTGGAAACTAGACTTCCGTATCTTTCTATCCATATGTTGTGCACCACACGGATCCTTAAACTCAGATCACAGTGTATGTTTTAATTAGTTGCTTTAGTATTTCCCAAGTTTAGTGAGAAAACAAGGTTGAGACCATATCCAATGGCATAAGTGTTGATGCAAAAATATGGCAGTGACAACCATATGTGCGTTTAAACGTAGCAGGGTGTTCGATTTCTTATCTCGACTAATGATCCTTTCGGTAACTCCAACTTGGTAGACTTGCAGAGAAAGTAGGAATGTCGGTACAGCTAAGGCTGTTTAAAAACCACTAATTCCGTTTGAACTTTCAAAGCATAAACAAATACCAAGGAGGATGCGCCTAGTCATGATCAAAGTGTAGACAAAATCCACCAAAGTGCATCCAATCAACCAAGTATTTTAATTCTCAATTTGCAAGTATATGTCATAATAGCAATGTTATATAGATACAACGCGGTGCATCATAATTAAGCATTTTGAACCATGAGACATAATGAATATACCATAACCAACTTGTCTTGACCATTCAATAAGATCGACTAAACATAGTCAAATGTATAAGGCACATGCCTTTACAAATACTCGGAAAAGTATTCGGATCTATAGTCATACGAACTATAATCGAGGTCAACGAATTCATGTATTTACCGCAATATGCCATTGCTTTACATGTTAAAATTCATGAGAAGTACTCTTACATTCTTTCATATATCATATTGCAAGGAGACGGTGCATGACTACACTCACATGTAATATTTTATTTTAATAGGACGAAAGATGGAGTTTTCCAAGTATGGGATTGGGTCAAGACCAACGTGGTGGTCGCTCAATTCAACGTGACAAATCCGTCACAAATCGATTTTAACCACGACATATCCGTCGCAATCGATGTTTGTCCCATTTGTACGTCACAAATCCGTGACTAATCATGAACGAGTCATAACTTTACGAATTCGATAATGTTCATTTTTTTTTTTCAATTGTTGGTTTAAAATCGACAAAACGGCGACGTCAAATCGCACCCAAAACGTGGTGTATGCAACAACCACAAATATCGACTTTCAACAATTATCCGTGACTCCCCCAGGACCGTCACACAGTTTACTTCGACATCCGAGAGTGATACCACCTCTCATTGTCTCATCCACCGCAAAGTAGCGTGGGAGATAAAGAACTCAAATACCCAATTCCTCAAATAAAAAATTTCCCAAAAGAGAGGAATTGAAAAACGGGAACTTTAATAAAGTCTTACGGGTACTTGGTTCCATATATGCTTTGATTCTTGAACGGGAGATTCTCTCCATATGAGCAACATATTTCCGTGGGTACTCCGTTATTTACTTTGATCCTTAAACGGGATAAATATGGCTTTTTCTCCATAGCGTGCACATCATCATGAGCGACGTATTTTCCTATATACACGTAAAACATAAACATGTGAGATTCATAAGTGTACAAATTAATGAACAAATGAATCATTAATTAGGAAAATAGAGAGTTGAGAAACGCCCGAAAAGGGCTACTGGGCTCGATAATCGGCCGAAAAAGGACTCGAGCGCGGCGATGCAGAAGCTCGGTATTGGATGAGGTAGGATCTCCAAATTTCCTCGTAAAAATCTACTTCTGTTCGGCAGCAGATTCAGTATGCAATACTACTTGGAATCTGATCTCCACCATTGAATATACATATATTTGTGTTGGGAAATTGCTGTCAAAATTTCACACCGATCCGACGGTTAACGAATCGGGAAACATGATTTTGGTACGACTGCGCTGTGCAGAAAATTTACGCGCGGAAATTCTCGTTTCTTTTTTTTTTTCTTTCGCGTACAGTTTCATCGAGAAATACTGTCCCGGATCAGATCTTCACCGTTAAATTTGTAGTTCTTACTACATGGTTGAGATGGTAACAATCTGAGCGAGCACTAAAGAAATCGTGTCGGACCGCGACTGGATTGGATCTGCAACATGTACCGAATGCGGGTAGTGCACGCTGGGCCCAGGTCGGGTTAGCGGCCGGGGATCCGATCTGAGGCGGACGACGCGGAGCAAGTTGTTCGCGGTGAAGACGACGATTGCAGGGTTCTGGGTGGCAGGGCGGTCGGCCTGTGTTGGATTGACCACGGTGGTTGGGATCGGAGCAGCGATGGCGTCGGACTGGAACGCGATCTGGTGCGGCTGGAACGCGGTCGGAAATCGGAGGGTCGGACTCGCGTTCTGGTTTGCAGGTTGGAAATTCGGAAGTCCGGCGGCGAGGGTGGTCGGTGGTGTTTTGGCCGAAGGCAGAAGGCCGTCCGGCGGCCGATTGTAGAAGATGGAGCAGAAGACGGGCGGCGATCGAGGAAGAAGGTGGATCGGCGATCTGTGGATGGCGACGACGATCGGCGGCTAGGGTTTCTGCAGAATTTTTTTTTCGCTTTTTTTTTCCGGAATATTGCAGAAAACGGGAGGGTTTTTTTTCTTGCTCAGTTGGGAAACTACGTGCTGATAACGTGTTTCAGGAGAAAGTAAAAGACTATAAATACGAGTCAATCAATTGCATTCATAACACTGATAGAGGGGCCTTTATATAGGCATTACAATGAGAGTCCTTCCATACATAGGATTCCTAGATAAGGTAAGACATCTAATAGGATCCTACTACCTCTAGAAGGATCTAGAACCTTCCATCTATGTATCTACAACCAGTATTAGGTAAGACACATCACGGGAATAATAATTCCCGGAACAATAATCAATTAATAAATTAATCCAATCAATATATAATTAATTTATTCAATTTTAATGGTATTAATCCAATTAATACTAATAATTGTCATTTTAATTCGTTCGAAGTAATCCGGCCAAAAATAATATTCTCGTTTAATTTATTTCCCTTAACTTAAAAATATTCCAAATATTAATTTAGTCAAATTAAAATACAATTTAAATTTTGGGAAATAATTACAACGAAATATAAACTTAAAACGGATTCTGACAATCCTAAGATTAGGCCCACCACTACCCGATTCAAAATCGGGCCAAAACCCGAGGTGCCATGGTCGAGCCATGCTCTAGAGCTCGCCGAGTCCTCGCCGCAGCATGGCAGCCTCTCTAGCCTTGGTCGAGCATCGCGGGCGGCAAACAGTAAGCCACGGCGACCTCGTTTCTTAGTTTTTCAGCTCATTTCCAAAAACGTGATGCTATAACGAACAATTTAAAAATCTACGATTATACCAAACATGATTCAAAATCATAAACATCATCCATAAGCATTCAAAATGCACAAATAATCGTATATACGGTATCATTGACATCGCTCCGATACCACTATTGGGATTCCAAAAATAAAACGAAATACGCAGCGGAAAATAAAACGAATCCTAAACAGGATCGATCAAGTAACGTATATACGAAAAATAAAATACGAAGATAAAGGATCATACCCTTGAAGCCTTTGAAATAAATCTTCGTAAAATGGATGATGATCACGAACCCCATCACGAATACGAAATCCCTTCGTTCCAAGCACCGAAACTTCGATGCCTCTACTTCACACACGTCGGAAGTTGCCCGGAAAAATTCGATAGCAATCCATTCTTGAAGAAACACGGCTAGGAATTACTATAGGAATTTATATCTTAGATGAGTTATGAAGTATCTTCTCTCATTCATGTGTTGGTTATTATATCAAATATAATAACAATATATCATGTTGTAATCATTTTGAGAGAAGAATCTCAACTTATTAAACATGACAACACATGCAAGGTGTACATGTGGGGGTGTGGTGGTGGTGGTGGTGGGGGGGGGGGGGGGGCTTTGGAGGAAATTTTCTAGAAAACGAGCCGAGTCACTCGGCTCGTGTACCGGCCGTTCGTCAAACGACTCCGTTAAATACACTACGTTTAATCATCAATGTATTTATATTAATTAATTAATCTAATTAATTAATTATATCAGATATAAATATATTTCTCTAAGAAATATAATTTATGGATTAAATTAATTACACGATAACTTAATTTTAATTCATAAGACCGCTATTTGATTTATCCAATAAATCATAATTAGATATCCAATATCTAATAGTAATAGAGAGATAATAAATTCACATTTATCCGTCAACACTCCTGATGCGCGACTCCGTAGGTCCGTCTCATCCGGCATTGGGAGGAACCAATGAGTGCGGGCAGCACTTAGCCAGCCTAGCGGGCCGCACTGTAAATCCCGACTGAGAACGAATGAAGGGATCATTCCAGAATCATTATGTCATGAATACCATATACGTATAGACCATTCATCAGATGTCCCGGTCAAGTCTTCGGGTCACGATAAAAGCAAACCCTACTGTTGACTAGACACTATACATATGTTAATGTAACTCAAGACCGACTGATTAATAGTGTATCTAATATGACTATATCAGAATGCTTTGGCCAGAGACTTATGATCTTATTTGCCATTAACATTATAAGACATTCACCTGCCCACTAACAGGAGGTAGAATCCTTTCTTGGCGTACAGTAAAGACTACTACCTGCCCGTATAGTCCGCACTTTGAGGTCGACTCATCAATTAAGTAAATGAGTCTAACTACTCTAGTGACAAACTAAATGTCACAGGCACATCTTCTACTGAACCCTCAAGTCTAAGGTCCACGTATACTATCACAACCTTTCGATTCGTGATCGACTCTCCGAGAGTGAATACCGTGTGACTGAATCAAGTATGAGTCGTGTTTGAGTATATTGGTCCCACCAATATACTTATAACTATGTTATCAAGACATGCACACGTCCTAGTATCAGTTATACAAGTCTTACTAAAACTTAATGCCCATTTAAGTTTACTGACTTACGAACGATTTACGTAAATAAACTTTAAACACTTCCAGTGCATCTTCTCTTATCCTATAATGAGAATGGAATGTTCGTTTTATTTACATGGATTTCACTTCAATATTTACCAAATCAAGAATGCATTTGAAATATAATAAACAGTGATTGAATCGTATTGTCTTTTTATTAATTATTCCATAATTACAAGTATAATGCCCCTACTCTCTCATCCCCTGAGTGGCATTCGGGGGCATATTCCTAACAACTGCATAGTACTAATTTTTGAAGAATACGTGTATCATAGGTCGAGGTTCATAAGTGAAAAATGTGAGATTTCATCAGAGTCTGACGATTTATATTAGAAAGGCCCATGAGGTGTTTAGTCGGGGGTCATAAGTGAAGAGCCTGAAACATTTTATACTAATGTTGGGGTTTATGGCCAAATATGAAGGTGTAATAAAAATAAATTGATTATTAAAATTTTTAATCTCATGACAAGATCAATCAAGTATTATTAAAGAACATATAATGCAAAATCATACTTCTGAAGACCTTAACTTGAATTCGATTCGAAAAGCTTCGCAATAATCTTACTTTGAAAAAGTACGACGCTTCTAAGTAACACGCACTGAAAAGATGACCAAAATAATTTTGTATCTTTTTGTTCTCCGATAATACGGCTTGAATTAAATTGAAGGAACTTTCTATATTTATTTAACCACTCTAATTGATAAATAATTTTTAATTTTATCTCTCCCCGTAACACTTAAGTTTTAAATTTGAAAAAACTTTTCTCTCCTTACTTCTCTCAATGGCTCACGTCCAAACTCAAGTAATGAGGATGATGATGTTGCTTTGTTATATAAACAAAGCCACTCCACTACAAGACAGATGCCATATCTTTAATTATATACACTAAATATATTATTAATGCCCCAAATTATCTTATCATATCAACACCATGAAAAAATAATTATCCACCGTGTGGAAGTATGGGGAGGAGGCATATGCAAAATAATGAGGAGTTGGTTCATTTCGATCCCTAAAATGGACCCTCATGTGTATAGTCTGATAGATTGTTCCATTTTAATGTTCGTATAGTTAATAATCTAATCAATTACTTAGAGATACCATTATAATTCTTTTTGTAAGAAATAATATTTTATGAATAAAGATTATTTACCTAATAATTTATTTTTAATTCACTAGACCATATTAATGTATCCAATAAATTAAATTAGACATTAAATATCCAATATTTACTAAGAGAGAATGAACTCAATTTAATCTGTCGTTTATCATGTGTGCACAACTCTGTAGGTTCGTCTCAATCAGCAACGGGAGGATCCAATGAGTGTGAGTGACACCTAGCCAGTCTGATGGCTCACACTGTACCAATTGGTATCCAGTAGAGACTGCTACTTGTCCATCGAGTTGCACTTTGAGATTGACCCCACCAATTGGTGATTGGATCGAGCTACTCTAATGAATAACTTAATGTCACAAACACATCTCCTACTGAACCCTCAAGTCTAAGACTCACGTATACCTATCACAACCTTTTGATTCATTCATTGACTATCCAGAGGGAAATCCATGTGATGAATCGAGATGAGTTTTTCGAGTATATTAATCTAATTAGCATACTTATAATGTGTGCTCCACTAACTATTAGTGAGTACAGGCACTCTACATGTCAATGTACATGTCATACAAGTTTTGCCAAACTCAATGCTCAGTTAAGTTTTATCGGCTTACAAACTGAATAAGCATTTGACCTATAAACAATCATAATGTCTATCCCCTTTATCTAATAAGGAGTGGGATGTTCACTGGACTTATTTCTACATTTATATTTATTCAGTCAGGAATGCCATTGACAAACAGTAAATAAAGAAACATCCATTTGTCTTTCGATCATAAAGATCTAAATTTATAATTACAGATACAATACTCTAACTCTATCAGTCTCTGAGTGGCATCCGAGGATATAGTCCTAACAATATCTCACTTGCACTCAATGCCACAAGCTTTAATATCTAATACCCATTACCTCTAGATGGCACTCTAAGAACTTCTGATAAATTATCTTGGTCAGTGGATCAGCGACGTTGTCCTATGAGTCTACTATTTGTAGTGTAATATATGTAATATCCGTACTTTCTATTTTTTTAGCAGTTTCTATTTTTGGCGAATGTCTATTTTATTGACTCGCTTGCAACCATTTCAACGTTTTGAACCTATTTTGTTCTTGGTATTTTTCCATTTGGACGAATTTTGGAGGTGTTTTTACGTAATTTCCCTTTATGTTATGTTTTGTCGCATGTATGTTCGATTCTCGTAAAACTCAATCGATTTTGTTTTTTCTTCATTTCCATGAGTCCGTATGGTTGAGTTATTCATGTTGTGAGTTTCGGTTTGATAATCCGACGTCGTATCGTGATTTTCAGATGTTTGGGCCATTTTGTAATTTCTTAAAAATTTGAGGAAATTTACTTCTGTAGTCAAATTCCGGATCTTTGGCTAGTCGGAATGGTATTTCCTTTTAGCGCTTTTGATCGTCGCGAATACTTTGTATTTATGTTTGGGTTCTGTCCTTGTTTGCGCTTCGACTTCGTACTTTTCTAAGCAGCGAACTGCATTCAGCAATGTTGAACTGCTGCATGAATAACGTACGTTATTCATGCTTTCTTGCGTGTGCTATCGATGCATGTATTACGTACGTTAAACCTTAGTGTTAACATACGTTATTGTCCTCAGCGTTTTGGGAAGAAGCTTCTGCCCAGTTTCTGCCTAGACCTTACGTACGTTAGCATATGAGTGTTACGTACGCAAGGGGCATAATGTACGTTAACCTCACCATGTTAACGTACGTAATGAGCTGTCAGGTATTTAAAACCTGAACATGTCAGTCGCGTCATTTTTCTTCTTCTTCTTCTTTCGTTGTCCCCGACTTGAGTTCTTTGGAGGGTTTTGGAGCTATTTGTACAGAGCAGTCCGTAGAGTTCCTCTATAGATCGATTCTTGTGTTCCAAGTGAAGTGCATCATCATCTTAATCCATCCTCTCCACCCAAATCTAAGGTATTTGACTTAGAACCCTAAACTTGTCAATTTTGGGTTTTTTCGGGATTTGTCTATTTAAACTCGAATTGCTCGTTTGTGTTGCTATATTTCCTATTAATTATTTTAACGGAGTGATTCCCAATCCGTTTCCATCGTGTTTAATCCATGGATTGTTGATTCGGGGAGGTTTTGTGAAAACCCTCGCTAGTATTGAACGTACACGTATTGTTAAGGTTGTAATCGCGGCTGTGGGCGTACTCCGTTCGATTATTATTAACGTTTAGGACTGAGTTGTGTTAACCTTGCATTTAGGAGCAGTCGTGGTCACTTCGGGTCATTCCTAGCCGTCGTTTAATTTCTGTCTCGTCAAAAATGTCTCAAAGGCAAGTACTTTACATTTGGTTACATATTCAAGTATTTGAATTATAGCTTTTCATGTATGTTGTGGATGTGAATGCGTATGTTCACCCAGGGATGGTCTGACAGGGCCTCTGGGGATACGTAGTACCATGTGTATGCGTATCATGAACTGGGGTTATCCACCCAGGGATGGTCCGATAGGGCCTCTGTGGGGTGCGGTAGCCGTGAGTCTCGTACCAACCGTTAACCTTTGAAATGTTTTGTTGGAGAACTGTGTTTTTTGCTTGTGCACCGTAATATTCCGAAATATTAAAATATTTTCTAAAATAATTTTGGCGCATATTTTATCTGATTAGAATGGTAGTTCAAATAGATTGTACTTGTACTAGCTGTTGTCGCTAATCCCTTAAATGGGGGAAATACTTTTTGTATTTTAGGTACAGGTCCTGGAGGCGAACGAGCATGCGGGCAGTACGAGGATGATGGACAAGAGTGATTCTGTTCAATGGTCGTTTGTTTGGCATGCTATCTTTTTATTTTAACATTTATGTCATTTATTTCAGTACTCGAGTACTTCTTCTTTTGAACTTGTATTTGCTTGTGAACCCGGTTTGGGAAGGATTTTTTTTGTTACTGTCGGGTTCGGTCCATTTGTCTTGAATGTCTTCAATTGTGGAATTGTCTGTATGTTGATGAAGTTGTCATGGGTCATGATGTTGAGTTTGTACGTTAGCCTGGTTGATTCCAAAGGGTTGGATCCATGATGCTGTAATATGCCCTGAACGTCTTGGGGGTATTACAGAATATGGTATCGGAGCATAAGGTTGTATGGATACCTAGACTGTCGGTCAATTGGGTCTAGTCGAATGTCGTTTCTGAGCAGTGTCATTACTATTCCATCATCTCAGTAAGCCGGCGCTCGTAAGTTTTCCTAACTTGACTCGTTGCGTTATCCTGTGTTGTTCATTCTTAGTATAGTGATGTGTTTTGTGTTTAAACTATACTCACTAGTTACTTCTTCAGAATGCCTGCTGGTAGAGGACGCAGATGCGGTCGCAGATGCGGTAGGGGACATGGCGCAGCCGGTGGGTCGGCCATGTCCGATAACTCTGGGGCTGGTTCGGCAACGCCTTCTTTGTCGAACAGTGTCCCGCCTATTTCCAAGGTCAACAGGATCAGTCTGCTAGATTTGGTAATACCAATGATAATGTCGGGGTAGTGAACATTCTATGGCGAGTAGCTAATCAGATGGCGCTAGTAACCCAGGCGGTCCTGGTTAACCAAGATACTGCTAATCCGGTTCCTCCTACTGGTTCTGGTACCGATAAGTTGCTTCAGGACGATCCGTATGTGTCCACCGCAGTTCGACGGTACTTCCGACCCTTCTAGTTGGGAGAGTTGGTTATTCGAGATGGAAAAAGTATTCGAGGCATCAAACTGCTCCGAGGAGAGAAAAGTACCAATTGCTCAGTACTTCCTCGCCAAGGAGGCGGCAACGTGGTGGCAAGCAGTGAAACCGTGCGACCGGGCAGCTATGTGGGATGAGTTCCGAGAGTTGATGGAGGCTGAATATTATCCGTGGCCGGTGAAAGAAGGAAGGATTCGAGCCTTCTTTGAAGCAAAACCCCAGGATGTTCCCATCTAACAGGCAATCAAGGACTACAATCAGCAACTACATTATGTGAGGAATCTGGTCCGAGATGGGCAAGATAAGATCCGCCACTTCGACATGCGGATGAAGCCGAGGGTTCGCCACTACATGTCAGGTCTTTGGTGTGCAACTTTGAAAGATTAGCAGAACAAGGCAATAGCCTATGAGATGTCCTTTTCTGCGACAGAGGTGGCAGCAGAGGGTACGAAACAGAAGACTTACGGTCAGTTTTCGGGAGGTAAGTTTGGAGGGCATCAGAAGACTCAGTCTGGTTTGAGATCTTTTGGGAATCAGTCCCCATCATTTGGGCGAGGCAATGGTTCCAAGTCTGCTCCGACTGTTCCTATTCGTGGTCATACCTGTTTTAACTGTGGTCGTCCAGGACATATGATGAATGAGTGTGAGAAGCCGCCGCTACAGTGTCTTAATTGCGGTCGTATGGGGCATCGTGCTAAGTATTATGGAGATGCGAGTCGGGCACCAGTTACTCAGGTGTCAGCCCCGGCTATGAGAGAACCGAGCATGAATCAGGCTCCGACAGCTAATCAGCCTTAGTAGAGTTTCGACAGAGGTCGAGGACATGGGCAGTCTTCTAGAGGGGGAGCATCTAGTACAGGGTCTGTTCCACCTTGTGTGTATGAGATGAGACGAGTAGGAGATCCTGATGCGACAGTGGCTACAGATAACATTCACATCCTTGAAAATCCTATTTCCGTGCTATTCGATCCTGGTGTTACGCATTCTTTCATCTCTTTTGATTGTGTGCGTCGTCTGCTTGTTGATTGTCTAGTTGCATGTGAACCATTTGTTGTTAAACTGCTTAGTGGAGATATTATTGTGGGTGATCGTGAGATTAGATATTTTCCGGTGAGTATTGCGAGGAGGGCTTGGTCTTCTAATCTAATTGTGGTAGACATTAAGAATGAGGATTTGATCCTTGGTGAGAATTGGTTGGATCGACATGGGGCGATCATGAATTATAGAGCGAGAACCATTTCGATGTTAGCCTCTGATGGTACTGAACATGCCTTTGTGGGACGCAAACGGAGTAGTCAGAGATTCTTGATTAGCGCTATGAAAGTAGTGAAACTTCTTCGAGGAGGTTACACTAGTTACTGGTGTTATGCTTTGAGATTGAAAGAAGGGGGATTTGAGATCTCGTCTATTCCGGCAGTAAATGAATATCCTGACGTCTTTCCAGATGAGTTGCCGGGTTTACCGCCGGACCGTGAGGTTGAGTTCATCATTGATTTAGAGCCGGGTGTGGCTCCAATTTCGAAAACTCCGTACCGTAAGGCGCCGGACGAGATGCTTGAGTTGAAGAAATAGTTGGGGGAGTTACTAGACATGGGTTACATTCGACCGAGCGCTTTGCCTTAGGGCGCACCAGTCTTGTTTGTGAAGAAGAAAGATGGATCACTTCGTTTATGCATCGATTACCGAGAATTGAACAAAGTGACCATCAAAAACAAGTATCCGCTTTTGAGGATTGACGACTTGTTTGACCAATTGCAGGAAGTGACTGTGTTCTCGAAGATTGATTTGAGATCGGGGTATTACCAACTCCGATTGAAGGATTCCAATATTCCGAAGACGGCCTTTCAGACGAGATACAGCCATTATGAGTTTGTAGTTATGCCGTTCGGGCTAAATAACGCCACAGCCATGTTCATGAAAGATGGATCACTTCGTTTATGCATCGACTACAGAGAATTGAACAAAGTGACCATCAAAAACAAGTATCCGCTTTTGAGGATTGACGGCTTGTTTGACCAATTGCAGGGAGTGACTGTGTTCTCGAAGATTGATTTGAGATCGGGGTATTACCAACTCCGATTGAAGGATTCCAATATTCCGAAGATGGCCTTTCGGACGAGATACAGCCATTACGAGTTTGTAGTTATGCCGTTCGGGCTAAATAACGCCACAACCATGTTCATGCAGCTAATGAACAAGGTCTTTATCGAATATCTCGATAAGTGTGTAGTTGTATTTATCGATGATATTCTGATTTACTCGAGGAGCGAGGAAGAACATGCACATCATCTGCATATCGTGCTGGAAATCTTGAGAACTCAACGCCTTTATGCGAAGTTCTCAAAGTTCGAGTTTTGGTTGCGGGAGGTTATGTTTCTCGGCCACGTGATATTGGCCGAAGGTGTTCGTGTGGACCCACACAAGATAGAGGCAGTGTTGGATTGGGCGCCGCCCAAGAACGTGAAGGAGGTTCGTAGTTTTCTGGGTTTGCCGAGGTATTATCGAAGGTTTGTAGAGGGGTTCTATAAACTCGCTCGACCGCTCACTCAGTTGTTGCAAAAGTCAGAAAAGTTTGTGTGGTCAGACTAGAGGCAGAAGAGTTTCGAAGAGTTGAAGAAGCGGTTGACTACCGCTCCCGTCTTGGACTTACCGTGCGGTAATAAGGGTTTCTCAGCTTATAGCGACGCTTGAGGCCAAGGGCTTGGATGTGTACTCATGCAGCACGGGAAGACGATTGCCTATGCTTCCCATCAGTTGAAACCGTACGAGTTGAATTACCCTACCCACGATCTTGAGTTGGCTGTAGTTTTGCGTAGAATATCTGGCGTCATTACTTATACGGCTCGTCGTGTCAGATTTTCACCGATCACAAGAGCCTGAAGTATATTTTCACACAGAAGGAATTGAATATGAGACAGAGAAGGTGGCTGGAGTTAATCAAGGATTACAATCTCGAAATCCTTTATCATCCGAGCAAGGCAAATATGGTGGCAGATGCCTTGAGTCGGAAATCAGTATCGGTTCAGACATTTGAGTTGCTCACAGCGAAGCCAGAGTTCCAGCGAGAGTTGATGGGGTTGAGTATTGATATTGTGTTTCCAGAGAATGCTCGGCGGTTGTGCGCCCTTTAGATTTCTTCGCCGCTGGTCGATGACATTAAATTGAGACAGCTATAAGATCTGATGTTTATTCAACTCTGTGAGAATGTGGTGAATGGGAAAGTCCCGGGATTCGTGATTCATGAAGATGGTGTGTTGAGATTCCAAGGTCGACTGTGTGTTCCGAACGACTTGGAATTGAGGCATGGCATTATGTGGGAGGCTCATGTGTCGCCTTACTCAGTCCATCCGGGCTCGAGTAAAATGTATAAGGATTTGAGGAAGAATTTTTGGCGGAATGACATAAAGAAGGAGGTAGTGCAGTTTGTGGCTATGTGTTTGACTTGTCAGCAAGTCAAAATCGAGCATCAGCGGCCAGCCTGGTTGTTGAAACCACTCACCGAGCCAGAATGGAAGTGGGAGGACGTCTCTATGGATTTTGTCACGAATTTGCCGAGGACAAAGACGGGAATGAACATGGTGTGGGTGATCGTGGATTGACTAACTAAGTCAGCACATTTTCTGGGCATCAAGGACACTTGGGGTCCAGAAAAATTGGCTCATATTTTTATTTCGCAGATCGTGAGACTTCATGGTATGCCGAAGGCTATTATTTCGAACAGAGATGGTTGGTTTATATCGCATTTTTGGCAGGCGGTACACAAGGCATTGGGGACACGTTTGCGTTTCCATTCTCAGGCCGATGGACAGTCCAAGCGTACCATTCAGGTGTTCGAGGATATGTTGCACGCGTGCGCACTAGACTGGAGTAGTGATTGGGAGGAACATCTGGCCCTGATCGAGTTCGCTTATAATAATAGCTGGCATGCGTCGAATAAGACGGCACCATATGAGGTGCTTTATGGCCGACGATGTCGATCACCGATATGTTGGGATGAGCCATCTGATTTAGTCAGCACCGAGCCGGATCTTGTGCTGGAGACTCAGAAGAAAGTCGAGTTGATTAGAGAGAGAATGTTGATGGCTCAGAGTCGACAAAAGTCTTATGCGGATGTTAGACGTCTACCCTTGGATTTTGAGGTAGGGGATCATGTCTTGTTGAGAGTGTCTCCGTCGAAGGGAGTTTTCCATTTTGGAAAAAAGGGGAAGCTTATTCCAAGGTATATTGGACCTTTCAAGATATTGTAGAGAGTTGGCGAGTTAGCATACCATTTGGCATTGCCCCCGTCTTTGAGCCATGTGCATAGTGTTTTTCATGTTTCCCAGTTGAGGAAGTATGTTCCAGACCTGACTCATGTCATCGACTTTGGGGATGTGGAAATCAAGAAGGATGTTACGTTTGAGGAGAGGCTAGTGAGAATTTTGGAACGTCGGGATAAACAGTTAAGGCACAAAACCATCCCCTTATTTAAGGTGCAATGGTCGAGGCATGGAGTGTAGGAAGCGACATGGGAATTGGAGGAGGATACGCGTGCGAGATACCCTGATCTTTTGATCCTTAAGTTTCGGGACGAAACTTCTTTTTAGAGGGGGAGAATTTAGTATCCATACTTTCTATTTTTTAGCAGTTTCTATTTTTGGCGCATATATATTTTTATCGACTCGCTTGTAACCGTTTCGATGTTTTGAACCTATTTTGTTCTTGGTGTTTTTCCATTTGGACGAATTTCGGAGGTGTTTTTACGTAATTTCGCTTTATGTTATGTTTTGTCGCATGTATGTTCGATTCTCGTAAAACTCATTCGATTTCATTGTCTTTTCATTTCCATGAGTCCGTATGGTTGAGTTATTCATGTTGTGAGTTTCGGTTTGATAATCCGATGTTGTATCGTGATTTTTGGACATTTGGGCCGTTTTGTAATTTCCTAAGAGTTTGAGAAAATTTACTTCCATCGTCGAATTCCGGATCTTTGGCTAGTCGGAATGGTGTTTCCTTTTAGCGCTTAGATTCGTCGTCGCGAATACTTCGTATTTATGTTTGGGTTCTGTCCTTGTTTGCATTTCGACTTTGTACTTTTCTGAGCAGCAAACTGCATTCAGCAGTGTTGAACTGCTGCATGAATAACGTATGTTATTCATGCTTTCTTGCGTGCGCTATCGATGCATGTATAATGTACGTTAAACTTTAGTGTTAGCGTCCGTTATTGTCCTCAGCATTTTGGGCAGAAGCTTCTGCCCAGTTTCTGCCTAGCCCTTACGTACGTTAGCATAAGAGTGTTACATACGTAAGAGGCATAACGTACGTTAATCTCACCATGTTAACGTACGTAGTGAGCTGTCAGGTATTTAAAACCTGAACAGGTCAGTCACATCATTTTTTTCTTCTTCTTCTTTCCTTGTCTGCGACTTGAGTTCTTCGAAGGGTTTTGGAGCAATTCGTACAGAGCAGTCCGCAGAGTTCCTCTATAGATCTATTCTTGTGTTCCAAGTGAAGTGCATCATCATCTTAATCCATCCTCTCAACCTAAATCCAAGGTATTTGACTTAGAACCCTAAACTTGTCAATTTTGGGGGGTTTTTGGGATTTGTCTATTTAAACTCGAATTGTTCGTTTGTGTCACTATATTTCCTATCAATTATTGTTATTGAGTGATTCCCAATCCGTTTTCGTCGTGTTTAATCTGTGGATTGTTGATTCAGGGAGGTTTTGTGAAAACCCTCGCCGTATTGAACGTACATGTATTGTTAAGGTTGTAATCAGGGTTGTGGGCGTATTTCGTTTGATTATTGTTATCGTTTAGGATTGGCTTGTGTTAACCTTGCATTTAGGTGCGGTTGTGGTCACCCCGGGTCTTTCCTAGCCATTGTTTACTTTTCGTCTCATCAAAGACGTCTCAAAGGCAAGTACTTTACATTTGGTTGCGTATTCTAGTATTTAAATTATGGCTTTTTGTGTATGTTGTGGATGTGAATGCGTATGTTCACCCAGGGATGGTCTGACGGGGCCTCTGGGGAAACGTAGTGCCGTGCGTATGCGTATCATGAACTGGGTTAGCCACCCAGGGATGGTCCGACGGGGCCTCTGCGGGGTGCGGTGGCCGTGAGTCTCGTACCAACGATTAACCTTTGAAATATTTTGTTGGAGAACTGTGTTTTTGTACTTGTGCACCGTAATATTCCAGAATATAAAAATATTTTCTAAAATGATTTTGGCGCATATTTCATCTGATTAGAATGGTAGTTCAAATGGATTGTACTTACACTAGCTGTTATCGCTAATCCCTTAAATGGGGGAAATACTTTTGTATTTTAGGTACAGGTCCTGGAGGCGAACGAGCATGCGGAAAGTACGAGGATGATGGACAAGAGTGATTCTGCTTAATGATTGTTTGTTTGGCGTGTTGTCTTTTTATTTTAACATCTATGTCATTTGTTTCAGTACTCGAGTACTTCTTCCTTTGAACTTGTATTTGCTTGTGAACCCGATTTGGGAAGTATTTTGTTTGTTACTATCGGGTTCGATCTATTTGTATTGAATGTCTTAAATTATGGAATTGTCTGTATGTTGATGAAGTTGTCATGGGTCATGATGTTGAGTTTGTACGCTAGCATGGTGAATTCCAAAGGGTTGGATCCACAACTTTGTAATATGCCCTGAACGTCTTGGGGGTGTTACAATATATCCTTTTTCAACCATCTCTCTCACGAGGTGATATTTTCTCTCAATGTGTTTTGTATTGTGGTGACACCTAGATTTTTAGCCTCTGTAACAGCTTCATCGTTGTTGCACAAATGCGGAACGGGTAGCTCTGTGCAAGGCACCACTTGAATTTCTCCTAGAAACTTCTTTATCCAGAAACCTTCCTTGGAAGCCTCGAAGGCTGCCTGGTACTCTATTTTCCAGGTAGAATCTGTCATTGCACTTTGCTTGGAACTTTTCCAAGATACTGCTGCATTATTTGAGTATAAATGAATTTTACAGTTGACATCTTATCGTTTTTGTCGCCTTCAAAGTCTGAACCATTTAAACCATTAACATTCATATCTCCACCTCCGTATATAAGAACTAGGTCTCTTGTTCTTCTTAGGTACTTATGTTGGTCACGGTATACTTAAATGACTGCTTAGAAGGGATGATTGAATAAGTTGCACTCTTTTTGAAGTTTAAATATGTAGCGGAAGACTAATGCAAGTTGTTATGACTATATCAACTAAATAATCTCCATTTAGCTTGATGCTTAGACGGTTTGTCAGAGTAAGTATAATATGATACTAGGTAGTAGTTTAGCAGTAAGTACAGCAAGTAAAAACAAGGTTTAATGTGGTTCGAGGCAACGTCTACAGGTTTTCCACACAGGAGTAAACGTTTATTAAAATCAAAGCCTACACAACTATATAATTTTAACTAAACTCGTCAATGTATCATTCACACATATTGATATACCTGACTGTAGTTCTAACCCGTTCACACAGATTGACTATAGGCTCCTTGAACTGACTTTTTCTCACATAGATTGAAGCTTTGTTCTGAACTCTCTTAATCCCACACAGGTAAGAGAGGCTCCCTCTTAGTCCATAAGGTTAATGCACTCAACGTTAAAGTTAGGCATTTTACCTTGCTGTAGTGCGTTATTCACAGTTGAGGACTGAATATCTCTTCAATAAGGATATACAATATAGACTTTGAAGAGATTGATTGCTCGTATATGTAAGTTGATCAGTTGTTCGATCTGTACTTCAATAGTTTTTCAGTAGTAGTCCTCTAGATTGGGCTATTTATAATCTCGGTAATAGATCCATTATAAATGTAGTCATTGGCCAGTTAGTGAGATTTGGATACTTCAGATTGGCGGATGATGAATGTTGGAATTAAAGTGTCTAGTATTAAATGATTCAGACATACTTTTTGGCCCCCATTAAATGTTCATCGGTCCATAGTGACGGCCGCATTAAATGCTGTCCTATCAGTATTAAATGCAGTTTAAAAACCTTACTTTATGAATAAAGAATTGCTTATTTCACAACGCTTTTAAAGTCTAAGTATTATCCTATTGGTTTTGTATTTTACTTTTCTTATGTAAAATGCATACAACAATTACGCTGTAGCTAATAGGTTCTTTTGCTGTAAGCCGAATCTTCATTTCTCTGGAGGATGATCTTTTTTGAATGCCGTATGAAAATTGCTAGGGGATGCTAGTTGTGCTGGAAATAAAAAGCAGCGGAAGCGAAGTTGGAGAAAATTTGATAAAAGCATTTTACGCACCCACGAGAACAAAACCTATTTTGGCATGCTAATTAATAAATTACTAAGATTAATAAGTAATTTAAATACTATTTATCAATATTTAATCTTGTTGGTAAATTCAATATCCTAATCTAGATCAAAAGATCATAGGATATTTACCTCTTGAAGCGTAATGGTTGCTACCTTGATCTCTTCCTCAAAATCTTCTAGAGTATGATCCCGCCTTAATCTGGACGTTGTGTGGGCAACAAGCTATCGAATCTTGCTTGGACTGCAAGGATGGATCGGCCGAAATAATTTCCTCACTCTCAATTTTCTTTTTCTTCAAGTAATACTGATTTAAAGCAAGAAAAGTGTTATCTCAATTGTAGAATCAAAGACACAAGTCAAGATCCATAGTTAAACACTAAAAAGAAAAAATCGAAACCCTTGTGTTGGATGTTGGAAATAAAACGTAGCGGAAGCGAAGTTGGGGAAAAAAAATGATAAAAGCATTTTACGCATCCACGAGCACAAAACTTATTTAGGCATGCTAATTAATTAATTAATTAATTACTAAGATTAATAAGCAATTTAAATATTATTTATTATTTAATAGATAAACTTGTTGGTAATTCAATATCCTAATCTAGATCGAAGATCATAGGATATTTACCTTTTAAAGTGTAGTGGTTGCTTTCTTGATCTCTTTCTCAAAATCTTCTAGAGTATGATCCCGCCTTAATCCGGATATTGTGTGGGCAACGAGCTACCGAATCTTACTTGGACTTCAACTGGGATCGGCCGAATATATGTTCTTGTGAGTCACTTGATTTTTCTTTGTTTTTCTAGTATTATATAAACACTCTTAGAAAATTGATGTGTTATCTAAATTGTAGAATCAAAGACACAAGTCAAGATCTACAATTAAACACAAGAATAAAAAATCGTCTCTCAAGCCTCAAGAATATTTCACGGCCGAAATTATTGAATAAATTATTTTGATGATTAACGTTTTCAAAACATTTAACGAAAGTGAACAAAAATGCGTGAATCACATCGAAGAAAAACTTCCCAGAAATCAACGTATAGCACACGCTACACATATGTGCACGCTAACATAAAGTCACCTGAAGTCTCACATGATGCTTAGCGCACGTTAACAAAAAGTCACCTGATGCTTAGCGAACGCTACCTACAAATATTAGCGCACGCTACCTGTTCCAACTGGAAACAAGGCAGAAAGGTTAGTGGAGTCTGCCTACCTCATTTACCGCACGCTAAGAAGAAATTTGCGCATGCTATGAAAAGGAGTAACACACGCTACATGATATAAATTACGCACGCTACCTGTTAGTGTATTCGAGACAGAAAGCTCTGAAGTTTAAATGAAGCAACAGGTAACGCACGCTAAAAAGAAGACTAATGTACGCTACCTGAAGACTATTAGCGCACACTATCTATTACATGTTAGCGCATGCAAAATGTTCAAAATACTATGGTTAGTCATTCCACCATTGGACAATAATTTCAATGCGGAAATCTCGCTCAAATCTGGAAAGCAAATGTTGACCATCTAGCGCACGTTAAAGATTATATCTAGCACATGCTAAGTTCAAAAATTATCCATTCGAAAGAGACGTTAAGAGACAAGATTGTATAATTGTCAAAGTCAAAAGTAGATTGAAGACCGTTCAATGCAATAAAGTCAAAAGTCGATAGCGCATGCTATACTTGATAGTTAGCGCACGCTAACTCTACAATGCAGTAATGGCTATATGGCTCGAAAAGCCTATAAATACCATCACATATGGTATGAATCAACACACAACTTAGAGCGAACTTGCAATACACTGAGCTCTGTTTCAATTGCTACATTTCCTTCATTTAAGTTGTGAGAAAGAGAAATACGAGGGTTGGTCTTATATTGAATAATTTCATATACTTCTTATTTTCTTCATTTTTCGCGAGTGTTGCATCACTCCTTCACGAGTTTGAGATTCTAAGAGACATAATCCGGTGTTATTAGAATCACTGATCCGGCATTATTAGGATTGAACTCCAATAATCGTAAGTGAGGATTTTCTAGTTCCTACAGAACACTAGAAGTAAAATTTATTATTGAGTGATTGGTTGTGCCTGGACCAATAGAAGACAAGTTGTGTAAAGGTTGTGCTCGGACCAATAGAAGATGAGGCAAAGTTGTGTGTGGTTTTTCTTAAGCCAATAGAAAAAGAATGAAGAGAGGACGTAGGTCACGTTTTGGACCGAACCTCTATAAATCTGGTGTCGTTTATTTTTCTGCATATTTTTAATTTTCAGGCAAAGTCCTATCCACTATTCAATCCCCCTTCTAGTGGAGATTTTGCTCTATCAATTGGTATCGGAGCGGGTCACCTCATATATCGGTTTAACCACCAGAGGAAGATCCATAATGACACTTATGGCTCAGACCGAAGGTAACGCTCTCAACCATCCACCTTTCTTTGACGACTCTAATTTTATGACATGGAAGAAAAAGATGGCTATATTCGTCCAAGCCTGCGATATTGAGATTTGGAAAGTAATCGTACTTAGTCCCAGGATTGCCAAAAAGGAAGATGGATCGTTGAAGAAGTTCGACGAATACAATTATGAAGATTGGACAAACACGCATATAAATTCGCGTGCTACTCAACTCCTATATTGTGCACTTAATCTTGAAGCACTCAATCGAATTCCTGCATATGAAAGTGCTAAAGAAATATGGGAGATTCTCGAAGTCACTCACGAGGGAATGAACCAAGTCAAAGAAACCAAAATTAACATGCTGCTCCATGACTACGAACTCTTCTCCATGAAGGATGACAAAACCATCACCAACATGTTGGATCGCTTATCAACAATAACTAATGGTCTTGCGTCATTCGGGAAACCTATATCAAGAGCAGCAAGGCTAAGAAGATCCTCCGATCTCTTCCATGTGAATGGGATGCCATGGTGACTGCAATCATGGAATCGAAAGACCTCAACAAACTTGAATTCGCCGCCCCCATAGGATCTCTTATAAACTATGAGATTGTGCTCAAATCGAGAGGCACCAAATCTAAGTCTCGTGAGAAAGTTGTCGCACTCAAAGCCGATAGCAACGATGATGATGATATTTCAAAAAATGAGGATGACGAAGAAATTGCTCTCTACGTCAAAAATATGAGAAGCTATAAAAATTTAATTCAGAAAAGGCGAAGTGCTCTTGGTCAAGATTCAAGAACTGTCCAAATAAAAAATCATAATGTTCCTACAAAAAAATTCGATAATAATTGTCGTAGGTGTGGTCAATCTGGGCACTATGACAAAGACTGTCGGGTGAATCTCAAAGGCCAAAATGATCGATTCAAAAAGAATGAAGTCTTAATTGCATCTTGGAGCGATGAGGAGGACAAAATCGAAGGAATCGAGGAATCCAATCTCGCTCTTATGGCTCTTGAATATAAAGAATCCTTCAATGAGGTAAGTTCCACTTATGACGATGATCTTTTAGACTTATGTGAATCTAATAAAGATGATGAAATTCTAAACGCCTTTGAATCATTGAATAACGAATACGATGAGATGGTTCAAATACATATATCTTTGAAAAGGAAAATAAAATCTCTCGAGCTAGAAAACTCAAATCTACAAATAAGGGCAAAAATATTGAGTTAGATCATACTTCCTGCCTTAACAACGAAAATATTTTGAAGATTGAGTTGTCAAAAACTCAAAAAGAATGAAAATATATAATAAACAAATTCACTCTCGGTAACGAGAAATTTGAGAAACTTTTATCCATTCAAAAATCTCCTTTATTAAAACACGGTCTTGGTTTCGATCCATTTAAAAGAGAACAATCTCTCATAAACCCTAATAAAGTTAAAGAAACCAGAAATCAAAATCATGTATGTTAACTGAATGAAGAAAGTAATAAAAAGGTCCGTTCACAATTGAGGACTATAAAAGTTCGACAAATTTGGGTTCCTAAAGGAACAATAGTCCCAAATGCCATTAGAATTGTTAACTTTGGAGGACCCAAAAGGGCTTGAGTACCAAAACAACCGAAACACACTATTTATCCAGGTACCCTGTTCAAAGAAAAACAAATGGTACGTTGACAGTGGGTGCTCAAGACACATGTGTGGCACCAAAGAGTTGTTCGAAGAATTTGAATATCAAGAACAAGGATGCGTGACCTTTGGTGACAACAAAAAGGGGAAGATTACAGGCACCGGTAAGGTTGGTAAGGAACCCTATCCCTCTATTAATAAAGTTTTATTTGTTGAAGGATTACATCATAAGATGTTAAGTGTATCTCAACTGTGTGATGAAGGCTTTAAAATTCTTTTTGAAGAAACTCACTGTATCGCCTTCAAAAATAATAAAGTTGCTTTTATTGGTTTAAGAAGCGGAAATATTTATATTGTCGATCTCAGTGACGAAAATTCTTTCAACGAAAAATGTCCTATGACCTTATGAAAATGCATTTTTATGGCATCGAAAATTAGGTCATACATCTTTACCCATTATTTCAAAACTTTCTAAACATGATCTTGTTTGCAGTTTGCCTAACTGAAATTTGATCGAAAACATATGTGCAAAAATCTTGCATTAAAGGTAAACACACAAGGGAATCATGTAAACCAAAATTTGAAATTTCTACTTGCCGTATTCTCGTACTTGTCATATGGATTTGATTGGACCATCAAGGTATGCTAGTTTGAATTATATACTTCAGTTATTGTTGACGATTTCCCCCGTTTCACTTGCGTAAAATTTCTCTCTCAAGGATGATGCTTTTATGAAATTTTCTAAATGGTGTCGGTTAGTCCAAAATGAGAAAAATCTTTCTATTATTTCTATTTGAACCAATCATGGAGGAGAATTTGGCTGCTCACCATTTGAAATACTTTGTGAAAAATATGGTATTAACCATAACTTTTCGGCTCCTAGAACTCCTCAGCAAAATGGAGTTGTTGAAAGAAAAAATCAAACGCCGGAGGAAATGTCTAGAACCATGCTAAATGAATATTCTCTTCCTCAATATTTTTTGGCCGAAGCAATAAACACGGCATGCTATATAATTAATCGTGTTCACCTCCGAAGAGCCCAACTTAAAACTCCATATGAAAATTGGAAAGGTAAAAAGCCTAATATCTCAAAATTTCACCCTTTCAGTTGTAAAGTTTTTGTGTTAAATAATGGAAAGGATAATTTGGGAAAATTTGATTCAAAATCTGACACCGGTATCTTCTTGGGATATTCCTTAAATAGCAAAGCATTTTGTGTGTACAACCTAAGAATAAATAATGTTGAAGAATCTATTCACGTAAATTTGATGAGTCAATCTTATCGCCGAGAAAGGTAGATCTTATTGATGATGCAGGTACACTCCCGGAAGTTCAACTATCAAAAGAACCAGAGAAACAACATGAAGATTCGCTTTACAAATTACCAAAAGATTGGAGGCATGGTCGAGATCATCCTAAGGACTTGGTAATTGGGAATATTGAAGATGGGATTCAAACTCGAAGAAGAACACTTCAATTTCAGAATAACTTTGCATTCGTGTCCGAAATCAAACCCAAGAACGTCAATAAAGCACTTGATGACGAAAGCTGGGTAATGGTAATGCAGGAAGAGCTTGTACACTTCGAGCGAAATAAAGTTTGGGAATTAGTTCCAGCTCCTACAGGTAAATCTATCATCGGAACGAAATGAGTACATAAAATAACGCGCGATAGAGATGGATATCCAATTAGAAATAAATCGCGGCTAGTTGCCCAAGGATATAATCAAGAGGAAGGTATTGACTATGAGGAAAGCTTTGCTCCCATTGCTCGACTTGAAGCCATCCGACTTCTTTGTGCTTTTGCATCTCACAAAAAGATTACATTATTCCAAATGGATGTCAAAAGTGCATTTCTCAATGGATTCATTCAAGAAGAAGTCTACGTGAAGCAACCTCCGGGATTTGAAGACTATGAGTTCCCGGAACATGTGTATGAACTAAACAAAGCGCTATATGGTTTGAGACAAGCTCCACGAGCATGGTATGATCGTTTGAGTAACTTTCTTATTTCACATAATTATGGAAGAGGTAAAGTTGACAATACTCTTTTTATAAAATATCTTAATGGTGATATGCTGATTTGCCAAATTTATGTGGATGACATCGTTTTTGGTGCTACTAAGATATCTCTTTGTCAAGAATTTTCCGATCTTATGAAGGGTGAATTTGAAATGAGTATGATGGGAAAACTCACATACTTTCTTGGTCTTCAAATTAAGCAAGGAGGTGATAGAATTTTTATTCATCAAATGAAATATACCAGAGACCTGCTTAAGAAATTTAAAATGGAGAATTGCAAAGCTATATCTACTCCAGTGGCATCTTCACTAAAGCTTGACAAAGATGAACATGAAAAATCCGTGGATCAAAAATTATTTTGAGGTATGATTGGTTCATTACTTTATCTAACAGCTTCTAGGCCGGATATAATCTTTTCTACTTGCGTATGTGCTAGATATCAATCTAATCCAAAGGAATCACATTTAATTGCGTGTAAACGAATTTTTCGCTATCTTAGTGGAAACATTGGCTTAGGCTTATGGTATCCTTCGTGCATTGATTATTAAACTTGTTGCGTATAACGATGCTGATTTTGGTGGATGCAATATAGATAAAAAGAGTACAAGTGGTACATATCACTTCCTTGGCTCCTGTCTGATCTCTTGGGGGAGTAACATACAAACAAGTGGAGCGATTTCCACAGCCGAAGCTGAATATGTGGCCGCCGGCAGTGCGTGTGCCCAAGTACTATGGATAAAAAATCAACTTCGAGATTATGGAATAAATTTTGAAAACACTCATGTTCTGTGTGATAATACTAATGCAATAAATCTCAGTAAAATCCCTGTCTTACATAGTAGAACCAAACGTATTGATATTAGACATCATTTCTTGCGCGATCATGTCCAAAAGAAAGAAATTTGTTTAATTTTTGTCGGCACAAAAGATCAATTAGCCGATATTTTTACCAAACCTTTACCTTTAGAATCTTTTAATTCCATCAGACTACAACTTGGTATGGGTCATCTCGATAATTTTAAAAAAAAATTCATTTGTCTTACGGGAAATCATTTCATGAGATACTTTTCCCGACCTAGCGCCGCTAGCCTTGTATACTTAATGCGCGCTATCTATTATTCCCAGAAACATCTTGAGCCCGATAGCGTACGCTACTCGCCGTTATTTGCGTACACTAATCAATGTCTCTTAAAATTTACCTGAAGGTACTGGACAATCCAGCAACCTATCCAATTATTCACAACGTACGCTATCTAATGTATAGCGCATGCTAACGGGTCGGTATTTCACTTATAAACTAAAAACGACAGATCCCCTTTTCATTCACTCATAAACCCTAAACTTATGCCGACGGAAAAATCTCAAAGCTCATCATCCATCTCTGAAATTTCACCAAAATACTTCATCAAATCATGGCTAGTGGATCAAGAGTCCCAATGAAAAAACAATACAAAAGCTCCAAACGCCCTCAGGAGTCCAATTTCGATTCAAACTGATTTATCTCCTCCGCGACATACAAGGTATTCTCTGAGATTCTTCCACAAGAGAACATCACATATTGTTACTACTTCCATTTCAGCAGTTTAGAAAGAGCTAATGTGCAAATTCGTGAATTTGTTTCGACTTTTGGTATTGACCATTTTGTAGAGTGTAAAGAATCGATTTTTTTGGGACTTGTTCGTGAATTCTATGTTAATCTACATATTGGAGAGAGTGAGGGGTCCTCGTCTTTAGTTCTTAACTGTTTGGTTGGTGGAATAATTGTGAAAGTTTCATCAGAAATTTTGAATAAGCTTTTTGGATTATCAATGGATGGTTTTGGTTGTTCTGGAAAATCTCTTGCTGAAGAATCCGATTTGACTGAGCTCGAGGTAACATAATTTCTGAGCTTGAAGGCGGTTATCGAAATAACCGACGACGTATTCGAGAACAATGACATTGGTCAGCTTACATGGTAGAGTCCGAGATGAATTTCTGATTCACACTTCTCCAACTAATGGCTCCACCTCCCAGATTAAACACATAACCTGAAGTAGACTTGGATTTTTCTTTGTCTGATGAAAAATCTGAGTCAGTATAACTGCTGGACAAAGGAGTTGGAATATTCTATTCCATACATATCTAAAAGTGTTTTGATGATTGAGTTGTTTAATCGAAGAAAACAACAATGAAGCGAAACAAAACAATGAAAAAGACGAAGAGTGAAAAGCTGGTCAGAAGTAAAGTTAACGTACGTAAAACAAGAAGGTTAACGTACGTAACTAGGCGATCTTAACGTACATAATGGTATTATGATAACGTACGTAATGAAGGTTTTCAGAGTTCAAACCAGATGAACGTTGGAAGAGTCAAAGTCAGAAAAGCGGCAACAGACATATGATGTCAGCAATGACGTATTCTTAACGTACGTAATAGGAGAAGTAATAACGTACATAATGATAAAGACAAAGGCTACTGGACTAATCTGCATACATGATAATGTACGTAAAGTAGAGACTTTAACGTACGTAAGTTGTTTAACGGACGTAATGAGAAGCAGATAACGGCCGTAATGCAGTCTGCAGAGCTAACAGCTAGTTGAGCCCTTGAGCCTATAAATACCATTCCTCTGGTATTATTTCATAACAACAACCTTGAGCAAATCGTCTATACTTGTGGTATTGTTATACACATTCTTGTTGTTGTAATTGTGCTTAATTGTAAGTGTTTGAGTGAGGATTCACGAAAACATACACGAGAGGAAAAAGAAAAGATACGATTAGATTCGGTGTTATTAGGATCAAGGATCCGGCATTGTTAGAATCGCAATCGATATCTAAGTGAGGTTTATCTAGTACCGATAGAAAGCTAGAGTGGTTGAGTTCTCGTCCAATAGAAAAGGAAAACGGTTTAACTTAGACCAACACAAAGACAAGTACACACGGTAATATCTCGACCGATAGAAGAGAGATTGAACAGTTTACTCGGACCGATAGAAGACGAGCTTGAAACGGTTATCCCTCGACCGATAGAAGAGAGGTGCAGAGGTTGATATTCATCCTATTGAAAGAGATACCTAGAGAAGACGTAGGCACGTTTGGCCGAACATCTATATATCTTTGTGTTGATTTATTTTCTGCACTTTACTTAAATCGCTTCCGCAATGCAAAAGAGTTTCACAACTCGATCTCCAAACGGCGATACCGACCAATCTTGCTCCAACAATTGGTATCGAAGTGGTACCTCCAATAAGCAGCTTAACATCTGAGGAGTCTATCTAAATGGCATTTCAATTTGCTCCGGTCCAAGGTCTTGCTCTTAACCGACCACCATTTTTTGATGGATCAAATTATATGACATGGCAGAAAAATGATGTCGATCTTTATTCGTGCCTATGATATAGAGATTTGGAAGATCATTTGTCTTGGCCCGAAAGTTCCAATAAAAACTGACGGATCTCTTAAGAGTTTCGAAGAATATAATGATGAGGATTGGAAGAACGACCATCTAAATTGTAAGGCTACTCAATTTCTATATTGTGTCTTAAATCCAAAAGAGGTCAATCGTATCTCATTGTGTGGAAGTGCTAAAGAGATATGGAAAATTCTTAAAATAACACACGAAGGGACAACTCAAGTCAAGGAGACGAAGATTAATATGCTTCTCCATGACTACGATCTATTCATGATGAAGGGTGACGAGTCCATCACCAACATGCTCGACCGATTTGCGGTCATCACCAATGGACTAGCTTCGTTCGGTAAACCATTATCTAGTAGTGAAAAAGGCAAGAAAATTTTACGATCACTACCTAGCGAATGGGACGGCACCGTGACTACGATCATGGAATCTAAAGATCTCAATATGCTTGATTTTAGCGCCCTCGTTGGTTCGCTAATTAATTATGAAATAGTTTTAAAATCACGAAGTGTCAAGCCAAAGCCGAAGGAACGATCAATAGCCATGAACGCTAAGATGTCAAAGAGAGAAGAAATTCCGGTGGATGATAGCGACGAAGAATCGGCATATTATGCCAAGAATATTAATAAGTTCCAACACTTATTAAACCGGAGAAAGAAGGACATCCTAGCGGGCGAATCTAAGAAATTCGACAATTCTTGTCGATTATGTGGAAAACCAGGCCACTTTGCGAAGAATTGCCGAGCGAAACCCAAGAAGGAGGTTTTAATTGCAACATGGAGAGATGAAAACGAAGATGATGATTTTAACAATCAAAATAATCTCGCTCTCATGGCACGAAGCTCATTCGACGATAGTGACGTCGAAAGTCAAGTAAGTAACTCTTACGATGAATTATTTGAAGCATTTGAATTACTTCATACGAACTATCAAAATGCTTTATCAGAGATCAAATCCCTTAAATCTAAATATAAATCATTGGAAATCGAAAATTCCAAAATTCTTGAAAAGGGAAAATTTATCGAGACCGATCATTCAAAACGCATTGAACACGAAATATTTTAAAGGATGATCTATCAAAAGTTGAAACCGAGCTCAAATATTTAACGGAGAAATTCTCGTGTGAAAACGAGAAATTTGAATAAATGCTCTCGGTTCAAAAATATACTTTGAATAAACAGGTGTTGGGATTCAAACATCATTCTAAAACCGAATCCTTAAATTTCAAAATACCTCGATGCAAAAAATGTTTAAAACTTGGGCATCATATTTCTAATTGTAAAAGCCCATGCCGGACGATTAATGTTAAAAAGATTTGGGTTCCTAAAGGAACAACTATTTCAAATATCGTCTATGTTTCAAATGAAAAACCGCGTATCGGTTGGATCCCCAAGAATTGATTTTTATCAAATTGATATTTAACTCAGGGGGAGTTTTTATATTTTAATGGGGAGATGTATTTTTCAGGGGGAGTTTTTACCCTTTTATACCTTTATTATCATTTTATTATCACTTATTACACTTTTGATGAAGACAAGAAGGGGAGAAAGGAGAAAAGGAGAAGAATGGGATTAACCCTGAAAGGGGGAGAAATCGAAGAAAAGTCGAAAAGAAAGTTGATAAGAAAAATGAGGAGACGTCCAAAAGATGATGAGAAAATGAAAAAAAAAATTCGAAAAGAAAAAGAAAAGGAAAGAAGGAGTCGAAAACGAAATGGGAGAAGAAACTAACGAAACGGACAAATTCGAAAACTTTGGTATGTACACATATACATATATTTGTATTTTGCAGGTAAATCCCATTGACGAAGTGTTGTTTTGTAATCATCAAAAAGGGGGAGATTGTTGGAATATTCTATTCCATATATGTATAAAAGTGTTTTGATGATTGAGTTGTTTAATCGAAGAAAACAACAATGAAGCTAAACAAAACAACGAAAAAGACAAAGAGTGAAAAGCTGGTCAGAAGTAAGTTAACGTACGTAAAACAAGAAGGTTAACATATGTAACTAGGCGATCTTAACATACGTAATGGTATCATGCTAACGTACGTAATGAAGGTTTTCAGAGTTCAAACCAGATGAACGTTGGAACAGTCAAAGTCAGAAAAGCGGCAACGGACATATGACGTCAGCAATGACGTATTCTTAACGTACGTAATAGGAGAAGTAATAACGTACGTAATGATCAAGAGAGAGGCCACTAGACTAATCTGCATACATGATAACATACGTAAAGTAGAGACTTTAACATACGTAAGTTGTTTAACGGACATAATGGGAAGCAGATAACAGCCGTAATGCAGTCTGCAGAGCTAACGGCTAGTTGAGCCCTTGAGCCTATAAATACCATTCCTATGGTATTGTTTCATAACAACAACCTTGAGCAAATCGTATATACTTGTGATATTATTATACACATTCTTGTTGTAATTGTGCTTAATTGTAAGTGTTTGAGTGAGGATTCACGAAAACATACACGAGAGGAAAAAGATAAGATATGACTGGATTCAGTGTTATTAGGATCAAGGATCCGGCATTGTTAGAATCGCAATCGATATCTAAGTGAGGTTTATCTAGTACCGATAGAAAGATAGAGTGGTTGATTCCTTGTATAATAGAAAAGGAAAACGGTTTAACTTGGACCGACACAAAGACAAGTACACACTGTAATATCTCGACCGATAGAAGAGATATTGAACGGTTTACCCGGACCAATAGAAGATGAGCTTGTAACGGTTATCCCTCGACCTATAGAAGAGAGGTGCATAGGTTGATCTTCATCCTATTGAAAAAGATATCGAGAGAGGACGTAGGCACGTTTGGCCGAACCTCTATAAATCCTTGTGTCGATTTATTTTCTGCACTTTACTTAAATCGCTTCCGCAACGCAAAAGAGTTTCACAACTCTATCTCCAAACGGCAATATCGACCAATCTTGCTCCAAAAATAGGTCATCTGATTGGTATACTAGCATATAATCCCTAGTCCTTCTCAGGCACTTGAGTTTGTGCTTAATAGCAATCCAGTGTCCTGGTCCTGGGTTTGATTGATATCTATCTGGTCTAGTGCAAAGCATAGCATACATGAGGCTTCCCACAGCTGATGCATAAGGGACCAGCTTCATGTCATCTATCTCCTTTTGTGTCTTAAAACACATATCCTTAGATAATTGAATTCCATGTCTGTAAGGTAGAAAACATTTCTTCGAATTTCCATGCTAAACCGCTTTAGCACTGTATCGATATAGGATGTCTGAGATAAGCATAACATCCGTTTCTTTCGATCCTGAAAGATCCTGATCCCAAGGATGTGCCCTGCTTCTCCCAAATCCTTCATATAGAACTGCTCAGATAGTCATACCCGTACGTCCGATAAATCCTTCATGTTGTTCCCAGTCAAAAGGATATCATCTACGTACAATACAAGAAACACAAACACATTTTCATCGTGTTTCCTATACACGCAACTCTCACTCAGACATTGGACAAATGTGTATGACTGGTCAACCTCATCAAATCGAGTGTTCCAAGATCTAGATGCTTGCTTAAGTCCATAAATGGATCTCTTGAGCTTGCACACTAAGTGCTCTTCTCCTTCGGCAATGAATCCCTCTGGTTGGTACATGCAGATTTTATCGTCTAGACTTCCATTCAACAATGCAGTCTTGACATATATTTGCCAAATCTATAGATCCAAATGCAGAGCTATAGCTAAAAGAATCCGGATTGACTTAAGCATGGCTAATGGCGAAAAGGTTTCATCGTAATTGATTCCCTTCTTCTGAGTGTAACCTTTCGCTACAAGCCTCGCTTTGAAGGTTTCAATCTTCTCGTCATCTCCTTTATTTTGCTTGTAGACCCACTTACTCCCAATGGCTTGTACCCCATTAGGTAGTTCTACTAGCTCCCACACTTGATTGGAATCCATAGATCTCATTTCTGATTCCATTGCTACTTGCCAGGATTCAACATTTTTATCTTGGATTGCCTCCCTGTTAGTCCAGGGATCTGATTCATCTTTGCATGCGATTGAGTCCGAAGACTGGCCCATGCCTATGAATTATTCCGGTTGATGAACACCCTCCCACTACGATGAGGCAAATCCTGAGTTGGTGTAAAGTCTCAAAATCGATACGTGGTGCAGTGTTAGTTGGCGTTTGTACGTTTGGTATAGATGAAGTCTCGCCCCTCAACTCTTCCAGAATTATTTCACTCATGGGATTGTGACTAATCATATAATCCTCTTCCAGGAATCGGGCATTGGTGCTAACAATAACATTCTGATCCTGGGGACTATAGAATAAGCCACCATTCGTTCCTTTAGGGTATCCTACAAACACTCGTACTTCTGTACGAGATGCCAACTCACCAGCTTCCTTATTCAGCACATGTGCTAGTATACCCCAAATCCGAACATGTTCTCGATTGGGCTTTCGCCCACTCCACAGTTCTGTGGGTGTTTTTGGAACTGATTTCAAAGGCACCAGGTTTAGAATGTACGCCACTGTTCCAAGGCGTATACCCAAAACAAAATAGATAAATCTAAATAACTCATCATTGACCTAACCATTTCTAAAAGAGTTCTGTTCCGTCTCTCATCAACATCTTTTTGTTGTGGAGTTCCCGGTGCAGTGAGCTGGGATGAAATCCCCTCATTTGCTAAGAAATCCAAAAATTGTCTACTAAGGTATTCGCCACCATGATCAGATTGTAGTGACTTGATACTCTTCCCATGACGCTTCTCCGTTTCAGCCTCAAAATCTCTGAACTTGTCAAAAGCTTCAGACTTATGTCGCATCAAATAGATTTATCGTATCTTGAATAATCATCTATAAACGTGATGAAATATTCAAAACCACCTATAACCTGGATGTTCATTGGACTACATACATCCATATGAACCAATTCTAACACGTTCTGATCACATTTTTCCTTGGTTTTAAAAAACCTTTTGTTCATTTTACCTTCGAGACAGGATTCACAAATTAGAAATGACTCAACTTGGAGGTCATCCAATGGGCCATCATCTACCACTCTTTGAATTCTTCTAAGATTTACATGACCTAAAGGTAGATGCCACAGATGTGTTTGGTTTATGCTTGAAGGTTCTTTTCTCTTTTTAGGTTTAGACAAAGAGTTAAGCAATTTATGTTTATACATGGGAGTTTGTGCAGTATTAATTGTTGGGATCCGGTGCCTAAAACGAAGGCACAGTGGAAGCAACATACGAATATAATTCGATCCGAGTCCCTTAACAGGATCGATCAAGCAATGTATATATGGATATTAAAACAAAACAACGGAAGATCCGAAATCATACCCTCGTAATCCATTGATTAGATGGTGTACTCCACGTATGCGAGTCCCCAATATTTAGGTGATCTTCCCCACGAATCCGACTCGTCAAGCTCTTGAATGATCCAACGCCGAAAACACCACGTCTCTACTTGTCACGCGCCGGATAAATGGACGGAATGATGAGCACCCAATTAACCTCCAAGGTTATGGCTAGAAAAGGATGATATGAGCTTGCTAATTAAGATTACAACACTCTAAGTGTTTAATCAATATCTCTCAAAAATCTCTCGATTTTTCTCCAAGAAAACTCAAGAAAAATGAAGAAGAAGAAGAAGACTTGGAGAAGGATTTTCTCTCTCTCTTTTTGCCAAATGAACCATATATTTTTCAATTGGAGGGAGAGAAGTGAAGTCTTCACTTTTATTCTTCAACCCCCAAGTCTAAATCACCAACCAAGATATCACATATGATATTGTCCCCTCAAAGTGTAATATCTTCCACCAATTAAGGTGGAGACAGAGACCAAAGGAGGTGAGTAGGTGGGGGGAGGCCATCTAGAGGACCCGGAGGGGTTTGGTTCGCTTCGGCCTCCCGAGAGTCCAAACAGATAAACCCCAATCCGTCCCGATGTATTTATATCAATTAATTAATCTAATTAATTAATCATATCAAATACAAAATAATATAATTAATTTGTCCAAGAAATAATTATATTCATGAATTAAATTAATCAACCAGTAATTTATTTAATTCATTAGGCCGTAAATTAATTTATTCAATAAATTAATTTAGACATCCAATGTCCCAAAATTAATTAGATATCCAATGTCCAATAAATTAGATATCCAATATCTAATATTTATAAAGAGAGAATAAGCTCGATTCATTCCGTCGTCAATCCTATTGCGTGACTCGGTAGGTCCGTCTCAGTTAGCAATGGGAGGAACCAAAGAGTAGTAGCACCACCTAGCCAGCCTGGCGGCCTACAGGGTGTAATGTCCGTAACTTTCCATTTTTAGCAGTTTCCATTTTCGGTGTATGTCTATTTTTATCGACTCGCTTATAACCATTTCGATATTATGAATCTACTTTATTCTTGGAGTTTTTCCATTTGGACGAGTTTTGATGATGTTTTCACGTGATTTCATTTTATGATATGTTTTGCCGTATGATCGTTCGATTCTCGTAAAACTCATTCGTATTCGTTGTTTCTTGGTTTGTACAAGTTTGTGTGAGTGAGTTAGTCGTGTTGAGACTTTCGTCTTATAAATCCGACGTCGTTTCGTGATTTTCGGGCACTTGGGCCATTTTCGTGATTTCCTATAAAATTAGGGAAATTCTTCTCCTTGCCGTATTTCGGATTCCTCGGTAGTTGGAAGTGCATTTATTGCCGAACATTCAACTTCGTTGTTATGCATACTTTGTATTTACACTTTTGATTCTATCCTCGTGTTGTGGTTCGTCTTTGGATCGACTGTGCAGAATTGGTGTTCAGAACTGGGGTCTGCTACGTGCATAACGTACGTTATGCATAATCCATAACGTACGTTAGGATCCTTCCCAAATCAGTGCAGGCATTTTGTTACGTACGTTAACCAGTATTGGGTTACGTACGTAACCATCATAACGTACGTTAACAGCTTGTGTTAACATACGTAACGCGCTGTCAGCGTTTTTAAACCTGACTTAACCTCAGTCAGTTTCTTTTCATTTTTTTCTTCGCCCCTTCTCGCGACATGAGCGTTTTTGAGCACCTTTGGAGCAATTTGTCCAGAGCAATCCGTGGATTTCCTCTAGAGATTGACTATTGTGTACCAAGGGAGATTAATCTACAACATTAACATCATCCATCCGTCGAATCCAAGGTATTTCCTCAGGAACCCTAACTTTGACGAATTTGGGGGATTTTCGGAATTCTAGGGATTAGTTCCGAATTGTTCAATTATGTTATGATATTCCTTACCGATTGTGGTTTTTAGGTGATTCCAAATCCATTTTTCTTGGTTTTAATCCGTGAATTATCAATACGGGGAGATTTTGCGTAAGCCCTCGCCCGTATCGATTGATCGTTCATTGTCGTAGCATGTAATCGGGGTTATGGGAGTATTCCTTTCGGTTATTGATGTCTGTTGGGACTGAGTTATGCTAATTCTTCATTTAGGAACCACCGTTTTCCATTCGGATCGTCCGTAGTCGATTTTCACTTCCGATTCTTCAAGAATGTCTCAAAGGCAAGTACTTTACATTTGTTTACATGTTCTAGTATTTGAATTATGGCTATACATGGTTGTTGTGGGAGGATATGTGTATGTTCACCTAGGGACGGTCCGACGGGGCCTCTAGGGATATGTATTGCCATGTGTGTGCGTATCACGAACTGTGGTTAACCACCCAGGGATGTCCGACGGGGCTCTGCGGGGTACGGTGGCCGTGAGTCACGTACCAAGGTTAACTTTGAATTGTTTTGGTTGGAGAAAATGTGTTTTGTGCTTGTGCATCGTAAATATTCCGGAATATAAAATGTTTTCTAAAATGACTTTTTGGCGCATATATTCATCTAATTAGAATGTAATTCAAATGGATTGTACTTGCACTAGAAGTTGTCGCTAACCCCTTAAATGGGGAAAATATTTTTTTGTATTTCAGGTATCGATCGTGGGGACAAGCGAGCACTCGAGCCGTATGAGGATGATGGGCAAGAATGATACTTTCCAGTAGTCGATTATCGGTGTTTTGTTCTGTCGGTTATTGTTGATGTATCGTTTTGGGATTTCTGTATTATAAAATTGGTTTAAGTACTCGAGTACTTCCCGTTAGAATTGGTTAATTTTGTGTTCCCGTTTTGGGAAATGGATTTGATGTCAGATTTTAATTGTCGGTTCGTATTCTTATTATGAATTGTCGTCTTATTGATGATTGTTTGTCGTTGTCGAATGTCTTGTTGGTACGTTAGCCTGGTAGACTTCACAGTGTGGGGTCCACGGCGCTGTAATATGCCCTGAATGTCTTGGGGGTGTTACAGAATATGGTATCAGAGCTTAGGTTTATGGATACCTAGGATGTCGGTTATTTGGGTCTAGTCAAGTGTCGTTTTTGGGACAGTATCACTGCTATGCCATCATCTCAGTACGCCGGTGCTCGTAAGTTTTTCCTAACTTGACTCGTTTCACCATTCTGTTCTATTCCTGTCTTAGTATCTTGTTGCGTTTTGCGTTTGAATTGTACTTACCCGTTACTTCTTCAGAATTCCTGCTGGTAGAGGACGCGGACGCGGTCGCGGACGCGGTAGGGGACGTGGCGCAGCCGGTGGGGCGGCCATGTCCGATCACTCGAGAACTGATTCGGCGATGCCTTCTTTGTCGAATAGTATCCCCCTAGTTCCGGAGGTCAGCAGGACCAATCTGCTAGCTCCGGTAATGCTAATGAGAATGTTGGAGTGGCTAATATTTTGCAACAAGTAGCGAACCAGATGACGCTACTGACTCAGGCCGTTCTGGTCGGCCAAGCTAATGCCAACCCGGTTCCGCCTACTGGATCCGGCAATGACAAGTTACTTCAGGACGTGATTCGTATGCGTCCTCCGCAGTTTGATGGTGCTTCCGACCCTCCGGTTGGGAGAATTGGCTATTCGAGATGGAGAAAGTATTTGAGGCTGCTAATTGTTCTGAGGAGAGGAAAGTACCCATTGCTCAGTACTTCCTCGCCAAGGAGGCAGCAACGTGGTGGCAAGCAGTGAAATCGCGTGACCGGGCAGCTACGTGGGCAGAGTTTCGGGATCTGATGGAAGATGAATTCTGTCCATGGCCAGTGAAAGACGGGAGGATCCAAGCCTTCTTTGAGGCTAAGCCCCAAGATGTTCCTATTTCTCAAGATATCAAAGACTACAATCAACACCTGCATTATGTGAGAAACCAAGTCCGAGATGAGCTTGATAAGATCCGCCACTTTGATATGCGGATGAAACCGAGGGTGCGCCACTACATGTCTAGTCTGGGGTGCACGACCTTGAAAGAGTATCAGAATAAAGCGATGGCTTATGAGATGTCGTTTTCTGCGACAGAGACGACAACCGAAGGAAAGAAGCAGAAGACCTCCGGTCAGTTTTCGGGAGGCAAGTCATGAGGGTATCCGAAGGCTCAGTCTGGTTCGCGAGTCTTTGGGAGTCAGTCGCCATCAGTTGGGCAAGGAAACGGTTCTAGGTCTACTCTTACCAGTTCCGTTCGTGGTCCTACGTGCTTCAACTGTAGTCGTCCGGGCCACATGATGAGTGAGTGTGATAGGCCTATGATTCAGTGTCTTGCGTGTGGTCGGATGGGTCATTGTGCTAAGTTTTGTACGGAGGCAGCTTGGGCTCCAGTTACTCAGATATCAGCCCCAGCTGCGGGAGAGCCGAGTGTGAATCAGGCACTGACAGTTCCTCAGCCGCAGCAGAGTTTTGGTAGAGGTTGAGGACGTGGGCAGCCTTCTAGAGGGGGAGCTTCTAGTGCGGGCTCTGTTCCGCCCCGAGTGTATGAGATGAGACGAGCAGGAGATCCTGACGCGACGGTGGCTACAGGTACCGTCCACATCCTTGATCATCCTGTTTCCATATTGTTCGATTCTGGTGCTACGCATTCTTTTATATCTATGGATTGTATGCGTCGTCTGCATGTTGATTGCCTAGTTGCTTGTGAGCCTTTTGTTGTTAAACTTCCTAGTAGGGATAGCATCGTGGGGGATCGTGAGATTAGAGATTTTTCTGTGAGTATCGCGGGGAGGGATTGGCCTTCTAATTTGATTGCGGTAGATATTAAAGATGAGGATGTTCTTGGTGAGGATTGGCTGGACCGTCATGGGGCGATCATGAATTATAGAACGAGGACTGTTTCGATGTTAGCCTCTGACGGTACCGAGCATTTTTTTGTGGGGTGTAAGCGGAGTAGCCAGAGACTCCTGATCAGCTCCTTGAGGGCGGTGAGACTTCTTCGAGGAGGTTGCACGATCTATTGGTGTTACGCTTTGAGATCGGAAGAAGGGGGAGTCGAGCTCTCGTCTATTCCGGTAGTGTGTGAGTATCCTGACGTCTTTCCAGACGAGTTGCTGGGTTTGCCGCCGGACCGAGAGGTCGAGTTTACCGTCGATTTAGAGCCAGGTGCAGCACCGATTTCTAAGACGCCATACCGTATGGCGCCTGCCGAGATGCTTGAGTTGAAGAAACAGTTGGGAGAGTTGCTAGACATGGGGTATATTCGACCGAGCGCTTCACATTGGGGCGCACCGGTCCTGTTTGTGAAGAAGAAGGATGGGTCACTTCGTTTGTGTATCGACTACTGAGAATTGAACAAAGTGACCATCAAAAACAAGTATCCGCTCCCGAGGATTGATGACTTGTTTGATCAGTTGCAAGGGGCAACCGTGTTTTCGAAATTGATTTGAGATCGGGGTATTATCAGCTCCGAGTGAAGGATACCGATATTCCGAAGACGGCCTTTCGCACGAGATATGGTCACTACAAGTCCGTGGTTATGCCTTTTGGGCTAACCAATGCCCCAACCGTGTTCATGCATCTTATGAACAAAGTCTTTATCGAGTACCTCGATAAGTGTGTAGTCATTTTTATCGATGACATCCTGATTTACTCGAGGAGCGAGGAGGAGCACGCCCGTCATTTGCATATCGTGTTAGATATTTTGAGAACTCAGCATCTTTTTGCGAAGTTCTCAAAGTGTGAGTTTTGGTTACAGGAGGTTATGTTTCTCGGCCACGTGATCTCGGCCGAGGGTGTTCGTGTGGACCCACATAAGGTAGAGGCCGTGTTGGATTGGGCGCCGCCCAAGAACGTGAAAGAGGTCCGCAGTTTTGTGGGTTTGGACGGGTATTACCGTAGATTCGTCGAGGGGTTCTCTAAGCTCGCTCGACCGCTGACTCAGTTGTTACAGAAGTCAGAGAAGTTTGTGTGGACCGATGAGAGATAGAATAGTTTTGAGGAGTTGAAGAAGCGGTTGACGGCCGCTCCTGTTTTGGCTTTACCGAGTGGTAATGAGGGTTTCTCAGTTTTTAGTGATGCTTCGGGCCAAGAGCTCGGATGTGTACTTATGCAGCATGGGAGGACGATTGCCTATGCTTCCCGTCAGCTGAAACCATACGAGTTGAATTACCCTACGCACGATCTTTAGTTGGCCGCAGTTGTATTTGCGTTGAAGGTCTGGCGTCATTACTTGTATGGCTCGTCGTGTCAGATTTTCACCGATCACAAGAGCCTGAAGTACATTTTTACGCAGAAAGAGCTTAATATGAGACCGAGGAGATGGTTGGAGTTGATTAAGGACTACAACCTCGAGATTCTATATCATCCGGGTAAGGCAAATGTGGTGGCAGATGCCTTGAGCTGGAAATCGGTAGCGCTTCGGGCGCTTGAGTTGCTTACGGCCCAGTCGAGACTTCAGCGAGAGTTTATGAGGTTGAGCATTGAGGTTGTACTACCAGAGAGTTCCGGGCAGTTGCGTACTCTTGAGATTTCTTCATCTCTAGTCGATGACATTAAATCGGGACAGTTGGAGGACCCGATGTTTGTTCAGCTTCGAGAGAGTGTAGGGAAGGGAAAAGCCCCGGGATTCGTTATTCATGAGGACGGTGTATTGAGATTCCGAGGTCGGTTGTGTATTCCGAATGACTTGGGATTGAGACAGAGTATTATGCGAGAGGCTCATGCGTCACCTTACTCAGTCCATCCGGGCTCGAGTAAAATGTATAAAGATTTGAGGAAAAATTTCTGGTGGAACGACATGAAGAATGAGGTAGTTCAGTTTGTGGCTAAGTGTTTGACTTGTCAGCAAGTCAAGATTGAGCATCAGCGGCCAACCGGGTTGTTGAAACCACTTCCCGTCCCGGAGTGGAAGTGGGAGGATATCTCTATGGATTTTGTCACGGGTTTGCCGAGAACGAAGACTGGTATGAATATGGTGTGGGTGATTGTAGACCAACTGACTAAGTCTGCACATTTTCTAGGCATCAAGGATACTTGGGGTCCAGAAAAATTGGCTCGTATTTTTATCGCACAGATAGTGAGACTTCATGGTACGCCGAAGACCATTATTTCGGACAGAGATGGCCGATTTGTATCGCATTTTTGGCAGGCGGTACATAAAGCATTGGGGACACAATTACGTTTGAGCACTTCTTTCCACCCCCAGACCGATGGGCAGTCCGAGCGTACTATTCAGACGTTCGAGGATATATTGCGCGTGTGTGCGTTAGATTGGAGTAGTGACTGGGAGGAACATCTGGCCTTAATTGAGTTTACTTATAATAATAGCTGGCATGCGTCGATTAGATGGCACCGTATGAGGCACTTTATGGCCGACGTTGCCAATCACCGAGATGTTGGGATGAGCCGTCCGATTTAGTTGGCACCGAGCCAGACCTCGTGTTAGAGACGAGGGAGAAAGTTGAGTTGATTAGGAAAAGAATGTTGGCTGCTCAGAGTCGACAAAAGTCTTATGCGGATGTTAGGCGTCGACCTTTGGAGTTTGAGGTGGGAGATCATGTTCTGTTGAGAGTGTCTCCGACGAAGGGAGTTTTCCGTTTTGGGAAAAAGGGGAAGCTCAGCCCGAGATATATTGGGCCTTTCGAGATATTGGAGAGAGTCGGCGAGTTGGCATACCGTTTGGCTTTGCCTCCGTCGCTAAGTCATGTTCATAGCGTATTTCACGTTTCCCAATTGAGGAAGTATGTTCCGGACCCATCCCACATTATTGATTTTGGAGACGTGGAGATCGAGAAAGATGTTACGTTTGAGGAGAGGCCCGTCAAGATTTTGGAGCGTCGAGACAAGCAGTTAAGGCACAAAACCATTCCTTTGGTTAAGGTGCAATGGTCGAGGCATGGAGTAGAAGAAGCGACGTGGGAGTTGGAGGAGGATATGCGTTCGAGGCACCCCGAGCTTTTTGATTCTTAAGTTTCGGGATGAAACTTTATTTTAGAGGGGGAGAATGTAATATCCGTAACTTTCCATTTTTAGCAGTTTCCATTTTCGGTGTATGTCTATTTTTATCGACTCGCTTATAACCGTTTCGACATTGTGAATCTACTTTATTCTTGGAGTTTTTCCATTTGGACGAGTTTTGATGATGTTTTCACGTGATTTCATTTTATGATATGTTTTGCCGTATGATCATTCGATTCTCGTAAAACTCGTTCGTATTCGTTGTTTCTTGGTTTGTGCAAGTTCGTATGATTGAGCTGGTCGTGTTGAGACTTTCAGTTTATAAATCCGATGTCGTTTCGTGATTTTCGGGCACTTGGGCCATTTTCGTAATTTCCTATAAAATTAGGGAAATTCTTCTCCTTGTCGTATTTCGGATTCCTCGGTAGTTGGAAGTGCATTTATTGCCGAACATTCAACTTCGTTGTTATGTATACCTTGTATTTACACTTTTGATTCTATCCTCGTGTTGTGGTTCCTCTTTGGACCGACTGTGCAGAATTGGTGTTCAGAACTGGGGTCTGCTATGTGCATAACGTACGTTATGCATAATCCATAACATACGTTAGGACCCTTCCCAAATCAGTGCAGGCATTTTGTTACGTACGTTAACCAGTATTGGGTTACGTACGTAACCATCATAACGTACGTTAACACCTCGTGTTAACGTACGTAACGCGCTGTCAGCGTTTTTAAACCTGACTTAACCTCAGTCAGTTTCTTTTCATTTTGTTCTTCGCCCCTTCTCGCGACGTGAGCGTTCTTGAGCACCTTTGGAGCGATTTGTCCAGAGCAATCCGTGGATTTCCTCTAGAGATTGACTATTGTGTACCAAGGGAGATTAATCTACAACATTATCATCATCCATCCGTCGAATCCAAGGTATTTCCTCAGAAACCCTAACTTTGACGAATTTGGGGGATTTACGGGATTCTAGGGACTAGTTCCGAATTGTTCAATTATGTTATGATATTCCTTACCGATTGTGGTTTTTGGGTGATTCCAAATCCATTTTTCTTGGTTTTAATCCGTGAAATATCAATACGGGGAGATTTTGCGTAAGCCCTCGCCCGTATCGATTGATCGTTCATTGTCGTAGCATGTAATCGGGGTTATGGGAGTATTCCTTTCGGTTATTGATGTCCGTTGGGACTGAATTATGCTAATTCTTCGTTTAGGAACCGTCGTTTTCCATTCGGATCGTCCGTAGTCGATTTTCACTTCCGATTCTTCAAGAATATCTCAAAGGCAAGTACTTTACATTTGTTTACATGTTCTAGTATTTGAATTATGGCTATACGTGGTTGTTGTGGGAGGATATGTGTATGTTCACCTAGGGACGGTCCGACGGAGCCTCTAGGGATACGTATTGCCGTGTGTGTGCATATCATGAACTGTGGTTAACCACCCAGGGATGTCCGACGGGGCTCTGCGGGGTACGGTGGCCGTGAGTCACGCACCAAGGTTAACTTTGAATTGTTTTGGTTGGAGAAAATGTGTTTTGTACTTGTGCATCGTAAATATTCCGGAATATAAAATGTTTTCTAAAATGACTTTTTGGCGCATATATTCATCTGATTAGAATGTAGTTCAAATGGATTGTACTTGCACTAGAAGTTGTCGCTAGCCCCTTAAATGGGGGAAATACTTTTTTATATTTCAGGTATCGATCGTGGGGACAAGCGAGCACTCGAGCCGTATGAGGATGATGGGAAAGCATGATACTGTCCAGTAGTCGATTATCGGTGTTTTGTTCTGTCGGTTATTGTTGATGTATCGTTTTGGGATTTCTGTATTATAAAATTGGTTTAAGTACTCGAGTACTTCCCGTTTGAATTGGTTAATGTTGTGTTCCCGTTTTGGGAAATGGATTTGATGTCAGATTTTAATTGTCGGTTCGTATTCTTATTATGAATTGTCATCTTATTGATGATTGTTTGTCGTTGTCGAATGTCTTGTTGGTACATTAGCCCAGTGGACTTCACACTGTGGGGTCCACGGCACTGTAATATGCCCTGAATGTCTTGGGGGTGTTACACAGGGTACCCCAACAGAGAACGAATGATAAGGATCATTCAAAAACCATTCTGTCGTGAATACCAGTATACGTATAAACCCTTCTTTCAAATGCCCCGATCAAGTTATAGGGTCACGGTTAGTAAAACCCTATCTATACTTGACGCTATGCATGAGTTAATGCTAATCGAGATCCCTGAGATCTCATGTATCCAATACAACTAGCTCCAATGCTTTGGCCAAATACTTATGATCTCATTTACCAATAACCGCATAGGACATATAACCCGTTCACTAAGAGGAGAAAGAATTCTATCTTGGTATTCAGTAGAACCTGCTATTTGCCCGTCAAGACGCATGTCGAGGTTGACCCCCACCTTCCGATTTTCTGGGTTGAACTACTCTAATGAAAATCTTAACGTCACAAGCACATCCCTACTAAATCTTCAAATTAAAGGTTCACGAATACCTATCACAACCCTTCGATTCCGTCATTGACTATCCCGAAGTGAAATCCGTGTGATGAATCGAGAGTGAGTCAGTTTGAGTATACTAATCTCATTAGCATACCTATAACGTGTGCTCCCACTAACCATTAGTGTTCGACAGGCACTCTTCAAGTCAAAGAACACGTCATACAAGTCTTCACATAAACTGAACGCCTAGTCAAGTTTCATCGACATGCAAATGATTAAGTATTTGAGCCATAAACCTTTCCAGTGCCAATCCCCTTATCCAATAAGGTGTGGAATGTTTTTCTCTCAAATACACGGACTCGTTTCTATATATATTTACGAGTTAGGAATGCCTGTGATTACCAGTAAATAAATAAACATACAATTACCTTGTGATAATGATTTACATAATAACAAGTACGATACCCTCACTCAACATCCTCTGAGTGGAATCAAGGGCATACTCCTAACAATATCCCACTTGCACTCAATGCTACACACTATGGTATCTAATACCTATGTTCTCCAGATGATGCTCTAAGATAATCTAAGAAAGTGGCTTGGTCAGTGGATCAGCGACGTTGTCGGCTGAGTCTACTCCATGCAGCACAATATATCGCTTTGCGAACAAATTCTCTCACGAGATGATACTCTCTCTCAATATGTTTTGTAGCATTATAAAACATCATCTCCTAGGACTGTGCTACCGCTCTATTGTTATCGTGTAAAAATGAAAACAGGCAGCGCAACACATGGTGTCACGTGAAGTTTACCCAGTAACTTCTTAACCCTTCATTTGGAGGCCTCCTAGGTCGCTTTATACTCAGCCTAAGAGGTGGAATCAGTAGTCGTGCTATGCTTGGCACTATGCCAAGATACTGCTCCTCAATTAAGAGTAAAATCTATCCAGAAGTAGACATAGAGTGTTTTTCTGTCCTTGAAGTCTGAATCAGTGAAGCCCATCACATTCAGTTCTCCACCGCCATACATAAGAACCAGATCTCTAGTCCTTCTTAAGTACTTGAGAACATTCTTTATAGCAGTCCAACGTTCCCTACCTGGGTTTGCCGGAAACCTACTTACCACGCTCACAGCGTGCACAATGTCAGGTCTCGTACACAACATTGCATACATAATGCTACCGACGACCGAAGCATATGGTATATTACTCATTTTCTTTCGATTTTCCTCACTATGAGGACACATCTTCAGGGTGAGTTTTATTCCATGTCGCATCGATAGGAACCCTCTTGTAGAATAATCCATCTTAAATCGCTTTAATATCTTATCTATATAGAGTCGAATCCCAAGAATATAGGTTTCTTCTCCCAAGTCTTTCATGGAACCTACTTGAAATCCAAGCTTTCACAGAACTGAGCATTCCCACATCGTTTTCCTATTAGTAGAATGTCATCTGCATATAGTACTAAGAATGTGATCTTGCTCCCACTAACCCTCTTGTATACACAAGGTTCCTCTTCATTTTGCACGAAGTCAAACTCTTTGGCTGCCTCGTCAAAACGAAGGTCCTAAATATGTGAAGACTACTACAGTCCATATCACAGAGTCTACATCCATCATTGCTTGGTCATAGGTCGCGGGGTCGGTCTCTTGGATATCACCTGGAACCTCATGGAGACCCACTTCCTCCAGGTGCACAATGCCATACCTCTCAGGTAGTTTATGTAATATCCGGATTTATTACGGTGTATTTCATCTGTATTCAAACCCTGTATTATTCGGATTGGTGGTTTTGATTATTGGAGTATGATATTTCGTGCATTGATATCATTGTACATAAGTATAGAAACATACAAATTGCTCATGCAACCTCGTGTTAGCGCACGCTAAGAATGTATCTTAACGCGCGCTATCGAGCTATTATTAGCGCATGCTATGCAGGTAGGAGTAACGTGCGCTAAGGACTCAATTATTGAGCGGGACAGCTAGCACATGCGCCAGCCGGGACATGGGTCCGGAAAAGATTCCCGCGGACGCACCCGGACAATTCTGAAGTCAACCATTATTAGCGCACGCTAAGGAATGCTTAGTAGCGTGCGCTAACTTGTTAAAATGCAGAATATTATAAATAGGACAACAACCGTTTTGGCTTTCATTTCTTTCGCCCATTCTTCATTCTTGAGAGTTCAGAGAGCTGTAATAATACTCCTATACACTTAGAACACATCTTGTTGGTGATTGTATATTGGTTATCACTTGGGATTATTCATTGAAGTGGAATAGCACCTTGGAGTGGCATACAACCAACCGGAGTTGGATTCTACCTTACGGTTCAGTGATTTTCATCATATTAAGGTTTGATCTTGTTGCGTGATTGATTGAGGAGGACGACTTTCGAGTGTTCATTTTTGTGGAAGTATTGTTCTTGTCTTCAAACCGAGGCTAGTACTCTAATTAGAATTGTTTATATTATGACAATTATGATGTGATTGTATCGTGTAAAAATGTTGTGAATATATGTCCACCATGCGTTGATCCGACGGGAATCATCATGGGAATCTATAGCTGTGTCTTATTGGATCGTTGGACAGGTAGTTCCACCATGTGTTGGTCCGACGGGATCATCATGGGAATCTATAGCTGTGTGCGCTGGATCGTTGGAATACCATCAGTATGTTGAAACTGTTATAATATGATATGTGTTGTGGATATTCTCGTTGGAGAAACTTGTTATGATATAACTGTTGATTATATCACTGTTGTATGATTATTGTACTTATACTAGCATCGTTGTCCTAACCCCTTCGGGGGTGAACATTTGTGTATGTTCAGGATCTAGGAGAGCGGGAAAACAACCACTGGAGATGCATGACGACGAGGGTGCAGAGTGATGTTCCGACCGGGTTTACTGTCTGTTATTTGTTGGTTATTTTAATAAGTACTCGAGTACGTCGTCGATTTATAATGTTTGGATTTTAGTGATGTAATAATAATAACTCTTCTTAGAATATTTGTAATTTCGGTTTGAACCAGTCGGTTGTATTTTATTTTAGAAATTTCATAAACTGGTATCTGTTATTGTCATTTCCTTTATTTAGCCTTGTAAATTCTTATGTAAAGGATTTACGGCGCTGTAATACTCCTGAATATATCGGGGGTGTTACAGAATATGGTATCGGAGCTAAGATTATGGATATCTTGGCCGTTGGGTTAAAATAGGGGTCATTTGTGTCTTTTGAGGTAACCGGCCGTAAATGACATCACTGCACTGCCTACGTCTTCATGCGAACGGTGGTTGTAAGTTCCTAAACTCTATCTCGTTCTTTACACGTTGTGTCTCTTTATACTTGAATATTAGAACGATGCTGTTTCCTGTATATTAAGTACTTGTGCTTACAGTATGTTGAGAGGCGGACGTGGACGTGGTCGCGGTCGTGGACGCGGACGAAGGAATGCTGAAAGGGAGGCGTCGCCTTCTAATCAGGCTAGTCATAGCTCAGGCGAGCCGCAGCAATCCATCAATAACGAACCGGAACCTGGTGTGCCAGAAATCCTTCGTCAAGTCGTGAACCAGATGACTCAATTTGCTCAGGTCGTGGACCGAATGCAAGTGGCGGCAGGAATTCAGCAGGGAGATGGCCAACAAAGGATTCCAGAAATGGGAAATCGAGGTGACCGATGGTTACAAGAAGTGGCAAAGATGCAACCACCCAAATTTGACGGCTTTTCCGAGACTCCCACTTGGGACCATTGGTTGAAGGAACTGGAGAAAATTTTTGCTGGAATTAATTGCCCGGATGACAGGAGAGCTCCTATTGCCCAGTACTTTCTGATAGGGGAAGCATCCGAGTGGTGGGAAGCTATCCAACCTACAGATCATGATGCCGATTGGATGGAATTTAAAATGATGATGGAAGCTCAGTATTGCCCTCGTCCTGTGAGGGAAGCCAAAATTCGGGAATTTTTCTCCGCTCAACCATCAGACGAACCCGTATCCCAGACGTTTAACCAGCAGTTAGCATTTGTTCGACATCTGGTCAGAACAGATGCGGAGATGATGATTCATTTTGAAATGAGGATGAAACCAGAAATCCAGAGGTACATGTCCGGTTTTGAATGTACCACTCTCCGCCAATACCAGGATAAGGCGTTGGCGTACGAAATAAAAGAAGCAGCAATGGAGAAGTTTACGGAGTCGAAGAAACAGAAAGTATCTGGTACTTTTACAGAGCACAAGAGCAGTGGGCCCCGCAAGGCCCAGTCTTCTTTTTCTTTCAAGAAACCTCCGCACCCATCTAAGAGCGGAAAGAATTACGGAACAATGTCAGCCACGACGGATACAGCTAGGAAGTGCTTTAACCGTGGTCGCCTGTGCCACCTTTGGCGTGATTGTTTGCGCACTCCAGTTACATGTTTTGAGTGCGGACAGGAAGGGCACCGTGCGACGTTTTGTAAGGACGCCACTAAGTACAATGGAACCCGTTCATCACAGCCAGTTCAGAAGGAAGCCAGTGTCCAACAGACGCAGCAAAGTGTTCAGATGCCTCAGAATTTTAGCCGCGCAGGCGGCGAGAGGACAATGGGACCGAAAGGGGACATCGAGTGCCGGATCTGTTCCCCACGTTTGTATGAGATGAGGAGGACGGATGATCGGGATCTGCTGTCACATCGTGTCTTGTCCAAATCCTTTCCCAGCCAGTTAGCGTTTTGTTCGATACAGGAGCTACACATTCTTTCATATCTTTGTCTTGTGTAAATCGTTTGAATATTTCCGGTTTTTATACTTGTGAACCTTATGTTGTTGGTTTACCGAGTGGAGAGAGAATTGTCGGAAATTTAGAAACTAGAAATTTCCCTGTATCATTTGGGGGCAGAGAGTGGCTCTCAAATCTGATCGTGATAGAAATGCAAGGAGATGACCTGATACTCGGAGACGATTGGCTTAATCGGTATGGAGCAATTGTAGACTACCGAAGGAGGAATATTTCACTGATCACTGATGATGGCTCCGAAGTACTATTCGAAGGATGGAAACCAGGAAGCTCAGGAAAATTGATCAAAGCGATGAAAGTTGTCAGATTGTTAAAACAGGGCTGTACCGGATATTGGTGTTATGCAATGAAGAAAGAAGACGAAATTGTGGAACTTTCGTCCATTCCTGTTGTGAACGAATTTCCAGATGTATTTCCTGACGAGTTACATGGGCTACCTCCACGAAGGGATGTGGAATTTACCATTGAGCTGGAACCCGGAGCTACACCAATTTCTAAGGCACCGTACCGTATGGCACCTACTGAGATGTACGAACTGAAGAAGCAACTGGAGGAGTTACTGGACAAGGGCTATATTCAGCCAAGCGTTTCACCCTGGGGAGCGCCAGTTCTTTTTGTCCGAAAGAAGGATGGATCGCTCCGACTGTGTATTGACTATCAAGAGCTGAACAAGATGACGATTAAGAACAAGTATCCGTTGCCACGGATTGATGATCTGTTTGACCAGTTGCAAGGGGCAACGGTATTTTCTAAAATCGATCTGAGATCAGGATACCATCAGCTGAGGATTAAGGAATCTGATGTTCCGAAATCAGCGTTCAGAACTCGCTACGGGCATTATGAGTTTGTAGTGATGCCGTTTGGTCTCACTAACGCACCTGCTGTATTTATGCAATTGATGAACCGTGTGTTCATTGAATTTTTGGATAAATTTGTGGTAGTGTTTATTGATGAAATTCTGGTGTATTCTAAGAGTCCGGAAGAACATGCGCAGCATTTGCGGATTGTATTGGAACTTTTGAGAAACGAGCAATTGTACGGCAAACTTTCTAAGTGTGAATTCTGGCTAAAGGAAGTAATGTTCCTCGGCCATGTGGTGTCAGCTAAAGGAGTCCGAGTAGATCCTCAGAAGATCGAAGCAATTATGGATTGGAAGCCTCCAAAGAACGTGAAAGAAGTCCGAAGCTTCTTAGGACTTGCTGGATATTATCGTCGATTCGTGGAAGGGTTTTCTAAAATCTCCCGCCCACTTACTCGACTCCTGCAGAAAACTCAAAAGTTTGAGTGGAATGAATTGTGTCAGATTAGCTTTGATGAATTGAAGAAGAGATTGACGACGGCACCGATTCTATCACTTCCGCAGGGAACTGAAGGATTCATAGTTTACAGTGATGCTTCGAACCAAGGACTTGGGTGCGTATTGATGCAGAATGATAAGGTGATCGCTTATGCGTCGCGACAGCTGAAACCTTATGAAGTAAATTACCCGACACATGATTTGGAGCTGGCAGCAGTAGTTTTTGCTTTGAAGATCTGGAGGCATTATCTGTACGGGACTCACTGTCAGATCTTTACGGATCATAAGAGTCTCAAGTACATATTCAGTCAGAAAGAGTTGAACATGCGGCAAAGAAGATGGTTAGAACTGATTAAGGACTATGACTTGGAGATTTTATATCATCCAGGCAAAGCGAATGTAGTGGCCGATGCACTTAGCCGCAAGCCTGTTTCTATTCAGATGCTGGAGACGCTGACCTCTCAACTTAGCCTTCAACGAGAGATGATTCGTGAAGGAATTGAAGTATGGTTACAAAGAGTCCAAGGACAACTGTGCGTGATGGAGATAACTTCATCATTAACCGAAGGAATCAAATCTAAACAGATAGATGATCCTCTGATGATTCGGTTACGTGATGAAGTGATCAGAGGAAAGGCCCCCGGATTCATAATTCATGATGATGGAGTTTTGAGATTTCAGAACCAACTCTGCGTTCCCGATGTAGATGTTCTGAAACAGACGATTATGAAGGAAGCTCACAGTTCGCCCTATTCTATCCACCCGGGCACCAGTAAGATGTATAAGGACTTGAAGCAGAATTTATGAAGAAAGATGTAGCGGACTATGTTTCGAAATGCTTGACTTGTCAGCAGGTTAAGATCGAGCATCAACGGCCTGCCAGAATGTTGAAGCCACTCCCGATTCCTGAATGGAAGTGGGAGGACATATCGATGGACTTTATCACTAATATGCCGAAAACCAAGACAGGAATGAACATGATTTGGGTGATAGTTGATCGTTTAACCAAATCGGCTCATTTTCTAGGCATTAAGGATACGTGGGGACCAGAGAGGTTGGCACGAGTATTTATTTCGGAGATAGTTCGATAGCATGGTACGCCGAAGACCATTGTTTCTGATCGAGACGGCCGTTTTGTGTCTCACTTTTGGAAAGCAATTCATAAGGCCTTGGGGACCGAATTGAACTTTAGTACAGCTTATCACCCGCAGACTGACGGACAATCTGAGAGAACTATACAAACGGTGGAAGACATGCTAAGGGCCTGTGCCTTAGATTGGTCAAACGATTGGGAAGTTCATCTACCGTTGATTGAATTTACCTAAAACAATAGTTAGCATGCTTCCATTAAGATGGCACCGTTTGAGGCATTATACGGAAGGAAATGCAGATCGCCCCTATGCTGGGACGATTCATCGGACTTGATCGGAACAGAACTAGAGTTGATCGAGCAGACTCGAGAGAAGATAGCCTTGATTCGTGAAAGGCCGTTGACTGCCCAGAGTCGCCACAAATCCTATGCGGACGTACGCCGCCGCCCATTGGAGTTCAGTATCGGAGACCATGTACTTTTGAAGGTTTCTCCTACTCGAGGAATCTTTCGTTTCGGAAGGAAAGGAAAGCTGAGTCCGAGATATATCGGACCATTTGAGATCCTCGAGAGAGTTGGGGAGTTGGCATACAGATTGGCATTGCCGCCGTCATTGTGCCATGTTCATAACGTATTCCACGTATCCCAGTTACGGAGGTATATACCAGATCCCAGTCATATCATTGATTTCGGCGAGATCGAAGTCGAGCAGGATGGGACGTTTGAAGAAAGACTGGTTAAGATACTCGAGAGTCGCGTTAAGCAGCTGAGGAACAAACCAATCGTTTTGGTCAAAGTTCAATGGTCACGTCACAGAATGGAAGAAGCCACCTGGGAAACGGAAGCTGATATGAAGTCTAGATATCCCGAGTTATTTTCGTCTTGAGTTTCGGGACGAAACTCCTTTTTAGTAGGAGAGTATGTAATATCCGGATTTATTACGGTGTATTTCATCTGTATTCAAACCCTGTATTATTCGGATTGGTGGTTTTGATTATTGGAGTATGATATTTCGTGCATTGATATCATTGTACATAAGTATAGAAACATGCAAATTGCTCATGCAACCTCGTGTTAGCGCACGCTAAGAATGTATCTTAACGCGCGCTATCGGGCTATTATTAGCGCACGCTATGCAGGTAGGAGTAACGTGCGCTAAGGACTCAATTATTGAGCGGACAATGAAGCACATGCGCCACCGTGACATGGGTCCGGATAAGATTCCCGCGGACGCACCCGGACAATTCTGAAGTCAACCATTATTAGCGCACGCTAAGGAATGCTTAGTAGCATGCGCTAACTTGTTAAAATGCAGAATATTATAAATAGGACAACAACCGTTTTGGCTTTCATTTCTTTCGCCCATTCTTCATTCTTGAGAGTTCAGAGAGCTGTAATAATACTCCTATACACTTAGAACACATCTTGTTGGTGATTGTATATTGGTTATCACTTGGGATTATTCATTGAAGTGGAATAGCACATTGGAGTGGCATACAACCAACCGGAGTTGGATTCTACCTTACGGTTCAGTGATTTTCATCATATTAAGGTTTGATCTTGTTGCGTGATTGATTGAGGAGGACGACTTTCGAGTGTTTGTTTTTGTGGAAGTATTGTTCTTGTCTTCAAATCGAGGCAAGTACTCTAATTAGAATTGTTTATATTATGACAATTATGATGTGATTGTATCGTGTAAAAATGTTGTGAATATATGTCCACCATGCGTTGATCCGACGGGAATCATCATGGGAATCTATAGCTGTGTGCGCTGGATCGTTGGAAAGGTAGTTCCACCATGTGTTGGTCCGACGGGATCATCATGGGAATCTATAGCTGTGTGCGCTGGATCGTTGGAATACCATCAGTATGTTGAAACTGTTATAATATGATATGTGTTGTGGATATTCTCGTTGGAGAAACTTGTTATGATATAACTGTTGATTATATCACTGTTGTATGATTATTGTACTTATACTAGCATCGTTGTGCTAACCCCTTCGGGGGTGAACATTTGTGTATGTTCAGGATCTAGGAGAGCGGGAAAACAACCACTGGAGATGCATGACGACGAGGGTGCAGAGTGATGTTCCGACCGGGTTTACTGTCTGTTATTTGTTGGTTATTTTAATAAGTACTCGAGTACGTCGTCGATTTATAATGTTTGGATTTTAGTGATGTAATAATAATAACTCTTCTTAGAATATTTGTAATTTCGGTTTGAACCAGTCGGTTGTATTTTATTTCAGAAATTTCATAAACTGGTATCTGTTATTGTCATTTCCTTTATTTAGCCTTGTAAATTCTTATGTAAAGGATTTACGGCACTGTAATACTCCTGAATATATCGGGGGTGTTACAGTTTAGACATCCTACTAGACCTACGAAGTAGTTGTACATGTGTTTCAGAAGGTTCGGTTCCAACTTCTTGTACAGGTGTCTCCTGAGGAGTTTCATTGTATTCCTCCAAAGAAATACTTCTACCTGCTCTGCCTTCCTGAATGAATTCATCTTCCAGTAAGTGTGCTTGCAAAGCAACAATGATCTTTCGATCTTCAGGTGTTGTGTCAAGATTTAACACCTTCCGACCGGCGATCGACTAGGAGGACGGGCGACCGAGTCACTGCCGAGCGACCAAGGCAAGCCTGCCGATCGGCGTCCAGGCGACCGAGCCTTAACCCAGTGGACATGCTAGACTGGCCAACCGAAGGGCCCAGGACGAATCCCGGTGCCGAGCGATCGACATCAAGACGATCGCCTCTCAGTACTCGGCGACCGACCCTTGGCTATCGACCGTCTCTCGGCACCTGGCGACCTACCCTTGGCGACCGACCCTTGGCGACCTCCATCCACTGGCCGATGTCGACCTCCGAAGACCATCCAGGTCGATCACCACCGATGGCCATCCAAGTCGGCAAAGGCCGAGCCTCAAGACTGGCACCATGTGCAAAGGACCGAGACAAGATCCGCGAATCTCGGGCCATTGACCAAAGCCTGGCAGATTCCCTCCACTAGCCGACAGGCCGCCGAAAGCTTGTCAGTAGGGCCACATGTTGACTGACTCCGGACACGTGATGGCTCCTTATTGGACCGCCCAAGCTGTGCCAGCCTCTTCCTTGGACTTTAGCCCGACAGCCAGCATCTTATTTGGACTTTAGCCTGACAGCCCAGGAGATCGGCACATTATTATATTGGCCGGTAGGCGATCGGCAGAATATTAAAATGGCCGGCAGGCGATCGGCCACTACAGGACAGGACCCGGCTGCCCCTATATAAACGAAGCCCCCTGCATTTGTAAACTCACGCTGCACTCTCTGACATTCTTGCAATACATACGCAATACAGAAGCAAACATTAAGCACTTGGCAAATCTCCAACTCTTGGCAACAGCTTTCTTTCGGTCTTACTTCTCCCGGCCTTTTCTCCTCGAGCAGATTATCGGCGGGACGAAGAACACCTAGCTTCGCTCAAGAGCCGGACTAACAGAGTCTTTGTACACTCATTGTATTTAGATATCTCCCATTAATAATTGTATCCACGAATATTTGTATTAATAACATCTCGCGAGAGCATTCAAGCCCGGGCCTAACAAACCCGGCAAATCTTGTTTTATTCATCTTCTCTCGGAAGTGCTCCCGCAACCTTGTTTGTTGTCCGTCTTCCAGCAGTATTAATCTTCGGATAAATATTTAGGACAGCGTAGAGGGCGGTCTCATCGCTTACGGGCTCGCCGTTGAGGATGATCATGTCAACCCGGTCGATGTAGTCCGAGTCGGACTCCTGTTCTCCTTGCCTGATTTGCATCATGCGATGGCGACCTTCTGGCCGGGCGACCCTGGTGGCGAAGTGTTCCGTGAAGACGTGCGCCAGCTCGTTAAAGGAGCCTATGGACCGAGGTGGCAATGAGGTGTACCACCGGTGGGCGAGGTCGTCTAGTGTCAGAGGGAACATTCGGCAACGGGTCGCGTCCGATGCCCCACACCCGGTCATGTAGATGTTGAACTTGTGCAGGTGTGCTTGGGGGTCCGATCGCCCCTGGTACACGGGTGTCTTAGGAGGGGCGATCGTGTGCTGCACCGGGGCGAGCTCGATGCCGATCGCGAGCGGCTCGCTCGGCGGGGCGATCGGCTTTGGGAGCGGGGGCCGAGGCGATCGTGTACCGACCTCCGGACCCCACTGCTGCCGACCTCGGGAATCTGGCGAGCGGGAGCCAGGCGGCTGGATCGTCTTGTGGGAGCCGGGTAGGCCGAGCTCCTGGTGACGGACACCAACTCCGCTGCCTCGTAGCCGGGCCGGATCGCCCGGCCGCCAGTCGGGTCGCCGCCTGTGCAATCGAAGATGACGTGCCTGCCGCGAGCGCCTCTTGTTGCGGGAGAGAGCCTCCTGGCGCTCGCTCGGCCAGTAGTGCCTTAAGCTTCCGCTTGATCTTCCGGCGAGAGACCGGGGGGGCGGCAGCAGGAGGCGCGTCGAGAGCACTCCGCCGTTCCTGAAGGGCGGCTATGGCCTCTTCGATCTGTTCATTGGTTCGGAACTGATCGAGCGAGAGGCTCGCCGCCGCCCCGGACGGGATCGAGCGTCGATCGGGCGGCCGCCTTCCACCATCGGGCCGCGCTCGGATTGGGACGGAACAGGTCCGCCGGCCGGGTCGGCTTTCTTCGACGCGGAGGCGGAAGACATGTTTTCTGAAGGATTCTTTTGAAGTGCAGTGAGTGTCACTTCAAATATCTGCCCCGAGAACAGTGAGTGTTCTTCGGGACGGTAGGTGTAAAAAATCGAGGGTTGGATCCCCTTCTTCTAGCGCCAATTGTTGTTGCCCAAAATATTTATCCGAAGATTAATACTGCTGGAAGACGGACAACAAACAAGGTTGCGGGAGCACTTCCGAGAGAAGATGAATAAAACAAGATTTGCCGGGTTTGTTAGGCCCGGGCTTGAATGCTCTCGCGAGATGTTATTAATACAAATATTCGTGGATACAAGTATTAATGGGAGATATCTAAATACAATGAGTGTACAAAGACTCTGTTAGTCCGGCTCTTGAGCGAAGCTAGGTGTTCTTCGTCCCGCCGATAATCTGCTCGAGGAGAAAAGGCCGGGAGAAGTAAGACCGAAAGAAAGCTGTTGCCAAGAGTTGGAGATTTGCCAAGTGCTTAATGTTTGCTTCTGTATTGCGTATGTATTGCAAGAATGTCAGAGAGTGCAGCGCGTGTTTACAAATGCAGGGGGTTCGTTTATATAGGGGCAATGGTCTGTCTGTAGTGGCGATCGCTGCCGGCCATTTTAATATTACGCCGATCGCCACCGCCAATATAATAATGTGCCGATCTCTGGCATCAAGCAAAGTCCAAATAAGATCTTTGTCGGGCTAAAGTCCAAGGAAGAGGCCGGCACAGCTTGGGCGGTCCAATAAGGAGCCATCACGTGTCCGGAGTCAGTCAACATGTGGCCCTACCGACAAGCTTTCGGCGGCCTGTCGGCTGGTGGAGGGAATCTGCCAGGCTTTGGTCAATGGCCCGAGATTCGCGGATCTTGTCTCGGTCCTTTGCACATGGTGCCAGTCTTGAGGCTCGGCCTTTGCCGACTTGGATGGCCATCGGTGGTGATCGACCTGGATGGTCTTCGGAGGTCGACATCGGCCAGTGGATGGAGGTCGCCAAGGGTCGGTCGCCAAGGGTAGGTCGCCAGGTGCCGAGAGACGGTCGATCGCCAAGGGTCGGTCGCCGAGTACTGAGAGGCGATCGTCTTGATGTCGATCGCTCGGCACCGGGATTCGTCCTGGGCCCTTCGGTTGGCCAGTCTAGCATGTCCACTGGGTTAAGGCTCGGTCGCCTGGACGCCGATCGGCAGGCTTGCCTTGGTCGCTCGGCAGTGACTCGGTCGCCCGTCCTCCTTGTCGATCGCCGGTCGGAAGGTGTTAAATCTTGACACAACATCAGGCATGTAGAATAGATAACCCATCGTCCCAGATGGGAATCTAATGAAACGTCCCTTCACGGACCTTGCTTCCAATTTCTCCACCTTAGTCTTCTTGACATAGGCGGGACATCCCCAAATCCTAATGTGATTAAGACTTGGTTTCCTGCCCCCCCACATCTCATGTGGAGTTTTAGGAACGAACTTGGAAGGACATCTGTTCAAGACATAAGCAGCAGTTAAGAATGCATAACCCCACAGGTAGATCGGTGAGTCAGTGTAACTAAGCATGGAACGAACCATGTCCAACAAGGTTCGCTTCCTTATTTCTGACACACCATTTCACTGAGGAGTTCCTGGAGGTGTTAGTTGTGATACTATTCCATGCTCCTTAAGGAACTCATCAAACTCTGTACTTATATACTCGTCATCTCGGTCCGACCGAAGTGCTTTGATATGATTACTAGTTTGTTTTTCGACTAGGGCCTTAAATTCCTGGAATTTCTCAAAGGCCTTGGATTTATGTTACATTAAGTATACATAACCATACCTAGTATGATCATCCGTAAACGTAATGAAATACTGATATCCGTCACGTGCTGCTTCCAAAGCACCACACACTTCGGTATGGACTAATACAAATTTATCAGCGGCTCTTTCAAAAGTCCCAATGAAGGGGGACTTGGTCATTTTGCCCTTAAGGCAATATTCACAAGTTGGAAAGGGATCCGATCCCAATGGACCCATAAGTACATCCTTTTCCATTTTGTAAATTTTAGTCTGACCAACATGACCAAGTCTAAGATTCCATTTCAAAAGTTGATTAGTTTCACACCTACCACGCTTCATAGTCATAGTATTCACAAAAACTTTGTTACTAAGGTTTAGATGATACAGTCTATTTAACAATGTGGCAGTGCCTACTAGTTTATTTCTAAAATAAATTTTGCAGGAACCATCACCAATGAAAAATGCAAAGCCTTTCTGATCCATGACCAGAATGGATACAATGTTTTTATGCCCCTTGGGCAAAACAAGTACATCATCTAATGTCAAAACAAAGCTTCTGACAGTAATCATCACTTCCCCAGATCCAAGCTTCCTACTTTGTTCCAGATCCTGACTCACGGTACAAATGTGAGAACTAGTACCTGAATCCAATATCCAAGATGTAGAAAATACAGTAGCAGAACAATGTGTTTCCAAAACTAAAAGTTCTGTACCTGAAGTGCCATGAAGAATCGGACAGTCTCTACCCCAGTGGCCCAGCTCACCACATTTGAGACATTCGTCCTTTTTCTTATTGCTCCTTGGAATCATTGGGGCCTTGCCCATAACTTTAAGATCCTTGATTTGTGGTCCCGTCTATTTCGTGGTCTTTTTCTTCTTATTCTTGGACCTCCGAGGTCCAGAAGAAATCACAAGGGTAGACTCCTTCACCCGTGAACTCTTCATCTGAGACTGAGGGGTTACCAGTTTGTTCATAAAACCTGCTAAATTGCAAGCAATCTCATTGCAGTTGAAATTCATAACAAACTGTGAGAAAGAATCAGGAAGAGACTGTAGGATAAGGTCGGTCTAAAGAGAATATCCATTTTAAAATCAAGAGCCTCCAATCTCTCGATCATATAGATCATTTTGAGGACGTGGTCCCCAACCTTATCACCTTCCTTCATCCTAGCACAGAAAAGCTCTTTAGATATCTCATATCTAGCAGTTCGACTGTGCTCACCATAAAGCTCGGTTAAGTGAGATAAAATCTGCCTAGCAGAAGTCATTTTCTCATGAGCTCTCTCAAGATCATTAGACATAGAAGCCATCATATGAGCAAAGACTTTTATGTCATCCTTAACCCACTTTTCGTGGTTTTCAATTTCTTCCTGATTGGCTCTAGTCCGCACCGGAGGCGCCGGAATGTCTACCTCCATGACGTATCCCAGTGCCTCTATACCGAGGACTATCATCAGGTTGTGGAGCCAATCCACAAAGTTAGGGCCAATTAAGGTGTTCTTTTCGAGTAGTATAGCGAGTGGGTTCATTGTCATATTGAGAGTTATGTTTGTCTGCATTAAGTACGAAAGATTTATTAGTGACTCGTTTAATTATAATCTGAGTATAGAATTAAGGTCTTTTCTATTCTTTTACCCAGCTCCCACTATTTTTATCAGAATAACACACTCCCATGTGAAAGCCGGAAGTATTGTTCGCATTACTTCATAGTGGTGATCGAGTTCTTTATAAATTTTAATAGAGGGCAACCGAACAGATTTCTAGTCTATTAATTTTCATAAAGTGGTGTCCAACACCAACCCATCTAATGGATGATTCGATCTTCTTTTTCCCCTTGTTCACTCCCCTCAACCTATACGGTTTCTATAGTTCGTGAACAAGTTAAGTTTATACCATCGACGCAAATCAGTTTCACAATTGAATCTTATCCGGCAACCAAACAGGTTTATAGGGATAAAATTTGATCCAACTGAAGGCATCCAATGCGCTCTTGGTAATTTATCGATCCTCCCCGAACGACTACCCCAATAACTCAGAAGCATAGCACATCCGGTTTGGATTTCAATTTTCCGAAAGCTCGATGGAGGGAAGGAAAACCTTGAAACCTTTTAAACTTAATAATTTGTCGTGGGAGAATTTTCGCGATTAATGTTACACTTTACACATTAATTCATTTAAGCGCGTTTGTAGCATTCATACCATATGAATAAACATTCACAACCTAGTTGCTACCAACATGTAGTTCATGGACCGTTCCTAGAAAAAAAAGACATCGTAATCTAATTACATGTCTTCGGTCTTGAATCTTCGCCTTCTCGAACGGATCTTCCTCCGGTTTTCGTCATTACATATAAATTTTACATTTGAAAAATTGCATCCTAGATACAAATATTTCTAGTAAAATAAATAGGCTTAAAATAGCCTTTACAACCCAATCGAATAAAACCGAACGATTCAAAACTAAGTCCATGAACCACATCACCATTCAAAAATAATGCATCAAACACATTAATTAAATGGCATTCATAATTAATCTATTGATCCAATCAATATAAATTAATCCATCCAAACGAGTTAATCCAATTAATTCAAACAACCGTTAATTTTAACTTGTTCCGGACACTAACATATTTCATTAAATCAATTCCCCTAAGAATAAAATTACCATAATTATATCTTAGTCAAATTAAATCCAATTTAATTTGTGGGAAATTAATTATCGAACAAAATATAAAAAACGGAGTCGAAAAACACGGCCGGGCCAAGCCCGGGGCACTGCCCAGCAAGCTGCCAGGCAGGCTGCCAAGCAGGGCCGGCCTGGATCGTGATCCACTGCTTGGCAGCGGCTGGCAGGCTGCTGAGCATGGCCTGACCGCAGGGCCGGATCGCGATCCGCTGCCTGGGACCGCAAGGCAGCGCCCGGCTAGCTCCAAGATGCCGGGTCCGTTTACGTTTTCGGCTCGTCTTTTCGCCTCGATTCCAAAAACAATATTTTTATAATCTTTATATTACATATTAAATCAGTTTTTCAAAAGAAAAATAGATTTATATTATAACATAAAATCATGAAAAAATAATTTTTTAGATGAACAATAGAAAATCAACGATTAATACGATTACGATTCCAAATAATAAGAACATTCAATCAAGCGTTCCAAATGCTAAATAATGTATATACGATCGCAAGACCTTGCTCTGATACCACTGTTGGGATCGGTGCCTAAAATGAAGGCGCAACGGAAGCAACATACGAATCTAATTCGATATGAATCCTTTAAGAGGATCGATCAAGCTACATATATACGAATATTAAAATGAAACAAAGGAAGATCCGAAATCATACCCTCGTAGTCCGTTGATTAGATGGTGCACTCCACGTATGCGATTCCCCAAGCTTTAGGTGATCTTCCCCACAAATCCTATTCGTCAAGCTCTTGAATGATCCAACGCCGAAAACACCGCGTCTCTACTTGCCACGTGCCGGAGAAACGGATGGAACGTCGACCACCCAATTAACCTCCAAGGTTATGGCTAGAAAAGGATGATAGGAGATTGCTAATTAAGATTACAATACTCTAAGTATTTAATCTATATCTTTCAAAAATCTCTCGATTTTTCTCCAAGAAAACTCAATAAAAATGAAGAAGAAGAAGACTTGGAGAAGAATTTTCCCTCTCACTTTTTGCCAAATGAACCGTGTATTTTTCAAGTGGAGGGAGAGAAGTGAAGTCTTCACTTTTATTCTTCAACCCCCAAGTCTAAATAACCAACCAAGATATCACATATGATATTGTCCCCTCAAAGTGTAATGTCTTCCACCAATTAAGGTGGAGACAAAGACCAAGGGAGTTGAGTAGCGGAGGGGGGGGGGGGGGACATCTAGAAGACCCGTACGGGTTTGGTTTGTTTCGGTCTCCGAGAGTCCAAACAGATAAAACCCCAATCCGCCCTGATGTATTTATATCTATTAATTAATCCAATTAATTAATCATATCAAATACAAAATAATATAATTAATATCTCCAAGAAATAATTATTTTCATGAATTAAATTAATCAACCAGTAATTTATTTAATTCATTAGGCCGTAAATTAATTTATGCAATAAATTAATTTAGACATCCAATGTCCCAAAATTAATTAGACATACAATGTCCAATAAATTAGATATCCAATATCTAATATTTATAAAGAGAGAATAAGCTCGATTCATTCTGTCGTCAATCCTATTGCGCGACTCGGTAGGTCCGTCTCAGTTAGCAATGGGAGGAACCAAAGAGTAGTAGCACCACCTAGCCAGCCTGGCGGCCTACACTGTACACCAACAGAGAATGAATGATAGGGATCATTCAAAAACCATTCTGTCGTGAATATCAGTATACGTATAAACCCTTCTTTCAAATGTCCCGATCAAGTTATAGGGTCACGGTCAGTCAAACCCTATATATACTTGACACTATGCATGAGTTAATGCAAATCGAGATCACTGAGCTCTCATGTATCCAATACAACTATCTCCAATGCTTTGGCCAAAGACTTATGATCTCATTTGCCAATAACCGCATAGGACATATAACCCGTTCACTAACAGGAGAAAGAATTCTATCTTGGTATTCAGTAGAACCTGCTACTTGCCCATCAAGACGCACGTCGAGGTTGACCCCCACCTTTCGGTTTTCAGGGTCGATCTACTCTAATGAAAATCTTAACGTCACAAGTATATCCCTACTAAATTCTCAAGTCTAAGGTTCACGAATACCTATCACAACCTTTCGATTCCATCATTGACTGTCCTGGAGTGAAATCCGTGTGACGAATCGAGGGTGAGTCGGTTCGAGTATACTAATCTTATTAGAATACCTATAACGTGTGCTCCCACTAACCATTAGTGTTCGACAGGCACTCTTCAAGTCAAAGAACACGTCATACAGTCTTCATAAAAACTTAATGCCCAGTCAAGTTTCATCGACATGCAAATGATTAAGTATTTGAGCCATAAACCTTTCCAATGCCGATCCCCTTATCCAATAAGGAGTGGAATGTTTTGCTCTCAAATACACGGACTAGTTTCTCTCTCTCTCTCTCTCTCTATATATATATATATATATATATATATATTTATGAGTCATGAATGCCTGTGACTACCAGTAAATAAAGAAACATACAATTGCCTTCTGATAATGATTTACATAATAACAAGTACAATGCCCTCACTCAACATCATCTGAGTGGCATTCCAGGGCATACTCCTAACATTAATGACATACAGTCTATCAGTATAGATACCTTTGCAAACATATTCACCGTTTCTTCTAATAATATCATCACCATCAAAAGAAACTGAATAACCATCACAACTCAATTTAGAAACTGAAATTAAATTCATTCTAAAATCCGGTACCAATAATATATTACTAAAGGCTAATCTTTTATCACTAATCTTCAACTGCATGACTCCTACTGCAATAGCCATAAGCCTGGAATAATCGCCCCAATTGATGGTGATCTCTCCTGCACTAAGTTGCTTGGTTACCTGAAAACCATGCTAGTCAAAGCAAACATAATCAGTAGAGCCTGAATCTACTATCCACAAAGTGGTAGAACAAGCTGTGAAACCTATTTTGACTACTAGTGCACGAGACATACCTTTCTTAAGAGCAGGGCAGCCTGCTTTGAAATGTCTTTTCTGACCGCACTTGTGGCACTTTTCCTTTGGCTTTTTGTTCGCCTCAGGATGAGGAGCCTTGCTCTTTACTTTGAGAGTTGCCACTTGCTCTGGCCCACTTGATTCTTCTTCTTCTTCTTCTTCTTCTTCTTCTTCTTCTTCTTCTTCTTCTTCTTCTTCTTCTTCTTCTTCCCCCACTTGGATTTAGAAGTTGAAACACCAGTTTTCGCAAGAACTTGATACCCTTGTCTGAAGAGTACTTTCGCAGCTTGAAGATCTATCAGCAATTCGGCCAAGGTATACTCCCTACGATTCATATTGTAGTTTAGGCAGAACTGCTCAAAGCTCCTTGATAAGATTCCTAAGATGATATCTGTAACACCCCCAGAGTCATTCGGGAATATTACAGCGCCGTGGGCCCCGGAACGGAACCACAAGACTGAAGGAAATTTTCGCAAACACTTGCAAACGCCCAATAGGCTAACGACGACATTATCTTTAAAAATATCCAAAGACTAAAAAATATGTTTAGCAAGACCGTCATAAAATCTCATTTGAAACCACAAGGCCCGAAATGTCAGAACTCAACAGTTTAAAAACATATGTAAGCTATCGCTTACACGTACCGACAAAATAGTTTAGTAAACGATTGCCAAAGTAACCTAAGTTACCAGATACCAAAATGCCATTTAAAAATACTCACGCAGCGGAAAAAGACAAACAATTGAAAATACTCTAGTAGCGAAATACAAGAACTGATCAGGAAACTCAATACACAATTACATGCCCTAGCCAGTATCCTCCGGGAAGCTCATCTCTTCACGACCGCTACAAGCTCGATAATCCGAGAGCCTAAAAGAAAGCCCACGACGGGGTCAGCCATAATATCCAACAATGATAACCATCACATCACGACAATAATTACATACCAATGAGATACTAAGTAAGAGTACTACCAATGTAATCTTACCGCCATAACTTTAGAAAGTCCACGATTCGTATCCTCAACAATACAGTAAACTAATATGAAATATCTGTACTACATCTCAACAATACCCGAGGTTCTCAAAATATTATCATAACTCACTGCTACGTAAATTCACTAAATCTGGCAAACCCAATCCACCGGGTATCATTATCAAGTCTCAACATGAAAACCGATTGTCCATCAAAGACAAATATCAAAGGAAATACGGAACATACCTCAGAATACGCAATGCCACGATGAATCATGTCAATCTAATCCGAGATCAGATCAATACAACATACGGACATGGTCATAACACAAGACCTACAAATGCATACTCATATGACAACGTCAATATGCTCACATCAATAACGACATTGTATACTTATGGCAACCCATAATATACATATACACAATAACAATCAACACCTGGTAATCCAACGATCCAGCGCACACAGCTATAGATCCCCATGATGATCCCGTCGGACCAACGCATGGTGGCATTACCTGTCCAACGATCCAGCGCACACAACTATAGATATCCCATGTTGATCCCATCGGACCAACGCATGGTGGACATATGACAACAATGCACAACTGCACAAAACAACAGTAAAAAATGTACAACAATAACAATGCACAAATGCATGACAACAACGATACACGAATGTATCACAACATGATCGACACAAATGATAAAGATGATTAAAATACTTGCTCTAAGTCCTTCGAGAGCAATCTCAATATCTAAACCATCACCAACCATTATTCTGAATACTCATCGATCCAAAATGTCACGGACGTTAGATCATTCACGTCTTCGTCTATACCACAATGTATCCTCGATACCAAGTATACCAACAAAAAATGTAAATCATAAACATTATGATTTAATTCCCAAAACGCGAATAGAAATTATAATCCCAAATCTCCTGTGATTACGATTACAAACATTTGTTATACGAATTATAAATGTAACAGCCCAAAAAAACAGTGGCTATTACAGTGCCGTGGACCCCTACTGGGACCCACCAGGCGATATCACAATATACATTTAAAATCTGACAACGTGGCACCGTACCACAATATTTATCAAAACCCCGGTGTGGAGTATGAGTTATTCATGTTTTTAAATACGAGCAAACATACACAGGATCCAAACTCGGTACAGACCATATGACGATGGGCAGTACCTAACAAATTTTAGTACATTCATCCGACACAAAATAAAACGAAAGTCACAATTAAAACATAACCGAACAACCAAAAGACTCGGGGCCCCCGAAATAGCATACATCAGAATCCTCCGTCGCCATTGTGCTCCTCCTGTGCCTTGCCCTTTCCTCGCCCTGAAATACAAGTATTTCGCCCCAAACCACAGGGTCAGCTATAAATGATAATAATTCTCATGACATTATACAATTCATATATACTGATCTCAAAGAAATCCACCGACTACTGAATATACCCCGAAGGCGTATAAACAATCAGTCCCAACTGTCGAACATAACCAAATATACGAACGACCATATACTATGGCTCAAGACGGACGTCAGAGTACGCCCGATCCGGAAATGTGTCCGTGCACATGTCCACCCCGTATATGGAATCCAGAATATACGTGGGACGATGTACCTAATTAGCCTCACGAACTACGTCTCATGTGCACGATCTAAATGCGGAAAACCTCCACGCATGATCATCAAGTGCCCGGCTAAAAATCCTACACATAACAAATCTGCACGCAGATATGACTCCAGAGATGTCACGATACAACATGACAACGAAACTCAACGAATTACACTTTTACCAAGGAATCGAACAACTCACCGAAGTGTCAACAAGCTCAACAATATCAAGGGTCCAAAAGTAACGAACTTGGGAATACAATCCCATGATGAAAACGGGACATCATTAAGAACAACCTCAAGTCACAAGACACAAGTTTATAGGTGTTTCATATACACGAAATGCATAATCATCATAAGAATCCACACATCATTATAACCAAGCAAGATAACTTGCCTCAATTCCGTAGACGAATAATCCTTCCTTGAATGGTCAAACGAACGGTATCCTCGTCTAACAATACTCACGTGAACAAGCAACCTTGAATGAAATATAATTCATTCAACAACACATCTGCGATAATGGTATTATCGCATAAACAATATTCGTAAATTTACTTTGAATAAATCGATTATCCTATTGATCATTTTAATGTTCTTATTACAAATCATCGTATGTTTATCATGTTCATTACATATTCTAACCTTAATGTCAAATTCTTGATGTCTAGTTTATCATCAATGCAATATCGTGAAAATATCTTTTCAAATCATCGACACTTCCAATTACGATATAAGTTGTGTTTAATTACATTCTTCATTATTTTACCAATGATTTCATTCAAAACTTGATTACTATATGAAACATAAGTTTAAGTTTTTAGTGAATTAAGAACATCATCTTAATTTACGCCTCTTGACACGCACGGATTAATGAAATGGAATTCGGCTACTCATCTACCGCATTTGTATCATCATATTCAACACAATTCTCTTAAGAACATTATCAACCTATTAATGTAGTGATTAACACCCTTTAACGAAATCGATAAATTCGAACATATGAAGATTACAACTTCCTTCTATCAACATTCATTGTTTTACTTTGAAGAATTTATTAAAAGCCTAGTTATATCATTGGATACTTGAGATTTTTGAAGTAACTTCATCCATCTAACAAAGATCATCTACAAAGGGTTAACATCATCTTTCCAACAAATTTATTACAAAGGTTTTAGAGGCCAAAAATCATGGTTCCATACTACCTTCAAGAATCAATAGAATGTCCAAGACAAATTTAACATTTCTCACTTTTAATCATTAAGGATATCATCCCTAACATGTTCCTAGTGTTGAGACTAAAATCAACTTCCGATTATCATGCTATACCTCAGGTTTTATGTATATCATTATCAACACAATCACATTATGAAGTTATTTACATCAAGAAGTAACACTAATACCTTCAAAGTTAATCTTCACTTAGTTTGAGCATGATTCAATTAACTTATCATGTTTACACTAGTTTAAACTAACATTATGTGAAGTATTTATCTACTAACATCATCATAAGCATGGAATTGATATGAGTTAAAGAAAGACCAACCTTAAAATGAAGAACAACATCAACACTTCAAGGGATACACTTCAATCTCTAGCTTCTCTAAGTCACCAATCAAGTGTTGAGGCTCCAACACAAGTTAGAAAGGCTTAGAAACGAAGTTGGAAGGGAAAGGAATCGTTCCTCAGTTGGGAGATTGAAAAGGTCGAGTAGGAAGTGAATGGCAAGTCATACTTTTATAATCCGAACTTGACATTACGTGCGTTAACGAACGTGGTTAACGTGCGTTATAGCCTTTACGTCGTAATCTTATGATCATTACGTGCGTAACCAATTTCATCAAATCTCCCGCCTCAAAACACGCGATTCATTACGTCGTAACCAGCGGCTATTACGTGCGTAATAGCCGTTGACTTAGGCTGTCGCGATCGACTCCCGACCACCTACCCTGCTCGGCCCCACCCGCGAAAGGCGGCTTTGGAGGATCTCCCGCATTACGTGCGTTAACGTATTGATGTTACGTCGTAAGGCGGCCTACATAGCGTGCGTTAAGAATACATGTTAACGTCGTTAAGTACTATAACAAGCATAAATGGAATTCTCGCAATATCACCCAACAACTAATATAGTATGAATGACCACGAATCCAACTTAACATAATTCGGTACTTGCTACAACATCACGGATATGGTGCGAAAATACTTAACTTAAATCATGAAATACAATATTAAAGGCGAGGTATTACATACTCCCCCTTAAAAGGAGTTTCGTCCCAGAAACTAATGGGTAAATAGTTCGCGCTATTTAACTCGCATGCTATCTTGATCTCCCACGTAGCTTCCTCGACTCCATGTCTTGACCTTGAATTTTTAATAAGGGAATCGTCTTGTTCCTCGGTTGTTTAATTCTTCTCTCGAGTATACGCACAGTCGTTCTTCATACGAATGGTCGTCGGCTATTTCGACCTCATCGAATTGAATAACGTGACTTGGATCAGCAACATACTTCCTTAACTGAGATACATGGAATACGTTGTGAATCCGACTCAAAGCTGGTGGTAATGCTAAACGATAGGCTAGGTCGCCTACTCGTTCCAGGATCTCAAACGGACCAATATACCTTGGGCTCAATTTGCCTCTCTTCCCGAATCGGAAAACACCTATAGTAGGAGATACTTTGACTAGTACATGGTCACCAACCTCAAACTCGAGTGGTCGTCGACGATTATCTGCATATGATTTCTGGCGGCTTTGGGCCGTTAATAGACGGCTCTTGATCAGGGAAATCTTCTCGCGGGCTGCCAATAACATGTCAGGTTCCGTACCAATAGATTCAGACAATTCATCCCAGCACAAAGGGGACCTACAACGACGACCATACAATGCTTCATAAGGTGCCATCATGATCGAGGCGTGCCAGCTATTATTGTATGTGAATTCTACCAACGGCAGTTGGGCTTCCCAGTCAGGCTTCCAATCGAGAGCACATGCCCTCAACATATCCTCTAGAGTTTGAATTGTCCTCTCAGACTGACCGTCGGTCTGAGGATGAAAAGCCGTACTGAAGTTCAACTGTGTACCCATAGCACGATGAACCGCCTTCCACAAGTGCGACACGAACCGTCCGTCCCGATATGATACAATACTCTTAGGGGTGCCATGCAGTCTCACAATCTCTTTGATGAATAATTGGGCCAATCTCTCAGGGCCCCAAGTGTCCTTGATCTCCAAGAAGTGGGCTGATTTAGTCAATCGATCCACAACCACCCAAATCGTATTCATGCCTCGACGGCTCGTCGGCAAACTAGTAATAAAATCCATCGATACGTCTTCCCACTTCCACTCGGGAATCGGAAGCGGTTTCATCATGCCTGCTGGTCGTTGATGCTCAATCTTGACCTGCTGACAGGTCAAACATTTCGAAATGAATTCGGCAACCTCCTGTTTCATGTTACCCCACCAATAATACGGCTTCAAATCCTTATACATTTTGTTCGATCCCGGGTGTATGGAATACGGGGTAGCATGAGTCTCCTTTAGAATAGTATTCCTCAACTCTTCGTCTGCTGGTACACATACTCGATTTTTAAAGCGTAACAGTCCATCCTCGTGAACCACAAATCCAGGGGCCTTCCCCTGATCGATTTCTCCTCGAACTCTGGATAAGAATGGGTCCGTCATCTGTTTCGTCCTGATCGTCTCATCAAGGGACGGTGAAATCTCAAGCATGCACGATTGTCCACGAATGCGTTGTATCCAGACCTCAATCTCTGGTCTCATGAACTCTAATTGCAACTCCCTCTGGGCGGTCAAACGAGCTAGTATCTGCTCCTGCACCGTCTTGCGGCTCAAGGCATCGGCAACCACGTTTGCCTTGCCTGGATGATAAAGTATCTCGATATCATAGTCTTTGATTAGATCTAACCACCTCCTTTGTCTCATGTTCAACTCCTTCTGGGTAAAAATATACTTCAGGCTCTTGTGGTCCGTAAAATCTGGCAGGCAACTCCATACAGGTAGTGGCGCCAGATTTTTAAAGCAAACACTACGGCTGCTAACTCCAAGTCATGAGTCAGGTAGTTGACCTCATAAGGGCCTTGGCAATGCGGGACGCATAGGCTTTCACTTTCCCGTACTGCATTAACACGCAGCCCAAGGCCTGCCTCGATGCATCGCTATATCGCGAATCCTTAGTTCCTCTAGGTAGTACCAAAACAGTGCTGAAATTAATCGACCTTTGAGTTCATCAAAACTTTGTTGGCGGGCTTCCGACCACAAGTACTTCTTATCTTTTCTCAACAGATTAGTCATCGGTTGAGCAATTTTGGAAAATCCTTCCACGAATAAATGCATGTAATAGCTTTGCTAGACCCGAAAACTACGAACTTCCTTCACGTTCTTCGGGGGTAGCCAGTCTCGGATAGCTTCCGTCTTTTGTGGGTCTACTCTCACTCCCTCCGCTGATATCACATGACCTAGAAAAATAACTTCAGGCATCCAGAATTCACACTTAGAAAATTTTCCATAGAGTTGTTCTCACCTTAACGCATCGAGAACCTGGCGGCGGTGACAGTCATGCTCCTCATGATCACGAGAGTAGACCAAGATATCGTCAATAAAAACGACTACAAAACGATCCAGATAATTAATAAAAACCCGATTCATCAATTCCATGAATACTGCAGGTGCATTAGTCAGTTCGAATGGCATGACAACGAACTCATAATGCCCATAGCGAGTGCGAAAAGCTGGCTTCGGGACGTCAGACTCTCGAATCCGCAATTGGTGGTACCCGGACCTCAAGTCGATCTTGGAAAATACAGCGGCTCCCTGGAGCTGATCCAATAGATCATCGATGCGAGGTAAAGGATACTTGTTCTTAATTGTTACTTTGTTAAGCTCCCGGTAATCAATACACAAACGCGCCGATCCGTCCTTCTTAAAATCACGAATAACAAGGCGCTCCCCAAGGGGATGCCTTTGGGCCGAACATATCCTTTCTCAGTTAATTCTTCGAGTTGTCTTTTCAACTCCTGCATCTCAGTCGGGGCCATACGATATGGTGCTTTCGAAAGCGGGGATGTCCCTGGCTCCAACTCAATAGTGAATTCCACCTCTCGCTGTGGGGGTATTCCTGGAAGCTCGTCTGGAAATACATCTGGATAATCTTGAACTACTGGAATATCAATCAATTTGACTGGCCGGTCAGCTGTCTTAGTCATGTAACACCAATAACCAATGCATCCCTGGTTCAGTAATCTCATAGCCTTCATAGCGCTGATGACTCTCCCAGAATGATTGGGATTATCACCCCGAAAAATACACTCGACGCCATCATCCGATGTGACGGTCACCATTCGCTTACGGATGCTAAGGATGGCATCATGACGATCCATCCAGTCGATACCCAAGATTACATCATCTTTAGGTAAATCAACTACAATTAAGTCGGACAACCACTCACGGTTGTTCATGCTAATCGGACAGTTCTGTACTTCACGACTCCCAATAATTCTTCTACCATCAGGTAGACCAATTACATAAGGTTCACAATCGGTAACACGATTCAAATGCAAACGACTCAAACAAGAACTAGGCAAAAAGGAGTGTGAAGCACCAGTATCAAAAAGAACACAAACGGGCTGAGAGTGGATCTCGAGAGTACCTGCAATCATGCTGGCTTCGGGATCATCAGCTTTCTTCATCTCGTAGACTCTGGGTTTTGCAACCCCGGAAGCAGGTGTACCAACTTGATTTCCACGGCCCATCCCTTTGTTCGCCCCGGTAGTCTGGTAAGAAGCGGATGGAGGAGCATGTTCCTGAACAGAAGACTTTACTGGAGCAAGAGATGCTACTGGAGCACGCCCGAGTCCACCCCGGCAATAGCGAGCACGATGACCGTTCTTCCCGCAAGTGTGATAGGCAACGGCCGGCTTCGGACACTTGGAGTTGATATGCCCCTGGTCCCCACAGTTATAACACACGACAGGTGAGCTGATTGCCCGAGAGTGCGTTCCTGCCGGTTTCGGTGCCATAGGTGGCCGCTCAGAAGGATTTGGTACAGGCTAGGGTTTCTTGAATACCCCCCGGTTACTGTCTCCTTGGGTCTGGTTCCTGGATCTCTTGTTGGAAAACTGAGGCTGCTTCTTAGAAATCTCTTTCGCAGTAAGTTCATACTCCAAAGCCTTCTCAATAAACTCCGGTAAGGTCGTACAGTGGTGATTGAGTAATTGCATCCTCATTCGGGGTTTAAGCCTCTTGAGGAAATATTTGATCTTATCAGCTTCCGAACGGACAACTGACGTAGCAAAAGGGATAAGTGCTTGGAATTTTTCGGCAATTGCTAACACATCCTCGTCTTCCGTTGGGTCGGGGTTTAGTAATTCGGACAGTTTGGCTTCACGGAGGGGTGCAGGATAGTAACGATCTAGCATAAGATTCTTGAATTCCTCCCAAGTACTCGCGCCTTCGGCAGGCCTCACAGAAAGCCACCAAGTATGGGCACTCTTACTAAGGTAGTAGGCTGCCACAGCAACTCGATTTTCCTCTGGGCACTCCACCATCTCGAACAGTTTCTTGAAATGCTCTATCCAGTGTACAATGTCAGCAGGCTCAGATGAGCCTTCAAAAGTCGGAGGTCGCTGACGTGATATGTCGCTAATAATCCGACTCACGATCCCGCCAGGCACCAGAGGCGGAGGCTGTTGTCCCTGCTGTTGACCAGTAGTATTCCTCTGCATAGTTTCCATCAGCTGACCCATTTGGGTCATCTGGGCCATCATGCCCTGCATCACGGTGTAAGGATCGGCACGTGCATTCTCTCCGGTGTGGTGTGATTGGTCCCTAGAAGGCGAATCACTGCCTGCGGAACTCTGTTTCACATTCGCGCGTCTGTTAGCTCGTGGTATCGGAATTCGGCCTCTTCCGCGGCCTCGTCCCCCTCTGCCACGGCCTCTAAGGTTCCTTTCCATACTGAAAGAATCAAGTCACAAGTACAGTTCGATTTATCAATCATAATTTATGCTAAGTTAATAGCAACAGGGAATTTCCTATCCAACAAAGCAGTTGTAAAGAATCACCGGCACTACAAGTGTTACACACTCAATATCATATCAACATTAAGTCGAAACAATTCCAATCACATAATTAATTTAGGTTCTCCTCAAACAGATGAATTTTGCCTCATGGTAGCAAGATGCCAAGATAAGTAAGGAGACCAATACATCGTCAATATCATGCCAGTAATCAAATTATGGTTCATGAGAACATACCGTATTCGACGGGTCACGCGCTTGCACAGGTTACACGTGGCACGAAGTTTTCTTGATGCTATTTCGATTCTACAATGACTCAAAATAAAAACACACTCTCCGATACCATCTTCTGTAACAGCCCAAAAAAACAGTGGCTATTACAGTGCCGTGGACCCCTACTGGGACCCACCAGGCGATATCACAATATACATTTAAAATCTGACAATGTGGCACCGTACCACAATATTTATCAAAACCCCGGTGTGGAGTATGAGTTATTCATGTTTTTAAATACGAGCAAACATACACAGGATCCAAACTCGGTACAGACCATATGACGATGGGCAGTACCTAACAAATTTTAGTACATTCATCCGACACAAAATAAAACGAAAGTCACAATTAAAACATAACCGAACAACCAAAAGACTGGGGCCCCGAAATAGCATACATCAGAATCCTCCGTCGCCATTGTGCTCCTCCCGTGCCTTGCCCTTTCCTCGCCCGAAATACAAGTATTTCGCCCAAACCACGAGTCGGCTATAAATGATAATAATTCTCATGACATTATACAATTCATATATACTGATCTCAAAGAAATCCACCGACTACTGAATATACCCCGAAGGCGTATAAACAATCAGTCCCAACTGTCGAACATAACCAAATATACGAACGACCATATACTATGGCTCAAGACGGACGTCACAGTACGCCCGATCCGGAAATGTGTCCGTGCACATGTCCACCCCGTATATGGAATCCAGAATATACATGGGACGATGTACCTAATTAGCCTCACGAACTACGTCTCGTGTGTGTAACACCCCCCGAGATATTCGGAGAATATCACAGCGCCGTAAATCCCGACCTGGGATTCACTAGGCTTATCTCACTCACAACGTATTACGTTTAATAAAGTCTACTCGGGAAACAATAAACTCGATACAACCAAGGAAGTTCAACCACGGACAAACAATAACATGAAGAAATACAAGAAGTTGTACGACAGTGGAAAAGGACTTTCCTAAAGTACTCGAGTACCACTTATTATTACAAGGATAAAATGGACCGAAGAGAACAACGACCAAACAATGTAGAACACAACTAGCCACAGTATCACGCCTCGCCATCCTCATCGTATCGTCCCGGCGCTCGCTCGTAAGGTTCCTTAGGACCTGAAAAACACCAAAGTAATTTTCCCCAAACGAGAGGGGTTAGGGCAAGTATTACAAGTGAAATGTCAAGTCTTATACATAAAAGCATATGCACCAATTCAAAGCCATGATAATGATTTTCTGGAAAATACAATTATCCAAACATATTTGGAAATGATGATATCTCTTGATTAACCGTGGACTCGACAATGCGCGAATCCCTCCTCGACCCCGTCGGATCATCTCGGAGTGGCTAACCCAAATGTTCACGGAACCGACATAAGCGGAACCCTCCTCGACCCCGTCGGGTCCTCTCGGAGTGAAAGAAAGCAACTCTCACAATCACATGCATTACTTTTCACATTTAAGAACATAACTTTCACAAGAATCACTTGTCTGGAAACGAGAGGAAAAGGGTACGAACGACAAGGTACCAAGATTGAAGGATTCGACAACTCCGAACCTAGACAAGTTCGTAATTCAATTATCAAAACTCCATCGGTATGAAAATAAGTTGGAATCACTCGAATTTACTACCCGATACATGTGTTAGGAAATAATTCTCTTAGATAGTGAATCGCAAGTCAAATATCCCAAATACTCAAGAACTCCGGAAATATACCAATAAATTCGTAGGAAAACATGTATCCAAGGTAGATAACTTGAAATCGATATACTCTAACATCACAACAAGCTGGATCGAAGAAATCGGATGGAAAATCCCCAAATCCCGAAAATCTAGGGTTGTGAGAATTTTACCTTGATTTGGAGCGGTGGAGAGGATTAAACGTTGATAAATCCGAACTAGAAACTCAAAGGTGTTGCTAGATAATTGCAGCTCGAAGAACTCCTCACAAATCGCCCGGAATCGCCTAAAATCGTCCAAGGAGGTGAAGGAAGGAAGAAATGACGATTTGGGAACGGAAATGTCCTATTTATACTAAATAGGGATTAGCGTGCGCTATTCATGAAAAATAGCGCGCGCTATCGGACTCACCAGCAATCCGGTAGCCTGCGGTTCGCTGGCGTCGTACGCTAACACTCGCTCATAGCGTGCGCTAGTTACCCCAATTAGCGTGCGCTAATTACTTCTAATAGCGTGCGCTACTCGGTAGTCGGTGTCGATCCAGAACCTACCGTCCTCGGCTCTGCTCTCTTTAGCGCACGTTACTTAGTAACGTAGCGTGCGCTACCATCAAAATCTAGCGTACGCTACGGTCACACCTAGCGTACGCTAGGAATTCCCTTTCCGATCCGGTAGCTCTTTGGTGTCCGACTCAATACATTAGTAGCGTGCGCTAATGATAATGGATAGCGTGCGCTACCCTCATTAAATTAGCGTGCGCTTACATGTGTGCGTAGCGTGCGCTACCCATTACACGAAGGTAGTAGGATCGCATCAAGGATCCGAAAGCGGCGATCCGAACAAGAAAAGGGGTAAATCCATTGACAAGAGTTCCAAGATCCATATAAGCTTACCAAACACTTATACGAGCGTAAAAATTACAAAGTACAAGAGTAGAAGATTTACAAAAAGTACAGTATTACATCCTCCCTCTAAAATGAAGTTTCGTCCCGAAACTTAAGAAATGAATAACTCGGGGTATCTAGTGCGCATGCTCTCTTCGGTTTCCCACGTCGCTTCCTCAACTCCGTGTCGTGACCACTGAACTTTAACCAACGGTATGGTTTTGTGCCGGAGTTGCTTTACTCGATGCTCTAGTACTTTCACCGGCTTCTCTTCAAATGTGACATCCTCTGCGATCTCGATGTCCCCGTAATCAATGATAAGACTCGGGTCAGGGACGTATCTCCTCAGTTGGGAAACATGGAACACACTGTGAACATGGCTAAGGGCTGGAGGTAAAGCCAATCGATAGGCCAGTTCCCCAATTCTGTCGAGAATCTCAAAAGGTACAATATATCTCGGACTAAGTTTGCCCCTTTTTCCGAACCTGAAGACTCCTCTAATCGGTGATACTTTGAGTAGGACATGATCACCCACATCAAATTCCAAAGGCCGACGACGATTGTCAGCGTAGGATTTTTGTTGACTCTGAGCGGTTAACAGTCGGTCTCGGATGATGGAAATCTTCTCTTTAGTTTTCATCAACATATCGGGTTCCGTCCCGACTAAATCTGAAGCTTCATCCCAACAAAGTGGAGATCTACACCGCCTACCATACAATGCCTCAAAAGGTGCCATCTTGATCGATGCGTGCCAGCTATTATTGTAAGTGAACTCGATCAAAGGTAGGTGCATTTCCCAATCGGTACTCCAATTCAGGGCACACGCCTCGCATATCTTCCAATGCGGATCGTCCGCTCGGTCGGCCGACCGTCGGTGAGGGTGGAAGGAAGTACTCAACCTCAATTCGGTGCCCAATGCTTGATGGACCGCCTTCCAAAAATGCGACACGAAACGACCGTCACGATCGGAAACAATAGACTTTGGCGTACCGTGTAATCTCACAATCTCCGATATAAAAATCCGGGACAATCGCTCCGGTCCCCACGTGTCCTTAATGCCAAGAAAATGTGCCGACTTAGTTAACCGGTCAACAACAACCCAAATCATATTCATCCCGACTTAGTCCTCGGCATCCGGTGATGAAATCCATGGTAATATCCTCCCATTTCCATTCGGGAATAGGGAGAGGTTTCAACGGCCCGGCCGTTGATGCTCAATTTTGACTTGTTGACATGTCAAACACCTTGACACAAACTCGGTGACATCTCTCTTCATATTATTCCACCAAAAACTCCTTTTAAGATCCTTGTACATTTTACTCGTCCTGTGATGGATCGAGTAAGGTGTAGCATGGGCTTCTCGGAGTATTCTCTGTCTCGATTCCGAGTCATTGAACACAAATCCTACCTTGAAATTTCAAAATGCCATCCTCATGGATCATAAAACCAGGGGCTTTCCCTTTTTCCACGTCCGCCTTGATTGAACAAGCATTGGGTCATTCTCTGTTTTTCCCCGACGTCGTCGATCAAGGACGGAATAGCCTCAAGAGTACACATCTGACCCTGAATCCGTTGGATCCGTACTTCGACTCCTGCTCAATTAACTCCCGTCGATCTTAACTTGAGGCGTAAGGGCCTCAAGCATATGAAGAGATATCGACTTCGGCTCAACGCATCAGCTACAACGTTAGCCTTTCCTGGATGGTAAAGGATTTCCAGATCATAATCCTTTATCAGCTCTAACCAACGTCGTTGTCTCATATTCAGCTCTTTCTGGCTAAAAATATACTTTAGGCTCTTGTGGTCGGTATAAATTCGACATGAAGAACCGTACAAATAGTGACGACAGATCTTCAGTGCAAACACTACAACAGCTAATTCCAAATCATGGGTAGGATAATTCAGCTCATACGGTTTAAGTTGCCGTGAAGCATAGGCAATCGTCTTATCATGCTGCAAGAGTACGCACCCGAGTCCTTGTCCTGATGCGTCACAATAAACTGAATACCCACCGACTCCACAGGGTAGGGCTAAAACCGGCGCGGTAGTCGGCGCCTTTTCACTCTTGAAACTCTGTTGTCTCTCTTCATTCCATTCGAACCTTTCGGACTTCTGGAGTATTTGAGTAAGTGGTCGATCAAGTTTGGAGATGACCTCGTCGAACCTCCGGTAGTATCCGGGCAGACCCAAAAAGCTACGTAGCTCCTTCACATTCCCGGGTGGAGCCCAATCTAACATCGCCTCAATTTTACGGGGATCTACAGAACCCCTTCCGCTGAAATCACATGTCCGAGAAACATGACTTCCTTCAGCCAGAATTCACACTTAGAAAACTTTGCATAGAGGTGCTGAGTCCTCAAAATCTCCAATACCAATCGCAAATGCCGAGCGTGTTCCTCTTCATCTCGAGAGTAGACCAAAATATCGTCGATAAAAACGACTACACAGTTATCAAGATGCTCAATAAATATTTTATTCATCAATTGCATAAATATCGCCGGTGCGTTGGTTAACCCAAAAGGCATAACCACAAACTCATAGTGTCCATACCTCGTACGGAAAGCAGTTTTAGGAACGTCGGATTCCTTAATGCGAAGTTGATAGTAACCGGACCTCAAATCAATTTTCGAGAACACCGCGGCTCCCTGCAATTGATCAAACAAATCATCGATACGCGGCAAAGGGTATTTATTCTTAATGGTCACTTTGTTCAGTTCCCGATAATCAATACACAAACGTAGTGAACCATCTTTCTTCCTTACGAACAAGACCGGTGCACCCCATGGCGAGGCACTGGGTCTAATATACCCTTTATCCAACAACTCTCCCAGTTGTTTCTTCAACTCTTGCATTTCTGAAGGTGCCATACGATACGGTGCCTTAGAAATCGGGGTTGCTCCTGACTCCAAATCAGTTGTAAATTCAACTTCCTGCCCCGGTGGTAGTCCCGGTAATTCGTCTGGGAAAACATCCGGAAAATTACTTACAACCGGAATCGAGGGAAGTTCAACTTTCCCATCTTCGACTTTCATGGCATAACACCAATACCCAACACAACCCTTTCTAATAAGTTTTGTCACCTTCAAGGCACTAATCAAAAATTTCTGACATCCCCTCTTGTACCCCGCGAAATGGTGTTCGGTACCGTCTTTGGCTAACATCGATATGATCTTCGTGTGATAATTCATTACCGCACCGTGTCTATCGAGCCAATCATCACCGAGGATTAGATCTTCATCAACAATGTCTACGACTATCAAATTCGAAAACCACACTCTCTCAGCGATTAACACCGGACAATCTCTAACTTCCTTGTCTCCCACGATTCTATCACCACTGGGCAACTTAACCACAAAGGACTCACAAGGAGACAAGCCCTCAATATTCAATCGACGCACACAATCCAAAGAGATGAACGAATGAGAAGCACCAGAATCAAAAAGCACTCTAACTGGATGAGACAAAAGAGAAATGATACCTGTTGCCATGGTAGCCTCGGGATCTCCAGCTTTCCTCATCTCATAGACACGAGGTTGCACCGAACCAAAGACTGGAGCTCCCCTCTAACAGGTCGACCACGGCCTCCGCCTCGACCATAACTCGGGATGGTTGACCGTGGATGACTTCCGATTAACACTCGGTTCTCCAGCGTAGGGGCTATTGCACGAGTTCCAAGTGGGGTTTCTTCTTCCGTACAAGTACATGGCTCTGTGGCCTTCCCGCCGCAATTAAAACACCTCAATGGGGGTAGACCACAATCACGATTAATATGGCCTGCCGCCACAATTAAAACATGTCACAACCCGGTTGGACGCATTAGCACCAGCTACGAAATTCCGTTTACCTCCCGATGCACGGGAAGACCCTTTGGTTGTATAGCTTGCCGATCGCGATCCCCGCGGGTTGCCACCTCTACCGCTAGAAAACTTTCCGGTGGTCTTCGCTTCTTACTCTCACTTGTCGTTTGGTAGGTGTGAAGGACATATCATAGGCTAGTGCCCTATCTTGATACTCCTTCAATGTGGCGCAAGCGAAGCCCGACATATAGTGCCGAACTTTTGGCTTCATTCGCATGTCAAAGTGACGAATTCTATCTCTCTCTTCCCTCACTTGATTTTTCACATGGTTGAGTTGACGGTTGTATTCAATGATTGCCCGAGATACAGGGACATCCCGGGGTTTAGCTTCATAAAAGGCTCGAATCCTGGCCTCTGAACAGGCCACGGGCGTAACTCGGCCTCCATCAATTCCTTAAACTCATCCCATGAAACCTCACGATCCCGAGGTGCAACGGCTTGCCACCAGATAGCCGCATCCCTTGATAGGAAGTCTTGGACAATGGCACCTTACGTGCCTCTGGACAATTCACGGCCATGAAAACTTTATTCATCTCATTAATCCAATCTTCCCACCGATCGGATCATTTGCACCAATAAATTGGGAGGGCGCATACGAATAACATCTTGTAACCACTTCTCGGCCCAGTGTCGCAACAGGAGGTGGTTGGTTAAGCTGCATCGCCTAGGTTAAAAGAGCCATTTGGTTCGCCACTTGTTGCGATATGGTGGCAACACCCACATCCGGTTGGCTCCTGTAGAAGTTCCCAGGCCGGTTGACGGCTCCTGATGACTACCGGTGCTAGGTTGAATAGAGTCCGACAAGCTAGGCGTAGCTGAGCCTTCTACCGAGCTGAGGGACATGGCCGCTCCACCGGCTGCGCCACGCCCTCGGCCACGACCACGACCACGGCCGCGTCCACGTCCTCTACCAGTTGACATTCTAAAGAAAAAATGTAAGTAAAATCATAAGAATAGCTCAAAGCAATGACATCTAGAATATGGACTTCTCATGTCCCATAATCGAATGATAGTGAGTGAATGAAGAGGGTAAATAAGTTAGGGAACTTACGAGTACCGGTCGTACGAGATGACGGCAATACATGATACTGTGTCCATGGAATAGTACATTTAGACCCAGCAATCCGACAGCCTAGGTATCCATAAACCTAAGCTCTGATACCAAATTCTGTAACACCCCCCGAGATATTCGGAGAATATCACAGCGCCGTAAATCCCGACCTGGGATTCACTAGGCTTATCTCACTCACAACGTATTACGTTTAATAAAGTCTACTCGGGAAACAATAAACTCGATACAACCAAGGAAGTTCAACCACGGACAAACAATAACATGAAGAAATACAAGAAGTTGTACGACAGTGGAAAAGGACTTTCCTAAAGTACTCGAGTACCACTTATTATTACAAGGATAAAATGGACCGAAGAGAACAACGACCAAACAATGTAGAACACAACTAGCCACGGATCACGCCTCGCCATCCTCATCGTATCGTCCCGGCGCTCGCTCGTAAGGTTCCTTAGGACCTGAAAAACACCAAAGTAATTTTCCCCAAACGAGAGGGGTTAGGGCAAGTATTACAAGTGAAATGTCAAGTCTTATACATAAAAGCATATGCACCAATTCAAAGCCATGATAATGATTTTCCGGAAAATACAATTATCCAAACATATTTGGAAATGATGATATCTCTTGATTAACCGTGGACTCAACAATGCGCGAATCCCTCCTCGACCCGTCGGATCATCTCGGAGTGGCTAACCCAAATGTTCACGGAACCGACATAAGCGGAACCCTCCTCGACCCCGTCTGGTCCTCTCGGAGTGAGCAAGCAACTCTCACAATCACATGCATTACTTTTCACATTTAAGAACATAACTTTCACAAGAATCACTTGCACGAAACGAGAGGAAAAGGGTACGAACGACAAGGTACCAAGATTGAAGGATTCGACAACTCCGAACCTAGACAAGTTCGTAATTCAATTATCAAAACTCCATCGGTATGAAAATAAGTTGGAATCACTCGAATTTACTACCCCGATACATGTGTTCCGGAAATAATTCTCTTAGATAGTGAATCGCAAGTCAAATATCCTAAATACTCAAGAACTCCGGAAATATACCAATAAATTCGTAGGAAAACATGTATCCAAGGTAGATAACTTGAAATCGATATACTCTAACATCACAACAAGCTGGATCGAAGAAATCGGATGGAAAATCCCCAAATCCCGAAAATCTAGGGTTGTGAGAATTTTAACTTGATTTGGAGCGGTGGAGAGGATTAAACGTTGATAAATCCGAACTAGAAACTCAAAGGTGTTGCTAGATAATTGCAGCTCGAAGAACTCCTCACAAATCGCCCGGAATCGCCTAAAATCGTCCAAGGAGGTAAAGGAAGGAAGAAATGACGATTTGGGAACGGAAATGTCCTATTTATACTAAATAGGGATTAGCGTGCGCTATTCATGAAAAATAGCGCGCGCTATCGGACTCACCAGGCAATCCAGTAGCCTCTGCCAGTTCCGCTAGCATACGCTAACACCTGCTCATAGCGTGCGCTAGTTACCCCAATTAGCATGCGCTAATTACTTCTAATAGCGTGCGCTACCTGGTAGTCAGTGTCCAGTCCAGAACCTACTGTCCCCAGCTCTGCTCTCTTTAGCGCACGTTACTCTAGTAACGTAGCGTGCGCTACCATCAAAATCTAGCGTACGCTACCAGTCACACCTAGCGTACGCTAGGAATTCCCTTATCCAGTCCAGTAGCTCCGGATGTCCCTCAATACATTAGTAGCATGCGCTAATGATAATGGATAGCGTGCGCTACCCTCACTAAATTAGCGTGCGCTGCTGTGTGCGTAGCGTGCGCTACCCATTACGAAGGTAGTAGGATCGCATCAAGGATCCGAAACTGACGATCCGAACAAGAAAAGGGGTAAATCCAATTGACAAGAGTTCCAAGATCCATATAAGCTTACCAAACACTTATACGAGCGTAAAAATTACAAAGTACAAGAGTAGAAGATTTACAAAAAGTACGGGTATTACAGTGTGCACGATCTAAATGCGGAAAACCTCCACGCATGATCATCAAGTGCCCGGCTAAAAGTTCTACACATAACCAATCGGCACGCAGATATGACTCCAGAGATGTCACGATACAACATGATAACGAAACTCAACGAATTACACTTTTACCAAGGAATCGAACAACTCACCGAAGTGTCAACAAGCTCAACAATATCAAGGGTCCAAAAGTAACGAACTTGGGAATACAATCCCATGATGAAAACGGGACATCATTAAGAACAACCTCAAGTCACAAGACACAAGTTTATAGGTGTTTCATATACACGAAATGCATAATCATCATAAGAATCCACACATCATTATAACCAAGCAAGATAACTTGCCTCAATTCCGTAGATGAATAATCCTTCCTTGAATGGTCAAACGAACGGTATCCTCGTCTAACAATACTCACGTGAACAAGCAACCTTGAATGAAATATAATTCATTCAACAACACATTCGTACGATAATGGTATTATCGCATAAACAATATTCGTAAATTTACTTTGAATAAATCGATTATCCTATTGATCATTTTAATGTTCTTATTACAAATCATCGTATGTTTATCATGTTCATTACATATTCTAACCTTAATGTCAAATTCTTGATGTCTAGTTTATCATCAATGCAATATCGTGAAAATATCTTTTCAAATCATCGACACTTCGAATTACGATATAAGTTGTGTTTAATTACATTCTTCATTATTTTACCAATGATTTCATTCAAAACTTGATTACTATATGAAACATAAGTTTAAGTTTTTAGTGAATTAAGAACATCATCTTAATTTACGCCTCTTGACACGCACGGATTAATGAAATGGAATTCGGCTACTCATCTACCGCATTTTTATCATCATATTCAACACAATTCTCTTAAGAACATTATCAACCTATTAATGTAGTGATTAAAACCCTTTAACGAAATCGGTAAATTCGAACATATGAAGATTACAACTTCCTTCTATCAACATTCATTGTTTTACTTTGAAGAATTTATTAAAAGCCTAGTTATATCATTGGATACTTGAGATTTTTGAAGTAACTTCATCCATCTAACAAAGATCATCTACAAAGGGTTAACATCATCTTTCCAACAATTTTATTACAAAGGTTTTAGAGGCCAAAAATCATGGTTCCATACTACCTTCAAGAATCAATAGAATGTCCAAGACAAATTTAACATTTCTCACTTTTAATCATTAAGGATATCATCCCTAACATGTTCCTAGTTTTGAGACTAAAATCAACTTCCGATTATCATGCTATACCTCAGGTTTTATGTATATCATTATCAGCACAATCACATTATGAAGTTATTTACATCAAGAAGTAACACTAATACCTTCAAAGTTAATCTTCACTTAGTTTGAGCATGATTCAATTAACTTATCATGTTTACACTAGTTTAAACTAACATTATGTGAAGTATTTATCTACTAACATCATCATAAGCATGGAATTGATATGAGTTAAAGAAAGACCAACCTTAAAATGAAGAACAACACCAACACTTCAAGGGATACACTTCAATCTCTAGCTTCTCTAAGTCACCAATCAAGTGTTGAGGCTCCAACACAAGTTATAAAGGCTTAGAAACGAAGTTGGAAGGGAAAGGAATCGTTCCTCAGTTGGGAGATTGAAAAAGGTCGAGTAGGAAGTGAATGGCAAGTCATACTTTTATAATCTGAACTTGACATTACGTACGTTAACGAACGTGGTTAACGTACGTTATAGCCTTTACGTACGTAATCTTATGATCATTACGTACGTAACCAATTTCATCAAATCTCCCTGCCTCAAAACACGCAGTTCGTTACGTACGTAACCAGGCAGCTATTACGTACGTAATAGCCGTTGACTTGGCTGTCGCGATCGACTCCCGACCACCTACCCATGCTCGGCCCCACCAGCCGAAAGGCGGACTGCTGGAGGATCTTCCGCATTACGTACGTTAACGTATTGATGTTACGTACGTAAGGCGGCCTACATAGCGTACGTTAAGAATACATGTTAACGTACGTTAAGTACTATAACAAGCATAAATGGAATTCTCGCAATATCACCCAACAACTAATATAGTATGAATGACCATGAATCCAACTTAACATAATTCGTCGGTACTTGCTACAACATCACAGATATGGTGCGAAAATACTTAACTTAAATCATGAAATACAATATTAAAGGCGAGGGTATTACAATAAATGAATGAAACGAAAACCATTCATTAAATATTATAAACTGAGCAAGTAATAACTTGCCTCGATACTGATGAATCTGTTACCAATTCCATTGCCATCATCTACAAGTCCCTTGGCCCTGATCAATGCAATTCACGAACATTCTCGAACACGACCGCAAAGCATGGTTCTAATCACCGATCAATAATCTCAACCTATTACAATAATCGATAAACAACAAGTTCAATAACAATCAACAATCGATAAAACCAATTCACAATCCCAACGGCTCAACAATATCTCGATTAACCACTAGACTGATTAATCCAACTCAAACCAACACGAATTCACAACCACAACACGAAAATACTGCACTGTCTGCCTACTTAGCGCACGTTAATCATATACCATAGCATGCGCTAAGTCGCCCCCGTTAGCGTGCGCTAGACAGTAAGCTTAGCGTGCGCTAATGCTGTACAGATGCATGCTTTCCAAGCATCGACTAACACCTTGCGACTACGAATACGAATGAAAAGGAAATCATGCTCCAAGATTAACAATAACTTTTCCAAGTTCAATCTCATCACCATACTCGAAATCATATTCGTGTTCTTATACGAATATTATATCAAAACACATATCTTAGCTCTAGATACGAATATCCTATATTCATATCCAACACACCAACACCTTCTATACATAATCATCATATCATATTATTCAAGAGTTCTTCAAGAATATAAAATATCCGAAATCACATTCAAAACTACATAGCCCGATGTATATATCATCATGAAGAAGATATCAACAACAACATCAATAATCAGACCAACCCGATAACAAGGATCATATCATACTTAATCTGGAATACAACCTCATATCATGATTCATATGAAATCAACATACTTCAGAAATCCATCTTTCATCGGGTTAAACGAAACACAATTCTTAAAGCATGGAGAATCATAAATAACATCCGAAAACTCTTATCAAAATCCCATTAAATCTCATATAACATCATCACAAGATAATCCAACTCGCTTCCTCACAAGTAATCATCCTTAAAAACGAACCACCATCAAAGGGATACGAAATTACCTTGTATAGATGAACCAAGAAGAAGAATAATTGAACTCCTTTCCAAGAATCATGAATAACTTCAAGAACAAGGCTTTAATCCATGCTCTCCACCTTAATCTTATTAAAGATCATTATCTCTCAGTGTTTGGGAACCTCAAATACCTCTCAAGGCTCTCTCTCTATCGGTTCACATGAAGAAATGGATGGAAATGACGAATAATGGCCAACTGCACTTATATATATATACACATTATTAACGTACGCTAACATTTTCATTTAACGTACATTACACGCTTAACGTGCAATAACTGTCTTTGTTAGCGTGCGCTATCGCAGTCCAGAGGCTACTGCCTTACTGCATGAAATGATTTACGTACGCAATGCCCATGCAATAGCGTATGTAAAGGCCTATATTTAGCGTACGCAAACCTTCCACCATAGCGTGCGCTACTCATAGTTGACTTGCTACATTCTGCACCTACCCCCGTGTCCCTACATGCCGAAAGTAACCTGACAAAGCCAAGATTCCTTTGGTCCAATCTGATTAGCGTGCGCTAGCAATATACATTAGCGTGCGCTAATCCTTCATAACAGACATCCGTTGACTTCATCAGCACATGCGCCGACAGTGGCCGGGTCCACACATAGATCCTTTTGATCTGTTCTGCACTAGCGTACGCTATCTTTTACCATTAGCGTGCGCTAAACCTTCACGATAGTGTGCGCTAGGCATGTATATTAGCGTGCGCTAATAATGCTACACTTAGCCATTTTCAGCTATTCTTGTCCAACGTCTCAACATACAGAATACGAACATACGACATACTGAATACGTATACTCAACACATTATATCCTCAAATGCAATTGTCGACCAAATACGACAATTATACCAATACTGACATCTCAGTCCTTCATTTATTTTATCCATACTGTACATATTCCATGTTGTACAACATAACTCGGATAAAATAATATTAAACAATAGTAGTAGAAATTCCGGATATTATAATATCGACCTCCATTTCCGCATCGATAGTAGCCCCTAAGATATCAAGTTCGTTTGGATGAGAAATCATATTTAGAACATGATCCCTTACCGGGGTTCCTTCAGGCATTTGGGTCATCATCAATACCCTCATAGCATTTCGCCTAATAGCCTGGTTCTGATGACCAAACATATCGTCGATATTTTTCATCATTTCCGCGGACATGCCCATACTTTGATGCTAACGCTACAATACATTTGCGGCATTCTTTCACCTCATCATGTGCTGAATCCGCATCTGGTTCCAATGGGCATTCTTCAGTTAGAATAAACGTGTGTTCTTCAGCAATCAGGACAATATTTAAATTACATTTCCAATCAGCAAAGTCAGTGCCATCAAGTTTGTTTTCTTTTAGAATTACAAAAAGTGGATTGAAAGACATATGAGATAAAATTTAAAACATTCATCATATAATGTATTGCAAAATATATTGAAAATTCTCAAAACACAATATATATGCTAGCACCCAACACCTCGAAAAACCCACATATACAATCCACGATCGTGTGTGTAGGTCACAATGCGCCAGGTATAAGTCTAGGGAGGGTGAATAGACTTAAACAATCTTTTGCTTAATAACTGTTTCAAAAACACGATTGAAGTGAATGCAACTTAGGTTACTCGTTTAATAATAATGTAGGTAACCTTTGTCAGCTGTAAAATGGTTTTGCGGAATGATAGCTGACTTTGGATGCAATAGTTAATATGGATGCAACAATTAAGTATGATGATGAAAGCAGTCAATCAAATAACACTTTTATAATGGTTTCAGAGGTGGGGTAAACCTCTAATAGTCCACTTCTCTCCAAACCAATTGGAGATAAATTCACTGTAACTTTCATTCAGTGAAATTAATGTTATAATGAATCTTGTTACAACATCTTCCAACCAATGGAAACCCTTGGCCATTGCAACTCCTTCCCTTGGTTGCTTAACACCTCTTGATCGAAAATCCTCAGATGCCTCAACAACTCTCAAATTGCCTATCACCTTCTAATCAAGAACCCGTGGATGTTTTACAACCTCTCACTTTAAAGAACCTCATTCAAGAAAGTACCCCATACTCAAACTTTAAGATAAGAGTGTTGTCTTCTCCAAATTAAGAGCTTCTCTGAATATGACTTTAGAAACTAGCTCTTCACGATTGTTGCTACCCAAAATATTATCCGGACATAGATATTGCTGGAATGGATGGGATAGCAAACAAATGCAAGAGCACTTCCGTGAGAAAGATAAATAACACAAGATTTGCCGGGGTTGTTAGTCCCGGGCTTGAATGCTCTCGCGAGATATTATTAATACCAATATTCGGGGATACAAGTACTAATGTAAGAATACAATTACAATGAGTGTAAAGATTCTTGTTATCTTAGCTAGTGAGCGTGTAGATTGCCGGAAGAACCAGATTTGATGCTCTGTGAGTTCTTGTAACAAAGGGGATGAACAGTCGCGGCGGAGAGAGATCGACGGTCTCTCACGGCGAGTATTTAGCTGGATGCTTGGGCTCCGGGGCTTATGAATCCCTTGGAATCTGTCTAGTGGAGACTTGCTGCTTCTTCCGATCGTGTTCTGGACGAGAGATTCGGAGAGAGAAGTCCTGAGATGGATTCCGGTGAGAAAGCCGGGAGCTTGATGATATGTGTGTTCTGCTGTATTTCTGTAGTGGGTGAAATGAATTCTGAACGTAAGTCAAATGAAATCCGAACCTTTTTCCAGCAGGAGGAGGTTCTCTATTTATAGGACATGGATGTGCCGGGCGATCGACTTTTCTGCATTATAATAATCGGGCGATCGTCTTTTAGCACGTGGGCATGTCTCCTTAAAGTCTGCAGGAGTTCCGGCGATCAATCAGTGCGGTCCAATGGGGAGCTTACACGCGTCCTGAGTTGCTGTCACGGGTGGTCCCACTGACAACTTTCGGCGCCTGCCGGTAGGTGAGGTAGGTGACAGGCTGTGGTCAAAGGTCTTGTCTGTCAGCGAAGATCTTATCTGTTATCGAAGATCTTGTCAGCGCCTTTGGTGGATCTGCACGTGGGTGCTGTTCTGAGATCCAGTCCTTGATAGCTTTGACGGGCGACCATATCTGCTCGGGGCGCAGGTCGACCGTCCTTAACCGGACACTAGAGTTGGTCGCCAGCTGCCAAATGGCGATCGCCTTGGGAGTCGATCGCTGGGTACCTGATGGTGGTCTGATATCTTCGATTAGGCGAGCTAGCCAAAGTTTGACTGGAGTTGACTTGGTTGCTCGGCCTTACAGTCGATCGCCTGTCGGGATGAATAAATCGTGACACAACAATTGCCCCCCAGCTCGCTCATACGTTGGAAACGTTGGGTGAGGTGGCTCCCTTGGCGATCGCTGAACTTTTGACGAGCGACTTTGCGTTTTATTGAACTGGCGATCGTCTTTGAGCTGATATACTCTGGGTTCGGACGAACTGGCTGGCCGCTAAACCGCGCGGGAAAAAACAATGGGTGTGGAAAAGTCTCCGCGCACGTGCCGGGTTTCTATTGGAGGATGCCAACGGTCATTAATGACTCCTCGGCTGACGCATCCATGAAAAGACGCGTACGCGGGTCTCGAGGGGGTCAATTAATGCGTCGTTTGAGATCCGACCCCTGAGGTTTTCCCTTATTGCAAACGAGTCCCTGCCTTCTCCTATAAAAGGGGGGCGGTCTTTGATTTCACACTCACGCGTACTTATTGGAGAAAGAAGGACTTGCTGTCGAATTTTCTGAAGATCTTAGTGCCGACCGTCGTTCGATTTCACTTTCGGGTAAGAAAAATCCTTTTCTCCTTATCTGTCTTTGAGAATGGCCGGAACCTCATCATCACTTGGAGCGGGAACCAGTTCTGCCGCCGGGACATCGACTGTCCGGGGAGAAACTTCTTCCGTCTTCCACCTGGAGACGGTGGCTGAAGCTATTCGGGCCGGAATCGACCCTGCTGAAGTCGAGGCTTTATTCAATGAGGCCGATGTTGCTAAGGAGGCGGCTGCTGAAGAAAGACGATCGCAGATTGAGAGAGATCTGGCGATTAGGGCTTACTGGGAGCAACATAGCGCTTTTGGTCGGGCCTATAAGGCCTTTGCTGAAATAATGGAGAAGTTGGCCGGTCCTACTCCGAGATTCGATTTCCGGGGATACTCGGTCGCCTACCCCTATGTGCTTCCCAAACGGTCGCAGTACCGGGTTGCGCAGCGATCGTTGTGGTCGCTTGGCCAGATACGGAGTTCGACGACCAGGAAAGATCTGGCCGTCTGGAGGACGAGATTCCATGTTCCTTCAGATGTGGATATGTTCGCGCCGGCGGAGAATGAACGAGCCGACCAGCCTCCGATGGGTATGGTCGCCGTGAATGAGGCGATTATGGAGGCCGGGCTGCGCTTCCCTCTATCCTTTGCTGTCTCCCATCTGTTGGCCGCTTGGAATGTGGCGCCACTTCAGCTGACGCCGAACGCCTGGCTCCAAATTAACTGCACTCTCACCCTTTTCGGCGGTCACCGCCTGTACCGCCTCCCATCACCGTTGGAGATGAACCATTTGTTCAAACTGACGGCTCATAAAGGGTTGGTCGGCGGTTACCATATTCAAGGCCGATCTGGTCGGGTGATTCACGGAGTCCCGAATAAGATGCGGGGCGATCAGACGAAGTGGTTCTGGGTCGCCGGCAAGTGGAGAGCTTCGGCGAGCGACAATCCTACGGGCGAGCTGGAGATCCCCACCGAGTTTCGGGAGAGGAATCTCGGTAAGGGTTTAGACTCTCCCTTCGTTCGGATGCGTTTTGGACTGATCTAATTTGACTTCGGTTTTGCAGGTTTTCATATTCCAGCGATCGAGGAGCTGCCTTTTGACTTTCTCGTTGTCTGGGAGTGGATAAGGAGCTTGTCGGACGACGACCTTGACGCCACTCGGATCAATAAGGAGAGTCGTTGGTTGTCGGCTCGACTATTCCGTTTCCCGAGACATCTCTCGGTACCAGGTATGAGTTTCTGCTACCTTCAATTTCTAGGCGATCGCCTTACTTGAGGACAGTATCTGATTGTTGATCGATCGTCTTAACTACAGAGGTTCGCTTTCCTCGCTTTTTGGAGCCTCCGACGGAGATCGCCATGTCGGACCCAGGAGTTCTAGGCCGTCTTCGCCATAAGAGGTCGACTCGGGCCCCACCCGTTGCGTTGCCTATAGTTCCGGAGGCGGAGCCTCGCGTGGAGCCGGTCGTGGTTGAGGAGGAAGTTCCGGAGGAGGGGCTTCGAGCAAATCGCAAGAGGCCGAGGCCGGAAGAAACTTCGGTTCCTGCCCCGGGCGACGAAGTGCCGATCGCCGCGCCTCCGATCACCATCGTTGCTCCGGAGAATGAGCCTCCCTCTGCGGCTTTTATGCGGGAGATGGCGATCGCGGATGCTGAGACCCCTCGAGGGAAACCATTTTTCGGTCGGGATCCCGAGAAGGCTGAGAGGTAGACTGCATTTTTGTGTTGAAAATTGCATCTGCGTAGGAGTTGTACTAACTTAGTTGTTTTGATGCAGGATCCGTCGCGCAGATCCGTCTTGCCCGCCGATGGTCGTGGATTTCCTAGCGAGCCGATCTCCTCGCCATTCCTGCGACATTCCTCCATACGTCAGCAAGGCTGCTTCTGCTCTGCCGAAGGCATGGACGACCGATCTGGATGCGATCGCTCGTCAGCGATCGGGGAGTTCGATGCACGCTGTTCTCGCCCTTTCTCTTCAGACAGCGACCATGGCTGTCCAGGCTGCTCAGGAGTTTGAGGGGCGGCCCTCCACTATTCGCCTGCAGGCGGATCTCGAGGCGGCTCGGAAAGAGAACGCCGAGTTTGCTGATAAGATCGCGGCGATGGAGAAGGACTCTCTGGAGGCGGCCAAGCGGGCGAGCCATGAGCTTGAGCTGGAGAAGAAGGAATCTGAGCAATATCGTGCAGCGGTTGACCGATTTTGGGACCGGATCACGAGAATGCCGTCAGCGCGAGAAGGTTCTTGAAGAGGAGGCCGATCGCGAGAAGGTGACGATCGCTCGGTTGACAATGGTAGCGGAGGCGAGGGAAAAAGTTGCTGCGAGGGAGGCTGAGCTCCAGGGGTCGCAACAGGCGATGGCGGATCTGAAAGGAGAGGTTGAGGCGACCAAGGCTGACTCTTTTCAAAACTTGGAGTTTGTCAGCGAGTTCGCCTATTATTTGGCGTTCGCTGACTCGATCCGAGCAGCCAGGAAGGGAGGTTTGGAGGTCGGGCCTCTAGCTGAGAACTTCAAGTCATATGCGTTGGAGCATCCTCTCCATCCAGCTTTCTCCTTGCCGATCTTGGACCTTGCGGACATCGGCGTGGATTTGAGCTAGTATCCGTCTCCGGCCAATCTTGCTCATCCCGACGCTCCGGAAGGTGAGGGGACCGCGCCGGATGCTGATGGCGAAGGCGAGCGGGGCACGAGGCACTTCATTTTGATGTTTTAGCTTATTTCCTTGTAGTTTTGTAGTTTTCTTTTGTAGCACTTAGGCCTTGAGCGGCCGTGTACTCGATTTTCAAGTAATGAAATGAACGTTTGGATTTCTGACTTATCACTTGAATGAATGGTTATTTTTGAGTCTTTGTTTGACTTTGTACAAATGTGTGAGGAGAGATCGTTGCGAGGGTAGTTCCAAATGAATTGATAAACTCATAAAGACAACTTTTTACAACAAATTCGATCGCTGCACTACATCTGAAAAAATGACGATCTCCGTATGTGGTTGAATAGCGACGATCGTCGTGTAGGTAGTCCGCACTCTTATTGCCCCTTGTTTTAATTCACTTAGCGGAAGTAAGGGGATGAAAATAATTCAATGAGTGAGCGGTCTTCAACTTTGTCGAATCCTCGGGGACGGTCGTCCGTCTTGAGGAACCGTGCACGATCGCGGAGTTCGATGGACCGACTCCTTGATCATGTCTTGATGCGCGAAGACATTGAGTGTCTCGTGACTCACTTTATTATGAGGGTCCCCTGTTAGGCTGCGCCTCGCCTCGTATTTAAACGAAGGGCGTGCGGTCTTGGTCTAGAGGAGTCCTTGCGCGGGGCAGCGTCGGATGATTCAACTCCACGCCCGCGGCTTGTTTAGCTCTGCTTCTACCTCGGCCCACCATGAAGATGGAGAACCTCGACGGCGTACGTTGAGACGGGGGTTGTGGCACGTCGCATTGTCCGGGTTCACCATGTTAGATGATGAACCTTTAGGGCGAGCGATCGTGTCCACTGATTAATTTTGGAGGGCCCTCAGACTACGCCGACCTCGTATTTAAACGAAGGGCGGGCGATCTTGGCCCAAAGGGACCTTGCATGGCCTAAGCAGTCGGTTCCATCGACCACCAGGACCATGGCTGCACTCTTCCACCTTGGATCGTCATGTAGATGCCGACCTTCGACGGTGTACGTTGTGCGGGGGAGGCGATCTCGTGCCTTAGTCCATCATGTTAGATGGTGAACTGTAGATGGCGATCGAGTCCTCCAGTTTCTTAAATAAGGAAGGAGATCGGGGAGACTTCCGAGGTCTCCTTCTCTTGATTGAAGCATGTAGAGACGGTCGCCGAGGTTGATCTAGGGGTCGGCTCGTATGAGCTTTCCAGCCTATTTTGTGTTCGACTCGGACGATCGTGTATAGAGATTGGTAAGGGCTTTGGCTAGGCCAATAAGCTGTCCAACTTGCCTTCCTCGAACAATCTCCAGAGCTGTTTGAGGAGGTCGCGGCATTGGTTGGTGCTGTGGCCGGGACTCTTGTGGTAGGCACAATATTGATTGTTGTCCAGGTGACCGTGGTCCCTTATCGCCTTTGGTTTTTTGAGCTCTTCCTGCCCCTTGATGGCATAGAAAATATGTGCCGGAGTTCTGTTGAACGTAAGGAGGAGATGGGCTTCCATGTCCTCGAAAGCCTTGAGATCTCCGGGTGGCTTGGCGATCGCCTTCTTTACTTTGGCGATCGCTATCTTCTGGACAGGAGGTGGAATTTCCTCGCCTAGGTGGAGGGTGAGTAGCCTTTGCCTGGCCAGAAAGTTGGCAGCTTTAGCGCGGAAGATCGCGTAAGTTGGGGGGATATCCTTGGAGAGATGTCTAAACATGGGAGAATGACCGTGGAATCCCCCCATGACCGAATAGAGAGCGAGCTCGTCACTGACAGGTTCGCCGGTGAGGATGATTTCGTCTACTCGGTCAATGTAATCGGCGTCGGTTTCGCCTTTCCCCTGCTTGATTTTTATCACGCGGTGGGGGCCTTCTGGTCTGGCGACCTTGCTGGCGAAGTATGACGTGAAGTCATTCGCCAGTTTCTTAAAGGAGGTGATTGATCGTGGTGGTAGTGAGACGTACCACCTATGGGCCAGCTCGCCCAATGTTAACGGGAAGATCCGGCACTTGGTTGCATCAGATGCCCCACACCCAGTCATGTAGATTCGGAATTTACTCAGGTGGGTTTCGGGGTCCGACCTCCCCTCATACAGAGGTGTTTTGGGAGGAGCGATCGTTGGATGTATGGGGGCAAGCTCGATGTGGACCGCGAGTGGCTCGGTCGGCCCGGCGATCTTTTTGCTGGCGCTTGCCCCAGTGTCCAAGAGTGCTCTCATCTCGTCGAGCTGGCGTTGTATGGCGGCCATCGCCGTGGCCTGACTGCTAGCGGCTCGGCGCTTGGAGCGGGAGCCGAGGCGATTGAGTACTGATCCCCTGGTGATCGGGGCGGGAGTCAGATGGCTGACCTGCGTTCGGCTGTGAGGTGGGTAGGCCGAACTCCTGGTGACGGATTCGGATTCCGTCTTTTCAAGGTTGGAAACAGAATGCCCCGGTCGCCAGGATGGGTCGCGCCCCAAGCAATCGAATATGGATCGGTCCGGTCGTGCGAGAGCCTTTCCTCGCGAATTGGGGCTTTTTGACGGTCGCTCGTTCAGTAGCCCGTTGAATTTCCATTTTCCCATGCGGCGGATGATCGAGGGAGTTATTGCAGGCGACGCGCATGCTCTCCTTCGCTCCTCTAGGATGGCCATAGCCTCCTTGATCTGTTCCTCGGTGTGGAACTGGTCGAGTGAGAGGTTGGGGCAATCCCTCAGGTGCGGGATCGAGAGTCTCGCATCGCTGCCGCTTCCTCCTATCGTCGGCTGGGGTTCGGACTGGACCGGGATCTGGTGTCCGGCGGTTTGGAGAGCGGCTTTCTTCGATGTACCGGCGGATGTCATGATTCTGGAGGTTTTCTTTGAAGTGCAGTGAGTGTCACTTCAAGTATGTGCCCCGAGAACAGTGAGTGTTCTTCGGGACGGTAGAAATAAAAGTTTGAGGGTTAGACCCCCTCCTTCTAGCGCCAATTGTTGCTACCCAAAATATTATCCGGAGATAGATATTGCTGGAATGAATGCGATAGCAAACAAATGCAAGAGCACTTCCGTGAGAAAGATAAATAACACAAGATTTGCCGGGGTTGTTAGTCCCGGGCTTGAATGCTCTCGCGAGATATTATTAATACCAATATTCGGGGATACAAGTACTAATGTAAGAATACAATTACAATGAGTGTAAAGATTCTTGTTATCTTAGCTAGTGAGCGTGTAGATTGCCGGAAGAACCAGATTTGATGCTCTGTGAGTTCTTGTAACAAAGGGGATGAACAGTCGCGGCGGAGAGAGATCGACGGTCTCTCACGGCGAGTATTTAGCTGGATGCTTGGGCTCCGGGGCTTATGAATCCCTTGGAATCTGTCTAGTGGAGACTTGCTGCTTCTGCCGATCGTGTTCTGGATGAGAGATTCGGAGAGAGAAGTCCTGAGATGGATTCCGGTGAGAAAGCCGGGAGCTTGATGATATGTGTGTTCTGCTGTATTTCTGTTGTGGGTGAAATGAATTCTGAACGTAAGTCAAATGAAATCCGAACCTTTTTCCAGCAGGAGGAGGTTCTCTATTTATAGGACATGGATGTGCCGGGCGATCGCCTTTTCTGCATTATAATAATCGGGCCATCGTCTTTTAGCACGTGGGCATGTCTCCTTAAAGTCTGCAGGAGTTGCTGGCAGTCAACTGTGCGGTCCAATGGAAAGCTTACACGCGTCCTGAGTTGCTGTCACGGGTGGTCCCACTGACAACTTTCGGCGCCTGCCGGTAGGTGAGGTAGGTGACAGGCTGTGGTCAAAGGTCTTGTCTGTCAGCGAAGATCTTATCTGTTATCGAAGATCTTGTCAGCGCCTTTGGTGGATCTGCACGTGGGTGCTGTTCTGAGATCCAGTCCTTGATAGCTTTGACGGGCGACCATCTCTGCTCGGGGCGCAGGTCGACCGTCCTTAACCGGACACTAGAGTTGGTCGCCAGCTGCCAAATGGCGATCGCCTTGGGAGTCGATCGCTGGGTACCTGATGGTGGTCTGATATCTTCGATTAGGCGAGCTAGCCAAAGTTTGACTGGAGTTGACTTGGTCGCTCGGCCTTACAGTCGATCGCCTGTCGGGATGAATAAATCGTGACACAACAACGATGCTATAGATTTATTTTGATTGCTTTGTTTGCTTGTAAGTATTGTTTGCATCATTCTTCTGCTCAATCTTTCTTCAGATATTTATAGTATGATCCTTGAGCTTCTTCATAGACATTGCATCTTATAACAATTCTGTCCATTGGAGAGTGGACTTCATTGTTTATATATTCATCTCTTTGCAAGGCTTTGTCTCCTTCTTCAAATCTGACTGTTTGAAGATGTTGTTGTGTCAAGAATTAACACCTTCCGACTGGCGATCGCCTCGGAGATCGGGCGACCGACTTACTGCCGAGCGGCCAAGGCAGATCTGCCGATCAGCGACCAGGCGGCCGAGCCTTAACCCAGCGGACAAGCTATATCGGCCAACCGAAGGTCCCAGGACAAGTCCCGGTGCCGAGCGATCGACCTCAGATACGATCGCCTCTCGGTACTCGGCGACCGACTCCTGGCGATCGACTAGCGGACGATCCTCTCTCGGCATCTGCCGATCGACCCTTGGTGACCGACCTCTCTCGGCATCTGCCGACCGACCCTTGGTGACCGACCAGTGCCGACCCTTAGTGACTGGCCGAGGGCGATCCTCGGTGTCCAGCTAGAGACGACCGCCTCATGACGATCTGGGCCGATGGCCATCCAGTCGGCCAAGGCCGAGCCACAGGACAACACCCACGTGCAGATCCACAAAAGGCGCTGACAAACCTGTCACCTACCTCACCTACCAACAGGGCCGCAGACCTGCAAAAGGAGCTGACGGACAAGACTGGTGACCACAGCCTGTCACCTACCTTGCCTACTGACAAAGTCCGCCGAAAGTAACAAAGTGGGACCTCCTGTGACAGTACTTCCGGACGCGTGCTGGCTCCTCATTGGACCGCACGGCTGGCTACCAGCTATAGCCTTAGACTTTTGGCAGACAGCCCATATGACCTTTAGGACGATCGCCCCATTACATTAATGGCCGAAAGACGATCGCCAACTAGGAGACAAGGCACCTCAACCCCTATAAAAAGAGGGCATCCTGCACTTGGATTCTCTCTCTGGCATTCTCGCATTTTCACACACCATACAGAAGCAAAATACATAACACTTGGCTATCTCCAACTCTTGGCAACAGCTATCATTCGGTCTTACTTCTCCCGGCCTATCTCATCCAGCAGATTATCGGCGGGGACGAAGAACACCGAGCTTCGCTCAAGAGCCGGATTAACAGAGTATTTTTACACTCATTGTATTTAGATTTCTCTCATTAATACTTGTATCCACGAATATTCGTATTAATAACATCTCGCGAGAGCATTCAAGCCCGGGCCTAACAAACCCGGCAAATCTTGTATTATTTATCTGCTCTCGGAAGTGCTCCCGCAATTGTTGTTTGTTGTCCGTCATCCAGCAGTATTAATCTTCGGATAAATATTTTGGGCAACAACAATTGGCGCTAGAAGGAGGGCATCAACCCTCGAATTTTTATACCTACCGTCCCGAAGAACACTCACTGTTCTCGGGGCAGATACTTGAAGTGACACTTACTGCACTTCAAAGAAATCTTCCAGAAATCATGTCTTCCGCTTCCGCGTCGAAGAAAGTCGCCGGCCAGCCGGCCGGAAGCCGCGTTCCGTCCCAGTCCGAGCCACAGCCGATGGTGGAAGGTAGCCGCCGCGGTCAGAGACGCTCGATCCCGCCCCTGGACGGCGGCCCAAGCCTCTCGCTCGATCGGTTCCGAACCAAGGAACAGATCGAAGGGGCCCTGGCCGTCCTACAGGAGCGACGGAGTGCTCTCGACGTGCCTCCCGCTATCGCCCCCTCGGTCGTCCGCCGGAAGTCCAAGCGGAAGCTCAAGGCGTCACTGGCCGAGCGATCGCCAGGAGGCTCCCGTCCGCAAGAAGAGGCGCTCGCCAGCCGGGGCACCTCTGTCTTCGATCGCCTGGGCAGTGACCCGACCTGGCTACCGGGGCAGTCCGGCCCCAGCTACGAGACGACGGAGTTTGAGTCCATCACCAGGAGCTCGGCCTACCCGACTCCCAGAAGGCAGCCTAGCCGTCTGGCTCCCCCTCGCCAAATTGCCGAGGCCGGCAGTAGTGGAGCCCGGAGATCGGTACACGATCGCCTCGGCTCCTGCTCCCAAAGCCGATCTGCAAGCGACCAAGCCACGGCAATGGCTGCGATGCAACGTCTACTCGACGACATGAAGGCGCTCCTGGAATCCAGGGCAGGCGCCAAGAAGACGATCGCCGGGCCAAGCGAGCCGCTCGCGATCGACATCGAGCTCGCTCCCGTGCAGCACAAGATCGCTCCCCCGCAAACGTTCGTGTACGAGGGGCGATCGGACCCTCAGATGCACCTGAGGAAGTTCAACATCTACATGACCGGGTGTGGGGCATCAGACGCGACCAGGTGCCGAATGTTCCCTCTGACGCTGGACGACCTCGCCCACAGGTGGTACGCCTCGTTACCGCCTCGGTCCATTGGTTCTTTTAACCAGCTGGCGCACGTCTTCACGGAGTACTTCGCCACCAGGGTCGTCCGACCCGAAGGTCCCCTTCGCATGATGCAAATCAAGCAGGGAGAAGAAGAGTCCGACTCGGACTACATCGACCGGGTAGACGTAACCATCCTCAACGGCGAGCCCATAAGCGATGAGACCGCCCTCGACGCGGTCCTAGGAGGATTTCAGGGTTTTTCGCCTATGTTCAGGCATCTCACGAAGACCCAACCTACAACCTACGCAGCCTTCCGGGCTAGAGCCGCAGATTTTCTGGCCAGGCAAAGGTTCCTTCTTAGCTTTGTGAGCGCGATCGGCGCCCGGGCGACGATCTCCCGCCCGATCGCCGACATCGACCTACGAATAAAGCGATCGACACCGAGCACGATCGCGATCTTCCGGCCGATCGCCGATCATCACGCTACATCATCGGCAACCGGAGGACGCGATCGCCCTCTGATCCGGCATCTAACATGACGGACTAAGGCATAAGATCGCCTCCACCGCACATCATAAAGCCATGGCCACGGCGGTCGATGGAACCGGGCCGCTTCGTCTCGGCCGAGATCGCCCGCCCTTCGTTTAAATACGAGGCCGGCGTAGTCCGAGGGCTCTCCAACGTGTCGGTGGACACATGCCACAACCCCGTCTCAACGTACACCGTCGAGGTCGGCCATCTCCATGGCTGGCCGAGGTGGAAGCAGAGCTAACAAGCCGCGGGCGTGGAGTTGATTCATCCGACGCTGCCCCGCGCAAGGACTCCTCTAGACCGAGACCGCACGCCCTTCGTTTAAATACGAGGCGAGGCGCAGCCTAACAGAGGACCCTCATAATAAAGTGAGTCACGAGACACTCAATGTCTTCGCGCACCAAGACACGGTCATGGAGTCGGTCCATCGATCTCCGCGACTGTGCACGATTCCTCAAACAAGCGAAACCATCAAGTTTCCGAGGGGGATCGGCCAATGTTGTTTTTGCAGGTACAAGACCGAAAGATAGCTAGCCAATCGACCATGATAGCCCAAGTCCGAATCCTAAGTCAGCTCAGATCGCCCGTCCTCATCCATACACGATCACCAGCAAGAACCACCTCGCCCCATGTCTTCAACATAGGAGCAAGCTGGGGGGCAATTGTTGTGTCAAGAATTAACACCTTCCGACCGACGATCGCCTCGGAGATCGGGCGACCGACTTACTGCCAAGCGGCCAAGGCAGATCTGCCGATCAGCGACCAGGCGGCCGAGCCTTAACCCAGCGGACAAGCTATATCGGCCAACCGAAGGTCCCAGGACAAGTCCCGGTGCCGAGCGATCGACCTCAGATACGATCGCCTCTCGGTACTCGGCGACCGACTCCTGGCGATCGACTAGCGGACGATCCTCTCTCGGCATCTGCCGATCGACCCTTGGTGACCGACCTCTCTCGGCATCTGCCGACCGACCCTTGGTGACCGACCAGTGCCGACCCTTAGTGACTGGCCGAGGGCGATCCTCGGTGTCCAGCTAGAGACGACCGCCTCATGACGATCTGGGCCAATGGCCATCCAGTCGGCCAAGGCCGAGCCACAGGACAACACCCACGTGCAGATCCACAAAAGGCGCTGACAAACCTGTCACCTACCTCACCTACCAACAGGGCCGCAGACCTGCAAAAGGAGCTGACGGACAAGACTGGTGACCACAGCTTGTCACCTACCTTGCCTACTGACAAAGTCCGCCGAAAGTAACAAAGTGGGACCTCCTGTGACAGTACTTCCGGACGCGTGCTGGCTCCTCATTGGACCGCACGGCTGGCTACCAGCTATAGCCTTAGACTTTTGGCAGACAGCCCATATGACCTTTAGGACGATCGCCCATTACATTAATGGCCGAAAGACGATCGCCCACTAGGAGACAAGGCACCTCAACCCCTATAAAAAGAGGGCAGCCTGCACTTGGATTCTCTCTCTGGCATTCTCGCATTTTCACACACCATACAGAAGCAAAATACATAACACATGGCTATCTCCAACTCTTGGCAACAGCTATCATTCGGTCTTACTTCTCCCGGCCTATCTCATCCAGCAGATTATCGGCGGGGACGAAGAACACCGAGCTTCGCTCAAGAGCCGGATTAACAGAGTCTTTTTACACTCATTGTATTTAGATTTCTCTCATTAATACTTGTATCCACGAATATTCGTATTAATAACATCTCGCGAGAGCATTCAAGCCCGGGCCTAACAAACCCGGCAAATCTTGTATTATTTATCTTCTCTCGAAAGTGCTCCCGCAATTGTTGTTTGTTGTCCGTCATCCAGTAGTATTAATCTTCGGATAAATATTTTGGGCAACAACAGATGTATCTTTCCGTTGTGCCGCTTTTCTTGATTACTATAATTAGAAAGTATTCAGGGCACGAATCTCTAGGAATAGAATATTCCTTAACTTACGAGAATCAATCACTTGTCCCCTTAGCTTTTGCATCTATATGTCTTGCCGCTATTGTTAACTTTTCAACATTTGTTAACATGGACAGTTGATATCCAAAACTTGGCTGATATATCGTTTGAGGTAAACTCATCTGATATTTCCTTTGGTGAAATCTGGCTGATATGTTGGTCAAACCTGGATGATGTTCTGCCTGCATAAAAGTTTTTTGATATCTGGTCTTCAGAAAGTTGGCTGATATTCCTTTGGTCAAACTCAACTGAAATTATGCTTTGACCAAAACCTCGGCTGATATTTTGGGTGTTATGTACTTAGCCAAAACTTGTCTTCTGAGATATTTTAGCTGTACTTCAGACTTGGTCAATCCCAGCTGATATTTTCCTTTGACTGAAACTCGCCTGATATTTTATCGGTCAAACCCAACTGACATCTTACGTTGATTAGAACCTCGACTAATAATATGCTTGTTCTATACTTAGCCAATTTTCTACTTGATCAAAATGATCAATACTTAGCCTAATCTTTTAAAGGCTTATAGAAGACAATTCAAAGTACATACATTTGAAGTAATCTTGAATACAGGTATGACATCATCCAAATCTTAAAATTATATTCCTAACAATGTGGGCATTTACATACACATTTTTCAAGTTGAGTCTTACGTCTTTAATTTTACCTAGTCAATTCACGTTATGACAAGTAAAATTAATAGTTAGTTCCTATTGACCATGTATTAATTAACATAGACTCCGATGGGGAGCTTATTAATTAATACACCTAATTGAACACCATAATTTAACAACCTTTAAAATATTATCTTTTAAATAATATTCCTACAGATGGAGAGGTCCTATCATAAAAAATAATATTTACATTTTGTTATCGTTTTAAATTTAAAAATAATGGACCTATAATTAACACATCCGATATGAAGACCCTAATGTCAATGCGCATGCTAAATACTTCACAATTTAAATTAATTATGGAGGCCAATTTGAATATATTTTAAAAAAATCAATTTAATCCCTTAGTTATTTTAGCCTTAATGTTTTTAATTTTCTCGTCCTAGCATGCAAGAAAACATATCACGCATAATCCATACATGCCATACATCAAAACAGTAAAAAACCAAAAATAAATGCATGGACAATTAAATTATCCAATTATCATGGTCTTCTTCCTTGAATTGAACCCGAGAAAATCTTCGACACGATATCTCCCACTGGATCAAGCATCTCGTCACGCCTCCACTGTCGGGCCGTGGATTTCCAAAATTAAAATTTTCGTTTTATGCAAAATTAGTTACATAACAAAAAATTCAATTTTAAAATCCCGACTCTCCAGCGGAAGCAACGAACGGCGGTGAAACGGACCGGACAAAAAACTGGACGACCCGAACCGAACCGGTGAACCGGCCCGAAATAGGCTGCCCGTGGCCCTCGGAAGCAGGCCCGACACTGCTCGGCAGTGACCGTGTCTTTGCTCGGCAAGGCTGCGTCTTGATGTTAGTGCACATGGGCCGATCTAGGTATCCCGGTTCTGCTCAATTTCTTCGTGATTTTGTCTTCTCCGAATCCGATTATAATTTTACACAAAATGAATATATCGATTTTACAATAATATTACACGAAAAATAAGATCCAAGATCCACCCAAGGATTTTCTCATGGAAAAAACTATTACATGCCTCAAGATCGGGCCAAACCAATAATTGTATAAAAATAATAAAATTAACTATTCACATAACCATGATATATCATATTCCCTGCAAGAACATATCTAGCAAAATATTACAACATCAAATTACATGAATATTTAAATTGCTATCAATTAATCACCAAAATTAATTAAAATAGCAAAAGCCTAAAAATCTGTCTCTGATATCAATTGTTGGAAATAAAATGCAGCGGAAGCGAAGTTGGAGAAATTTTGAGAAAAGCGTTTTGTGCATCCACGAGCATGAAACCTATTTAGGCATGCTAATTAATTAACTACTAAGATTAATAAGTAATTTAAATACTATTTATTATTTAATAAATAATCTTGTTGGTAAATTCAATATCCTAATCTAGATTAATAGATCATATGATATTTACCTCTTGAAGCGTAGTGGTTTCTACCTTGATCTCTTCCACAAAATCTTCTAGAGTATGATCCCACCTTAATCCGGACGTTGTGTATGCAACGAGCTACCGAATCCTGCTTGGACTGCAGGGATGGATTGGCCAAAATATTTTCCTCTCACAACTCTTGATTTTATTTTTCTTCAAGTAATTTTGATTTAAAGCAAGAATTAAAGAGTTATCTCAATTGTGGAATCAAAGACACAAGTCAAGGTCCAGAATTAAATACTAAGAAGAAAAAATCGGAACCCTTATGTTCGATGAAGTATATCTCGGTCAAAACCCCTCCTATAAGTCCTATTTATAGGCTTTGGACTACTTTAGGGATCTTAAGGAGGATTAATATTAGGACTCCTAGTGCAACCCAACTTTCCCTATTAAGCCCTTCCTAATATGGTTGAGTCACTAATATCAATTCAATCCACTAAAGAATAAATATTGCACTTGCAACCCAAATCCCAATTTACAAAATCGGGCTTCTTATTTAAATATATTATTTCCCGTGTTTAAGATATCGATGTCCATTAATTAATTTAAGCTACTGACAACTTTAAATTATTAATTTCTTATCCAAGAGTATTACCACTCTAACTTTATTATTATATCAGGATTAAATCCACTTATAGGGTTTAATATAATAATTATTATCGAGCTCCTCAAGGGGACATCATTGTTAGGATAAATATTCCTATTTTGATAATTGCCAACATACAGCAAAGATGTCTTAAAGAAGTCAGAATATCGTTAAGTATGGAAGCTGTTAGGATTCATCATATAGCCCATCCATACAGTAAAGAGATCTTCTACAGTGTCCATCCTACAGATCCCACTTCATACAACAACAAGAGAGTACGTTGGATACAGCAGTAAGACTGTAGGTGTTTTACTTAGAAAAAGTAAAACACATCCAATAGGACTGATAGAATATAGCTTTAAACTGTTGAGATAAACATTGTTTATTCATAATGTATTCACGATTGAAAGCAGCATTTATTACTGATAGGACAACATTTAATGCGGCTGGAAAGAGACAAGTCTGAACGCTTTGAAGAATATTTAATGCAGAGACAGAAATGATGGTTGAAGCATTAAATGCGATCTACCTTAATTCAAATATTCAGCAGCCGCCAATCAAAGACGTCAACATCTCACCAACAAGCAACGACTACATTTATAATGGATACATTTCCAAGGTTATAAGTACCCCTAAGCCAGAGGACTTAAAAAAGAGAAGTTATTTATTATCGTGCATACTCTCACAGATTACTCTGACATCTAGCGATTGCAAGAGAAGTATATTTCGTGAGCATACAACAGTATCCAAGTGAAGAAATATACTAAGTCCTCAACGCAAACAACACATCATTCAGCGATTATTCATTCGAGATAAAACTGCTGTGTGGACTAAAGATCCTTGCGTTTCCGACCTATGTGGGAAGAATAGCATTGAAGACAAAGCTTCGATCTATGTGAGAAGAAGCGAGCCGAAAGAGCTCAAGCTAATATGTGTGAACGGCCCAAAGCTGAATCCCCGGTATCAATCTGTGTGAACGATACAAAGACAGGTTTAGTTAAAGTCACGGAGTTATGTACGTAGTAATTTTAATAAACCATTTACTTCTATGTGGAGGGGTTTACCTCGAACCAGTTTAAACTGTGTATCATTTACCTTCTGTCTTTACTGTTTTCATTCTACTGTGATTTATTAAGTATACATGGTTAAACTTTGTACGCATCAAGCAAACAGGAGAACACTTAGTTGCTGTATTTATAGAAACTCACTAAACAGACTTCCGCCACGTAATTAACTTCGAAAATCATACAACTTATTGTATCTTTACCATCTAAGCCGTTTACTGTATACTTTATGACCAACAAGTGGTATCAGACTTGAGATCTCGAAAGAAAATAAAATTTCTAAACTTACTCAGCAGTACGAATGAAATGAAATCTTCCGAAATGCTTGAGGAGCTTGGCCTCAGATTCACTGGCATTGTTGGTGAACTTGAAGCATTGGGTAAAGTGTATACCCAAAAGGAGAGAAATTTTAAAATATTTAGATCACTCCCTGCCCGATGGGATACTAAGACTACAACTATGCATGTATACTGTAATCTTAACGATATTTCTACTTTTGACCTCTTCTCTGACCTCAAATCCTTTGAGTGTGATATTGACAGGATAGAAAAGGCCGATGAGTCACCTGCCAAGACTATAGCACTAGCTGCTGTATCTGACAGGAGACACAGCTCTGCACCTAGCACATCCAAATCAGCTCACAAGACTATAGATACCGAGGATGACATCATGTCACAAGATGAAATGGCCCTACTTATGCACAAGTTCAAAAAGTTCATCAAACAGTCTGGAAAGACTACATATAGGCCTAAGCCTTTTCGCAAGGTAAGTTCCGAAACTCCTTCATCCAGTGATTCTAACTTATGTTACAACTATAGCAAACCCGGACATTATGCAAATAAGTGTCCACATCCGAAAGTGCAAAAGTTGCCAGAAGCTGAGCAACAAGAAAAGGACGAAAAAAGACGTGTCTGGAAAAACAAGCTCAAGGCCGTGATTGGCGAATCAGAAGCCTAGCCCATGTCAAACAAGACCGAGGAGTGACTTCAGGCAATCACGGACAGTGACTCCTCCAACGATATGTGCTTTATGGCTAAAAAATACAGGATGATGAGGACAATGATGATGAAGTAAGATCAAATTCAACTATTCCTGTAAATGCATAGCTTACCTTTGGAAATATGATGAATGAAATCAAAACCATTCAAAAGGCCCATGAGACTTTAAAACAAGAAAACATACAACTCGAAATTTCAAACTTAGAGCTGAAAGATGAAAATGACTTGGTGAAGAATAACTATGAAAATATGTCTACTGGTTGCGAAAACAGCAAGGCTACTTTTGAAAAGCTCATGGAAAGCAATCATCAACTTGCCAATGATCTAAATGAGGCTAAGTCTCATAATAAGAGCAAGACAAATAATTTTGCTTTACTTGAAGCCAAAGTGAAAATTCTCGAGAAGCGAGAAGGAGAATTAGAGACCATCCTGAAATCATTTGAGAAATCTTCGAGACGGATGGAAGAAATTCTAAGCAATGGGCAACATGCTCACGACAAATGTGGCTTAGGATATGACTCATTCTCCCATAAGGGAAAGTCTAGTACGATATTTGTTAGGGGTGTCGAACCCATTCCTATACCTAAAGAGATTACAAGTCCTGCAAAGGATACAGATGCCCCTCGTACAATGAAGGCTGCGATTCCGCCGCCAACTTCATATCACAGACAGCGGAAACCTCAGCCTCCCATATCTGTAAGGCGTGATCAACAGCATGCTCCCCGAGCATATCATAAGTGCCAGCAGCCATTCAGAAAGAAGGCTGTATCTACATATCAAAGGCAAGCACCGCAGTGCTTTACAGTGCGCCTAGATATTTGGTACAAGAGACTCGTCATCCATCTAGAAATTAGGACGCCATGAAGTATCATAAACAACTCTGGGAATCCAACTAGAGACCCAGAAGGCAAGCTGTAAGGTCGAAGAAATGGCTCCACCTCCTAGACACCAATCATATTGGAATAATAATCCTAGATTTTACATGCATAATAATCAAGGGTACATCGACTACATACGTGCCCCACGTAGACATCTCAAGACAGGACCAAAAGTAACCTACAGTAAACCAACTGCTGTTAGGCAAATATGGATACCTAAAGGTACTAACACACATGGACCCAACAATCAAAGGGGACCAAAATCTACTTAAATTCTCGGCTTATAGGATATCAAAGAGAAGGACATCTGGTACATTGACAGCGGATGTGCTCGACACATGATAGGAGATATCATCAAGCTGTCAGATTATGTAGAAGGTTGCGGTCCAAAGGTGTGCTTCGGTGACAAGTCCAAAGGAAGAACAAGAGGGACGGGAACCCTGCTTGTGGGAAAGTTCAAAGTCACCAACGTAGCCTATATTGAAGGCCTATAGTACAATCTACTTAGTATCAACCAGTTCTGTGACAAACAGTTCTCGGTCAAATTCTATATAGACCAATGTAGAGTGAAGGACATCAAGACCAAAGAAATTGTTCTCATAGGAAGGAGGTCAAGTAAAATGTATATTACTGACTGGAAGCCTACGAGCTCCACTGTTCCTTGTTTTGTTTCTAAAGGCACTGCAGATCAAAGCTGGATATGGCATAAAAGGATGTCTCATATCAACTTCAAGACAATCAACAAACTCACTAGACAGGGAATGGTTAAAGGTTTGCCCTATGTGTCATTCCATAAAGACATCATTTGTGGACCCTGTCAGAAAGGCAAATAAGTCAAAACCACCTTGAAAATAAAATCATACCTATCCACCCATAGGGTTCTGGATATGCTACACATGGACCTATACGGCCCTCTAGACCCCGTAAGTTTGGGAGGTAAGAAATATTGTCTCGTTATTGTTGATGATTTTTCCAGGTATGCTTCGATAATCTTTCTAAGCAAGAATAAGGAAACCACAACGAAGTTTCCAGAATCTGAGAAATCTCACTTTCCTGTATGGAAATCTCAAGATGAACTTAGGAGACTAGCTATGTGCACCCTAGATGTATTCTTAGCTCAATCTGAACCTATTTCTACAAATGAAGCCTTGAATAATTCTCACTGGATCACTTCTATGGAAGAAGAGCTTAAAGGTTTCGAAAGAAACAATGTGTGGTATCTAGTACCCAGGCCAGAAGATCAAGCTGTAATTGGAACCAAATGGGTATTTAGAAACAAGAAGGATGAGAATGGACTTGTTATTAGAAACAAATCTCGTCTAGTCGCACAAGGCTACAGACAGGAAGAAGGCATAGATTATGATGAGACTTTTGCCCCTGTAGCTAGACTATAGCCATCAGGATATTTATAGCATTTGCCTCCCATAAGAGTTTCATAGTATATCAAATGGACATTAAAAGCACATTCCTGAATGGAGATTTTTCCGAAGAAGTCTATGTTGAGCAACCACCAGGGTTTGTCAACACTGAAGGCATAGACCTAGTATACAGACTACGGAAAGCTCTATATAGACTTAACCAAACACCTAGAGCTTGGTATGAAACCCTGTCCCTGTACCATATCAACAATGGATTTGAGAAAGGTGCTGTGGACAAGACTCTATTTAAAATATAGGAAGGAGATGACCTGTTGATGGTGCAAATATATGTCGATGATATTATATTTGGTTCTACTAAACTTGCTCTATGTCAAAGGTTCTCTCATCTCATGCAAAGTAAATTTGAATTGAGTATGATGGGGGAACATAGTTACTTTCTAGGATTGCAGGTGAAGCAATTGCCTATAGGAATCTTCATCAATCAGGAGAAGTACAACAAGGAGCTGCTCAACAAATTTGGAATGAATAATTCCAAATCCTCGTCAACCCCCATGAGCATTTCCACGCAAATTAGTGCTGACAAAGCTGGAAAGCAGGTTGATCAATTACTCTACAAGAAGCTTATTGGACTCCTATACCTAACGGCAGCATGCCCGATTACCAGTTTACTGTAGGAGTGTGTGCTCGGTACCAAGTAGCACCTAAGGAGTCACACTTCACAACTTCCAAATGAATCCTTAAGTACGTGAAAGGAACAGTTTATGTAGGATTGTGGTATCCTAAGGAAGGAGGATTCGATTTGGTTGGCTACAGCGACTCGGATCTCAGAGGCTGTAAGCTGGATAGGAAGAGCACAAGCGGTACTTGTCACTTTCTTGAACCTAGACTTGTGTCATGGTTCAGCAATTGGCCAACTCACTTTCTACAGCTGAGTCGGAATACTATACCACTGGAAGTTGCTGTATGCGGATTCTCTGGCTGCAACAGCAGCTACAGGATTATGGAATCAGTGCTATAGAGACGCCAATCATATGCGATAGAACGAGTGCAATTGCAATAACGCACAACCCTGTATTGCACTCGCGAACTAAGTATATTGATATGAAGCATCACTTCATTAGGAATCATGTTGAGAATAAGGATGTTCGGATCGAGAAACTTCATACATATATATTAAGTTGGCCGACATCTTTTCAAAACCTCTTAGCACAACCAGATTATGTATGCTTCGTCAAGAATTGGGAATGCTACAGCTGGACTCCCTGTAAGTTTTTACATTTTACTTATCAATTGAGGGGGAATGCTATAAGACCCAAGAATACAGTATCCACTTTAGTTGACTATACACTCAGAACAAGTCAGATAGTACTGTAGGACAAACAAGGCATGAAACCTTCATGCAGCTAAGGTGTGTATTAATTAAGGGGAATAAAGTATGACCCATGAATACAATTTTAATCCAGATATTGGTGTAAGAATTGAATCCTGTATGTATTTTTTATGGGGGAACGCTGTATTTTAGCAGATAAATCACATACACTGTAGGATGTCAATTAATATTATAATACTATTCTATTTAATCAGAAAACATTTTAAGTCCACGTGCCCTATTTATACTTCAAACATCTTATCCTTTAATGGTTTTAAAGACACCTGGACTATATTGCCTCAAAAACTGCAATTTCAATAATTTCAAATCGTCGTTTCGTGCAATAAGGGGATACAAATTGTCAGAAGTGGGACCGGTTATCATTTCAAAAACAAATGGATCAGAGGTATAAGTTACTCTGAATCCATCTTGTATGTTATTTTAAAAGATGGTTCCCATCCCTTAAATATGACCGTTCACAGTTTAAAACCCTAATCTTCCCTGCACACTATAAAAGGACTGTATTTTGCTCCTTTAGACTCTACGCTTTCTGCAAATTTAAACGAGTCTTAAGCAAATAGTCTGTTACGTATTTTAGTGAATGCAAGTGCATGTTGTCGTAATCAAGTAATAAAGTGATGAGAAAGATATTGTTCCCTCGAGGACTGACGTACTAATTATCAATTTATTCGTATTCTAGTTTTATTTGAACGATCGAATATTATGGTTGAAGAATTATCAAAACCAAATAAAGCGATAAACTAAAAACAACTAATAAAGTCAATAGTTCCGATAAAAAGATGATCAAATAAGAGAAGAATCTAGGATCGAGAATCCGCCTCGATAAATCCGAATTAATCTTGATTAATATAAATTATGTAATTTCTCAATTTATTGATGTTACGCGTATTTTTATGCGCTTATTTATTATTATTTTATATTCATTTGAGGTCTAAATCTGCTTAATTGAGCTTTTAATGCACTATTCTTCTATGTTTGGCAGGAAATTGGACTCCGGAAGCTCGAACGATGAAAAACGGGCGAAAACGGCAATTTTTGGCCTGGGGCCGTGATAAGTGTCAGTTTTGTACACTTATCCATGGTTTGTATCGATAAAATTCACCCATAATTGAGCTAGTCTACTCGTTTTTTGCTTTTAATTTATTAAGTTTTAATAATTTTATTTTTATCAAATGATGATCGGATTAAATAACTAAATTACTCAAGAAACAACATGTTTAATAAATATTCTCTTTATTGAATTTTTATGTATTCATGTTGTAGGGCTTTCCGAGACGAGTTCGGCAGTCTTTCCGGATTCAAAATCTGAGTTATATATCAAAAGTTATCATCTGAAGAAGATTTGGGGCGAAAACGCGAAAGTCAGAAATTTCTGGGCTGAAAATGAAGTATGAAACTCCATACGGGCGTAACATCATAACATACGGGCGTAACTCACAAATCCAGAAAAACGTAGCCATGTTACGGCCGTAACTACTCAATGTTACGGCCGTAAGTCATCCAAGTTACGGCCGTAACTCCTCAATGTTACGGCCGTAACTCTTGGGAGATTTTTGATCATTGTATAATTTTTTATACTTTTGGTCTATTATTGAGGGGATGGCTGGCATTGATCCGATCTATTGTAATAATGCTGGAATTTTGGAGCTATTAGATGACTTTAGGTGTATAAATAGACCCCTTAGATCCATCATCATCAATCATTCATCTTATAATTTTCCATTTTGTTGTAAACTTTTCTTTTTGTGTGAAGAACACACTTGTGTTCTTGAGTGATCTTTGTAAGTGTGGTATAACATATGTTGTTCAGAGAGTTTATTGTTTCTATCTCCTTTATCTACTAAGGGAGTTAGGATCAATTCTTTCTCTTGATTCAACTAATAATGACCACACAAGCTTGTAATATGTGTAATAAACCCTTTATGGGCTAAGTTCCTTAAGTTGGGATTATAAACAAGGTTAGTCATGTTATTTATATTTGTATAAAGATCTATTGTGAATTACTTATTATTGTGTGTGATTTTCATTATTTTAACAATCTTTATTTATTTGGCCAATAAATGACGATATTTATGGTCTTCATATGTTTCGAAAGAAAATATGTTTGATTAGATCAAATGATCTTCACTCTAAGTTGTTCTAGGGGATAGAAATATACCCCTAGTCCTTAGATGATTCTTTGAGTTATTTTCATAAATCCTAATGCTCTGTATTGAAGCCAATCAACATAGAAATATAGTAGATTGATTCAATATGTAAGGGACGTTTTATAGTTCGAAAGAGAAACCGTCTTTTTAAGGAAAATCGAATCTACACAACATAATAAGTAAATTCATCTTATGATCTCCAATACATCTTTTATAACTAATGACGAACTAAGTTTGTAATCCCAACTATTTCATTTTATCGATAATCAATATATTATTATTGCTATCTTTTTATTTCCTTATAACATTAGAACTATTATTGTAATTTCTTTGAAATTATTAAACCAAACTTTTTAATTGTGTGTTTCACTCATCTTAAGTATCTATAAAAATAGACTAATAGTGTATAATTCAAATTATAACCTAACTTCCTTGTGGGATCGATAAACCAGACTCAAAAAGTCCACTTTACTACTTGATACGATATCGTGCACTTGCGATAGTTACACTAAAAGCGTGTCAAGTTTTTGGCGCCGTTGCCGGGGAAGTATAAGTTATATTTGAAATCTTACATTGTAAACTATTTTTATAGGTACAAATTTCTCGACGTTGTAACTTAGTACTAAATTGTGTTTGTCCGGTCAAGTGGCTGATAACGGTACTCCGTGACTATTAAAGTCGGATTTTTCAGTTTCCCACAACAACTGATATTTGTAGATATTTTATTCAATTATTTTCATTGTCTTTTTATTTTTGTCCTGGATGAAACATTGTTTAAAATTGAAAAAAGATTTCCCTTTCTAAGCAAAAATGCAATTTTAAAAATTTACAAGACAAGGCTTGAAAGGATGAGGTTGTTTACGAATAAAAGCATACCTTTTGACATAAGATTCATTATCAAATCCAAAGTAAGAATAGAAGGTGAATTCACAGAAACACCAACTAGATTTTTACCAGGGCTTGGAAAAAGTTCATATGCCAAGAAACGACGAGCAAAGATGCTAGCCGTTTGCTATAAATGTGCTAGATGGAACTGTAATGCAAAATGTCGATCTTTAGGAATTCTATCTACAAACAGAGAAGATAAAATTCAGTTCATTAATGATCGTCTGAATAAGGAGAATTTAGATAATATCGAAATTTCTCTTGACACGCATCCTAGTGGACTTGTATATTACGGAATTCAATATTTGTGGAATAAATTCAAACCAGAATATGAACAACGTCTTGGGAATCTGACGTTAAAAGACCCTGTTTGCCAATTTGTAAGAAAATTGGATGGGAAGCTTCTCCCCGACTCATAGAAGGCGTTTAGGCCGTTTCTGAACGTAAAATCAGAGGAAGATGTGAGCCACAATCACAACTACTGTACATACACGTAAGTATCTTTTATTTTTGTCGTGTGGTGAGATTTTATGAATAAAAAAATGTGATACGCGATAAAAGCTTTCATTATTCTATTGAGTAGTTGAAGCACAATCAAACGCAATCACAAACTTGTTAAACAATTTTTACCTTCTTTTTCTTCTATAAATAAACTTTCTACTGGTTTCTTTCATTCATCCCTCAAACTTGCACTTTTCCCTGTTTCTCTCTAAAATTTTTTTTTTCTTTTCAAAAATGGAGTCATCATCTTCAACAAAAAAATTTAACACGGTATGCATTTTTGGTGGAGGTAATTCTGGAAAAGAGGCATGTTTCTTGACGACCCACAACTTGTGTCTTACCTTAGGAGAAAAATGCATTCATGTAGTTTACGGAGGAGGAAGTATAGGATTTATTGGACGAGTGCTTTACGCCTATATGGAAGGAGTAAGAGTGTTGGAATAATTCCAAAACCTCTGGCTGAAAGTAAAATCACCGGGTCAACTATTGGAGATGAGTTTAGATCTGTGAATATGCAAGATCGCATAACTCACATGATAAATAATTCTGGCGCCTTTATCGCCCTTCCCGGTGGTTTTGGCACCCTTGAGGAACTTTTTCATGTGGTTGCAGGCCCAGCTAAATGTTCATCAAAACCAATAGGTGTGCTTAATGTCAATGGTTTCTTTGATGGTTTCTTGTCTTTCATCGACTACTCTGCTGAAAAGGGCTTTATTTCCGAGCGTGCAAAAGCGAATCATAGTCGTTGCAACAACAACAGAAGAACTAAACAAAAACTCAATGAATTTGTTCCTCAACCAGATCCGACTCTAGCTAAAATTATGCAGGTAGAAGATTTTACCGTGAGAAAGCGAAAAGTGGATTCATTCCTCTCCCTTTGATAACCCATGTATCGGACCTCTTGTATTTTTACTTTACAGGTGTGTAATAATCGTGCTAAATGATGGCAGCTTAAGGAGTTTCTTCTTGATCTCTTGACGCGCATCTATTCACGATTTATGTATTTTTATTTCATTACTGTAATGTTTATTTCGTGTTTTGCTTTTATAAAAACTTTGATGGCAGCGTAAGGCGACTCTTCGGACTTTCTTGATGCGCATCTTAAAAATTGTGTTATACTTACGAGTATATTTTATTTTCTTTTGTTGTGTGCCTCGTATATTTATTCTCTTGCAGATTCTAAAAGGCGTTAGCTCAGACATCAACTTTCTTAACAGGGAGTATTCTGCTTTTCTGCATTGATTTTTTTTTTTTAAACTGAGGACAGTTTTATTTTCAAGTTTGGGGGTGGTTTGTTTAATTATTTTGGTGTGTTTTGATTGATTTGGTTTTTGGTGTGTTTCGATTGATTTGGTTATTTGCCTTAATTTTTTTTTATTATATATATATATATATATATATATATAGTATTTTGATTTTGAGATTTCTAGATCGGCCATAACACCAATAAATTAGCTATATACAAGCTTCTAAAATCGTTTTAAGGTAAAAAAATTGTATATTCCAAAATTTTTGAGCCTTAATCTCTCTTTCCAAGCCTTGTAATTATCATATAAAATCGAGTCATTCGTTACCTTGAGAAAAGAAGAATCAATTGGTTGATGAAAAATAAAGCGAAATTTACTTAATTTGTGGAGTTTTGATTTTTCATGCTTAACTAAAAATGATTTTACGCAAAAATTCTATTCCCTAAAAAAAAAAGTCATTGGTGAAAAGAGCTACACGTTAGCAAATAACGGTGTGAAAGCTATCACCTAAAAAATAAATGACGAAAAGGAGAAGTCTTGAGCAGAATTTGCCTAATTTTGGAAGTCTTAAATTTTGCGAAAAATAAAGGACTAACCATTGTTGGTGCGTAGCTGCCGTCTCAGAAAAATTGGTGAAAAGAGCTACACGTTAGCAAATAACGGTGTGAAAGCTATCACCTTTTTACGAGAAAAAAAATAATGAGATAGAAATTGTGTTAGTGAAAAGAGCTACACGTTAGCAAATAACGGTGTGAAAGCTATCACTAAAAGGGATGTAGTTTATGAGCAGATTTGAATTAATTAGCGGCTGGATTTCAATACACTCAATTTTGTGAAAATCACAATATTTGATGACGCCAATGAAATTCTTCTTCATATTGAGTCGAAAAATAAACGAGTGATCGAGGGCAACCATTAAAGGGAGTTGTGTGTATCACGAGTGGGAAAGAAATAATCAACCTATTGGGGGGAAACCTTACATTTTGGAATTACAAAATAAAAACCGTGTTTTAACTTCAAAAATATTAGTAGATTTATTTTGAATCTTGATTCATTTCTATCTACTGTATAAAGTCAAGTTGTTGTTTATTAATGGCATTTTGATCTCCTTTTCTCTATTTATATTATAATTTATGTGTGTATTAATTTTCTTATTTTTGTTTTATTTTTTTATTTTATTTTTGGAGTGTGAATAATAAAGAGTCTTGCTCGGGACTAGCAAAAATTCAAGTTTGGGGGTGTGATAAGTGTCAGTTTTGTACACTTATCCATGGTTTGTATCGATAAAATTCACCCATAATTGAGCTAGTCTACTCGTTTTTTGCTTTTAATTTATTAAGTTTTAATAATTTTATTTTTATCGAATGATGATCGGATTAAATAACTGAATTACTCAAGAAACAACATGTTTAATAAATATTCTCTTTATTGAATTTTTATGTATTCATGTTGTAGGGCTTTTCGAGACGAGTTCGGCAGTCTTTCCGGATTCAAAATCTGAGTTATATATCAAAAGTTATCATCTGAAGAAGATTTGGGGCGAAAACGCAAAAGTCAAAAATTTCTGGGCTGAAAATGAAGTCTGAAACTCCATACGGGCGTAACTCACAAATCCAGAAAAACGTAGCCATGTTACGGCCGTAACCACTCAATGTTACGGCCGTAAGTCATCCAAGTTACGGCCGTAACTCCTCAATGTTATGGCCGTAACTCTTGGCAGATTTTTGATCATTGTATAATTTTTTATACTTTTGGTCTATTATTGAGGGGATGGCTGGCATTGATCCGATCTATTGTAATAATGCTGGAATTTTGGAGCTATTAGATGACTTTAGGTGTATAAATAGACCCCTTAGATCCATCATCATCAAACATTCATCTTATAATTTTCCATTTTGTTGTAAACTTTTCTTTTTGTGTGAAGAACACACTTGTGTTCTTGAGTGATCTTTGTAAGTGTGGTATAACATATGTTGTTCAGAGAGTTTATTGTTTCTATCTCCTTTATCTACTAAGGGAGTTAGGATCAATTCTTTCTCTTGATTCAACTAATAATGACCACACAAGCTTGTAATATGTGTAATAAATCCTTTATGGGCTAAGTTCCTTAAGTTGGGATTATAAACAAGGTTAGTCATGTTATTTATATTTGTATAAAGATCTATTGTTAATTACTTATTATTGTGTGTGATTTTCATTGTTTTAACAATCTTTGTTTATTTGGCCAATAAATGACGATATTTATGGTCTTCATATGTTTCGAAAGAAAATATGTTTGATTAGATCAAATGATCTTCACTCTAAGTTGTTCTAGGGGATAGAAATATACCCCTAGTCCTTAGATGATTCTTTGAGTTATTTTCATAAATCCTAATGCTATGTATTGAAGCCAATCAACATAGAAATATAGTGGATTGATTCAATATGTAAGGGACGTTTTATAGTTCGAAAGAGAAACCGTCTTTTTAAGGAAAATCGAATCTACACAACATAATAAGTAAATTCATCTTATGATCTCCAATACATCTTTTATAACTAATGACGAACTAAGTTTGTAATCCCAACTATTTCATTTTATCGATAATCAATCTATTATTATTGCTATCTTTTTATTTCCTTATAACATTAGAACTATTATTGTAATTTCTTTGAAATTATTAAACCAAACTTTTTAATTGTGTGTTTCACTCATCTTAAGTATCTATAAAAATAGACTAATAGTGTATAATTCAAATTATAACCTAACTTCCTTGTGGGATCGATAAACTGGACTCAAAAAGTCCACTTTACTACTTGATACGATATCGTGCACTTGCGATAGTTACACTAAAAGCGTGTCAGGCCGCGGCATAAAACAAGTGAGCCGCGGCACACGAAGATGACCTGAAAGTGCCGAACCAACTGTACCCTGAGCCGCGGCACAAGGATGATGAGCCGCGGCACAGGAAGGAAAAAAGGCCCCCAGGTATGCGCTGAAGACACCGTGAGCCGCGGCTGTAACAGCCCAAAAACAGTGGCCATTACAGTGCCGTGGATCCCTCCTGGGACCCACCAGGCAATATCACAAAATACACTTAAAATCCGACAACGTGGCACCGTACCACGATATTTATCAAAACCCCGGTGTGGAGTATGAGTTATTCATATTTTTAAATACAAGCAAACATACACAGGATCCAAACACGGTACAGACCATATGACGATGGGCAGTACCTAACAAGTTTTAGTACATTCATCCGACACAAAAATAAAACGAAAGTCACGCTTAAAACATAACCGAACAACCAAAAGACTCGGGGCCCCCGAAATAGCATACATCAGAATCCTCCGTCGCCATTGTGCTCCTCCTGTGCCTTGCCCTTTCCTCGCCCTGAAATACAAGTATTTCGCCCCAAACCACAGGGTCAGCTATACATGATAATAATTCTCATGGCATTATACAATTCATATATATCGATTTCAAAGAAATCCACCGACTCACGAATATACCCCAAGGCGTATAAACAATCGATCCCAATCTGTCGAAACATAATCAAGTATACGACGACCACATACTATGGCTCAAGACGGACGTCACAAGACGCCCGATCCGAAATGTGTCCGTGCACATGTCCACCCCGTATACGGAATCCGAGAATATACGTGGGACGATGTACCTAATTAGCCTCACGAACTACGTCTCGTGTGCACGATCTAAATGCGAGAAAACATCCACGCATGATCATCAAGTGCCGGCTAAAAATCCTACACATAACCAATCGGCGCGCGAATATGACTCGAGAGATGTCACGATACAACATGACAACGAAACTCAACGAATTACACTTTTACGAGGAATCGAACAACTCACCGAAGTGTCAACAAAGCTCAAAAGAACTAACGGTAATAAGGACGGTAATTAGGGGTATCATCCCCAACACCATGACAATACGATCAAGGGTTTCACCATATCACGAATCATAGATTATCGTAACATTTCATACACACGAACCGCATAATAATCACAAGAATTCAACCATCACTATAACCAAGCAAGATAACTTGCCTCAGTGCAGACGAATAATCCTTCTTTGAATGGTCAAACGAGCGGTATCCTCGTCTAACAATACTCACGTGAACAAGCAACCTTGAATGAAATATAATCCATTCAACAACACATTCGTATGATAATGGTATTATCGCATGAACAATATTCGTAAATTCACTTTGAATAAATAGATTATCCTATTGACCATTTTAATGTTCTTATTACAAATCATCGCATGTTTATCATGTTCATTACATATTCTAATCTTGATGTCAAATTCTTGATGTCCATTTAATCAACAATGTAATATCGTGATGATATCGTAACAAATCATCGACAATACCAATTACTATATAAGTTGTGTTTAATTACATTCTTCATTATTTGACGATTTCATTCAAAACTTGATTATTATATGAAACGTAAGTTCAAGTTTTTAGTGAGTTAAGAACATTATCTTAATTTACTCTTCTAGACATGCGGATTAATGAAATGGAATTCGCTATTCATATACCGTATTTGTATCGTCATATTCAACACAACTCTCTTAAGAACATTATTAACCTATTAATGTAGTGATTAACACTCTTTGGTGAAATCGATAAATTCGAACGTACGGAGATTACAACTTCCTCCTATCAACATTCATTGTTTTACTTTGAAGAATTTATTAAATGCCTAGTTATACCATTGGATACTTGAGATTTTTGAAGTAATTTCATCCATCTAACAAAGATCATCTTCAAAGGGTTAACATCATCTTCCCAACAATTCCATCACAAAGGTTTTAAAGGCCAAAATCATGGTTTCATGCAACCTTTAAGGATCAATAGAATGTTCAAGACGATCTTAACAATTCTCACTTTTAATCATTAAGGACATCATCTCTAACATGTTCCTAGTGTAGAGACTAAAATCAATTTCCGATTATCATGCTATACCTCAGGTTTTATGTATATCATTATCAACACAATCATATTATGAAGTTATTTACCTCAAGAAGCAATACTAATACCTTCAAAATTAATCTTCACTTGATTTGAGTATGATTCAATTAACTTATCATGTTTACACTAATCTAAACTATCATTATGTGAAGTATTTATCTACTAACATCATCAGAAACATGGGATTGATATGAGTTAGAGAAAGACCAACCTTAAAATGAAGAACAACACCAACACTTCAAGGAATATACTTCAATCTCTAGCTTCTCCAAGTCACCAATCAAGTGTTGAGGCTCCAACACAAGTTAGAAAGGCTTAGAAACGAAGTTGGAAGGGAAGGGAATCGTTCTTTAGTCGGGAGATTGAAAAAGGTCGAGTAGGAAATGAATGGCAAGTCCTACATTTATAATCTGAACTGGACATTACGTACGTTAACGAACGTGGTTAACGTACGTTATAGCCTTTATGTACGTAATCTTATGATCATTACGTACGTAACCAATTTCATCAAACTCACTGCCTAAAAACACGCAGTTTGTTACGTACGTAACCAACCGGCTATTACGTACGTAGTGGCCGTTGACTTGGCTGTCGCGATCGACTCCCGACCAGCTACCCTTGCTCGACCCCACCCGCCGAAAGGCGGATTGCTAGAGAATCTTCCGCATTACGTACGTTAACGTATCGGTGTTACGTACGTAAGGCGGCCTTCATAGCGTACGTTAAGAATACATGTTAACGTACGTTAAGTACTATAACGAGCATAAATGGAATTTTCGCAATATCACCCAACAACTAATATAGTATGAATGACCATGAATCCAACTTAACATAATTCGTCGGTACATGCTACACATCACAGATATGGTGCAACAATACTTAACTTAAATCATGAAATACAATATTAAAGGCGAGGGTATTACATACTCCCCCCCATAAAAAGGAGTTTCGTCCCCGAAACTAAGGGGTAAACTTGATTCGGGGTATCTCTCTCGCATGCTATCTTGATCTCCCACGTAGCTTCCTCGACTCCGTGTCTTGACCACTGAATTTTTAATAAGGGAATCGTCTTGTTCCTCAGCTGTTTAATTCTCCTTTCGAGTATCTGCACAGGCTGCTCCTCATACGAATGGTCGTTGGCTATTTCGACCTCGTCGAATTGAATAACGTGACTTGGATCAGCAACATACTTCCTTAACTGAGATACATGGAATACGTTGTGAATCCGACTCAAAGCTGGTGGTAATGCTAAACGATAGGCTAGGTCGCCTACTCGTTCCAGGATCTCAAACGGACCAATATACCTTGGGCTCAATTTGCCTCTCTTCCCGAATCGGAAAACACCTCTAGTAGGAGATACTTTGACCAGTACATGGTCACCAACTTCAAACTCGAGTGGTCGTCGACGATTATCTGCATATGATTTCGGCGGCTTTGGGCCGTTAATAGACGGCTCTTGATCGGGAAATCTTCTCGCGGGCCAATAACATATCGAGGTTCCGTACCAATAGATTCGAGATAATTCGTCCCAAAGACAATGGGGACCTACAACGGCGACCATATAGTGCCTCATAAGGTGCCATCATGGTCGGCGTGCCATGTTATTGTATGTGAATTCTACCAACGGCGGTTGGGCTTCCCGATCAAGCTTCCAATCGAGAGCACATGCCCTCAACATATCCTCTAGAGTTTGAATTGTCCTCTCGGATCGACCGTCGGTCCGAGGATGAAAAGTCTTCAAGTTCAACTGTGTACCCATAGCACGATGAACCGCCTTCGAAGTGCGACACGAACCGTCCGTCCCGATCGATACAATACTCTTAGGGGTGCCATGCGGTCTCACAATCTCTTTGATGAATAATTGGGCCAATCTCTCAGGGCCCCAAGTATCCTTGATCTCCAAGAAGTGGGCTGATTTAGTCAATCGATCCACAACCACCCAAATCGTATTCATGCCTCGACGGCTCGTCGGAAAACTAGTAATAAAGTCCATCGATATGTCTTCCCACTTCCACTCGGGAATAGGAAGCGGTCTCATCATGCCACCGGTCGTTGATGCTCAATCTTGACTTCTTGACAGTCGACATTTCAAACGAACTCGGCAACCTCCGTTTCATATTACCCCACCAATAATACGGCTTCAAATCCTTATACATTTTGTTTGATCCGGGTGTATGGAATACGGGGTAGCATGAGCCTCCTTCGAATAGTATTCCTCAACTCTTCGTCTTTGGTACACACACTCGATTTTTAAAGCGTAAGTCCATCCTCGTGAACCACAAATCCAGGGGCCTTCCCCGATCGATTTCTCCTCGAATTCGGATAAGAATGGGTCCGACATCTGTTTCGTCCCGATCGTCTCATCAATGGATGGTGAAATCTCAAGCATGCACTGTCCCCGAATGCGTTGTATCCAGACCTCAATCTCTGGTCTCATGAACTCTAATCGCAACTCCCTCGGGCGGTCAAACGAGCTAGCATCCGCTCCGCACCGTCTTGCGGCTCAAGGCATCGGCAACCACGTTTACCTTGCCTGGATGATAAAGGATCTCGATATCATAGTCTTTGATTAGCTCTAACCACCTCCTTTGTCTCATATTCAACTCCTTCAGGGTAAAAATATACTTCAGGCTCTTGTGGTCCGTAAAAATCGCGAGTAACTCCATACGAGATAGTGGCGCGATTTTTAAAGCAAACACTACGTTGCTAACTCCAAGTCATGAGTCGGGTAGTTGACCTCGTAAGGACGCAATCGTCTGACGCATAGGCGATCACTTTCCGTCTGCATTAATACGCAGCCAAGGCCTGCCTCGATGCATCGCGTATACCGCGAATCCTTCCGTCCCTCTAGGTAGTACCAAAACAGTCTTGAGATTAATCGACCTTTGAGTTCATCAAAACTTTCTTTGACATGCTTCCGACCACAAGTACTTCTTATCTTTTCTCAGATTAGTCATCGGTTGAGCAATTTTGGAAAATCCTTCCACGAATCGTCGTAATAGCACTGCTAGACCCGGAAAACTACGAACTTCCTTCACGTTCTTCGGGGTAGCTGATCTCGGATAGCTTCCGTCTTACGTGGGTCTACTCTTACTCCTCTGCCGATATCACATGACCCGGAAAAATAACTTGGACATCAGAATTCACACTTGGAAAATTTTCCATAGAGTTGTTCTCGCCTTAACGCATCGAGAACTGGCGGAGGTGACACTCATGCTCCTCATGATCACGAGTAGACCAAGATATCGTCAATAAAAACGACTACAAAACGATCCAGATAATTAATAAAAACCCGATTCATCAATTCCATGAATCTGCAGTGCATTAGTCATCCGAATGGCATGACAACGAACTCATAATGCCCATAGCGAGTGCGAAAGTTTGTCTTCGGGACGTCGACTCTCGAATCCGCAATTTGTGGTACCCCGACCTCAAGTCGATCTTTGAAAATAAAGATGCTACATGGATATGATCAAATATGTAATAGATTCGAGGTAAAGGATACTTGTTATTAATTGTTACATTGTTCGGCTCCCGTAATCAATACACAAACGCAGCGATCCGTCCTTCTTCCGCACGAATAACACCGGCGCTCCCCAAGGGGATGCACTGGGTCGAACGTACCCTTTCTCGATTAATTCTTCGAGTTGTCTTTTTAATTCCTGCATCTCGGTCGGGGCCATACGGTATGGTGCTTTCGAAATCGGGGACGTCCCTGGCTACAACTCAATGGTGAATTCCACCTCTCTCTGTGGTGGTATTCGTGGAAGATCGTCAGGAAATACATCAGTATAATCTCCAACTACTGTAATATCAATAAATTTGATGGCCGGTCACTGTCTTAGTCATGTAACACCAATAACCAATGCATCCTGGTTTAGTAATCTCATAGCCTTCATAGCGCTGATGACTCTCCCGAATGATTGGGATTATCACCCCGAAAAATACACTCGACGCCATCATCCGATGTGACGGTCACCATTCGCTTACGGACGCTAAGGACGGCATCGTGACGATCCATCCAGTCAATACCCAAGATTACATCATCTTTAGGTAAATCCACCACAATCAAGTCAGACAACCACTCACGGTTGTTTATGCTAATTGTCAGACGATTACGTACTTCACGACTCCCAATAATTCTTCTACCATCGGGTAGACCAATTACATAAGGTTCACAATTGATAACACGATTCAAATGCAAACGACTCAAGCAAGAACTAGACAAAAAGGAGTGTGAAGCACCAGTATCAAAAAGAACACAAACGGGCTGAGAGTGGATCTCGAGAGTACCTGCAATCATGCTGGCTTCGGGATCATCGGCTTTCTTCATCTCGTAAACTCTGGGTTTTGCAACCCCGGAAGCAGGTGTACCAACTTGGTTTCCACGGCCTATCCCTTTGTTCGCCCCGGTAGTCTGGTAAGAAGCGGATGGAGGAGCACGTTCCTGAACAGAAGACTGTACTGGAGCAAGAGATGCTGCTGGGGCACGCCCGAGTCCACCCCGGCAATAGCGAGCGCGATGACCGTTCTTCCCGCAAGTGTGACAGGCAACGGCCGGCTTCGGACACTTGGAGCTGATATGCCCCTGGTCCCCACAGTTATAACACACGACAGGTGAGCTGATTGCCCGAGAGTGCGTTCCTGCCGGTTTTGGTGCCATAGGTGGCCGCTCAGAAGTATTTGGTACAGGATGGGGTTTCTTGAATACCCCGGTTCTTTGTCTCCTTGGGTCTGGTTCCTGGATCTCTTGTTGGAAAACTGAGGTTGTCTCTTAGAAATCTCCTTCGCAGTAAGTTCATACTCCAAAGCCTTCTCAATAAACTCCGGTAAGGTCGTACAGTGGTGATTGAGTAATTGCATCCTCATTCGGGGTTTAAGCCTCTTGAGGAAATATTTGATTTTATCAGCTTCCGAACGGACAACTGACGTAGCAAAAGGGAGAAGTGCTTGGAATTTTTCAGCAATTGCTAACACATCTTCGTCTTCCGATGGGTCGGGGTTTAATAATTCGGACAGCTTGGCTTCACGGAGGGGTGCAGGATAGTAATGATCTAGCATAAGAGTCTTAAATTCCTCCCAAGTACTCGCGCCTTCGGCAGGCCTCATAGAAAGCCACCAAGTATGGGCACTCTTACTAAGGTAGTAGGCTGCCACAGCAACTCGATTTTCCTCTGGGCACTCCACCATCTCGAACAGTTTCTCGAAATGTTCTATCCAGTGTACAATGTCGGCAGGCTCAGATGAGCCTTCAAAAGTCGGAGGTCGCTGACGTGATATGTCGCTAATAATCCGGCTCACGATCCCGCCAGTACTGTGGGCGGAGGTCGTTGTCCTGCTTTGTTGACCAAGTATTCCTTTGCATAGTTTCCATCACCACCCATTTGGGTCATTTGGGCCATCATGCCTGCATCACGGTGTAAGGATCGGCACGTGCATTCTCTCCGGTGTGGTGTGATTGGTCCCGAGAAGGCGAATCACTGCGGAACTGCTTCCACATTCGCGCGTCTGTTAGCTCGTGGTATCGGAATTCGGCCTCTTCCGCGGCCTCGTCCCTCTCGCCACGGCCCCTAAGGTTCCTTTCCATCTTGAAAGAATCAAGTCACAAGTACGCTTTGATTTATCAATCACAATTCATGCTAAGTTAATAACAACAGGGAATTTCCTATCCAACAAAGCAGTTGTAAAGAGTCACTGGCACTACAAGTGTTACACACTCAATATCATATCAACATTAAGTCGAAACAATTCCAATCACATAATTAATTTAGGTTCTCTTCAATAGATGAATTTCGCCTCATGGTAGCAAGATGCCAAGATAAGTAAGGAGACCAATACATCGTCAATATCATGCCAGAAATCAAATTATGGTTCATGAGAACATACCGTATTCGACGGGTCAGGCGCTTGCACAGGTTACACGTGGCATGAAGTTTTCTTGATGCTATTTCGATCCTACAATGACTCAAAATAAAAACACACGCGCTCTGATACCATCTTCTCGACCCAAAAGCAGTGGCCATTACGGTGCCGTGGATCCCTCACAGGACCCACTGGGCAATATCACAAATTACACTTATTATCGGACATCGTGGCACCGTAAGACGATATTTATCAAAACCGGTGTTGAGTATGAGTTATTAATAATTTTAAATACAAGCAAACATACATGGGATCCAAACACGCATGCACCATATGACGATGGGCAGTACCTAACAAGTTTTAGTACATTCATCCGACACAAAAATAAAACGAAAGTCACGCTTAAAACATAACCGAACAACCAAAAGACTTGGGGCCCCCCCGAAATAGCATACATCAGAATCCTCCGTCGCCATTGTGCTCCTCCTGTGCCTTGCCCTTTCCTCGCCCTGAAATACAAGTATTTCGCCCCAAACCACAGGGTCAGCTATACATGATAATAATTCTCATGGCATTATACAATTCATATATATACTGATTTCAAAGAAATCCACCGACTACTGAATATACCCCGAAGGCGTATAAATAATCAGTCCCAACTGTCGAAACATAATCAAGTATACGAACGACCACATACTATGGCTCAAGACGGACGTCACAGTACGCCCGATCCGGAAATGTGTCCGTGCACATGTCCACCCCGTATACGAATCCAGAATATACGTGGGACAATGTACCTAATTAGCCTCACGAACTACGTCTCGTGTGCACGATCTAAATGAGGAAAACATCCACGCATGATCATCAAGTGCCCGGCTAAAAATCCTACACATAACCAATCAGCGCGCAGATATGACTCCAGAGATGTCACGATACAACATGACAACGAAACTCGACGAATTACACTTTTACGAGGGAATCGAACAACTCACCGAAGTGTCAACAAAGCTCAAAAGAACTAACGGTAATAAGGACGGTAATTCCGGGGGTATCATCCCCAACACCATGACAATACGATCAAGGGTTTCACCATATCACGAATCATAGATTATCAGAACATTTCATACACACGAACTGCATAATAATCACAAGAATTCAACCATCACTATAACCAAGCAAGATAACTTGCCTCAATTCCGTAGACGAATAATCCTTCTTTGAATGGTCAAACGAACGGTATCCTCGTCTAACAATACTCACGTGAACAAGAAACCTTGAATGAAATATAATCCATTCAACAACACATTCGTATCATAATGGTATTATCGCATGAACAATATTCGTAAATTCACTTTGAATAAATAGATTATCCTATTGACCATTTTAATGTTCTTATTACAAATCATCGCATGTTTATCATGTTCATTACATATTCTAATCTTGATGTCAAATTCTTGATGTCCAGTTTATCATCAATGTAATATCGTGAGGATATCGTTTCAAATCATCGACACTTCCAATTACGATATAAGTTGTGTTTAATTACATTCTTCATTATTTACCGACGATTTCATTCAAAACTTGATTATTATATGAAACGTAAGTTCAAGTTTTTAGTGAGTTAAGAACATTATCTTAATTTACTCTTCTAGACATGCACGGATTAATGAAATGGAATTCGGCTATTCATCTACCGTATTTGTATCGTCATATTCAACACAACTCTCTTAAGAACATTATTAACCTATTAATGTAGTGATTAACACTCTTTGGTGAAATCGATAAATTCGAACGTACGGAGATTACAACTTCCTCCTATCAACATTCATTGTTTTACTTTGAAGAATTTATTAAATGCCTAGTTATACCATTGGATACTTGAGATTTTTGAAGTAATTTCATCCATCTAACAAAGATCATCTTCAAAGGGTTAACATCATCTTCCCAACAATTCCATCACGAAGGTTTTAAAGGCCAAAATCATGGTTTCATGCAACCTTTAAGGATCAATAGAATGTTCAAGACAATCTTAACATTTCTCACTTTTAATCATTAAGGACATCATCTCTAACATGTTCCTAGTGTAGAGACTAAAATCAACTTCCGATTATCATGCTATACCTCAGGTTTTATGTATATCATTATCAACACAATCATATTATGAAGTTATTTACCTCAAGAAGCAATACTAATACCTTCAAAATTAATCTTCACTTGATTTGAGTATGATTCAATTAACTTATCATGTTTACACTAATCTAAATTATCATTATGTGAAGTATTTATCTACTAACATCATCAGAAACATGGGATTGATATGAGTTAGAGAAAGACCAACCTTAAAATGAAGAACAACACCAACACTTCAAGGAATATACTTCAATCTCTAGCTTCTCCAAGTCACCAATCAAGTGTTGAGGCTCCAACACAAGTTAGAAAGGCTTAGAAACGAAGTTGGAAGGGAAGGGAATCGTTCTTTAGTCGGGAGATTGAAAAAGGTCGAGTAGGAAATGAATGGCAAGTCCTACATTTATAATCTGAACTGGACATTACGTACGTTAACGAACGTGGTTAACGTACGTTATAGCCTTTACGTACGTAATCTTATGATCATTACGTACGTAACCAATTTCATCAAACTCACTGCCTAAAAACACGCAGTTCGTTACGTACGTAACCAAGCGGCTATTACGTACGTAGTGGCCGTTGACTTGGCTGTCGCGATCGACTCCCGACCAGCTACCCTTGCTCGACCCCACCCGCCGAAAGGCGGATTGCTGGAGAATCTTCCGCATTACGTACGTTAACGTATCGGTGTTACGTACGTAAGGCGGCCTTCATAGCGTACGTTAAGAATACATGTTAACGTACGTTAAGTACTATAACGAGCATAAATGGAATTTTCGCAATATCACCCAACAACTAATATAGTATGAATGACCATGAATCCAACTTAACATAATTCGTCGGTACATGCTACACATCACAGATATGGTGCAACAATACTTAACTTAAATCATGAAATACAATATTAAAGGCGAGGGTATTACAGCGGCACAGATTAAGTGAGCCGCGGCCCACGGGGCGGTGTTGATAGAAATTGCTGCGTTTCTGGGCCGTTTTGGAGCCGGTTCTTGACCTAATCACACGGACGCGTTTTGGAGGCTGATGGGAGTTATAAATAAGGCTTTAAGGTCATAATTGAGGGGATTATCATTGGAGAATCGATCATCATCAAGGAGGAGAAGCAGAAGACACCAAGTAGCAGAGAGCGGAAGCAGAAGAACGGAGGAATCCGAGCTCTTCATCTGCGTTTGATATCAATGCTTTCTTTAATTATTTCTGTATTTTTATTCTTTAGCATGTCACGCTAAAACCCTGTTCTAGGATTTTGATGAAACTGAGGTTTTGACGGATTTACTTTGATTATCTATATAATTCCCTTTTCTATTGAGTTTTCCCAATTCTTTTTAATGCTTTCAATTGTGTGGCCTATAATTGAATTGTTTTAATTACGCAACTCGAATCGGGAGAGGAGAGTTGGTGAGGAAATATTGGTGAGAACCGTTTTATCTTGTGAGATAGAAATATACTCATAGGAACTACGTGGCCTTTTGAAGATTCTGTGCTTTTTGCCTATTGTCGAATTAATCCACCTAGGAATAGAGTGTGTTATTCGCCTTTAGAAAAATCTATTGACCTCGGGAGAGGCGGTAGAGTATTTTAGCAACCTTCGCCTTCAATAAATTGGGAAATCATTAACTTCAGATAATCGAGAGTAAATTCGGATAAACCGAGGTGGATTCACAATCCTAGATTTATTTCTTATTTGATTTTCTTTCTTCAATCGATCGTTTTTACTATTCATTATTTTATTGGTTTTCTTTAGTTATTACTTGCAACTCAACTTTCGACAGTTCAAATAAAATTAGAATACATATAAATCGATAATTAGTAATTCAGTCCTCGTGGGAATGATATCTTACTCATCATTTTATTACTTGTCTACGATAACGTGCACTTGCGTTAAACGAAATCCGCAACAAGTTTTTGGCGCCGTTGCCGGGGACTGATTTTTCGCTAATATCATTACCAAGCGACTCTAATTTTAATTTGAAGTTTTTCTTCTTTAGTCTCTATATTTTTTTTTCATTATGTTTTCCTTTGATTAGTGACCCTTGGCATTTCATAAATTTCGATGATCTCAATAATTTGCCTAATAGGGTCAGTCAGCCCCCTCCCCCAAAACAAAAGACCATGCTTGAACAATGTGTAGACGCTCTCAAAAATCCTGATAGTACCCCTCTTGAGCGAGAATGTGCACGTCGTGGTCTTGAGATTCACTATGGTTATTTTCCAGCTCATATATTTAGTAGTGAAGTTGAGGGGGAGGTTGAGAAGAAAGACATACTGAGTTTTAGGATCGATCCCCCAGCACCTGATAATTACATAAGGTGTGATGAGCCTGTAGAAGAAGTTACCATTGATGATGTTTCCAAAGAAATTTCATTAATTTGTCATCAAACTTCGACTAATAAGGTGAACACTTTTGTGCCTAAAATTTTATTAACGGTGCCACGCATAATTTTTCCTAAATCCATAATGGGAGAGATTGATTCCATTACTCTTGATTTTGTTGAGGCTGATTCTTTGAGTTCTAATGAGGTTGTTCATAATAAGTCTTCATTATTTACCCATTCGAACTCTGCTTATTTTTCCGTGCCTTACAATTATTTTGTTCTTCCATTATTTTTTGGTTGTCCGCATAATTATTCTTACTCACTGTTTTTGGCAACCGGGCATGAACCAAAGCCTCCCTTGTGGAATAAGAGGCTTATAGATTGCAAGAAGGGGGCATTTGGCAATCGCCCTAGAAAGAAGCCACGTTAAATTTTTTTGCCACGTCGTGCTCAAGACGTAAAATAGAGCGCTTGATGGGAGGCAACCCATCATTTTTACTTGCTTTCTAGTTAGTTGTTTTTATCTGATTTTCTTTTCTTGGTTTTGTTATTTCGTTTGGATTCGTGTATTCTTGTTGGCCCGTATTTCTCTAATATTTTTTATATAACCCCAATGAGTATTATCCTTCATATTCCAGTCTTTCTTGACTTAATGTCTACAGTTATTTCATGACTCGAGACTAAGTTTGGGGGTCCCTGGTGATGTTGGACTTTATTTGAAGTAGGGATTGACGGACGATTCCACTCAGACATGTGCTGGCTTTCAAGAAGACATTTGGAATAAGATTCTCTTTTCCTTATCTCTTTTATTTTTACATGAGTTTTATTGTTGGTGATTGTATGTGTAGTGGAATAGATTGAAGGATGCTATTTTTCTTAATTTTTCTTGGTTATAAATTGAGATTTCATCATTGCTTTATTTTTCTTGCATGCTGTTGATGGTTTTTGCAAGCATGAATTTTTCGTGCTTCCGTGTGTAAAACTGATGTTATGATACTGATTTCTTTTTGAAGAAACGGTTGACTTTTGGTCGAGTTGCAGTCAGCGATATCTGTTTACGTTGAGTATTCATTTAGGTCCGAAATTTTTTTCATTTTTGTAGAAATCTTAGCAGATAAGAAAGGAGATATACGTGTTTTCAAATCACCGCCTATACGTTTGGTTATACTTTTCGGTTAGCTAGTCGTCCAGTAACATGAGTCGTGTTGGCACTTAATTTGAGTTTAGATGTAATACCCGGTTGTAATTCAGTCATTATCATTCAGTAATTTCATTCGGTGATTGTCACCCAGTGTATATTCACTCGATTATAATCATTCACCAATCATATTCATTCACCGTGTTCACCGTTCGAAAAAACTTCGAGTGGTGTATCGTTATTGTTCATTGTTTCAACTTTCCTCATATGAGTTCGACTTTGTTAGATCACCATTAATTTTTGGTAACTCCAAAAATTCTAAATCTTTGCAATATTATAGAGCATCGAGTTAGCTTTCCAATGGTTCAAACGGTGAGTCAATCGAGTCCGACGAGAGAGTTATGGTCGCTTTAGCTCAACCGGCCATTGGCCGATCATCGCCGAACGAACTCGGCCGTGTCGTCCGACACGGCCCCGGCTGCATTTCGTCCGGAAAGTGCCGAAGTGTTCGCCTCAGACCCGACCGTGTCGCTGCACGGCCGAAGTCGCACCTTCCGGATAAGCTGTAACCGATCGCCAAAGACGCCCGACCGTGTCGCCGCGCACGGCCGAGTCATGCCGAAGCCGCCGGACGGGTCACCGTCGGGAGGCCCTTCGCGCCGCGACCGTGTCGAGCAGACACGGCCGAGTCACTGCCGCCAACTGCCGCCACCAGTGACGCGACCGCGCCGATCGGCACGGCCGTGTCCGGCAGCACCAACTCCTATAAATTCATTTTTTCAAGATTTCACCATTTTTCTTCCTTTTCTTCACCTTCAACCGAGAGATAAGGCTTGAGGGAGGGTTTTTCCTTCACAAATCATTTGGGTGTTTGATTTTTTCATCTCCTTTCGATCGTGAAGCCCGGATAATCAATCTAACGCGTGTTCTTCGATTAAAGCACTTGGATCATCAAGAGGTAATTCCTTCAACACTTTGACTTCGATTTTGTGTTGAAATAGGATGTTTTGACGTTATAATCATGATATATGAAGGGATATGTATATGATTATGAGTTTGTATAAGGATTCATTGGATTATTGAGGGTTTATTCAAGAACACTTTGAATATCGAGTTGGAATTGGGGATTTTCGACTAATTGTTGTTATAATCACATTTTGGATATTCATAACGGATTATTGATCGTATTGGAGATGTTTTGTTGGTTTGAAACACTTCTTGGGGATTTTGATATTGGGATATCGAGGTTTGATTGTAAACAATCGGAGTTTGGATACAACGTATTCGATATAATGCCCCAATGAACTTAGTTTAATCGTATCGACGGTTTGAGTTCGTTATATTCGTGTTTAATTCGTATATTGATCGGATTGTCGGTAATTGTATTGAATTAAGGTTGTTCGTGACCGACACTTCATTTAGGACGTTGTTCGTGGACGGACATTCTTCATCGGTGTTGTGTAAGTTAATTCTTACTCGGTTAAAAGGATATTCATCCCTCTTGTTGTTGTTCATTCATAATCATAACTCATTCATAATTATATTAACCGTATCAAAACTTGTTGTTATCAATTAATCATTTCACCATAAGGAACGACGGTTCCAACCTTTTCATTGATTTGTCATTTATTTCATTACCATTCCACCTCGGTGAGTCATTATTCATTTTCGATGTCACTTTTGTTATCGTGGCATTCCGGGTCATCTTGGCGTGCCGTTGGTATGTGTAGGGTTTTCATGTCGGGCACATTATAGTCGTGTGTTGGTTGATGGCCTCACATTGACTGTGCACACGAGATTGATTGTTTCGTGAGATCGATTAGGTACAAGACCACACGTGTATTCGATCGATACTCGTTGGTGGCTTGTGCACGGACACATTTCCATCCGGGCGTAGTGTGGCGCCACCCTTTGAGCCGTCTTGTTAGTTGATTCATATAGCATGTTTGATTGCGTATGTTTCGACAGGATATTTCATAATTTCGGATATAATCATGATTGTGTATTTTCAACTCTTGAGGATTGTTGTTTTGTATAACCGACCCGTTTGGGGATTTTGTTTTTCGTGTCTTGGCAAGGCAAAGGCACGGGAGAACATGCCGACGTCGAGGAGTCCCAGTGATACTAGAAAGGGGCCCCATCTGTTCATCACTTATTCATCATTTATGTTTCCTTTATTTATTCCATTGCAGACATTCCGCTTTGAATACTCGTTTCATTCGGTGTTGTGTATTTTATCGTCACATAAGATACACATGTATTCTATTTTATCCAGGTGTGTTGTATGAAACTCCTAATCGGAGTAATTGATGTTGTAATGTGGTTCGGTACTACATTTACCCCGTGTAAATCATCCTTTTCATTCGCTCGTGGGTCCTGATCGGGGGTCCACGGACCGTAATATCCGCCTAGTTTGGGGTGTTTCAGAGTTGGTATCGGAGCGTGGTTTTGAATACTACCTTCCGAGTCATGTCTCATTTGAAATCATCGTCATCAGACTAGTATCATTGGACTTTCGCGTCACGTGTGACCTGTGCAAATGCCGAGCCAATCGACTAAGAAGCGTAAGATTTCTAACGCCATGGTATAATTTCTGGCAATAGTCATTCATTCATCATTCATCAATTAACAATCCTCAAACATCATCATTCATTGTGATTAGAACGATCATGTTAACTCATTAATCACTTAATTCATTTCATTACTCAGTTAATAATCAGGACGATCATGTTAACTCATTAATTACTCAATTCATTTCATTATCCAGTTGTCAATCTGGATGATCATATTATCAATCTTGTTAATTTATTCAAGATAATCATTTCAAGAATTTCATCAGATAATCATGTAACTTCAGTAAATCATTCATATAATCACTAAGTTAGAGCATGTATACTCATTTTCATCATCTCATGACATAATCATAACGTGCTAATCATGCGGGAAATATAATCATTATGCGACCTTCCTACTCCAGTATGGAGAGAACTGTCAAGGGATGCATGGGGAGAGGCCGCGGTGCGAACCGAAACCCGAGAAATAATCACTCACTGCCGGGAAATCGTGCTCAGACTCGGTTCGATCGGAAGATGTACGGGTTGATCCACTCACTTTTATGCAGCCATGATGACCCATGTGCGCTTGCTCAATCATCATTGCGCCACTGCCGGATTAATCGAGCGAACTCTCCTGCATTTGTTGCTAAGGAAATTCTTGAGCAAAGAACCCGCATATGTCACAGGAAATCAACGGCGTAATCTATCCGAAGGCGGTCGGCCAACCTTCAAGAAGCCTCGTGTGAGTCTTATCGCTTCGAGCGATCTCCTACGGCGCCTAATCCTACGGATCTCGGTCCCGAGCAACCAGCTTCGCCATTATCTGTTTAATGGGGCGCCGGGCCATTTCAGTACTAGGTGTACGACGCCGTCTATCACATGTCATAATTGTGGGAATTCCGGGCATAAGGCCCGTTTTTGCCGAAAGGACTCCAAGTCGGCTCGGCGGCATCTCAGGCCCCGAAGCACCGCTTTCAGACCGATCGCCTTTGTCATCGCTGCTTAAGACAATGAAAGCAAATAGAGTTGGAGCTCGATTTATCGACGGGAGCGACGGTTCGGGACCAGCAAGTCCCGATTCATATGATGAGGAGGATCGACGATCCGGTGGTCCGAACGATTTGGTATACTCGTAATTTTATTTCAACTTGTGTGTACCTTTTGATCCGGTACACCGCATTCATTCATTTTCGAATCATGCTTGAATAGACTTATTTCGGTATAGTCCTACTTAATGACCGCGATTGGTTGATGGATCTAATCGTGGTGAATTTATCTTAGGACGATGTAATTTTCGGTATTAGTTGGTTTGATCGTCTCGATACTATCCTCAGTGTTTGTTAGCGTTTAGTCGCTATCTTCCGCCGTTGGTTGTCGAATGTGTGCTTCAGGAAGTAATCCCGTTGTTCCAAAGAGAATTTTTATTATGGCGGAAGCAGAGAAATTCCGCAATCGAACTATTCAATCATTCATTATATCATTTTCATCGATTGGCCTTTCTAAGGCAATCGAGTTATTCAGTGATTCCTTATATCATTTCCATCGATTGGCTTTTCTAAGACAATCGAGTCATTCAATCATTCATTGTATCATTTTCATCGATTGACCTTTCTAAGGCAATCGAGTTATTCAGTCATTCCTTATATCATTTCCATCGATTGGCTTTTCTAAGACAATCGAGTCATTCAATCATTCATTGTATCATTTTCATCGATTGGCCTTTCTAAGGCAATCGAGTTATTCAATCATTCATTGTATTATTTTCGTCGATTGTCCTTTCAAAGGCAATCGAGTTATTCAAACATTCATTGTATCATCTTCATCGATTGGCCTTTCTAAGGCAATCGAGTTGTTCAATCATTATTGGTATCTCTTTTTATCAATTGACCATTCTAGGGCAATCGAAATGTTCAATCATTCGTGGTATCATTGTCATCGATTGACGATGTATTTCAGCGAGTTATCTAATTGCCTTCACATAGAGTAAGGGAATTGAGTGAGTTGGAGCCGGACGCCCCTTTATCGAAGGCACCGTATCGGATGGCCCCGACTGAATGCAGGAGTTGAAGATTCAACTTGAGGAGTAGTTCGATAAAGTTCATCTCCGACCGATTTCGTCCCCGGGAGGAGCACCAGTGTGATCTGTCAAGGAGAAGGATGGCTCGTCTTGTGTGTGTATTAATTACCAAGAGTTGAACAGGGCGATGATCAAGAGTAGTACCCTTTACCTCGTATTGATGATCTTTTAGATCAACTTCAGGGAGCTTCAGTATTTTCCAAGATCGACTTAAGATCTGGATATCACAAGTTGCGGATTCGAGAGTCGGATATCGCGAGGACAGGCGTTCATACACGCTATGGTCATTGTGAGCTCGTAGTTATGCCGTTCGGGCTAACTATTGCACCTGTGGTATTCATGGAGTTAATGAATCGGGTTTTCATCGACTTTTTAGATCAGTTGTTGTTGTCTTCATCGACGACATTTTGATTTATTCTCTTAGCCGAGAGGATCACGAGGTTCATTTTCTTCAAGTTCTCGACGTGTTGAGACGAGAGCAACTTTATGGAAAGTTTTCCAAATGTGAGTTCTGGAGGTCCGAAATGACTTTCTCGGGCATGTAATTTCATCCGCGAGTTCTTGTCGACCCTCGAAGACGGAGGCTATCCGAGATTTGCAACCTCCGTAAGATATTAAGTAAATCCGATGTTTCCTGATTAGTGGTTAATTATCCAACCCACGGCCGGAGCTAGTAACCGTGGTTTTCGCTTGGAATTTTTGGCGTCGTTACCTTTATGGAATCACTTGTCAGATCTTCACCAATCACAAGAGTTGAACTATATATTTACTCACAAGGAGTTAAATATGCGACAGGGACGGTGGTTGGAACTAATCAAAGATTTTGATATCGAGATCCTTTACCACCGGGCAAGGCGAACGTTGTCGCCGACGCCTTGAGTCGTAAGTCCGCTCAGGAGCAGTGCATGCTCGTTAATGATTCGAAGGAGCTTCAACAGAATTCCTTAGACCCGAGATCGAGGTCCGGCTTCAGCGAGTTCAGTGGACGACTTTGTATGTTAGAGATTTCATCATCTCCGAGGATGCAATCAGGGAGAATCGGGTTCGGACTCAAAGATTGTTGCGCATTCGTGAAGATGTGGCTCGGGAAAGCCTCGATTCGTGGTCCACGAGGATGGACTTTTGAGGTTTAAGAACCGGTTGTGCGTGCGGCGAATGACGAGTTGAAAAATTCTATTTTGAGAGAAGCTCATGCTACCCCTTATTCTGTTCATCCGGGTCCAAAGAAGATTTACAAAGACTTGAAACAAAATTACCGGTGGAGTAATATGAAGCGAGAAGTCGCAGAATTTGTTTCGAGATGCTTAACTCACAACAAGTCAAGATGGAACCTCACACCGGCGAGTATGTCGATACCGCTCCCTATTCCGAATGGAAGTGGGAAGACATTTCTATGGATTTCATCACGAGTTTGCCGACGAGTCGCCGTGGCATGAATGCGATCCGGGTGATTGTGGACCGCTCAACTAAATCAGCTCATTTCCTTGAGATCAAGGATACGTGGGGTCCCGAGAGACTGGATCAGTTGTTCATCAAGGAGATAGTGAGACCGCACGGTACTCCTAAGAGTATCAAGCTTCCGATCGTGACGACGAATTGTTTCCCATTTTTGGAAATCATTCATCGTGCTATGGGAACTCACTTAATCTCGATCGCTTTTCATCCTCAAATTGACGGACAATCAGAGAGGACTATTCAGACATTAGAGGACATGTTGAGGGCCTGCGTCCTCGATTAGTAGACGATGGGGAAGCCCAATTACGGGTGTTTAAGTCCACGTACAGTATAGTTGGCATGCCTCCATTAAGATGGCACCTTACGAGGCCTTGTGCGGTCGTCTTTGTCGATCTCCTTTGTGTTAGGATGACTTGTTAGAATCAATCGGCACCGAGCCCGATATGCTTATAGCCGTCCGGGAGAAGGTAGCTTTGATCAAGAGTCGTATGTTGACATTTCGTAGTCGGCGTAAATCGTATGCGGATAATCGCTGCCGACCACTAGAGTTCGAGACGGGTGACCATGTTTTGGTCAAGATATCCCAGTCGAGGTATTTTTCCGTTTCGGAAAACGGGGGAAGTTGAGCCCAAGATTCATTGGACCGTTTGAAATTTTGGATCGAGTAGGCGAGTTAGCTTATCGATTGGCGTTACCTCCGGCTTTGAGCAGGATTCATAATGTGTTTCACGTCTCTCAGTTGCGGAAGTATGTTGCCGACCCGAGTCACATACTTCAGTTCGACGAAATCGAGATCGCGGATGATCATTCGTACGAGGAGCGTCCTGTACGAGTGTTAGAGCGGCGAATCAAACAGTTGAGGAACAAGACGATCCCTTTGGTCAAGATTCAGTGGTCTAGACATGGAGTCGAAGAGGCCACATGGAAAACCGAGGAGAATATGCGGGAGTGTTATCCCGAGTTGTTTGACCCTTAGTTTCGGGGACGAAACTCTTTTAAGGGGGGGTGTATGTAATACCCGGTTGTAATTCAGTCATTATCATTCAGTAATTTCATTCGGTGATTGTCACCCAGTGTATATTCACTCGATTATAATCATTCACCAATCATATTCATTCACCGTGTTCACCGTTCGAAAAAACTTCGAGTGGTGTATCGTTATTGTTCATTGTTTCAACTTTCCTCATATGAGTTCGACTTTGTTAGATCACCATTAATTTTTGGTAACTCCAAAAATTCTAAATCTTTGCATTATTATAGAGCATCGAGTTAGCTTTCCAATGGTTCAAACGGTGAGTCAATCGGAGTCCGGACGAGAGAGTTATGGTCGTTTTAGCTCAACCGCTCATTGGCCGATCACTGCCGAACGAACTCGGCCGTGTCGTCCGACACGGCCCGTGCCGTACTCGTCCGGAAAGTGCCGAAGTGTTCGCCAGGGACCCGACCGTGTCGCTGCAGCACGGCCGAAGTCGCACCCTTCCGGATAAGCGTAACCGATCGCCAAAGACGCCCGACCGTGTCGCCTGGCACGGTCGAGTCATGCCGAGTCGCTGTCGGACGGGTCACTGTCGGGAGGCCCTCCGCGCCGCGACCGTGTCGAGCAGGACACGGTCGAGTCACTGTCGGCCAGCTGTGCGACACGACCGTGCCGATCGGCACGGGCCGTGTCCGGCAGGCAGTCAACTCCCTATAAATTCATTTTTTCAGCATTTCAGCCCATTTTTCTTCCTTTTCTTCACCTTCAACCGAGAGATAAGGCTTGAGGGAGGGTTTTTCCTTCACAAATCATTTGGGTGTTTGATTTTTTTTCATCTCCTTTCGATCGTGAAGCCCGGATAATCAATCTAACGCGTGTTCTTCGGATTAAAGCACTTGGATCATCAAGAGGTAATTCCTTCAACACTTTGGACTTCGATTTTGTGTTGAAATAGGATGTTTTGGACGTTATAATCATGATATATGAAGGGATATGTATATGATTATGAGTTTGTATAAGGATTCATTGGATTATTGAGGGTTTATTCAAGAACACTTTGAATATCGAGTTGGAATTGGGGATTTTCGACTAATTGTTGTTATAATCACATTTTTGGATATTCATAACGGATTATTGATCGTATTGGAGATGTTTTGTTGGTTTGAAACACTTCTTGGGGATTTTGATATTGGGATATCGAGGTTTGATTGTAAACAATCGGAGTTTGGATACAACGTATTCGATATAATGCCCCAATGAACTTAGTTTAATCGTATCGACGATTTGAGTTCGTTATATTCGTGTTTAATTCGTATATTGATCGGATTGTCGGTAATTGTATTGAATTAAGGTTGTTCGTGCGACCGACACTTCATTTAGGACGTTGTTCGTGGACGGACATTCTTCATCGGTGTTGTGTAAGTTAATTCTTACTCGGTTAAAAGGATATTCATCCCTCTTGTTGTTGTTCATTCATAATCATAACTCATTCATAATTATATTAACCGTATCAAAACTTGTTGTTATCAATTAATCATTTCAGTCATAAGGAACGACGGTTCCAACCTTTTCATTGAACTGTCATTTATTTCATTACCATTCCACCTCGGTGAGTCATTATTCATTTTCGATGTCACTTTTGTTATCGTGGCATTCCGGGTCATACTGGCGTGCCGGTTGGTATGTGTAGGGTTTTCATGTCGGGCACATTATAGTCGTGTGTTGGTTGATGGCCTCACATTGACCGTGCACACGAGATTGATTGTTTCGTGAGATCGATTAGGTACAAGACCACACGTGTATTCGATCGATACTCGTTGGTGGCTTGTGCACGGACACATTTCCATCCGGGCGTAGTGTGGCGCCACCCTTTGAGCCGCATCTTGTTAGTTGATTCATATAGCATGTTTGATTGCGTATGTTTCGGACAGGATATTTCATAATTTCGTATATAATCATGATTGTGTATTTTCAACTCTTGAGGATTGTTGTTCTCAGTATAATCGACCCGTTTGGGGATTTTGTTTTTCGTGTCTTGGCAAGGCAAAGGCACGGGAGAACATGCCGACGCCGAGGAGTCCCAGTGATACTAGAAAGGGGCCCACTTGCTCACCACTTATTCAGTCATTTATGTTTCCTTTATTTATTCCGCTGTAGACATTCCGTTTGAATACTCGTTTCATTCAGTGTTGTGTATTTTATCGTCACATAAGATACACATGTATTCTATTTTATCCTGGGTGTGTTGTATGAAACTCCTAATCGGAGTAATTGATGTTGTAATGTGGTTCGGTACTACATTTACCCTGTGTAAATCATCCTTTTTCATTCGCCTGGTGGGTCCCAGTCGGGGGTCCACGACACTGTAATATCCGCCTAGTTTGGGGTGTTTCATTAGAGTCGGACAGTTTTTTTTCCAAAAGGTCGAGATATTAGTTGTTCTATGATGGGAAGTCTAGTAACCGAGGGTATTCACGTGAACCGTTGTTTACTCTCGCATAAAACAGCAACCTTGACATGCGGGAATTGCTATTCGAGTTTTTTCTCCGCTGTAGAGGGGGACTTAGTAACTAGAAGCATCCATGTGCCCCATGAGTGTCTTTTACGTCAAACGGTTCCCCAATACATGAGAATGGAAATCCACCCTAGGATTATCCCGATGAAACATCCCGAGATCCGAACCTAGTGGTTAACTCGAGTCTTTATTATGATCATACATAAGGGAATACTATCCGAGGATTAATTTTGACGATGAAACTCTTAAATTTTTGCCACTAGACTATAGGACTGGGCGAATTGGCTTGTTTAATCTAACCCTTCATATTGATGGTCGGTTAAATTCACGCTTGTTAATCTTTGAGCTTGATTTTCTTCATGAACGGTTGGTTAGGACTGAAAATGACTACTTTTTGGAATCAGTGTCTGTGAATGTGACTCACTATTACGATACTAGTATTATTCTTTGAAATGTTTAGGGTAGTATTGATTAAGTTGAGCACTATGGATTTGCACGATCATTCACTATAATTTTTATTTGAAAATTGAATTTTGCTTGAGGACAAGCAAAGGCTCAAGTTTGGGGGTATTTGTTAGGAGTATTTTTATGCGCTTATTTATCATTATTTTATATCCATCTTGAGCCTAAATCAGCATAAATGAGCTTTTAATGCACTATTCTTATATGTTTTGCAAGAAATCGGAGTCCGGAAGCCGAAACGATGAAAAGCGGGCGAAAACGGTAAATTTTGGCCTGGGGCCGCGGCACAAACCAAGTGAGCCGCGGCACACGAAGACAACCAGCGAGCCCCGAGCGAACTGTACCGTGAGCCGTGGCATAAGTATGCTGAGCCGCGGCCCAGGAAGAAAATATGCGCCCAGGCATTCGGCGCTGAGCAGTAGGGGCCGCGGCACAGAATAAGTGAGCTGCAGCCCACAAGGCGGTTATGTTGTGTTGGCCGCGGTTCTGGGCTATTTTTGGAGCCTGTTCCCAACCTAATTCCCGGACGTGTTTTGGAGGCTAAGGACAGCTATAAATAAGCATTGAAGGTCAGAAAAAGAGGAGGCCGGATCATTAAATCGGAGGAAGACATCGCGGGATCGAAGAACACAAGGAGGAGATTTGTGGGCGACGACATGACCACGGATCCCTACGGTTTTTCTTAGTTTTTCCGTATCTTAGTTCTAGATCTATTTGAGTAGGATTGTGATTGTAGCCGATTACATGACGATTTGATTTATTTTTATTTCAATTTACTCGTTATTCGTATTGAATTGGATTTTTCTCATTGTTCTTAATGCTTTTTAATTGTCTGGCCAACAGTTGAATTGTTTTGAATGTCTTTATGGATTCGGAAGAAGAAATTTAGGCATAGTTCTTGTGAGAATAATCATGATTGTTGTGAGATAGGAATATACTCATGGGAATTGTGAAGCCTATTTAGTGTGGGAATTCATGAACTGTTTTAGCTATTAATTATCTAATTCGAATAGGGATATATCGAGTTAATAATTCGTAGTATTTTCTATCGACCTTGGGAAAGGCTTTAGAATAATTTAGGAATTCCTGGCTTACAATTAATTGAATAAAAGGTGAATTGGAATTAAATAAAAATCATTCCCGATTGTTTGAGGTGAAAATCATAATCCTACGCCCTTATTATTATTATTATTATTATTATTATTATTATTATTTTCAATTTATTTTTCTGCTATTAGTTTAGAAATTATTTCTATATAATTGTTCTTCAAATAAAATTACGAGCCGACTATATTTTGGTACTTAGTGAAACCAGTTCTCGAGGGAACGATATCTTACTCATCACTTTATTACTTGTTGACACCGTGCATTTTCGGCATAGTGTGAGGGATTTTCTCACAACAATTGACAGCGAAGATTTCTAAGATAATCTAATGCCTCTCCCGAGGATAATATAATTTTCTAAGGTGAATAAATCACTCTATTCCTAGGTGAGTTAATTCAACAATAGCCAAAAAGTCTAAAATCTTCAAACAAGCTACGTAATTCTTGTGAAGATATTCCTATCCCACAAAACAAAACGGTTCTCACCAATTTTTCCTACTAACTCTCGTCGCCCGATTCGAGTTACGTAATTAAAACAATTCAATCATAGGCCACATAATTGAACGCATTAAGAACAATTGGGAAAACTCAATAGAAAAGGAAAATATATAAATAATGTAAAATCAAGAGTTAATCCGTCAAAATCTCGGTTTCATCACAATCCTAGAAAAAGGGGTCTAGCCCGACATGCTAGAAAACAATATACAAATATTCAAATTAATCATAAGGAATCAAACACAATTGAAGACTGGCTTCTTCCGTTCTCTGACCTTTCTTCCTGCTGCTAGGTATTTTCTCCTCCTCTGATGATTATTTTCTGACCTTCATTGCTCTTTTATAACCTTCATTCATCTCCAAAATGCGTCCGGGAATTAGGTCGAAGACAGCCTCCAAAACAGCCCAACATCGCGTGGTCAGCTTATCAATACCGCGCCACGGGCCCCGGCCCGGCTTTAGTGTGCAGTGGCCCCAGTTTTAATACTACCAAGCCTGGCGCAAAATTCTTTACGGGCCGCGGCTCAGGATGAGCGTGCCGCGGCCCCCGATACAGTTTGTAGCGGTGTGCTTCTGGGTGAGTCTGTGCCGTGGCTCTGGCTCGATGTGACGCGGCCCTTGACCAAAAAATGTCGTTTTGGCCCGTTTTTCTTCGTTTAAGCTTCCGGACTCTAATTTCCTACAAAACATATAAACACAAAGCATTAAAAGCTTATTTATGCAGATTTAAACACAATGTGGAGATAAAATAATGATAATTAAGCGCACAAAAATACATCTAACATAGTCTACAGATTTCCTGCTACTTTCTGCAATTTTTCCCAGTTACTTCACATATTTCTTCTGCAAAAATGTCAAGTTCTCAGACTTGATCCCTTTCAATGAATAAGAAGCAATCAATCATTGACGGACGTATCTTTTCCAGATCCATAGTGATGGAGAGAGTTAATGTTAAAGGAGAAGACTTCGACGGGGTGGAGGTAGTTGTTTCAAGGGTGAAACAGCAAGGGCTGTGTCGCCTTGATAGTCATCATGCTGAGTTGTATAATGAGCAAATTGTTGAAGAATTCTACTTGGATGCCTCGTTTACTCATCTCAGAGGAGAGGAGGTGAGATCTCTGAAATTTTTGCAACTATTCAAGGGATTGAGGTCTCTGTGAACAGAGATCTGTTGGAGAAACTGTTCAGGCTGCCGTCTGATGGCCTGAAAATGGAAGAACTTGAGAGCCTACTGGAAACTATTCATGGGTTATGAGAATGCCAAGTACGTTCACCCCTCATGCCACAAGAAAACTTTCACCTTGCCGGATGTGTATCTTCATGACTTCTATTGCCGGGTAGTTGAGAACCAGCCAGGAGCTTTCGAAATGTGCACTAATATACGCTTCAGAATGATGGCAGCCATCATGTCCGGAGAAAAGGTAAACTGGTGCCAAATTCTGCTGAAGAGGATTCAGGAAGAGGCTGCCAAACCTGAAAATGCCAAAAAATCTTTCGGCCTTATCCTGAACTACATCCACACCAAATACGGCGTGAAGCAATCTCCCGATGCCAAGAAGATTGGCCCTGGAAAATTCGTTGGTGGAATGAAAGCCACCGCATTTGACAAGTCTCCCTTGATTTCTAAAGGACCCCGACCTCATAGCATGCCGATATCAAGTGACCCGAGGGACGTCACTGTGAGAGTCTCGAGTGAGGAAATGAAGAGAAAGAGGACCGTCTCTGACAGCAAGTCACCTCATGATGTAGAGAAAAAGAAAAAGAAGACCAAGAAGTCTTCTAATATCGAGGTACAGTGACTACAACGGTCATTATAGATGTTCATACTGCTATTATAGTTGAACTAATCCCACATGGCGCAACCCCTCTGGAAGAAGCAGTTGCTGCTGAAACAGAAAATCCTGAGCCTATGGCGGCTATGATGGATGATCAACAGCTTGCCAAGATGGAAGGATCCAGCGAGTCAACTGCTCCTTTAGAGCCAAAAGCTGCTACTCCTAATAGGGTACCCACCCCTATACGGAGTCCCTCCCCAACCGAGATAATAAATACAACCCTGTAAGGATGAGGAAGTATGTGCTCTGGAGGTCATGGACACCTAGAACTGTAATATCCGCAATTTTCGATTTTCGGTAAATTTCTTTTTTCGGCCGGAGTCCGTTTAAACGACTCTCTCATGACCGATTCGTCATTCTGAGAATGATTAATTCTACACTTTTTTTCATCTGAGTTCGTTTCGGTGTTGTTTTGTTGAGTTCCGTGCTTTTTAGCGACTTTTCCGCACTTGAGTTTGATTCGTGCGAATCTCGTTCGAAACTGCTGTTTCGAGTTTCCCGTAAGTCCGTTTAACTTTGTTAGACGTGTTGTGAACTTCGGTTTGGTTATTCGATCACGTATCGTGATTTCCGAGCATTTTGGGCCATTTTGTAATTTCTTAAAAGTTACGGGTATCCGTATCTGTAATTGTTGTCTCGACCCGTTTCTTGGTCGTGTATGATTAATTATTGTATTATGTTTTCATTTCGGGTCGATGATATTGTCCGCGAACTTTTCGTCGTGTTCGTTCCGTACGTTTTCGGAAATCGAGTCATCAGATCTTGACGCCGAGCACCGCGGACAGTGCGGCCAGACGGCCTGGCGGCAGCCGGCAAGCACGGCAGGAACCGGCGTAGCGCACGCTACGTCTGGAAGGCTGCGCGCGCTAACCGGCAGGTGTAGCGCACGCTATTGGGCGGCCCAACGTACGCTATCGGGTCTGGGCAGAGGGGTTCTGAGGTTCTGGACTCGGGTAGGATCGGCAGGTAGAGCACGCTACTATCGGACGCTGCGTACGCTACGGCCGGCAGGTAGCGCACGCTATGGCCGGAAGGCTGCGCACGCTACCTGGCCGAGCAGTCTAGTCCAGGAGGTCACTGGATTGCGGCCTGGGCCGATAGCGCACGCTAGCTCGGCAGCCTAGCGCGCGCTAGTCCGACCCAGTATAAATTTGGCAGAACAGCCTCATTCTCATTCATTTTTCACTTCCTTCCTTTTCGGTCCGCGGCTGGCGATTCGGAGGTGGGGAAGCCATGTTGTTGAACAACAAATCCATGAAGTTCTTGAGTTCATAACATCAATCAATCATCCGTTATCATCCTTTGATCCAACGAATCAAGGTAGTCTTCCTTAGAACCCTAATTTCGTGAATTTGGGGGTTTTTGCATTTTTGTCCGATTCATTCCGTGTTATTGATTAATTCATGATGGGTATGATTAATCTTGGTAGTATTCTTGTGTTTAACATCATTTAATCCATTGTTCTTCGTCGAATCGAAGTATATTTCTTGATTTCCTTCGAATCGACTTTTTGGGGGATTTGTTCTCGATCTCGTTTTTCATCCGTTTTTGATGGATCGATTGTGGTTAAATGATGTTCTTAAACACATTCTATGGATTGTATATCCATATTTCAACTTGGAATTCCGTTTTCGTGTTTTGACGGGACGAATCGTGTTCTTGGCCGTTTTGGGGGAAATCCTTGAACCTTCGTTATTTGTTATTTGAATTCAGCGGCTTTGGGTCGTACTTTGGAATTCATTTTCGTTGTTACTGTTTTCGTTCGTAGTTCATTGTTGTGGATTGTCATTCGGTGGAGTCAGCGAGTTCGTAGTCGGTTCGTGCCAACCTACTTCGGCCGATTCTCCTCGTTGTGGTTATTCGAGGCAAGTACCTTGCCCATACTTTTCTTATTTTATGGATATGATGATCGGTGATCGTCTTGGTGTGTTTGTTTGGTTGTTTGAAATGAAGTTTCAAAAGATTTCGGTTTGGCCTCGTTAAAGGCCCTCTTTCAAAATGCGTGTGTGTTTTGTGAACGGTGTGTTTGGGAATTGATTATGATTTGGTCATTTTGAACGTTGAAGGATTTGATGATATCCCTGTTGTTTAAAGTTATGGAATCGTGTATTCCGTATTTAATCTTGTTATTATGTTTTTGAAGAGTTTGATAATGGTGTCGGATTAGTGGCCATCTCTAGTAAGTATTCTTGATGAACTTACATTCTTAGCATATTAGTATTGCATGAGTAACGTGTGTGTGTATGCTCACTATGGGTTAGATCCGACGGGGTCTCGGTAGGGGTCCACGAAGGGATGGATCCGCGAGCTTGCTTGTAACCACTATGGGTTAGATCCGACGGGGTCTCGATAGGGGTCTACGGAGGGGTGGATCCACGGTTAATTGTGGTGCATTTTACAAATGTGATATGATTATGGCATTTCCGGAAATGAGTGCTTTTGAACGGTTTTCATGATTGCATGCATCGACTAAGTGTGTAAGAGGTAAGTTGTTCGTTTGGCTTACTTGGCTAGGATGGCACTAGAGTATTTTGTTGTTTGTGTTAAATCCTTTATTTGTGGATTTTGATGTTGGGAGACGAACTTTGTGGTCGTTCTTGTGTACTGTGAGTTGATGAGATTTGGGGCTAAACTCCCAATGGTTTTGTAAAAGTCATTTTACGGATTTGGGGCTAAAATCCCAACAGTTTGGTAAAGGTCATTTTTTTTCGGAAAGTAAACCTTTGGGGGCGGTGACCCCTTTCGTCTTTTGGGTTTTGAAAAGTAGGATTTGATAATCCTAAATCGTTTTCTATTAAAACTCCCGATGGTATTTCAAATCATTTTATAAATTGTTTCCCTTGATATTTTGATCTTGAAATTTTGGGAAGTCTTTACTCAAACTCTCCCCTCGGGAAGTGTTCATCTTGTTGTATTTGAATCTTTGAGGATTCCGGATTAGTATTGTTCATGGAATGTGAATTGTATGACTCGTATTTTGCACTTTGTTATTGCACTAGCAAAATAGTGGAGTTTTGCTAACCCCCAAGTATTCGGTGGGTGGATGTCTGTTTTTGCATTCAGGTTTTGGAGCATAACACAGGGTCGGTACGAAGGAAGATGAAAGATGATCGATACTAATCACATGAGGAACCGTACATTGTTTATTGGTTCAGTTGTACTTTATTTTCCGCTGCTATATTTTTCCGTTGTACGGATGTGATTGTGTTTTGACCCCTGCGTGGGCATGAGTTGTATTTGAGTTGTATGTATTTATTGAAAGACCAAATCGGTCTACTGAGTCATTTTAGCCTTAAAGGCATGGTTGAGTTGTTATATGTTGTTACCAGCCTGGTAGATCCTTGAGGAAAGGTTCTACGGCGTGTAATATCCCTGAGCGGATTGGGGCTGTTACAAATATGGTATCAGAGCTTAGGTTGTGGAAACCTAGGCTGTCGGGTCAGTGGTGTCTGTTGAGTTTTGTCTTGTCGGATTTTGTCTGACTAAGTCGTGTCGCGACGCGTCGTCTGATTTTGTTGGTCGTGATTAGTATCGTGGGGCGATCATCATCTTCGTGCGACTTGTGGATGTAAGTATCCCTTCTTTGTGTTGTGCCTCGTGTGACACGAGCTATTTTTATGATTAATTGTTAAGTGACGGAATCCTCTTATAGATTTTGATTTCTTGATATGCGGTTATTTGACCCTCATATTTCGTTCATATGAGGAGTAGTGTTGCCGGATTGTGCATGTTTGACTTTATTTTTTTTATCCGCTGCGTGAGTTCTTTTGTAATGGCTTTCGGTATTTTACCGACTGAGTTCTATTTCAAAAACCGATTCCTTTAACCGAGTTTTTGGCATTATGGCCTTAATCGTTTCGGCGAAATTCTTATGACGGTATTTAGTATTCTGTAAATGGCTTTTGTGAGTTTTTGAAATATTACCGTCATCGGCCTTTTTTGCGTTTTTGTAAATGGTTTTTAGCCTGGTGAGTTCATGCGCGGGACCCACGGTGCTATAATGTTTCGTGTAATTACCTGAAATTTTTGGGCATTCTAGCCCATTGAATTATCTTTGAAAACCTTGAGTATCTTAGAAAATAAATTTCGAGACGTACTTTTAAAATGAATTATTTTCTCGTGGTACATTCAAGGTGCCACAACATGTTTCAAAATTCTTCTACCTCGAGGACCAAAATGTTTTGAGATATTTTTGATGTTTAGAAACACTTATACTTAGACCCGAGGGTCGAATATTTCTGAAAGTCTTTCGCTAAAAGAAAATGTCCTCATTTTTACCAAACGCATGATGGTTTTCAAAGTCTCGATAACGATGTTTCACGTTTGTACGTTTTTTGAAAGGTGATACTCAAGATCAACCGGTGTTCTTCTAAATTATTTTCAAAATGAGGTTTTCGTTTTTTTTTAAAACCTATCCATTCCCGTTTGAGGGCTGGGTATGTATGTATGATGTTCGCGTTGTCATTATGATATTTGCTCCCGATGTATGATCGAATTGGCGGTGTGAGCGTTGAGTCATTTTCCACACATTTGTTGTGTTAGCCCCCTGTGAGAGGCGGGGTGTTGGTGTTGAATGTTGTCGCCTCGTGGTGATTTCTGCGTTGTCGCGCATGTGCGATCTGTTAGAGCTTGGTTTGGTATGACCGTGTGCATCGGTGATGGTTCCATTATGTGTCGGTTGTTTAATGTCTTGTTACCTTGCTCCCGTTTTTGTGAATTTCGTGGACGAGGTCGGAGGTAATACCCGTACTATTTTGACTTTTGTATTTTTCTCTTTCTCCAGTCTATCGATTCGCTCATGTTCGTTGATACTTTATGAACTTGTTCTGTATTTCGGTTTCATTGTCCGATCGAGCTGTGATCTTGTTGTGGGTCGATCTGGTTATCGCTGTGACTTTTTCGGGTTTGGTTCGATTCTTGTGAACCTTGTTCGGGAGTGACATCATCTGGTTCTATTAGTTCTTTTATTCGAAGTGGATCGGATTTGGAACTCTTGTCTTTTTGACTTTGTCGACTCATTTATGTTCGTTGACATTTCTGAGCTTGTCCTGCCCCTTGCTTTTGTTGATTGAACGAGTGTGGTATTGTTTTGGAATAACTCGTTTGTCGTTGTGACTTTTCAATCGCTATTTCCTTTCCTGTGGATCTTATGGGAATGCATGTCTTGTAGTTCGCACCAGATCATCCTGGGAGTTGTTGTTTGAATTTTATTATCCTTCGTGTTTCGGACATGATTGTTCGATTTTTGTTGTCTCGATCGTTTGTTTGTTCGGTTTTTGTTCTCGTTTTGTGATTGTTCAGCGTTCAGGCTCCTTCCTAATTCCCTTAAGTTCGGGAAATTAGTCTCTTTTTCGATCTTCCAACCCTTGGGCGGTGGAATTCCGTATTTGTTCAGCGATTGGCTCGCGTTTTGATTGATGTACCGTTGGGTTGGTCAATCGTATTGATTTTCGTTCGTTGTGTTTTGTGATTGTTCGTATAATTGACTTGATTGTATTATCCATTTGATGACGCTTGTCACTTGTTGGTTCTATTATATCCCTAACGGCGACGTTCTGTTGGTCGTCGTGGAGCGTGTTTTCACACCGTATATTCCGTTGCATTGTTTGTAACGTTTCGCCGTTGGGCGTTAGTTACATGTTTCTTGCATATCTCGTTGAGTTTTCCTGACGGGATACTGCTTCTCCCTACTTGTTTTAAGTTTCGGAACGAAACTTCTTTAAGTAGGGTAGAATGTAATATCCGCAATTTTCGATTTTCGGTAAATTTTTTTTTTCGGCCGGAGTCCGTTTGGACGACGCGCTCTTGACCGTTTCGTCATTCTGAGAATGATTAATTCTACACTTTTTTTCATATGAGTTCGTTTCGGTGTTGTTTTGTTGAGTTCCGTGCTTTTTAGCGACTTTTCCGCACTTGAGTTCGATTCTTGCGAATCTCGTTCGAAACTGCTGTTTCGAGTTTCCCGTAAGTCCGTTTAACTTTGTTAGACGTGTTTTGAACTTCGGTTTGGTTATTCGATCACGTATCGTGATTTCCGGGCGTTTTGGGCCATTTTGTAATTTCTTAAAAGTTACGGGTATCCGTATCTGTAATTGTTGTCTTGACCCATTTCTTGGTCGTGTATGATTAATTATTATATTATGTTTACATTTCGGATCGATGATATTGTCCGCGAACTTTTCGTCGTGTTCGTTCTGTACGTTTTCGAAAATCGAGTCATCGGATCTTGACGCGTGAGCACTGGCCGGACAGGTGCGGCCGGCACGGTCGGAAGTGCTGGGCACTGGCCGGGCAAGCATGGCAGGAACCGGCGTAGCGCATGCTACGGCCGGAAGGCTGCGCGCGCTAACCGGCAGGTGTAGCGCACGCTATCGGGCGGCCCAACGTACGCTATCGGGTCTGGGCAGAGGGGTTCTAAGGTTCTGGACTCGGGTAGGATCGGCAGGTAGAGCACGCTACTGTCAGACGCTGTGTACGCTACAGCCGGCAGGTAGCGCACGCTACGGCCGGAAGGCTGCGCACGCTACCTGGCCGAGCAGTCTAGTCCAGGAGGTCACTGGATTACGGCCTGGGCCGATAGCGCACGCTAGCTCGGCAGCCTAGCGCGCGCTAGTCCGGCCCAGTATAAATGTGGCAGAACAGCCTCATTCTCATTCATTTTTCACTTCCTTCCTTTTCGGTCCGCGGCTGGCGATTCGGAGGTGGAGAAGCCATGTTGTTGAACAACAAATCCATGAAGTTCTTGAGTTCATAACATCAATCAATCATCCGTTATCATCCTTTGATCCAGCGAATCAAGGTAGTCTTCCTTAGAACCCTAATTTCGTGAATTTGGGGTTTTTTGCATTTTTGTCCGATTCATTCCGTGTTATTGATTAATTCATGATGGGTATGATTAATCTTGGTAGTATTATTGTGTTTAACATCATTTAATCCATTGTTCTTCGTCGAATCGAAGTATATTTCTTGATTTCCTTCGAATCGACTTTTTGGGGGATTTGTTTTCGATCTCGTTTTTCATCCGTTTTTGATGGATCGATTGTGGTTAAATGATGTTGTTAAACACATTATATGGATTGTATATCCATATTTCAACTTGGAATTCCGTTTTCGTGTTTTGACGGGACGAATCGTTTTCTTGGCCGTTTTGGGGGAAATCCTTGAACCTTCGTTATTTGTTATTTGAATTCAGCGGCTTTGGGTCGTACTTTGGAATTCATTTTCGTTGTTATTGTTTTTGTTCGTAGTTCATTGTTGTGGATTTTCGTTCGGTGGAGTCAGCGAGTTCGTAGTCGGTTCGTGCCAACCTACTTCGGCCGATTCTCCTCGTTGTGGTTATTCGAGGCAAGTACCTTGCCCATAGTTTTCTTATTTTATGGATATGATGATCGATGATCGTCTTGGTGTGTTTGTTTGGTTGTTTGAAATGAAGTTTCAAAAGATTTCGGTTTGGCCTCGTTAAAGGCTCTCTTTCAAAATGCGTGTGTGTTTTGTGAACGGTGTGTTTGGGAATTGATTATGATTTGGTCATTTTAAACGTTGAAGGCTTTGATGATATCCCTGTTGTTTAAAGTTATGGAATCGTATATTCCGTATTTAATCTTGTAATTGTGTTTTTGAAGAGTTTGATAATGGTGTCGGATTAGTGGCCATCTCTAGTAAGTATTCTTGATGAACTTACATTCTTAGCATATTAGTATTGCATGAGTAACGTGTGTGTGTATGCTCACTATGGGTTAGATCCGACGGGGTCTCGGTAGGGGTCCACGAAGGGATGGATCCGCGAGCTTGCTTGTAACCACTATGGGTTAGATCCGACGGGGTCTCGATAGGGGTCTACGGAGGGGTGGATCCACGGTTAATTGTGGTGCATTTTACAAATGTGATATGATTATGGCATTTCCGAAAATGAGTGCTTTTGAACGATTTTCATGATTGCATGCATCGACTAAGTGTGTAAGAGGTAAGTTGTTCGTTTGGCTTACTTGGCTACGATGGCACTAGAGTATTTTGTTGTTTGTGTTAAATCCTTTATTTGTGGATTTTGATGTTGGGAGACGAACCTTGTGGTCGTTCTTGTGTACTGTGAGTTGATGAGATTTGGGGCTAAACTCCCAATGGTTTTGTAAAAGTCATTTTGCGGATTTGGGGCTAAAATCCCAACGATTTGGTAAAGGTCATTTTTTTCGGAAAGTAAACCTTTGGGGGCGGTGACCCCTTTCGTCTTTTGGGTTTTGAAAAGTAGGATTTGATAATCCTAAATCGTTTTCTATTAAACCTTCCGATGGTATTTCAAATCATTTTATAAATTGTTTCCCTTGATATTTTGATCATGAAATTTTTGGAAGTCTTTACTCAAACTCTCGCCTCGGGAAGTGTTCATCTTGTTGTATTTGAATCTTTGAGGATTCCGAAATATTATCGTTCGTGGAATGTGAATTGTATGACTCGCATTTTGCACTTTGTTCTTGCACTAGCAAAACAGTGGAGTTTTGCTAACCCCCGAGTATTCGGGGGGTGGATGTCTGTTTTTGCATTCAGGTTTTGGAGCATAACACAGGGTCGGCACGAAGCATGATGAAAGATGATCGATACTAATCACATGAGGAACCGTACATTGTTTATTGGTTCAGTTGTACTTTATTATCCGCTGCTATATTTTTCCCGTTGTGCGGATGTGATTGTGTTTTGACCCCTGCATGGGCATGAGTTGTATTTGAGTTGTATGTATTTATTGAAAGACCAAATCGGTCTACTGAGTCATTTTAGCCTTAAAGGCATGGTTGAGTTGTTATATGTTGTTACCATCCTGGTAGATCCTTGAGGAAAGGTTCTACGGCGTGTAATATCCCTGAGCGGATTGGGGGTGTTACAAGAACGTCGAAGTCCAGATCCGCTGGGAGGATCACTTTTGCCGCGTGCTTATCTCTGACTTTTACACGGCAAAGGAAAAGTCTAGACTCAAAGGGAAGTTACAGTCCAGTGACAAAGCTCCATCGACCAGCCACCACTCCAACCCTAATTCGGACGACGATGATGATGTCCTACAGGCCGGTCTAAGGATAAGCCACGAAGAGGCCAGGGAAGGTGAAATGGCCAAATTCATGAACCAACAGGGTCAGGGGACATCTGACAGACAACAGGAGGAATCAATCCCTCTTGTCACATCTGAAGAGCAAGCTGCTCCCCAACAGGACGCCCAGCCTATCCCGCAACCTGAAGAAGCCACCCGCGCCATCTACCAAAAGGATTCAGTCCGTCTTCCGGATCAGGCGAAAGCTGAGAGTCAGCCGGATGATTCAGTCCTTCATGTACTTTCGACTACCGACGAGCAATCCAAATAGGAGGAATCAGTCCCTCCTGTCTCCAAGACTGAATTTGCAGCACCTCCTTCCGAAGCTCCCGCTTCTGAAGCCCCTGCCTCTGAAGATCCCACTCAAGATGCCCCTTCATCTCCCATCTCTGTTAGCTCTAAATCAGATTCCGATGATGGTTTCTAACCTGGTAACAGACCACAACCACCCCATCATCATGTGGTTCTTCATCAACTTGAAGATCCCGAGGATTCCAAAATTGCGCACCCTTGCTCCCCGTGCATCGAAGCCGTATCGAGCAACTCCAAGCCATTGTTCGACAGAAAGTATTCTTGCAAGACGGTGTAAAAGCACTGTATGACATCGGAAAATAACTCGACTGGATGTGAGAGACTGCATAGGATGAGCTCCCCAGACTAAAATCTGCTATCAACGATATGGAGATGCGTTCCGCCTGATGCCTACAACATTGTGGCAGGCGCTCAATCAACTTAAGCAGCATCAGGAGAAAATCCTAAGGCAAGAACAGGAGAAGCTAAGGATCGCCGAGTCCAAAACGGTTGCCGCCCTTCAAGAGACCCGGACCATACTGAATGAGCACGGTCACAAGATCGACGATTTGTCATTTAAAGTTGATAAGCTGGTTGAAAGCATTAATGATCTAAAGACTAAACAAGACGAATCTATGAAGCTCCTATAGGAGATTCATACCAAGGTATCAAATATTGATGATTCCAAAAAGGGGGAAGAGTCCAGAGAGGCTTCCCGGAGATGGAGAATAGAGAGAGAGAGATGGATGCAACACTGGAAGAAAATGTTGCTGCTGCGATTGGACGCCTTGCCTCACCTACAAGAGGATACAGGGTATGTGGCTCTCTACCTGAGTTCCAGGATCCTAACATCCCTTGGAAGAACAATGTGCGAAAGCATGCCGAGATTTGGCTGCCCACTGACCGACAACCTTCAGCCGATGATCTAAAGAATTGGAAGAAAAATAAACTGATGAGATACTTCTATACGCTCATCAGAGAGTCTGCCCTCTTCAACCGATTCAAGATGCTGCAGGATGCTGCAAATGATTTTTCGAGGCTGTTAGTGGAAGGAAGGCTCCCTCTGCAAATGCTGATAAAGTCCAAGCACCGTAAAGGTGAACGGCTCACCCATTTAGAAGACTGGATACTTGCTTTCGATCAATCCCCTGAAGGAAAAAGCATTTATCGGGATCGAGGCAAGGACTCCCTAGTCAACTGGTGGAAAGGGACCGTAAATGTCCCTGACTGGAGGCCTTAGAGGCATTCTCAGTATAGGAGCTAGCCTGCTTGCCTTTTTGCTGTATTTGTTTTCTTCTGTAGGCTCACCAACGCAGTATGTATTTTTTTTTGTATCTTTACTTTTTCAAGGACTTGTAATTTTCCCTATCTGTTTCACTAAAACTTGTTTTCTTGAAAGATTACAGTTCGTAATCCACTTTAACTATTTTTACTGTTTGATTACGTAGTTTCACTATTTCCAACAAGTACAAACTTGTCAATACTCAAAGCCGTAAGAACTTGTCTGCGAACAGTTCATGGATTAAGTTGTATGCAATTTAGTTGTTACCCTGTAAGATTGTGCCTATGCGCCAATCATAAGATCAGTTGTATTACACTTAAGTCTTGTAGGATTTTCATTTCTCTAGAACTTACTTGCGAGCAGTTAAAATTTCTAGACTAAGTAATGAAGATCAGATCAATCGACAAAAGACTTGAAGACAGCCTCTCTATATTCGGAAGAAGGTATCTAGAGGAAGTTTTGGCATTATGAAAAAGGGATAAATTGATGGGATAAATATTCCTGTTTTGAAAATTGCCAACGTACAGCAAAGAAATCTTAAAGAAGTCAGAATATCGCTAAGTATGGAAGCTGTTAGGATTCTTCAGACAACCCATCCATACAGCAAAGAGATCTTCTACATAGCCCATCCTACAGATCCCACTTCATACAGCAACAAGAGAGTACATTGGATATAACAGTAAGGCTGTAGGTGTTTTACTTAGGAAAAGTAAAACACATCCAACAGGACAGATAGAATATAGCTTTAAACAGTTGAGATAAAAGTTATCTATTCATAAAGTATTCACGGTTAAAAGTAGCATTTATTGATGATAGGACATCATTTAATGCGACTGGACAGAGACAAGTCTGAACACTCTGAAGACATTTAATGTAGAGACAGAAAGATGTCTAAATCATTAAATGCGATCTGCTTTAATTCAAACATTTAGCAGCCGCCAATCAAAGACGTCAATATCTCACCAACCAGCAATGGCTACATTTATAACGGATACATTTCCAAGGTTATAAATACCCTAAGCCAGAGGACTTAAAAAAGAGAAGTTATCCATTATCGCGCATACTCTGATAGATTACTCTGACATTCTATCGAGTGCAATAGAAGTATATTTCATAAGCATACAGCAATATTCAAGCGAATAAATATACTAAGTCCTCAATGGAAACAACACATCATATATTGATTGTTCATTCGAGATAAAGCTGCTGTTTGGAATTGTTCTACCCTTACCGTTGAGATTATCATTAGCCCTGTGTGGAATAAATATCCTTGCTTATTCCGACCTGTGTGGGAAGAATAGCATTAAAGATGAAGCTTTGATCTGTTTGAGAAGAAGCAAGTCGAAATATCTCAAGCCAATATGTGTGAATGACCCAAAGCGGAAGTCCCAGTATCAATCTGTGTGAACGATACAAAGACAGGTTTAGTTAAAGTCACATAGTTGTGTACGTAATCATTTTAATAAACTCTACTCCTGTGTGGAGGACCAATGGATGTATAGGGGTTTACCTCAAACCACTTTAAACTGTGTGTCATTTACCTTCTGTCTTTACTGTTTTCATTCTGCTGTGATTTATTAAGCATTGTTAAACCCTGTACGCATCAATCAAATAGGAGAACACTTAATTGTTGTATTAGCAGGAACTCACTAAACAGAATTCCGCTACACAATTAACTTCGAAAATCGTACAACTTATTGTATCTTTGCCATCTAAGCTGTTTATTGTATACTTTGTGACCAACAATCACTAACTCGCATGAGTCAAGACATGATTTCTAGTTATAATAATAATTATCCTATAAATAATATTATTATCCAAGATACGAAGCATATTGAGTCAGTCACGGTAACTCTCACTCATGATAAATCGAAGCAATAAATATTATAAATACACAAGTAAATATTATATACTTAGAATTAAGAAATAATAATTATCCTAGATTTTTATTATTCTTACAACCAGTACAGAAGACACTATCTCACTTCGATCCAGTTCAACGTATGCAAACACGTTAATGCATGCTAATAGTCAAGACCAACAAATTTCAAGTATACATTACAACCTTTCACATGATTTGTCTAGAATTATATAGCTTGTGAACTTTTATATTGTTTTATAAGGCACCGATAATGTGATCTTCCCTGTGACACTACCACACCACATTATCTACAATATAAAATAATTAGACATTTCATTTGCATAACCGTAACCTGAATAAATATGCAAAACATGTGATTAAATGTAATTAATATTCTCATAGGTAGTTACAGGGAAATAAGGTAATACAAGCATAAAGTATGCTTTGCAGTATACAACACTAACAGGTCGTAGAATGCATTTACCAAAACATTTGGGGTACTTTATACCAATAATTTCTCCTTCTTTGATAATGCCAAAACTTCTTTAGAACTTCCACCTTCAAGTATTCTTTCGAATGATCGCATCTTCGCAAGACTTAAACTGAAATGTAAACAGCTTGCATGCATGTACTAAAATTTCAAATCCTACAAGCCTAACTATTTCACAACTTAAATTATGATTGGCTCGTAGGCATAATCTTACATCAAGTAGTTTTATTGAATACAATTTAATCTATGAACTATTCGTAGATAAGTTCTTACAGCTTGATCTTAGCAAATTCATACTTAGAAAATAATTCAAATGTCAAGCAGCATGCAATAATATAGATTATGAGCTGTAATCTTTTGAGAGAGAAAATTTTGTTATTGATAATTAATGAGATTACAAAGCTTGTACTTATTGAAATTTAAATTACATAAGGAACGCAATAAAAATACAACAACTAAGATTCAGCATCTATAATGTTGCTGTCGGGTTAATCTTTTGTAGGGATCATTCTCGGTCTTTCTGCACCAGTTAACTAGAAGGTCATTGTCTCTGTCCCTACATTGACCTTTTCCGGAGGCATGTCATAGCCAAGTATCCATTGTTCTAGTGAGTAAGTCAATCACCCTTCATGTATCTTTCCCTTATCATAATTTATAGGGGCAAATTTCCTTCAATAACCAACCGTGATAATTTATTCGCCATGGCCTCCAGCGTCTTGCAGTGATTGAGGATGGGAGATTCTCTGATAAGTACATAGAAGTACCTCATTAGCGCATTCCTCATCCGAGGAAAGTTAGGGCCCTGGAACTCTAGTCTAGATCCAGTTACCCTGTAACCCCTTGCTCCTTGACCTGGCCTTGGTCCTGCCAGTCGGCTGGTCGCTTGAGCTATTGTATCCTCCAGCACAGCCTCCATTTCCTGTTCCTTCTCCATCCTCCATCGTCTTGCAGCCTCCCAGGACTCTTCCCCCTTTTTTTCATTGTCAATCTCTGTGACTTTATCATGGATATCTTAGATGATATCCATCGACTAAGTTTGCCTGTCTTAGATGTCCTTCACCAAACTAGAAAGACTGGGGATTGTTGTACTTAAATCATCAATTTTTTGATCATGACCGCTTATGTTATCCCTGGTGTGCTTGAGGGCGGCAATGGTAGTGGATTCAGCGATACCGATCTTCTCTTGTTCCTTTTTAATGATTCAAGCCTGATGTTCTTGAAATTGGCGGAGGACAATGAGAATAACATTTGAGAGTAGAATGAAAACTTCGGTTACACCTGTACTGCCCATATCATGTCTACGAATTCATCAATGGCTGTGACTCGCATCCAGTGAAGTTGTTTGTCAACTTTACAGAGGGCATTGACAGCATCCTCTAAGCAGACCGTCTATATGCCAATGACTATTATTTGAGCTTTGTGACCTTCAGCGCTCGGGGAATCTGGATAGGAAAGAGGAGCAGGAGAGGATTCGCCTTCCTGGACAATGACGGCAGTACTCTGAGGTTTGGGTGGAGTATCCCTAGGAAGGAAGTGTTGAAAATAAAATGCAACAGAAATGAAGTTAGACATCCACGAGCACAAGATCTATTTAGGCATGCTTAGTAAATAGCTACTAAGATTAGTAAGCAATATAAATACTAGTATTATTTATATAATATTATTGTTGCTGAAACAAATATCCTAATCTAGATCAAGAGATTATAGGATATTTACCTTTAAAGCGAAGTGGTTGTTTTTTGATCTATTTCTTAAAATATTCTAGAGTATATTCCTGCCTTAATCCGGACATTGTGTGCGCGATGAGCTATTGGATCATGCTTGACTTGATATGGATTTGCCGATTTTTGTTCTTGAATGTCACTCGATTTTATTTTTATTTTCTAATAAAATGTAATCACTCTTAGGAAATTGATTTGTTATCTACATTGTAGAATCAAAAACATAAGTCTGGATCTACAATTAAACATAAGAATAAAAAAATCAAATTCTCAAGTGTTAATGATAGCTCACGACAGAAACCCCCTCCCTTATTTGTCCGCTTTATAGGCTTTAGGCTACTCTAGGTATCTTAACGAGGAAGTTAGGACTCCTAGTGTAACCCAACCTTCCATCTTAAGGCCTTCCTAATATGGTTGAGTTTACTAATATCAATTCAATCCACTAAAGAATTGACATTATACTTCCAACATAAATCAAGTTTACGAAATCAGGCTCCTTATTTAAATATATTATTTCCAGTATTTAAGATATGATTGCCCATTAGTTAATTTAAGCTACTCGTAGCTTTAATTAATTAATTGCTTATCCAAGATAGCACCACTCGAACCTTATTATTATATCCTAATTAAATCCACATACAGGATTTAATATAATATCATTCCCGAGCTCCTCAAGAGGACATAATCAACCCACACGAGTCGGGACATGATTTTTAGTTATAATATTAATTGTCATATAAATGATATTCTTGTCTAAAATACGAAGCATATTGAGTCAATCACTACGACTCTCACCTATAGTAAATCAAAACAATCATTTTTATAAATACACAATTAAATATTGTATACTAGAATTAATAAATAATAATTATCCGAGAGTTATGTTCTTCTTATAGTCAGTATGGAAAACATTATCTCACAGCGATCCAGTTTAACGTATGCAAATACGCTAATGTATGCTAATAGTCAAGACCAACTAATCTTAAGCATACACTATAATCTTTCACATAATTTATCTAATAATTATAGGTTGTGAACTATTATATTATTATAAGGCACCAATAATATGATCTTCCGTGTGACATCAATACACCACACGTTATATACAATATAAAATAAATCGAAAATACATTTGCGTAACTATAACGTGAATGCAAAACATGTCACAAAATGTAATTAATATTCTCATAGGTAGTTATAGAGAAATAAGGTAATACAAGTATAAAATATGCTTTGCAGTATACAACCCTATTAATCTTTCATATATACTCAAAACATGCTTTTAATTATACTATCTTATTAAATAATCTATCAAATCTCTTACATATACTCAAAGCAATGCTGCCATACACCGTAAATCCATCACTTCCATATGCCCTTCAAACACTTCTGAGGGTAAGCCTTTTGTGAAAGGATCATCAAGATTATCTTTCGATACAACTCTGGGCACAACTATGTCTCCTTCCTTTATGAAATTTTGAATGATATGGTACTTGCGAGACATATATTTACTTTCCTTATGGCTAGTGGTTCCCTTGAATTTTTTACTGCACCGGTATTATTGCAGTAAAGTGTAATACCCTTTGGCAAATCGGGAATCACATCTAAGTCCTGCAGGAAGTACTTGAGCCACGCAGCCTCTTCGGCTGCCTAAGAGGCTTGCACGTAATCGACTTCCATGGTAGAGTCCGAGATGCATTTCTATTTCACACTCCTCCAACTAATGGCTCCACCTCCCAGAATAAACACATAACCTGGAGTATACTTGGACTTTTCTTTGTCTATCAGAGTCTGTATAACCCTTTTGACATGGGTTATCTAATTTATATACAAGCATGTACTCCCTAGTCCTTCTCAGGTACTTGGTCCAGTGTCCGACTGATATCTAGTAGCCATGCCTACGGCATGACAAATATCTAGGCTAGTGCAAAGCATGGCATATATGAGGCTTTTCACTTCCTTTTGTGTCTTAGGACACATATCATTTGATAGTTGAATTCCATGCCCGTAAGGTAGAAAATCTTTCTTGGTATTCTCCATGATAAACCGATTTAGCACTGTATCAATATAGGACGCCTAAGATTGGCAGAACATCATTTTCTTTTGATCACTAAAGATCTCGATTACAAGGATGTGTCCTGCTTCTCCCAAATCCTTCATATCGAACTATTCAAACATCCATACCCGTACATCTGATAACTCTTTCACGTTGTATCTAATCAGAAGGATATCATCTACATATAGTACAAGAAATACCAATATATTTCCACCGCATTTCTTATACACACAACTCTCACATGACATTGGACGAATCCATATGACCGGACAACCTCATCAAATCAAGTGTTCGAAGATCTAGATGCTTGCTTAAGTATATAAATCGACCTCTTAAGCATGCACACTAAGTGCTTTTCTCCTTCAGCAAGGAATCCTCTAGTTGACGCATATAGATTTCTTTGTCTAGACTGCCATTCAAGAACACAATATTGACATCTATCTGCCAAATCTCGAGATCCAAATGCGCAATTATAGCTAAAAGAACTCGGATTGACTTAAGCATGGCTACCAGTGAAAAGGTTTCATCATAATCGATTCCCTCTTTCTAAGTATTACCTTTTGCTACAAGCCTAGCTTTGAAGGTTTCAACCTTATCACCACCTTATTTTTTTTGCTTATAGACCCATTTACTCCCAATGGCTTGTACCTCATTAGGTAGTTCTACTAGATTCCACACATGATTGAATCTATAGATCCCATTTCTGATACTATTGCTACTTTCGAGGAGTCAGCATCTTTATCTTGGGTTGCCTCCTTATAAGTATAGGGATTTCATTCGTCTTCGCTTGGCATTGAATCCAAAGACTTTCCCACACCTATGAATCATTCTGGTTGAAGAATAACCCTCCCACTATGATGAGGCGAATCTTGAGTTGGTGCCTCAAAATCGATACGTGGTGCAGTGTTCGTTGGTGCTTGCATGATTGGTATAGACGGAGTCTCCCCCATCTACTCTTCTAGAATTATCTTGCTCCTCATCCAGGAATTGGGCATTGGTGCTAACAATGACCTTCTTTTAACACCCCCAAGTTATTCAGGGTATATTACAGCACCGTGAGCCCCGCCATGGGACCCACAAGGCTATTTATACGCGGAACTATAAACTTTGACCGAGAAGGTCCAAGTACAAAGAAATGGAAGACAATAAAAATGGTATTCAAAACCATATCCGATACATCCGAATACAACACATCACAAATCAATACCACGGCAACACAGGCCGAAACATCAAGGAAACCGAAAATAGTACTCGAGTATTCAAAAACCATTCAAGTACAACAACACTGAATGGAGGAAATACAAAACATAACCAAAGACAAGACACAACATCACACTTACCATCATCTTCATTCCGACCCGGTACATGCCTATCCGCTCTCCTGGATCCTAAAATACATGAAAGGTATTCCCCCATAAAGTAAATCTAATCATCATCTCATCAACTCAAGACTAGTATTCGAAAATAACTAAATCTTATAGCACCACATTAAATACATACATGATTAACCGCGGAACTACACCAGAGGCTACGGAACCCTCAGAGGACCCGTCAGTCCGTCCCAGAGTGGTTAACCCAAAATATCTGCGGAACCGCACTAGTAGCTACGGAACTCTTAGAGGGCTCGTCGGCCCATCCCAGAGTGGATATAAACCATTATACAATTCATATATCTTACTTTCAAAGTCGAGAACATACAATCATAAACATATACTTGCCTTTGAGACATCGAGAATCGGAAGGAAAAGAGTATAAGTTCGGTAGGTCCAAGAACGCACTTCCGGCACCTAAACGATTCGTAAGGAATACAATAATCAACAATCCGTACTCAAATCACACGAAGAAACTCCCGAAACCCGCCTACAATTCACGAAACTACGAGGAAAATCAACTAGAGGTTTGAAAATCACCCAAACCCTCTCAAGACCGAACAAGGTACAAAACAATCCATATAATCGTAGGGAAGACGTGGGTACGGGGTAGATACATCATAATCTCAAAGATCTCAACCTCCAAAATGGATAACTCGAATGAATCTAAGAAAATCCCCGAAAATTCCCAAAACTAGGGTTCTAAGGATTTTACCTTGATTTGGAAGATAGAAATGGATTAGATGTTGTGTAATCTTTGTTATCCAACCAAAGATGATGATAGATGAAGAAGAACCACCTCAAATTGCCCTAAATCGCGGTCTCCCGAGCTCTCCCATTGGAATGAGTGAAAAAAATGTGAAATGACAAGGGCATGGGGGGTTGACTGCCCTTATATAATATGCCAGGTTAGCGCGCGCTAAAAATCGGGGTTAGCATGCACTAATGGGGTCACTCGGTAGTCCAGTGGCTTCTGTCCTGAGACGTTAGCACGCGCTACCATACCTTAGCGTGCGCTAACTGGTATCCTGCAAAAATTCCAGTTCACTGCCCAACTCTGCTAGCGTGCGCTACGACTGGGCACTAGTGCGCGCTACGCAACACCTATAGCGTGCGCTAGCTGCTGCCTAGCATGCGTTATCTGCTAGTCCAAAAAGTAGAAATACCCCACTGCCTCTGCCGAATCAGCTCATTAGCGTACGCTACATGCGATATTAGCGCGTTCTACTGAACACGAATAGCGTGTGCTAGCCAGTACCTAGCGTGCGCTAACTGCTAGTCCAGAGGGCAGAATCAGCTACTACCTCTGCCATGCTCCGAACGTTAGTGCGCGCTAAGGCTCAAAGCTAGCGTGCTCTACTCAAGAAGAAATAGCGTGCGTTAGCCTAGGCCTGGTGTGCGCTATCTGACTGTCCCAGAATACTACCGAAAGGTCCATTCAACATGATCATGATCCAAAAAGGTACGAAACTCTAATTCAACATCGATAACATCTCAAAGTGTTTACAGAGCGACAAAAGAGGAAGAATAGCAAGGTCAAACATTCAATAAAAAGTACGGGTATTACATTCTCCCCATCTAAAAAGAAGTTTCGCCCCAAAACTTAAGAAATAAGAAGTTCGGGGTAACCTGATCTCATATTCTCTTCTTTCTCCCAAGTCGCCTCCTCTACTCCATGTCTCGACCATTGCACTTTAATCAACGGAATGGTTTTGTGCCGAAGCTGCTTCTCACGACGTTCAAGGATCACCGGCCTCTCCAGAAAGGTAACATCCTCGGCTACGACAATCTCATTATAATCGATAACATGACTTGGATCCGGCACATACTTTCTCAACTGAGACACATGAAAAATGCTATGGACATGACTCAAAGCTGGAGGCAACGCCAAGCGATAATCTAAATCTCCAACCCTGTCCAAAATTTCAAAAGATTCGATATACTTTGGACTAAGTTTCCCCTTTTTCCCGAAGCGGAAAACTCCTCCGGTCGGCGACACCTTGAGTAAAACATGGTCTCCCACCTCGAATTCTAAAGGCCGACGATGGGTATCAGCATAATATTTCTGAAGGCTCTAGGCGGTCAACAACCGGCCTCGGATAATAGAAATCTTCTCCTTAGTCTCCAACAACATGTCCGGTTCCATTCCGACTAGCTCCGAAGCCTCGTCCCAACATAATGGCGATCTACACCGCCTACCATAAAGTGCCTTGAATGGTGCCATTTTGATCGAAGCATGGCAACTATTATTGTAGGCAAGCAAGATCAATGGCAAATGGAGCTCCCAATCATTACTCCACTCTAGGGCAGAAGCCCTCAACATATCCTCCAACGTATGAATCGTCCGCTCCATCTGACCGTCTGACTGAGGATGAAAAGACGTGCTGAATCTCAACTCAGTGCCTAAAGCCTGATGAACGACTTGACAAAAATGCGATACGAAACGACCATCTCGATCCGAAACAATAGTCTTAGGGGTACCATGAAATCTCACGATCTCAGCTATAAAAGTTTGAGCCAATCTCTCCGGTCCCCAAGTATCCTTAATACCTAGAAAGTGTGCAGACTTGGTCGACGCTTACCCAAATCATATTCATTCCAACTCTAGTTCTCGGCATCCTAGTAATAAAATCCATAGAGATATCTTCCCACTTCCACTCGGGAATGGGAAGTGGATTCAACAATCCCGCCGGTCGTTGATGTTCAATCTTGACATGTTGACACATCAAGCATCGTAGTACAAACTCCGTGACATCTTTCTTGATATTATTCCACCAAAAATTTCGCTTCAAGTCCTTGTACATCTTACTCGTTCCGGGATGGATTGAGTAAGGCGTAGCATGAGCTTTTCGGAGAATTCTCTGTGATGAACAAATTAAAAACTCGCAAGTGTACGAATCACTTTTGTAGGAAGAAACAAGTAACTCCGAGGTTGATCTCACAAGGAGTTGGAAATGGTTTGAAGTTTGATAATGTTCGGCTAATAGTCGAATTAACAATAGTAAAATAAAGTAAAATACACCAAATATTTGATAGGATTACAATCACAACGCAGAAATTTAGAATAAACGAAATGTTAACAACACCGAATTAAAGGTTAGATAATTAAGAGATTACAATTATGAGAATGATATGGGAGTTTAGAATCACCGACACACACTAATCAATTATTAGTTCCGATACTCAAAGAAATAAGGTTTGGAATTATCGATTGCTCACGATTAAAAGAAATCCGTTTGATGGCGGTAATTCTAAAAATCACGATTATTCTTATCGAAAATAAGAGACACTCCATTGATGGGGACGAATCTCTACTAACAATAGACTAGCTAATACCTTTGATGGGGTAATTCGCTAAAAGATCGCGGAAAAAGGTTTAGAACATTCACAATCACTTCTATCGGGTCATTTGATGGCGAACACCGACAAAGACCCTCGATTTTGAATAATAATAACAACTGTGAAATAGGTTTGATGATCTAAATCAAAAGTTCTTATGCGAAGAACAAACAAAGAGGAATAATCCAAACTCTACTCGGAAAATCAATTGTAACTAACAATCGACAACATGTGTGTGGCTCACCATATGAAAAGATTAGCTACACATGATTATTTCAACAATAATAATGAAAATCATAAAACAAAACATGGTAGAAATTTCCCGTGTAAAAGCCAAAATCGAATACCCGATGAAGGTTTGATGATCTTCCTTCAAGAACTCACAACAAAATGATACAAGGAATTATATTCACTCACAAATGTATTCTTGTTCAAGATGAACATACAAAGAAGATGATGAAAAATATCTCTTTCCTCCCTATTTTGGTGTTTCTCTCCCTAAATCATGTGTTTTTCCACACAATATCTCACACAAGATCAGAATATCCATCTTAAGGTCTCCAACCCCTTTTTATAAAGCCAAAAGACCAAGAAAAATGCTCCAAATCGTGTAAAAATGTCAAAGAAATGGACTTGCACCGAAAGGTGACACGTACCGTATCATATTGTCCTGGAAAACAAAAAAGTGCACTGTCCATTAGACCCGGCCATGTCATATGACACGGCCCGTGTTGTACTGCACTAGAAATGGAAAATAGACTGGAACCTGACTCGGACGTGTCCTGTGACACGGCCCGTGTTGAACTCTTCCGGAATGTGAAATTCGTACTGCCTTGATGACCCGGCTGTGTCCTGCGACACGGTCGAGTTGCTTGACACGGCCCGAGTCGTTTCTTCTTGTTTTGACTCCAATTTTTGGTCTTCTTCGGCTTGATCCTTCGTTCTTGTATCAATTCACCTCGGATATTAGCGTATGATATACCGTTTCGAAGCTAATTTCACGAGGAATATTTATCAATGGAGAACACATCTGCATTCGGAGTGATGATTCTGGACTTTAGAAAATACGACCGATATTGCTTCAATCTTTATCGTTTTAGGACCCGTTCATGCTCTTGATCGTCATAAATTCCAATATTGGCCATAAAAGCGCATATTTCACCACAATCATCGCTCGGCTACCTATAAATTAGAAACGCAACATACCACACATAAAAAAGAACAAAAACACTAAAAAGCAAACAAAAACATGACTCAATAGAATAGAATGAGTCGATCAAGAATCGACTCATCAAATCCCCCCAAACTTAAACTTTGATCGTCCCGAACAATGCACTTTAAAATAACCATTCTCAAGGGGAACTCATCTCTCAACATACCTCAAAGGACCACTTCGAAAATTTCATCAATACGCTTCAAGTAAAATAAGTTGAGTTATTTAAAGTTTTCAAATCTCCGGGGTGCTTCCTTAACATCATTGTCAATACTTGGCAAATATAAACCTCACCGGTCAAGTGTATTCACTCACTCTCAAAGTGATATAGTGATAAGTATATGCTCGGAACTCATTCAATGAAATAAGGATCCCCATAGGCTTGCCAATCGTCTGCATCTCTACCACTATTTTGTGTATGCAAAATTGTGAATCAAAAAGGACTATACTCGGCTGTAATGTAGGCTTGGGTCGGGGTGGGATAAATATGGCTAAAGTGACTTGACTCGAGCAATTTAGAACTAAATCACCATAATTGCTTAGAAGCTCATGTTTTTTTGATGTTTGCTTCTTTCAACCCCTTAACTATGTAACACTTGTAACAAGCGCTTTGGAAAGTGAGAAACGCAGCCTTATGTCGTCCTTATTGCTCCGATTTTTTTTTGGCTTGGGTTGTTTTATTATCTGTTTTACATGAATGTAAATGATGGGTCACATGAATACACCCAGTTACTAGGATCAAAACATACACAACTGCTTCTAAGCATACTCATATCTAAGGTAACAGTTTTACGCGAATGTAAACATGGGTCACATGAATACACCCGGTTACTAAGTTCCCAAAAATAGCGGAGTAATTATTTTCTCCATTTCAACACTCCCAACAATATATATATATCACCCAATGTCACCACAATATTTGTATCCTCGTCAAAAATAATTTCTAATCGCTCAAGTATGGGTCAAACGATTATAGTAATGGAAAGCTCAATATGTGGTTTGACAATGAAATAAGGTCAATTGGGTTTATTTAGGGAATAATCAATTGCCAGGTTGGCCAAAATCGAAAGGTTAAGATCAAAGGCACCTAAAATCATTTTCACTCAATTGCACACACACACTAGCAGTTTCGAACAAGACACCAAGGCAAGTTCTAGAGTCTTAAATCACGAATGAAACACTCGACAATGAAACTTGCATATTTGAAAATGCACGAAGGCTCAAAATCTCACAAGTAGATTTGTTCATACCTCCAAGATATTAAACTACTTATTCAATTTCACACCCGTTTCGATTATCAACAATTTTTCCTCTTCAAATTATCCTCAATTTGTATATCAAAACAATGAAATAAATCCTGAGACATCCAAGAAAAGAGTTCATTCTTCAAAGTTCTTATCAAAATTGCAAGATGCTCAAAACACACCAAATGTTTATAAAAACACCAAAAAATAAGTCTACCGACAAAAACAAGCAAAATAATATCCAAAAACAAACAAAACAAAGGAACAAAGTATTTCTTGACCAACCCCCCCAAACTTGAATTAAAGAATATACACACGAAGGGGGTATAGTATTTAAATAAAAGAATTTCATTGGTCAAGAATTACTTACGACTGGTTCTACTGGTGGGGCGGAGGGAAGTGGCCTTGCTGGACATGCCACTCGTGGATTTGTCTCAAAAGAGACAACATCTCATTCTGCTCCTGTCTAGCCTCCTCTCGCTTCTGTCTAGTTTCCTCTCTGAAGGCTACGAACTCCTCTCGAAAGGCTACAAACTCTTACCTTAGTGTTGGGTGCGATGGGGCATGTCTAGTTTCGGCTGCCTTGACGTCTCGGGCCGATCTCTGGGGCTTTCTTCTTCTTCTTCATCGTCTTTTTCTTCTTCATCCAGGCATATTTCATATGCCTCTTCCTCTTCCATCCTCTTGGCTCTGACTTCATCCATCGTGCACCGAAGTCGAACATTTCGATCAAGAGGGATGTGACTTGGGGGAGCCAATCCAGCTTCCATCCATGCATGTCTGTGCGCTTCCGTAGCCATCTGCAAATTTCCTATGACCCGAATACTATTTATGGTCGTCAGCAGCATATTGGGGAGAAGTAAATGGTCATTGTCGTTCTTGAGGAATACTGCGCGCGATTCGTAATCCAGGATATTCATAACTTTTAGCACAGAGAGAGAGATCAGCCTGTTTCTATGATCTAAGGAAATCTGGAAATGAAGTGCGATAGGGGTAACCAAACCCCCTATTCAAATCTCCCCTTTCGGCTTCGTCGCAACATCCTCAAAATGTTCGGTTATGATTGCCCTGGTGGCTGGATTTGTATTATCGAGCATGTGGGTCAGGATGTATAATTCTCGCAGTGTAATAGGCCCGGTCTCCTTTCGGCCATAAATAGTGTTTGCAATCACTTTGTCTAGGTATCGGAGTATTGGACTGCAAAGACTAGATCCTTTGGCCGATTTTGCAATGTAATGCCGTGCCTCACTCCCCGGGTATTCCACCATAGCTCGCCAATAGGTTTCACATGCGAACCGGTTTATTTGGTAATGTCCGCCGTGGCTCGCGTGATAGATGTTTTCCAGCTCTCTCATGTTTAGCCTCTATTAGTTATTATTAAGCCGGAACATTATTGCGGCCGGTTCACGAGTCACCAGATCTCTTCTGACTGTCAGAGTGTTAAGAAACCCCATCGTGAGACACCTATAAGTTGGCCATTGTTGCGTCATCATCCAGGCCCACTTCACCCTTTTTAGGAACTTCATGACATCATCTTTTATGCCTATTGCGGTCATACATTCATCATCGGGCCATCGAGTAGGAAGCATTTCTTTCTGGACTAGCATCTCCCACCTAGCTTGTCTTGTTGCGGGGAGATCAATTCCGTACGATTCGGGGGTTTCGACAGCCCCTTGGATTGGCACTCGTGCTGGTTGCTCTTGTTATCCGGCGTGCCTACCCGTTCCCCGTTGAGAGTTTCCACGTCCACGTCCTCTAGCCATTTCCTACAAAAATTTTCAATTTATCATTTGTTCAAGAATTAATAACGCATTCCTCCGCCAAACTTATAACAAACTACGGAATAACCCCAATATAACCATTTATCGATCAAAGCAACTCCCCAAGTAAAATATATTATCCGAATCCTCTAGAATTCATCATTCTCAACATGTAAAGCACCCTTTAACTACAAGAATTTCCAATCAAGTAATTTATTAATCAAAATTTAAGAACAATCGAAAATCCACAAATTATCATCTTCAATTTAATTCATGAACCCTAGATAATAAAAAACTTGTGATTCAAGCATCATAGCATGTTCATAAACAAGAAGAATCATCAAAAACATGAAAAACATACCTTGAATTCGTAGAATTTGAAGAGAAAAAAATTAAAAACCGAGCCCCCGATTCGTCCGATTCGCTGCTTGGAGTAATGAAATCGGTTGAATAACGATGATTTTGTAAATGATTCTTGTATCTTTCCTTGATTTTTCACAAAATCCCGTTGAAAATGAAGAAAAATTGGAGAAATCGGCGCTAGGGTTCGGGAGGGGGAAAATTTGCTCGGGAAGATGAAGAATGAGGGGTCTTCGACCGGGTGTCCCTTGTATAGCCCCTACTGAAACGGACCTTGTCGCAGAAGACGGCTCGTGTCGTGCTGTTCGAAAATTAAAAAAAAAACCATTCTGCCTTACCAACCCGGCCGTGTCCTGTGACACGGCCCGTGTCGTACTCCTTCAGAAAGTGAAAACTCGTTGCCTTCCCAACCCGACTGTGTCCTGTGACACGACCCGTGTCCATCTCCGCCAGAAATTGAATTCTCACTGTATTGCTAACCCGGTCGTGTCCTGTGACACGGCCCATGTCCAACCTGCCCAGAATTGCAAAAACTCACTGCCTTGCCAACCCAGTCGTGTCCTGTGACACGGCCCGTGTCCAACCTACGCAGAATGTAATTTTTTGATAACGCTCTCATTTCTCTGTATTTTTAACACCTAAAGTCGAACCGGTTAGTCTCGAACCAAGCAAAAACGAATAAGGAAAATAAATTCGAAAAACAAAAAGATGAAAATCTAACTAAAACGTTGGGTTGCCTCCCAAGTAGCACTTTTTTATAGTCATTAGCTCGACTTCTTTCCGTCTTACTCAATTTTCGACATCATGCACCTCTCTGCATTCAAACACATTGATTTCTTCACTTTGGACGAAGTATGGCTTCACTCTATGTCCGTTCACCTTAAAATGCTCATTCTTTCGTGGATCAAGGAGTTCTACCGCTCCGTGTGGCCATACTTGAACGATTTTGAAAGGTCCGCCTCATCGCGACACTAATTTTCCTGGCATGAGCTTAAGATGAGAGTTATGTAGTAGAACGTCCATCCCAGGATCTAGAGATTTGCGAATGATACGCTTGTCGTGATACCGTTTCATCCGTTCCTTGTAGAGCTTAGCATTTTCGTATGCCTGGTATCGCATCTCTTCCAGCTCATTCAAATGTAGAAGTCGTTCTTCCCTAGCCTTTTCTTGATCTAAGTTTAGCACTTTGATAGCCCAATACGCCTTATGTTCTAACTCAAAATGTAGGTGGCATGCCTTCCCAAAAACGAGGCGATACGGGCTCATTCCAATCGGAGTTTTGTAAGCCGTGCGATATGCCCATAAGGCGTCGTTCAACTTCAATGCCCAGTCTTTCCTTGCCGGATTCACTATCTTCTCAAGTATTGCCTTTATCTGTCGATTGCTCACTTCAACTTGCCCGGAAGTTTATGGATGGCTAGCCGTTGTGACCTTATGCGTCACGCTATACTTCTTTAGCAACCCTGCAAGTTGTCTATTGCAAAAATGCGTGCCTCTATCGCTAATCACAGCTCTAGGTGTCCCAAACCTGCAGAAAATACATCCCTAAAAAAATTGCAAACCACGTTAGCATCGTTAGTTCAGGTTGGAATTGCTTCCACCCACTTAGAAACATAATCCACAGCAACTAAATATATTCAAAGCCAAGGGAAGGTGGAAAAGGACCCATAAAATCGACTCCCCAAACATCGAAAAGTTCCACTACAAGATTGTTCGTCAACGGCATCTAATTTCTTTTGCTTATGTTCCCCATTCGTTGACAATGATCACAGCTCTTGCAATAGGAATAAGCGTCCTTAAATAATGTCGGCCAATAGAATCCAGATTGAAGAACTTTGTGTGCCTTTTTCTTCACGCTAAAATGTCCCCCACAGTGCAAGTCATGACAAAATGACAAGATGCTCTCGTACTCTTCTTCCGGGATACAACGTCGTAATACTTGATCGGGCCCCAACTTGAATAAGTAGGGGTCGTCCCAAAAGTAATGCCTGCACATGGAAATAAACCTTTTCTTCCCTTGAAAGGTCAATTCGGGCTGCAAAACACCACTAACAATGTAATTAACAATATCGGCATACCAAGGTGTCTTAGTCACATCGAACAATTGTTCGTCAGGAAAAGTCACAACAATTGGCAAGGAGCTATCGAGCTTAAAATTATTCATCGATGACATTTTGATTTATTCTCGTGACCGAGAAGAACACGAGTTTCACCTTCATCAAGTGCTCAACGTGTTGAGACGAGAACAACTTTATGGGAAGTTTTCCAAATGTGAGTTCTGGATGTCCGAAGTGACATTTCTCGGACACGTAATTTCATCAGACGGAGTTCGTGTCGATCCTCAGAAGATGGAGGCTATTCGAGATTGGCTACCTCCGAAGAATGTTAAGGAAATCCGAAGTTTCCTCGGATTAGCGGGTTATTATCGGCGATTTGTGGAGGGATTTTCTAGAATCGCTCAACCCTTGACGAACCTTTTGCGGAAGGATAAGAAATACACGTGGTCCGACGCGTGTCAACGGAGTTTTGAGGAACTCAAGAGCCGGTTAATGTCAGCACCTGTACTTTCCTTGCCGCAGGGGACGGAAGGATTTGTGGTTTATAGTGATGCGTCCGGGCAGGGTCTCGGATGTGTGCTCATGCAGAATGGAGAGGTTATTGCCTATGCTTCACGACAATTGAGACCTTACGAGGTTAATTATCCGACCCACGACCTGGAGCTAGCAGCCATAGTGTTCGCTTTGAAAATCTGGCGTTATTACCTTTATGGCGTCACCTGTCAGATATTCACCGATCATAAGAGTTTAAAGTATATATTTACTCAGAAGGAGTTAAATATGCGACAGAGATGGTGGTTGGAATTAATCAAAGTTTATGATATCGAGATCCTTTACCACCCGGGCAAGGCGAATGTTGTCGCCGACACCTTGAGTCGTAAGTCCGTTCAGGAGCAGATGCTTGCCCGTTTAACAGTTCAGAAGGAGCATCAGCAGGAATTCCTTAGACCCGAGATCGAGTTCTGGCTTCAGCGAGTTCAGGGACAGCTTTGTATGTTGGAGATCTCATCGTCACTTGAGGAGGCAATCAGAGAGAATCAGGGTTCAGACCCATCATTGTTGGGCATCCGTGAGGATGTGGCTCAGGGGAAAGCCCCTGGATTCGTGGTCCACGAGGATGGACTTTTGAGATTTAAGAATCGGTTGTGCGTACCGGTGAATGACGAGTTGAAAAACTCGATTTTGAAAGAAGCTCATGCTACCCCTTATTCTGTTCACCCGGGGTCTAGCAAGATGTACAAGGACTTGAAACAAAATTACTGGTGGAGTAATATGAAGTGAGAAGTCGTAGACTTTGTTTCGAGATGCTTAACCTGTCAACAAGTTAAGATTGAACATCAGCGACCGGCGGGTATGCTGAAACCTCTTCCTATTCCCGAATGGAAGTGGGAAGAAATTTCTATAGATTTCATCACGAGTTTGCCGACAAGTCATCGTGACATGAATACGATCTGGGTGATCGTGGACCGCTTAACTAAATCGGCTCATTTTCTTGAGATTAAGGATACTTGGAGTCCCGAGAGACTTGCCCAGTTATTCATCAAAGAGATAGTGAGACTGCACGGTACTCCTAAAAGTATCGTTTCCGATCGTGACGGACGGTTTGTGTCGCATTTTTGGAAATCAGTTCATCGTGCTATGGGAACCCAGCTTAATCTCAGTACCGCTTTTCATCCTCAGTCCGACGGACAATCAGAGAGGACTATTCAGACATTAGAGGACATGTTGAGGGCATGCGTCCTCGATTGGAAAGACGCTTGGGAAGCCGAACTACCATTGATCGAATTCACGTATAATAATAGTTGGCATGCTTCGATTAAGATTGCACCTTACGAGGCCTTGTACGGTCGTCGTTGTCAATCTCCTTTGTGTTGGGATGACCTATCAGAATCAATCGGCACCGAGCCCGATATGCTTATAGCCGCCCGTGAGAAGGTAGCTTTGATCAGGAGTCGTTTGTTGACCGCTCAGAGTCGACAGAAATCATATGCAGATAACCGTCGTCGACCATTAGAGTTTGAGACAGGTGACCACGTGTTGGTCAAGGTATCCCCGAGTCGTGGTATCTTCCGTTTTGGGAAGAGGGGAAGTTGAGTCCGAGATTCATTGGACCGTTTGAGATTTTGGATCGAGTAGGCGGGTTAGCTTATCAGTAGGCTTTACCTCCGGCGTTGAGCCGAATTCATAATGTGTTTCACGTCTCTCAGTTGCGGAAGTATGTTGCCGACCCGAGTCACATACTTCAGTTCGACGAAATCGAGATCGCCGACGATCATTCATATGAGGAGCGTCCTATACGAGTTTTAGAGCGGCGAATCAAACAGTTGAGGAATAAGACGATTCCTTTGGTTAAGATTCAGTGGTCTAGGCACGGAATCGAAGAGGCTACTTGGGAAACCGAGGTTAGTATGCGGGAGAATTATCCCGAGTTGTTTGACCCTTAGTTTCGGGGACGAAACTATTTTAGGGGGGGTGTATGTAATACCCGGTTGTAATTCAGTAATTATCATTCAGTATTTATCATTCAGTAATTTCACTCGTTAATGATCATTTGTCACTCATATTCAATCATGGTATTCATCGTTCAGAGTAATTGTATCGTGTATCAATCGTCGTTCATCACTAATCTAATTGGAATTTCGTGCCGTGTTTATCATCATTGTCATTTTCATTGTGGGCTGTGCGTGAGGAGTAGCGCACGCTACGTACTCTTTTTAGCGCGCTAATTGAGTACAGGTAGCGCACGCTACCACTCAGCATTAGCGCACGCTAATGTTACCCTGGCTGCAGTCCAGAAGGTACTGGACTGCAGGTGAGTTATATGTAGCGCACGCTACGAGTGGTAAGTAGCGCGCGCTAGTGGGTTGTAGTAGCACACGCTAATATTTGGTGTAGCGCGCTGGGACGGATCGAGTTGAGTCCGGTGGCTCTTTGGTGCATTGGATTAATTCATAGCGCACGCTATGAGTGGTTTTTAGTGTACGCAAACGGTGTAGTAGTGCACGCTAATTGTTGGTTGTAGCGCACGCTACCGAGATCAGATCAGAGGACAGAAGGTTCTGGACTCCAGTACTGGGCATCAGATAATTCGTTAGCGCACGCTAACATTTTGGGGTTAGCGCACGCTAAGTGCATAGCCGTAGCGCACGCTACAAAAAGATACGTAGCGTGCGCTACCGTTTTCGGTCAGTGGGTACTGGACTACCCAAAATACCCGTTAGCGCACGCTACTCACAAGGGCTAGCGCACGCTAATCTGGAGCAGTATAAATTAGACAGTTAGCCTGAGTTTCGTCATTTTCTCACTTTTCTTCATTTTTGGAGCGACTTCGGGCGATTTCGGGCGACTTGGAGTGTTCTCTTCGAGCTGCTATCACCCATCATCATCTTCAAGTCTTTGAGTTGGATAAATCATCACTTCATCACCTCCTTAACATCAAATCAAAGGTATTAATCTCTTGGATCTAGAATTTCGGATTTTTGAGTTTTCCTTCCGATTTCTTCGTATAAGCTTGGATTGTTGTTGGAATATGTTAGATATGGATTATCTACCATGGATAAATATATTCCTACGGATTTAATGGCTATTTTGGGAATTTATTTCAAGAACCCTTGGGGTTGACTTCGGTTAATTTGGGGATTTTCCGATTGATGTTGTGTAATCTTGAATTGTGGATTCCTATGAGATTATTGATATCATTGAAAGTGTTTTGATGGTTTGGAATACAAATCGTGGAGTTGGTTTCGATATATTCGAGTTTGGATATTGTTGTACCGACGTTTGAGTCGGTTATGATCGTATTTGATTCGTGTAATGATCGAATTATTGGTAATTGTGTTATTCAAGGTTGTTCGAGCGACCGACATTTCATTTAGGACGTTGTTCGTGGACGGACATTCTTCATCGTTGTTGTGTAAGTTAATTCTTACTCGGTTAAAAGGATATTCATTCCTTTTGTTGTTGTTCATTCATAATCATAACTCATTCATCATTGTATTAACCATATTGAGACTTGTAATTGTCGAATAATCACTTCACTAACGAGGAACGTCAGTTCCAATCATTTCATTGAACTATCATTCACTTCACCATTATTCTCATCTCGGTGAGTCATTCTTGACTTTGTCGGATTATTATTCGTTGGTATTCATTATGGTCATTCTCGTTCATATGTCCTTCTGGGCTCATATTGCGTGGCCGGGTGCGGATGTGTGGAATTTTTAGTCGAGCACGCGATGGTCATGTATTGGGATCGATACATTGGACTGCGCACACGGTAACGATTACCTCCATGAGACTAATTAGGTACAAGGACGGGTGTGTCCGGTCATTCGTCTTGTACACTTGCACGGAACATTACGGGCGTACTATGATGCTCCTCTTCAGCTCAATTCATAACTAAGGATATTTCATAACTAAAGATAATTCATGATTGTGTATTTTCAACCCTTGAGGATTGTTGTTCTGTGTAACTGACCCCATTGGGGGATTTTGTTTTCAGGTCACGGCAAGGCAAAGGCACGGGAAGAGCATGTTGACGGTGAGGAGTCCCAGTGATACTAGTAGTGGGCCCCAGTCATTCCGGTTATTTCTGTCATTCAGTAATTTCAGTCATTTCCGTCATTTGTATTCTCCGCTGCAAATTCCGTTTGAGATGTTTATTTATTCAGAGTGGTGTATTTTATCTTCATATAAAATATACTAGTGTTCTGTGTTGTCCTGGTGTATTGTACTTAGGCTCCTCATCGGATTATTTGGTAATATAATGTGGTTCGGTACTACAATTATATTATTTAATTCATAAGTTTTTATTCGCCTGGTGGATCCCAGTCGGGGGTCCACGACACTGTAATATCCGCCTAGTTTGGGGTGTTACATAAGATTCGAAAACGCGTCGAATAATAACCAAATTTTAGAAGGAAACTCGTCCAACACTTTTAAACAATACACGATGTATTTTTGTTTGATGATTCAATAATGTCTTCATTACAACTCAACAAGACTACTTATAGGTAAGAGTATCCGGACAAGATTACTTAAACTATTACAAGATAAGACCACATGGTCTTAAAATAAAGGAAAAGACAATAAAAAAGTACTTCACGCCACTTGCAAACAAAAGGAATAAAAGGTGGGTTTTGTCTCCAAGGTGATAGACGTTCTTCACATGCAGGCCGAGAATCCTGCCTCTTTTATTATAAAGAAAGGGCTGAAATATTTATTATTTGATATTCACCACTTGGACCCCCACATGATGCAAGTTGCCATTTTTAAGTTATTCCAAGTCCGATCACCAAGGTTACTCCATGTCTCGTATCCATTTTCTTACCTAAGTATGTAGGAGTATGTTCAAGGTGTTTTACGTCAATCCTCACTTCATCTTTTTTGCTTGGAGTAGTCGGTTTCGTATCAGTTACTCAGAACTTCACCATAATTTGCATTATGCACTAAATTTGTATGTCCACCAATCACAATTATAAAACGGATTTGAAATCATATAATATTGTCAATAAAAACCTATTTTTGAAAGTTCTTTCAAGAATTTCAAAACTCAAAACATATATGAGGTTTCAATTTTTCCAGTGGTACCACACTGGTTTTTCAAGTTTACCCTTCATATATTACTCACTCCCTCCAACTTAAAGTATGAGATTTCAATTTTTTTTTTAATTTTCAAAATGTGTTTATCTCTTAAATATTATTTATCATTATACCAAATTACACTCTCTTTGTACCTCACAAAAATATCAAATTACAGATATTTTCAACCACTAAACACGAGATGTAATTTTCGACCAATTTTGTCACGGGACGATATTTTTGAACCAAACAGAATGTTATTTTCAATCCATTTTCATCCCAAGACATTACTTTCGACCCGTTTCCCACCGAGATTTTATTTTCGACTCATTTTGCCCTGGAATGATATTTTCGACTCGTTTCGCCCTAAAATGTTATTTTTGGATCGTTTTGTACTGGGACGTTATTTTCGACCCGTTTCCTCCCAAGGTTATATTTTCGACCTTTTCTCTTCGGAGTTATATTTTAGACTAGCTTCAACATATGACGTTATTTTTTACCCTTTTCGCCTCGGGATAATATTTTGACCCGTTTCATCACCGGATGTTATCTCAACCTATGTCGCTCGAGGACGTTTTTTACCCATTTCGTCTAGTGATGTTATTTTCGACTTGTTTCGCCACGGGATGATATTTTCAGCTCGTTTCGCTCCGGGACGTTATTTTCAATCCATTTCATTCAGGTATGTTATTTTTTACTCTTTCATCATCGGACATCATTTTCGATCAGTTCACCCTGTTTTGTCCCCAGTTTTATCCAAAATGACGGCAAAATGTGTCCACCCCCTAAGTTCCACCCACTTTCCTCTTGTCTTGTTGTTTTCATTTTATATGAAAAAGATGACTTTGTGGGGTTTGATCTCATGTGACATGAGTTGTTCACATGAGGGTGGAATAAGAATAAAAGGAGGAAGACTTTCATATCTCTCCCATATGATTCCTATGTGAAAGTGAGATAGAGAGAGAGAGAGAAAAACCATTTTCTCAATTGTCTTCTTCATCTTCTTCTTCATTTTTCTTGGAGAAAATTGAGAGATATTATTGAGAGATATATTATACACTTAGAGTGTAGTAATAAAAGCTTCATCACTTGATTCTAGTCGTAACCTTAGAGGTTAATCAAGTGTTGTTATTCCGGTCGTTTTTCCGGCGCGTGGCAAGTAGAGACGCGGTGTTTTCAGCGTTGGATCGTTCAAGGGCTTGTAGCGGATTGAACTCGTAGAGATCAAACTAAAGCTTGGGGAATAGCTCAAGAGAAGGTTACCATTTAATCAACGGACTTCGAGGGTTAGTTTCTTACGACAATTTCTTTTCGTTTATATATTCGTATATACGTAGCTCGATCGATCCTCGTAGGGAATCAGATCGAATTAATTTTTGTTTTACCGCTTCCGCTGGGCCTTGGTTTTAGGCACCGAATCCCAACACTGGTATCGGAGCGTAGGCCTTGCGATCGTATATACGATATTAGCATTTGGAATGCTTGATTAGATGGTGAATGATTTGGAATCATTTTAGTCATAATCGTGGTATATGTTTTTATGTTCGTTGTAGTTATATTTTTCGTAAGTTTATGTCTAAATATAAATCTTAATTTCTTGGAAATATGATTTATATTGAAGATATGAATGTTGGAGAATATAGATATTGGATATCCGGTCGAAAAACTAGTCCCGAAATGCCGTTGGACGGTCCGGGAGGGGTTCGGGAGCAGGGGGCCGCGGCCCAGGGCTCGGGGGCCGCGGCCCAGGCTGTGCGGCCGGCACAGGCGTACATCTTGGGGCCGCGGCCCGGGGCAGCTGGCAGCCACTGCTGGCAGCGGCTACGGCGTGACTTCGGCCATACCTGTCTGTCACGGCATCTTGCCGAGGTGACTCGACCATGGCAGGCCATTTTTGCCTCGACTCGATTTTTCCGTGTATCTCCTGCGTGTTAAATTGGATTTAATATGATTAAAATGATTTATGGTATTTCATTTTATAAGGGAAATTTGATTAATTGGAATATTTATGGTCGACCGAATTATTTTGAACGTTATCATATTACCGATTGTGTGAATCGATTTGATCGGTTCGTATTGTTGATTGGATCAATGCATCTCTACGTTTTCCATTTATTTAGTATTTATTGGATGAATGCTTTTGAATGGGGACATTTGCGCATCCATGTCTCCAGAAAAATCTGAGTCCGTATAACCCATAACTTTAAGTTCTTCACCTCGGTATGTAAGAACCATGTATTTAGTCATCTTTAGGTACTTAAGAATGTTCTTTACAGCAGTCCAGTGTTCCTACCTTGGATTTGACTGAAACTGACTTACTACACTCACAGCATATGCAATATCCGGTTTAGTGTAAATCATAGGGTACATGAGGTAAGCCACTTCCGAAGCATAGGGTACCTTACTCATTTTCTTTCCGTCTTCCTCACTTTGAGGACACATCTCTAAGGAAAGTTTTACGCCATGTCGCATAGGTAGGTACCCTCTTTTAGAATTATCCATCCTAAACCGCTTCACTATCTTTTCTTTATAGAGGGTTTGAGAGAGACCTATCATTATCTTCGCTCTATCCTGGTAGAGACGAATAACTAGAATCTAGGTGGCTTCTTCCAAGTCTTTTATTGAGAACTTATTAGAAAGCCACGCTTTCACAGAAGTGAGCATTCCTACATCGTTTCCTATAAGTCGAATGTCATCCACATATAGTACTAAGAACGCAATTTTGCTCCCAGTAATCTTCTTGTAAATAAATGGCTCCTCTTCGTTTTTGACAAAATCAAACTCTTTGACCGTCTCATCAAAATAAAGATTCCAACTTCGCGAAGCATGATTCAGCCATAGATGGCATGGTGATGCTTGTATATTTTATGAATATTATCCTGAGATATGAATCCCTTAGATTGTTCCATATATATATCCTCATCAAGGTATCCATTTAGGAACGCTATTTTCACATCCATTTTCCAGATTTATAATCAAAATGGGCTGCAATTACAAGAATCATGTGAATAGACTTTATCATGGCTACAGGAAAAAATGTCTCGAAGTAATTGATTCCCTCTCTTTGGGAATAACCGTCGCCACAAGCCTGACCTTATAGGTATCAAACTTGAAATCTCCACCAGTCTTTCTCTTGTAGATCCATTTATTTTCAATAGGAACTATGCCCTTAGGACGATATACTAGAGTCGACCTGATTAGCATGCATAAAGTCTATCTCAGTTTCCATAGCCTCTTGCCACTTCGCGGAGTCCACATATACCATCACCTGGTCATAAGTGGAGGGATAATTCTCTTGGATACTTTCCATCATCTCATGGGGACTCAGTTCCTCTTGATGCAGATAGACATACCTCTCAAATAAATGAGAATCTCTACTAGACCTGCAAGGTTGTGTTTGTATTTCAGAAGGTTTTGTTCCAATATATTGTAGAGGTTTCTCACTGGGTGTTTCTTTTATTTCTTATAAAAAAATATTTCTACCTGTACCTCCTTCCTGAATGAACTCATCTTCAAGAAAGTGTGCTTGTAAAACAATAATAGTCCTATGATCTTCAGGCATGTAGAATAAATATCCCATGGAATCCCCTGGATATCCTACGAAATGACCCTTCACAGACCTAGCTTCCAGTTTCTCTACTTTAGTCTTCTTGACATAAGCAGGACATCTCTAAATTCTAATATGATTAAGACTTGGTTTCGTACCTTTACACATCTCATGTGGAGTCTTAGGAATGGATTTAGATGGATATCTGTTTAAGATATGTGCAGCAGAATCGGTAGATCAGTATAGTTAAGTGTGGATCTAACCATGTCCAACAAGGTTCAGTTTCTTCTTTCTGACACAGCATTTAATTGTGGAGTAGCTGTAGGAGTGAATTGTGACACCATTCCCAGTTCTTTTAAGAACTCATCAAACTCGTTACTCATATATTCACCATATCAGTCCGACCTTAGTGCTTTGATATGATGACCCATTTGATTTTCAACTAGGGCCTTAAACTCCTTGAATTTTTCTAAGGCTTCGGATTTATGTTTCACTTAGCACACGAATTCATACCTAATATGGTCATCATTAATGTAATGAAATACTAAAATCCAACTCATGTCACTTCAAAAGGGCCACACACATCGGTATGGATTAATCCAAGTTTTTCAGCAGCGCTTTCAAAAGTCCCTATGAAGGGTGACTCAGTCATTTTACCTTGAAACCAAGATTTACAAGTTGGATAGGGATCTGATCTCAATAGACCTATGAGTCCATCTTTCTCCATTTTATAAATTTTGGTATGACCAACATGACCAAGTCTAAGATGCCACTTAAGTGCTTGGTTTGTTTCATCCCTTCCACATTTCCTTGTTATAGTGTTCACACTGGTTTTATTCTCACAAGTCCAAGAAAACTTCTGATCTCAGTTATAATTTCTGGCCTCTTCCAATCCATAATAGTTTCTATCTTAGATGGATCAACTGCAATCCCTTCTCCAGAAATAATATGGCCTAGAAATGCCACTTCCCTCAGCCAAAATTCACACTTGCTGTACTTGGCGTACAACTTGTGTTGCCTTAGTGTATCCAACACTAGTCTAAGATGTCTCTCGTGATCTTTTTCCAACTTAGAATACACGAGTATGCCATCGATGAAAATTACTATGAATTGGTCGAGATAGGTTTGAAATACTCTGTGCATTAAATCCATAAATGCCGCAGGAGCATTCGTGAGTCCAAAAGGCATCACTACAAACTCGTAGTGGCCGTATCTAGTTTGGAATGCAGTTTTAGGAATATCTTCATTCTTAATCTTTAACTGGTAGTATCCTTGTTGAAGATCGAACTTAGAATACATCGTAGCTCCTTGGAGTTGTTCAAACAACTCATCTATCCTTGGGAGAGGATACTTATTTTTAACTGTAACACTGTTGAGTTCACGGTAATCTATGCAAAGCCTCAATGTTCCATTCTTCTTTTTGGCAAACAATACCGGAGCTCCCCATGGTGATACACTAGGTTGTACAAAACCCATGTCGAGCAACTTCTGCAGTTGGACCTTCAACTCTTGCAGCTCCAGTGGTGCCATTCAGTATGGTGCCTTTGCAATGGGTGCCTTCCCAGGCATGATTTCGATATTGAATTCAACCTCTCTATCAGGTGGTAAGGAGGTTAATTCTTCGGGAAATACGTCAGGGTATTCGGACAATACACGTATGGTTTCTATGCCCAACTTACTCTTGGGCTTGTTAATGATGAAGGCTAAAAATCCGGTTGCCCCTTTGGAAACTGCCTTCCTAGCCTTGATAGTTGATATTATAGGTGCTAGGTTGACTCTAGCGTCTCCAATTAATTCCACAATTGGCTTGTTAGGTTCGCAAAACCTAACTATCTTAGAATGGCAATCCAATTGTGCGTAGTGCTTGGACAGCCAATCCATTCCTAGGATGATGTCATACTCCAATATTGGAAGCACTACTAAATCGGCAGAGTAACAGTTACCACTGATGATCACATCACTCGCAGAATGGACTTTATCCGCTAGCTGACTAACTACCATCAGGGTAGATACTTCTAGGCATAATGGTAAGGATTCTAACGGTCTATCAAGTTTCTTAGAAAAATGCGGTGCAACAAAAGAGTGGGATGATCCTGGATCTATAAGTGTTCGTTCAAGTTGATTAGATATCAGGAGTGTACCTTCCACCACATCGTTGTTTTCCGATGCCTCCTGGACAGTTAGATCAAATACTCATGCTGGGGCTTTCCCTCGGTTGTTTCCTGGCTTAGCTGCTATGGCTGGTTTGTTTGCCGGAGGGTTCACATCTGGGCATTCCCTGATTTGATGATCTGAACTGCCGCAACGTAGGCACTTTCCGAGCTTCCTCCAACACAAATCTGACTTATGCCCTTTCCTACCACAGTGGGTGCATGGCGCTGTTGGTTTGGTGAGAACTGGTGCTTTTGCTCCGCTTGGACTCCCCTGAGTTCCTGTCCTCTTAAACTTCTGTGGTGGCTTTGATGTGGGTCAGGTAGCAGGCCTCTTGGCGTTGATGGAGAATCGGCTTTATTGTTGAGCTAACCTTGCCGTTTCACTTTTGATCTGGGTGGCAGCTACCACAGCTTCGGCAAGTGTCGTTAGTTGAACAATTAAAAGGCTCTGTTGCCGTGTATGTCTTAGTCCTCGAGTGAGTTTGTACAACTTGTCTTCCTCAGTTGTTACCAATTTGGGCACGTATTTAGACAACCTATTAAACTGGGCTTCATATTGAGCGACTGTCATGGCTCCTTGCTTCAAGTGGTAGAACTCATCTCGTCTAGCTTCCTTGGCTGCTGCTGACACGTATTGAGTTCGAAAGTCGGTCATGAAGTTAGCCCATGTCATAACACAGTTTTCTCTCATCCAACGCTCGTTTACATTCCTCCACCTGTCATGAGCTGCGTCCTCGAGTCGGAATGTAGCTAGTGATATCCGCTGTTCATCAGTATACTGAAGGGCGTTGAAAATTCCCTCAATTCTCTCCAGCCAGAGTTCAGCTTTGATATCGTCGGGTTCCCCGTCAAAGGTAGGCGGGTTCAAGCGTAAGAATCTTTCCAAGGTGCGATCATGAGTTTTGTTGTTGTTCCCATTGTTAGCAGTCTGCCGTTGTAGGAAGTTTGTCAATTGAGTGAGGGCTTGAGCCATGGCATCATTCCCATTTCCTCCTTGTGGAGGAGAGCGTGAGCGCTCATCGCGTTGATGCTGCTCGTCACGATTCATGCGAGGGCGTCCACGTCTTCGGTCAGCCATCTATTATAAGTTAGGCAATGTGTGAGGATTTACGGTCTTATGTGGAATTATTAGTATTCTATGTTGTTATGCAGAATTAAGTGTACAATTGAACACTAATAATTTGTAGATAATGTGATTATAACATAAAGATGTAAAGATAGTTGGTTTAATGTGATAAAAGATAGTTGTTGTTTTTAAAGATTTGTTAATGAATCAAGTTAATATATAAAACTAACTGAGTGCATATCAAATGATAATCGTTGCTATTAGTAACTACATTATTCTATTAATCAAGACCGTCACATTCAAACATGTTTATCGTTAATACACAACCGTAACACACCAAAATACGAAATTTAGTCGTTTAGTCTCACATTCTAGAAAAATATCAAATAGAAATAAATAACTTAAATTCATAACCAAGTCTCTAGTCCTTTCCGGAACCCATCCTCACATCCTCCTCGGGGTCCTCCTTCGGGTCCTCCTCCTTCGGATCCTCCTAAAAATGCGTAGGGTCCGCCGGTGGAGCATGTGATGCCTCCCCAACCTCAGTCGTGGAGTATGGGAATAGTCGCATCACCATAGATAATTTCTTCCTGGCCACCATCTGGAACTCTTCATGCTCGTGACATGTGGAACGGATCGTTTTCTCCAGCATTTTGATCTTATGCATCTGGAAGAATTTGGTTCTGTGAAGCTGGGCAATGGTCCGATCCTTTAGGCGTAGCTGACTCCCCATGGATTCCACTTTATGCTCTAGCTCCAAGTACTCCGGTCTCATACGCTCTAGTGCTTCAAGTAGTTCGTTACTCTGACTGTGGAATGTCGACGCGTCCTGATGCACATGTGCGATAGCCTCCCTCAAAGACTGGATCTGTCTCTCACGGGTGTCAATCAAGGTCACTGCATCCACGAGGGGTCTCGTAACGCTCTCAATCTGAGCCAGTGCCTGTCGAAGCTGATCTTCAGTGATCGTCACCGGCGAAGTATGCGTATCCTCGTTTTCATGGGTCACAACCTTCTTATCTGTGGGGTCCATCTAGTTAATAAAATGAAACTAAGTCAGTATCTCGTAAAATATAATATCCAATATAAGGCTCTATTAAGCATAAATAATCATTAAGGCAGTGAACTTAATCATTTAACAAATATGGTTAGATGATACTAACGACAAAGGAACAAAAATACTCCATTTTTAAGAAGAAAATGAAGTTTAGTGGAGTTTAAACGAACTTCATCAACTTTGAATGAATAGTGATATGACTTTGAGAAATGGATAAGTGAAATAATCTATATCCGTTTCAAGAGTTCAATAGAAGGATTGATTCAGTCGAGGAAATGCCGTGGATACTTAATCAAGTATCTTGGCCAATGACTTAAGAAATTTGAATTTGACTATGCATATTCCAAGTGAATAGCGACAAGTCGAAAGAGATCTTTAATGAGAATTGACTCGAGAAATCTACATTAAGTCTCAATCTTATGGTTCACTTCATCCTAGGTGGAATTCCCATTTAAGTCCGAAGAATTTTATCCTGGTTAGCCCGTTGTAAGTGTCCTTCTCACAAAGCGGGCTCCAATACCACATCTGTCACCCCCCCAACATCGGGAAGGACGAGGACGCGACGCATCGGTCGATCTATCAATCAAAGTGAAACAATAAATAGCGGAAGCAAAATAACGATTGGATAATATTTCAAAACAACAATCTTAACCTCATGTTCTAAGATTCGTTGTGACAAAATCTGACAATAAAAATTACACTGATCATAAGTTTGCAGCGGAAAATTTCCAAATACCAAATGAACCAAGTACGAAACATAATTAATTGTTACAAGTTGGGATAACAACAGAAATTCTAAGTCTTGATGGTGGTCTTCTATTCAGTCTCTTCCTCGAAAACTTCCTCGTCTTCGGCTTGTGGCTCATTCTATGGTTTTAAAAGAGAAAACGGTGGGGTGAGACAAAAGGTCTCAGTGAGTGGGTGATCGTGTGCGAGTGTGGCTCTTTCCTTTGAAAATTTTTAAGTGATGCATGATTTTATCAATTATGAGAATGTGGAAACAGTTACAATTACATCGGAATTTTATAAAAACAATAATCTTTATGTAGTTGCAATATTATAATCCTGTCCATGTGGACAGATGTCAAGTCAAGCAGTCAGTCAATCAGTCGATCAGTCAATCCAGTTTCGAATCCTGCCGATGTGGACTTTGGATTCTAGACTCTCCTTATTACTCCTAGCAATATAGGCCGTCGCCCCAAGATTTGGACTGGCACCCCAATAGCTGAGCCTTCGCTCTCACACTTAGTGTGTGCTTCCTTATCTCTTATCTGGGCTCGGTATGTCCTTAGTTGTGGGTCAATACCCGGATCACACCATAATCGTGATTATACCCCAAGTCTACGACCCAGGTCCCTTGGAACACTCCGTTCCTCGGTTATGGGAATTGGAAACAACGGTAGCCTCGTTCATAATCTGCAGCCACGCTGCTCGATCCAAGACTCGGTCTAACCGTCCCGATTTGATCTGGGGCTCTAGAGGTGGCTCCTACAACTCAAGAGGTGGCCCCCGGATTGTAGGTCGGCTCTCTGTTTCGTATGGGCTCAAGAGGTGGCCCCGTCCGTCGACGTGGCACTTTGTCCCGATAGAGTTAGAGGCGGACCCATCCGTGGTACTTTGTTTGTATAGAACTTAGTTCCCGGACAGTCACAGTTATAAATTACACGCATTTCTCAAGTATCACGTAAATATTCGGTCAGTGAGGTTTATAGCGTCCTTTGATTAAGTATGGAATATGGTTACTTATATTTATGGCACGGTAATACGGAATAGGACTTTGTATATAATTTTGAAAATACTCTCGAAATTTTTCTAACGGTTTGTTGGGTTTAGGTCAGATATATTATATGGGTAGGTTCGACGAAACGAAACGAGGGTTTTCTGAAATAGGTTGCAAGGACGTTTTTACCCTTAGGTTCAAGTCTAAGCGTTTGGAGTATGAAAAGAAATCGGATGGTTATGAGAATTTATGAGAAAGCCAAAAATACTTCCTCGACTCCATATTTAACGGAAAATTTGGAAATTTCCAGTTTCGGGACAGAAAATTTCAAAAATTATGGTATCGCCCCGATACTTAAGGACATCGTTCCGATGCTTATAGAGCTATGAATTTAGCTCAGAATTTAACAAAATTTTATGAGATGACTCGTGATGAACCTGGAATTCCATATGTGTGAAAATTACAGAAAAATTCGGACTTGGTCCAGAAGTTTTGAATTCTTATATTTTGACCCCGGAATAGTTTTGAAATTGCAATATGACAAATGGATTTGGATATCGAACTCTGAATCACTTGAAAACTTACGAACAGCACATACATGATATAATAGGTACTGTCCAAGGTCCAGAACATTTTATTTCATAAATGTCAGTTTAGTACCCAAACTTTAAGAAATTACGATTTGTGCCCAAAAGTTCCGAATACTCATTTCAAGTCCCATTTTGGCCACAAATAAATTATCCAGATATCATAACATAGTCATATAACACAAGTTATAGATTTTGGTAGGGTTTTCAACAACATTTAGAAGAAAACATATAACATTCAATTTATCACAAAATTGACATCCGACTACCAAATCGGTTGTCGTTTAATTCAATAAATCGTATTGCATATTATTATAACCATAACATACATCTTTAAAAACATGCATTTACACAAGAATTTCAAATTAGTACATGCTTCCACATTTTTAAAATACATGAGAATTAAATTTAAGGAAAACGAATTACACATAGCTATACATAATATTATAATATGTATTTTTAATATGAAAATTTTAACATAGATCATATCAATAAAATCTCGAAATATTTCAGATTTAGCACATGCATCACAAGTAGAAGAAGAGGTTTTTACTTTAATGGTTTGAAAGAGTTTCACCCACCTCGATTCTTGTCAGAATTAGTCGGTTATAGGTCTCGGAAGTTGAAGAACAATCTCCCCTCTCCAACTGCATGGTTCGGCCGATTCATGCATCCAAGATATATGTTTTGTTTGCATGTTTTGAGATTAAAGTTAGATTAGAAGGATTGTTGCTAGAATTTATGAAAATGGAAGTAAGAAGTGAGATTACCTATTTTTTGCTTGAGTTTTCTTCTTCCCTCTTTCTTCCTCCTTGGTTTGGCCATCTCCCTTTCCTCTCTTAAGATGTAGTATTATGAGGGTTTGGGAAGTGGAATGAGTTTGGGAAGGGAAATGGAAGAAGTTTGGATACACGTGTCAAAGTCTTGCATGGGAGATGAAAATTCTCTCTTTTTTCTCTACATTGGCCGCCCCTGTATATATATATATATATATATATATATATATATATATATATATATATATATATATATATATATATTGTTAATTTAAGGGTATAATTATAATTGTAATAGTTAGTGATTTAATTTGTTGGATTGGGCTTTAACTTGTAGTTCATGTCTTACAATTTTTATTAAGTTGGGTTTGGGTACATTAATGAGTTTATATGTGCAAGTGTTGTTACATAGCCCATTAGGTGAATCAATATACTACTTTAACTTTATTATTTGGTTTATAAAATAAATTACCAAGTTAAAGGGTAAAATAAAATAAAATAGATGTAGGTTATATCATGTCATAAAATAAATATTATCAAACTCCTTCTGAGTAAAATATACTTCAAACTCTTATGATCGGTGAAAATCTGACAGGTGACGCCATAAAGATAATGACGCTAAATCTTCAATGCGAATACCACGACTGCTAGCTCCAGGTCATGGGTCGGATAATGGGCCTCGTAAGGCCTCAGTTGCCGCAAATCATAGGCAATCACTTTCTCGTTCTGCATTAATAAACATCCGAGACCGTGTCCGGACGCGTCACTATAAACCACGAATCCTTCCGTCCCTTGTGGTAAAGAAAGGACAGGCACTGAAATAAAACGGTTCTTGAGTTCCTCAAAACTCTACTGACACGCGTCAGACACGTGTATTTCTTATCCTTCCGCAAAAGGTTCGTCATAGGTTGAGCGATTTTAGAAAATCCTTCAATAAATCACCGGTAATAACCTACTAATCCGAGAAAGCTTCGGATTTCCTTAACATTCTTAGGAGGTTGCCAATCTCGGATAGCCTCCGTCTTCTGAGGGTCGACACGTACTCCGTCTGATGAAATCACATGTCCGAGAAACGCCACCTCGAACATCCAAAACTCACATTTGGAAAATTTTCCATAGAGTTTCTCTCGTCTCAATACGTCGAGAACCTGATGAAGGTGAAGTTCGTGTTCCTCTTGGTCACGAGAATAAATCAAAATGTCGTGTATGAAAACAGCCATGAACTGATCTAAATAATCGATAAAAACTCGGTTCTTCAACTCCATGAATACCACAGGTGCAATAGTTAACCCAAACGACATCACCACAAACTCGTAATGCCCATAGCATGTTTGAAACGTTGTCCTTGCGATATCCGACTCTCGAATTCGCAACTGATGATACCCAGATCTTAAATCGATCTTAGAAAATACTGAAGGTCCCTGGAGCTTATCTAAGAGATCATCGATATGGGGTAGGGGATATTTATTCTTGATTGTCACCCTGTTCAGCTCCCGATAATCAATGCGTAAGCGAAATGAACCATCCTTCTTCTTGACAAATAACACTGGTTCTCCCCACAGGGATGCACTCGGTCGGATATAACCTTTCTCGGCCAATTCATCCAATTGATTCTTCAGTTCCTGCATTTCGGTCGGGGCCATATGATATGGTTCTTTCGATATTGGGGATGTACCAGGCTCCAACTATATCGTGAATTCAACATCTCTCTGTGGAGGTAAACCAGATAACTCGCCTGGGAATACATCGGCATATTCTGTCACTACCGGGATATCCGCCAACGTCACTGATGGTTTCTCGGTCTTGGTCATATAGCACCAATAACCCACACACCCCTGATTGAGTAATTTGACTGCTTTCATCATATTAATAACTCTTCCGGAACAGCTAGGATTACCCCTTTGAAATACACACTCGACTCCATCGTCTGAAACAATAGTGACCATACGCTTACGGACACTAAGGATGGCATCGTGAAGATCCATCCAATCAATACCCAAAATAACGTTGTCTTTAGGTAAATCTACCACGATTAGGTCCGCCAACCAAATGCGGTCATTAAGCTGAATCAGACAATTCTTAACTTCACGATCTCCGATAATTCTTCTACCGTCTGGTAGCCCAATGATATAAGGTTCATAACTAGTAGCACTATCCAGGTGAAGTCTACTCAAGCATGACTCGGAAATGAATGAATGTGATGCGCCAGTATCAAAAAGGTACACACAGGTTGAGATAAAATTTCGAGTATACCTGAGATCATTCGAGCCTCCGGATCGCCAGTCCTCTTCATCTCGTAAATTCAGGGCTTGCTAGTCCCAGAACCGGATGTTCCTGCCTGATAGCTATGAGCTCCGCCTTTAGTTGCCTCCGTCGTCTTAAACGACGCGGACTGAGTGGCCTGATTATGAACAACCGATTGCTTCAGAATCTGAGATGCCGTCGGAGTAGGTTGGGAGTCTCTTCGGTAGAAACGGGCCTTATGCCAGGCAATCCCACAGTTGTTACATGTGATGGTCTGCGTCGTACACTTAGTGATGTAATGACCCTGCTCTCCACAGTTGAAACAGGTGATGGCCGAACTGGCTGCTCGGGACTGAGATTCTGCAGGTTTAGGCGTCATAGGAGGTCGCTCAGAAAAAGTTGAGCCCGTACGAGGCTTCTTGAAGTTTGCCCGACTACCTTCGGACTGATTATGATTCTTCGATTTCTTGCCAGTAGATGAAGTTTGCTGCTTTGCAATTTCCTTCACAGTAAGCTCATAGGTAAGAACTTTCTCGATGAATTCGGCCAGAGTGGTGCAATGATGATTAAGCAATTGCATCCGCATACGAAGCTTCAACCTCTTACTGAAATACTTGATCTTATCTGCCTCGGAGTGGATAGTGGATTAGGCAAATGGAAGTAGCTCCTGAAACTTCTCAGTGACGGCGAGGACATCTTCTTCCGCTGAGGGGTCGGGACTGAGTAATTCCGATAACTTGGCCTCCCTGGGTGGGGCCGGATAATACCTTTCCATCATGACGGTCTTAAACTGGTCCCAAGTGCAAGATCCATCAGTGGGCTTCAAAGATAGCCACCAAGAGTGAGCGCTCTTACCCAGATAGTAAGCCGCAACTGAAACTTTGTGCCCTTCGGGACACTCCACTATACCAAATAGCTTCTCAAAATGTTGAAGCAAGTGAATAATATCCTCCGGCTCAGAAGATCCCTCAAAAGTAGGTGGCCTCTGGCCAGAGATGATGCCGATAATACTGCTCACACTCTTGTCTTGTCTCTTAGGTGGCGGCGGAGGAGCCTGTTGAGCTTGAGTGGCTGAGTTCTGCATCGTCTCTATCAGACGTGCCATCTGAGTCATCATGCCTTCCATAAAAGTGAGTGGATCAACCCAAACACCTTCTGATTGAGCTGTATCTCGGGTACGACTTCCTGATAGTGAATGATTATCTCCCGGTGAATGAGTGGCAGCATCGCTACTTGTTGAATTGATATTATTCTTTGCATTCGCGTGGGTATTCACACGAGCTCTCGGGTTTCGGCCCCCACCGCGGCCTCTTCCCCTACGTCCTCTGACAGCTCTATCCATACTGAAGTAGGAAAACACGTGATAATTATAGATTTCGCATGAATATTGCATTATGATTACGCTATGAAAGGATAATAATGAGCATACATGCTCTAACGCAATGAAAGCATTAATAATGTAGTAAAATGATCGTCGACAATACGCCGAAATATGATAAGTTCGCATGAAAGATCAACTGAGGTGACATGATTATCTGATGAAATTCCTGATATGATTATCTTGAACAAGTTAACAAGATTGATAATACGATCCACAAGATCAACAACTGAGCAATGAGATTGACTGAGTGATTAATGAGTTAACATGATCGGCAAGATCCAAGAAAATGATGATTGAGGATTGTTGACTGATGAATGATGAATGAGTGATTCTTATTGCCAGAAATTATAACATGGCGTCAGAAATCATACTGTTTCTTTGGAATGAGGGGCTTGGCGCTTGCACAGGTCACATGTGACGCGAAAGTCCAATGATACTAGTCTGATGAACGATGATTTCCAATGAGACATGACTCATAAGGGTAGTATTCAAAACCACACTCTGATACCAACTCTTTATCACCCCAAACGAGGCGGATATTACAGTGTCGTGGACCCCCAACTTGGACCCACCAGGCGAATGAAAATTAATGAATGAAATAATATAATTATAGTACTGAACCACCTTATATTTCCAATCACTCTGGGAGTTTCAAGTACAATACACCCAAGAATACAGAATACATATATATTTCATATGAAGATGAAATATACAACATTGAATAAATGAAAGTCCAAACGGAAACTGCAGCGGAAAATACACATCAAAGAAACATGAATAAATGGAAAGACTGGGGCCTCCTACTAGTATCACTGGGACTCCTCGCCGTCAATGTTCTCTTCCTGTGCCTTTGCCTTGCCATGACCTAAAAACAACATCCCGAATGGGGTCAGTTACACAGAACAACAATCCTCAAGAGTTGAACAAATATAATAATCACATGACTTAGTTATGAAATCAAATTGAACGAGGGGCATCATAGTACGCCCGAATGGGATGTGCAAGTGCACAAGTATGCCGAGTGCCCGGCGTCATGCATAAACACCTACAAAACTTGGCCTAATTAGTCTCATGGAGGCATGTTACCGTGTGCACAGTCCAATGTGTTCGGATACCCGCATATACACAATGACCTTAGTGTGCCCGACTAAAAATTCCACACATATTCCACCCGGTAATGCAATACAATTCTGGAAGGTCACAAGAGCAAAATCAAACACAATGAATGATAATGAATAGAAATCCGACAAGGCCAAGAATGACTCACCGGGGTGAATTAATAACGCAATGAGTGATATCTCAAATGAATTGATTGGAACCGTCGTTCCTCGTGAATTAAATGATTAGTTTGATAATTACAAGCCTCAACATGATTAATATACTATGCATGAATTATACGTATGAATGAACAACAACGAAATGAATGATTATCCTTTTAAACGGGCAATGATCAACTTGCCTGAAATACCGGTGAAGAAAGTCCTTCCTCGAACAAATGTCCTTAATGGAGTTATCGGTCGCTCGAACAACCTTGAATAACACAATTACCAACAATTCGCTTAATATACATATCAATTATGATCATAACTAATTCAATAAGTCGATACAACAAACCCAAACTCATTAGGGCATTTTGACAAGCGTTGCAGACATTCTTCCAATTATATCGAATACCAACCTCCAAATGAGTGATTCAATCCAACAAAACATCATTAGTGAAATCGATAATCTAATAGGAATACACAACTCGAGATTATGACAACATCTAATCAAAATCCCCGATTCGAAATCAACATTCAAAGTGTTCTTGAATAATCCTCCAACAATCCGATGATAACTCATAAAAACTCATAATCATACGTATATCCCTTCACATATCATGATTACAACATCCAAAACATCATGCTCCAACTCAAAATCAAATCTAGGGTTGAAGAAGTTACCTTGGATTTAGGATGAAGAACCCAAGTAGATGTTGTTAATCCACACCAAGAACTCGAGGAGGATGATATCTCTAATATTGAAGATGCCAAATCTCCCTAAAATCGCCCGTAAATCGCCCACGGAGAGAAGGAGGGAGAAAGGAGATGAAAATGAACTTCTCTCCCAAAAATCCGCTGGAAAAAGGGGTGATCTGACTCGCATGCCGCGGCGCGGACTGAGTGTGCCGCGGCCCACTACCGAAATTTGCGGCGGCTCCTGTAGTGCCGCAAAGACGGCCAAGAGAGGGCCTCGGCGCGCAGATGACCACTTCGTGCTCGAGTTTACAAGGTGTGTGCTGCGGCGCACAACCCCTTGTGCCGCGGTGCACACTGTTCTTGCCCAAAAAATGATGAAAAACGACCCGGGAAGGGAATAAACGTAATAGAACTCAAAACTTGGGAATAATAACACGAAATAGAATTGCGGGAACCCCAAAACGGCGATTCCGAGCAACGATTTCGAGAGTTAGTCCAAAATAGCATGATACGAACAACAAAGAGTAAATTCGAAATGATATGAACTCCAACATCAACATCAACTTACTAAGCAATTACAACGATACACGGCTCAAAGTTACGCCGAATGGTGAACACGAATGAATGAATACGAATGATGAATGATTATTAATGAGTGAGAATTACTGAGTGACAATTAGTGAATGAAAATAAATGAGTTCACAACCGGGTATTACAGCTCCTCATGCATAAATTCAAGAAATTCATCAAGCAGTATGGAAAGACTCCCTACGGGCCCAAGCCTGTTCACAAGGTAAGTACGAATCTTCCTCTGGTGATGCTAACCTGTGTTACAATTGCAGGAAACCAGGACATTATGCAAACAAATGTCCTCACCCTAAAGTTCAAAGGTTGCCGGAAGCCGAGCAATAGGAAAAAGACGAAAGAAGACGTGCTTGGAAAAACAAGCTCAAGGCCCTGATTGGCGAATCAGAAGCCTACCTTCACCAACAAAGTCCGAAGAATGTCTTCAGGTAGTCACTGACAGTGACTCGTCAGATGATGAATTCGAAGAAAAAGCCTATATGTGCTTTATGGCCAAAGACATATCAGAAGACGAAGATAGCGATGATGAGGTAAGATCAACCTCAATTACTCCTGTAAATGCATCTCATACCTTTGAAAATATTCAAAAGGCCCATGAGACATTGAAAAATGAAAACATACAGCTCCAAATTTCTAACCTAGAGCTGAGGGAAGAAAACGACTTGCTGAAAGTAAATTACGAAAATATGTCTGCCAATTGTGAAAAAAGCAAAGTCGATCACGAAAAACTCATGGAGAGCAATCATAAACTTGCTCACGAACTAAATAAAGTAAGTCTCACAGTGAAAGCAATACAAATGATTTCATTCTACTCCAAGCCAAAATAAAAACTCTCAAAAAACGAGAAGGAGAACTTGAGACCATCTTGAAATCATTCGAGATATAATCTAAAAGGATGGAAGAAATTCTAAGTACCGGGCAACATGCTCATGATAAAAGTGGATTCGGATACAACTCATTCTCCAATAACGGGAAAACTAGTAATGTGTTTGTCAGGGGTGTGAAACCCATTCCTGTATCGGATGAAATCCCGAGTCCTGTGAAGGTACCTGCTGCACCGCGAACAGCAAAGGCTACCATTCCACCATCATAGTCATATCATAGACAGCAGAATCCTCAGCCATCCAGACCTATAAGGCATAACTAACGGCATGCTCCCCGAGCATATCAAAAGCGCCAGCAGCCGTTCAGAAAGAAGGATGTACCCAAATATCAAAGGCCCGCACAGTAGTACTTCCAACAGTACAGCGCACCTAGATATCGAATACAGGAGCCTCGTTATCCATCGTGAAAGCAGGTCGCCGCACAGTATCAACAACAACTTTGGGAATCCAACTAGAGACCAGAAGGCAAGCTGTAAGGCCGAAGAAAATGGCTCCACCTCCAAGACGGCATTCGTATTGGATTAATAATAATAACCCTGAATTTTACATGCATAATAGTTATCAAGGTTACAACGACTACGTGCCTGCCCCATGTACATACGTAATAACGGACCTAAAGTAACCTACAGCAAGCCAAATGTTGTCAGGCAAATATAGGTACCTAAAGGCACTAACATCCATGGACCCAACAGTCAAAGGGGACCTAAATCTACTTAATTTCTTTGCCTACAGGACATCTTAGAGAATGACATCTGGTACTTCGACAACGGATGCTCTCGGCACATGACAGGAGACAAAAGCAAGCTGTTAGATTTTGTAGAAGGACACGGTCCAAAAGTGCGCTTCGATGATAAATCAAAAGGAAAAACAAGAGGGAAGGGAACCCTGATTGTAGGAAAATTCAAAGTCACTGATGTAGCTTATGTTGAAGGCTTACAGTATAATCTACTTAGTATTAGCCAGTTATGTGACAAAGAGTTCTCGGTGAAATTTTATATAGATCACTGTAGAATCAAGAACATCCTGACCAAAGAAGTTGTGCTTACAGGAAGCAGATCAGGTAATATGTATATTGCTGACTGGATGCCTACGAGCTCCACAATTCCTTGTTTTGTTGCCAAAAGCACTACATATCTAAGCTGGCTATGGCACAAGAGGATGTCTAACGTCAATTTCCAGACGGTCAACAACCTCCCCATACAGGAAATGGTCAGAGGTTTGCCTAATGTGTCATTCCAAGAAGACAGCGTCTGTGGACCTTGTCAGAAAGGCAAGCAAATCAAGACCACACTGAAGAACAAATCCTACCTTTCCACTCACAGAGTTCTAGAAATGCTACACATAGATCTCTAAGGTCCTGTAGACCCGGTAAGCTTGGGAGATAAGAAATACTATCTCGTTATTGTTGATGATTATTTCAGGTATGCTTGGACAATCTTCCTAAATAAGAAGAAGGAAACAACATCAAATTTGCCCGAGCACCTGAGAAAGATTCAAAATGAAAGGGGGTTGAGTATTGTGTCCATTGGTTCCGACAGAGTACTAAATTTACTAACAGCTTTATAAAGCAATACTGTTCGGAAAATGGAATAAAGCACGAATACTTAGCTGCTCGAACACCTCAACAAAATGGTGTTTCTGAGCGAAAGAACAGGAGGCTCAAAGAAGCAACAAGGACCATGATTGCCGCAAGCAAGTTGCCACAGCATTTCTGGGGTGAAGCCACCAATACAGCGTGTTATACACAAAACCGCTGTATCATCAACAAACACCACAACAAAACATCATACGAGGTATGGAACAACAAAACTCCTTTAGTTTAGTACTTTCACATATTTGGATGCAGGTGTTATGTTTTGTACAACGGGAAGGATCAACTTAGAACCTTCGATGAGAAGTCGGATGAAGGGATATTTGCAGGATATTCCTCTGTCAGCAAAGCTTAGAGGATCTTTAATAAATGGAAGTTGACAATTGAGGAATCAGTACATGTAGTGTTCGACGAACCTCACCATGATCCTACAGGAGTAGAAGATGTTACTCAGAATATCCAACATCCCATCATTAATGACCCTCTAACTCCTATAGAGCCTGTCGTTAACTTAAAAATCAACCCCGCAGCTGTAAAAATAGAAGTAGATGAAGCTGATGTTGTATAAGCTGAAGCTGAAACTACAGCAACTCAAGATATAGTACGGGACACCGAATTAGAACCCGATATACGATGGTTGAGAGATCACCCATAAAAGTTGATCATAGGAAATATTGATGCTGGTGTATCTACCCATAGGAGAATACAGAGTACACAAGGAAATGTACTATGTGCGCAAGAAGAACTTGATTGTAAGATATCTCCATTTCCTATATGGAAGTCTCAAGCTGAACTTAGAAGACTTCATATAGGCACTATAGTTGTATTCTTAGCTCAATCCGAACCTGTTTCTACCAAAGAAGCTCTAGACAATTCTCACTGGATTTCATCTATGGAAGAAGAGCTTAATGGTTTCGAAAGAAACAATGTATGGTATCTAGTACCTAGACCTGAGCATCAAGCCATAATTGGAACAAAATGGGTATTTAGAAACAAGAAGGATGCAAATGGACTTGTTATCAGAAACAAATCCCGTCTAGTCGCACAAGGCTACAAACAGGAAGAAGGCACTGACTACGATGAAACATTTGCCCCTGTAGCCAGACTAGAAGCGATTAGGATATTTCTAGCCTTTGCCGCCCATAAGAGCTTTATTGTATATCAAATGGACGTCAAGAGTGTATTCCTGAATGGAGGACTTGACGAAGAAGTCTATGTTGAACAACCACCAGGGTTTGTCAACACAGAAGGTGGAGACCTTGTATATTGGCTATGGAAAGCACTGTATGGACTTAAGCAAGCACCCAGAGCATGGTATAATACCCTGTCCCTGTACCTTACCAATAATGGATTCGAGAAAGGTGCTGTGGACAAGACCCTATTTAAGATACAGGAAGATGATGACCTCCTGATGGTTCAAATGTAGATGATATTATATTTGGTTCAACTAACCTTGCTCTATGTCAAAGGCTCTCTCATCTCATTCAAAGTAAATTTGAAATGAGTATGATGGGAGAACTTAGTTATTTACTAGGATTGTAGGTAACGCAGTTGCCTACAGGAATCTTCATCAACCAGGAAAAGTACAACAAGAAGCTTCTCAACAAATTTGGGATGAACAACTCCAAATCATCGTCAACCCCCATGAGCACTTCCGTGCAAATTAGTGCTGACAAAGCTGGAAAGCTGGTTGATAAATTACTCTACAGGAAGCTTATTGGCTCACTCCTGTTCCTAATAGTTAGCAGGCCCGATATCCAGTTTGTTGTAGGAGTGTGTGCTCAGTATCAAGTAGCACCTAAAGAATCACACTTCACACCAGCCAAACGAATCCTGAAGTACGTCAAAGGAATAGTCGATGTAGGAATGTGGTATCCTAAAGAAGGCGGATTCGATTTGGTTGGCTATAGCGACTCGGATCTCGGAAGCTGCAAGCTAGATAGGAAGACTACAAGCGGTACTTGTCACTTTCTTGGACCTAGAATTGTGTCGTGGTTTAGCATGAAATAATTGGCAAACTCGCTTTCCACAGCTGAATCAGAGTACTATGCTACTGGTAGTTGCTGTATGAAGATCCTTTGGATGCAACAACTATCACAATATGGAATCACTATCAAGGAAATACCGATCATGTTGGATAGCACGAGTGCAATTGCAACACCGCACAATCCTGTATTTCACTCGCGCACTAAGCACATTCATATGAAGCATCACTTCATTAGGAATCATGTTAAGAACAAGGATGTTCGGCTTGAGAAAGTTCATACAGATATCCAGTTAGCCGACATCTTTACCAAGCTTCTCAGCACAGCAAGATTCTGTACGCTTTGACAAGAATTGGGAATGCTACAGCCCGACTCCCTATAAGTTTTTAATGCTTTTACTCAACAATTGAGAGGGAATGTTGTAAGACCTAAGAATACAGTATCCACCATTAATTATATGTACACTCAGAAAATCCGATAGCACTATAGGAATAATAAGACATAAATTCATCCTACAGCTGACGTGTGCAATAATTAAGGGGGAATACAGTATGACCCATGAATACAGTATTAATCCAAAAATTGCTGTAAGAATTGAATCCCGTATGTACCTTTTAAGGGGGAACGTTATATTATCGTGGATACAGCATATACTATGGGAATTCATTAATATTATACTAATATTTTATTCGTTTTAAAAACAGATTTGAGTCCACGTGCCCTATTTTAAAATCAAACGTCTTTGCATTTAATGCTTTTCATGACATCTGGACTATTTTATCTCAAACGCCGCGATTTTTCAAATTATTTAATAATTTCAAACCGCCGTTTCGGGCAATAAGGGAAGTCGAAATGTCAGATGTGGGACCAGTTAGCATTTTAAAATCGGATGGATAAGATGAACCAGTTACGCTCGGTTTATCCTGTTCGTTCATTTAAAACCGACAGTTCCCATCCCTTAAATCTGATCGTTCACTGTCTGGAAACCCTAATCTCTCCCCACTAGAAAAGGACTATTTATTGCTCCCTTCGACTCTTTACGCTTTTTGAAAAATTGAAGAGTTCTTGAGCAAACAGCCTACAAGATTTACTACATTTTTTGTATTTTCTTTGAATCTCACTCACTTTTTTTTTTCAAGAAATCACTATGGCATCTTCGTAGACTTCCTCTCCATCTCTCAAGAAGACCGCCACCATCATTGACAGGCGAATCTTCGCTAGATCTGTTGTCGTTGAACGTGTCTGTGCTGAAACCGACGACAAGGCATCTATCGCCTTGGTAGCCACACTTTTGAGCTCTACAATGAGCACATGGTTGAGGAACTCTATCTCAATGCATCTGTTTATTTCTTTTCTCTTACACAAGGAAGAAACGTCTCTGACTTCACTGCCACCGTTCGCGGAGTCGAGTTCCCTGTTGACCAAGATTTGCTGCAGAATTTGTACAGGCTGCCTGTTGATGGCCTGTCTATGGAGGAACTTGAGACCCTTGGGTCCCAAGAGGTCCTCACCAAATATTGGGGATTATTCATGCCTCCTACCAGAAGAAATATTTTTGCTTACCATTCGTTTATTTACACGATTTTTGTTGTCGTGTGATTGAGAACAGGACTGGTGTTTTCGAGATGTGCACCAGTCTTCGATTCAGAATGATGTTCGCCATCATGTCTGGTGAGAAGGTCAATTGCTGTCAAATTGTCCTCAAAAGGCTACAGGAAGAAGTCTCTAAACCTGCTACTAAGAAGGAATCATTTGGTCTTATTCTCAATAATATTCTGACCAAGTGCGGTGTTCCGCAATCGAAGGAAGCAAATAATATCAATCAGCGAAAATATATTGGAGTAACCAGGCCCACGTATTCAACAAACATCATCTGATTGGGTCGAGACCCTTTATCAGAACTCTACCCCTTTCCGCTGATCCCAGGGACATAACTTCGAAGTCCGGAAGCGAGGAGACTTCAAGGAAAATGAAGAGATCTCACAGCAAAACTCCCCTTGTTGGTGAGAAGCCGAAAAGGAATATAAGAAAGCTTTCCAAAACCAAGGTTGCAGAGATTACAGCGATCCCTGTGGATGCCCCTTCATTGGCATAACCCACTGTCTCAAACCCCCAGGGCGCAACCCCTGCGGAAGAGATAGCTGCTACTGTTCAAACAGTAGATCCCGAGCCATTGGTGGCAATGACGGATGAACATCTATCTGCCAACGTTGAAGTCTCTGGCGAGATGGCTACCCCTTTGGAGCCAACAACCACATCTCCTGCATGGGAACCCACACCCGTAAGGGATCCATCTCCTCTCAGGGTACCAACCCTTGTACGAGATCCCTCTCCGATACAGGCTCCCACACCTGTAGAGGAACCCATGCCTATAGTAGACCAATGTACTGTACACAACCCTTCTCTCGACACCATAATTAACAAAACTTTGCAGTCAGTTAAAATTAAACAGGCTTACGAACGTTTTATTCAATGGAAAACCTACAGAGTCTCCCCTTGCGACACTTTATATAAATAGAGCGAGTGGAGAGAAGAAGAATTGTTTGTCCTGGAGGTAACAGATTCTCCAATTGAAGTCCTATTCCAATGGGACAACATCTTCAGCAAAGAGCTGATTTCGAACTATTTCATGGACAAAGCTAATGCTCGAATGAAAGGAAAATCTGTATCCGGAGACACTATTTCTATTAGTCCAAAAACACACCACGACTCAGACGACGACGACGCCACCTTTCAGGCAGGTCTGAGAATGAGCTGTGAGGAAACTTGAGAAGAGGAGTTTTCATGGATGCAACAACAACAGGGAGAAGGGACCTCGATCCAATAGTCCCCTCCCTGACAGCAAGAAACTGCCCACGACAATATGGAATCAGTCCCTCCTATCGCCGAAGCCCTGACAGTTTCACAACAGGCACCCGGCCGGTCTCCGCCCAACAAGACGATCAAGCCCGTGGCATCTCGCATGAGGAATCAGTCCCTCTGCCAGAGCAGGAGGACGCTGAGAGACAACAGGAAGAATCAGTCCCTTCAGTACCTTTGTCTACAGAAACCCATCCGGAACAAGAGGAATCAGCCCCCTGTCACCGAGACTAATAAGACCGAACAGATACCAGCACCAACAGCAACTGATGCCCCTGCATCACCAATTGATGTGGAATCCGACAACGGTTTGTTACCTGAGGATGAACTACAGCGGCCACACACCCATGTGATTGTCAGACAGCTCAATGGATCTTATGAAGAAAAGCCAAGATCCCCAGCTAAGCACGAGGAACTTCATTCTCTCGATCGCCAATTTGTCTTCCTACAGGGCGCTGTGAATGCTCTGCACACTGTTGAAAAGGAGATCAACTAGTTGCACGAGACTGCCATTGATGAAATGACGGCCGGTAAAAAGAGAAGTCTCCAAAGTGGAAGAAGCCTTCTGCATTTTGCCCATCGTCTTAAGGCAAGCTATAAACTAACACCAACAGCGCCAGGAGCAGATTATCATGGAGGAACAAGCAAAGCTCCACATCTCTGAAGCCAAAACTGTATCTGCCTTACAGGAAACAGGCTCCCAGCTTAGAGGCCAAATAGGATGATGCAATGAAAATCGTGGAACGCCTTGATGCGAAGGTCTCTTATCTTGATGAGGCCAAAAAGGGGGAAGAAGCCAGAGAAGCTGGAAAGCAACGGAGGCTTGAGCAAGAAAAGGAGTTTGACGCTGCATTAGAAGATAATGTCATTGTTGCAATTAATCTACTGTCAGCTCCTTCCCATTCTGTTAGAATACAGGGTGCTCGCCCTGAATTCAACGATCCTAACTTTCCGTGGAAAAACCATGTGCAGAAGCCGCCAGTAATGAATCTCCTGGCCAAACGACAGCCTACAACCGATGAAATAAAGGATTGGTGGAAAAACAAACTGATGAGATACTTCATAGTTCTCATCAGGGAATCCACCATATTCAACAATTGTAAAACGCTGAAGGAAGATGCCGAGGAATTTAAAAGAAGGCTGGACGAAGAAAAAGCTCCCCTTACAGCTCCAGATGAAATCCAAGCACAGGAAAGGCGATCTGGTTACCCACCCTGAAGACTGGATCCTTATGTTCGAAAAATCATATGAAGGACAAGTAATATACTTGAATCGAAACAAGGATGCCCTGCAAAATTGGTGGAAGGGAACAGAGAATGATCCCAGAAGGCCTTGGAGACACGCTCACTAGAGGAGCTAGCAATGGATGATCCTTCCTGTATCTTTATTTTGACAGCATAAACTCTGCATCTTTTACTCTCCTTGTAATCTTTGCCTAATATCAATAAAATCTGTTTTTCTTGAAAGATTACAACTCGTAATCTACTACTGTGTTACTATGTGATTAGGAAATTAATTTATTTGCTGCAAACTAATAAGTAAAAACTTGTATAATACAAAGCTGTAAGAAGTTCACTAGTTTTAGAACTTTCCTGCAAGCAGTTCACATTGTTTTATTTGCTGAAGTCCAGATCATTCGACAGAAGATCAAGAAGAAAGCCTCTCAAAGTCAAGATGTTTTAATGGTTTTGGCATCATCAAGAAGTTTTGGCAATTATCAAAAAAGGGGAAATTGTTGGGATAAGCAATCCTGTACCGAGTTTTGATAAAGTGCCAACTACAGCAAGCAGCTGTCCCGAAGACAATCATACATCAAGATGTGTGTTTTGATAAAGTGCCAACATACAACAAGCAGCTATCCCGAAGACAATCATACAGCAAGATGTGTGTTTTGATAAAGCGCCAACATACAACAAAAGTATAAAGTGCCATCATACAGCAAGAAGCTCATCAGTGAATATGATATCAAGTATGGAAGCTGTCCTGAAATATCCATACAACATCTTTCCATACATTAGCCCTAAGATAGCCTACAGTATTTGGAACCTACAGCTACAGCATTGTAAACGCAACATGTTGGATACAGCGTACAAGCTATAAGTGTTGAGATCTCCAACACATATCTAATAGGACTGAAGACCGTTGGAAAGAAATATGCTTTATACACTAAAGTCAAGCCACCATTTGAAAATACGCCTTTAAATACTGACTGGATAAAGTATTTAAATACCAACCGACAAAGATCTTCAGACAAGGATCAAAATCCAGATCTTGTTCTGTGTAAGTCAATCAACCCTTTGGAATGGAATTCTTGCTCAACGGATCTATTCCCAGCGGATCTATTCCAAAGGCTATATACACCCCGAAGTTTGAAGATCAGAAACACACACGATTACATCAGAGAATATAAACAAACTCATACAAATATTCAAGATCTGGGAACTGAGCAAACAGAGATATACTGAGATACATTCGTGAACATCTCAATAATAGTATATCAAGAGCAAACATATTTCTTCAAGCATACTACTATTCCTAAGAGAAGAAATATACAAGTGCTCAACCTTGAACAACACATTATCAGCTCAAGCTCAAGAACGTCAAGTTGTTGTTCAACCCGTGATCTTTAATTTGAAGAAAACCATCAGCCCTATATGGACTGATAAAGCCTTGATTTTCCTGAACTGTATGTGATGGATCTGCATTTAAGAGACGAAGCTTCGGAACTGTGCGTGAAGAAGCTAGTCAAGTGAAAGCTTTAACCAATCTGTGTGAACGGTTGAAAGCGATAGTCTTTATATGAATCTGTGTGAACGATATAAGGATAGGTTTGATTATAGACACGTAGTTGTGTACGTAGTGTTTATAATAAACATTTTTCACTCCTGTGTGGAGGACCAGTGGACGTAGAGGGGTTTGCCTCGAACCCCTTTAAACATCGTGTCATTTACCTTCTGCAACTTACTGTTTTCATCACTGTGATTATTTTACAAGTATACACTGCATACCCTGTATGCACCAAGCAAACAGAAGAAAACCTAGTTGCTGTATTTACAGCAACTTACCTTAATAGACTTCCTCTACGCACTCTTATTTGAAAAACGTACAACTTGTTGCTTAAAACACTTTCCAAGCTGTATTTTGTATACTTAGTGGCCAACATATTATTTCCAAATTATCGAGATATGATTTATTCTCGGGTTACCCAAACTCAAATTTGATCGTAAACATTTGTGTGAATCTTGCATAAAAGGGAAACATACTCGAGAATCTTCCAAACCAAAATTCGAGGTTTCCACGAGTCGCATTTTTGAACTTGTGCATATGGATTTAATTGGACCCTCTATATACATAGCTTGATCGATCCTCGTAGGGATTCAGATTGAATTAATTTTTGTTTTACCGCTTCCGTTGGGCCTTCGTTTTAGGAACCAAATCCCAACAGTGGTATCGGAGCGAGGTCTTGCAATCATATATATGATATTTAGCATTTGGAATGCTTGTTTTGTGATTTAGAATCACTTTGATAATCTTAGATATTTTATTGTTCGTCGTAGCATCATTTTTCCGTGATTTTATGTTATGGTATAAATCAGGTTTTTCTTGGAAATATTATTTATATTAATAATATATAGATTAGGAATAACAGGATTTTAGGAATCTGCCCGAAAACAAGCTGTATGTAATCGTTGGACGATATATCATACAGTGTCCTGACAATGGCCGGGCACTTGCTGCCTGGAGCCGAGCGTGTCCTGACAGTGGCCGGGCACTTGCTGTCTGGAGCTGAGCGCGTCCTGACAGTGGCCGAGCACTTGATATCTGGAGCCGAGCGCGTCCTGACAGCGGCCGAGCAGTTTGTCTGGAGCCGAGCGCGTCCTGACAGCGGCCGGGCAGTTTCCAGGCTGTCGGGCACTGTGTATCGTTTTTCAGTATATTTTCGATTATGGAACTTCCTAGTGTTAAAATCATTAATTTGGAATTTTTGATGAGGGAAAATTCAAAGAAAACATTTTAAGGGTTTACTGCGGACAGAAATTAAATTGTCGATTATTGTTAAATTAATTGGATCAATTCTATATTATTGATTATATATATATATATATATTGATTAGATCAATGTAATCTACATGCAATCTATTTATTTAGTATTTATTGCATGAATGCTTTTGAATGGGGATGTGGTTTATGGACTTAGTTTTGAATCGTTCGTTTTATTCGATTGGGTTGTAAAGGCCGTTTTGAGCCTATTTATTTCACTAGAAGTATTTGTATCTAGGATGAAATTTTTCAATGTAAAATTTATATGTAATGATGAAGACCGGAGGGATATCCGTTTCGAGAAGACGAAGATTCAAGACGAAGACTTGTAATTAGATTACGGAGTTTTTGTTTCTAGGAACGGTCCATGAACTACATGTTGGTAGCAACTAGGTTGTGAATGGTTATTAATATTATATGAATGCTACAAACGCGCTTAAATTAATTAATGTGCAAAGTGTAATATTAATCGCGAAAATTCTCCCACGACAAATTATTAAGTTTATAAGGTTTTAAGGTTTTCCTTCCCTCCATTGAGCTTTCGGGAGATTAAAATCCAAATCGGATGTGCTATGCTTACGAGTTATCGCGGTAGTCATTCGGGGAGGATGAATAAATTACCGGGAGCGCATTGGATGCCTTCGGTTGGAGCAAATTTTATCCCTAGAAACCTGATAGGTTGTCGGATAAGATTCAATTGTGAAATTGATCTGCATCGATGGTATAAACTTAACTTGTTCACGAACATAGAAACCGTATAGGTTGAGGGAAGTGAACAAGGGGAAAAAGAAGATCGAATCATTCATTAGATAGGTTGGTGCTGGACACAACTTTATGAAAATTAATAGACTAGAAACATGTTCGGTTGCCCTCTATTAAGATTTGTAAAGAACTTGATCACCACTATGAAGTAGAGCGAATGATACTTCTGGATTTCACATGGGAGTGTGTTATTCCGATAAAAATAATGGGAGTTGGGTAACAAGAATAGAAAAGACCTTAATTTTATACTCAAATCATAATTAAATGAGTCATTAAATTAATCTATCTTACTTAATGCAGACTTAACTCTCAATATGACAATGAACCCACTCGCAATTCTACTCGAAAAGAACACCTTGATCGAACCTAACTTTGTGGATTGGCTCCGCAATCTGATGATTGTCCTCACTATAGAGGCACTGGGGTACGTCTTGGAGACAGACATTCCGGGGCCTCCAGTGCGGATGAGAGGCAATTAGGAAGAGATTGAAAACCACAAAAAGTGGGTTAAGGATGACGTAAAAGTCCGTGCTTACATGATGGCTTGTATGTCTAATGAGCTTCAGAGAGCTCATGAGAAAATGACTTCTGCTAGGCAGATTCTATCTCACTTAACCGAGCTTTATGGTAAGCACAGTTGAACTGCTAGATATGAGATATCCAAACAACTGTTCGGTGCGAGGATGAAGGAAGTTGATAAGGTTGGGGACCACGTCCTCAAAATGATATCTACGATCGAGAGATTAGAGGCTCTTGATTTTAAGATGGATACTTCTCTTCAAACCGACCTTATCCTACAGTCTCTCCCTGATTCCTTCTCACATTTTGTTATGAACTTCAACTGCAATGAGATTACGTGTAACTTAGCTGGGCTAATGAACAAACTGGTGACCGCTCAGTCTCAGATGAAGACTCCGCAGATGAAGGAGTCTGCCCTTGTGATTTCTTCTAGACCTCGGAGGGCTAAGTCTAAAAATAAGAACAAGAAGAAAAAGACGAAGAAGCAGACGGGACCATAAGTCAAGGACTTCAAGGGAAAGGGCAAGGTCCTGATGGTTCCAAAGAGCAAGAAGCAGAACGCTTGTCTCAAGTGCGGTGAGCTGGGCCACTGGCTAGAGACTATCCGATTCTCCATGGCACTTCAGGTACAGAACTTTTAATTTTGGAAACAAATTGTTCTGCTACTGTATTTTCTACTTCATGGATACTGGATTCTGGTGCTAGTTCTCATATTTGTACCGTAAATCAGGATCTGGAACAAAGTAGGAAGCTCGGAGATGGGGAAGTGATGATCACTGTCGGAAGCGGGCATAGTGTAATACCCGGTTGTAATTCATTCATTTTCATTCAGTAATTATCAGTCTGTAATTGTCACTCAGTGTATTTTCACTCAATTATAATCATTCATCAATCATGTTCATTCACCGTGTTCACCGTTCGTATAAACTTCGAGTTGAGTATCGTTATTGTTCATCGTTTCAACTTTCCTCATATGAGTTCGACTTTGTTAGATCACCATTAATTTTTGGTAACTCCAAAAATTTTAAATCTCTGCAATATTATAGGGCATCGAGTTAGCTTTCCAATGGTTCAAACGGTGAGTCAATCGGAGTCCGGACGAGAGAGTTATGGTCGTTTTAGCTCAACCGCTCATTGGCCGATCACTGCCGAACGAACTCGGCCGTGTCGTCCGACACGGCCCGTGCCGTACTCGTCCGGAAAGTGCCGAAGTGTCTGCCTCAGGACCCGACCGTGTCGTCTGGCACGGCCGAGTCGAACCCTTCCGGATAAGCGAACCGATCGCCAAAGACGCCCGACCGTGTCGCCGCGCACGGCCGAGTCATGCCGAGTCAGCCGTCGGACGGGTCATCGTCGGGAGGCCCTCGGCGCGCGACCGTGTCAAGCGGGACACGGTCGAGTCACTATCGTCCGGTATCGGCCGGTATGCGACACGACCGTGCCGATCGGCACGGGCCGTGTCCGGCAGGCAGTCAACTACCATAAATTAGTTTTTTTAAGCATTTCTTCCATTCCGTTCCCATTTTTTTAACTATCTACCGAGAGAGGAAGCTTGAGGGAGGGTTTTTCCTTCACAAATCATTTGGGTGTCTGATTTTCTTCATCTCCTTTCGATCGTGAAGCCCGGATAATCAATCTAACGCGTATTCTTCGGATTAAAGGACTTGGATCATCAAGAGGTAATTCCTTCAACACTTTGGACTTCGATTTTGTGTTGAAATAGGATGTTTTGGACGTTATAATCATGATATATGAAGGGATATGTATATGATTATGAGTTTGTATAAGGATTCATTGGATTATTGAGGGATTATTCAAGAACACCTTGTAAATCGAGTTGGAAATGGGGATTTTCGACTAATTGTTGTTATAATCACATTTTTGGATATTCATAACGGATTATTGATCGTATTGGAGATGTTTTGTTGGTTTGAAACACTTCTTGGAGATTTTGATATTGGTATATTGAGGTTTGATTGTAAACAATCGGAGTTTGGATACAACGTGTTTGATTTAATGCCGCAATGGACTTAGTTTTATCGTATCGACGTTTTGAGTTCGTTATATTCGTGTTTGATTCGTGTATTGAACGGATTGTTGGTAATTGTATTATTTAAGGTTGTTCGAGCGACCGATATCTCAATTAGGACGTTGTTCGTGGAAGGATAATTGTCGCCGGTGTTGAGTAAGTTGATTCTTACTCGGTTAAAAGGATACTCATTCCTTTTGTTGTTGATCATTCATAATCATAACTCATTCATCATTGTATTAATCATTTTGAGACTTGTAATTGTCGGATAATCATTTCATTAGCGAGGAACGGCGGTTCCAATCATTTCATTGAAAACTATCAATCACTTCATTATCACTTTCGTATCGGTGAGTCATTCTTGACTTTGTCGGATTATTATTATTCATTGATATTCATTATGGTCATTCTTGTTCATATGACCTTCTGGGTTCATATTGCGTGGCCGGGTGCGGATGTGTGGAATTTTTAGTCGGGCACGTGATGGCCATGTATTGGGAGTGATACATTGGACTGTGCACACGGTAACGATTACCTCCGTGAGACTAATTAGGTACAAGGACGGGTGTGTCCGGTCATCCGTCTTGTACACTTGCACAGAACACTACGGGCGTACTATGATACTCCTCTTCAGCGTAATTCATAATTAAGAATATTTCATAACTTCAGTTAATTCATGATTGTGTAATTTCAACTCTTGAGGATTGTTGTTCTGTGTAACTGACCCCGTTGGGGGATTTTGTTTTCAGGTCACGGCAAGGCAAAGGCACGGGAAGAGCATGTTGACGGCGACGAGTCCCAGTGATACTAGTAGGGGGCCCCAGTCATTCCGTTTATTTCAGTCATTTCAGTCATTTCCGTCATTTGTATTTTCCGCTGCAAATTCCGTTTGAGATGCTTATTTGTTCAGGGTGGTGTATTTTATCTCCATATAAAATATACTAGTATTCTGTTTTGTCCTGGTGTAATGTACTTAAACTCCTCATCGGAGTACTTGGTAATATAATGTGGTTCGGTACTACAATTATATTATTTAATTCATCATTTTCATTTGCCTGGTGGGTCCCAGTCGGGGATTCACGGCACTGTAATATGCGCCTAGTTTGGGGTGTTACAGAGTTGGTATCGGAGCGTGGTTTGGAATACTACCCTCCAAGTCATGTCTCATTTGAAATCATCGTCATCGGACTAGTATCATTGGACTTTCGCGTCACGTGTGACCTGTGCAAATGCCGAGCCAATCAGACCAAGAACTGTAAGATTTCTAATGCCATGGTATAATTTCTGGCAATAGTCATTCATTCATAATTCATCAGTTAACAATCCTCAATCATCATTGTCATTTTGACCAGGACGGTCAGGTTAACTCATTAATCAGTCAATTCATTTCATTGTTCAGTTGTTGATCAGGAAGATCGAATCATTAATCTTGTTAACTCATTCAAGATAATCATTTCAATAATTTCATCAGATAATCATGTCACCTCAGTTAATCATTCATATAATCACTAAGTTAGAACATGTATACTCATTTTCGTCATCTCATGACATAATCATAACGTGATATTCATGCGGGGATTATAATCATCATGTGACTTTCCTACTTCAGTATGGAGAGAGCAAGAAGAGGACGCGGAGGACGAGGCCGTGGTGCGGGCCGAATCCCGAGAACTCGTGCGAACACACGTGCGAACGCGAGGAATAATGTTAACTCATCTAGCAGTGACACTGCCACTCATTCACCAGGGCGTGATCATTCACTTTCGGAGAGTCGTACTCGGGACACGGCTCAGTCAGAAGGTGTTCGGATCGATCCACTCGCCTTTATGCAGGGCATGATGGCCCAGATGACTCAGATGACACAACTAATGGAGACGATGCAAAATTCAGCTAATCAAAATCAACAGGCTCCTCCGCCGCCACCTCAGAGGCAAGAGAGGAATGTGAGTAATATCATCGGCGATATCTCTCGCCAGAAGCCACCTACTTTTGAGGGCTCGTCTGAGCCGGCAGATATCATTCATTGGCTCGAGCATTTCGAGAAGTTGTTTGCTATGGTAGAGTGTCCCGAAGGACACAAAGTTTCTGTTGCGGCTTACTACCTGGGTAAGAGCGCACATTCTTGGTGGTTATCGTTGAAGCCCACCGAAGGATCTTGTACTTGGGATCAGTTCAAGACTCTCATGATGGAGAGGTATTATCCGGCCCCACTCAGAGAGGCCAAGCTGTCGGAATTGCTCACCCCCGACCCCTCAGCAGACGAGGATGTTCTCGCCATTGCCGAGAAATTTCAGGAACTTCTTCCTTTCGCCTCATCCATCATTCATTCGGAGGCGGATAAGATCAAGTATTTCAGCAAGAGGCTGAAACCCCGTATGAGACTTCAGTTACTTAATCATAATTGCACCACGTTGGCCGAATTCATTGAGAAAGCTCTCACCTACGAGCTTACTGCTAAGGAAATTGCTAAGCAGCAACCTTCGTCTGCTAGCAAGAAATCGAAGAATCGTAATCAGTCTGAAGGTGGTCAGACAGCCTTCAAGAAACCCCGTGCGGGCTCTGCTTTTTTTGAGCGACCTCGGTGTCGTCTAAACCCCGGAATCTCGATCCACGAGCGGCCGATTCGGCCATCACTGTTACAATCGTGGGGATCTTGGTCATGTCGGCACTAAGTGTCCGAGACGATCATCACGTGTCATAATCGTGGAATTGTGGGACATAAGGCCCGTTTTGCCGTAGGGACTCCAAACCTACTCGACGTCATCTCGTGCACCTAAGCAACGGCCGTTCAGAATCAGACCACTCAATCAGCGTCGTTTAAAACGACGGGAGCGACTAAAGGTGGAGCTTTTAGCCATCAGACGGGAGCGTCCGGTGCCGGGACTAGCAAGCCCCGGATTTATGAGATGAAGAAGACCGATGATCCCGAGGCCCGAATGATCTCAGGTATACTCGATATTCTATCTCAAACTGTGTGTACCCTTTTTGATACTGGTGCATCGCATTCATTCATTTCCGAGTCATGTTTGAGTAGACTACGTCTGGGTAGTGCTACTAGTTGTGAGCCTTATGTCATTGGCCTACCTGATGGTAGACGAATTATCGGCAATCGTGAGATTCAGAATTGTCCGATTCAGTTTCATGGTCGTGTATGGCCAGCGGACCTAATCGTGGTAGATTTGCCGAGAGACGACGTCATCTTGGGTATTGATTGGATGGATCGTCATGATGCCATCATTAGTGTCCGTAAGCGTATGGTCACTATCATTTCAGACGATGGGGTTGAATGTGTGTTTCAGGGAGGTAATCCCGGCTGTTCTGGTAAGGTCATTAATTTGATGAAAGCAGTAAGATTACTCAATCAGGGATGTGTCGGTTATTGGTGCTATATGGCCAAAACCGAGAAGTCATCAGTAATGTTGACGGATATTCCGGTGGTGAGGGAATATGCCGATGTTTTTCCAGACGAGTTACCTGGTTTGCCTCCACAGAGGGATGTGGAATTCACGATTGAGTTGGAGCCTGGTACGTCCCCGATATCGAAGGCACCGTACCGGATGGCCCCGACCGAAATGCAGGAGTTAAAGAACCAACTTGAAGAGTTGTTCGAGAAAGGTTACATCCGACCGAGTGCGTCCCCGTGGGGAGCACCAGTGCTGTTCGTCAAAAAGAAGGATGGTTCTTTTCGCTTGTGTATCGATTATCGGGAGTTGAATAAGGTGACAATCAAGAATAAGTATCCTTTACCCCGTATCGATGACCTTTTGGATCAACTTCAGGGAGCTTCGGTATTTTCCAAGATCGACTTAAGATCTGGATATCATCAGTTGCGGATTCGAGAGTCGGATATCGCTAGGGGCGGCGTTTGACGCGTTATGGTCATTATGAGTTTGTGGTTATGCCGTTCGGATTGACTAATGCACCTGCGGTATTCATGGAGTTAATGAATCGGGTCTTCATCGACTTTTTGGATCGGTTTGTTGTTGTCTTCATCGATGACATTTTGATTTATTCTCGTGACCGGGAGGAACACGAGTTTCACCTTCATCAAGTGCTCGACGTGTTGAGACGAGAACAACTTTATGGGAAGTTTTCCAAATGTGAGTTCTGGATGTCCGAAGTGACGTTTCTCGGACACGTAATTTCATCAGACGGAGTTCGTGTCGATCCTCAGAAGACGGAGGCTATTCGAGATTGGCTACCTCGAAAGCGTTAAGGAAATCCAAGTGTCCTCGGATTAGCGGGTTATTATCGGCGATTTGTGGAAGGATTTTCTAAAATCGCTCAACCCTTGACGAACTTATTGCGGAAGGATAAGAAATACACGTGGTCCGACGCGTGTCAGCGGAGTTTTGAGGAACTCAAGAGCCGGTTAATGTCGACTTTGTACTTTCCTTGCCGCAGGAACGGAAGGATTTGTGGTTTATAGTGATGCGTCGGACGGGGTCTCGGGTGTGTACTCATGCGAGCAGGAAAGTTATTGCCTATGCTTCACGGCAATTGAGACCTTACGAGGTTAATTATCCGACCCATGACCTGGAGCTAGCAGCCGTGGTGTTCGCTTTGAAGATTTGGCGTCATTACCTTTATGGCGTCACCTGTCAGATATTCACCGATCATAAGAGTTTAAAGTATATATTTACTCAGAAGGAGTTAAATATGCGTCAGAGACGGTGGTTGGAATTAATCAAAGATTATGATATCGAGATCCTCTATCACCCGGGCAAGGCGAACGTCGTCGCCGACGCCTTGAGTCGTAAGTCCGTTCAGGAGCAGATGCTTGCCCGTTTAACAGTTCAGAAGGAGCTTCAGCAGGAATTCCTTAGACCCGAGATCGAGGTTTGGCTTCAGCGAGTTCAGGGGCAGCTTTGTATGTTAGAGATTTCATCGTCACTAGAGGAGACAATTCGAGAGAATCAGGGTTCGGACCCATCATTGTTACGCATCCGTGAGGATGTGGCTCAGGGGAAAGCCCCTGGATTTGTGGTCCACGAGGATGGACTTTTGAGGTTTAAGAATCGGTTGTGTGTACCGGCGAATGACGAGTTGAAAAACTCGATTTTGAAAGAAGCTCATGCTACCCCTTATTCTGTGCATCCGGTGTCTAGCAAGATGTACAAGGACTTGAAACAAAATTACTGGTTGAGTAATATGAATCGAGAAGTCGCAGAATTTGTTTAGAGATGCTTAACCTGTCAACAAGTTAAGATTGAACATCGGCGGGCGGGTATCTTTGAAACCTCTTCCTATTCCCGAATGGAAGTGGGAAGACATTTCTATGGATTTCATCACGAGTTTTCCGACGAGTCGCCGTGGCATGAATACGGTGCAGGTGATCGTGGACCGCTTAACTAAATCAGCTCATTTCCTTGAGATCAAGGATACGTGGGGTCCCGAGAGACTTGCCCAACTTTTCATCAAAGAGATAGTGAGACCGCACGGTACTCTAAGAGTATCGTTTCGATCGTGACGGACGGTTTGTGTCGCATTTTGGAAATCGTTCATCGTGCTATGGGAACCCGGCTTAATCTCGATCGCTTTTCATCCTCGGTCAGACGGACAATCAGAGAGGACCATTCGGACATTAGAGGACATGTTGAGGGCATGCGTCCTCGATTGGAAAGACAATTGGGAAGCCCAACTACCTTTGATCGAGTTCACGTATAATAATAGCCGGCATGCTTCGATCAAGATGGCACCTTACGAGGCCTTGTATGGTCGTCGTTGTCGATCTCCGTTGTGTTGGGACGACTTATCGAAATCAATCGGCACCGAGCCCGATATGCTTATAGCCGCCGTGAAAAGGTAACTTTGATCGGGAATCATTTGTTGACCGCTCGAGTCGGCGAAATCATATGCGATAACCGTCGTCGACCATTAGAGTTCGAGACGGTGACCACGTCTTGGTCGGTATCCCCGAGTCGTGGTATCTTCCGTTTCGGGAAGAGGGGGAAGTTAAGTCCGAGATTCATTGGACCGTTTGAGATTTTGGATCGAGTGGGCGAGTTAGCTTATCGTTTTGCTTTACCTCCGGCGTTGAGCCGAATTCATAATGTGTTTCATGTCTCTCAGTTGCGGAAGTATGTTGCAGACCCGAGTCACATACTTCAGTTCGATGAGATCGAGATCGCCGACGATCATTCATATGAGGAGCGTCTGTGCGAGTTTTAGAGCGGCGAATCAAACAGCTTGAGGAATAAGACGATCCCTTTGGTCAAGATTCAGTGGTCTAGACACGGAGTCGAAGAGGCCACTTGGGAAACCGAGGAGAATATGCGGGAGTGTTATCCCGAGTTGTTTGACCCTTAGTTTCGGGGACGAAACTCTTTTAAGGGGGGGTGTATGTAATACCCGGTTGTAATTCATTCATTTTCATTCAGTAATTATCAGTCTGTAATTGTCACTCAGTGTATTTTCACTCAATTATAATCATTCATCAATCATGTTCATTCACCGTGTTCACCGTTCGTATAAACTTCGAGTTGAGTATCGTTATTGTTCATCGTTTCAACTTTCCTCATATGAGTTCGACTTTGTTAGATCACCATTAATTTTTGGTAACTCCAAAAATTCTAAATCTCTGCAATATTATAGGGCATCGAGTTAGCTTTCCAATGGTTCAAACGGTGAGTCAATCGGTCGGACGAGAGAGTTATGGTCGTTTAGCTCAACCGCTCATTGGCGATCAACGCCGAACGAACTTCGGCCGTGTCGTCCGACACGGCCCGTGCCGTACTCGTCCGGAAAGTGCGAAGTGTACGCCTCAGGACCCGACCGTGTAAATGCAGCGCGGCCGAGTCGAACCTTCCGGATAAGCGAACCGATCGCCCAAGACGCCCGACCGTGTCGCACGGCACGGTCGAGTCATGCCGAGTCGTCGGACGGGTCATCTGTCGGGAGGCCCTCGCGTCGCGACCGTGTCAAGCGAGGACACGGTCGAGTCGCTGTCGCCGGTGTCGGCGGTATGCGACACGACCGTGCCGATCGGCACGGGCCGTGTCCGGCAGCGATCAACTCCTTAAATTCGTTTTTTCAGCATTTCTTCCATTCCTTTCCCATTTTTTCACTTGCTACCGAGAGAGGAAGCTTGAGGGAGGGTTTTCCTTCACAAATCATTTGGGTGTCGATTTTCTTCATCTCCTTTCGATCGTGAAGCCGGATAATCAATCTAACGCGTATTCTTCGGATTAAAGGACTTGGATCATCAAGAGGTAATTCCTTCAACACTTTGGACTTCGATTTTGTGTTGAAATAGGATGTTTTGGACGTTATAATCATGATATATGAAGGGATATGTATATGATTATGAGTTTGTATAAGGATTCATTGGATTATTGAGGGATTATTCAAGAACACCTTGTAAATCGAGTTGGAAATGGGTATTTTCGACTAATTGTTGTTATAATCACATTTTTGGATATTCATAACGGATTATTGATCGTATTGGAGATGTTTTGTTGGTTTGAAACACTTCTTGGAGATTTTGATATTGGTATATTGAGGTTTGATTGTAAACAATCGGAGTTTGGATACAACGTGTTTGATTTAATGCCGCAATGGACTTAGTTTTATCGTATCGACGTTTTGAGTTCGTTATATTCGTGTTTGATTCGTGTATTGAACGGATTGTTGGTAATTGTATTATTTAAGGTTGTTCGAGCGACCGATATCTCAATTAGGACGTTGTTCGTGGAAGGATAATTGTCGCCGGTGTTGAGTAAGTTGATTCTTACTCGGTTAAAAGGATACTCATTCCTTTTGTTGTTGATCATTCATAATCATAACTCATTCATCATTGTATTAATCATTTTGAGACTTGTAATTGTCGGATAATCATTTCATTAGCGAGGAACGGCGGTTCCAATCATTTCATTGAAAACTATCAATCACTTCATTATCACTTTCGTATCGGTGAGTCATTCTTGACTTTGTCGGATTATTATTATTCATTGATATTCATTATGGTCATTCTTGTTCATATGACCTTCTGGGTTCATATTGCGTGGCCGGGTGCGGATGTGTGGAATTTTTAGTCGGGCACGTGATGGCCATGTATTGGGAGTGATACATTGGACTGTGCACACGGTAACGATTACCTCCGTGAGACTAATTAGGTACAAGGACGGGTGTGTCCGGTCATCCGTCTTGTACACTTGCACAGAACACTACGGGCGTACTATGATACTCCTCTTCAGCGTAATTCATAATTAAGAATATTTCATAACTTCAGTTAATTCATGTTTGTGTAATTTCAACTCTTGAGGATTGTTGTTCTGTGTAACTGACCCCGTTGGGGGATTTTGTTTTCAGGTCACGGCAAGGCAAAGGCACGGGAAGAGCATGTTGACGGCGACGAGTCCCAGTGATACTAGTAGGGGGCCCCAGTCATTCCGTTTATTTCAGTCATTTCAGTCATTTCCGTCATTTGTATTTTCCGCTGCAAATTCCGTTTGAGATGCTTATTTGTTCAGGGTGGTGTATTTTATCTCCATATAAAATATACTAGTATTCTGTTTTGTCCTGGTGTAATGTACTTAAACTCCTCATCGGAGTACTTGGTAATATAATGTGGTTCGGTACTACAATTATATTATTTAATTCATCATTTTCATTTGCCTGGTGGGTCCCAGTCGGGGATTCACGGCACTGTAATATCCGCCTAGTTTGGGGTGTTACACATAGTGTCGAGGCAACCGACATAGGATCACTTATTTTGGGTTTAGAATCCGATTTTGTTCCGGCCGTAGAAGATGTACTTCTTCTGCCCAAGGGGCATAAACATATTGTATCCATTCCGGTAATAGATCAGAAAGGCTTTTCATTTTTCATTGGCGATGGTTCCTGCAAAATTTATTTTAGAAATAAACTAGTGGGCACTGCTACATTGTTAAATGGACTGTATCCTCTAAACTTCAGTAACAAAGTCATTGTTAATACTATGACTAGGAAGCGTGGTAGGGATGAAACTAATAAAGTTTTGAAATGGCATCTTAGACTTGGTCATATTGGTCAGACTAAGGTTTACAAAATGGAAAAAGATGGACTTATGGGTCCATTGGGATCGAATCCCTTTCCTACTTATGAATCTTGCCTTAAAGGTAAAATGACTAAGTCCCCCTTCACAGGGACTTTTGAAAGAGCCACTAATAAACTAGGATTAATCCATACCGATGTATGTGGTACTTTGGAAGCAGCACATGACGGATATCAGTATTTTATTACGTTTACAAATGATCATACTAGGTATGGTTATGTATACTTAATTAAACATAATCTGAGGCCTTTGAGAAATTCCAGGAATTTAAGGCCCTAGTCGATAAACAAACTGGAAATCATATCAAATCACTTCGGTCGGAGCGAGGTGGTGAGTATATGAGTACGGAGTTTGACGAGTTCCTAAAGGAACATGGAATAGTATCACAACTAATACCTCCAGGTACTCCTCAGTTAAATGGTGTGTCATAAAGTAGGAACCGAACCTTGTTGAACATGGTCTGTTCCATGCTGGGCTATACTGACTTACCAATTTACCTGTGGGGGTATGCGCTCCTGACTTCCGCTTACATCTTGAATAGATATCCTTCCAAATCTGTTCCTAAAACTCCACATGAGATGTGGGAGGGCAGGAAACCAAGTCTTAATCACATTAGGATTTGGGGATGTCTCGCCTATGTCAAGAAAACTAAAGTGGAAAAGTTGGAAGCAAGGTCTGCGAAGGGACGTTTCATTGGATTCCCAGATGGGACGATGGGTTATCTATTCTACATGACCGAAGATCGAAATATTGTTGTTGCTTTGAAAGCACACTTCCTGGAAGATGAGTTTATTCAAGAAGGCGGAGCAGGTAGAAGTATTTCTTTGGAAGAATACAATGAAACTCCTCGGGAGACACCTTTGCAAGAAACTGGAACCGAAACTTCTGAAACACAAGTACAACCACCTCGTAGGTCTAGTAGGGTGTCTCATTTGCCTGAGAGGTATGGCCTAGTACACTTGGAGGAGCTGGGTCTCCATGACCCAACGACCTATGACCAAGCGATGGTGGATGTAGACTACGCGAAATGGCGTGAAGCTATGGAAGCTGAGATAGACTCAATGCCTGTCAATCAGGTCTGGACTCTAGTAGACCGCCCCAAAGGCATAATGCCTATTGGGAACAAGTGGATCTATAAGAGAAATACTGATGCAGATGGCAAGGTTCACGCCTATAAGGCCAGGCTTGTGGCAAAGGGTTATACCCAGAAGGAAGGGATCAATTACCATGATACCTTCTCGCCCGTAGCTATGATCAAGTCTATTCACATGATGCTTGCTATAGCTGCCTACCACGATTATGAGATATGGCAAATCGACGTAAAGACGGCTTTTCTAAATGGATTCCTCGAGGAGAAAATCTATATGGAGCAGCCTAAAGGCTTTGTGTCCGAGGTCGATATTCAGAAAGTGTGCAAACTTCAGCATTCCATTTATGGACTGAAGCAAGCGTTGTGTAGTTGGAACTTCGTTTTGACGAGGCGGTCAAAGAGTTTGACTTCGTGCAAAATGAAGAGGAACCTTGTGTATACAAGAGGGTTAGTGGGAGGAAGATTTCATTCTTAGTACTATATGTTGATGACATTCTACTAATAGGAAATGATGTGGGAATGCTCAGTTCTGTGAAAGCTTGGCTTTCGAGTAATTTCTCTATGAAAGACTTGGGTGAAGCTACCTATATTCTTGGTATTCGGCTCTATCGGGATAGAGAAAAGAGAACAATAGGTCTTTCCCAAGCCCTCTATATAGATAAAATCTTAAAGCGATTTAAGATGGATGATTCTAAAAGAGGGTTCCTACCGATGCGACATGGAATAAAACTCTCCTCGAAGATGTGTCCTCAAAGTGAGGAACAACAAAAGAAAATGAGTAATATACCATATGCTTCGGTCGTGGGTAGCCTTATATATGCTATGTTGTGTACAAGACCTGACATTGCGCTGTTGGGAGTATGCCCTCGAATGCCACTCAGAGGATGTTGAGTGAGGGCATTGTATTTGTCATAATATAAATCATTAATATAAGGCATTGGATGTTTCTTTATTTACTGGTAGTTACTGGCATTCCTAACTCGTAAATATACATATAGAAACTAGTCCGTGTATTTGAGAGCAAAACGTTCCACTCCTTATTAGATAAGGGAGTCGGCACTGGAAAGGTTTATAGCTCAAACACTTAATCATTCGCAAGTCAATGAAACTTGACTGGGCGTTAAGTTAATGTGAAGACTTTTATGACGTGTTCTTTGACATGGAGAGTGCCTGTCGAACACCAATGGTTAGTGGGAGCACACGTTATAGGTATGCTAATTGGATTAATATACTCGAACCGACTCACCTTCGATTCGTCACACGGATTTCACTCCGGGACAGTCAGTGACGGAATCGAAAGGTTGTGATAGGTATTCGTGAACCTTCGACTTGAGGATTTAGTAAGGATGTGCTTGTATGTCAAGATTTTCATTAGAGTAGTTCGACGTGCATCTTGACAGGCAATTAGCAGGTCCTACTGAATACCAAGATAGAATTATTTCTCCTGTTAGTGAGCGGCTTATATATCCTATGCGGTTATTGGCAGATGAGATCATAAGTCTTTGGCTAAAACATTGGAGCTAGTTGTATTGGATATGCGAGAGCTCGGTGATATCAGTTTGCATTAATGCATGCATAGCCTCAAGTACAAATAGGGTTTAACTGAACGTGACCCTATAACTTGATCGGGACATTTGAAAGAAGGGTTTATGCGTATACTGGTATTCACGACAGAATGGTTCTTGAATGATCCCAATCATTCGTTCTCAATTGGGGTACGGTGTAGGCCGCTAGGCTGGCTAGGTGGTGCTACTACTCTTTGGTTCCTCCCATTGCTGACTGAGACGGACCTACCGAGTCGCGCAATAGGATTGACGATGCAATGAATCAAGCTTATTCTCTCATTATGAATATTAGATATTGTATATCTAATTTGGGACATTGGATGTCTAAATCGATTTATTGGTTAAATTGATTTACGGCCTAATGAATTAAATATATTACTGGGTGATTAATTTAATTCATGGATATAATTATTTCTTGGAGAAATTAATTATGTTATTATGTATTTGATATGATTAATTGATTGGATTAATTAATCGATATAAATACATCGGAACGGAATCGGAGTTTATCTGTTTGGACTGATGGGAGTCCGAAACGGACCGAACTTGTCCGACTCCTTCTAGATGGCCACCCCAAGTCACCTACTCCCTCCATTGTCTTGGTCTTCACTTGGTGGGGTACTAGCTTTGTGACAATTCAAGGGGACAATATATCACTTTTGGTGATTTTGTCAAATGGGAGGTGATTTGGTATGATATAATGAGATTATATGTGTGAAGACCATATCTCCTTGGCCATTAACTTCATCTCACGTTTTTGGATGTGTAAGGAGAGAGGAAAAGTTTTTTCCAAGGCTTCACATATTGATCATCATCTTCACAAAATATTCATAAGTTTTTCTTGGAGAAAAATATTTGTGAGATAGAGAGATTATAGATTAAACACTTAGAGTGTTGTAATCTTATTTTTGCAAAGCTTCTACAACCTTGTTGTAGCCGTATCCTTGGAGGATAACAAGGTTTAGTCATTCCGGTCGTTTCTCCGGCGTGTGGCAAGTAGAGACGCGGTCCTTTCGGCGTTGGATCATCCAAGAACTTGGAGCGGATTGGATCGTAGGGAAAGCAATCTAAATCTTGGGGAATAGCTCAAGAGAAGGAATCCATTTAATCAACGGACTACAAGGGTGAGTTTCTATATCTCGATCGATCCTCGTAGGGATTCAGATCGAATTAATTTTCGTTTTACCGCTTCCGCTGGGCCTTAATTTTAGGCACCGAATCACAACAGTGGTATCGGAGCGTAGGTCTTGCGATCGTATATACAATATTGGCATTTAGAATGCTTGATTAGATGGTGTATGATTTGGAATCATAATCGTATTAATCGTTGATTTTCTATTGTTCATCTAAAAATTAATTTTTCATGATTTTATGTTACAATATAAATCTATTTTTCTTTTGAAAAATGATTTAAATGAGTAATACAAAGATTAGGAAAATATTATTTTTGGAATCGGGGTGAAAAAACGAGCCGAAAACATACGGACCCGGCAACTTGGAGTTGTCCGGGCGCTCGCGGTCTGCCAGCCCCTGTCGGACATGCTCGGCAGCATGTGCAGGCCCTGCTGGGCAACCTGGCAGGCCCTTCTCGGCAGCCTATTGGGCAGTGTCCCGGGCTTGGCCCGGCCGTGTTTTCCGACTTCGTTTTTTATATTTCGTTCGATAATTAATTTTCCACAAATTAAATTGGATTTAATTTGACTAAGATTAATTATGGTAATTTTATTTTTAGGGGAATTAATTTAACGAAATATTTTCTCATCCAGAACAAGTTAAAATTGACGGTTGTTTGAATTAATTAGATTAGTTCTTTTTGAATGAATCGATTGGATCGCTTCGTATTGTTGATTGGATCAATCTATCTCTACGCTTTCCATTTATATAGTATTTATTGGATGAATGCTTTTGAATGGAAATGTGGTTCGTGGACTTAGTTTTTTGAATCGTTTGGTTTTTATTCGATTGGGTTGTAAAGGCCGTTTTGAGCCTATTTATTTTACTAGAAATATTTGTATCTAGGATGCAATTTTCAATGTAAAATTTATATGTAATGACGAAGATCGGAGAAAGATCCGTTTCGAGAAGGCGAAGATTCAAGACGAAGACTTGTAATTGAATTACGTAGTTTTTGTTTTCTAGGAACGGCCCATGAACCACATGTTGGTAGCAACTAGGTTGTGAATGGTTGTTTCATATTGTATGAATCCCACAAACGCGCTTAAATGAATTAATGTGCAAAGTGTAACATTAATCGCGAAAATTCTCCCACGACAAATTATTAAGTTTATAAGGTTTCAAGGTTTTCCTTCCCTCCATCGAGCTTTTGGGAAATTGAAATCCAAACCTGATGTGCTATGCTTCCGAGTTATCGGGGTAGTCGTTCGGGGAGGACGGATAAATTACCGGGAGTGCATTGCATGCCTTCGTTTGGGGCAAATTTTATCCCTAGAAACCTGATAAGTTGCCGGATAAGATTCAATTGTGAAACTGATTTGCGTCGCTGGTATAAACTTAACTTGTTCACGAACCATAGAAACCGTATAGGTTGAGGGGAGTGAACAAGAGGAAAAAGAAGATCGAATCATCCATTAGATGGGTTGGTATTGGACACCACTTTATGAAAATTAATAGACTAGAAACCTGTTCGGTTGCCCTCTATTGAGATTTATAAAGAACTCGATCACCACTATGAAGTAGAGCGACGATACTTCCGGATTTCACATGGGAGTGTGTTATTCCGATAAAAATAGTGGGAGCTGGGTAATAAGAATAGAAAAGACCTTAATTCTATACTCAGATCATAATTAAATGAGTCACTAATTAATCTGTCGTACTTAATGCAAGTCATAACTCTCAATATGACAATGAATCCACTCGCAATTCTACTCGAAAAGAACACCTTGAACGGACCTAACTTTGTGGATTAGCTCCGCAATCTGATGATAGTCCTCAGTATAGAGGCACTGGGATATGTCTTGGAGACGGATACTTCGGCGCCTCCGGTGCGGACAAGAGCCAATCAGGAAGAGATTGAAAACCACGAAAAGTGGGTTAAGGATGACGTAAAATTCGGTGCTTACATGATGGCTTCTATGTCTAATGAGCTTCAGAGATCTCATGAGAAAATGACTTCTGCTAGGCAGATTCTATCTCACTTAATCGAGCTTTATGGTGAGCACAGTCGAACTGCTAGATATGAGATATCCAAGCAACTGTTCGGTGCAAGGATGAAGAAAGATGAGTAGGTTGAGGACCACGTCCTCAAAATGATATCCATGATCGAGAGATTGGAGGCTCTTGATTTTAAGATGGATACTTCTCTTCAAACTGACCTTATCCTATAGTCTCTCCCTGATTCCTTCTCACAGTTTGTTATGAATTTCAACTGCAATGAGATTGCATGTAACTTAGCTAGGCTAATGATCAAACTAGTGACCGCTCAGTCTCGGATGAAGACTCCGCGGATGAAGGAGTTTGCCCTTGTGATTTCTTCTGGATCTCGGAGGTCCAAGAACAAGAAGAAAAAGAGCAAGAAGCAGACGGGACCACAAGTCGAGGACCTTAAGGGTAAGGGCAAGGCCCCGATGGTTCCGAAGAGCAAGAAGAAGGACCCTTGTCTCAAGTGCGGTGAGCTGGGCCACTGGGCAAGAGATTGTCTGATTATTCATGGCGCTTCAGGTACAGAACTTTTAGGTTTGGAAACAAATTGTTCTGCTACTGTATTTTCTACTTCCTGGATACTGGATTATGGTGCTAGTTCTCATATTTGTACCATGAATCAGGATCTGGAACAAAGTAGGAAGCTTGGAGCTGGAGAAGTTATGATCACAGTCGGAAGCAGGCATAGCGCCGAGGCAACTGACATAGGATCACTTCTTTTGGGTTTAGAATCTGGCTTTGTTTTGACTTTAGAAGATGTACTTGTTTTGCCCAAGGGGCATAAAAACATTGTATCCATTCCGGTCATGGAGCAAAAAGGCTTTTCATTTTTCATTGGTGATGGTTCCTGCAAAATTTATTTCAGAAATAAACTAGTGGGTACTGGTACATTGTTAAATGGATTGTATCATCTAAATCTCTGCAACAAAGTAGTTGTGAATACCATGACTAGAAAACGTGGTAGGCATGAAACCAATCAAGTTTTGAAATGGCATCTTAGACTTGGTCATGTTGGTCAGACCAAGGTTTACAAAATGGAAAAAGATGGACTTATGGGTCCATTGGGATCGGATCCCTCTCTACTTGTGAATCTTGCCTTAAAGGCAAAATGACTAAATCCCCCTTCACAGGGACTTTCGAAAGAGCCGCTGATAAACTGGGATTAATCCACACCGATGTATGTGGTGATTTGGAAGCAGCACATGACGGATATTAATATTTCATTATGTTTACAGACGATCATACTAGGTATGGTTATGTATACTTAATGAAACATAAATCCGAGGCCTTTGAGAAATTCCAGGAATTCAAGCCCCTAGTCGAGAAACAAACTGGTAATCATATCAAAGCACTTCGGTCGGACCGAGGTGGCGAGTATATGAGCATGGAGTTTGACGAGTTCCTTAAGGAACATGGAATAGTTTCACAACTAACACCTCCAGGTACTCCTCAGTTAAATGGTGTGTCAGAAAGAAGGAACCGGACCTTGTTGAACATGGTCCATTCCATGCTGGGCTATACTGACTTACCGATTTACCTGTGAGGGTATGCACTCCTAACTGCTGCTTACATCTTGAACAGATGTCCTTCCAAATCCGTTCCGAAAACTCCACATGAGATGTGGGAGGGCAGGAAACCAAGTCTTAATCACATTAGGATTTGGGGATGTTCCGCCTATGTCAAAAAGACTAAAGTGGACAAAATGGAAGCGAGGTCCGTGAGGAGACGTTTCATTGGATTCCCATCTAAGACGATGGGTTATCTATTCTACATGCCCAAAGATCGAAAGATCATTGTTGCTTTGTAACACCCTGAGATATTCGGAATAATTACAACGCCGTAAACCCTTTAAATAAGAATTTGCAAGGCTAATTTGAAGAAACGTAAAGATAATACAACAGTACCATGAAAGTTCCAAATACAAAACCAGTTTCAAACAGATCAAATGAGTTCATTAATACAACCATCTCAAAATATTAATAAGACACACGTACTCGAGTACTGAAAATAATCCAAAAAGACAAGTCACAACCACAATAAACATCACTGATCCCCTTCGTCGTCACGTCGGTACTGTTGTTGTTTTCCCGCTCCTCGGCTACCTGAACATCAAAAAAAATGTTCACTTAGCAAAACGATGCTAGTACAAATATCATATCAAACGAATCGAATATGCAACAACAATGCATAACAGAATACACAACACGGACTTCCGCTACCGGAATCCAACAATGCGAATCCACAAGATTCCATTAACACAACATGGGTACTCCAATGATCCAGCGCCTTCAGCATAGATCCCAAGATGATCCCGTCGGACCAACACGAGGTGGAAAAACCCATCCAATGATCCTGTGCCCTCAGCATAGATCCCAAGATGATCCTGTCGGACCAACACGAGGTGGACATCCGATCCAGCGCCCTCAGCATAGATCGCACAACATACACAAACACAACTCATGCATACATATATGCAAAATCGCTATGTCCATCAACATGAACATAAAAACACTCGATAATGAATATCATGACAATTCAATGAAATAAATCCCATGTTCAACAACATGAATAAACCACATGCATGATCAAAATACCAACATTAACAAATTACGATACTTGCCTCAAAGATGGAAAGAACTAATTACTCCAATGATCTCAACACACTCGAAGGCCGCCTCCTTCGATCAAACGTTCGCAATGCTCGGCCCTTTGCACAAACAGGAAAAATAACGGCAACTCAAAACAAGTTTAAACGTACGAACATCTAATGTCTCCTACGGTCGGGTTAACACTCTAAGCTAGCCGTCTCACGGTTCAACTCACCCAACGAACGATCGGTTGAGCTAGCGATATTCAAATCATCATAAATTCGTACTTAGATTCCAGATTATCGATTCTCTCACCAAGTTCGGTTATAAATCACGTTTCAATCCGAGTTTAAGGTTGAATCATCCATATAATTCGTTCTTTCACTATTTATCTTCCTTGCCAAAATTTACGTTCATATCAATGGTTACCCATCAACATCCTTTTGTTCGAATCATCAACATGAAGATAATCATATCCAGAAATCACTATGAGTTATGAATTACGTTGAAGGTCACCTCATACTATCCAAGGATATTTCTAGACCATTCTAATAATTCATCTTCTTGTAAAAATCTCATACAAAGTGATGATAATAAAAGTACCCCGACATGCAAGTGATTCGGATAAGACATCATAAAATATACCAAAATTTCAAAAATCACAAACCCTTGATTCAACTCAAAAGGGTTCGGTTACAATCTTCTTACTCAAAGGGGTTCTAAAATGATTACTTCAAGCTTACATGAATGGTGCTCAACCTAATCATTAATCCATAACCTTGATAAACTCCAGGAGGAAGTTATAATCCGAATAAGAACATGAATTCAAAGTTCAGACAGCAACACATACCTTGTATGGAAAGAAAGGACGAAAACTCTTGATGAACTCAACGTTGGACGCTTGAACACCAATCCTCGAAGCTCCTCGCCTTAAATGATGTGTTAGGAAGCTGATATGAAGGTTGAAGATGGAGAGGGTAACTCTCAAAGTCGTGGAATTATGTTGTGGGTTGAAGTGGAAGTCTGAAAATGAAGGAGGGTGCTGTCCTATATATAGAAATTGGTTATTAGCGCGCGCTACGACCATATCCATAGCGTGCGCTAATGGGCTTGTAGCCTACTGTTTCTGCATGGCCTCGACTTAGCGTATGCTAACATCCCTATACGTGCGCTAAGTACATAAATTAGCGTATGCTACCACTCATATAGCGTGTGCTAACGCCATACGAAGCTTCACTGACCTCACTGTACTCGACTTTAGCGTGCGCTAATCACCGTTGACTCGACTTTTCCAAAAGCCGTCCAGATTCATCCCGACATGTCCCGACCAAGATCCACGGCTGATCTCACTGATGTAACCGAGCTGATCGGTCACCAAGAACCGGGTTTATCTTAGAAGTTTAGCTAAGAAAACCCAAAATATATGAAGTACTCTCTTTTCTTTCTCTCTCTAAAATATGATGTATTCTCAGAGTGTGTGTTGTTTTTTGAGGAACCCCCTCTCTCCCTTTTATAGGAGGAGGGTGCCTTGTTATCTGAGATTTTTCCTGATTCCCAGAGAGAATCCCGGATATCCAGGGATTCAAGCTGCGATTTTCCATCCCCTGGATTTCCGGGATTGCAAGGTATGGGCTCTCAATCCCTGGATCTCCGGGATGGCAAGGTATGGGCTCTCAACCCCTGGATCTCCGGGATGGCAAGGTATGGGCTCTCAACCCCTGGATCTTAGGGATTCTGTCAGGTGAGTCAGGATCTTCTTTCCCAAGAGTTCGACCTTCCTGAGTTCGGTGGTTTTTAGGTCGGCTCATCCCTATTCAAATCAGTAGTTTGAGAGACCTTTGAGGTCGGCGACCTGTTATCGGATATCATAGGTCAGCGGGGGCCTCCGAGGTCGGCGCCCTTCTAACAGATGTCACAGCTAAACGGGACCTCCGAGGTCGGCGACCTTTATCAGATATCATAGGTCAGCGGGGCCTCCACGGTCGGCGCCCTTCTAACAGACGTTACAGCTAAGTGGGGCCTCCGAGGTCGGCGACCTTCTAAAGGGCCTTGGGGTTGTCATCTCCTTATCTAAGAACCTAGGTCGGACTTTTATTGGTCCATATTTTAAACCGGGTTTTCAGGGAGCGTACATTCGACGTCCTATCAACCAGTCCCCCCTACTCTAGTCGAGCTGTAAGACCGAGTAGAGTAAGATTTGTTTACAACCGGACGACCTTGACGCAATTATCCTTGGGACTCCCGTTCCCAGATAACGAGGCTCTTCGAACTTTGTGCGCTATAATTAACCTGTCTTTTCCTTTCCCCGCCTCCCAAACGTCGCGTCGATGGCCGAAGCCAGGTGTCGACCTGCCATAGGTCGGCTAAGACGGTGCCAAATCCCAGCCGTTCCTTCGAATAGGGCATCGGACGCTCCAAATCGTCCCTATCCTTCTTGGTTTTCGCCCCTCCCTCCTATAAAAGGAGGTCTTCTTCCCCCTTTATCACTTCCGCGTTTTTATACCCTCAACCTCTGGTGCGAAAATTCTCAGGCGACACTAGCGATCACAGCTATCTGTCCCCGGAGACTCGCTTGCTCTACCTTTCTCTGGCGATCTTCCACCCAATCCCATGGGTATGTTCATCTAAACATCTCTTTAGCTTTTTGATTTGTTTTACAGATATTTTCCTTTTCTTCTTCCTCCCCTTTTCTTCCTTTAGTTATGTCGTCTGCTTCGGATTCTCAAAATATTTCCGGCGAATCGGCCGTGAACTCTTTTTTGGAGGGTCTTTCCTCTTCTGATGGGGATTCGGGGGGTAGGTCGGGGCGAGCTACTGGTTCCTCCCTCCGTCTTAGGGATGAGCCTTTAGGTGACGTAGACTGGTCCGAGCTAGGTGACATCCCTCCCTCTGGCATCCCCCTAATCATTGTAGATCCTCCTTCCCCTCCCCCCATGGACGAGGTAACTGTGACCGGCCTTTTAGCCGACCCATATCAGACGGTTGTAGGGGCGACTCGAGTTCTCCCTCCCCATCCTCTATCGAGGACTAGCCCAGCCGCGCTGGCTAGTTTTATAAGATTTCTTAGACTTCCCCCGGGGTGGGAATTTGTCACACCTCAGGCTAGTGATACCCCTGATCATCCTCCTCCGGGTCATATTACCTGGTTTGTGGATCAGGTGAGCAGTGGTCTTCGCTTTCCACCCCATCCCTTCCTTGTCTCTCTCTCCGTTAAATACAATCTTCCCCTAAACCAGTTCTCTCCTAACTCTTTTCGCTACATGGTGGGTTTTCTCGTGCTGTGTCATTACAGACATGAGGAACCCGACCTGGGATTTTTCTATTTTTGCTTTGGGCTAAAGAGTTTTAAAGGCTCTTTTTACTTGACTTCCCGAAACAACGCCCATTTCTTCACCCACCTCCCTTCCAATGTGAAGGACTGGAGGTCCCGCTTCTTTTTCCTTCGGCTCCCCACATCCGATTCTTGGGGCTTTCCTACGAAATGGACGCAGGCTACTCCGAGCCAGGATCCTATTCCTAGGCGTAATTCCATCCGGGCTGCCTGGGTCGAGAAAGTTCGGGAATGGAATGCCATTCCCTATAATGCTTTCCAGCTGACGCAATTCCATGATCTTCTGTTCCATAGTGGGCTGAGCTCGAATCCCTACCCGGCTATCCCTGACATTGGTAGGCTTTATCTACATATATTTTTTTTAGATCTTTATTATATTGCTTTTTAGCTATATCCTTGACCGTTTGTATTGTTTTTTGTAGATCGGTTCATGCGGACCTGCCAGTCAGATGCCTCCAAGCCGGCTGAACCAATAAAAGAGAAGGTCCCTAAGTCGACGAATCCCCCCAAGGAGAGGGCGGAGGGCTCGTCCAAAGCTAAACGGAAGGTTCCTGCTCGCCCCAAGTCTGGGGTAACTCTCCCATCCGACCTGGCTCCTACCTTGACCACCGGACGAGGCTCTGCGAGCTCGTCTCGGCAGCTTCAGGTCACTCAGAGGGCCTCTTCTCCTAGCTCCCCTGCTTCCAAACGGCCGAAGACCACGGGTCCTCCAGGTCCGGCTATGGAGACTCTTCTCCGTTGCAAGGAGTTTGAGAGATTTCTTCCTTATTTTAGCTCCATGGTCCCGGCTAAGGATAAGCTGGGATTACGAGACGCTGAGGAGGACCCTAAATTTGATGCTATGATTATGTACTTTAGGAAGGTATTCCCCTTTTCGCCTACCCCTTTTGGTTATTTTTATGTTTATTATTACCCTCTGCCGACCTGATATAACTTCTTGTGCAGTTCTTCGCCACCTTTGTGACCTTCGCCGAGGACCATAAGCTCGGCGCTACTTCTTCTTCGCAGGTCACCCAGATGCAAGCCGACCTGGAGGCCGCACTATCGGCTAATTCTGATCTTTCGGCCCAGCTTCAGGAGAGGGAGTATCGCTTAGATGCTGCCCTTAAGAAAAATTCTGAGCGGGAGGCGGTTTTAGAGCGGGCCCAGATGGCCAATGTTCAGCTAAACCAAGAGCTGAAATTTTGGAAGACCATGTCTTCAGCTGAAACGGAGAAGGTGGGCCAGCTTGAGGCTCAGTTGTCGGAAGCTAGGGCCGAATCCGAAAGGATAGCTCAACTTGAGGCACGGGCTAAGGCTGAGTTAGAGAAGGTCGCCGACCTCGAAGCTCAAGCTAGAGTGGCATCGGAAAAGGTGACCCTGCTGGAAACTCAACTAGCCGAGGCTAGATCTGAGGGATCGTCTTATGAGCGCGGGGCGACGGATGGCCGACGTCGATTCCTGACCAGTGACGTTGGTCACTCTTTTCTGGAGGCCTACCGTTCCGCCCTCCTGTCCCGGTATCATAATTCCACCGCATTCCTGGTTAAGCTAGCCCCAGCTGCGACACAATATTTTGATTTTGCTCTGACTCGTGCTCGTGAGCAGCTAGCTTCATTGGGCTTTTTGGGCGAGCTGGACTGGGATGCTGCATTGGACGGGGCTCCCGTTCCTTCGGGTTGGTTCGGGGACGTGGAAGAATCTCCGGAGGCGGCCTGGTGGAAGGACGCCCTTGAGGAATCCATAAAGCAATCTGGCTTAGATTTGGAGCTGCCTTCTGATCCTCCCAGTTCACCTGTTAAGGCCAGCACTCCTAGTCCCGAGGTGGTTGGGACCGATCGTGATGCTTCTCCTCCGTTGCCTCCTCCGTCTTCAGGGCCTGTAGCTTAGTGTAGACAATGTATATTTTTCTTCTATTTCTTTTTCCCTTCTTTATTTGTACTGGCACAGCTATTTTGAATGACAACTTTTTGAGTTGAATATACTTTGGGTTTGTGTGCTTTGTATGACAAGTTGATATAGTTCGGTGTTGCTTGTAACCTTGATGTATCTTGTGCCTGTTTGATTTGATACGATTACTTTCCGATATGGCCTGACTTTTAAATTTCGAAAAATCCTAAATGTAATCCGACCAGTTTGACTTAATCTTTTCACCAATCTTTAGTGTAGGTTGGGTATTTCCCTTAGTCATAGCTTCATAGGGCGGTTCACCCTTACTCGGATCTGGAGGCGTTTCGCCTATTCAGATGTCAGAGGGCGGTTCACCCTTACTCGGATCTGGAGGTGTTTCGCCTATTCAGATGTCAGAGGGCGGTTCACCCTTACTCGGATCTGAAGGCGTTTGCTGTTCGGATGTCGGAGGCGGTTCACCCTTACTCGGATGCGGAGGCGTTTCGCCTATTCGGATGTCGGAGGCGGTTCACCCTTACTCGGATCAAGGCGTTCGCTGTTCGGATGTCGAGAGGCGGTTCACCCTTACTCGGATCCGGAGGCGTTCGCTGTTCGGATGTCGAGGGCGTTTCACCCTTACTCGGATACGAGGCGTTGCTGTTCGGATGTCGAGGGCGGTTCACCCTTACTCGGATCTGAGGCGTTCGCTGTTCGGATGTCGAGAGGCGTTTCACCCTTACTCGGATCCGGAGGCATTTCGCCATTCGGATGTCATTTCTAGTTTTACTTGATCAACACATTCAGAGAGATATATTTTTGTAATAGACTTTCATTAAAACAACATAAGCTTTTTTCCACACCTCTTCACACAAAATACTTTTTTAAGTGACATATGTTCCAAGGTCTTTTGATGAGGTGCCCTTCCATATCCTCAAGCTCGTAAGCTCCCCCCGCATAAATTCGGATTACCTTGTAAGGGCCTTCGATTCGGCTCCAGCTTTCCTGTTTTTCTGAGGGCATCAGCTCGCCTAAGCACCAAATCACCGACCTGGAATTGTCTCTTCCTGACTCTTTTGTCATGAGCTGCTTTTGTCAGGCTTTTGTATCTTTCAGTTCGTGCTGCTGCCGCTTCCCTCCTTTCTTCTATGGTATCTAACGCCTCATTCATTATTTCCTCGTTCTCCACCTCGTTGAACCATCGAACCCGATGGGACATTTCTCCGACTTCTGCGGGGATGACGGCTTCGGACCCGTAGACCATACTGAAGGGTGTTTCTCCTGTTGACGATCTAGGTGTGGTCCTGTACGACCATAGTACCGAGCTAAGTTCATCCACCCATCCTCCTCCAACTTTGTCTAAGCGGGTTTTTATCCCATGCAAGATTGTTCTGTTAGTTACCTCTACTTGCCCATTAGCTTGCGGGTGAGCAACTGCAGCGAACCTTTGCTTGATATGCATACCCTCGCACCAGGACTGGGTTCTCTTCCCATTGAATTGGGTTCCATTATCTGAGATGAGTATCTGGGGCGCTCCGTACCTGCAGCAAATGTTGTTAAACAGGAAACTTATGATTCTTTGCTTGGTTATGGTGGCCACGGGCTCGGCTTATACCCACTTGCTGAAGTAGTCTATGGCTACTATTAAGAACTTTCTTCCTCCCGAGCCAGGTGTAAACTGCCCCATGATATCAATTCCCCATTTAGCGAATGGACAGGGCGCTCCCATGGTGATCATATCCTCGGCTGGGATATGAATTAAGGGTGCGTGCACTTGACATTTTTGGCATCGCTTAACCATTTCCACTGCTCTCTTGCTCATGGTCGGCCAAAAGAAACCAGCCCTTAGCGTTTTGCTAATCAGCGCTCGTCCTTTGGTATGGTCTCATGACACCCTTCATGGATTTCTTCCAATACACTTCGCCCTTCTTCTTCCGAGATGCATCGTAGGTATGGCCCGAGTAGGACCTCTTGTATAGCTCATCATTAATGCACAGAACCTCATTGCTCTTCGCACAATTTTCATTCTTTCTTGTCTCTCCTTGGGTAATTCTGCCCTTCTTAGGTATGCCAACAAAGGAGTTCGCCAATCTGCCATCTCATTCACCTCCATCACCTGTTTCATGATGCTACTTCGGGCTGCTCCCAGAATCCTTACTGTTCGCGAGCGGAAATCCACTAAGGAGCTTCCCATCTTTGCTAGGTAATCAGCTTTTGCATTCTCCGACCTAGGGATATGGATTAACTTCCATTCCCCTAGTTTTTTGGCAGCCTCTTTCACTTCCTCCACATACTTCTTCATCTGATCTTCATTTATCTCAAATTTTCCTTCTGCCTGTTGTGTGACCAGTTGGGAATCAGAGTAAGCAATGAGTCATCGCGCGCCCAAGTCTATTCCCAGCTGCATTCCCTTAACCAGGGCTTCATATTCGGCCTCGTTGTTAGATGCCCTGAAATCGAATTTTATGGCATACTCTAATTGCTCACCTTCCGGGGTAGTGAGGATTATCCCTGCCCCAGAACCACTGGTTGTCGCCGATCCATCCACATGCAACAGCCACTATCCTTCTGGTGGCGATGGCATGGCCCCCTCTTGGATAAAGTCTGCTAGGGCCTGAGCTTTAATCGCCGTTCTCGGCTCATATTCCATGTCGTACTCCCCCATTTCTACCGACAACTTCACCAGACGACCTGACACATTAGGTCTCCCTAATATCTCTCTCAAGGGCAAGTTGGTTCGCAATTTTATCCGGTGGGCTAGGAAATAGGGCCTCAATCGCCTGGCCGTAACCACTAACGCGAGCGCCCCTTTTTCTAGCTCGGAGTAGTTCCGTTCTGCTCCTTGCAAGATTCGGCTTGTATAATAAATGGGCTTTTGCTTATTCATTTCTTCTCTTAGCAAGACCGAGCTCACCGCTCCTTCTCCCACGGATAAGTAGAGTACAAGATCCTCTCCTGGTACCGGTTTGGTGAGTAGGGGCAGCTCGGCCAAATACTCTTTCAATTTTCCGAATGCCGTTTGCGCTTCCGGGGTCCATTCGAACTTGTTCCCTTTTCTTAAGAGTTTAAAAAATGGGAACCCCTTCTCCGAGCGTGATATGAAACGGCTCAGCCACGCTATTCTTCCGTTAGTATCTGGATATCCTTAATATTTTTGGAGGATTCATTTGCGATCTTGCCTTGACCTTCTCGGGTTGACCTCGATTCCTTGTTACGTGACCACATAACCCAGAATTTTCGATTTGACTCCAAAAAAACATTTCGATGGGTTGAGCTTCATTCCGTACGTGCGCAGGTTCTCGAACGTCTCTTCTAGGTCCCTGATATGTTCTCCTGCCTTCACACTTTTCACTAGCATGTCATCCACGTATACCTCCATGTTTCTGCCGATTTGGGATTTAAAGATTCTGTCGACCATCCTCTGATATGTAGCTCCTGCATTTTTTAATCCAAAAGGCATGCGTACATAACAAAAAGTTCCCTTTGAAACCACAAAACTAACCCTCTTTCTGTCCTCGGGTGCGAGAGGAATTTGATGATATCCATGGGAAGCGTCCATCATACTGAGTAACTCGCACCCCGAGGTTGAATCCACCAGCTGATCTATGCGGGGTAACGGGTAGTGATCCTTGGGACATGCTTTATTTAGGTCCCGAAAGTCCATGCACATCCTCCACTTCCCCTGGCCTTTCCCTACCATCACAGCGTTGGATAGCCACTCCGGAAACTGGATCTCCATTATGTGCCCAGCTCGGAGGAGCTTATCGACCTCTTCCCCAATGACCCCATCCATCTCTGGCCCGAAATGCCTCCTCTTATGCTTTACTGGTCTTATGGTGGGGTCGATGTTCAACTTGTGTTCGGCAAGCTGTTGGGCTGATTCCCACGGATCCTCGGTGCGAACGCGAAAATGTCCACGAATCTTCTTAGCGGTGATGAGGCTTTCCTTTATTCCATCGTCCAACCGACTTCCCATGCGAGTCTTTGTTTCCGGCTTTCCTGGAACCAATTCTATTTCTAGTAACTCCTCGTTGGGCTTGACACCTTCTTCCTCAGCTTCCTTGGGTGCCTTCGATTGCTTATTCCTCTTAGACTCCGGATCCGGACCCCGAGCTCGGGTGTCCTCTTTCCATGTTGCACTCCTGCTTTACGGTTGTTTGATAACAAGAACGGGCGACAAACTGATCTCCTGCTACTTCTCCCACCTCACCTCCTACGGGGAATTTTACTTTCATGTGCGCGGTAGAGGCTACTGCTTCGAATTTGTTGAGCCCTGGTCGTCCTAAAATGGCGTTGTAGGCCGATTTGGTGTCCACCACTAAAAATCTGAGTGTCTTGACCTTCCGATGGGGCATCCGACCTAGTGCTACTGGAAGCACCACTTCTCCGACTGGTTGCACCTCGGTCATACAGAACCCATAGAGCGCGGTATCTACCTTTCTCAATTCCACTTCCAGGTTCATCTGTTTGAAACAGTCATAGAATAAGATGTCTACTGAGCTTCCCGTATCGATAAACACCCTTTGCACATCGTAACTGGCGATTTCCGCTGTGATGACCAATGCGTCATTGTGGGGCGTATGTATCCCATTATAATCCATGGGGCTGAACTGAATGATAGGCCAACTGCCTACAGAGGCGACCTCCTTGAGTTTATGACACCTAGCCTTTCGTGCGTGGGCTTTTCTAGCCTCATTAGAACTTCCGTCAGTTGGTCCCCCTGATATCATGTGGATCACTCCTTTTTTAGCCGGGGGAGCAGCGGGTCCCCAAGGAGCTTCTCTTTTCACCCCCGCCCCTCCTTGGGGCATGGGTGGTTGCCTCCGACCTCCATTTCTCTGTTGATATGTGAACTCCATCAGATGTCCCGCTCGGACCAGCCTCTCGATCTCATCCTTAAGGTGCTTGCATTCGTCTGTTTTATGCCCGTAATCATTGTGGAATCGACAATAAAGCTCTGATTTCGGCTGGGTGGGCCTATTAGGGCGAGATGCAGGCCACTCGATGACCCTGCTCATCTTACCCTCAACTGCATCCAAAACCTGGGCTCTCCTCATTGTTAGTAGGCTGTATTGGTCAAATCTTGGTCGCCTTAGAACGATATCGTTCTTCTTCCGATCTGTTTTTCCCCGTGACATTTCTTCCCGAGGCAAATTTCCTTGAAAGGTGTACTCCTCCCGTCGTATCAATCTGCTGGACCCCATTTCCCCATCCTCGGGCTTTTCATGCAACTCCTCCATATCCTTCTCGGTTTCCTCAACATTGATGTACTTCGAGCATCGGGCTAAGACCTCATCGTATGTTCTGGCTGGTTTTTTAGCTAATGAGGTGCGTAACAACCCCGGACTCAGTCCCTGCGTCAAGGCACTGGGTTTTACTTCTTCTGACGATGAGGGTACCTCCAGACACGCCTTCGTGAATCGGGTCACATAAGCTCTCAGCGCTTCTCTATAATATTGCTTGATACTGAACAAGGACATGAAGGTCTTTTGGTGCGCCCTGGCGCTGGCAAAGTGAGTCAAGAACGCGGAGCTGAAAGTTTTGAAGCTGGTGATTGACCCAGGGGGTATCTGGTGGAACCAATCCTGAGCTGACTCTGTCAGTGTGGCCAAGAATGCTCTGCAACTCACGGCATCCGAATATCTATGTAGTACCGCCATGTTCTCGAATCGGTATAAATGTCGGGTAGGATCTGAGAGTCCATCATAGGTGAAGGTGACAGCCCTAAACCCATACGGGAGCTCGGCCTGTAGTATGCCTTCTGAGAAGGGATGGCCTGGATGACTTTCCATGTCCCTCCCCGCAACCCTCTGTCGCAACTCTTCCAGCTCGTCCTGCATGCTGGATATCAAGGGATCCTGCGTTTCTTCCTGCCTAGATCGCTCCCATATTTTTGGATAACTCTCCCCATGTTATTCCTGCTGATCAATTTCTTCCGGCCCATCCGAAAGGATGGGTATTATTTTTCGTGGTACCCTTTGTTTTTCGACCTCCCGGCTCTTGTGGATTGCACTGGCGATTATGTCGGCTAAGGCTTCCTTCGCCAGTGTAATTGTGCTTGGTGCGACTTCTTCTACAGGGGTGACGGGTGTTTTCTCCAGAGTCGCTTCTCCACCCGCCGCTGCTAGTTCCTCTTCTAGATTTCTGGGTAATAACTCCCCTGTTCTCTTCTGGTTCATTTCTTCTGCCATTACTAACCTCACGTCTCAACTCAAAGTGACTCGATGTCACACTTCCCACAGACGGCGCCACTTGATGTAACCGAGCTGATCGGTCACTAAGAACCGGGTTTATCTTAGAAGTTTATCTAAGAAAACCCAAAATATATGAAGTACTCTCTTTTCTTTCTCTCTCTAAAATATGCTGTATTCTCAGAGTGTGTGTTGTTTTTTGAGGAACCCCCTCTCTCCCTTTTATAGGAGGAGGGTGCCTTGTTATCTGAGATTTTTCCTGATTCCCAGAGAGAATCCCGGATATCCAGGGATTCAAGCTGCGATTTTCCATCCCTGGATTTCCGGGATTGCAAGGTATGGGCTCTCAATCCCTGGATCTCCGGGATGGCAAGTTATGGGCTCTCAACCCCTGGATCTCCGGGATGGCAAGGTATGGGCTCTCCACCCCTGGATCTTAGGGATTCTGTCAGGTGAGTCAGGATCTTCTTTCCCAAGAGTTCGACCTTCCTGAGTTCGGTGGTTTTTAGGTCGGCTCATCCCTATTCAAATCAGTAGTTTGAGAGACCTTTGAGGTCGGCGACCTGTTATCGGATATCATAGGTCAGCGGGGGCCTCCGAGGTCGGCGCCCTTCTAACAGATGTCACAGCTAAACGGGACCTCCGAGGACGGCTACCTTTATCAGATATCATAGGTCAGCGGGGCCTTCGAGGTCGGCGCCCTTCTAACAGACGTTACAGCTAAGTGGGGCCTCCGAGGTCGGCGACCTTCTAAAGGACCTTGGGGTTGTCATCTCCTTATCTAAGAACCTAGGTCGGACTTTTATTGGTCCATATTTTAAACTGGGTTTTCAGGGAGCGTACATTCGACGTCCTATCACTCACCTACCACCTTATCTTAATCAAGTTGACTATATATAGCGCGCGCTAAGGTTCATACACAGTGTCCGCTACAAAACCCAAATTAGCGTACGCTACGCCCAGTCGTTAGCTTGCGCTACAAGTGCAAAAATTATAATTTTGAACACATTCATGAAATCATATGCTCAACAACACCGGATCATGAAATACTCTGGATAATACTCAGATCAAATACAACATATACAACGTCACAATGTTCAAAATACACATTAGGAACTCGGGTATTACATGCTTTACATGCACACTTCCTGGAAGATGAGTTCATTCAGGAATGCGGAGCAGGTAGAAATATTTCTTTGGAAGAATACAATGAAACTCCTCAGGAGACACATGTGAAAGAAATTGGAACCGAACCTTCTGTAACACAAGTACAACCACCTCGTAGGTCAAGAAGGGTGTCTAAATTACCTAAGAGGTATAGTGTTATGCACTTGGAGGAACTGGGTTTTCCACGAGGTTCCAGGTGATAAACAAGAGACCAACCCATGACCAATGACCTAGCAATGGTGGATGTAGACTCCATGAAATGGACTGTAGCAGTCTTCATGTAGTTGGGACCTTCGTTTTAACGAGACAGTCAAAGATATTGACTACGTGCAAAATGAAGAGGAACCTTGTGTATACAAGAAGGTTAGTGGGAGCAAAATCGCATTCTTAGTACTATATGTAGATGACATTCTACTAATAGAAAATGATGTGGGAATGCTCAGTTCTGTGAAAGCTTGGCTTTCGAGTAATTTCTCCATGAAAGACTTGGGATAAGAAACCTATATTCTTAGGATTAGACTCTATTGGGATAGAGCGAAGACAATTATAGGTCTTTCCCAAGCCCTCTATATAGATAAAGTCTTAAAGCGATTTAAGATGGATGATTCTAAAAGAAGGTTCCTTCCGATGCGACATGGAATAAAACTCTCCTCGAAGATGTGTCCTCAAAGTGAGGAACAACGAAAGGAAGTGAGTAATATACCATATGCTTCGACCGTGGGTAGCCTTATATATACTTTGTTGTGTACAAGACCTGACATTACGCATGATGGGAGCGTGGTAAGTAGGTTTCGGGATAACCCAGTTAAGGAACATTAGACCGCCGTAAAAGAACTTTCTCAAGTACTTTAGAAGGACTAGAGATCTGGTTCTTAAATATGGTGGTGGAGAACGGAATGTGGTGGGATTCACTGAATTGGACTTCCAAGGACAGAAAGACGATTCGATGTCTACTTCTGGCTACATATTTACTCTTAATTGAGGAGCAGTATCTTGGCATAGTGCCAAGTATAGAGCGACTGCTGGTTCCACCTGTTAGGCTGAGTATAAAGCGGCCTCGGAGGCCTCTAAAGGAAGGGTTAAGAAGTTACTGGGTAAACTTCACGTGACACCATTTGTTACGCTACCTATTTTCATTTTTTATATGATAACAATAGAGCAGTAGCACAGGCCTGGGAGCCGAGATTTCATAATGGTACAAAACATATTGAGAGAGAGTATCATCTCCTAGGAGAATTTGTTCGCATAGAGATACATTGTGCTGCATAGAGTAGAGTTAGCCGACTATGTCGCTGATCCACTGACCAAGCCAATTTCTCAGAATAGCTTGGAGCGTCATCTGAAAACATGGGTATTAGATACCATAATGTGTGGCATTGAGTGCAAGTGGGAGATTGTTGGGAGTATGCCCTCGAATGCCACTCAGAGGATGTTATAAATCATTAATATATGGCAATGGATGTTTCTTATTTACTGGTAGTTACTGGCATTCCTAACTCGTAAATATACATATAGAAACTAGTCCATATATTTGAGAGCAAAACGTTCGACTCCTTATTGGATAAGGGGGTCGGCACTGAAAGGTTTATAGCTCAAATACTTAATCGTTCGCAAGTCGATGAAACTTGACTGGGCGTTAAGTTTATGTGAAGACTTGTATGACATGTTCTTTGACATGGAGAGTGCCTGTCGAACACTAATGGTTAGTGGGAGCACACGTTACATATATGCTAATTGGATTAGTATACTCGAACCGACTCACCCTCGATTCGTCACATGGATTTCACTCTGGGGTAGTCAGTGATGGAATCGAAAGGTTGTGATAGGTATTCGTGAACCTTCGACTTGAGGATTTAGTTGGGATGTGCTTGTGACGTCAAGATGTTCATTAGAGTAGTTCGATCCTATAAACTGGGAGGTGGGGGTTAACCTCGACGTGCATCTTGACGGGCAAGTAGCAGGTCCTACTGAATACCAAGATAGAATTCTTTCTCCTATTAGTGAGCGGGTTATATGTCCTATGCAGTTATTGGCAGATGAGATCATAAGTCTTTGGCCAAAGCATTGGAGCTAGTTGTATTGAATACACGAGAGCTCGATGATCTCAATTTGCATTAACATATGCATAACGTCAAGTACAAATAGGGTTTGACTGACCGTGACCCTATAACTTGATCGGGACATTTGAAAGAAGGGTTTATACGTATACTGGTATTCACGACAGAATGGTTCTTGAATGATCCCATCATTCGTTCTCAATTGGGGTACAGTGTAGGCGGCCAGGCTGGCTAGGTAGTGCTACTACTCTTTGGTTGCTCCCATTGCTGACTGGGATGGACCTACTGAGTCGCGCAATAGGATTGACGACGGAATGAATCAAGCTTATTCTCTCATTATGAATATTAGATATTGGATATCTAATTTGGGACATTGGATGTCTAAATCGATTTATTGGATAAATTGATTTATGGCCTAATGAATTAAATATATTACTGGCTGATTAATTTAATTCATGGATATAATTATTTCTTGGAAAAATTAATTATGTTATTATGTATTTGATATGATTAATTGATTGGATTAATTAATCGATATAAATACATCGGAACGGAATCGGAGTTTATCTGTTTGGACACATGGGAGTCCGAAACAGACTGAACTTGTCCGACTCCTTCTAGATGGCCGCCCCAAGTCACCTACTCCCTCCATTGTCTTGGTCTTCACTTGGTGGGGTACTAGCTTTGTGAAAATTCAAGGGGACAATATATCACTTTTGGTAATTTTGTCAAATGGGAGGTGATTTGGTATGATATGATGAGAATATATGTGTGAAGACCATATCTCCTTGGCCATTAACTTCATCTTACGTTTTTGGATGTGTAAGGAGAGAGGAAAAGTTTTTTCCAAGGCTTCACATATTCATCATCATCTTCACAAAATATTCATAAGTTTTTCTTGGAGAAAAATATTTGTGAGATAGCGAGATTATAGATTAAACACTTAGAGTGTTGTAATCTTGTTTTTTCAAAGCTTGTACAACCTTGTTCTAGCCGTATCCTTAGAGGATAACGAGGTTTAGTCATTCCGGTCATTTCTCCAGCACATGGCAAGTAGAGACGTGGTCCTTTCGGCGTTGGATAATCTCAAAGCTTGGAGCGGATTAGATCATAGGGAAAGCAATCTAAAGCTTGGGGAATAGCTCAAGAGAAGGAATCCATTTAATCAATGTACTACAAGGGTGAGTTTCTATATCTCTTGTGTTTCGTATAATATTCATATATACGTAGCTCGATCGATCCTCGTAGGGATTCAGATCGAATTAATTTTCGTTTTACCGTTTCCGCTGGGCCTTCGTTTTAGGCAGCAAATCCCAACATGCGCATGATGTGAGCGTGGTAAGTAGGTTTCAGGCAAACCCAGGTAGGGAACATTGGACTTCCGTAAAGAATGTTCTCAAGTACTTGAGAAGGACTAGAGATATGGTTCTGATGCATGGCGGTGGAGAATTGGATGTGGTCGGATTCACTGATTCGGACTTCCAATGACAGAAGGACAATTCGATGTCTACTTCTGGATACATATTTACTCTTAATGGAGGAGCAGTATCTTGGCGTAGTGCCAAGCAAAGCGCAACTGCTGATTCCACTTGTCAGGCTGAGTATCAAGCAGCCTCAGAGGTTTCCAAGGAAGGGTTTTGGATTAAGAAGTTTCTGCGAGAACTTCAAGTGATACCATGTGCTGAGGTGCCTGTTCCGCTGTACTGAGACAACGACGGAGCTGTAGCGTAGGCCAAGGAGCCGAGGTTTCACATCAGTACCAAACACATTGAGATAAAGTATCATCTCATAAGAGAATTTGTTCGCAAGGGATACATTGTGCTGCATAGAGTATACTCACCCGACAACGTTGCTGATCCACTGACCAAGCCACTTCCTCAGATTGGCTTGGAGTGTCATCTGGAGAACATTGGTATTAGATACCATAGTATGTGGCATTGAGTGCAAGTGGGAGATTGTTAGGAGTATGCCCTCGAATGCCACTCATAGGATGTTGAGTGAGGGCATTGTACTTGTTATATGTAAATCATTATCATAAGGAAAATGGATGTTTCTTTATTTACTGGTAGTTACTGGCATTCCTAACTCGTAAATATACATATAGAAATTGGTCCATGTATTTGAGAGCAAAACGTTCCACTCCTTATTGGATAAGGGGGTCGACACTGGAAAGGTTTATAGCTCAAATACTTAATCATTCGCAAGTCGATGAAACTTGACTGGGCGTTAAGTTTATGTGAAGACTTGTATGACGTGTTCTTTGACACGGAGAGTTCCTTTCGAACACTAATGGTTAGTGGAAGCACACGTTATAGGTATGCTAATTGGAATAGTATACTCGAACCGACTCACCTTCTATTCGTCACACATATTTCACTCCGGGACAGTCAATGACGGAATCAAAAGGTTGTGATAGGTATTCATGAACCTTCGACTTGAGGATTTAGTAGGGATGTGCTTGCGACGTCAAGATTTTCATTAGAGTAGTTCGACCTTGTAAACCGAAAGGCGTGGGTCAACCTCGACGTGTGTCTTGACGAGCAAGTAGCAGGTCTTTCTCTGTTAGTGAACGGGTTATATATCCTATGCGGTTATTGGCAGATGAGATCATAAGTCATAGGCCAAAGCATTGGAGCTAGTTGTATTGGATACACGAGAGCACGATGATCTCGATTTGCATTAACTCATGCATAGCGTCAAGTACAGATAGGGTTTGACTGAACGTGACCCTATAACTTGATCGGGACATTTGAAAGAAGGGTTTATGCGTATACTGGTATTCACGACAGAATGATTCTTGAATGATCCCAATCATTCGTTCTCAATTGGGGTACGGTGTAGGCCGCCAGGCTGGCTACGTGGTGCTGCTACTCTTTGGTTCCTCCCATTGCTGATTGAGACGGACCTACCGAGTCGTGCAATAGGATTGACGACGGAATGAATCGAGCTTATTCTCTCTTTATAATTATTAGATATTGGATATCTAATTTGGGACATTGGATGTCTAAATTGATTTATTGGATAAATTGATTTACGGCCAAATGAATTAAATAAATTACTGGGTGATTAATTTAATTCATAGATATAATTATTTCTCGGAGAAATTAATTATATTATTTTGTATTTGATGTGATTAATTAATTAGATTAATTAATTGATATAAATATATTGGAACGGAATTGGAGTTTATCTGTCTGGACTGACAGGAGTCCGAAACGGACCAAACTCTTACTCCCCTTCTAGATGCCCCCCCATCACCTAACCCATCTTAGTCTTTGTCTCCATTTATAATGGGAGACAAATGACTTTAAGAGATATGTTATCTCTTATTATATAAAAAAGAGGGTTTGATGTGATGGGATGAAGAATAAAATGAAGACCAACTCTTGATTCTTGGGGACAACAGCTCACAGTTTTTGCCAGAGAAAAGAGAGAGAAACTTTTCTCCAGGTCTTCATCTTCTTCATTGTTGTTCTTGAGTTTTTTCTTGGAGAAAAATCGAGAGATTAATATAGAGATATTGAGTTATGCACTTAGAGTGTTATAATCACAATTGAAAGCTTCATCATCCTAGCTCTAGCCGTATCCTTGGAGGATAGCAAGGTGTTGTCATTCCGATAGTTTCTATGGCGCGTGGCAAGTAGAGACGTGGTATTTTCGGCGTTGGATCATCCAAGTGCTTGGAGCAGATTGGATTGTAAGGAAGTTCACCTAAAGATTGGGGAATCGCTCAAGAGAATAACACCATATACTCAACGGACTACAAGGGTATGATTCGTATCTCCCTTGTTTATTTATATTCGTATATACGTAGCTTGATCAATCCTCGTAGGGATTCGGATCGAATTAATTTTCATTCTACCGCTTTCGCTGGGCCTTCGTTTTAGGCACCGAATCCCAACAATCAACCGGGTTCATCTTCGTAGAACTCTAATGAAAACCCCGTATGAATTTCGCAGGGCAAAAAGCCAAACATATCTTACTTCCATCCTTTTGGTTGCAATGTTTTTATCTTAAATAATGGTAAAGAAAATTTGGGCAAATTTGATGCAAAATCCGGTTCCAGGATATTTCTTGGCTATTCTACAAATAGCAAAGCTCTTCGTCTATATAACATTAGAACTAATTAAGTTGAAGAAACCATCCATGTCAAATTCAATGATATGATCTCACCCCCGAGAAAGGTAGATTTTCTTGATGATGCAGGTATTCTTCCGGTCTCTCATCCCTCAAGCGAAATGGAGAATGTTTCGGAACTTCAGAAGAATATAATCGATGATTTGACGAAAGATTGGAAGCACAACAAAGATCATCCAAGAGACCTTGTCATTGGTAATATTGAAGATGGTCTTCAAAATGGAGGAGAATCACCGAGTATATTGCTCACTTTGCTTTTGTATCCGAGATTGTACCCAAAAATGTTTCTGATGTTGATGATGAAAGTGGGGTGATGGCTATGCAAGAGGAGCTCGTTCAATTTGAACGAAATAAAGTATGGAATTTAGTTCCCCCACCTAAAGATAAAATAATTATCGGAACTAAATTGGTGCATAAAATTAAGTATGACGAAGACGGTTATCCAATAAGAAATAAATCTCGTTTGGTTGCACAAGGGTATAATCAAGAAGAGGGTCTTAATTTTGAAGAAGGCACATGTGGCTCGACTCGAAGCCATTCGTTTGTTATGTGCTTTTGCATCCCACAAGAAAATCAAGCTATATCAAATGGATGTGAAACGTGCCTTTTTAAATGGTACCATTCAAGAAGAAGTGTTTGTCAAGCAACCTCCTGGTTTTGAAGATCATCAGTTTCCAGATTATGTCTACAAGCTCAACAAAGCTCTCTATGGTTTGAAGCAAGCACCTCGGGCATGGTATGATCGTTTAAGTCAATTTTTAATTGCAAATAACTATACGAGAGGTAAAGTCGATAGTACATTATTTGCGAAAATTTTAACAATGATATACTTGTATGTCAGATATATGTGTACGACATTGTTTTCGGTGCCACCAACGAATCTCTTTGCCAAGAATTTTCTAATATCATGAAGGGATAATTCGAAATGAGTATGATGGGAGAATTAACATTCTTCCTCAGGCTTCAAATCAAACAATGTGAAGATGGAATTTTCATCCACCAAACAAAATACTCTCACGATCTCCTCAAGAAATTCAAAATGGAAAGTAGCAAAGCAATTTTAACCCCAATGTCTTCCACGTTAAAATTGGATAAAGATGAAAATGTAAAATCCATGGATCAAAGGCTATATCGAGGTATGATCGGATCTCTATTATATTTAACTGCTTCTCGACCCAATATAATATTTGCTACTTGCTTGTGTGCTAGATTTCAATCTAATCCTAAGGAATCTCATTTAACTGCATGTAAACGAATTTTTCGATATTTGAAAGGGACTGTTGGTCTAGGACTATGGTATCCATCTTGTCTAGATTTTAATTTAATTTCATATAGTGACGCCGAATGTGAAACTGAACAATGAATGTGAAACTTTCTTTCCTGAATGCAAAACACATTGAACATTGAAAGGCATGCACCTTTTGTGTAAACAAATACATTATTTTCCGATGTATAGGTTGATATTGAAGCAGCCTGTGATGAATGTGCAGCAATGAAAGTACCAGACGAGGGTGAGATAATTAAATACATGATAAATATAAAGGTTACAACGTTTGTGATGTTATGTTGTATAAATATGATTGTAGTGTATTGCAGCTGCAAATTATTTGAAAGATGTTGGTTATTATGGTGTCATATCTTCATATTGTTAAAGGATATTGATAGTGTTCCGAGTAAATACTTGGTCATCACTGGTTGAGGGCCGCATCATGAGATCCCACTTTTGACAATTCTGTATTAGCTCAATTGAAAGGAATAGCTGAAGGAAATGCTAATTTGAACAATTTATGGCTCGATTTGCATTGTTATTGTTTCCCTTGTATAAAGAAATAAAGATCAGTTAGCTAAGTTATCACATGTCATAAATGAACAAAATCAGTTGTTACTACAAACGCGCGATGGTGGGAAACTGCCTTGAGCAAAAAAATAGTCATTGAGTCTTTTGTTGGGTCAACTTCGAACATGGAGGTTACTTTACTGCCTCCAGAAAAAGCAAAGGACAAAGGGAGTGGTACTCAGATTAAATCTGCATTTTAAATCAGAAAGAGAAGGCTGTCAAAGCGAAAAACAAGAAGGCGTTGTACAAACTGCAATGAAATTGCAGGACATAACATCAGGACATGCCCAAAGAATAAGGAATCATCTTATAATATTTCTATTTTTATTGCAGTATTGTAAAATTGTAACTATTTAAATCAAGTTTGTTTCTTTGTACTTTTTTTTTTTTTGCAATCGCTAGTTCATGCAGCTTTCTCATTCCATTCTTATATGCACTTGCTAAAGCTAAGTGTGCAAATGGTAGTACTAAATGTGCTTTATTATGAAATATATGTATGCATGAATGCAATTAAATTATACGAGGCATTATCCAACCCGTGCGGCACGGTCTTTGATTGAATATCTACGTGTTTTGTACGTAATGTTGGGGCAGACGGTTGAATGAGCAGATGGCAAAATTTAAATGTCTTTTAGAGAAGTTTACATGTTTTTTTTTATTGTTATTGTCCTTTTATTTTAGTCTATGAAATTAGTTATATGAAATGAGTATTTACTAACCCGTATATTGCTCCGGGGTTGTTTTTGGTTTATTCAACCCGTGCGATGCACCGATTTTATCTAAGATTTCATAGCTAAAATTTAATCATCTTGTAATTTATACTATCATTTAGAAGTTCATTTTAATCACCTTGTGAATTAGAAGGTGTATTTGCATTGTGATGTTTATCATAACATTTGTATTTAAATTAGTTTATTTTTATTGACATCAAAAGTTACAATTAAAATAGTCTCTTCATATATTTACAATTAAAAGTTACAATTAAATCCCCCTTCCACATTAAATTAAGGGGATAAGTATTATATAGTATAGATTTATTTTTATTTACATTAAAAGTTACAATTAAAATAGTCTTTTCATATATTTACAATTAAAAGTTACAATTAAATCCCCCTTCCACATTAAATTAAGGGGGATAAATATTATATAGTATAGATATGCAGAAGTATTCCACCAACTATGCACTGCAAGATATAAATAAGTATGCTAAATGTCTTGCTCGTACTAACTGGGCTTGTGAAGAAAAGGACTTGTGAAGAAAAATAAATAAGCATTGGAACATAATCATGTATGCATTAAAACCTTTAAACATAAGTGTACCCTACTAAATAAAATTAAGTGTATGATTTGACCATACTACTAAATGTACATACAGAGAGAAACAAATACGCATTATAACATCATAAACTTATTTATGTAGGGAGCTTTAGTATGAAAAAAGTATGCATAAACGTGACTAAATTATATATGCAGTATTTTTCCATTAACTATGCACTGTAAGAAGTTTATTTACGCACTACACCGCGTCTTCCTAGCACTAATTGTGCTTGTGAAGATAAATAAATGTGTATTTTAACATAATATCGTGTGCATTAAAACCTTTGAAACAAGTCTTTCCTACTGAAGAAAATCAATGGTGCAATTTGCCCATATGACTAACTGTACATATGGAGATAAAGAATTAGGCATTATAACATCATATACGTATGCATGCAGGAAGTGACTTTTAATTGTGCATCAATTTTGAATTATATACGTAGTGTATATAACTATATGTGCACTTGGTTACCAACAAGTTTGCACTAGAAACTGCATTAATAGGATAATTAATATGCACAAGTAAAAATAAAAATACATCCACATTGTAACACCGCCAAGTTATTCAGGGTATATTACAGCGCCGTGAGACTCTCTGTGGGACCCACAAGGCTATACATACGCGGAACCATGAACTTCGACCGATAAGGTCTAAACATAATGCAGTAGAAGGCAATAGAAATGATATCAAGGTAATAATCATTTCGACAAAAATACAATACATCGGGAATTAAAACCCAAGGCAACACAGGCCAAAACATCAAGTGCATCTGAAGCACTACTCGAGTGTTCATAACCATTCCAAATACAACAATACCGAATGGATAAAGTACAAGATACAAACAGAGACAAGACACAACATCACTCTTGCCCATCATATTCATGCCGACCTGGTACATGCATATCCACTCTCCTGGATCCTGAAATACATGAAAAGTATTTCTCCCAAAAAGAAGTTAGCCATCGAATAGCTAGTACAAGTATATCGACTATTAAACACAATACTTCTCGACAATAAAGTAAATGTAATCTTCATTCATCAAACTCGAGACTAATATTTCGGAATAACTAAATCTCATAGCAACTCATTTCAATACATATGTGATTAACCATGGAACCACACCAAAGACAACGGAATCCTCCAAGGCCCCGTTGGACCCTCCTAAAGTGGTTAACCCAAAGATATTCGTGGAACCGCACCAAAGGCAACGGAACCCTCCGAGGACCCGTCGGTCCGTCCCAAAGTGAATATATAAAATTACATAATTCATATACCTCACTTTCAAAGTCGAGAACGTACAATCATAAACATATAATTGCCTTCCAGACATTAGAACCAAAGTGAAAATGGTAGTCAAGCTTGGGAGATCCAAGAACGCAATTCCGGGCCTAAACTATTTGTAAGGAAATGCGATAATCAATCATCAATACTCAATTCTCAAGGAAGACTCCCGAAATCCCCCTTTTTCGATTCATAAATCTTTGGAGTATTCACATAGAGGGTGGAAATCATCCAAACCCTCTCTACTTCAAGTAATACACAAAAACATTTGTATAATAGTAAGGGAAATGTGGGTACGGGGTAGATACATCATAATCTCGAGGATTTCAAGCTTCAAAATGGATTAATCGGACGGATCTAAGAGAAATCCGCAAAAATTCCCCAAACTAGGGTTCTAAGGAATTTACCTTGATTCAGAGAGAAGAAACGGATTAGATATTGTATAATCCTTGTTATCCAACCAAAGATGATGATGGATGATGAGAAGTTGCCCTAAATCGCCTCAATATCGCCCCTCTCTCGTGCCCTCCTCAAAAGAGTAAGAAATGAGAAGAGAAATGACGAAGAATACGGCTCACCCATCATTTATACTAGGCTTAATTAGCATGCGCTAATTCATAAGTATAGAGGACACTAATGGGGTCACCCGCTAGTCAAGTAGCCTATGACCTGCGTCGATAGCGTGTGCTACCAACAGTATTGCATGCGCTAACGGCTACCATGCAGAAATTCCGAACTCACTGCCCAATTCGTTAGCGTGCGCTACTCAACACCGATAGCGTGCGTTAGCTCACGCCTAGCATGCTCTAACTGTTCGTCCAGAGAATAGAAACCAACATACTGTCACTGCCAAACCCGAGTAATTAACATGCGCTAAAGGCGAGGCTAGCGTGCACTACCGAACACAAATAGCGTGCGTTAGCTCACGCCTAGCATGCGCTAACGGCTTGCCCAGAGAACAGAACTCAGCTAGTGCCTCTGCCAAACTCGGACCATTAGCATGCACTACTGGGGAAGCTAGCGCGCGCTACCAAACAGAAATAGCATGCGTTAGCTCACGCCTAGCATACGCTATCTGCTTCAATCAATAACACTGTTGCAAAGTCCGATCAATACGAATATGTTCCGAAAGATACGAAACTCTAAAATAAACAACATCTCAATAAGCACTTATGAGAGAGACAAAACTGAAAGAACATCAAAGCCAAAAATTCATGAAAAGTACGGGTTTATATTCTCCCCCTCTAAAAAGAAGTTTCATCCCAAAACTTAAGAAATAAAAAGTTTGGGGTATTTCAATCGATCTTCTCTTCCGTCTCCCAAGTCGCTTCCTCGACTCCATGTCTCAACCATTGCACCTTATACAACGGAACGGTTTTGTGCCGGAGCTGCTTCTCACGACGTTCAAGGATCTTCACCGGCCTCTATGGGAAGGTAACATCCCCGGCTACATCAATCTCACTATAGTCGATAAAATGACTTGGATCCAGCAGGTACTTCCTCAACTGAGAAACATGAAAAATGTTATGGACATGACTCAAAGCCGGAGGCAACACGAAGCGATAAGCTAAATCTCCAACCCTGTCCAAAATTTCAAATGGTCTGATATACCTTGGACTAAATTTCTCCTTTTTCCAGAAGCAGAAAACTCCCTTTGTCGGCGACACCTTGAGTAGGGCATGGTCTCCCACTTCGAATTCCAAGGGTCGACGACGAGTATCAGCATAAGACTTCTGACAGCTTTGGGCAGTCAACAACCTGTCTCGGATAATAGAATTCTTCTCCTTAGTTTCCACCAACATATTCGGTTTTATTTCGACTAACTCCAAAGCCTCATCCCAACATAATGGTGATCTACACCGCCTACCATAAAGTGCTTCAAATGGTGCCATTTTAATCGATGCATGCCAACTATTATTATAGGCAAACTCGATCAACGGCAAATGAAGTTCCCAATCATTACTCCAGTTTAGGGCACAAGCCCACAACATATACTCCAATGTCCGGATTGTCCGCTCAGTCTGACTGTCTGACTAGGATGAAAAGACATACTCGAACTCAACTCGGTGCCCAAGGCCTGATGGATCGCTTTCCAGAAATATGACATGAAATGGCCATCTCGATCAAAAACAATAGTTTTACGGGCACCATGCAATCTCACACTCTCAGCTATCAAGGATCGGGCCAATCTCTCCGGTCCCCAAGTATCTTTAATACCAAGCAAATGTGTAGACTTGGTTAATCGATCAACGATTATCCAAATCATATTCATTCCGGCTCTAGATCTCAGCATCCCCGTGATAAAATCCTTGGAGATGTCTTCCCCCTTCCACTAGGGAATGAGAAGCGTCTTCAACAATCCCGCTGGTCGTTGATGCTCGATCTTGACTTGTTGACACGTCAAACATCACAATACGAACTCTGTGACATCTTTCTTCATATTATTCCACCAAAAATTTCTCTTCAAGTCCTTGTACATCTTACTCGCTCTAAGGTGGATTGAGTAAGGCATAGCATGGGCTTCTCGAAGAATTCTTTGTCTCAACGGCAGATTATTCAGGACACACAGCCTGCCCTGAAATCTCAAAATGCTGTCCTCATGGATCATAAAGCCAGGGTATTTTCTCTTAATTACATATTCCTTCAGTTGGGAAATCATCGGGTAACTCCACTGTTTCCCTTCGATGTCGTCAACCAAGGACGAAGTAATTTCGAGGGGACACAACGGTCCCTATACTCTTTGAAGCCAAACTTCTATACCTTGCTCGATCAAATCCTGACAAATCTTCTTCTGGGATTAAGAACCTCGAGCATCTGAAGTGATGCCGATTTGCATCTCAAAGCGTCCGCGACGACATTGGCCTTCCCCGGATGGTAAAGAATTTCTAAATCATAATCCTTAATCAACTCCAACCAACATTGCTGCCTCATATTCAACTCTTTCTAACTGAAAATGTACTCCAAACTCTTGTGATCGGTATAAATTCGACACAAAGAGCCATAAAAATATTGCCGCCAAATCTTAAGTGCGAAACTAATTGCAGCCAATTCTAAATTATGAGTAGGATAGTTCATCTCATACGGCTTCAACTGCCGTGATGTAAAGACTATCATTTTATCATGCTGCATAAGCAAACATCCAAGCCCTCGTCCTGAAGCATCACTATAAACTGCAAATCCTTCACTACCCTATGGTAAAGCTAAAATCGGCGCTGAAGTCAAATGCCTTGTCAGCTCATCAAAGCTCTGCTATCTCTCAGCAGTCCAAACAAACTTTTTTGTCTTCTGAAGTAATTGCATAAGTGGCTGAGCGAGTTTCGATAATCCCTCGACAAACCGATGGTAATACCCACCAAGACCCAGAAAGCTACGAACTTCCTTAACATTATTAGGCGGTGCCTAATCTAGCACTGCCTCGATCTTCTGCGGGTCCACACGAACCCATTCCGCCAAAACCACATGGCCGAGAAACATAACTTCCTTAAGCCAGAACTCACATTGTGAGAATTTCGCATAAAGGTGCTCGGCTCTCAAAACATCTAGTATCAAACGCAAGTGTTGGGCATGTTCCTCTTCATCTCGAGAATAAATCAAGATATCGTCAATAAAAATGACCACACATTTGTCAAGGTATCAATAAATATCTTATTCACTAACTGCATGAATACTGCTGGTACATTAGTCAGTCCAAAAGGCATGGCCACAAATTCATAATGTTCGTATCTTTTCCAGAAAGTGGTTTTCGGAACGTTGGACTCTCTCACTCGGAGCTGGTAGTACCCTGATCTCAAATCAATTTTTGAGAATACTGCGGCTCCCTGCAACTGATGAAATAAATCATCTATACGAGGCAATGGATACTTGTTCTTGATGGTCACTTTGTTTAGCTCATGGTAATCGATGCATAAGCGTAGCGAACCATCCTTCTTTCTCACAAAAAGAATAGGTGTGCCCCAAGGCAAAGCGCTCGGTCTAATGTACCATTTATCCAACAGTTCTTCCAACTGATTATTCAATTCTTGCATTTATGAAGGTGCCGTATGATAACGCGCCTTAGAAATTGGAGCCACATCAGGATCTAAATCAATAGAAAATTCTGTCTCTCGATCTGGCAGTAATCCCAGAAGATCATCTGGAAGAACATCTGGATACTCATTAACAACTGGAATCAAAGAGAAATCGACTCCATTAACTTCCGACTTCAAAGCATAACACCAATAGCCCATGCAAACTTTATTCAAGATTTTTACGGTCTTCATGGCACTGATAAGCAACTTATGTTGGCCCGATTTACATCCCAAAAATGAGTACTCGGAACCATCTTTGGTCATCGTGGTGATAACCTTAGTGCGGTAATTCATAATTGCTTGGTGACTCTCAAGTCAATCCTCACCAAGGATCAAATCCTCGCCCTCAATATCAACCACAATCAAATTCGATAACTAATCATTACCTGCTAAGCTCACTGGATAATTTCTAATCTCCCGATTCCCCACGATTCTATCCCCGTAGGCAGTTTCACAATGAAAGGATAGCAAGCAGTCATAATTTATCTTTAAAGAACGTACACAATCCAAGGAGATGAAAGAATGTGTATCACCATAATCAAAAAGTACTCAAACTAGATGAGATAGGATATGAATGGTATCTTAGGCCACCGCCGCATCAGGTTCATCTGCTCGACGCATCTCATAAACTCATGGGTGTGCCAAACCGATGCTAGAATCTGCCTCTCTAGCGGTCTGACTCTGTCCACGGCCTCTGCCATAACCCTGCTGTGACTAGCTAACTGATTGCCGCTGATTCATACTCTGATCTCTAAGTGCTGGGGCAGAAACTCGAGTATCCAGAGTTTGATCTTTTTCGGGGCAATAGACTGCCATGTGTCCCATCTGACCGCAAGTGTGACACTTCAGAGGTGTGAAGTTGCACTCCTGATTGATGTGGCATGGATTACCACAATTAAAATAGGTCACCGGGCGAGTTGAGGTTCCCGAAGCAGGACGAAAACCCCTGTTCCCTTTAAAAGAACGCGACGACTTCCCAACAAAATAGTTAGTCGACTGAGGTTTTTGAGAGTTGCCGCCCTTAGAGCCAGGAAAATTACCAGTGTCAGCTCGTATGTGGTGTTGTCGCGTGAACACAACATGTCATATGCCAAAGCCCTGTCTTGGTATTCTTTCAGAGTAGTGCAAGCAAGGTCGGCCATACAACACCGTAAATCCATACTCATTCGCATGTCGAAGTGGCGGATCTTGTCACGCTCAATACGCACCTGATTTTTTCACATGAACCAGCTGTTAGTTGTATTCCACTATCGCCTGTGAGACTGGAATGTTGTGCAGCTTAGCCTCGAAAAAGGCCGGATCCTGCTTTCTTGCACTGGCCAAGGACAATACTCAGCCTCCAGTAGCCCTTTAAATTCGTCCCATGTCGCAGCACGATCTTGCGGTTTAATTGCTTTCCACCAGGTCACGGCTTCCTTAGCAAGGAAGTACTGAGCAATAGGTACCTTTCTTGTTTCCAGACAGTCAACCACTTCAAACACTTTCTCTATTTCAAATAGCCAACTTTCCCAACCCGCTGGGTTGGTAGCACCGTTGAATGGCGGAGGATGCATACGGACCACATTCTGGAGTAAACCATCCGCTGTCGGATTAGGATTATTTAGTTGAACAGCTTGGGTCTGGATAGTTATCTGATTTGACAATTGTTAAAGAACATTCGTAACCCCAACATCTGCATTATTTTCTTGATCGGTCGACTGGTGATGTTGACTTTCGATATCGGGATGCACTGAATTAGATAAACTCGGGGTAGCCGACCCCATCCACGGCCTCGTCCACGTCCACGACTTTCAGTGTCGGGATGCACTGTACTTTCAGTTGGAATTTTACAAGTTATGTTCTATTATATTGGATTCATACATTGTGTATTGTAATGGATCATAACATAATAGAACTATATATGTTGGCCATCATTAATGTTCTTACTGTTTTGACCTTGCATAGGAATTGGATTTTCTTTGGCTAACTGTTATAGCCATAACATATGCTAAATGTACTGGATAGCATATGCTAAGCACAACAAGTTACGTACGTTAACCGTGATGGTTACGTACATAATATTGAGGATCGGATTGACTTTCGACATGTAGGGCCGAGGTACTTTCGGCCTGATTTGGATAGCTGAATCAACGAGCATTGCCTACACAACCATGAAGGTCATAGCATACGCAATGATATAGTTGTTATGTACACTAATATTAGCAATGTACGTAATGTGATTTAAGAAGTGAGGTAGTACCCTCTAAAAGGTTGTAGCGTACGCTACCAAGGAAGGATAGCGTACGTGATGTTAACATATGTTACGTAAAGAGTGTAGCTGTTGTAATGGAGAGTACAGATTATAAAGACATGTCTTGACTTTCATTTTTACACGATCCACTTCCATTTTTTCTCTCTAAAAATCATCCCTCTGCCGTAGTAATTGATACTCAACCCCTTCAAACTTGCTTTGGAGCTTCATAACTTGGATTGGAGCTTGGAATCTTGGAGATTGTGTGGATTCTTGAAGTATTTGAAGTTGTTCTTCCTCTTCAAGAGGTATATTGGCTAATATTGTGTTAATCTCGATACTATGATGTTTTTGATGATTACTTCATGTATTAATGGGTTGTTGGAGGATAACATGATTCTTGATGGGTTTTATGAACATGATTAAGAATATGATGATTATAACTTGAGGATAAATATGTTCTTGATGTTTAAAAGTACATAGATGTTATAACCATATTTCGGAAGGATTATGTTAAGCTTGTTGGATTATTAGCATAGTTTTTTTTTAAACGTGGTTATCAATGTTGATGGTGTTCTTGGAGATTATAATCATTTTAATGAGATATTATAATACGTTATGAAGTAGTTTTCATAAATTTTGAAATGATTAAGTTAATCTTGATGATAAGTCCGAGATTCTTGATGAATTGATGATTTTTGAGTGTTAGACAATATGTTGAGGTGTTAGTGATGTTCTTGAGATTATTATGATAATATCGGATGATATTATCGTAATTAGATGAATTAGTTTCTGTTTATTCTCGGTAATACTTGTCGAACCAATTGTCACGAGTTTTAAGAACATTTACTATCATATTAATTGGATCATTGAGATGGATTAAAGTTGTCAGAATTCATAGTTTAGGGCTATGATATTCGTTTGAATAGTTTGATCGATTCATGACGAATCGAGCATATATATTGCATTGAATATGATTTCAGTATCGTGGAATTGCATTATTGAATGAATTTGTATTTGATTTAGGGTTGGTCAAGCGATTGTTGATTGTCGAAGGACACCGTTCATTCACTCGAGGAAGGACTTTATTCATCCTATGTATTGAGGGAAGTTATCTTGCTTGGTTATAATGATATTGGCTCTTGTGAATGTTATACATTTCATGCATATAATGCTTTATGAATTACGATTCATATCGAGGAATTGTTGTTCGCCGTGTTGATCATTTTTGTTATGGGATTGTAATCCCAAGTTCAATATATTTCATATCGTCGATATCATTGATCGTTGTTTCACTTCGGTGAGTTCTTTTGATCCTTGTTGGATATGTTGATTATTTGAGTTTCATTGTCATATTGTATCGTGATATTCCTGGAGTCACACTTGCGTGCTGATTAGTTATGTGTAGGATTTTTAGTCGGGCACATGGTCGTGTGTCTATGATCCCACATTGGACTTTGCACATGAGATGGTTATTTCATGAGACTAATTAGGTACATTTTCACACATATATCCTGAGAATTTCGTATAAGGAATGTACATGTGCACGAACATATTTACAGGTCGGTTGTACTGTTATGTGTGTCCACTGAGCCATATTGTTGGTCGTTGATACACCATATATAATTGGGTATGTCCGATGTTTGCGATTGGTTGCTCATACAACTTAAGGGTATGTTCGACAGCCGGGATTGCTCATTCAGATCTATTATATATGATTTGTATAACATCTTGATATTTATTATCATGTGTATCTGACTGTGGTTTTGGGCGAAATACTTGTTGTTTTGTATTTCAGGTCAAGGGAATGCCAAATCACAGGGTGAAATACCTTCGTATTTTGGTGGTGAAGGGTTTGAAGGATATTCGTTTGGGGCTCGAGTCTTCTTGTTCCTAGTTATGTTAAATCGTGTACTTCATTTCTGTTGTATTGCACTTCTCCATATTTTATATTGTTTTGAGTATTTTCCATCTTCATATAGATTATACTTGTATTTTGGATCTTGTGTATTGTCGCAATTTATAGCCGAGTGTTGTATAAACTCCTCATCGGAGTGTTTGGTAATATAATGTGGTTATATTAAGTTTGTTTAATGTAGTTGTATCGGATGGTGGATCCCAACATGGGGTATAGGACACTATAATATTTCAGAGTATTACGGAAGGTGGTATCTGAGAGCAATGGTTTTGATACTGCGCATCCAAATTATTTCTCCTTATGAGTCATTGTTGATCGAGCTAGTATCAAGAAACATTTGCACCACATGTGACCTGTGCAAGTGCCTTGCCCTATAAACCAAATATGGTATGTAATATTTGTGCCATGGTTTAATTACTGGCAAGATGATGATTTGTGGAATTTATCTCTTTTGTTGATCTTGATATTCCGAGTGATGTTGTGGCAGAATTTATTTTATTGATATTCTGAGGTAATTTGCGGATTGGATCATTTTGTTGTTCCTGTTTCGACTTTGTGTTGCTATGATATTTTTTGTGGCACTTGTAGTGCAATTAAGTCGTGAAGAATTATTTTTTAGCGTGTGGGCTCGTTGTTGCTATCAACTTAGTGTGATTTTTGTGATTTGGCCATGAAGGCATGTTTGAACTGTGCTCATGATCAATGTTTGATTCTTTCAGTATGGAAAGAAATGCGAGAGGACATGTATCCGATGCTGCGGTAGAGGCCAAATCCCAAGACCACAGGCCAATACGCGTGCGAATGTGGAATAGAGTTCGGTGGAAAGTGATTCGCACTTGGAAACCGTTCACACCATGCCAAATAGCACGAGGGTGCACACGACACTTATGCATTTATGCAGGACATGATGGTCCAGATGGCCCAGATTGGTTGACCGGTGGAAATGATGCATAATGATGCCACTGTTGGCCAGCAACAAGGACCCCAACCGCTGGCTTCTGTGCATGGTGGGATCAGGGGTTGGATTAATGGCGACATCTCTCCTTATAGACCTCCAACATTTGAGGGCTCTTTTGAGCCCGCTTATATTTGTTCACCGGATCGAGCACTTCGAGAAGTTGCTTGAGATGGATGATTACATCTAGGGGAACTGAGTTACTATGGTGGCTCACTATCTAAGTAAGGGCGCCCATTCTTGGTGGATTTCCGTGAATCTATCTGATGGCTTGTCCAGTAGGGATGGATTTAAAAATCTCATGCTAGATATATATTATGCCGGCCCACTACATGATGCTAAGTTATCAGAATTGTTGAATCTAGACCCATCCGATGATGATGACATGTTGTCTATTGCCGAGAAGATTTAAGAGCTTCACCCATTTGTCTCGTTTGATTGTACGGACAGAAGCTGTAGGTTGAGACCTTGGATGATGATGTAGTTACATAATCATCACTACAGGACTCTACCCTAGTTCATTGAGAAAGCTCTCGAGTATGAGCTTACTGTGAAAGATATTTATAGAAAGCAGCCATGGTCTCTAATAAGAGATCAAGGAACCAGAACTGACCTGATGGTAGTCAGGGAACGTTCAAGAAGCCCCAAGATGGCCTGGCTTTTTCTGACAGCCACCCTTGGCGTCTAAACCTGTGGGATCATAATCCCGAGCCACAAGTTCGGCCATTGTGTGATTTACCTATGGGATTAGGATCATGTTAGATCCAAATGCTCGAGTCCGGCTATTTAATGCCATACCTGTGGAGGTGTTGGACATCGTGCTTGTTTTTGTATAGGCCAATTTGGACGTACTCCGATGGTTTCACATGCTCTAGTACAGTCTATTGTTCAGGACCGTACCACTCCGTTCATTTTCTATCAGACTATGAAAGTGAACATAGGTGGAGGTTTGTGCTTGGGGTCGAGAGACATTTTATATCGAGTCTTGGTGTTTGGCTAGAATGGCATAAGAGTGATGTGTTGTGTGTAATGTGTCCTTGGAAGTGAATTAAAGTGAATGGTTGGGTCGTGGACCTTGTGTTTTCTGAACGGATTTGTATTTTTGAAAAATAAAACTTTGGGCTGTGACCCTAAATGGATTTCGATAAATTAAGAACTTTTCAATCGCAAATGTTTTCAAAACTCCCGAGATCCTGAATCAATTTTCAACTTACCAATGGTTTCCTTTATATTTTATCCTTTGAACTACTTTATCCAAATGAAAAATCTCGGGAAGTCTTTCGTTGTATTCTCGGAATGTGTTTTGTGTGGCTCGTATTTGCACTTTATACTTGTACTAGCAAAACATTGGAGTTTTGCTAACCTGCGAGTATTCGGGGGGTGGATGTCTGTTCCGCGTCCAGGTACATGCAAGTTTTGGGAGCAAAATAAAGAATCGGTGCGAAGGATGATGGAAGACGATCGATACTAATCACATGAAGGCCAGTTTTGGGTGCAATCAGTCGGAGTTTGTTGTATGGTCTTTTCCGTTCTCGCACTTTTGGTTTGTGAGTGTATTTTACCCTTGCATGGGTATTAGTCCGGACAGAGTTATGTATATTAGAGTTGTTTGATAATGATGTAAGACCAAATCAGTCTATTGATTTGTCATTCTATCACGTCGGTATGTAATGTATTGTGTTGTTTCGATGTCTATCCTGGTGAATCCTCACGGAGAGGGTCTGCGACGTGTAATATTCCCGGTTAGATTCTGGGGGTGTTACATTTATGGTATCGGAGCTTAGTTTGGGGAAACCTAGGCTTTCGGGTCGAGTTGTGTGTTGTCAAGTCTTGTCTTGTCAAATTTTGTCTAACTGAGTCGTGTCGCGACGCGTCGTCTGTGATGTCGGCCGTGATTAGTATCAAGGTGCAGCCATCATCTTCGTGCGATTTGTGGATGTAAGTCTCCCTACTTCATGTTATGCTCGAGATAAACGAGCTAGTTGGGTGATTCAGTATTTCGGAGTATAGTTTAAATGTGAATTATGATTATGTGGCCTATGCTTGTTTGACTCTCGTATTGTGCTAGAATGAAAAGTGGTGTAGGTGTATATATATGTATATATATATATATACCGTTGCATGAATCGTTTTTACAGGAGTAATGGCCTTGGTGTGGTTACACAAGGAAAATTTAACAATGTGATATCCTAAAGCTTTAAACGTTTTTTTAATTTAAAACATCCTCCAAAGGAGGAAAAAGTTTGATTTTTGTGTGATGACCTCAAGGTCGAATTTTTTTTTTTGGGGAATTCAAACTATCGATATTTCATTTTCATCTTGCATTATAAGTTTTCAAAACACGATTTTTAAACTCAAATGTGGTCTACAAAATGTACTCAAGACGTGACTCTCGCTTTTGACTTTTCGGTTTCATGGTTGTTAGTCAAGAAGTACGTGATGATGTTCTCATTGTTGGGCCGTAGTGCCCAGTTTTGTGATTAAAATAGTGATGTGAATGCTAAGTCGTTCGGTATGTATGAGTTGAGATTGCCCTCTTTATTGAGAGGTGAGATTTTGGTTTTGAATGATAATTGTCTTTTGATGGTTGCTCGTGAGGTGTTGTGATTATGTGAATCAGTGGCATTTAGATTCGTATATTGTTGTTGTCTATTTGTAACCTGCGGTTCTAGTAATGACGTATATATGTTCGCAATCATGTTGCTGAATTAGTTAGCGCACGCTAAGTATGAGGCTAGGGCGCGCTAATGTGGCATGAGTAACGCACGCTAATATTTGTTGTAACGCGCGCTAATCAGCCTGGGCAGAGGCTATGGAACCGCATTTTTAGCCGTCAGTTCTATCTTTTGCGGTCAATCATCTGTGACTGTATTCTATGTGTGTTGTCTAGTGATGACAACTGTTGTGTGTGAATATATGTTAGGACTTTTCGTAGTGCTAGGTGATAATTGATTGTGTTTTTAATGAATTGATAAATTATGTTTGCTGCGCGTGTGTTCGAAAAAGCTTTCCTGAAAATTATATAAACTTGTGCAAGTTGTGGAACAAGGTAACTTCGAAAAAGTTTTGACGGTTCAATTAATCGGCGGCTTCGTGTGGACCTTGAAAACTATTTGGAATTGACGAGCCGGCCTAGAATTCTCAAATAAAACCTCGACGGTAAGAGTTGTTTTAAAGTACCTTTGGACATTTTGTAAAATGTTACCATCGTTGATTTTTGTGTAGTGTTGAGAGGATTTTCGAAAATGATCTTTAACGTATGGTTTTATTTTCAAATAATTCGAGTGCATGATTTTCAAAAATCTTTCACACCATAAAAATAATTATATCTCAAAATCCAATACGATTTTTATTTTCAAAAATATATAGTGGAAGATGAAAAATCTTACTCGATTTAAACTTCAAACTCGGATTTGGAAAAGTTTTCTGTACTGAGCCAGTTATTGTGCATTGATCTTGAATCACTCCAAAATGATTGATGATTGGTGGAAATGTTTAGTGCATGTACGAATGGTTTGATGAACTTGCGTGCTTACCTTGTTTGTTATTAACGATGATGATGATGCATAGTGGCATGCTGATTTTGATAATGCCAGTTGCAAGGAAATATTGTTTTGCAAATAATTTCAAAATGAGGCGGTTAAATATTTTGTTTACAAGTTTCAATAAAACAGCCCGAGGTACAAAAAAAATACTTTCAAAGTTTTATTTTGAATAAACATACAAATCCAACGATTTTCAAATGATATCATTTAAAAGGATACCTCACGAATCTTCTTATCAAGTTGCTATTAATTGATTTATGTGATATGTCGTGCTGAGTTGGCACTTTAGTACATTATTTCGCGAGGTTGTGCCATCGTATTGAGTGAGTATCCGCTTGGTATGCCGAGGGGCATAGGACGCGGTCCTGACCGTGGTACAGTGGTCATGAAGATCAGATGCGGGACTAAGAGAACATTGCCGGGAAGGTTGCTATTCTAGTTCTTCATTCTCGTTGTTTAGGTTTCGGGGACGAAACCTCTTTTAAAGGTGATATTGTGTAATAGCCCTATTTTTTCACTTTTGTGTTTTCAACTCTATCGAATTGTTTGTGTTCGTTGATATTTTATGAACTTGTTCTATTCTTCACTTTTTTTTGTTCGAATGAGTTGTGGTATTGTTTCGGATTAATCCGTTTGTCATTGTGACTTTTTTCCGAATTCGGTTCCATTCCCGTAAATCTTATGCAAATTAATATCTTGTAGTTTTACCAGATCATCTATTGTCTTGAGTCGAGGCATGAACATCGGAATTGCTATTCGAATATTTTTTAGTTGTTCGTTGTGCTTCAAATTTGGTAGTTCGACCGTTGTTGTTTCGATCGTTTGTTATCTGGTTTTTGTTGATCTTGTATCGTGATTTTTGAGCGTTTGGATCACTTCGTAATTTACTTAAGTTCGGGAAATTAGCTTCGTATTCGATCTTCCAAACCTTGAGTTGTTGGGATTTCGTATTTGTTCAGGGATCAACTTGTGTTTTGACTGATGTGCTGTTTGGGTTGGTCAACCATATTGATTTTTGTTCGTTATGTTTTGTTATCATCCTGGCGTAGCGATATGGATGGTAGCAGCTACGTACTGCATGTGATTTGTTGATGCTTGTCGGCAGCAGATAACATGTGTTATCTGAGAATGTCTTGTGTTGATTGTTTCATGTTTTAAGTTTCGGGACGAAACTTATTTTTAGGGGGGTAGAATGTAATACCCGATATTCTCGTTTCCGGTTATTTTAGAATTTTTGTCGGTTGAGCCGGTTATTTTGTTCTGTTGGCGATTACTGGAGTTTTCCCCTATGTTAGGTACGGCATGGTGTGCCGTGTTGTGAGATTTTCGTCGGGTGCGACTTATCATTGCATAAGTCGAGCTAATCGTATGTCGTATTTCATTATTGTTCGTCTCCTTCTGGATCGTTGTTGTGGTTCTATCGCAATTTTCGGATTGTGTCAGAACCGTTTTACAACCTGAGATTTTTTGGCTGAACCTATACAACACGTCAGTGAAAACGGCTGAGCCTTCCGCCGTGTCCTGTGCCTTTTGCGAAATGGCGCTGCTAAGAACCGAGTCCTGCGCCGGGTGTCCGTGCGTTTTGGCCAGGTTAGCCCTATGCCGAGACACGGCTGAGACACCCGCACCTGTGTTTGCACCGGGTGATGCACCGTGTCGGACACGGTCGAGACACACGCGCAAGTGTCTTGCGCCGGGTGCTGCGCCGTGTCGGTCAGGTCGCGCACTGTTCCGCAACACAGAGGTAAACACGGCGCTAGTTGGGCCGTTTGTTGCGCCGTGTTCCGCACAAGTATAAATATGACTGAGCAGTCATGTTTGCACTCGTTTTTCATTTCCCTTCTTTCTTGTCCGCAGCTGGGGTCTTGGAGAACTCGAAGGCATGTTGCTAAACTATGAATTCACGAAGTTCTGGAGTTCCTATCATTGACTATTCATTCCATAACCTCTTTTGATCGAGCGAATCAGGGTAAGTTTTCCTAAAATCTTAGTTTTGGGAAATTTGGGGATTTTGTTTGATTTCGTCCGTTCGATCCGTAGTAACCTAGATTAGTGATGGACTATTGATTATTAAGTTATATTCTACCAATTTTCTCGTTGTTCCATGGTTTGATTCGTTGTTTTGTTGAGTTCTTAATCGACGCCTTGAAGGTGTCTAGTAGAATGTCATAAAGGGGATTAGGGCGTTCTACGATTGTTCTTCCTTGTAAGATCGTTGATTAATGATGATATGATGTTTGGGCCAGGTTCCTTGCGAAGAACTCGAGTCGGAACTCTTTCGTTCGTCATTTTCTTCAAGCTTCCCGATCGATCGTGTTATTAGTGTTTCCGCCCGGAGAATTGTAGGTGTTCGAGGTTTCCCGATTGAGCCGTGTGTAACACCCCAAAGTAGACGGATATTACAGTGCCGTGGACCCCAGAGTGGGACCCACTAGGCGGATGAAATTAATGAATTACAAAAATATACATGTAGTACCGAACTACATTACATCATCAACTACTCCGATGAGGAGTTTCAAGTACAACACACCCAGGAAAATACAGAATACATGTATATATCATATGAAGATAAAATATACAACACTGAATGAAATGAGATCCAAATGGAACTGTAGCGGAAAAATACATAATAAGGAAATGTGAACAAATGGGTAGACTGGGCCCCCCTACTAGTATCACTAAGACTCCTCGCCGTCAACGTTCTCTTCCCGTGCCTTTGCCTTGCCATGACCTGAAAACAATATTCCCCAACGGGTTCAGTTACATAGAACAACAATCCTCAAGAGTTGAACAATCACCATAATTACATATCTTAGTTATGAAATCAAGCCGAAGAGGGGCATCATAGTACGCCCGTAATGGTATGTGCAAGTGCACAAGACAAGTGTCCAGACACACCCGCCCTTGTACCTAATTAGTCTCACGGAGGAAACTTTACCGTGTGCACAGTCCATTGTATCGGTGAACCCGATCACATGACCAACGCGTGCCCGACTAAAAATTCCACAAATCTCCACCCGGCCACGCCATATGAACCCAGAGGGTCACATGAACGAAAATGACCATAATGAATATCAATGGATAATAATTCGACAAGGGTCAAGAATGACTCACCGAGATTAATAAATGATGAAATGAATGATAACTCACCGAATTAATTTGAACCGTCTTTCTTCGTGAAATGAAGGACTAGTTTGATAATTACAATTATCAACATGAATAATATACTATGAATGAATTATGAATATGAATGAACAACAAAGAAAGGAATGATTATCCTTTTAACTGAGTAAGAATTAACTTACACAAATACCGGTGAAGAAATGTCCTCTCACGAACAAACGTCCCTAATGAAGGTATCGGTCGATCGAACAACTTTGAATAACACAATACCAACAACTCGCTTAATATACGCATCAATAGCGATCATAATCAATTCAAGAGGTCGATACAACAAATCCAAACTCATTGGGGTATTTCGACAAACACCTTGTAAGCAATCTCCCATTGTATCGAAAACCAACCTCAAATGAATGATCCAATCCACCAAAACACCATCAATACAATCGATAATCCCATAGGAATACTTGAATCGATTTTACGATAACATTAAATTGCAAATCCTAATTCCAAGTCAACCTTCAAAGTGTTCTTGAGTAAAATCTCCAACAATCCGATAATAACTCATAAGAACTCATAATCATACGTATATCCATCACAAATCATGATTTTATCATCCAAAGCATCAAGTTACAACTCAAAAATCAAATCCAAGGTTGAAGAAATTACCTTGGATTAGGATGAAGAATCCATGAATATGTTGTTAATCCACACCACAACTTGAAGAAGATGAAAATCTCTGAGTTTTGATGATGTTAAAACACCCGAAAATCGCCCACCAATCGCCCAAGGAGGAGAGGAAGAAGGAAAGTGGTGAAATGAGTTTGTTCTTCACAACAAATGCAGAAATAGAAAAATCTGTACTGTGTGCCGCGGCACAGGGCCAAAAATCTGCCCAGGTGCTCGGCTGTGTGCCGCAGCCCGGCTAGCAGGGGCCGCGGCCCATGGTACAGGTGGGTCTGCCACCATTTTCAAAATGTGTGTGCCGCGGCGCACACTCCCTTGTGCCGCGGTGCACACCATTCGGGTCCAAAAATGACGAAAAACGACCCGTGAAGAGAATAAAAGTAATAGGATTCAATACTTGGGAACAATAACACGAAATGGAAGTGCAGAAACCCCAAAACGGTGGTTCCAAGCAATGATTACAAGGGTTTGCCTAACAATAGCACGATTTAAACAAGGAGGAGATTTGAAATGACATGAACTCCAATATCAGCATCGACTAATGAAGCAATTATAACAATCAAGATAATATTCTTGTCTCGATTCTCAAACAAGGTTGAAATAATGAACGATATCGATATACGACTCAACATTAGTTCGAACGGTGAACACTAATGAATGAATGTGAATGATGAATGGTTATTAATAAGTGAAAATTTTTACAGAATGATGATTAACTGAATGAGAACGAATGAATTTACAATCGGGTATTACATACTCCCCCCTTAAAAATAGTTTCGTCCTCGAAACTAAGGGTGAGACAAATCGGGATAACTCTTCCGCATATTATCCTCGGTTTTCCAAGTAGCCTCTTTGACTCCGTGTCTCGATCATTGAATTTTAACCAAAGGAATCGTCTTGTTCCTCAACTGTTTGATTCGCCGCTCTAAGATTCGTATGGGATGTTCGTCATACGTATGATCATCCGCTATCTTAATTTCAACAAACTGAAGTATGTGACTAGGGTCGGCAAATACTTCCGCAACTGAGAGACATGATATACGTTATGAATTCGGCTCAACGCCGGAGGTAAAGCCAATCGATAAGCCAGATCGCCTACTCGATCCAAAATCTCAAATGGTCCAATGAACCTCGGACTCAACTTCCCCCATTTCCCGAAACGGAAGATGCCTCAACTCGGGGATACCTTGACCAAAACATGGTCACCTGTCTCTAACTCTAGTGGTCGACGATGATTATCTGCATCTGAGTTTTGTCTACTATGAGCGGTCAACAAATGACTCCTGATCAAAGATGCCTTCTCGTGGGTGGCTATAAGCATATCGGTCTCGGTGCCAATTGATTCTGATAAGTCATCCCAACACAAAGGAGATTGACAACAACGACCGTATAAGGCCTCGTAAGGTGCCATCTTAATCGAAGCATGCCAACTATTATTGTATATGAACTCGATTAACGGTAGTTGGGCTTCCCAATCATCTTTCCAATCGAGGACACATGCCCTCAACATATCCTCCAATGTCTGAGTAGTTCGTTCTGATTGTCCGTCGGACTGAGGGTGAAAAGTTGTGCTGAAATCAAGCTTAGTTCCCATGGCACGATGAACTGATTTCCAAAAATGTGACACGAATTTCCCGTCACGATCAGAAAGATACTCTTAGGAGTACCGTGCAATCTCACTATCTCCTTGATGAACAACTGGGCAAGTCTCTCGGGACCCCACGTATCCTTAATCTCAAGAAAATGAGCTGACTTAGTTAAACCGTCCACAATTACCCAAATTGTATTCATGCCACCACGACTCGTCGGAAACCTCGTGATGAAGTCCATTGAAATATCCACCCACGTCCACTCTGGAATAGGGAGCGATTTCAGCATACCCGCCGGTCGCTGATGTTCTATCTTGACTTGCTGACAGGTTAAACATCTTGAAACAAATTCTGCGACTTCTCACTTCATATTACTCCACCAGTAATTTTGTTTCAAGTCTTTGTACATCTTGCTAGACCCCGGGTGAATGGAATAAGGGGTAGCATGAGCTTCTCTCAAAATCGAGTTTTTCAACACATCATTCACCGGAACGCATAACCGGTTTTGAAATCGCAAAAGTCCATACTCATGGACCACAAATCCAGGGGCTTTCCCCTGAGTCACATCATCTCGAGTGCACAACAAAAATGGGTCGCCTTCTCAAGTGGCGATGAAATCTCTAACGTACAAATTTGCCCTTGTACTCACCGTAACCAACCCTCGATCTCGGGTCTTAGGAATTCCTGTTGAAGTTCCTTCTGAACAGTTAAACGAGCAAGCATTTGTTCGTGAACGGACTTACGACTCAAGGCATCGGCGACAACGTCCGCCTTGCCCGGGTGGTATAGTATCTCAATATCATAGTCTTTTATTAGTTCCAACCACCGCCTCTGTCGTATATTTAACTCCTTCTGAGTAAATATATATTTCAAACTCTTATGATCGGTGAATATCTGACAGGTGACGCCATAAAGATAATGATGCCAAATCCTCAACGCGAGCACCACAGCTGCTAGCTCCAGGTCGTGGGTCGGATAATTAACCTCATAAGGTCTCAATTGCCGTGAAGCATAAGCAATAACTTTCCCGTTCTACATTAATACACATCCAAAACTCACTATAAACCATGAATCCTTTCGTCCCTTGCGGTAAAGAAAGGACATGTGCTGAAATTAAACGGCTCTTGAGTTCATCAAAACTCTATTGACACGCGTCGGACCATGTGTATTCCTTATCCTTTCACAAAAGGTTAGTCATGGGTTGAGCGATTTTAGAAAATCCTTCCACAAATCGTCGATAATAACCAGCTAATCCGAGAAAGCTTCAGATTTCCTTAACATTCTTCGAAGGTTGCCAATCTCGGATAGCCTCCATCTTCTGAGGGTCGATACGTACTCCGTATGATGAAATCACATGTCCGAGAAACGTCACCTCGGACATCCAGAACTCACATTTGGAGAACTTTCCATAGATTTGCTCTCGTCTCAACACGTCGAGAACCTGATGAAGGTGAAATTCGTGCTCCTCTAGGTCACGAGAATATATCAAAATGTCGTCTATGAAAACAACCACGAAACGGTCTAAATAGTCGATGAAAACTCGGTTCATCAACTCCATGAATACAGCAGGTGCATTAATTAACCCAAACGGCATTACCACGAACTCGTAATGCCCACAGCATGTTCGAAACACCATCCTTGCGATATCCGACTCTCGAATTCGCAACTGATGATACTCAGATCTTAAATTAATCTCTGAAAATACTGAAGCTCATTAAAGTTGATCCAAGAGATCATCGATGCGGTGTAGGGGATATTTATTCTTGATCGTCACTCTGTTCAATTCCCGATAATTAATACACAAGCGAAATGAACCGTCCTTTTTCTTGATAAATAATACCGGTGCTTGTTGCGATATTTCTTGAACGCAAGTGTACGTTATCGTATACAAGTAATAAAGTGATGAGTGAGTATCGTTCCCACGAGGACTGAATCACTAACTACCGATTTTTATGTATTCTAGTTTTATTTGAACAATCGAACTTTGGTTTTGCAATTAATTACTAAAAGAATTAATAAAAGACTAGACAGTAAAAACGATTGCTTGAAGAAAGAGAATCAAATGATGAATAAGTCTAGGATTCTGAATCTACCTTGGTTTATCCGAATTTACTCTCGATTATCTGAAGTTAATGATTTTCCCAATTTATTGAAGGCGAAGATTGCTAATATACTCTACCGCCTCTCCCGAGGTCAATAGATTTTTCTAAAGGCGAATAACGCACTCTATCCCTAGGTGAATTGATTCGTCAATAGGCAAAAAGCATAAAATCTCCAAAAGGCCACGTAGTTCCTATTAGTATATTCCTATCTCACAAGATAAAACGGTCCTCACCAATAGTTCCTCACCAATTCTCCTCTCCCGATTCGAATTGAATGATTAAAACAATACAACTATTGGCCCGATAATTGAAAGCATTAAACACGATTGGGAAAACTCAACAAAAAGGGAATTAAATAGATAATCTCAAGCAAATCCGTCAAAACATAGGTTTCATCAAAATCTTAGATTAGGGTTTTAGCCTGACATGCTAACTACTGAAAATACAGAATTAATAAATAAAAGCATGAAAATCAAACGCAGATGAAGAGCTCGGATTCCTCCGTTCTTCTGGCTTCCGCCCTATGCCCTTGATATCTTCTGCTTCTTTCGTCTGTGATAATCTTCTGTGTTCCCCCTTTTCCCAAGCCTCCACGATGATTAATTAGGGTCTTAAACACTTATTTATAGTTCTCAACAGTCTCCAAATCGCGTCCGAGTGAGTAGGTCGAGAACTGGCTTCAAAACGGCCCAAATCCGCGGGGAGCACACCAAAACCGCCTTGTGTGCCGCGGCTCACTTAATCTGTGCCGCGGCACATAGCATGTAATTTAAAACCTGGGCGCTGGGTGTTACGTGCAGGCGCGGCTCACTGGATGTGCGCGGCACAGTCTGATCTACTCTGGTGCCCGCTGGTCCTCTGCGTGTGCCACAGCCCTGCTGCCTTGTGTCGCGGCTCACGGCAAAAATTCGCCGTTTTCGCCCGTTTCGCCTCGTTTTAGCTTCCGGACTCCAATCTCCTGACAAACATACAAGATTAAGGCATTAAAAGCTCATTTAAGCAAATATACTCGCCAAAATAATACAAAATAATGATAAATAAGCGTATAAAAATACGCCTAACAAATACCCCCAAACTTAAGCCTTTGCTTGTCCTCAAGCAAAAACAATTAATTTCAACAAAAGAATATCGTGAATAATCATGCAAATCATAGTGCTCAACCTAATCAATACTATCCTGAAATTCTCTCTGAATAATACGAGTATTGTAATAGCGGGCTACACTCAGAACACTGATTCCACAAAGTAACCAAGTTCAGTCCTAATCACTCGTTCATGAAGAAAATCCAGCTCAAAGATTAACAAAAGTGAATCAAATCGACCGTCAATATGAAAGGTTAAAATAAACAAGCTAGTTCGCACCGTTCCACAGTCTAATGGCAAAATTTTCACGAGTTTCATAACAAATAACCCTCGGACAGTATTCCCTTATATATATGCTCAAGAAATTGATTCGAGTTGACCACTAGGTTCGGATCTTGGGATGTTTCATCGGGATAATCCTAGGGTGGAACTTCCATTCTCATGTATTGGGAAACCGTTTGACGTAAAAGACACTCATGGGGCACATGGATGCTTCTAGTTACTAAGTTTCCCTCCACAGCGGAGAAACAACTCGAATAGCTAATTCCCGCATGTCCGAATTAAGGTCGCTGTTTTACGCGAGAGTAAACAACGGGTCACGCGAGTACCCCCAGTTACTAGGCTCCCTATCATCGGCACATGTGAAATTTCTAAATCACTAGTCTAATCAGGGTCATCGTTTTACGCCAGAGTAAACAACGGGTCACGTGAATACCCCCAGTTACTAGACTTCCCATCATAGAACAAAAATATCTCGACTTTTGGGAAAAACTGACCGACTCTAAACTCAATCTCAGTGCCAACACGACTTATGTAACTGGACGACTAGCTAACCGAAAAAATGTAACCAAACGTATCGACGGTGATTTTAAAACACGTATGCATCCTCTCTTATCCGCCAAGACCTCTACAATCACGAAAAAAATTTCGGACCTAAATGAAAACTTAGTAGAAACAGAAATCACTGACTACAACCCGGCTAAAACTCGACCGTTTCTTCAGAGAGAAAAACAGTGTCGTAACATCAGCATTACACAAATAGAAGCACGAAAAATTCATGAGTAATAGTAAAATCATGACAAGCAAGGCTATCGACAAAAATAACGAAAATTAATGAAAAGTGCAACGAAATAAGTACAGCAATAAATGTAGCGACAGAAAGTAAACCCCCCCCCCCAAAACTTAGGACGTACATTGACCTCAATGGACAAAATATAATATGCAATAGAATAAGAAGGTCAAGTACTCCCCTCCAGTCCTCTCACGAGCTGGAGCCGGCATCATCCGGTGAGGAGGGTGGTGTGGCTGGCTGAGCAGGTGCAATAAATGGCCCGTCTGGGTGCATGATATGGGCCGTCCATGCAGCTAGGTGCTCCTAGTGGTAGGCATCCCTCGCTGCTAGATGCCTCGCCTCTCGTCAGTTGGCCCGGCGGGCCTGCTCTCGCATCTCACCCCTGACGGCAACAATAATGCTCTCTCTCTCTCCTCATATCCTCCCTCAGCCCGTCGAACATCGCCTGCAATCTCTCACTGTCGGGCGGCGGGCCGGCATCTGCCTGCCCCTGTGTCAGCAAAAGAGGCTCGGGGGACCCCTTGTGGGCCTCATCCAGTAGAAATCCTCTCCCACGAGCGTGCGCCGGCGCTCCTCCCCACTGGTCAAAATGTGAGATGATGCGGTGGTCGATCGGGGCCTGGGGAGCCAGCATCGGCTCGTCGTCCGACCACGTCAGCCCCGACTGCTGGCACAGAGCGCAGATAAGAGAGGGGTGCTTCAACCCTGTCTTGGCCCCTCCCTGAATACACTGGAATATAGATCGGACCAAGAGAGGGGCCACATCGAATCGCAGCCCGGATGTGATAGCATATAGTGTCCGGGCGCGGGAGAGAAAAACAGTGCAGATCTGAGAGGTGGGGTCTATACGAGCACAGATAAAATATATCCAGGCACGCCCGAGCCGACTGCGGCGCGAGCTCTTGAAGTGGAAAGTGGAAGAACCCGGTGCGCGCCGCTCCCAGTCGGAGTCGGGCTGCGTAATAGTCTCGAGCAGAGCCTCCTTCGTGAGTCTAGCCATAACTCGGTCATAAGCCGTCTCATCTACCACCGGCAGCCCAAACAACCTCCGAATAGCAGCTGTGGAATAATCAACCGTAATACCTCGGACATCGACCTGAGTCCGAGTGTCTGACTGCTGCAACATCTGGCCTGCCCGAATGTGCTTCAATAGCGCGCTGGCATAGAACTCCTGCACTATCAAGATCACCGCTGGCTCGGGGGGTGCAGCAAAATGGGCCCACCCCATCTCATATATCATGGTAAGCAGTTCCCCGTCTTGGGGGATGGAGTAAATCCCCTCTCCGGGATAAGAGGTCGCGGCCGAATCTTCTCGTTGAAGATTTTGTGGATCTCCGGGTTAGAAAACTGGTGCGCCTCCGACTCGGCGCGACTACGAGAGGTTTCCGCTCGAGTGGGGGATGACTGAGTCCTGGCCCTCTTGCTCAGCTTTTTAGTCCTAGCCATAGTGAGTACTGAAAAAATTTAAACAACGAAGTTTACTTACTCAAACAATAACGAGAATAATCATCACTCGGCTAAGGATATCCGGCCGTAAATCAGAAATTTTACGAGATAGCACAACCGTGAGAGAAAATTGAAATTGAACCGTAACGTTTAAACTAGACGTATGGGTTGGGGTTGCTATAATTCCAGAACGAATACGTTGCACATAGATTCAAAATATTGCCTTAACACAGAAAATTTTTCATTCAGACATTTCATCAAACACTTAAAGGGCAAGAGTTCACTTGAAGAACAAATATGATAATAGCTCGATTAAATCCCCAAGAAAAAAAACATGACTCATTCACCATCAAAAACGACATATTCAATTCATTCATAATCCAAAATAATCATGAAAAATCAACCAAAAACCATCATATCCTCCACTTAACCATCATAGAACTTTTGAAAGAAAAATAAGCATATTCAACCATCAAATGCATAACACAACTTCACATTTAAATTCATAGAACAATTTGAGATTAGAAATTTGGACATACCTTGCTTGGATTGTGAAAAGTGCAAGAAAATTGCAAGAAGGAGAAGGGAGGAGGATGTCGGCTGATCGCGCGCAAGGGAGAGGAAAGGGAAGGAAAAACTTACCTGGGTAGTTCGGCCGAATGAGAGTTATAAGATACCTGGGCTCTTCAAATTCCGCATGGTGTGCCGCGGCACAGCTCAAGTGTGCCGCGGCACAGAGTAAAGTCCCTTTTTACCTGCTCGTATGTTTTGTCGTGGGCCGCGGCTCAGCTTCCGTGTGCCGCGGCTCAGGGCTCATGTGTGCCGCGACTCAGTAATGTTGTGCCGCGGCACAGAGTACAGAAAGTTTAGCTCTCCCTTTTGATTTATGTGTGCCGCGGCTCACAACCCTTGTGCCGCGGTTCAGGCATAAATTTCTCCCCTTGGACTTTTCCTGCACAGAATTTTAAGAAGAACACGTCAAGAGCGAGAGGTAAAAGCAAATCAAAGCACAAAAATATGAAAAATAAAAAAAAAATTCCAGAATGCAAGAAAAATACAGAAACTCAAAAATCTACAACTACGAACTCGGGTTGCCTCCCGAGAAGCGCTAAGTTTATAGTCTTCAGCCGGACCTATTAAAAATCAGTTCGCTTTTCGCAAACTCCATTTGATCTCCGCCCCGTTCATCGAACCGTTAATATGGTTTTTAAAATTTTGAGACATACGTGTTTTCAAATCGCCGCCCATATGTTTGGTTATACTTTTCGGTTAGCTAGTCGTCCAGTAACATAAGTCGTGTGGGCACTTAAATCGAGTTTAGAATCGGACAGTTTTTCCCAAATAGTCGAGTTATTATTTGTTCTATGATGGGAAGTCTAGTAACCGGGGGTATTCACATGACCCGTTGTTTAATCTCGCGTAAAACGACGAGCCTGATTAGACTAGTGGTTTAGAGATTTCGCATGTGCCAATGATGGGAAGCCTAGTAACCAGGGGTATTCGCGTGACCCGTTGTTTACTCTCGCGTAAAACAGCGACCTTGAATCGGACATGCGGGAATAGCTATTCCAGTTGTTTCTCCGCTGTGGAGGGGAACTTAGTAACTAGAAGCATCCATGTGCCCCATGAGTGTCTTTTACGTCAAACGGTTCCCCAATACATGAGAATGGAATTCCACCCTAGGATTATCCCGATGAAACATCCCGAGATCCGAACCTAGTGGTCAACTCGAATCATCTTATTGAGCATATAAGGGAATACTGTCCAAGGATTATTTTTGATAACGAAACTCTTGAAAAATTTTCCAATAGACTGTGGGACTGGGCGAGTTAGCTTGTTTATTTTAACCCTTCATATTGGCGGTTGGTTAAATTCATGCTTGTTAATCTTTGAGCTTGATTTTCTTCATGAACGATTGATTAGGACCGAAAGTGGTTACTTTGTGGAATTAGTGTCCTGGATGTAACTCACTATTACGATACTTGTATTATTCTTTGAGGATTTCAGGATAGTATTGATTAGGTTGAGCACTATGAGTTGCACGATCATTCACGATATTCTTTTGTTTGAAATTAATTCTTTTTGCTTGAGGACAAGCAAAGGCTCAAGTTTGGGGGTATTGTTAGGCGTATTTTTATACGCTTATTTATCATTATTTTATATTCATTTGAGGTCTAAATCTGCTTAAATGAGCTTTTAATGCACTATTGTTTTATGTTTGGCAGGAAATTGGAGTCCGAAAGCTCGAACGATGGAAAACGGGCGAAAACGACAAATTTTGGCCTGGGGCCGCGGCACAGACCAAATGAGCCGCGGCACACGAAGATGGCCTGAAAGTCCCGAGCAAACTGTACCCTGAGCCGCGGCACAAGGATGCTGAGCCTCGGCCCAGAAGAAAAATATCGCGCCCAGGCATAGGCGCTGAGCACCATGAGCCGCGGCACAGATTAAGTGAGCCGCGGCCCACGGGGCGGTTTTGGTGTGTTCTGCGTGGTTTTGGGCCGTTTTGAAGCCGGTTCTCGACCTAATCACGTACGCGTTTTGGAGGCTGATGGGAGTTATAAATAAGGGTTTAAGGTCATAAGAGATTATCATCGGGGGATCGATCATCATCAAGGAGAGAAGCAGAAAACACCAAGAGTAGAGAGCGGAAGCCAGAAGAACGGAGGAATCCGAGTCTTCATTTGCGTTTGATCTTTATGCTTTCATTAATTATTTCTGTATTTTTATTCTTTAGCATGTCAAGCTAAAACCCTGTTCTAGAATTTTGATGAAACTGAGGTTTTGACGGATTTACTTTGATTATCTACATAATTCCCTTTTCTGTTGAGTTTTCCCAATTGTTTTTAATGCTTTCAATTGTGTGGCCTATAATTGAATTGTTTTAATCACGCAACTCGAATCGGGAGAGGAGAGTTGGTGAGGAAATATTGGTGAGAACCGTTTTATCTTGTGAGATAGGAATATACTCATAGGAACTACGTGGCCTTTTGAAGATTTTGTGCCTTTTGCTTATTGTCGAATTAATTCACCTAGGGATAGAGTGTGTTATTCGCCTTTAGAAAAATCTACTGGCCTCGGGAGAGGCGGTAGAGTACTTTAGCAACCTTCGCCTTCAATATATTGGGAAATCATTAATTTCAGATAATCGAGAGTAAATTCGTATAAACCGAGGTGGATTCACAATCCTAGATTGATTCCATATTTGATCTTCTTCCCTTGCATAATCGATTTTTCTATTCTTTACTTTTGTTAATTTTCCTTAATTGTTTCTTGCCTAAACTTTCGGCAGTTCATATAAAATTAGAATACATATAAATCGGTAATTAGTAATTCAGTCCTCGTGGGAACGATATCTTACTCATCATTTTATTACTTGTCTACGATAACGTGCACTTGCGTTAAACGAAATTCGCAACAATAACCATACGTATATCCATCACAAATCATGATTATATCATCCAAAACATCAAGTTCCAACTCAAAAATCAAATCTAGGGTTGAAGAAATTACCTTGGATTATGATGAAGAATCCACAAATATGTTGTTAATCCACACCACAACTTGAATAAGATGAAAATATCTGAGTTTTGATGATGTTAAAACACCCCAAAATCGCCCATTAATCGCCCAAGGAGTAGATGAAGAAGGAAAGTGGTGAAATGAATTTGTTCTCCGCAACAAACGCAGAAATAGAAAAATCTGTACTGTGTGCCGCGGCACAGGCTCAGTATGCCGCGGCACAGGGCCAAAAATATGCTCAGGTGCTCGGCTGTGTGCCGCGGCCCGGCCAGCAGGGGCCGTGGCTCACGGTACAGGCGGGTAATCCAGCATTTGCAAAATGTGTGAGCCGCGGCGCACGCTCCCTTGTGCCACGACGCACACCATTAGGGTCCAAAAATGACGAAAAACGACCCGGGAAGAGAATAAAAGTAATAGGATTCAATACTTGGGAACAATAACACGAAATGGAAGTGCGGAAACCCTAAAACGGTGGTCCCAAGTAATGATTACAAGAGTTTGCCCAACAATAGCACGATTTGAACAAGGAGGAGATTTGAAATGACATGAACTCCAATATCATCATCGACTAATGAAGCAATTATAACAATCAAGATAATATTCTCGTCTCGATTCTCAAACAAGGTTGAAACAATGAATGATATCTATATACGACTCAACATTAGTTCGAACGGTGAACACTAATGAATGAATGTGAATGATGAATGATTATTAATAAGTGAAAATTTTTACTGAATGATGATTAACTGAATGAGAACGAATGAATTTACAATCGGGTATTAGACCGTGTTCATCGCAGTGTCCGGTATTGATTATCGAGGCAAGTATCTTGCCCATACATTACGTGTTTTGTGGATATAATGGTTGATAATCTATGATATGTGCAAAATGAATGTTTATAACCATTTTTCAAAAGAATCGGTATATTTACAATCATGATTTTCTTAAAAGATGACTCGTGTGTTCCGTGAATTAATGTGCTTAATTGAACATGTGTGTTAGTGTTGCGTATAGGATCACTTTACTTTCGTGTGATGCCATTATGTGTGATTATGTCGTCGGTAAATTTTGAAGTTTAATCCTTTGGTTAAGATGTGCGCGTGGAGACATGTGGTTATCGATGAATATGTGAGTTTATGTGATATTGGTTGTGTCGTTCGGTGTTGTTGAGATAGTGTGCTTCCTTGTTGATGGTATTAGTTCTGGGTTGTGAGTATGTGTTGGATAATTTGGTCATTCTAGCAAAGTACCTCAACTATATATAGTGTGATTGATCCTCGGGGATTGTGGTTTGAAATGTGAACTGATGAGAGTTGTAAGGTTGTTCTCGGGGTTGACTCAACGGGGTCACACGGGGACCTGGTGGCTTAGCGGCTGGACCGGGTCACGAGGGTTACTTTTCAGTGGGTATTCTCACCTGGGGTTGCTCGACGGGGCGCACAGGGACTTGGTGGCTTGATGGCTAGACCGGGTCGCGAGAATTGCCAGAGTATTTTTACTGATGATTGGTTGTGATATGTCCGGAGTATCACAGTGCTTTGTGCTCGGGGTCGAGAGACATATTATATCGAGTCTCGGTGTTTGGTTGGCATAAGAGTGATGTGTTATGTGTAATGTGTCCTTGGAAGTGAATTAAAGTGAATGGTTGGGTCGTGGACTTCGTGTTTTCTGAACGGATTTGTATTTTGGAAAAATAAAACTTTGGGATGTGACCCTAAGTGGCTTTCGATAAATTAAGAACTTTTCAATCGCAAATGTTTTCAAAACTCCAGAGATTCTGAATCTATTTTTAAATGACCAATGGTTTCCTTTATATTTTATCCTTTGAACTACTTTATGCAAATGAAATATCTCGGGAAGTCTTTCATTGTATTCTCGGAATGTGTTTTGTATGGCTCGTATTTGCACTTTATACTTTTACTAGAAAAACAGTGGAGTTTTGCTAACCCTCGAGTATTCAGGGGGTGGATGTCTATTCTGCGTCCAGGTACATGCAGGTTTTGGGAGCAAAACAAAGAATCAGTGCAAAGGATGATGGAAGACGATCGATACTAGTCACATGAAGGCCAGTTTTGGGTGCAGTCAGTCGGAGTTTGTTGTATGGTCTTTTCCGCTGTCGTACTTTTGGTTTGTGAGTGTATTTCACCCTTGTATGGGTATGAGTCCAGACAGAGTTATGTATATTAGAGTTGTTTGATAATGATGTAAGACCAAATCAGTCTATTGATTCGTCATTCTATCACGTCGCTATGTAATGTATTGTGTTGTTTCGATGTCTAGCCTGGTGAATCCTCACGTAGAGGGTCTACGGCGTGTAATATTCCCGGTTAGATTTTGGGGGTGTTACATTTGTGGTGTTGGAGCTTAGCTTGCGGAAACCTAGGCTGTCGGGTCGAGTTATGTGTTGTCGAGTCTTGTCTCGTCCGATTTTGTATGAGTGAGTCGCGTCGCGACGCGTCATCTGTGATGTCGGCCGTGATCAGTATCAAGGTGCAGTCATCATCTTCGTGTGATCTATGGATGTAAGTCTCACTACTTCATGTTGTGCCTCGAGCTAAACGAGCTAGTTATGTGATTCAGTATTTCGGAGTACAGTTTCAATGTGATTTATGATTATGTGGTCTATGCTTGTTTGACTCTCGTTTTGTACTAGAATGAAAACTGGTGCAGGTGTATAGGTATATATATATATATATATATACCATTGCATGAATCATTTTTACAAGAGTAATGGCCTTGGTGTGGTTACGCAAGGAAAATTTAACAATGTGATATCTTAAAGCTTTAAACATTTTTTTTAATTTAAAACATCCTCCAAAGGAGGAAGAAGTTTGATTTTCGTGTGATGACCTCAAGCTCAAAATTTTTTTTTTTGGAAATTCAAACTATCGATATTTCATTTTCATCTTGTATTATAAGTTTCCAAAACACGATTTTTAAACTCAAATGAGGTCTACAAAATGTACTCAAGAGGTGGCTCTTGCTTCCAACTTTTCGGTTTTATGGTTGTTAGTCAAGAAGTACATGATGATGTTCTCGTTGTTGGGCAGTAGTGCCCAGTGTTATGATTAAAATAGTGATCTGAATGCTAAGTCGTTCAGTATGTATAAGTTGAGATAGACCTCTTAGATTCGGTGGCATTTAGATTCGTATATTGCTGTTGTATAGTTGTAACCTTCGGTTCTAGTAATGACGTATATATCTTCGCAATCATGTTGCTGAATTAGTTAGCGCATGCTAAGTATGAGGCTAGCACGCGCTAATGTGGCATGAGTAACGCATGCTAATCTTTGTTGTAACGCGCACTAATCAGCCTGGGCAGAGGCTATGGAACCGCATTTTTAGCCATCAGGTCTATCTTTTGCAGTCAATCATCTGTGACTGTATTTTATGTGTGTTGTCTAATGATGACAACTGTTGTGTGTGAATATATGTTAGGACTGTTCGTAGTGCTAGGTGATAATTAATTGTGTTTTTAATGAATTGATAAATTATGTTTGCTGCGCGTGTGTTCGAAAAAGCTTTCCTGAAAATTTCATAAACTTGTGCAAGTTGCGGAAAAAAGTAACTTCAAAAAAGTTTTGACGGTTCAATTAGTCGGCAGCTTCGTGTGGACCTTGAAAACTATTTGGAATTGGGTAGCCAGCCTAGAATTCTCAAATAAAACCACGACAGTAAGAGTTGTTTTAACGTACCTTTGGACATTTTATAAAATATTACCGTCGTTGATTTTTGTGTAGTGTTGAGAGGATTTTCGATAATGATTTTTAAAATATTGTTTTATATTCGAATAATTCGAGTGCATGATTTTCAAAAATCTTTCACACCATAAAAAAAATTATATTTCAAAATCCAACACGATTTTTATTTTCAAAAATATATATTGAAAGATAAAAAATCTTACTCGATTTAAACTTCAAACTCGGATTTGGAAAAGTTTTCTGTACTGAGCCAGTTATCGTGCGTTGATCTTGAATCACTCCAAAATGATTGATGATTGGTGGAAATGTTTAGTGCATGTACGAATGATTTGATGAACTTGCGTGCTTACCTTGTCTGTTATTAACGGTGATGATGATGCATAGTGGCATGGTGATTTTGATAATGCCGGTTGCAAGGAAATATTGTTTTTCAAATAATTTCAACATGAGACGGTTAATGTCTTTTATTTACAAGTTTTGATAAAACAGCCCGAGGTACAAAAAAAAGTACTTTCAAAGTTTTATTTTGAATAAACATACAAATCCAACAATTTTCAAATGATATCATTTAAAAGGATATCTCGCGAATCTTCTTATCAAGTTGCTATTAATTGATTTATGTGATATGTCGTGCTGAGTTGGAACTTTAGTATATTATGTCGCGAGGTTGTGCCATCGTATTGAGTGAGTATCCGCTTAGTATACCGAGGGGCACAGAATGCGGTCGTGACCGCGGTACAGTGGTCATGGAGATCAGATGCGGGTCCAAGAGAACATTGCCGGGAAGGTTGCTATTCTAGTTCTTCGTTCTCGTTGTTTAGGTTTCAGGGACGAGACCTCTTTTAAAGGTGATATGGTGTAATACCCCTACTTTTTCGCTTCGGTATTTTCAACACTATCGACTCGTTTGTGTTCGTTGATATTTTCTGAACTTGTTCTATTCTTCACTTTGTGTTGTTCGAACGAGTTGTGGTATTGTTTCGGATTAATTCGTTTGTCGTTGTGACTTGTTTCCAAATTCGGTTCCATTTCCATAAATCTTATGCAAATGAATATCTTGTAGTTTTACCAGATCATCTATTGTCTTGAGTCGAGGTGTGAACTTCGGAATTGCTATTCGATTTTTTTTTGTTTGTTCGTTGTGCTTCGAATTTGGTTGTTTGACCAATGTTGTTTCGATTGTTTGGTATCCGGTTTTTGTTGATCTCGTATCGTGATTTTTGAGCATTCGGAAAACTTTGTAATTTACTTAAGTTCGGTAAATTAGCTTCGTATTCGATCTTCCAAACCTTGGGTTGTTGGGATTTTGTATTTGTTTAGTGATCAACTCGTGTTTTTACTGCTACGCTGTTCGGGTTGGTCAACCATATTGATTTTTGTTCATTACGTTTTGTTATCATCCTGGCGTAGCGATATGGACGGTAGCATCTACGTACTGCATGTGATTCATTGCAAATCGTCGGCAGCAGATAACGTGTGTTATCTGAGAATGTCTTGCGTTGATTGTTTCATGTTTTAAGTTTCGGGAGGAAACTTATTTTTAGGGTGGTAGAATGTAATACCCGAGATTCTCGTTTCCGGTTATTTTGAAATTTTTTGGTTGTGCCAGTTATTTTGTTCTGTTGGCGATTACTAGAGTTTTCCCCTATGTTGGGTACGGCATGATGTGCCGTGTTGTGAGATTTTTGTCGGGTGTGACTTATCGTTGCATAAGTCGAGCTAATCGTATGTCGTATTTCATTATTGTTCGTCTCCTTCTGGATCGTTGTTGTGGTTCTATCGAAATTTTCGGATTGTGTTAGAATTGTTTTACAACCGGAGATTTTCTGGCCGAACCTGTACAACACGGCGGTGAAAACGGCTGAGCCTTCCGCCGTGTCCTGCGCAGTTTCCAAACGGCACTGACAAGCGCTGGGTCCTGCGCCGGGTGTCCATGCATTTTGTCCAGGTTAGACCTCTGCCAAGACACGGCCGAGACACCCGCGCCAGTTTGCGCCAGGTGATGCGTACAACTTTTCAGTTTTATGGTTGTTAGTCAAGAAGTACGTGATGATGTTCTCGTTGTTGGGCAGTAGTGCCCAATTTTATGATTAAAATAGTGATGTGAATGCTAAGTCGTTCGGTATGTGTGAGTTAAGATAGACCTCTTTATTGAGAGGTGAGATTTCGGTTTCGAATGACAATTGTCTTTTGATTTTTGCTCGTGAGGTGTTGTAATTATGTGAATCGGTGGCATTTAGATCCGTATATTGTTGTTTTCTATTTGTAACCTTCGGTTCTAGTAATGACGTATATTTCTTCGCAATCATGTTGCTGAATTAGTTAGCGCATGCTAAGTATGAGGCTAGCGCGCGCTAATGTGGCATGAGTAACGCACGTTAATCTTTGTTGTAATGCGCGCTAATCAGTCTGGGCAGAAGCTATGGAACCGCATTTTTAGCCGTCAGGTCTATCTTTTGCAGTCAATCATTTGTGACTGTATTCTATGTGTGTTGTCTAGAGATGACAACTGTTGTGTGTGAATATATGTTAGGACTTTACGTAGTTCTAGGTGATAATTGATTGTGTTTAATGAATCGATAAATTATGTTTGCTGCACGTGTGTTCGAAAAAGCTGTCCTGAAAAGTTCATAAACTTGTGCAAGTTGCGGAAAAAGGTAACTTCGAAAAAGTTTTGACGGTTCAATTAATCAGCGGCTTCGTGTGGACCTTGAAAACTATTTGGAATTGGCGAGCCGACCTAGAATTCTCAAATAAAACCTCGACGGTAAGTGTTGTTTTAAAGTACCTTTGGATATTTTGTAAAATGTTACCGTCGTTGATTTTTGTGTAGTGGTGAGAGGATTTTCGAAAATGATTTTTAACGTATTGTTTTATTTTCAAATAATTCGAGTGTATGATTTTCAAAAATCTTTCACACCATAAAAAAAATTACATTTCAAAATCCAACACGATTTTTATTTTCAAAAATATATATTGAAAGATGAAAAATCTTACTCGATTTAGACTTCAAACTCGGATTTGGAAAAGTTTTCCGTACTGAGCAAGTTATCGTGCATTGATCTTGAATCACTCCAAAATGATTGATGATTGGTGGAAATATTTAGTGCATGTACGAATGGTTTGATGAACTTGCGTGGTTACCTTGTTTGTTATTAACGGTGATGATGATGCATAGTTGCATGGTGATTTTGATAATTCCGGTTGCAAGGAAATATATATTTTTGCAAATAATTTCAAAATAAGACGATTAAAGTCTTTTGTTTACAAGTTTTGATAAAACAACCCGAGGTACAAAAAAAATACTTTCAAAGTTTTATTTTGAACAAACATTCAAATCCAACGATTTTCAAATGATACCTCGCGAATCTTCTTATCAAGTTGCTATTAATTGATTTATGTGATATGTTGTGCTGAGTTGGCACTTTAGTATATTATTTCGCGAGGTTGTGCCATCATATTGAGTGAGTATCCGCTTATTATGCCGAGGGGCAGAGGACGCGGATCAGATGCGGACCAAGAGAACATTGTCGGGAAGGTTGCTATTCTAGTTCTTCATTCTCGTTGTTTAGGTGTTGGGAATGAGACCTATTTTAAAGGTTATATGGTGTAATACCCCTCTTTTTTCGCTTCGGTATTTTTAACTCTATCGACTCGTTTGTGTTCGTTGATATTTTCTAAACTTGTTCTATTTTTCACTTTTTGTTGTTCGAATGAGTTGTGGTATTGTTTCGGATTAATCCGTTGTCGTTGTGACTTTTTTCCGAATTTGGCTCCATTCCCGTAAATCTTATGCAAATGAATATCTTGTAGTTTTACCAGATCACCTATTGTCTTGAGTCAAGGTGTGAACTTCGGAATTGTTATTCGATTTTTTTTGGTTGTTCGTTGTGCTTCGAATTTGGTTGTTCAACCGTTGTTGTTTCGATCGTTTATTATCCGGGGTTTTTTTGATCTCGTATCGTTGTTTTTTAGCATTCGGACCACTTCGTAATTTACTTAAGTTCGGGAAATTAGCTTCGGATTCGATCTTCCAAACCTTGGGTTGTTGGGATTTCATATTTGTTCAGCGATCAACTCGTGTTTTAACTGTTGTGCTGTTCGGGTTGGTCAACCATATTAATTTTTGTTCGCTACGTTTTGTTATCATCCTGGCGTAGCGATATGGATGGTAGCAGCTACGTACTGCATGTGATTCAATGCAGATTGTCGGCAGCGGATAACGTGTGTTATCTGAGAATGTCTTGCATTGATTGTTTCATGTTTTAAGTTTCGGGACGAAACTTATTTTTAGGGGGGTGGAATGTAATATCCAAGATTCTCGTTTCTGATTATTTTTTAATTTTTGTCGGTTGTGCCGGTTATTTTTTTGTTAGCGATTACTGGAGTTTTCCCCTATGTTGGGTACGGCATGATGTGCCGTGTTGTGAGATTTTCGTCGGGTGCGACTTATCGTTGCATAAGTCGAGCTAATCGTATGTCATATTTCATTATTCTTCGTATCCTTTCGGACCGTTATTGTGGTTTTATCAAAATTTTCGGATTGTGTCAGAATCGTTTTACAACCGGAGATTTTCTGGCCGAACCTATACAACATGATGGTGAAAACAGCTGAGCCTTCCGCCGTGTCCTACGCCGTTTGCCGAACGGCGCTGCCAAGTGCCGGATTCTGCGACGAGTGTCCGTGCGTTTTGACCAGGTTAGCCCTCTGCCGAGACACGGCCGAGACACCCGCTCCAGTGTTTGCGCCGGGTGATGCGCCGTGTCGGACATGGCCGAGACACACGCGCAAGTGTCTTGCGCCGGGTCCTACGCCATGTCGGTCAGGTCGTGCACTGTCCCGCAACACGGTGGTAAACACGGCTCTAGTAGGGCCGTTTGTTGCGCCATGTTCCGCACGAGTATAAATATGACTGAGCAGTCATGTTTGCACTCGTTTTTCATTTTCCTTTTTCGTGTCCGCGGTTGGGGTCTTGGAGAACTCGAATGCATGTTGCTAAACTATGAATCCACGATGTTCTGGAGTTAATCATTCTATAACCTCCTTTGATCGAGCAAATCAGGGTAAGTTTTCCTAAAATCTTAGTTTTGGGAAATTTGGGGAGTTTGTTTGATTTCGTCCGTTCGATCCGTAGTAACCTAGATTAGTGATGGGCTATTGATTATTAAGTTGTATTCTACCAATATTCTCGTTTTTCCATGATTTTATTCGTCGTTTTGTTGAGTTCCTTATTGACGCCTTGCAGGTGTCTGGTAGAATGTCATAAAGGGGATGTTGTTACCCAAAATATTATACGTAGTGGTTTGATGGATATGGCTATGGGTGAGTAACAAACAAAATGTGAGAGCACGTCTGAGGGAATGTAAATAACACAAGATTTGTCGGGTTTGTTAGGACCGGGCTTGAATGCTCTCGCGAGATATTATTAATACAAATACTGTCGGGTTTGTTAGGACCGGGCTTGAACTGTATGGAGTTCTCGTTTCTGCCGACCGTCTTTTGGTTAAGAGGTTCTGAGAGAGAAATCCTAGATTGATTCAAGAGAAAAGCCGAGAGGTTTCCAAGTGCAGGAAGCCTTCGATTTATAGGATAGGAGGTAGTTGGGATGTCTTGATCCCGAGCGGGCGATCGCCTTTCTTGTATTATAATAAGCGGGCGATCGTCTCAGCACGTGGGTCGGTTCCCTTAAAGTCTGCGGCTGCTACTGGCAGCCAGCTGTGTGAACCAATAAGAAGACGACGCGTGCCTCACGTCGCTGTCTGGGGAGGTCCCACCTAGGACCTTTTGGCGGGTCTGTCGGTAGGTGAGGCAGTCATTGTCGTTGACAGCTGTTGATGGGCTGGAGTTAAAGATCCATGTTCTGCGGCGCCTTTTCTGGATCTGCACGTGGGCCTCTATCCCGAGATTCGGTCTTCGCAAACTTGACGGATGTTGGATTTACACGTGGTATGAGGCGGTCGTCCTTGGTCGGGCGCCAAAGTCGATCGCCAGGTGCCAAGAGACGATCGCCCTGGATGTCGATCGTTCGGCACTTGGACTTGATCTAGGATCTCTGTTTGGCAAGTTGTCTTGGTTCATCTGACGCTGACTCAGTCGCTCGGCCCTTATGACAATCGCCGTCGAGGTGTGTTGATCGCGACACAACAATTGCCCCCAGCTCGATCAGATGTTGAAGGCATTGGGTGAGGTGGTTTTACCGGCGATCGTTTGAATTACGGACGAGCGACTTATCATTTTATGAAACAGAATCTTCTCTCGAGCGGTCTGATCCTTGGTTCAGCTCTTGTGATCTTCAATTTTGCAGATTCCTCGAGAGAGGCTGACCATCTCGACCTAGAGGAACCGTGCACGGTCGCGGAGTTCGATGAACCGACCTTCGCAACCATATCTTGTGCGTGAGCGACATTCCACCTATAGGTTTGTCTCGCGACTCACTTTATTGTGAGGGTCCTCCGTAGGCTATGCCCGCCTCGTATTTAAACGAAGGGTAAACGGTCTCGGTCTGGAGGAGTCCTTGCACGGGGCATCGTCGGATTAATCGACTCTACGACCGCGGCTTATTAGCACTTTTCTACCTCGGATCGTCATGTTAGATGGCGATCCTCAACGGTATACGTTGTGACGGGGGTAGGGACGTGTCGCATTGCCCGGGTCCACCATGTTAGATGATGAACCTTTGAGGGCGGGCGAGCGTGTCCACAGATCTGTTTGGAGGGTCCTTCGGCTACGCCCGCCTCGTATTTAAACGAAGGGCGAGCGATCTCAGCCCAAAGGAACCTTGCATGGATGAAGCTGCCGGTTTCATCGACCTCCAGGACCATGGCTGCACTCTTCTACCTCGGATTGTCCTGTTAGATGGCGATCCTTGACGGTATACATTGTGCTGAGGGAGGCGATATCGTGCCTATGTCCATCATGTTGGATGATGAACTTTAGAGGGCGAGAGAGTCCTCCATTTTTGGAGATGTTGCTTGGGCAGTAGCCTTTCGGTTGACATGGTAGAAACTGGGGAAAGACCTCCGAAGTTTCTACCTCTTGATTGAAGCATAAAGATCCGGCCGTCGGGGTCGATCAGGGGGATCGACTAGTACAAGTCTTCCGGCTCACTGTGCTTGATTCTGGCGATCGGGTTGGAAGACTGATGATCGTCGTTTGGTCGCCGATCGCGACCCTTGATCCTTTTCGCTCGGGGCTACGGCTAATTGACTAGACTGTCCAGCTTGCCCTCCTCGAACAATCTCCAGAGTTGTCTGAGGAGGTCGCGGCATTGGTCGGTGTTGTGGCCGGGACTATTGTGGTAAGCACAAAACTTGTTGCGGTCCACATGACTGTTGTCCCTTATCGCCTTCGGCTTGCTTAGCCGCTCGCGCCCCTGGATGGCATAGAAAATATGGGCCGGAGATATATTTAGGTTGTGGTGGAGATGGGATTCCACGTCCTCGAAGGCCCTGAAATCACCGGGTGGCTTGGCGACCACCTTGTTGGACTTGGCGATCGCCATCTCTGCCCCCTCGTCTTGGCGAAGAGCAAGCAATCTCCGCCTGGCCAAAAAGTCTCCGGCCTTGGCGCGGAAGATTGCGTAGGTCGGGGGGATGTCCTTCGTAAGGTGCCTGAACATGGGTGAAAGACCACTGAATCCCCCTAGGACCGTGTAGAGGGCGATCTCATCGCTTACGGGCTTGCTGTTGAGGATTATCTCATACACCCGGTCGATGTAGTCGTCGTCGGACTCGTCTTCCCCCTGCCTGATCTTCATCATGCGGTGGGGACCTTCTGGTCGAGCAACCTTGGCGGCGAAGTACGATGTGAAGTCGCTCGCCAGTTGTTCAAAGGAACTGATGGATTGCGGTGGCAATGAGATGTACCACATATGGGCCAGATCGCCCAGCGATAATGGAAACATTCGGCACCTGGTCGCGTCTGATGCCCCGTATCCGGTCATGTAGATCCGGAACTTGCTCAGGTGAGTCTCGGGGTCCTATCTCCCCTCGTACAAAGGTGTTTGAGGAGGAGCGATCCTTGGTTGCACGGGGGCGAGTTCGATCTGGACCGCGAGTAGCTCACTCGGCCTGGTGATCTTTCTCTTGGCGCCTGCCCCAGTTTCTAGGAGCGTATTCATGCCATCGAGCTGGCATTGCATTGCGGCCATCGTCGTAGCTTGGTCGCCCGTAGTTTGGCTCTCGGAGCAGGAGCCGAGGTGATCGTGTACCGATCTCCTGGCTCAGCGGTAGGCGATGAGGTCTTCATCGCCGATCTCGGTTTTTCAGCGAGGGGGATCCTAGTGGCTGGCCTGCCTTCTGGGAGTCGGGTATGCCGAACTCCTGGTGACAGATTCGGATTCCGTCGCCTCGTGGCTGGGGCCAGAATACCCCGGTCGCCATGAAGGGTCACTTCCATGCCGGCTGAAGACGGAACCGTCCCGCCTCGCGAGTGCCTTTTCTTGCGACTTGGGGCTTTCTGTTGATCGCTCGACATATAGCCCCTTGAGTTTTTGCTTGCACGCGCGGCGGATGGCTGATGGGGTAATAGCGGGCGCATCGCATGCTCTCCGTCGCTCCCGTAGGATGGCCATGGCCTCTTCGATCTGTTCCGCGGTTTGGAACTGATCGAGCGAGAGGCTAGGGCCGTCCCTCGGGGGCGGGATCGAGAGTATCACGCCGCCGCGGCTACCCTCTGCCGTAGGTTGGGATTTGGTCTGGGCCGGAATATGGCGTCCGGCGGATCGGAGAGTAGCTCTCTTCGATGTGGTGGAAGACGTCATTATTCTGAAGGCTTTTCTTTGAAGAACATTGAGTGTTTCTTCAAGTATATGCCCCGTAGAACAGTGAGTGTTCTTCGAAACGGTCGGAGAGAAAATGAAGGTAGATGCCCTCCTTCTAGCGCCAATTGTTGTTGCCCAAAATATTATACGTAGTGGTTTGCTGGATATGGCTACGGGTGAGTAACAAACAAAATGCGAGAGCACGTCCGAGGGAATGTAAATAACATAAGATTTGCCGGGTTTGTTAGGCCCATGCTTGAATGCTCTCGCGAGATATTATTAATATGAATACTGTGGGAGTACAAATATTAATGTAAGAGTACAATTACAATGAGTGTAAAGACCCTAGTTATATAGCTCTTGAGTGCTGCTCTGTGAGTTCTTGAACTATAGGGAGTTCTCGTTTCTGCCGACCGTCTTTTGGTTAAGAGGTTCTGAGAGAGAAATCCTAGATTGAGTCAAGAGAAAAGCCGAGAGGTTTCCAAGTGCAGGAAGCCTTCTATTTATAGGAGAGGAGGTAGTTGGGATTTCTTGATCCCAAGCGGGCAATCGCCTTTCCTGTATTATAATAAGCGGGCGATCGTCTCAGCACGTGGGTCGGTTCCCTTAAAGTCTATGGCTGCTACTGGCAGCCAGCTTTGTGAACCAATAATGAGACGATGCGTGACTCACGTCGCTGTCTGGGGAGGTCCCACCTAGGACCTTTTGGCGGGTCTGTCGGTAGGTGAGGCAGTCCTTGTCGTTGACAGCTGTTGATGGGATGGAGTTAAAGATCCATGTTCTGCGGCGCCTTTTCCGGATCTGCATGTGGGCCTCTATCCCGAGATTCGGTCTTCGCAGACTTGATAGATGTTGGCTTTACACGTGGTATGAGGCGGTCGTCCTTGGTCGGGCGCCAATGTTGATCGCCAGGTGCCAAGAGACGATGGCCCTGGATGTCGATCACTCGGCACTTGGACTTCATCTGGGATATCCGTTTGGCAAGTTGTCTTGGTTCATCTGACACCGACTCGGTCACTTGGCTCTTATGACGATCGCCGTCTAGGTGTGTTGATCGTGACACAACAGGGGATTCGGGCATTCTACGATTGTTCTTCATCGTACAATCGTTGATTATTGATGATATGATGTTAGGTTCAGGTTCTTTGCGAAGAACTCGAGTTGGAAATCTTCCATACGTCGTTATCTTCAAGCTTCCCGATCGATCGTGTTATTTTTGTTTCCGCCTGGAGAATTGTAGGTGTTCGAGGTTTCCCGAACGAGTCGTGTTCGTCGGAGTGTCCGGTATCGATTATCGAGGCAAGTATCTTGCCCATACATTACGTGTTTTGTGGATATAATGGTTGATAATCGACGATATGTGCTAAATAAATGTTTATAACCATTTTTCAAAAGAATCGATATATTTACAATCATGGTTCTCTTAAAAGACGACTCGTGTGTTCCGTGAATTAATGTGCTTAATTGAATATGTGTGTTAGTGTTGAGTATAGGATCACCTTACCTTCGTGTGATGCCATTATGTGTGAATATGTCGTCGGTAAATTTTGAAGTTTAATCCTTTGGTTAAGATGTGTGCGTGGAGACATGTGGTTATCGATGAATATGTGAGTTTATGTGATATTGGTTGTGTCGTTCGGTGCTGTTGAGATAGTGTGCTTCCTTCTTGATGGTATTAGTTCTGGGTTGTGAGTATGTGGTGGATAATTTGGTCATTCTAGGAAAGTACCTCAACTATATATAGTGTGATTGACCCTCGGGAATTGTGGTTTGAAATGTGAACTGATGAGGGTTGTAAGGTTGTTCTCGGGTACTCTCACTCGGGGTTGACTAGACGGGGTCACACGGGGACCTGGTGGCTTAGCGGATGGACCGGGTCGTGAGGGTTACTTTCGAGTGGGTATTCTCACATGGGGTTGCTCGACGGGGCGCACAGGGACTTGGTGGTTGGACCGGTCGCGAGAATTGCTAGAGTGTTTTTACTGATGATTGGTTGTGATATGTATAGAGTATCACAATGCTTTGTACTCGGGTTCGAGAGACATTTTATATCGAGTCTTGTTGTTTGGCTAGAATGGCATAAGAGTGATGTGTTGTGTGTAATGTGTCCATGGAAGTGAATTAAAGTGAATGGTTGGGTCGTGGACCTCGTGTTTTCTGAACGGATTTGTATTTTTGGAAAAATATAACTTTGGGTTGTGACCCTAAGTGGCTTTCGATAAATTAAGAACTTTTCAATTGCAAATGTTTTCAAAACTCCCGAGATCCTGAATCGATTTTTAAATGACCAATGGTTTACTTTATATTTTATCTTTTGAACTACTTTATCCAAATGAAATATCTCGGGAAGTCTTTCATTGTATTCTCGGAATGTGTTTTGTATGGCTCGTATTTGAACTTTATACTTGTACATGCAAAGCAGTGGAATTTTGCTAACCCTCGAGTATTCGGGGGGTGGATGTCTGTTCTGCGTCTAGGTACATGGAGGTTTTGGGAGCAAAACACAGGATCGGTGCGAAGGATGATGGAAGATGATCGATACTAATCACATGAAGGCCAGTTTTGGGTGCAGTCAGTCGGAGTTCGATGTATGGTCTTTTCCGCTGTCAAACTTTTAGTTTGTGAGTATATTTTACCTTTGCATGGGTATGAGTCCAGACAGAGTTATGTATATTAGAGTTGTTTGATAATGATGTAAGACCAAATCAGTCTATTGATTCGTCATTCTATCACGTCGGTACGTAATGTATTGTGTTGTTTTGATGTCTAGCCTGGTGGATCCTCACGGAGAGGGTCTGCGGCGTGTAATATTCCCGGTTAGATTCTGAGGGTGCTACACTCTGATGGCTTCACATGCTCTAGTACAGTCTGTTGTTCAGGACCGTACCACTCCGTTCATTTCCTATCAGATTATGGGAGTAAACATAGGTGGAGGTCAGACCCTCCATGTAGGTGGTTATTGTGCTGGGGCCGGCAATCCTCAAGTATATGAAATTAAGAAGGCTGATCCCAAGGCAAGTATGATTGCAGGTATATTCGAGATTTTCTCTCACCCTGTGTGTACTCCTTTTGATACCGGTGCTTTGCATTCTTTTATTTCTACTGCAGGCTTGAGTAGACTGCCACTGGATAGTGTCACTGACTGTGAACCTTATGTTATTGGTTTAGGACTGTCTGATTTAGATTAATGATCATGAGTGGTTCACGGACCTGATCATGGTAGACTCGCCTAAAGATGATGTAGTCTTAGTTATTTATTGGATGGAGCATCAGTTGCCATTCTTAGCATCCATAAGCGTATCGTGATTGTCACTTCAAGCGATGGACATCAGTGTATTTTTTAGGGTGGCAATCCCAATCATTTCCAGAAACTCATCGGTGTGATGAAAGCAGTGAAGCTGCTTAATCGAGCTTGTGTCAATCATTGGTGCTATATGACCAAGACCGATAGTCGCCTGTTGAGCTGGCGGATATTCAGGTAGCGCGAGACTATTCGGGCGTCTTTCCAGATGAGTTATCGGGTTTACCTCCACAATTAGAGGTAGAGTTTACCATTGAGTTAGAGACAGTTATGCCCCCCACTTTTGAAAGTACCATAGCGTATGGCTCTAACTGAGATGCATGAACTGATGAGTCAACTGGAGGATTTGACCGAGAAGGGTTATATCTGATCGAGTGCGTCCCCATGGGGAACACTAGTACTCTTTGTAAGGAAGAAGTTTGGATCTTGTAACATCCCCAGAATTCGACCGGGAATGTCACATGCCGTAGACCCTTCTCACAAGGATCTACCAGGCTAAACTCCAAAAGACTACTCAATGATTGACCGATCGGGGTCAAAATAATTACAAAACAGACCGACAGGGACATTAAACAATTCAAAAACTAATGTAATTCACATCTCAACGACAATAATAAACTTGAACACAGAAAGGAATGACAACTCAATTTAATAAATGAAAACTACACCCATGCAAGGGTGAATACTCGACCAAAAGAGAAATACCGATCAAAATGAAACAAAAGAAAAGATTGTGACTCTTGTATGATTAGCATCATTGTCCTCCATCTCCTTCCAAGCCAATCCTGTGACTACTCCCGAGCTGCCAAAACCTGAGCACATAACAGGCACCCACCCCCCGAAAACTCGGGGGTTAGCAAACTGGAATTTTGCTAGTGCAAGTACATAATATACAAGATATAAGAAAAATATCAACACAAAACTCAATAGCTGCGAAGCCTTAACACGAACCACGCATTCCCATAATCAACACAGAAAAGCACACGCTTACAACAAGGTGAAAGATAATCACATAGCCATATTCACTTTACGGATCATAGCAACAATGAAACTTTAAACAAGCCCAATGAGTCAAAAGATCTAGTTTGAAAAAAAAACTTTTTAAAAGGAAAATATTTTGATAAAATAGTTTGGAAACGTTATTATTGACTCGGGCTGTCTTGGGGTTTTGAAAATCGAATGGGAATACTTTTGGAAAATAACTTCAAAAGCTCTCGGGTCCTTGACCCAGCATATGGAAAACAATTTACAAGAAAACTATTTCAACGTTATTCGGGGTCCTCGACCCAATTTATAGAACACTATCACGAGCGAAACATTACAACATCTCACGGGGTTCTCGACCCGATCCAAAGAATAACACCACAAGATCAAATATCTCAACATCTCACGGGGTCCTCGACCCAATACACAGAATAACACCACCAGATCAAATATCTCAACATCTCACGGGGTCCTCGACCCAATACACAGAATATCATCACGGCACAATCAAGGACACAGCCTCTCATTCGACAAATCCTGCTCAAGACCCTTGATTAATTAACCCTCTGTAACACCCCCATATCTGACCGGGAATATTACAGCGTCGTGGGTCCCGAGATGGAACCCACAATGCTGAAGGAAATTTTCGCAAACATTTACAAACGCCCAAGAGGCTAATGACGGTACTGGATTTTCGCAAATCCGTTTCTCAAAACCGTCGTAAAATCTAATTTGAAAGGACAAGGCCTGAAATACCAGAACTCAACAGTTTAAAAACATACGTTAAACGATCGCTTACACGTACCGACAAAATAGTTTAGAAAACCCTATGCAAAGTAACTTAAGGTACCACATAACGAAAGGTCATTTAAAAATACTCATGCAGCGGAAAAAGACAAACAATTAAAAATACTCTAGCAGCGGAATACAAGGACTGATCAGGAAACTCAATACATAAATACATGCCCTATCCAGTATCCTCCGGGAAGCTCATCTCTCCACGACTGCTACAAGCTTGATATTCCAGGAACCTAAAAAAGAAAGCCCACGACCGGGTCAGCCATAATATCCAACAATGATAACCATCACATCACATCAATAATTACATACCAATGAAAATACAAAGTAAGAATACGACCAATGTAATATTACCACCATAACTTTACCAACTCGTGATAATAATTACCAAAGTTCACATCTCGTATCCTTTCAACAACACAATAAGCTCATTCCGAAATATCTGTATTGTATCTCAACAATACCCAAGGTTCTCTAAACATCATCATAACTCACTATTACGAAATCCACTAACTCTATCCAACCCCATCCATCGGGTAACATCATCACATCTCAACACGATAATCGATTATCCATCAAAGTCAACTACCAAAGGAAATACGGAACATACCTCATGATATGAAATGCCACGATGAAATCACGTCGGTCTAATCCAAGATCAGATCAATACAACATACGAACATAGTCCTAACACAAGACCTACAAATGCATACTCATATGACAACGTCAATATACTCACATCAATAACAACACTGTATACTTATGGAAAACCCATAATATACATATGCACAATAACAACACATGGTAATCCAATGATCCAGCGCACACATCTATAGATTCCCATGATGATCCCGTCGGACCAATGCATGGTGGAAATACCTGTCCAACGATCCAGCGCACACAGCTATAGATATCCCATGTTGATCCCGTCGGACCAACGCATGGTGGACATATGACAACGATGCACAACTGCACAAAACAACAGTACACAATGCGCGACAACAACAATGCACAAATGCATGACAACAACAATACACGAATGTATCACAACATGATTGACACAAATGACAAAAATGATTAAAATACTTGCTATGAGTCCTTCGAGAGAAATCTCAATATCTAAACCATCACCAACCATTATTCTGAATATTCGACGATCCAAAATGTGACGGACGGTAGATAATTAACGTCTTTGTCTATACCACAATGTATCATTTGACACCAAGTATACCAACAATAAATGTAAATAATATACATTATGATTTAATTCCCAAAACTAACACATCACTTATAATCCCAAATCTCCTGTGATTACGATTATAAACATTGATATACGAATTATAAACGAATGAAATGGAAACCATTCATTGAATATTATAAACTGAACAAGTAATAACTTGCCTCGATACCGATAAAGCTGTTACCAATTCCATTCCCTTCGTCTACGAACTCCTCAGCCCCGACCAAAGCAATCTACGAACATTCTCGAATACGACCGCAAAACATGGTTCTAATCACCGATCAATAATCTCAACCTATTACAATAATCGATTAAAAACAAGTTTGATAACAATCAACAATCAATTAAACCAATTCACAAACCCAACGGCTCAACAATATCTCGATTAACCACTAGTCTGATCAATCCAACTTAAACGATCACGAATTCATAACCGAAACAGGATATACTACAATGTCTGTTGACTTAGCGCACGTTAATCACTTAATGTAGCATGCGCTAAGTCGCTTCCGTTAGCGTGCGCTAGCGAGTAACACTAGCGTGCGCTAATGACATGCAGTTGCATGCATTTCAGATACCGATCAACATATGGCGATTATCAAGAACACTAAGTGATTTCAAAACCATGTTCATAGCTATCAAAACAACGAAATCTGATATCCTTTAATATATAAACAATCATCCAACTCATAATCCAAGTCATAAATTCATATATCATCTTTTTCCTCAATATCAACATCATGAACGCCAAGAATTCAGAATCACCGCCATGTTCACCATCATATGAAGAAACCAACAACAACAACATCAAAGACCCGAATTGAAGAAATACATTAGCCAACATATCTTGTTGAAGATAGACAACACAATTCGAAACCATTGGAATCGTATCAATACCCGTATATCAACAATAACATCAACATAACTCGGTAACCAATCTCATAATCATACTTGTTAACTCCTATACATGACGATTATCAACTCAAGGACACCATATACAATCCAAAACGAAATCCTAATGTGAAGAGTAATTACCTCTATGAAGGAATGGAGTAATTTCCAAGGTTGAATCCATTCTCAATCACTTCCAAGCTTCAGATGTTGTTATGGATGATTAACTCCACCATAATCCAGTGTTTGGAACTTCAAACATCTCTCTAAGAACTCTCTCTATCGGTTGCAAGGAAAGAATGGACGAAATGAAGAATAATGGCCAAATGCACATATATATACTGACTATTATTAGTGTGCGCTCACTGTCTTTATTAGCGTGCACTATCGCAGTCCAGAAGCTACTGTCTTACTGCATACAATGATTTACGTACGCAATGCCCATGCAATAGCGTACGTAATTTCCTCTATTTAGCGTACGCTAGTGTCCGATAATAGCATGCGCTACTCATAGTTGACTCATTTGTCTGTATGCTCCAAAGATGGGTCCACACGCCGAAAGCATCTAACAAGGATAACATTCCCTTTGGACCGATCTGATGTTAGCGTGCGCTAATCATAGGATTTAGCGTGCGCTAATCCTTCATAACAAACATCTGTTGACTTCGTCGGCACATGCGCCGAAAGTGGCCGGGTCCACATGTAAACTCCTTCTAATCTGGTCTGTACTAGCGTGCGCTATCCTTTACCATTAGTGTGCGCTAAACCTGCACGATAGCGTGCGCTATGCTTGAATATTACCGTGCGCTAATAAGGCTACACTTAGCCATTTTCAGCTATTCTTGTCCAACGTCTCAACATACAGAATACGAACATACACCATACTGAATACATATGCTCCTTCCAAAAATATTCCCATATGATACACAATATCCTCAAATGTAATTGTCGACCAAATACGATAATTATACTAAATCCAACGTTCCAAAATTACATCATGTACATGAATCTACAACACGCAGTATATTTCTCTTATCTGATTAATCAACCGATCATACCTGGATAACCAAACTACCATACGAAAGTTCAAATCTATTTTTCATCATACCATCGATATGATATCTAGTTTGTGAGTCACACTAATACTTCACCATGATATGCACTATGCAATAAATGCATATGTATATCAGTTATATTTTCAAAACCAGTTTGAAATCATATAGTCTCGTTAAGAAGACAAATTTTCGAAAGTTCTTTCAAAAATTTCAAAGCTCAAAACATAAATTTTGGTAAGACTACAAAATCAATTTCCGAAAAATCAAATCAGCTTGCTTACGTCAAGTTCTCGATGACAATTCTTTTCGAGTACACATGAAAAATGAAAATTATGCAAATGCTTGACCACATCCATACTCCTGTATACCAGTTCAGCTCGTCACAAATTCCACTGATGTTCGGTCGAGAAACTACACGACAAAATCCAAAATCTCAATGTATAAATCCCGATAAAAACTCCTTTTTCCACATATGGCTCGCAACGTCGACCATTATCCCATCCTGGATCACCTCAACTATGCTATGACAAAACATTGAATAATCAACAAGTCAAACAGAGCGAAAGACTTCCTGAGAAGTTTCATTTGAACAAGTAAACCAAAACCTCGAAAGGCGGAAATAAAATAGATAAACGATTGGTAAAGTGCTCTACAAATCTCGAGAGTTTTAGAAAACAGAAAGGCCTTTTGAAACATTAGGGTCTCAGCCCGTATCTCGTTCTGCATTACAAGAAGTTTAAAAAGTAGAAAACTCTTTTCGAACTCCAAGTCCTGAGTTACAAAACTATTTCAAAATCGATTGGGTCTCGGCCCAAAAATCATTTTCCGTAAAACATCCGTAAAATATTCATTTTGAAAAGTATCATTTTCAAATGCTCAAAAACAGTTTCATATATCTCAAAATGAACTAACATGACTACATGTTCTTCTCAACAATCCACAGTTCTCCTCCCGAATACACAACTCCGTTCCAAAGTTTAACCGACATATGATTTCCAAAATCATAGCTTCTCAAGATCATAAATCCTGTCCCAACTCTGTCACCTTATACCATAATGCATAATATTGTACTGAATCTCAAAGCATATCAACTTAGATCGGCAATAAATCTCAATGCAATTCAAGAATCCAAATACTTACAGATCGAGAAGCCGACGATTCCACGTGATACTGGCACATGTTTCAACTCAAGAAAATACTCGACACAGATATTTTCAAAACACTTATTTTTCAAACTTAGTTCAACTCGAGAACACAACACAGCTCTTTCTGAAGAAACACGTTAACACCATTTGGAAAAGTTTACAACAACCCCAGTACTACACTGTTAAATCACATAACGCACAAGCCCGAGTGAACAACAAAAACCCAGGGCTCTAATAACCGTCAATCGACAACTCGAATGACGCGACAAAAACACGAATCAACTTGACCTGACTGCCTAGGTTTTCACAACCTAAGCTCCGATACCATATTTTGTAACACCCCCATATCCGATCGGGAATATTACAGCGCCGTCGGCCTCGAGATGGAACCCACACGGCTGAAGGAAATTTTCGCAAACATTTACAAACGCCCAAGAGGCTAACGACGGTACTGTCTTTTCAAAACATTCGAAGACTTATAAAATCTGTTTATCAAAACCGTCGTAAAATCTTCTTTGAAAGGACAAGGCCTGAAATGCCAGAACTCAACAGTTTAAAAACATACGTTAAGCTATTGCTTACACGTACCGAAAAAATAGTTTAGAAAACCCTATCCAAAGTAACTTAAGATACCAGATAACGAAAGGTCATTTAAAAATACTCACGCAGCGGAAAAAGACAAACAATTAAAAATACTCTAGCAGCGGAATACAAAAACTGATCAGGAAACTCAATACACAAATATATGTCCTAGCCAGTATCCTCCAGGAAGCTCATCTCTCCACGACTGCTACAAGCTTGATAATCCAAGAACCTTAAAAAGAAAGCCCACGACGGTGTCAGTCATATTATCCAACAATGATAACATTCACATCACATCAATAATTACATACCAATGAAAATACTAAGTAAGAATACGACCAACGTAATCTTACTGCCATAACTTTACCAACTCGTGATAATAATTACCAAAGTTCACATCTCGTATCCTTTCAACAACACAATAAGCTCATACCGAAATATCTGTATTGTATCTCAACAATACCCAAGGTTCTCAAAACATCATCATAACTCACTGTTACGAAATCCACTAACTCTGTCCAACCCAATCCATCGGGTAACATCATCACATCTCAACACGATAATAGATTGTCCATCAAAGGCAAATACCAAAGGAAATACGGAATTATACCTCAAGATATGAATTGCCACGACGAAATCACGTCAGTCTAATCTAAGATCAGATCAATACAACATACGGACATGGTCCTAACACAAGACCTACAAATGCATACTCATATGACAACGTCAATATACTCACATCAATAACAACAATGTATATTTATGGCAAACCCATAATATACATATGCATAATAACAACACATGGTAATCCAACGATCCAGCGCACACAGCTATAGATTCCCATCTCGTCAGACCAACACATGGTGGAAATACCTGTCCAACGATCCAGCACACACAGCCATAGATATCCCATGTTGATCCTGTCGGACCAACGCATGGTGGACATATGACAACGATGCACAACTGCACAAAACAACATTACACAATGCACGACAACAATAATGCACAAATGCATGACAACAACAATACATGAATGTATCACAACATGATCGACACAAATGACAAAAATGATTAAAATACTTACTCTGAGTCCTTCGATAGCAATCTCAATATCTAAACCATCACCAACCATTATTCTGAATATTCGACGATCCAAAATGTGACGGACGGTAGATAATTTATGTCTTCATCTATACCACAATGTATTCTTTGACACCAAGTATACCAACAACAAATGTAAATCATATACATTATGATTTAATTCCCAAAACTCACATATCACTTATAATCCCAAATCTCCTGTGATTACGATTATAAACATTGCTATACGAATTATAAATGAATGAAACGGAAACCATTCATTAAATATTATAAACTCAGCAAGTAATAACTTGCCTCGATACTGATGAAGCCGTTACCAATTCCATTCCCTTCGTCTACGAACTCCTCAGCCCCGACCAAAGCAATCTACGAACATTCTCGAATACGACTGCAAAGCATGGTTCTAATCACTAGTCAATAATCTCAACCTATTACAATAATAGATAAAACAACAAGTTCAATAACAATCAATATTCAATAAAACCAATTCACAAACCTAACGGCTCAACAATATCTCGATTAACCACTAGTCTGATCAATCCAACTTAAACGATCACGAATTCATAACCGAAACAGGATATACTATACTGTCTGTTGACTTAGCGCACGTTAATCACTTAACGTGGCATCCGCTAAGTCGCTTCCGTTAGCATGCGCTAGCCAGTAACACTAGCATGCGCTAATGACATGCAGTTGCATGCATTTCAGATACCGATCAACATATGGCGATTATCAAGAACACTAAGTTATTTCGAAACCATGTTCATAGCTATCAAAACAACGAAATCCGATATCCTTTAACATATAAACAATCATCCAACACAGAATCCAAGTCATATATTCATATACCATCTTTTTCCTCAATATCAACATCATGAACGCCAAGAATTCATAATCACCGCCATGTTCCCCATCATATGAAGAAACCAACAACAACAACAACAACATCAAAGACCCTAATTGAAGAAATACATTAGCCAACATATCTCTTTGAAGATAAAAAACACAATTCGATACCATTCGAATCATATCAATACCCATATATCAACGATAAAATCAACATAACTCGGTAACCAATCTCATAATCATACTTGTTAACTCATATACATGACGATTATCAACTCAAGGACATCATATACAATCCAAAATGAAATCCCAAAGTGAAGAGTAATTACCTCTTTGAAGGAATGGATTGATTTCCAAGGTTGAATCCATTCTCAATCACTTCCAAGCTTCAAATGTTGTTATGGATGATTAACTCCACCATAATCCAGTGTTTGGAACTTCAAACATCTCTCTAAGAATTCTCTCTATCAGTTGCAAGGAAAGAATGGACGAAATGAAGAATAATGGCCAACTGCGCATATATATACTGACTATTATTAGCGTGCGCTTTGTTAGCGTGCACTATCGCAATCCAGAAGCTACTGCCTTACTGCATACAATGATTTACGTACGCAATGCCCATGCAATAGCGTACGTAATTTCCTCTATTTTTCATACGCTAGTGTCCGATCATAGCGTGCGCTACTCATAGTTGACCCATTTGTCTGTATGCTCAGAAGGCGGGTCCACACGCCGAAAGCATCTGACAAGGATAAGATTCCTTTGGACCGATCTGATGTTAGCGTGCGCTAATCCTTCATAACAAACATCTGTTGACTTCATCGGCACATGCGCCGAAAGTGGCCGGGTCCACATGTAAATTCTTCTAATCTGGTCTGTACTAGCGTGCGCTATCCTTTACCATTAGTGTGCGCTAAACCTGCACGATAGCGTGCGCTAGGCTTGAATATTAGCGTGCGCTAATAAGGCTACACTTAGCCATTTTCAGCAATTCTTGTCCAACGTCTCCATATACAGAATACGAAAATACAGCATACTGAATACATATACTCCTTCCAAAAATATTCCCATATGATACACAATATCCTCAAATGCAATTGTCGACCAAATACGATAATTATACTAATACTGACATCTCAGTCCTTCATTTATTTTATCCATATTGTACAGATCCCACGCTGTACAACATAACTCGGATAAAATAATCTTAAACAACAGTAGTAGAAATTCCGGATATTACATACTACACCACTTAAAATAAGTTTCGTCCTCGAAACTTGCAATCCGTCATAGAAAAACAAACGAACCGTTCAACCAAAACATTCTGAAACCATCACAACAACGATCAATCATCATCATTAACGAATAACCAAAATAGCATACTTACAAATGCGCAAAGTCGGCGATCTCCTGAGATACTAGCAAGTGACTGCACTGTAAACCTCGACACGCTTACAATCACAATTCCATGAGTCTTAACAAAATATATCATCTTCGGATGAAATAATTTGCCCGTGTCAAATCCTATCTGCCTGATTAAACAATCAAGTCCCAATTCTGATACAAATCAATAATACACGATAATCTGTGAAACAACTGCCCAACATAATGGCAACGAGTCTCAAAACATCGACACAAAATCTGAACGCTCAGATGATCACCAGCAATGGTCAATCAATTAACTAGCCAAGAATATCATCAACATGATAAACTCCAATATGACCAAACAGTCAAAACACAATCGAAAATATCATCATCGTGATAAACTCCAATATTACCAACGAAGGACCAACAACAATCTAGAATACCCTCACATGGTAAGCTTCAACACGATCAACATAGAACCACAGAAACCGATATACGAATGAATAACATTCTCAAAATGTTACACAGATCACATACAGTAGATCTAATAGGAACACACCCGACTGGTGGATATACCTCTCGGCATACGAACAACCAATCGCAAATCGGTGAACATACCAAATCATACATGGAGTGGGAACGACCACTTAGTATCCAAAACAACCAGTATGGGGTCAACATCCCCAAATCTACACTTACAAAGAAATCAATCAAAAATCACTATGGTAAAATCGCGCTACTACCATACCAATGGAATCACATAGCACATACGTCCCAGTTTCACAAAATCCAAAGTTCCAAAATTACATCATGTACATAAATCTACAACACGCAGTATAGTTCTCTTATCTAATCAATAAACCGATCATCCCTGGATAACTAAACTACCATACGAAAGTTCGAATCTATTTTTCATCGTACCATCGATATGATATCCAGTTTGTGAGTCACACTCATACTTCACCATGATATGCACGATGCACTAAATGCGTATGTATATCAGTCACATTTTCAAAACCAGTTTGAAATCATATAGTCTCGTTAAGAAGACAAATTTTCGAACGTGCTTTCAAAAATTTCAAAGCTCAAAACATAAATTTTGGTAAGACTACAAAATCAATTTCCGAAAAATCAAATCAGTTTGTTTACGTCAAGTTCTCGATGACAATTATTTTCGAATACACACGAAAAATGAAAATTATGCAAATGCTTGACCACATCCATACTCCTGTATACCGGTTAAGCTCGTCACAAATTCCACTGACATTCGGTCAAAAAACTACACGATAGAATCCAAAATCTCAATGTATAAATCCCGATAAAAAGTCCTTTTTCCACATATGTCTCGCAACGTCGACCATTATCCCATCCTGGATCACCTCAACTAAGCTATGACAAAACATTGAATAATCAACAAGTTAAACACAGCGAAAGACTTCCCAAGAAGTTTCATTTGAACAAGTAAACCAAAACCTCGAAAGGGAAATAAAATAGACAAGCTATTGGTAAAGTGTTCTACAAATCTCGGGAGTTTTAGAAAACAGAAAGGCCTTTTGAAACATTAGGGTCTCAGCCTGTATCTCGTTCCGCATTACAAGAAGTTTAAAAGGTAGAAAACTCTTTTTGGACTCCAAGTCCTGAGTTACAAAACTATTTCAAAATCGATTGGGTCTCGGCACAAAAATCATTTTCCGTAAAATATTCATTTTGAAAAGTATCATTTTCAAATGCTCAAAAACAATTTCATATATCTCAAAATGAACTAACATAACTACATGTTCTTCTCAACAATCCACAGTTCTCCTCCCGAATACACAACTTCGTTCCAAAGTTTAACCAACATATAATTTCAAAAATCATAGCTTCCCAAGATCATCAATCCTGTCCCAACTCTGTCACCTTATACCGTAACGCATAATATTCTACTGAATCTCCAAGCATATCAACTCAGATCGGCAATAAATCTCAATGCAATTCAAGAATCCAAATACTTACAGGTCGTGAAGCCGATGATTCCCCGTGATACTGGCACATGTCTCGACTCAAGAAAATACTCAACACAGATATTTTCGAAACACATATGTAATATCCTAGAATTTCACTATGAATTTTTCGCATTATTTTATCTAGGTTGTACTGTACAGAGTGGGACCGACACGATATGAGTAAATAATTTTAGGAACTGTGACAGTCGTGCCAGTATGTCTATCGAGGTTATTTTTAATTCTAGGATATTACATGCTTGGTGTGTTTTTCGATGTCGGATATACCGTATAAGTATTTGTATGATTGCCGTACTTGGTCGACAGTTGTAATTGAGGATATCGTGCATCAGATGTATCGTATGGAAATGTTATCGGAATGAGTATATGTATTCAGTATGTCGCGTGTATATGTTCGGTTTATTTAGACAACAGACAGGGGCAGAAATGGCTAAGTATGAAAGCCATTACGTACGCTATGTAAGGAGTCTTACATACGTAAGTAAGTAGGATTAACGTACGTTAAGGAATGTACATTACGTACGTTAAGAAGGGATTCGGACAGGATTGAGCCGTGGTCGGTAGGTGGGACCCGGTGTCGGCTGCTTTCGGCACAGGATGTGGACAGGCGAGTCAACCTCGGCATTACGTACGCTATGCATGGAAAATTACATACGTAATATGGGTTGATACTGTAGCAAGTCAAGTGCGACATTACGTACGCTATGGTGATGGTATTACGTATGTAACGCAAGGTACAAAATAGTACAGTTAATCCTGGATGACGATTACGTACGCTATACAGGACATATAGCGTACGTCAAAGGCCTTACGTACGTTAAGATTGGGACTTAACGTACGTAACGAGATGCGCAGTTTATATAATAAGAGCTGGTCTTTCATTTGTTCATGAAAGGAAACTCATTTCTCCCACCCCAGTTCGTCCTTCTTCACTTATAAGTGTATTCTAGACACTTTTAACTTGGCAAGGAGCTTGAGAGCATGAATTTGAGGCTTGGATATGAAGATGTTAATGATTCTTGAAGTGTTGATCCTTGTGGTTCTTCTTCAAAAGGTATGTTGATGAACTCTACTCCTTGAATTCGGATTTTGATGTTAGCGTTGATGTTCTTCTCCGTATAGTGATGATTATGGTGTTGATGTTATGATTTTGAGATTATACGAATCGTATATTGAAGAACAAAATGATACATGCCTTTGATTATGGATTAGATGATGATTAGATGTTAGAACACATCCAATTACGTCGTTTTGTTGGCCTCAAACATGATTATGGACTAATTCATGTTCTTGAAGAATTCTTGAATGATATATGTCCGTAAATTGAAAGAATTACGGTTAGTTTTGGTATATGATTATTCATGATGATAGCCGATAATTGTATTCCTATGAATTTGCAAGAATGAGCCGTGTTAATCTGAATTTAAGATTGAAGTCGGAACCAAGAATGCTGTAGACGTTGATAGAACTATTGATTATCAAAATTCAGCTTGTACTCGTATTGGTAAGAGTTGATATGGTTTGATTTCGTATGATCGAGATACCGTTGAGTTTGATTGGTTGATTATACCAGTTGTTGATTGTTATCGAACGTATTGTTGATTGATTATTGTATTAGGTTGCGTTGTGTTGCGGTGAGTCGGGGCTGTGGAGCTTGTAGATGGAGATGACGAGATTGGTCACAACTTCATCGTATTGGTATCAAGGCAAGTTATGCTTGCTCAGTTCATAATGTTAATAAATGATTTCGTTTTCATTTCTTTTATGATTCATATAGCAATGGTATCGTGGAATATGAGTTGTCGGAATGATTGTACGTATATTATGATTGGACCGAGATAAATCATAATGTATATGATTTTAAGGATGTCTAGTGGAAATGGGAACGTGAATTATAATTGGTCAATTATATGAGAAGTTAGATATCAGGGCTAGTTATCCTGCCGATGTTGAACTCGGGATGGTGATTTGGTATTAGTAACGGACTGTATTGCGTTTTGGATTTTTCGGATAGACCGTGTATTCGTTCAGGGAGGTTGGTCGTGGAAAGGTTAGCGTCTCCAGCGTGAGGTAAATTAATATTGTTAGATTATGATAATCATCATGTTGCATTATTGCATGTGTGTTGATATTTCATGCGGTGAATGTACACCATTGTTTGTTACGTTTTGTGATGTGCTCTTTCTTTGAGATGCAATCTGTGGGGCCGATGTGTGGGGGATAAAACCTGTAATGTACCCAAATGGAAATGTGTTAGGGGATAAGACCTATATGGCACCTATGTCCGGAGTATTCCTGAGTAGATGCTTCCGTGACCCTCGGCTGCTGCCTTGGGAGTTTATGTGATATTATCCGGAGTATTCCTGAGTAGATGCTTCTATGACCCTTGGCTGCTGCCTTGGGAGTTTATGTGCTATTATTATATTCATTGTTGAGCATGATGTGAACTATTGTCTGACGGAATACGACATTGTGGTCGTGTCGGTCTTTCATGACCAAGTTATTGTTGCCCTCTTGGAAAATCTTCTGATTCTTGTTGGATATGCGTTTCTTCGAGATTGGTTGTCATGTTGTATCGTGGCATATCTGGAGTCAGATACGTTCTGATCGTTCATGTGTAGGATTTTCGGGACGGGCACGTGTAGCATATGTTGGTTTCAACCTCATATTGAACCTTGCACACGAGACGTACTTCGTGAGGCTGATTAGGTACGAGACCAGACGTGTATTGATCAATACCCGTGGTTGGCTTGTACACGAACATATGTCCGGATCGAGCATATCGTGACGTCCATCTTGAGTCTTATTGATTGGTCGTTCACAGTCCATGTATAATTGGATCTGTTCGATATTCGGATTGTCTTTGAAATCCCGTATATATGATTTGTATATGGTTGATGATTTTATTCTCTCGTGTATCTGTCGCCGTTGAACCTTTACTAATCTCGTTCGGAGTTACCATATCGATGGTCAACTCATTGATATCGATCCTTGATAAATCTCGTTTGGAGTTCACTCTGTCATTGGTAATCTCGTTCGTTATTGATCCTTATTGATTCCGTTTGGGAGTTGTCTCACCGTTGGTATTCTTGGTTATTAATCCTTGATTGATGTTATTGGAGTTTACCGTGTCGTCGGTATTCTCGGTTGTCGATTCCTTATCGCTCTTGTTGGAGTTTACCGTATCGTTGGTATTCTATGTTGTTGGTCCTTGTTAGGCGTATTTTTATACGCTTATTTATCATTATTTTGTATTCTTTTCATAATTAAATATGCATAAATGAGTTTTTAATGCACTATTCTTTTATGTTTTGCAGGAAATTGGAGTCCGGAAGCTAAAACGATGAAAATGGGCGAAAACGGCAAATTTTGGCCTGGGGCCGCGGCACAAGGCAAGCGGGCCGCGGCACACGCAGAGGACCAGCGAGCCCCGAGTAAACTGTACTGTAGTGAGCCGCGGCCCAGAAGAAATAAATAACGCCCAGGCATCCCGCTGTGCCCCGTGAGCCGCGGCACAAATTTAGTGAGCCGCGGCCCACGGGGCGGTTTTGGTCTGCTCCGCGCGGGTTTGGGCCGTTTTGAAGTCGGTTCTCGACCTAATCACACAGACGCGTTTTAGAGGCTGCTGGGAGTTATAAATAAGGGTTTAAGGTCATAATTGGGGAGGATCTTGGAATCAGAGGATTATCGCGGAAGAGAGGAATCGATCATAAGAAGCAGAAGACATCAAGAGGCAGAAAGCGGAAGCCAGAAGAACGGAGGAATCCGAGCTCTTCATCTGCGTTTGATATCAATGCTTTCTTTTAATTCTGTATTTTTATTCTTTAGCATGTCAGGCTAAAACCCTGTTCTAGGATTTTGATGAAACCAAAGTTTTGACGGATTTGCTTTTGATTATCTATATAATTCCCTTTTTCTGTTGAGTTTTCCCAATCGATTTTAATGCTTTCAATTGTCTGGCCAATAATTGGATTGTTTTAATTACGCAACTCGAATCGGGAGAGGAGAGTTGGTGAGGAACTATTGGTGAAAACTATTTTATCTTGTGAGATAGGAATATACTCATAGGAACTACGTAGCCTTTTGAGGATTTTGTGCTTTTTGCCTATTGTCGAATTAATTCACCTAGGGATAGAGTGCGTTATTCACCTTTAGAAAAATATATTGACCTCGGGAGAGGCGGTAGAGTATTTTAGCAATCTTCGCCTTCAATAAATTAGGGAAATCATTAACTTCAGATAATCGAGAGTAAATTCGGATAAACCGAGGTGGATTCACAATCCTAGACTTTTTCATCATTTGATTTTCTTTCTTCGAGCGATCGTTTTTCTGTTTATTATTTATTTTCTTTAGTCATTAATTGCAACCCAAATTTCGACTGTTCAAATAAAATTAGAATACATATAAATCGGTACTTAGTGATTCAGTCCTTGTGGGAACGATACTCACTCATCACTTTATTACTTGTCTACGATAACGTGCACTTGCGTTTAACGAAATATCGCAACAAGTTTTTGGTGCCGTTGCCGGGGACTGATTTTTCTACTAATATCGATTTCAGTATTTCTAGTCTTAGTTTGAACATTTTTTTTATTGTTTTTGTGTAATTTTATTTATTTGTTTTTCCTTTCAGGAGTTTCCGGTTAGTGCATGAGAAAATTCGGTAAAGAAGGCCTACTACCTTTGGATACCGAACTCGAGCGCACTCTTCGGAGAAGCAAGAAGGAGAAACGAGAGCTACCAGCAAAAGTCACTATGGCCGATAATATGGGAAATCACGAAGCAGACAATCCCATTCAGCAAGTTCAACCGGCATTAGCACTCCGCGATTATGCTATGCCGCAAATCAATACGAACTTTTCGGGGATCCGGCGTCCGACAATCCAAGCCAATAACTTCGAAATCAATCCGGCTATTATTCAGATGGTGCAAGCGAGCCAGTTCTGTAGATTGCCGAACGATGACCCAAATGCACACATTGTGTCTTTTCTCGAAATTTGTGACACCTTCAAAAACAACGGTGTCACCGATTATGCTATTCGTCTACGGCTTTTCCCTTTCTCTTTGAGGGACAAAGCCAAATTTTGGTTGAACTTTTTACCGCCGGGCTCGATCACTACATGGGCGGAATTAGCGGAAGCCTTCCTGGCTAAGTTCTTTCCACCATCAAAGACAGCGAGGTTAAGGAACGAAATTACTACCTTTGGGCAATTTGATATGGAGTCGCTTCACGAGGCTTGGGAGCGATACAAGATTTACTGATAAGATGCCCACACCACGGCCTATCGGATTGGCTCCAAATACAAACATTTTACAACGGATTGAGTGCTTCTACACGCACTCTTGTCGATGCGGCCGCTGGAGGAGCATTGATGGGAAAAACTATGGCCGAGGCACACTCTTTATTGGAAGCTATGGCTGCGAATGCTTATCAATGTCCGTCCGAATGAGTAAGCCCGAAACGAGTAATGGAAATCTCAAATAATGATCCAATCTCTACATTATCAGCTCAAGTCGCCGCCTTGACGCAGCAATTTCAAGCCTTTTCACATGCTCCTTCCCCCGTTACTATTGAATCGTGCAATTGGTGTAATGGATCTCATCCTAGCGCAGAATGCCAAGTCGGAAACCCTTTCGAGCAACCATCGATGGAACAAGCTCAGTTCGTGGGGAACGGGAACCGGCAAAATAATCCTTACTCCAACACTTATAATCCGGGATGGCGAAATCATCCTAACTTCTCATGGAGGAACGGACAAAGCTCGAACCAGCCTCAGTTTGCTCAACACCAACAGCAACCTTCTCCCGCTCCAAAAATCTCTCTAGAAGAAGCAATGGCGAAATTTTCAGCGAGCACGAGTCAGTTCATGGCCCACACGGAGGCGACCTTGGAGAACCATTCCGCTTCTATCTGCAACTTGGAAGTCCAACTGGGCCAGATTGCTAATGTATTAACAGCCCGCCCGGAAGATACCTTGCCAAGTACGACTGAAACGAATCCCAGAGAGAGTGTCAATGCCATTGGTTTGAGAAGTGGTAAGGAATTGTCCGAGCTGCCCGGGCAGAACAAAAAGAGAAGTGAGGATGAGGAGAAGAAAAATTCAGCGACTGAGGAATCACAAGATTTGAGACCCTCGATACTGTTTCTGGACAATCCAAAGGCATATGTACGACCCGTCCCATTTTCGCAGCGATTACAATAGCAAAAGGTGGACAAGCAATTCTCTAAGTTCCTCGACGTCTTCAAGAAACTGCATATTAAAATCCCATTTTCCGACGCCTTGGAGCAAATTCCGAGTTACGTGAAATTCATGAAAGAAATTTTGTCAAACAAAAGAAAGCTCGAGGAGTATGAGACAGTCGCATTGACGGAGGAGTGCAGCGCTATTCTTCAGAAAAAGCTTCCGCCAAAATTAAAGGATCCGGGAAGCTTCAATATACCGTGCACCATAGGGAACCTCTCTTTTGAAAGGGCATTGTGCGATCTCGGCGCTAGTGTTAATCTCATGCCTCTGTCTATTTTCAAGAAGCTAGGAATTGGGGAAGCGAAACCTACTCCGGTCTCCTTACAATTAGCTGATAGATCCATCAAATATCTGAGGGGAGTGATAGAGGACGTCTTAGTCAAAGTCGATAAGTTCATCTTTCCGGCCGATTTCATTGTGCTTGACATGGAGGAGGACCACGACATCCCAATTATCTTGGGAAGACCATTTTTGGCAACCGGCCGAACTTTAATCGACGTGGAAAAAGGGGAACTAACTCTACGGGTTCAAGACGAGCATGTCACTTTCCAAGTGTTTAAATCCTTTCCGTGCCCAAGTAGTGTTGAGAAGAGCTCGCAAATTGAAAGTGTAGATACCTTTGGGAAAGACACACACCGGAAGAATCGTCGGTTGAAAAATTCAGAATCCGTTTCAGCTGCCCCTATGCCTAATAAGAATGAAGAGCAAGTCGCATATCTTAGGCATTTGAACATGCCGCCTTCAACATCCGTTCATCCACAATCGAAAAATCCTCCTTCTGTCCTAAATTCGCCCGTGGAGTTGAAAATTAAGACGGAAGTCAAACGGGCACCAAGTCATGTGAAAAATGGGTGCTTCGGAAAGTTGTTTTCGTTAAAATCTTTTCGCAATGAACATTTGGTGTCCAAACCGAAAATCGGATCGTTAAAGACCAATGGTCAAAATTTTAAAACACATATTAACGGTTCGATGAACGGGGCGGATTTCAAATGGTGTTTGCGAAAAGCGAACTGATTTTCAATAGGTCCGGCTGAAGACTATAAACTTAGCGCTTCTCGGGAGGCAACCCGAGTATTAGTTATAGATTTTTGCATTTCAGTATTTTCTTGCATTTTTAGGATCTTTGTTTTTCGTCATTTTAGCTTGGACATGCTTATCTCTCACGCTCTTGTTGTTTTCTATTGAAAATTCTGTGCAGAAATTATCCTTTGGGAAAAATCAGCATTGGGCCGCGGCACAAGTATTGTGAGCCGCGGCACACACAGGTCGAAAAAGAAGGCTAAACTTGCTGTACTCTGTGCCGCGGCACAACCTTACTGAGCCGCAGCACACTTGATCGCTGAGCCGCGGCATGTTGCTGCTGAGCCGCGGCACACCAGATGCACCAGATATGCCCAGGTATCCTTCTTATATTCGATCGGCCGGGACCAGGTAACCTCTTTTCCTTCCTTTACACAAAGCGATCGGTCGAAAACTTTTTCTCCCATTCCTCTTCTTGAATTCTTCAAATCTAATCAAGGTAATTCTCAATTCCGTGTATTAATTACTTCATGAATTGCATAATGAGATGTTTGTTGTTACCCAAAATATTATCCGGAGATAGTATTGCTGGAATGATCGAGTAACAAACAAAATGCGAGAACACTTCCGTGAGAAAATAGATAACACAAGATTTGCCGGGGTTGTTAATCCCGGGCTTGAATGCTCTCGCGAGATGTTATTAATAAATATACTGTCGAGTACAAATATTAACGTTAGAATCTAATACAATGAGTGTAAAGATTTCTAGTTATCTAGGCTTTAGAGCGCGTAGATTGCCGGAAGAACCAGATAGATGAATCTGTGAGTTCTTGCTTGGGGTATATGATGAATGTGTATGAATATCTCTATGAATGTGTTAGTGTTTGCCAAAGGAGCCTTTTATTCTTTCTTTGGTGTGTGTTTTTGCACTTAATTCGCAGTAGAATCCGTCCCCTTGGCTGCAACAGTGAGTCCTCTATTTATAGGGGACAAGGTAGTTGGGATCCCTCAGGCGATCGCGGGCGATCACCGTTTTCTATATTAAAATAAACAGCCGATCGTCCCGTCACGTGGGCCTGTTCCCTTGAGGTCCGAGGTTGCAGTTGGAGGCCAGCTGGGTGAACCAATGGGAAGCCAGCACGCGTCGCGAGTCGCTGTCCGAGGAGGGTCCACTTCGTACCTTTCGGCGGCCTTGTCGGTAGGTGTGGTAGGTGACAGGCTGGGGTCAATGATCCTTTTTGTTGGTATCCTATGAAGATCCGCGGGTGGGCCATCATCCAAGATTCGGTCTTCGACGACTTTGACGGATGCTGGATCCCCACGTGGCATGAGACGATCGCCTCTGATCCGTTAGACAAAGACGATCGCCAGGTATCAAAAGACGATCGCTGGTTACCAAAAGACGATCGCTGCATTATGCCGAACTCCAGGGCGTTCGTCCGGAGTTTGGCTTCTATGGTTGACTTTTCAGGGAGGTCGTCGATCTCCTATCGTGGCGAATTAATCGTCGCACAACAATTGCCCCCCAGCTCGCCTCGATGTTGAAAACACGGGGTTAGGTGGCACTTTTGGCGATCGCCGTTGTTTAGACGACCAGCCGATCTGAATTCAAATATGGACGACCTTCTTTCGCGTTGGGAGCAGCGGGAAAAGGAGGCGGGCTTTCCAAAAGTGGCTGGGACACGCGTCGTGCCGCTGTTGGGGGAATCTGACGGTTTGTCAGACCTGTCGGCTGGCATGCCCTCGAAAAGACGCGTATGCGGGATTCGAGGGCCGCACTTAATGCGTCCCCACATGACGGTTGCGCTTCAGCCCCCGAGGTTTCTTCTATTTGCACTTAGGCCCTCGTCTCCATCTATAAAAAGGGGAGGGCTTCTTCTCCTTCACTTTTTACGCGCCCTTAGCATCCATAGCCGAATTTCTGCAGAAATTTACGGAGCTTTGAGTGCCGATCTCCTTCTTTTTCTAGGTAAGAAAAATTAACCTTCTCCTTATCTTTACTTTCTAATATGTCGGGAGGATCAAAACCTTCGAGACGGAAGTTCTTCCTGCCGCGCGTTGCACGAGCGGGAGGAGGTTCCGTTAGAGTAGATATGGAGACGGCGGCTGAAGCTATTCGGCGGGGATTGCACCGAAGAACTCGAAAAACTTTTCAACGAGGCCGAGGTGGCGAGGACGGCGGAGACAGCGGAGCAAGGGGGTTTGCCGGTGGATGAAGACGATGCAGTGCGGGAGGCACAGGAAAGAGAGAGCGATTCGGCCCCTCCTATGTGGCTTTTGCTCAAATTATGGAAACGATCATTTGGACCTTGCCGGAGTCGATTTCGAGGCCTACACCGCCGCTCACCCTTACGAACATGTGAATCGGACGGTCTTTCGGGCCGCCGTCCGTCTCAGTGGACTCTCGGCCGGATCCGAGATCTGGCGACCAAGAAAGACTGAGCCGGAGGGCCAAATACCACATCCCCTCCGACGTTTCCCTTCACGTGCCTTTGGAGAATGAGCGCGCCGACCAACCGCCCGGGATATGGTCGCCGTCAATGAGATGATTATGGAGGCGGGTCTGCGATTCCGTTGCCACTCGCCGTCTCCTATTTCCGATCGCTGGAATTTGGCGCCTCTTCAATCGACGCCGAATGCTTGGCTGCAGATCATCTGCACGTTGACCTTGTTTGGCGGTCACCGGTTATTTCGTCACCTTACTGCGCTGGAGATGAATTATTTGTTTAAATTGGCTGCGCAGAAAGGGACGATCGGCGGTTATCATATCCAGGGCCGACTCGGGAGAGTGGTTCTCGGCGTGCCGAATAAGACCAGGGGCGACCTGGCAAAATGGTGTTGGGTCGGCGGGGCATGGCGATCGGCGTTGAGTGAAGGGCTGAATGAAGAGCTGGAGATTCCCACTATTTTCCGGGAGAGGAATCCGAGTAAGGATTTAAACTCCCCCCTTGATTGAGCTTGTCTTGGACTGATCTAATTTTGTTTTCTTTTTGCAGGACCTCTCGTTCCAGCGATCAGCGACCTCCCATTTGATTTCTTGATCGTTTGGGAGCGTATCCGTGCGTTGCCGAACTCCTTTATTGACGTTCGATCGCTTGGTACTGAAGCTCATCGGTTGGGGGCTCGTTTGTTTTGCTACCCTCGTCACTTGAAAGTTCAAGGTATGAGTTTAAGTGGTGTTTCCTTTCTTTGACGATCGTCTCCAAGAGGTCGTTTTGTTTTGTCTAACTTGTTTGTATCTTTTCTTTGACAGAGGCTTATTTTCCCCGAATTGCTTAACCTCCGCCAGAGATAGCTATGTCGGACATGGGAGTTCTTGGTCGCCTTAATTTGGGCAAGCAGACTGGTCGCGTTCCAGCGACGACGTCTCACCCTGCCCCGGTGAAGAGACCGGCCCGAGGCGCGGATCGCCAAGCCGGTGGTCGAGGGAGAGGAACGGCTCAAACGCCGCAAGCGGAGGTCGGAGGAGTCCCCGTCGATCTCGAGGCGGCGGGCGTATCGATTCTTGAGCCTCCGGTCGCTGCGGCTCCTATCTCCGCCATCCCGATGATGGAGCGATCGGCCCCAAGCCCACGGTCTCGGCCCTCGGTCATCAGCGGCTCGGCGAAGAAGATGACGATCACCGATGCGGAAACTTCCGGCGAGGCCTTTCTTGGACGCGACCCGAGTGGGTCACGAGGTAAGAGTGGGTCAAAAATTTTCGAGTTAGGTATTACGAGCATGGTATGGGCTAACTCCTTGATTTCCTTGGTTTTGCTGCAGGTTCATCTCGCCGACCGGACGTCGCCCCCATGGTCTGGACTTCTGTCGAGCAAGGCTCCGCAAGGTTCTATTGAAGTCCACCTTTACGTTCGCGGCAATCACTTCGCCCAAGGCTTGGGCGGCCGACCTTGACGCGATCGCTCGTCGGCGATCCGAGACGCCATGCATGCGGCGGCCGTAGCCACTGGCTCTTCGGCGCGGCGATGGCCGTCCAGTGCTCGGGATTTTGAGGCGACCCTCCTTGCTCATCTCCATCGCGAGCTCGAGACCGCCGAGCAAATATCGAGGATGCCAACCGGATCCGGTCTATGGAGAAAGAGTATGAGGAGACCGCCAAGCGGGCTAAGCAGGACGTGGATCGATTGAAGCAGGAGCTGAGCCGCTCCAAGGAGGCTGCCGATCGATCCTGTAATAAGGAGAAGGAGACTCGCCAGAAGCTCGAGGCTTCGCAGGAGGAGGCGACCGGGCTGAAAGCTGTGGTGGATCGGCTCAGTGGTGAGCTGGAGGCGGCGAAGAGAGAGCTGGAGAAAGCCAGGGGCGAGAATGTTGCCAAGGCGGCCGAAATGGCGGAGGTCGAGAAGACGGCGGCGGATCTGAAGGGGCAGCTGAAGGCGATCGAGGTCGATCCCTACCTTAACGTCGAGCACGTTGGCGAGTTCGCTTACTACTTGGCCTATGCCGACGCTGTTCGAGCTGCTAAAAAGGCAGGGGTCGAGATCGGTCCCCTGATGGAAAGCTTCAGATCCTATGTCCTCAAGCATCCCCTACATCCAGAATTCTCTCTGCCGATCCTTGACCTTGTCGACCTCGGGATCGACTTGAGTTGGTATACCGGCAAACTCATTCATCCCGAGGCCGATGGGGGTGCCCAAGCCGATCCGCAACCCGAGGGCGAAGACCAGCAGGCGGGGCCTTGAGGGGCATTTTTGTTTTCCCTCCGTAACTTGTACTTTTTGTTGTAATGCCTTCGGGCCTCGAAGTGTATGAAGCTTGTGTTTATGAATAAAATACTCCCTTTTTCATTCTGCGTAATGTATTACATGCGATCGCCTTTGACTGTTTGCGTGCAATTTTTACGAGTACGTGTATATTTGCTTTCGACTTTTTTGTTCGTTCGGCCGATTGTCTGAGTGTTGAAAGCATTGATGTGTTTTGAATTGGAATTCTTACTTGTAATTTTCGTCGGACGACCTCGATCGCCCTGCATGTTTTTGAGCGAAGCCGATCGAATATGGTTTCTCTTTGTTCGATCGTATTTGAGAGTAGCTCGACCTATCCCACCCGCTGAGGCGCCAGTCGCCAAGCCGGTGGTCGAGGGAGAGGAACAGCTCAAACGCCGCAAGAAGCGGAGGTCGGAGGAGTCCCCGTCGATCTCTGAGGCGGACGTATCGATTCTTGAGCCTCCGGTCGCTGCGGCTCCTATCTCCGCCATCCCGATGATGGAGCGATCTGGCCCCAAGCCCACGGTCTCCGGCCCTCGGTCATCTGGCAGCTCGGCGAAGAAGATGACGATCGCCGATGCGGAAACTTCCCGGGGCAAGCCTTTCTTCGGACGCGACCCCGAGCTGGTCAACAGGTAAGAGTGGGTCAAAAATTTTCTGAGTTAGGTATTCTGAGCATGGTATGGGCTAACTCCTTGATTTCCTTGGTTTGCGCTGCAGGGTTCGTCTCGCCGACCCGGACGTCGCCCCCATGGTGCTGGACTTCCTGTCGAGCAAGGCTCCGCAAGGTTCTATTGAAGTCCCTGCTTACGTTCGCCAGGCAATCACTTCCCTGCCCAAGGCTTGGACGACCGACCTTGACGCGATCGCTCGTCGGCGATCTGGAGACGCCATGCAGGCGACCGTAGCCCTGGCTCTTCAGGCGGCGACGATGGCCGTCCAAGCTGCTCGGGATTTTGAGGGGCGACCCTCCACTGCTCATCTCCATCGCGAGCTCGAGACCGCCCGGAACAGAAATATCGAGGATGCCAACCGGATCCGGTCTATGGAGAAAGAGTATGAGGAGACCGCCAAGCGGGCTAAGCAGGACGTGGATCGATTGAAGCAGGAGCTGAGCCGCTCCAAGGAGGCTGCCGATCGATCCTGTAATAAGGAGAAAGAGACTCGCCAGAAGCTCGAGGCTTCGCAGGAGGAGGCGACCGGGCTGAAAGCTGTGGTGGATCGGCTCAGTGGTGAGCTGGAGGCGGCGAAGAGAGAGCTGGAGAAAGCCAGGGGCGAGAATGTTGCCAAGGCGGCCGAAATGGCGGAGGTCGAGAAGACGGCGGCGGATCTGAAGGGGCAGCTGAAGGCGATCGAGGTCGATCCCTACCTTAACGTCGAGCACGTTGGCGAGTTCGCTTACTACTTGGCCTATGCCGACGCTGTTCGAGCTGCTAAAAAGGCAGGGGTCGAGATCGGTCCCCTGATGGAAAGCTTCAGATCCTATGTCCTCAAGCATCCCCTACATCCAGAATTCTCTCTGCCGATCCTTGACCTTGTCGACCTCGGGATCGACTTGAGTTGGTATACCGGCAAACTCATTCATCCCGAGGCCGATGGGGGTGCCCAAGCCGATCCGCAACCCGAGGGCGAAGACCAGCAGGCGGGGCCTTGAGGGGCATTTTTGTTTTCCCTCCGTAACTTGTACTTTTTGTTGTAATGCCTTCGGGCCTCGAAGTGTATGAAGCTTGTGTTTATGAATAAAATACTCCCTTTTTCATTCTGCGTAATGTATTACATGCGATCGCCTTTGACTGTTTGCGTGCAATTTTTACGAGTACGTGTATATTTGCTTTCGACTTTTTTGTTCGTTCGGCCGATTGTCTGAGTGTTGAAAGCATTGATGTGTTTTGAATTGGAATTCTTACTTGTAATTTTCGTCGGACGACCTCGATCGCCCTGCATGTTTTTGAGCGAAACCGATCGAATATGGTTTCTCTTTGTTCGATCATATTTGAGAGTAGCTCGACCTATCCCACCCGCTGAGGCGCCAGTCGCCAAGCCGGTGGTCGAGGGAGAGGAACAGCTCAAACGCCGCAAGAAGCGGAGGTCGGAGGAGTCCCCGTCGATCTCTGAGGCGGACGTATCGATTCTTGAGCCTCCGGTCGCTGCGGCTCCTATCTCCGCCATCCCGATGATGGAGCGATCTGGCCCCAAGCCCACGGTCTCCGGCCCTCGGTCATCTGGCAGCTCGGCGAAGAAGATGACGATCGCCGATGCGGAAACTTCCCGGGGCAAGCCTTTCTTCGGACGCGACCCCGAGCTGGTCAACAGGTAAGAGTGGGTCAAAAATTTTCTGAGTTGGGTATTCTGAGCATGGTATGGGCTAACTCCTTGATTTCCTTGGTTTGCGCTGCAGGGTTCGTCTCGCCGACCCGGACGTCGCCCCATGGTCTTGGACTTCCTGTCGAGCAAGGCTCCGCAAGGTTCTATTGAAGTCCCTGCTTACGTTCGCCAGGCAATCACTTCCCTGCCCAAGGCTTGGACGACCGACCTTGACGCGATCGCTCGTCGGCGATCTGGAGACGCCATGCAGGCGACCGTAGCCACAGCTCTTGGGCGCGGCGATGGCCGTCCAAGCTGCTCGGGATTTTGAGGGGCGACCCTCCACTGCTCATCTCCATCGCGAGCTCGAGACCGCCCGGAACAGAAATATCGAGGATGCCAACCGGATCCGGTCTATGGAGAAAGAGTATGAGGAGACCGCCAAGCGGGCTAAGCAGGACGTGGATCGATTGAAGCAGGAGCTGAGCCGCTCCAAGGAGGCTGCCGATCGATCCTGTAATAAGGAGAAAGAGACTCGCCAGAAGCTCGAGGCTTCGCAGGAGGAGGCGATCGGGCTGAAAGCTGTGGTGGATCGGCTCAGTGGTGAGCTGGAGGCGGCGAAGAGAGAGCTGGAGAAAGCCAGGGGCGAGAATGTTGCCAAGGCGGCCGAAATGGCGGAGGTCGAGAAGACGGCGGCGGATCTGAAGGGGCAGCTGAAGGCGATCGAGGTCGATCCCTACCTTAACGTCGAGCACGTTGGCGAGTTCGCTTACTACTTGGCCTATGCCGACGCTGTTCGAGCTGCTAAAAAGGCAGGGGTCGAGATCGGTCCCCTGATGGAAAGCTTCAGATCCTATGTCCTCAAGCATCCCCTACATCCAGAATTCTCTCTGCCGATCCTTGACCTTGTCGACCTCGGGATCGACTTGAGTTGGTATACCGGCAAACTCATTCATCCCGAGGCCGATGGGGGTGCCCAAGCCGATCCGCAACCCGAGGGCGAAGACCAGCAGGCGGGGCCTTGAGGGGCATTTTTGTTTTCCCTCCGTAACTTGTACTTTTGTTGTAATGCCTTCGGGCCTCGAAGTGTATGAAGCTTGTGTTTATGAATAAAATACTCCCTTTTTCATTCTGCGTAATGTATTACATGCGATCGCCTTTGACTGTTTGCGTGCAATTTATACGAGTACGTGTATATTTGCTTTCGACTTTTTTGTTCGTTCGGCCGATTGTCTGAGTGTTGAAAGCATTGATGTGTTTTGAATTGGAATTCTTACTTGTAATTTTCGTCGGACGACCTCGATCGCCCTGCATGTTTTTGAGCGAAGCCGATCGAATATGGTTTCTCTTTGTTCGATCGTATTTGAGAGTAGCTCGACCTATCCCAGCCCCCTAGTTTTTGTTCAAGAATTGTAAGTAAGGAAACAAAGAATAGTCTGACTGGCGAGATATCTTCATTTCGCCGATTACGAAGAGTCATGCGTGGTTGGGGTGTTCGATGGACCGATCTCCCCAATCGTGTCTTCGTGTGCGAGGGATATTGTGTATCCTGCGACTCACTTTTTGTGAGGGTCCTCCGTTAGGCTACGCCTGCCTTGTGTTAAAACGAAAGGCGGGCGATCTCGGTCTGGAGGAGTCCTTGCGCGGAGTGTTGTCGGCTTTATTTGACACCACGTCCGCGGCTTGTCAGCTCTGCTTCCACCTCGGCCCGCCATGAAGATGGCGATCCTCGACGGTGTACGTTGAGGCGGGGTAATGGCACGTCGCATTGTTCGGGTTCACCATGTTAGATGATGTACCTTGAGAACGTGCGGCCGTGCCTACGATTATTTTGGAGGGTCCTTCGGCTACGCCGGCCTCGTATTTAAACGAAGGCGGGCGATCTCAGCCAAAGGAACCTTGCATGGGCAGCTGTCGGTTCCATCGACCTCCGTGACCATGGTTGCATTAATTTTACCTAGGATCGTCGTGATCGGCGATCGTCGGTGATGTGCGATGCACGGTGGGGCGATCGTCATAATAGATGGGATAACAAAAATCTCATTATATTCCTTGTACATCATTGAAATCGAATACAAATTTATCACCGATAGTATTTTTCGGATGCACGGCGTTCGAAGTCTTGGTCCGAGTACCGTCGGGATGTTCGATTCGTAGGCTCCTTTAGTTAGCCATCTGGATACTCCGAAAGGTCCTTCGATTCGGACCAAAGACGCCTGTATGGGTTTGGATCTTCTTGAGGACGTGATCGCCCACTTGAAATCTTCTTTCTCTGACCTTTGAATTGAAGAACTTCTCGGCTCTCCTTTTGTGGATTGTGTTCTTCATTTCTGAGGTCAGCCGTCTTTCTTCAAGCATGTCTAGGTCGATTCGCCGGGCTACATCGTTGTCGGTCGTCATCTCCTGTTCGGTTCGATGGTGAGGACGGCGATCTCCGAAGGAATCACCGCTTCATTCGAAGGTAAGGGCGAACGGGGTTTCGCCGGTTGAATTGTGGGTCGTCGTTCGGTAGGACCATAAAACGTCTGGGAGCTCGCTCGCCCATCTTCCTTGCCTGGATTCGAGTCGTGCTTTGATCGTGTGTTTGAGGATCTTATTCACTGCCTCTACCTGCCCGTTCGTCTGAGGGTGATAGGGCGCTGAGAATAACCTTTTGACTCCCCACTTTTCACAGAATTGCATGACTTCTAAGCCGTCGAACTGTTTCCCGTTGTCGGAGATGATGGCACAGGGCAAACCGAATCGGCATATTATGTTTTTCCATATAAAGTTGATCACCTGCTCTTGGCCGATCTTGTTGAGCGGTTCGGCCTCAGCCCATTTGGTGAAATAGTCGACCCCAACGATGGCGAACTTACAGCCCCCTGGAGCCGTCGGCAAGGGACCTATAAGGTCGATGCCCCATTGCGCAAATGGCCAAGGGCTATACATGGAGGTGAGCTGTTCGGGTGATAGCTTAATGTTGGGGCCCATTATCTGACATCTATGACAAGATCTGGCATAAGCGATCGCATCTTTCCGAAGTGATTGCCAGAAAAACCCTTGTCTGGTTGTTTTATGGATGAGGGCTCGCCCGCCCGCGTGGTTTCCACAAACCCCGTCATGGATCTCAGCTAAAACCAGCCGACCTTCCTCCGGTGTAATACACTTGAGGAGGGGAAGGCTGAAGGCTCGCTTGTAAAGCCGATCGTCCAATAGGGTATACAGTCGCACGGCCGGAGTTGGCGAGCTTTAACACGGTCGTCAGGGACCGTTCCGTCCTTTAAGTATTTGATGAACGGAGTCATCCAATTCTCTTCGGCGATGGCGACCGTGGTAACCAAATTCCTGTCGATTGCCGGCCTTGCTGACTTTGTGATTTGGATATTGGAGAAGTCGGCTGCCCCATCTGATGATGCCAACTTGGAAAGAGCATCGGCCTGGGAGTTGTGCTCTCTCGGGATTTGTTCGATTAGAACTTCCTCAAATTTTGTGCACATTTCGGCGACCAGCTCTTGGTATTTGGACATCTGTTCGCCGCGTGCCTCATACTCTCCCTTGACTTGGTTTACGACCAAAAGGGAGTCCATGAAGATATGGAGGCGACGAACATCCAGGGCGAGGGCTAGATCAAGCCCGCCTACCAAAGCTTCGTATTCAGCTTCATTGTTGGTCGCACGAAAACCGAAACGCACAGCATTTGTGAAACTTTGTCCATCGGGGCTAATGAGGACAATCCCTGCCCCCGATCTCGCATTGGTCGCTGAGCCATCCACGTATAATTTCCAGGCAGGTCGGCCGACCTGAGTCGGACTGTGAGGGAACGTTAATTCCACCACGAAGTCCGCCAGAGCTTGGCCTTTGATCGCCGTGCGAGGAGCGTAAGTGATACCGTATTGGGCGATCTCCAGCGACCACTTGAGGAGTCGCCCGTTGGTGTCCGGTCGGTGCAGGACTTGTCTTAGAGGTAGAGTTGTTAGGACCTCCACTTGGTGGTCGAAGAAGTAAGCCCTCAGCTTACGGACACTCATGACAAGGGCGTAGGCGATCTTCTCCAATGGTGTATAACGTGTCTCAGCATCGTGGAGCCCCTGGCTTACATAGTAGATCGGCAAGTGGGCTTGCCCCTCTGCTCGCACCAGAACGGCGCTCAGTGCGACCTCCGAGGCCGCTAAGTAAAGGAATAATTTTTCACCGGGGATCGGCTTTGCCAGGATCTGGGGGTTAGACAGATATTCCTTTATCTTGGCGAATGCTATCTGGATTTCTTTCGTCCATGCGAACTTCTTGTTCTTGATGGTCGCGAAGAAAGGCTTGCTTTTATCGCCGAGCCGTGATATGAAACGGTTGAGGGCGGCTAGACAACCCGTGAGGCGTTGCACCTGCTTGATATTTCGCGGTTCCTGCATGTCAAGGATCGCCTGTATCTTGGTGGGGTTCGCCTCGATCCCCCTTTGGCTCACTATGTGCCCTAGGAACTTCCCGGAGCCCACCCCGAAGTTGCATTTCTTGGGGTTCAGCTTCATGTTAAACTTCTCAAGGATGGCGAACGTCTCGGCGAGATCGTTGAGGTGATCTTCCTTCTTGAGGCTTTTAACTACGATATCATCAATGTAGACCTCCATGGTCTTGCCGATCTGATCGGCGAACATCCTGTTGACTAATCGCTGGTAGGTCGCCCCTGCGTTTTTCAACCCGAATGGCATTCTGACCCAAAAATATATGTCTTTTTCCGTGTGGAAAGATGTGTGTTTTATGTCTTCCTCCGCCATTGGGATCTGATGGTATCCGGCGAAGGCGTCCATAAATGACATCATTTCACAACCTGCCGTGCTATCGACCAGGTGATCGATATGAGGCATCGGGAAGTGATCTTTTGGACATGCCGCGTTGAGGTCGGTGAAGTCAATGCATAATCTCCAAGAGCCAGTAGGCTTTTTGACGAGCACCGCGTTGGCGACCCACTGTGGTTCGTCTGTGGCTACTCCGATCAATTTGTTGTTGAGTAACTTCTGGACTTCTATGTCGAGCGCCGCGTATTTCTCGGGACCGAACTTCCTACGCTTCTGATGAACAGGCTTCATCGCCCGGTCGATCTTCAGATAATGGCAAGCGTGTTCGGGACTTATGCCAACCATATCTTGATGCGACCAGGCAAAGACTCCGATGTTCCTACGTAGCAAGTTGATCAGATCCCCCTTTAATTCGTGGTCGATGCTCGCGCCGATCTGTACTTCCCGTTCTGGATGATCCGGATCCATCGTAATACTTTCCAACTCTTCGACAGGAACGGTCGCCTCTCGTTTGGTACGATCTCCGGACTCGATCCTAGGATCGATGTCGAGTCTTGGCTCGAAACCGATCCTTGGCTCGATGTCGTCCGTCAATTGATGAGAGACGGCGTCCCCTGAGTCGGGTTGGCACGAAGTGTTAGGCTCGTCGGTCTCCATGGGTTGATCGTCGGTCGCTTCAATGTTACATATAGTATGGGAAGTATTGAAAGAATTAACAACATAGGAGTAACTCAAACATCTCTTTGCCATTAGCTGATCTCCTTTTACAGTACCGACCGTCCCATCGGTGGGGAATTTGATACAAGAAAGAAAGATGAGGCGACCGCCTCAAAGGTTTCTAAAAAGGGCGACCTAGGAACCCATTATAGATCCGGGCCTATCTATGATTACAAAGCTTAAGTTCCTAGTAATCCTAACCTTGGGATCATAAAAGCATACTAGCTCAACGGAGAGCTTGATCCTCCCGTAGCTCGACGGTGTTGTCGCCGAACCCTTGGAGCACGGTGTCGAAAGGCTTGATGAATTTGATTAGGTTGCCGAGTTGGTCTAGGGCGGATTTGAATATGATGTTTCAAAAACTCCCATTGTCGACCAACACGCGATCGACCGTCTTCCCAAGGATGCACGCGGAGATTACTAGTGCATCTTCTTTGGGACATTGCACTCCCTCCCTGTCCTTGTTGGAAAAGGTGATGAGTGCGTCTCTAGAGATGGTCGGCTCTGGAGGCACTACAACATGGACTTCGGCGAAAGCCCTCAGCTCGGCTTTTCGCTTCCTGTTTGACAGGGTGGAAACCGGGGAAAGGCCCCCGAGGCTCCCACCTCCTGCTTGGAGCATGTTGATCCGACCGCCAGGGTTGATCGGAGGGACCGACTCATCAGAGTACTCCGGCTCATGCTCGATCCTGGCGATCGAATTGGGAGGAATTCTCTCGCTCGGTCGGCGGTCGCGCCCTCCGGCTCTTTCCGTCCCGGTTACGGCTTGGTGATCAAATTGTCGGTTGCCTTCCTCAAACAGCCGCGAGTGCCTCGAGGAGGTCGCGGCATTGCTAGTGTTGTGGCCGGGACTCTTATGATAGGCCTGAATTTGCTACGGTCTAGGTGACCGTGGTCCCTTATTGGCTTTGGCTTGAAAGCCATTCGCGGCCCTTGATCGCGTTGAAGATGTGGGCGGAGATAAGTTGAGGTTGTGAAGAAGGTGGACCTCTACATCCTCGAAAGCTTTGAACTCGCCAGCGGCTTGGCGACCGCCTTTCCGGCTTGGCGACCGTTTTCTTGGACATGGGAAGGTGATTTTCCTTCTCCGATGTCCCTCGTCCAAAGTGAGTGAGAGCATCCTCTGCCCGGCCGATAATCGCGGCTCGACGCGAACGTCAGTATAGGTCGGAGGCAAATCCTCTGTGAGGTGCCTGAACATGGGCGAGCGTCCGTGGAATCCGTTCAGGACTGCGTGGTGAGCGATCTCGTCGCTGACGGGCTCACCGGTGAGGACTATCTCGTCCACCCGGTCGATATAATCCTCATCCGATTCATCCTTCCCCTGCCTGATTTTCATCATGCGGTGGGGACCTTCCGGGCGAGCGACTTTGGCGGCGAAGTATGACGTGAAGTTGTTCGCCAGCTTCTCAAAGCAATTGATTGAGCGAGATGGTAGCGAGATGTACCACCTGTGGGCGAGATCGCCCAGAGTTAACGGGAACATACGACATTTCGTCGCATCTGAAGCTCCGCATCCAGTCATGTAGATCCGGAATTTGCTTAAGTGGGTTCCCGGATCCGTTCTCCCCTCATAATGAGGTGTTTGTGGGGGATTGATCGTTGATTGGACTGGGGCGATCTCGATCTGGACCGCGAGTGGCTCATTTAGCCCAGCGATCGTTCTCCTGGCATTTGCCCTAATTTCTAGGAGCGTCTTCATCTCGTCGAGCTGGCGTTGCATAGCGGCGATCGCCGTTACGATCGCTCGCCGATCGCTCTCGACGCGAACCAAGGCGATCGTGTACTGATCCCCTAGCTCCGTGGTGAATGACGATCTCCCTGCCATAGGGTTCTCTTCTCGGGCGAGCAGGGGCTCGTTGACCGGTTTGTCTCTTGGGAGTCGGATACGCCGAACTCCTGGTAAAGGATTCAGATACCGATGTCTCCCGGCTGGGGCCTGAGTGCCCGGGTCGCCATGAGGGATCGCTCCCTAGGCGGCTGAAGACGGAATCGTCCCGCCTTACGAGAGCCTTCCCCTACGGCTCGGGGCTTTCTGTCGATTTCTCAACATAGATCCCCTTGAGCTTCCGTTTGCTCGCCCGGCGGCTAGCTGACGGGGTGATGGTGGGCGTATCGTGGGCCCTCTGCCGTTCCCTGAGGATGGCTATAGCCTCCTCAATCTGTTCCGATGTTTGGAACTGATCGAGTGAGAGGCTAGAACCGTCCCTCGGGGGCGGGAGTGAAAGCCTAGCGTCGCCACGATCGCCTTCCGCCGTGGGCTGGGATTCGGTCCTCGCCGGAATAAGATTTCCGGCAGATCTCAGGGCAGCCCTCTTGGAGGTTGTTGCTGATGTCATTTTCTGAAGGTTTTTCTATTGAAGAACAGTGAGTGTTTCTTCAAGTATATGTCCGGAGAACAGTGAGTGTTCTTCGAGACGGTAGGAATAAAAAATGAAGGTTTAGAAACACCCTCCTTCTTCTAGCGCCAATTGTTGTTACCCAAAATATTATCCGGAGATAGTATTGCTGGAATGATCGAGTAACAAACAAAATGCGAGAACACTTCCGTGAGAAAATAGATAACACAAGATTTGCCGGGGTTGTTAATCCCGGGCTTGAATGCTCTCGCGAGATGTTATTAATAAATATACTGTCGAGTACAAATATTAACGTTAGAATCTAATACAATGAGTGTAAAGATTTCTAGTTATCTAGGCTTTAGAGCGCGTAGATTGCCGGAAGAACCAGATAGATGAATCTGTGAGTTCTTGCTTGGGGTATATGATGAATGTGTATGAATATCTCTATGAATGTGTTAGTGTTTGCCAAAGGAGCCTTTTATTCTTTCTTTGGTGTGTGTTTTTGCACTTAATTCGCAGTAGAATCCGTCCCCTTGGCTGCAACAGTGAGTCCTCTATTTATAGGGGACAAGGTAGTTGGGATCCCTCAGGCGATCGCGGGCGATCGCCGTTTTCTATATTAAAATAAACGGCCGATCGTCCCGTCACGTGGGCCTGTTCCCTTGAGGTCCGAGGTTGCAGTTGGAGGCCAGCTGGGTGAACCAATGGGAAGCCAGCACGCGTCGCGAGTCGCTGTCCGAGGAGGGTCCACTTCGTACCTTTCGGCGGCCTTGTCGGTAGGTGTGGTAGGTGACAGGCTGGGGTCAATGATCCTTTTTGTTGGTATCCTATGAAGATCCGCGGGTGGGCCATCGTCCAAGATTCGGTCTTCGACGACTTTGACGGATGCTGGATCCCCACGTGGCATGAGACGATCGCCTCTGATCCGTTAGACAAAGACGATCGCCAGGTATCAAAAGACGATCGCTGGTTACCAAAAGACGATCGCTGCATTATGCCGAACTCCAGGGCGTTCGTCCGGAGTTTGGCTTCTATGGTTGACTTTTCAGGGAGGTCGTCGATCGCCTATCGTGGCGAATTAATCGTCGCACAACAATGTTGTTCTTCATTAAATATCGATTATGTTGTTAGTTTTTCAAAGTCCTATTAAAATTGGGGACTATGAAGTTTCGATTGATTATTGATGATTATTTTTCGATTACGAATGAATTGATTACGTTTGTCATGATGATCGATGTGAGGTTGTTATTTGTGGGGATTGAATCAAGCTATTATCATGTTTGTTCTTCAATTAAAAGTATGCACTCAAGGTGTTTGATGAAATGCTTGAATGAAATATTCTTACTTGTTAAGCCAAAGTTTTGAAACTATGTGCAACGAATTCGTTTCTGAATTTACAGCAACCCCAACCATTACGTCAATGCTAAACGTGAAAAGCTCAATTTTATTTCTCTCTCATGGCGGTGCTAGCTCGTTAAATTCTTGATTCAAGTTGGAAATCCTTAGCCGAGTAATGTTATTCTCATTATTGCTTAAGTAAGTAAACTCCGGTGTTTATCTTTTCAGGACTCGCTATGGCTAGAACCAAAAAGGTTAGCAAAAGGGCCAGGATGCAAGCATCCCCCACACGAGGGGAAACTTCAAATAGTCGAGCCGAGTCGGAGGCGCACCAATTCTCCGACCCGGAGATTCATAGAATCTTTAATGAAAAGATCCGCCCACGACCTCTGATCCCGAAGAGGGGATTCACCCCAGCCCCCCAGGACGGGGAGCTTCTGACCATGATCGACGAGATGGGGTGGGCCCGTTTTGCTGCACCTCCCGAGCCGGTGGTGATCTCCATCGTACAAGAGTTTTATGCGAGCGCTCTCTTGAAGCACATTCGGGCGGGGCAGGTGATGCCATAGTCTGATACTCGGACGCAGGTCACTGTCCGGGGCATTACTGTAGATTTCTCTGTGGCCGCCATTCGGAGATTATTCGAGCTGCCTGTGGTTAACGATACGGCATATACGCGAGCTATGAGTGGCCTCACGAAGGAGGCCCTGCTCGAGAGACTCACACAGCCCAGTTCCGACTGGGAGCTGCGTGCTCCGAGCTCCCCGGCTTCTTCCACCTTCTACTTTAAGAGCTCGCGCCTCAGTCAGCTCAGGCGAGCCTGGTTATATTTCATCTGCGCTCGTATAGACCCTACCTCGCAGATCCGCATTGTTCTACTCTCTCGTGCCCGTACTTTATATGCTATAACTTCCGGTGTGAGATTCGATGTGGCCCCTCTGCTGGTCCGATCTATCTTCCAGTGTATTCAGGGAGGGGCCAAGACGGGCCTGAAGCACCCCTCTCTTATTTGCGCTCTTTGCCGCCAGTCAGGCATGACTTGGTCGGATGACGAGCCGATGTTAGCACCCAAGGGCCCGATCGACCATCGCATCATTTCTCACTTCGATCAGTGGGGAGGAGCGCCAGCACACGCTCGGGGGCGAGGATTTCTACTTGATGAGGCACACGAGCAGTCCCCCGAGCCTCTTCTTCTAACGCAGGGGCAGATGGAGTCTAGCCCTCCGCCCGACAGAGAGCACTTGCAGGCGATGTTCGACGGGTTGAGAGAGGAGATGAGGAGAGAGAGCGATGTTCGACGGGTTGAGAGAGGAGATGAGGAGAGAGAGAGGAGATGAGGAGAGAGAGAGAGAGCCTTTTGGCTGCACTGAGAGAGGAGATGAGGAGAGAGAGAGAGAGCCTTTTGGCTGCACTGAGAGAGGAGAGGCGGATGGAGAGGGAGAGCATCATTGCTGCCATCCGAGATGAGATGAGAGAGCAGGCCCGCCGGGCTAACCGGCGTGAGATGAGGCGCTTGGAAGCGAGGGATGCCTACCACCAGGATCACCTTGCTGCATGGACGGCCCACATTATGCACCTGGACGGGCCATTCATTCCACCTGTTCGGCCAGCCACACCACCCTCCTCGCCGGATGATGCCGGCACCAGTTCGTGAGCAGACTGTAGGGGAATACTTGACCTTTTTCTTTTATTTCATATTACATTTTGTGTACATCGAGGTCAATGTACGTCCTAAGTTTGGGGGGGTTTACTTTTTGTCGCTATACTTATTGCTGTACTTATTCGTTACACTTTTCATTATTTTTCGTTATTTTTGTTGCTAGCCTTGCATGCCGTGTTTTTAACTGCATTCGTGAATTTTTCGTGCTTATTTTTGTGTAAAACTGATGTTACGATACTGATTTCTCTCTGAAGAAACGATTGAGTTTTAGTTGAGTTGCAGTCAGCGATATCTGTTTCTGTTAAGTCTTCATTTAGGTCCGAAATTTTTTCGTTTTTGTAGAAATCTTAGCAGATAAGAAAGGAGACATACGTGTTTTCAAATCGCCGTCTATACTTTTGGTTACACTTTTCGCGTAGCTAGTCGTCCAGTAACATAAGTCGTGTTGGCACTTGCTTTGAGTTTAGAGTCGGACAGTTTTTCAAAAAATCGAGATATTATTTGTTCTATGATGGGAAGTCTAGTAACCGGGGGTATTCACGTGACCCGTTGTTTACTCTCGCGTAAAACGACAACCCCGATTAGACTAGTGGTTTAGAGATTTCGCATGTGCCGATGATGGGAAGCCTAGTAACCGGGAGTATTCGCGTGACCCGTTGTTTACTCTCGCGTAAAACAGCAACCTTGAATCGGACATGCGGGAATAGCTATTCGAGTTGTTTCTCTGCTGTGGAGGGGAACTTAGTAACTAGAAGCATCCATGTGCCCCATGAATGTCTTTTACGTCAAACGGTTCCCCAATACATGAGAATGGAATTCCACCCTAGGATTATCCCGATGAAACATCCCGAGATCCGAACCTAGTGGTCAACTTGAATCATCTTATTGAGCATATATAAGGGAATACTGTCCGAGGGTTATTTTTGATGATAAAACTCTTGAAATTTTTGCCATTAGACTGTGGGACTGGGCGAGTTGGCTTGTTTATTTTAACCCTTCATATTGGCGGTCGATTAAATTCACACTTGTTAATCTTTGAGCTTGATTTTCTTCATGAACGATTGATTAGGACTGAAGTTGGTTACTTCGTGAAATCAGTGTCATGGATGTGACTCACTATTACGATACTTGTACTATTCTTTGAGATTTTCAGGGTAGTATTGATTAGGTTGAGCACTATTAAATTGCACGATTATTCACGATTATTCTTTTATTTGTAATCAATTCTTTTTGCTTGAGGACAAGCAAAGGCTCAAGTTTGGAGGTATTTGTTAGGCGTATTTTTATACGCTTATTTATCATTATTTTGTACTCTTTTCATAATTAAATCTGCATAAATGAGTTTTTAATGCACTATTCTTTTATGTTTTGCAGGAAATTGGAGTCCGGAAGCTAAAACGATGAAAACGGGCGAAAACGGCAAAAGAAATAACCGCGGCACACGCATAGGACCAGCGAGCCCCGAGTAAACTGTACCCTGAGCCGCAGCACAAGTTTAGTGAGCCGCGGCCCAGAAGAAATAAATAATGCCCAGGCATCCCGGTGTGCCCCGTGAGCCGCGGCACAGATTTAGTGAGCCGCGGCCCACGGGGCGGTTTTGGTCTGCTCCGCGCGGGTTTGGGCCGTTTTGAAGCCGGTTCTCGACCTAATCACACGGACGCGTTTTAGAGGCTGCTAGGAGTTATAAATAAGGATTTAAGGTCATAATTGGGGAGGATCTTGGAATAAGAGGATTATCGCGGAAGAGAGGAATCGATCATAAGAAGCAGAAGACATCAAGAGGCAGAGAGCGGAAGCCAGAAGAACGGAGGAATCTGAGCTCTTCATCTGCATTTGATATAAATGCTTTCTTTTAATTCTGTATTTTTATTCTTCAGCATGTCAGGCTAAAACCCTGTTCTAGGATTTTGATGAAACCAAAGTTTTGACGGATTTGCTTTTGATTATCTATATAATTCCCTTTTTCTGTTGAGTTTTCCCAATCGATTTTAATGCTTTCAATTGTCTGGCCAATAATTGGATTGTTTTAATTACGCAACTCGAATCGGGAGAGGAGAGTTGGTGAGAAACTATTGGTGAAAACCGTTTTATCTTGTGAGATAGGAATATACTCATAGGAACTACGTGGCCTTTTGAGGATTTTGTGCTTTTTGCCTATTGTCGAATTAATTCACCTAGGGATAGAGTGCGTTATTCGCCTTTAGAAAAATGTATTGACCTTGGGAGAGGCGGTAGAGTATTTTAGCAATCTTCGCCTTCAATAAATTGGGGAAATCATTAACTTTAGATAATCGAGAGTAAATTCGGATAAACCGAGGTGGATTCACAATCCTAGACTTTTTCATCATTTGATTTTCTTTCTTCCAGCGATCGTTTTTCTGTTTATTATTGATTTTCTTTAGTCATTAATTGCAACCCAAATTTCGACTGTTCATATAAAATTAGAATACATATAAATCGGTACTTAGTGATTCAGTCCTCGTTGGAACGATACTCACTCATCACTTTATTACTTGTCTACGATAACGTGCACTTGCGTTTAACGAAATATCGCAACAGTCCTTATTGGTCTTGCTAGAGTTTACTGTGTCGTCAGTATTCTCGGTTGTTGACCCTTTACTGATATTATTGGAGTTTATCGTACCGTTGGTATTTCTGGTTGTCGACTCTTATTGATCTTGTTGGAGTTTACCGTATCGTCGGTATTCTCGGTTATTGCTTCTTTATTGATACTTATCGTGTCGTCAGTATTCTCGGTTATTGATTCTTCATTGATCCTTACCGTGTCGTCGGTATTCTCGGTTGTCAACCTTTTATTGATCTTGTTAAGATTTGTCGTATTGCCGGTATTCTCGGTTATTGATCCTTCATTGATCTTGTTGGAGTTACCACATCATGGTATTCTTGTTCGTGGTTGATCCTTTGTCGATCTTGTGTGGAACTATCATGTCATTGACATTTCTGTTGTGATGCATTGATTGTTTAACATTATTGATTGTGTGAGCATTCATGCTTTGTATTGATATCCGGGACTTGCCATTGTTTCAGGATAGTTGATTTGCATATGTATCGTGTGATATCGGTTTCTATCAGTATTGGGATCCAATTGTGCGACCCAGCCAGCAGAATTGAACTTGGCCAGATTATTCTATACTCGAGATATGTTTATGTTTGGAAATATTGGTAGTGTTTCGGATACAGTACAGGTGATTACTTTTGAATTCGTTTATTACTTAGAGACGCGGGACGTGGATTATGGTAAGAACTGATTTTATATGGATTGTGATGGATCAGTAAGGTTACACTGGATTTATCCTTGCTTGTGATTACATTGATATGTATTGTTTTTGTGATGTGATCGTTATCATTGTTGAGTATTATGGCTGACCCCGTCGTGGGCTTTATCTTTTAGGTACTCGGAGTTCGAGCTAGTAGCGGTCGTGAAGGGATGAGCTTTCCGGTGATACTGGCTATGGCGTGATTGTTGGGATTGTGTATTCTTTTTTGGTTTTTCTATTCCGCTGCAAATGTATTTAATTGTGTTTTATCCGCTGTGTGTGTATATGTTTCTAAATGGCTTTTCGGTATTCTTCTGAACTGTATTTTTATCCGCTGTGTGTGTGTATACTTCAAAACGGCCCTTTTGGCATTTTCAAACATTTGTGAAAATGATTTTAGCCTTGTGGGTTCTAATATGGGGCCCATGGCGCTGTAATATTCCCGGTCGGTTTTGGGGGTGTTACAACACATTTTGCAAACTCAGTTCAACTCGAGAACACAACACAGCTCTATATGAAGAAACACATTAATACCATTTGGAAAAGTTTACAACAACCCCAGTACTACACTGGTAAATCATATAACGCACAAGCCCGAGTGAACAACAAAAAACTAGGGCTCTAATATCCATGAATCGACAACTCGAATGACGCAACAAAAACACGACTCAAATCGACCCGACTGCCTAGGTTTTCACAACCTAAGCTCCGATACCATATTCTGTAAAACCCCCAGATCCGACCGGGAATATTACAGCGCCGTTGGCCCCGAGATGGAACCCACAAGACTGAAGGAAATTTTCGCAAATATTTACAAATGCCTAAGAGGCTAACGACGGTACTGTCTTTTAAAAACATTCGAAGACTTATATAATCCGTTTATCAAAACCGTCGTAAAATCTCACTTGAAAGGACAAGGCCTGAAATGGCAGAACTCAACAGTTTAAAAACATACGTTAAGCTATCGCTTACACGTACCGACAAAATAGTTTAGAAAACCCTATCCAAAGTAACTTAAGATACCAGATAACGAAAGGTCATTTAAAAATACTCACACAGTGAAAAAAGACAAACAATTAAAAATACTCTAGCAGCGGAATACAAGAAATGATCAGGAAACTCAATACACATATACATGCCCTAGCCAGTATCCTCCGGGAAGCTCATCTCTACACGACTGCTACAAGCTTGATATTCCAAGAACCTTAAAAAGAAAGCCCGCGACGGGGTCAGCCATAATATCCGACAATGACAACCATCACATCACATCAATAATTATATACCAATGAAAATACTAAGTAAGAATATGACCAATGTAATCTTACCGCCATAACTTTACCAACTCGTGATAATAATTACCAAAGTTTACATCTCGTATCCTTTCAACAACACAATAAGCTCATACCGAAATATCTGTATTGTATCTCAACAATACACAAGGTTCTCAAAACATCATCATAATTCACAGTTACGAAATCCACTAACTCTGTCCAACCCAATCCATCGGGTAACATCATCACATATCAACACGATAATCGATTGTCCATCAAAGGCAAATACCAAATGAAATACGGAACATACCTCAAGATATGAAAAGCCACGACGAAATCACGTCTGTCTAATCCAAGATCAGATCAATACAACATACGGACATGGTCCTAACACAAGACCTACAAATGCATACTCATATGACAACGTCAATATGCTCACATCAATAACAACAATGTATAATTATGGCAAACCCATAATATACATATGCACAATAACAACACATGGTAATCCAACGATCCAGCGCACACAGCTATAGATTCCCATGATGATCCTGTCGGACCAACGCATGGTGGAAATACCTTTCCAATGATCCAGCGCACACAACTATAGATATCCCATGTTGATCCCATCGGACCAACGCATGGTGGACATAACACAACGATGCACAACTGCACAAAACAACAGTACACAATGCGCGACAACAACAATGCACAAATGCATGACAACAACAATACACGAATGTATCACAACATGATCGACACAAATGACAAAAATGATTAAATACTTGCTCTGAGTCCTTCGAGAGCAATCTCAATATCTAAACCATCACCAACCATTATTCTGAATATTCGACGATCCAAAATGTCACGGACGGTCGATAATTCACGTCTTTGTCTATACCATAATGTATCCTTTGATACCAAGTATACCAACAACAAATGTAAATCATGTACACTATGATTTAATTCCCAAAACTCACATATCACTTATAATCTCAAACCTTCTGTGATTACGATTATAAACATTGCTATACGAATTATAAACGAATGAAACGGAAACCATTCATTAAATATTATAAACTGAGCAAGTAATAACTTGGCTTGATACCGATGAAGCTGTTACCAATTCCATTGCCTTCGTATACGAACTCGTCAGCCCCGACCAAAGCAATCTATGAACATTCTCGAATATGACCGCAAAGCATGGTTCTAATCACCGATCAATAATCTCAACCTATTACAATAATCGATAAACAACAAGTTCGATTACATTCAACAATCAATAAAACCAATTCACAAACCCAACGGCTCAACAATATATCGATTAACCACTAGTCTAATCAATCCAACTTAAACGATAGCGAATTCATAACCGAAACAGGATATACTACACTGTCTGTTGACTTAGCGCACGTTAATCACTTAATGTATCGTGTGGTAAGTCGCTTCCGTTAGCATGCGCTAGCCAGTAACACTAGCGTCCGCTAATGACATGTAGTTGCATGCATTTCAGATACCGATCAACATATGGAGATTATGAAGAACACTAAGTGATTTCGAAACCATGTTCATAGCTATCAAAATAACGAAATTCGATATCCTTTAACATATAAACAATCATCCAACTCATAATCTAAGTCATATATTCATATATCATCTTTTTCCTCAATATCAACATCATGAACACCAAGAATTCATAATCACCGCCATGTCCACCATCATATGAAGAAACCAAAGACCTAGATTGAAGAAAGACATTAGCCAACATATCTCTTTGAGGATAAACAACACAATTCGAAACCATTCGAATCATATCAATACCTATATATCAACAATAACATCAACATAACTCGGTAACCAATCCCATAATCATACTTTTTAACTCATATACATGACGATTATCAACTCAAGGACATCATATACAATCTAAAACGAAATCCCAAAGTGAAGAGTAATTACCTCTTTGAAGGAATGGATTGATTTTGAAGGTTGAATCCATTCTCAATCACTTCCAAGCTTCAAATGTTGTTATGGGTGATTAACTCCACCATAATCTAGTGTTTGGAATTTCAAACATCTCTCTAAGAACTCTCTCTATCGGTTGCAAGGAAAGAATGGACGAAATGAAGAATAATGGCCAACTGCACATATATATTGACTATTAGTAGTGTGCGCTAACTGTCTTTGTTAGCGTGCACTATCGCAGTCCAGAGGCTACTGCCTTACTGCATACAATGATTTACGTACGCAATGCCCATGCAATAACGTACGTAATTTCCTCTATTTTTCATACGCTAGTTTCCGATCATAGCGTGCGCTACTCATAGTTGACCCGTTTGTCTGTATGCTCAGAAGACGTGTCCACACGCCGAAAGCATCTGACAAGGATAAGATTCCTTTGGACCGATCTGATGTTAGCATGCGCTAATCATAGGATTTAGCGTGCGCTAATCCTTCATAACAAACATCCGTTGACTTCGTCGGCACATGCACCGAAAGTGGTCGGGTCCACACATAGATTCCTTCTAATCTGGTTTGTACTAGCATGCGCTATCTTTTACCATTAGCGTGCGCTAAACCTGCACGATAGCGTGCGCTAGGCTTGAATATTAGCGTGCGCTAATAAGGCTACACTTAGCCATTTTCAGCTATTCTTATCCAACGTCTCAACATACAGAATATGAACATACAAGATACTAAATACATATACTCCTTCCAAAAATATTCCCATATGATACACAATATCCTCAAATGCAATTGTCGACCAAATACGACAATTATACTAATACTTACATCTCAGTCCTTCATTTATTTTATCCATACTGTACAGATCCCACGCTGTACAACATAACTCGGATAAAATAATATTAAACAACAATAGTAGAAATTCTGGATATTACATACTGCACCACTTAAAATTAGTTTCGTCCTCGAAACTTGCACTCCGTCATAGAAAAAAAAATGAACCGTTCAACCAAAACATTCCAAAACCATCACAACAATGATCAATCATCAGCATTAACGAATAACCAAAATAGCATACTTACAAGTGCGCAAAGTCGACGATCTCCTGAGATACTAGCAAGTGACTGCAATGTAAAGCCTCAACACACTTACAATCACAATTCCATGAGTCTTAAAAAAATATATCATCTTCGGATGAATTAATCTGCCCGTGTCAAATCCTGTCTGCCTGATTACACAATCAAGTCGCAATTCTGACACAAATCAATAATAGACGATACATCTATGAAACAACTGCCCAACACAATGGCAACGAGTCCCAAAACATCGACACAAAATCTGAATGCTTAGATGATCACCAGCAATGATCAATGTAACACCCCAACCCGACAAGGGTAGAAGTATCACATTATGGTGCCAAATCAGAACATACAACGCAAGCGGAAGACTTATAAACATAAAAATTACAAAGGTATTCTAAGGAAACAAATGAAATGCTAACTTTATACAATATGTAGACGGGCATAAATTTCCCAGAAAAAAAAAAACAAAGTTTAAGTCCACCCAACGCCGCCACTTCAGCCTCCAACCGCACCGCCGTCCGGCCATCTCCTCCGGCCAACTCACCCACCATCCGACTTCTCTTTTTCCCCTGAACACTCGACCGTATCTTCTCATCCCGCATTCACCAGTCCTCATCGCAAAGTTTCATGCCTGCCACTTTCGACGGCTAAAGCTTTGCAACCATGCCGAAGAATAAAAGGAAGTCGCAATCCCCCGCAAAAACAATCGGTAATTTACCTGCAACAGCTGACGTCATTTTCAGCAAGCCGGTTCCATCGCCTTCGTCGCCATCGACATCACCAGGTCATTCATTCGCCACTGCCATCGCCTCTCCCATCAGCAAAGGTTTGCCTAATTCTAGTCATGTTATTCAGTTCTCCACGGCAGAAGTTCCGCCGCCTTCGACAGCCCAGTCCATCCCTGTAGAAGCTCCGTCGTCTTTTCTAAAAACCCTAGCTGCAGGGCATATCGCGCCGCATGTAACCCTAGCAGCAGAAGCTATCCAACATTTTAAGCTCCCACTGTAAGTGAATCAGCCGTCCATTTTAGGGCCTCTCCCAACGATTGGCTCAAATTGTTTGGGCTCTACAAGTGGGCCTGCTCCAGAAATTATTAAGGTACAGCCCACTCCACCTATACCCAATCATATTGGGCCTGCTACCATATGGCCAACCTCTTATATGCAATCCAAGCCCACCACTCTTGATCTTAATCCCAGCCCGTCATTAATGGCCCATTCATATATATCCCAACAACCTGAAATTATTCTTGAACCCATTCATCTAAAACCCAAACCCACTTCTAAGCCCAATACTATCCTTAATTACTTTAAGACGCAAAATCCAACCAAATATATTGCCCAAAATACAACAGGCCCTTCTAACGGTACAATTGATTTAACATTCCCCCAAACATTCCTTCCTCCAATCCCAGCCAATACAAACGCCCCCCTCCCACCCCCACCCCCCTTTATCGGCCAGCCCAACCAAACCATCCCCAAGCCCAACCAACCTAAAAATCAAACAACCCAGCCCAACAACAACCCTTCCAGCCCAAGTCACACCGCCCCCCAAACAACCCAGCCTGAAAATAAACAACCGAGCCCAACCAACATTAAACCGGCCGAACCCATTACAACCCAGCCCAACCTTTCTAAACATCACCAGGCCCATCCCATTCGGCCCACAGACCTGAAACCTTACAATCCAGCCCACCACCTCCGAGCAGCACCGGCTCTATATAACCCGGTTCGCCAATCAGCACCGGCTTCTACCGAATCAAACGATCAGACCAACAACATCACCCATGATCCGAATCATAATCCTATCGAGACAGTCCGGCCAAAGCTATCATACGCCCAGACGGTCAATAATTCATCCGGCTCGGCACAGCAGCCCGGTTTTATCCAGCAGACCGGGTCGACAGTTAAAAGTTTAAATTTCGACGGAGCGAAGGAATGTCCTTTTGGTACTCTTTACTCCGTAAATGATAAGACGCGTGTTACCTTTTCTTCTTCTGATATGATTACTCTTGCCGCGTCATGGGAGCGCACTTTGATTCTTAAATTTTCACATGCTATTCCCACCCCTCGAGATGTGTCCTCGGGATTGACTGACATGAAATTGAGGGGTAAATTTAGTTGGAGTTGGTTGAACTATTGTCATGTAGCAGTTAGGCTTGATAATGATGAGTATTTTAGACGTATTTGGTTAGGTTCTACCTGGAATTTTTCGGGATGTCCTACACGAGTATTTAAGTGGTCACCTAGTTTCTCAGTCAGGACAGAGACGTCTATTTGTCCGGTCTGGATTAGACTTCTGGGTCTACCTCTACATTTATTTCATCCACGTGCATTATACACGATTGCCAAGGCTATTGGCAATCCCATTTTAGTTGATGCCCCGACGGCCACACATTCACGACTATCAGTCGCCCGTGTGTGCGTTGAGATTGACCTTCTGGCACCCAGAGTGCCTCAGATCGAGGTTGAGTTTGGCGATTAGGTTATTACGCAGCGCATTATTTACGAGAGAGTGCCACTATATTGCTCTCTCTGCTCTCACGTGGGGCACGAGCCGTCCAGTTACTACATAGTTGGCAACAAAGAATGGCCTCCACCGCCCCAGCGTAATAAACCTCAGGTTGCCCCTTCTCGTCAGCAGAAGACGCATCCAGCCCCTCCTAAAGCCACTAAGGCTAGTACTTCTCAGGCAGCCCCTAAAGACAAGGAGCCTGCCGTTTGGCAAGTAGTTGCCAAAAAAGGGCCCAAGGAGACGGGATTGATTCCCAAGGGCACAGCTGCTATTAGCCAGCACTCTTACTTTGCATCTTTAGACTCCTCTGCTAGAGAGGAGGAGGATTTAATTGGCACTGACGATATCATTAGTGTGGGTGATAAAAATAGTGTGTTGGGTAGCGACTACAGTGGTCACTAGATTCATGACGATCATGTTTTAGAGGATGACACAGAGTCCTCTACCATCCCTCACTCCTCTAGACTCTTTGAGTCTACCTCCTCCCGCCATGACGGTGACGGCCGCATCGACGAACAGATCGTCGTTCAGCCCGAGTCCTTGGCCTTGGTGGTTTACGAGCCTCCCCCTCCTCCCCTTCTTCTTTTCCCTCTCTCTCTCAGACTGAGTGTGATCTTAGACACATTCAATTTGAGATCTCTGAGTCCAGTCTCTCTTCCTCGGCGATGGTGCCTTTCCCGTCGGCACCAAAGCCCCCGGTTAAGAGATGTTTGTTGTCTACTACTGCTGCCCCTGGTGTCACGACTAGGGGCAAAGCTGCTTCTGATTCCACGATTTCCACACGAGGAAGAGCAGCTTCTCGCGGACCCTATTCCCCCTTTAAGGGGCGATCTTCATCACCCCTGAAAGGGGGAACATCTGCCCGGCAGGAAACTCCTCGGAGACGGGGCTGCTCCAGTCAGCGTCCTAGGTCCTCGTCTGAGTCGGTTGTTTAGTTTATGTCGATACCCATTCTTACATGGAATGCTCGTGGTCTGGCTAACACCGGAGCACAGAAGCGCAATCGACATCTCAACCGTGTTCATAGGTTTTATTTTATTGGCATTTTAGAACCCATGGGTTCCAATGCTAATTTTGATTTTTATATTCGTTCCTTAGGTTTTGCGTCGGGACTTTATAATCGGTCTAACAAAATTTGGTTCTTTTCTTCCCCTCTCTTTCAGCACCAAGTTTTGTTGGATACTGATCAAGTCCTTCATCTTTCTATTTCTTCTTCCCTTCTTCCTCAGTTGATTTACGTCACTTATGTCTATGCCAGCACTAACCATGTTGGTCGTTACGCCCTTTGGGACACCCTCCGTGAGATTGCTTTGGAAGTAGAGGGGTTGTCGTGGCTAGTCAGCGGTGACTTCAACATCTTCTTGCATTCACATGAGCGCGAGGGTAGTACCACTGACCGTTCTCCAGAGATTTTGGACTTCACACAGGCTATTGCTGACTGTGAGTTGATTGAACCGGGCTGCGAGGGCGATATTTTCACTTGGGAGCGCAATGGTTTGAGGGAAAGGCTAGATCGTGCTTTATTTAATGAAGCATGGTCAAACGTGTTTGCTGTCTCTACCGTCACTCACCTGCCTCGACTTCGGTCTGACCATGCGCCTCTTTTTATCCAGTGTCGCTTCTCCATGACTCGTCATAAGCCGTCATTCCGTTTCCAGAGTATGTGGGTCCGGCATCACACATTCCTGGACACTGTTAGGGAAGTCTGGCTTACTCCGACTGGATTATCTGGTATGTGTAACCTACAGGACAAACTCCTTAGGATTAAGCGTAGACTGAAACAGTGGAACTGGTCTGTTTTTGGTAATCTTCATACAAAGTTGGATGAGGCCTTGAGGGCTGCTGACGAGGCCGAGCGGCGACATGATTTGGATCCTACTCCGGAGAATAGAACCGCTATGCACCGTTTTCGTGCTGAGTACCATCTTCGTCTCTCTATGGAGGATGATTTCTGGAAACAGAAGGCCGCAGTTCGTTAGGTTACTGAGGGCGAGCGCAACACCCGGTTTTTTCAGGGTTTTGCGAAGCAGAAGCATTGTCAGTTGCATATTCACAGCATTGAGGATGGTGGTACGACGATCGTTGTAGAGTCGGACATCAGATCATCCGCTGTGAATTTCTTTAGGACTCTGCTTACATCCGATGGTGATGTTCTCGCCCCCCCGGATGACACTTGTTTTCCCTCTATCCCCTCTTCTTTTGATTCTGATAGTTTGTGTGTCCCACCCTCTCCCCTTGAGATTCATGCTGCGGTATTTGATATCGATCCTCACAGCGCTTCTGGGCCTGACGGGTTCTCATCTTTGTTTTTTCAGCATTGTTGGGAGATCGTATCTTCTGACGTAGAGGGGGCTGTGCTCGAGTTTTTTGAGGGTCACCCTATGCCTCCGGCTTTCATGGCGACTACGGTCGTCTTAATCCCAAAGAAGCCTGTTCCGAGCGGTTGGTCAGATTATCGGCCTATTAGTCTGTGTAATGTGACCAATAAGATTATCACAAAAATCCTTAACGCTCGGCTTGCTCCTCTCCTCCCTCTTATTATCTCTCCGAACCAGAGTGTATTTGTTCACGGGCGGGTTATTACTGATAATATCCTTTTGGCCCAATAACTTATTTACGACATCAACGTCGCGGACATTCATGGTGTCCCGAACCTTGCGCTGAAGCTTGATATGGCTAAGGCGTATGATAGGGTTCACTGGCATTTTTTACGTGAGGTCCTGGTGAGGATGGGAATCCCGGCTAGATGGATTTTGTTCATCCGTCATTGCGTCGAGAGTTGCACGTTCTCCATTTTAGTGAACGGCAGTCCGGTCGGCTATTTTGCCTCTAGCCGGGGTTTGCGTCAGGGCGACGCTATTTCTCCGTCGCTCTTCGTGCTTGCCGCTGATTATTTATCGCGCTGCTTAGATCGATTCATTCGAGATCATCCTTTGATGAGGTATAGGACGGCTGGACGGCCTTTCCCCGTCTCGCACTTATCCTACGCCGATGACATCATTATATTCACACGGGCTGTGGATGATGGTCTTGTTGATCTTATGCGTCTCCTGGATCACTACTCTATGGTTTCGGGCCAGATGGTTAGTATCCAGAAGAGCACTTTTATTCTCGCTCCCAAGCATGCGCCTCGTTGGCATCAGAGAGTTTACGATCTTACTGGTTTTCGCCAGGGCGTTCTCCCCATCACCTATCTAGGTGTGCCCCTTTACAAAGGCTTTAAGAGACGAGAGCTCTTTGCTGGGGTGAAGCAACGGATGTTGGATAGGATCTCTGGTTGGTCCCATCACCACCTTGCTTTTGGGGGACGTTTGGATCTTATTAAGAGCACTCTCTGCACGATTCCTCTTCACCTGCTTCAGGTTTTGGATCCCCCACAGTACATTATCCAGGAACTCGAGCAGATCATTGCGAGATACTTCTGGGGTGCTGTTGGTCCAAAGAGGAAGACTCATTGGGTCAGTTGGCAGCAGATTTGTCGTCCGGTCTCTGAGGGAGGCCTCGGGATTCGGAGCCTTTCGGATATGGCGAGAGCTTTTAGTTATAAGAACTGGTGGCGCCTTCGCGCGGGCACATCTCTGTGGGCGCAATTTATGCTCCGCAGAAACTGCTCTGCTGGCCTTTATACGCCTATGCGTACTGCTCTTAAAGCTCGTGCCACCCACCCTTGGCACCGTCTCCTCCGCGTAGGTATTGAGGCCCAGGAGTTCATTCGCTGGACTTTTGGTCGTGGCTGCGGGGATGTCAGCTTTTGGGACGATACTTGGATTGGGGATAGGCCGATCTCTTCTTATTGTCAGGTTTCTGGTAGACCCAATCTTAGAATTAATGAGTTATGGGTTGATGGGTCTTGGGACATGGATAGGTTGGAGACTATTATTGGCGAGGAGTTAGGATTTACCCCTCAGTTCATCCAGGAGATCTCCGCGATTCCCATCGCCGAGGAGGATTCTGATAGTATGTGCTGGACTCTTACCTCTTCAGGTGCATTCTCATTATCGTCGGCTTGGTCTCACATCAGGGTGAGGGGTCAGGCTAATCTTATTTACGGGGCCATATGGACAGCCTTATTCACACCGACCATTTCGGTGTTTATTTGGCAACTTCTCATGCGACGGATCCCGACTGATGACATCCTACAGAGGAGGGGCATTTCATTGGCTTCTAGATGTTTGTGCTGCTCGCATACCCTTACCCAGACCTACCATAACGAGACCATTGCCCACCTTTTCTTGGAGAGTGATGTGGCTCGTGACATGTGGGAGTATTTTGGCGCTTGGACACATTTATCCCTACCCCATACTCAGAATATTTTTAAGCTCCTGAGTTTTTTCGCACACGGCACACACTTTAGGCACGCGACTTTCATTATTCCTTGTCTGATCCTTTGGTTCATCTGGATAGAAAGGAATAGTGCAAAGCATAGGGCGGTTACTTTTGTTTCCTCTCATGTTATTGTGCAGGTGGAGCGCCATGTTGCTTTATTGGCTGCTGCGGGGCTTATTTGCTCTGAGTTCTGGGCGGGTTGCTCGCCTCCTGATCGCTTCCAGCGAGCTACATCTTCCCCCACTCAGACTCGTCGCCCCGTCCCGGTGGTTTGGCTTCGACCCGAGACCCCTTGGATCAAGCTGAACACGGATGGTTCGTTCGATAGAGACAGACAGATTGCGGGTGGGGGAGATCTGATTAGAGATCATCACGGAGAGCTCCTTCTTGCTTTCCACTCCTCATTTCAGGCCTCTTTGAGTTTTGATGCAGAGGTCCAGGCGTTGGCGATTGGATTGATTCTAGCCTCCCAGAGATCGAGACATGTTTGGATTGAGCTTGATGATGCTGCTGTAGTGACCCTGCTATCATCTGGTCATCGGGGCTCTTGGCAGGTTCGTCACACTCTTATGCGTATCCGACACATTCTCAGAGATATTCAGTTCAGAGTCACTCATACTTTCCGGGAGGGCAACAGGCCGGCCGACTATCTTTCTGAGCTCGGCATGTCGTCCCTCGGCATTCAGACTTATACATACGATACTGCTCCTCCGTTTCTCCTCTCCCTTATACGGATGGATCAGCTTGGTTATCCGTCATTTAGATTTAGATAGGATTTATTTTTTATCGATTGATTGGTTGCCTATGGGTCCGCACATTCGCCCACGGTTTTAATGGTGCACCTTGTACTGATCTAGCGGGCCGTAGGCACTATAGATTTTAGGTTCCGGATTATGGCCCATTTTTGGTCATAATTCGGAGTTGAGTTATTTGGTCTACGGGTCCGCACATTAGCCCACGATTTGTGGTGCACTTTGTACTTCTTTAGCGGGCCGTAGATTTCTCCGATGTTTGGACCCGAATTATGACCCATTTTTGGTCATAATTCAGGGCTAATACTTTGTATTTCTTGATTTTATTATCTACAGGTTGGTGGGTCTCGCCTCAACCCCCCGTCCACACTGGACGTTTTTTTAAACAAAAAACAAAAAAAAAAAAAAAAAAAAAAAATTTATACAATATGTAATACAATCCAACTAAATCCAATCCAAGTCTAATCAAGATGCAAATGGGCTTTTAATCGTCAGGGTAGTCCACTAAGCTCCTATGCACTCTCCACTCAAACTCAGCTTCCAACCTAAAACCTGCCGCAGGAAAAGAAATGCGGCTGAGCTTAAAAAGCTCAGTGAACAGATATAAAAAAATGAAACAAAAGATAAGGAACAAGGAATAATATGGTGCATTGGGCAAAGCATAAGGTATAAACAAAAGGATATCAAAAATAAGGAGAGGTCAGTAATCTACCACGAGCCCGAACACAAATCAAATCAAATATCATAGTAACCATGGAGTAGCTAACTCCCGAACATGTGAAAGACGTGTATTGCACACAAGCATCAATCACCAAACATATCATATCATATCAAAATCATGTCATATCCAATCAAATACAAATCGAACCTAGGATGCATCCATACGCCCCCGAACAATCGTATTGGCCATAACAAATATAAAGTGCACATATCATAACAAAATGGGATGGTTTGGAACATCACTCAACCACACTATAGTCGTGCCATTGGTGCATCAATGACACGGCCATGTTACCTTCATGGCTAGGAAACGAACTTGGCTCGGGTATCAAACTGAAGGGTTCAAATGTCATATCATATCAGAGTTCATATCAAAGGTTCATATCAATTGTTCATAATCAAAGGTTTACAAATCAAAGGGAGCATAGCAAAGGCATAGATCAACTAAGAAAGCCATAATAAGAAGGCTCAGATCAAAGGCATCATAATCAAAACTAATATCAAACCGTTGTGAATGAATCATGAGAAACCTTAAGGGATAAGGTCAGAATATTTGTACCTTAGGCAAAGCAAACAAACAGGAAAAGAAAGGTCATACGAAATGGATCAGTCCCGGTTCACGGAACCTATACGAATTAAATACCAAGTATTACTTTAAGTCAAATTGAAATTAGGTTACTCATTTTAGTAAGATTCAAACTCCAATTTACGAATTTTAAAGTAATACTCAGACTCTGAATAAGAAGCTATAATAATTTACCCAGGTATTTATATGTCTTATGAACTTACACGAATTTTCCCAGATTTTATTATTAAGTGCAACCATCCTTTTAAAAATCGTATATCCAAACATACCCAGAAAATTAACTGCACATACATGCAGAAAGTTTGCATTTGGTTAGCCCATTTATGCACTTCAGAAAAATATACAAAAATTTCAAGAAATCCCACATAACTTAAATATTACTCCTGAAAAGGGAGAGCTCTTATCTCGTTATGATTTGAAAATGAAAAATCAAAAACTTCAACTAAATTTTAGACTCGATTACTCAGCTTTTAGTATCATAACATGTATTACGTTTCCGGATTTTTAAAGTATACTTGTGCACATCCTGGAGCCTTAGAAAAATTACCTCATGTAGGTACATATGTTTTCTACTTTGTTTAATTTTTGTAGAATTTCCAGGTAGTGTAACTATAGAATAAAAATTTCTTATCAAAACTAGTCCAGATTCGGTGACAGATCTGAGACTCAAAAAGTAAGCAATTAAGAGACCATGTTATGCTACTCAAAAAATTCAACCAAAAATCACAGAGTCCAAACACATCTTATATTTAAGCCCTGTCCAATTTGAGTTAATGATTCCTTACTGATTTCAAAACAAAAATCATAAACCAAGATTGAATTCGGATTACTAATTGACAGATTTGACACTTGAAATTTTAAAATCAGAAAAGACATTCTCCCCCCGACCTCTAAAAATTACAAGGCTTATATATTCAGAAAGTACTTTTCCAGAACTTGAATTTAGATTCAAGAATCACCGAAAAACACATTGGTATCATTAAAATGGTCCCCTTTCAAAACGACCCATATTCGGATGACAAGCGGTGAGGCGAAACAACACAATTCACCAATTAAAACCCTAAACGTCCCTCATTAATTACTTAGGGTTTTATATTCAGATTCGATAAGCATATTATATACAGCAGTTAGGGTTTCTTGTTTTATAGATTGATTAACATTATAGGTGAGTCGAATTGAGACAGAAAAGGAGGGCGATTGGTGATACCTTGATGAACCGAAACAAGAAAAGAACGTGAAGAAACCCCACGAATTAAGATCACCACATCAACACCTTTTTAAGGATCACGAACATAGCAACAAAGCCCTTGAATGCTTGGACTTGATAGAGAAAAACAACAGCAGCTTGTGTGTGTTATGCTTCGTATGAATGAATATGGGAGAGGCAAGAAAGAAGTCGTGTTATATATACTAGAGTTTTAGGGAGGAGGGGGTTAAAATGGAAGGTATTGAAAGCCCATAATTGGGTTTGGTTGTGGTATGTGATAATTAGCCGAGATTAGTGGGATTCCAATCATCATTCGGATGTTGCAAATTATTTATTATAGGTATAAACTTGGGTTAGTACATTTTAATTTTAATTTTAATACATAACATATAGTTATGGTTTAAAATAAATCATTACAAAGTTTAGAGAAAAATTCCAAATTAGACGTAAATTTGGAATTCAAATTTTAGGGTTTTACAACTCTTCCCCTCTAAAAGAAAATTCTCGTCCCCGAAAATTGAAGTCGCAAAAGTTAGATGGAGAAGCAGCAATTAAAAAGGAATGACGATAATTAGCCTCACGCTCGGAGAGGTTCTTCCAGCATAATCTTCACAAACGGAATAGTTTCTCATGACTCGATCCCGACAACTTGGATAGCCCCAGGCTCTCCACAGAACACAAATCGTAACAAATCTGATCCAATGAATGCGAAACAAATGCGTAGCAGATGACAGATGATGGTTGAAATCTCACAAGGAGATACATGAAACACATAATCACACGAGACAAACACAGAGATAGTACTAACCGATGAAACTTCATCAATTCCTACCGAATTCTGAATGAACAAAAGAATTTGCCAAAGTCGAAGGAGCACAAATCGACTCATCAAACGTATCAAGAGTTTCTTTAGAAAAGATGGGTAACCCATTCATACTAACGATCACTAGGCATGTATTGGAGTATCGAAACACATCGGAAGGCATAATGGAATTGGTAGGATAATTGTACGAATAATAACAAACCTAAAGGCTAACATATCGCAAACGAAAACTCCTTAGATGCTAAAACGTCCAGCACTGCTGTACGGGGAAATCATACGGACACAAACTCCTGGTCTAAATTCCAAATTCTTCTTTCACAATAATAACTAAACCATTAGTTGCTGAAGTCGATTCTGAACCTTCAGTAAGTAACTCTCTGTCCTTATTCCAACTAAAAGGTATCCCACATCTCCATTCATACAAACTCCTAGAAAAACATCTTGTCACTTGCATGCCATCTTCCTTAGTGAGCAACCACAACTAACTAAACACTTGCCGACTTCCCGCTCAGCACCTCTTCCAAGTTCAAATAGTGATTCTGTCTGTCCATTCATCTGAAAATGAGAAGTCGTACTAACATCCTGAATCAAATCTCCATAGGCTTTTGTACCTCTTCTGAAAATGTGCTACAAAATGCGATTTCCTTCACGTTTACTGCAGGTGCGCTATGTAGCTTGAATGATTTTCTGCCGAAAGAAATCTCTGCTGACCTTCCAAGCAAGCCATCCCAGTCAATGCTCCACTGCAACTCAATTCCCGTTGTTCTTCCTCCTGTGCATGAAAATCACCGATGTAGTCACCACCGTCTTCATACCATCCCGTCCAGCTCCTGCTTCAAGACTCTATACATATTAGTACAACTGAGATAGATAGAGTTGATAGAACTATGTGCTTCAATTAAAACTGCTTCCTTTCATTTTAACATAGTTGATCTTCCACCGTCTTGCTCCTGAGCTTCTCCATGTCTGCCACAATTTATGCGTCGGATCGTTCACCTCCCATGGTTCTTAGATGTATATATGCTTAACTAGAATCATTCCATGTTGCATAAGAACATAGCTAGGTCTCCTTCTGAAGTAGAAACAAATCTCTTTCCAGCTCTTCCAAATTCTCTTCTCGTTCTTCTTCCCACAAAAGTTACTCTTCGAAAACATCACATAGAGCTTCTTCAGACGTATAAATGTTAACACATAATACGAAGATGATCCTCATGTTTCTCTTTCGGCTCTGAATACACCCAAAACGTCATACAATGACAATTTGTCCAAATATTCATAAAGACACGATTTATCAACTCCATAGGAATAGTCAGACGTGCTTGATACAATTGGCATCTCTTATACTCATAGAGGTCATAACGAATACGAAAAGAAATTTTAGGAACATCTCGCTCCTTCACACAAAACATGATACGATTCGGCTTCCTCAACTTCATGCTACTATCATTCTTCTCTACAAACAAAATAAAAGCACATCAAAGATACACACTTGTACCAGAAACTTGTACCGGTGAAACCACTTCCTAGAAGCTGGCTCTTCAATCCTTTCCCTTCCATTGATGTCATTCACAATGGAGTTTTCAGAATTGGGCAAAGCGTCATTCTTATACGGATAAGGTTTCCAGATCAACCAACTTACTGACCTCCAGCACTTCTCAAAATATCCTATGACCACAATAAGTTCAAGTTATATGATGTAACTATTATCACATTGGCCAGGCGTCATAATACTTGCCTCATATACACATGCCTTTATTGTAATCACATTCTATCCCGAGTCGTTATTGAACAGATCCTCATAATCAGATCAAAACAATTTGGCATTTAGATGGAAATCTTGGTAGTTCGTTAAGGAATACGTTGCGAACAGTTTTAAACAACCGAAGAACTCTCGAGGCGAGTTTCATCAGACGAAGTATCTTCACAACCGCGAGGGATTAACGCACGAGTTTTCAAAACAAAGGTGATCAAAATCGATTATCAGGTGGGGAATAAGTTATGAAATTTCGAGTTCTCTCAAATCTCCAAAGATGACAAAATAATATGACAGTTGATAGCATCACAATGCTTAGTCAACAAATTCGTATCCAGAATAATATCGAATAGAACATTTCTAAAGAAATAGATTAGCAGAACGAACTTCTCCTCAAACATCTTCGAATCGCATCGAACAATATGGATATTCGGGATAGATAATCATAAGATTTCTCGTAGAGATAGAAAAAATAGGGCAAGATCAATAACGAAGAAGGAATCTTAATGTGCTTAGCAAAATCAATAAAAACCACAGAGTGTGTCGAACACATCGAATTCAAACATACGCGAATTTTCTGAACAGACGAAGGGCATTTAAATGAGTGACAAACGAATCAAGAACTGAAGTTCAAAAGAAAGTGAGAATTCTCAGGAAATGAAACTTATAAGGCATACTACAGAATCTCAATGTTGCGTATCCTGATAAATCTTCTAATTTCCGAAATGAATGATCTTATAGCGGCTTAACTAAAGCAGAGGCATAAATTAGAGTGATGCGGAAGCAAGATGACTAACCAACTTCTTATCATATAATATACCTAATCCTCACCGGTCATACTAAAGTTCTTAAGGGGAGAACCTAAAGCAAATCCTTCCAAGGTTATTCCATAAGCTCCTAAAGTGCAAACCTAAGGGTCCAAGTTTCCACAGGTCATAACTTATGTACTACAAGTCGCAGCCCGGGCTCCGATACCATAATTGTAACACCCCAACCCGACAAGGGTAGAAGTATCACATTATGGTGCCAAATCAGAACATACAACGCAAGCGGAAGACTTATAAACATAATAATTACAAAGGTATTCTAAGGAAACAAATGAAATGCTAACTTTATACAATATGTAATACAATCCAACTAAATCCAGTACAAGTCTAATCAAGATGCAAATGGGCTTCTAATCTTCAGGGTAGTCCACTAAGATCCTATGCACTCTCCACTCAAACCCAGCTTCCAACCTAAAACCTGCCGCAGGAAAAGAAATGCGGCTGAGCTTAAAAAGCTCAGTGAACAGATATATAAAAATGAAACAAAAGATAAGGAACAAGGAATAATATGGGGTATTGGGCAAAGCATGAGGTATAAACAAAAGGATATTAAAAATAAGGAGAGGTCAGTAATCTACCACGAGCCCGAACACAAATCAAATCAAATAACATAGTAACCATGGAGTAGCTAACTCCCGAACATGTGAAAGACGTGTATTGCACACAAGCATCAATCACCGAACATATCATATCATATCAAAATCATGTCATATCCAATCAAATACAAATCAAACCTAGGATGCATCCATACGCCCCCGAACAATCGTATTGGCCATAACAAATATAAAGTGCACATATCATAACAAAATGGGACGGTGTGGAACATCACTCAACCACACTAGAGTCGTGCCATTGGTGCATCAATGACACGGCCATGTTACCTTCATGGCTAGGAAACGAACTTGGCTCGGGTATCAAACTGAAGGGTTCAAATGTCATATCATATCAGAGTTCATATCAAAGGTTCATATCAATTGTTCATAATCAAAGGTTTACAAATCTAAGGGAGCATCGCAAAGGCATAGATCAACTAAGAAAGCCATAATAAGAAGGTTCAGATCAAAGGCATCATAATCAAAACTAATATCAAACCGTTGTGAATGAATCATGAGAAACCTTAAGGGATAAGGTCAGAATATCTGTACCTTAGGCAAAGCAAACAAACAGGAAAATAGAGGTCACACGAGATGGATCATTCCCGCTTCACGGAACCTATACGAATTAAATACCAAGTATTACTTTAAGTCAAATTGACATTAGGTTACTCATTTTAGTATGATTCAAACTCCAATTTATGAATTTTAAAGTAATACTCAGACTCTGATTAAGAAGCTATAATAATTTACCCAGGCATTTATATGTCTTATGAACTTACACAAATTTTCCCAGATTTTATTATTAAGTGCAACCATCCTTTTAAAAATCGTTTATCCAAACATACCCAGAAAATTAACTGCACAAACATGCAGAAAGTTTGCATTTGGTTAGCCCATTTATGCACTTCAGAAAAATATACAAGAATTTCAGGAAGTCCCACATAACTTAGATATTACTCCTGAAAAAGGAGAAATCTTAACTCTGTATGATTTGAAAATGAAAAATCAAAAACATCAACTGAATTTCAGACTCGATTACTCAGCTTTTAGTATCAAAACATGTATCACGTTTCCGGACTTTTAAAGTATACTTGTGCACCTCCTGGAGCCTTAGAAAAATTATATCATGTAGGTACATATGTTTTATACTTTGTTTCATTTTTGTAGAATTTCCAGATAGTATAACTATAGAACAAAATTTTCTTATCAAAACTAGTCCAGATTCGGTGACAGATCTGAGACTCGAAAAGTAAGCAATTAAGAGACCATGTTGTGCTACTCTAAAAATTCCACCAAAAATCAAAGAGGCCAAAAACATCTTATATTTAAGCCCTGTCCAATTTGAGTTAATGATTCCTTACTGATTTTAAAACAAAAATCATAAACCAAGATTGAAATTCGGATTACTAATTGACAGATTTGACACTTGAACTTTTAAAATCAGAAAAGACATTCTCCCGACCTCTAAAAATTACAAGGCTTACATATTCAGAAAGTACTTTTTCAGAACTTGATTTTAGATTCAAGAATCACCCAAAAACACATTGGTTTCATTAAAATAGTCCCCTTTCAAAACGACTCATATTCTGGACAGCAAACAGTGAGACAGAAACAACACAATTCACCAATTAAAACCCTAAACGTCCCTCATTAATTACTTAGGGTTTTATATTCAGATTCAGTAAATATATTATATACAACAGATTAGGGTTTTAGTGTTTCATAGATTCAGATTAATATTATAGGTGAGTCGAATTGAGACAGAAAAGGAGGGAAATTGGTGATACCTTGATCAACCGAAACAAGAAAAGAACGTGAAGAAACCCCACGAATTAAGATCACCACATCAACACCTTTTTAAGGATCACGAACATAGCAATAAAGCCCTTGAACGCTTGGACTTGATAGAGAAAAACAACAGCAGCTTGTGTGTGTTATGCTTCGTATGAATGAATAGGGGAGAGGCAAGAAAGAAGTCGCGTTATATATACTAGAGTTTTAGGGCGGAGTGGGTTAAAATGGAAGGTATTGAAAGCCCATAATTGGGTTTGGTTGTGGTATGTGATAATTAGCCGAGATTAGTGGGATTTCAATCATCATTCAGATGTTGCAAATTATTTATTATAGGTATAAACTTGGGTTAGTACATTTTAATTTTAATTTTAATACATAACATATAGTTAGTGTTTAAAATAAATCATTACAAAGTTTTTGAAATTAGACGTAAATTTGGAATTCGAATTTTAGGGTTTTACAATCAATCAATAAATTAACCGAGAATATCATCAACATGATAAACTCCAATATGACCAACCAGGGGTCAAAACACAATCGAAAATATCATCATCATGATAAACTCCAGTATTTCCAACGTAGGAGCAACAACAATCTAGAATACCCTCATATGGTAAGCTTCAACACGATCAACACAGAACCATAGAAACCGATATACGAACGAATAACATTCTCAAAACATTACATACATAAACTGGATCTCATAGGAACACACCCAACTGGTGGACATACCCCTCGGCATACGAACAACTAATCGCAAATCGGCAAACATACCAAATCATACATGGAGTGAGAACGACCACTCAATATCCAAAACAACCAGTATGGGGTCACCATCCCCAAATCTACACTTACAAAGAAATCTTTCAAAAATCACTACAGTAAAATCGCGCTACTACCATACCAAGGGAATCACATAGCACATATGTCCCGGTTTCACAAAATCCAAAGTTCCAAAATTACATCATGTACATGAATCTACAACACGCAGTATATTTCTCTTATCTGATCAATCAACCGATCATCCCTGGATAACCAAACTACCATACCAAAGTTCGAATCTCTTTTTCATCATACCATCAATATGATATCCAGTTTGTGAGTCACACTCGTACTTCACCATGATATGCACTATGTACTAAATGCGTAGGTGTATCAGTCACATTTTCAAAACCAGTTTGAAATCATATAGTCTTGTTAAGAAGACAAATTTTCGAAAGTTCTTTCAAAAATTTCAAAGCTCAAAACATAAATTTTGGTAAGACTACAAAATAAATTTCCGAAAAATCAAATCAGCTTGCTTACGTCAAGTTCTCGATGACAATTCTTTTCGAATACACACAAAAAAATGAAAATTATGCAAATGCTTGACCACATCCATACTCCTGTATACCGGTTAAGCTCGTCACAAATTCCACTGACATTCGGTCAAAAAACTACACGATAGAATCCAAAATCTCAATGTATAAATCCCGATAAAAAATCCTTTTTCCACATATGGCTCGCAACGTCGACCATTATCCCATCCTGGATCACCTCAACTATGCTTTGACAAAACATTGAATAATCAACAAGTCAAACACAGCGAAAGACTTCCCGAGAAGTTTCATTTGAACAAGTAAATCAAAACCTCGAAAGGTGGAAATAAAATAGATAAACGATTGGTAAAGTGTTTTACAAATCTCGGGAGTTTTAGAAAACAGAAAGGCTTTTTGAAACATTAGGGTCTCAGCCCGTATCTCGTTCCGCATTACAAATGTAATACCCAGTTGTAATTCAGTCATTATCATTCAGTCATTATCATCCAGTCATTATCGTTCAGTAATTGTCACTCAGTAATTTTCACTCATTAATGATCATTTGTCACTCATATTCGACTGGTGTATTCACCGTTCAGAGTAATTGTATCGTGTATCAATCGTCATTCATCATCAATCTAGATGGAGTTTCGTGCCGTGTTTATCACCGTTGTCATCTTCATAGTGTGCTGTGTGTGAGGAGAAGCTCTTGAATTGCAGATACTTACAGATCGTGAAGCCGATGATTCCCCGTGATACTGGCACATGTCTCGACTCAAAAAAATACTCGACACAGATATTTTCAAAACACACATTTTGCAAACTCAGTTCAACTCGAGAACACAACATAACTTTATCTGAAAAACACGTTAACACCATTTGAAAAAGTTTACAACAACCCCAGTACTACACTGGTAAATCACATAACGCACAAGCCTGAGTGAACAACAAAAACACAGGGCTCTAATATTCGTCAATCGACAACTCGCCCAACCCATGGATTGGCCATTGGGCAACGGCTAATGCACCAAGAATTGTTTGGTGCCACATGGCTTCGGCCCCGGCCCAACCCCATTCAAATTTGAATGGTTGGCTAGGATGGGCTTGGGGTGGGCTTGGGGCCGGGCTGTGGGTGGGCTGGGAGGCGGGCTGCGGGTGGGCTGCTGAGGGCTGGGTCGGTCTGGGCTAGGGGCGACCGGCCTGGGATAGGCCTGGGCTGGAGAGTTCGGGACCAAGACCGCCCGGTGTCCAGGGGGGCTGGGCTCGGTCCTGGGCCGGGCTGGCCCGAGCGGCCCGCAGGCCTAGAAAACCCGAACTGGGCCAAACTGGGCCAGCCCGGCCCACTGGCCACTTCTAGACACGCATTAGATTAATTGGCAAGATAATCCACTAAATCTATATATATATATATCCTACTGGTTCTTTAAGGTTTAGTTGATCTTTCTATAGGTCTGTCCGAAAGGGTCTAGGCCCAGCCCGGTATCGACTTCGATTCCATACAGGATCCGAATCGACGGCAAAGCCTCGCTGCTAACAGAAAAAGGGGAAATCCCGCCCTTGAATCGGATGAGGAGAAGGAGATCAAATTGGTATTTGAGGTTATGTTCTAGGTTGGGCGGATCACTACACTGATGTTGATGGAGTTAGAGAAAAGCCATGTCGGAAAAGATCCTAATGGAGAGAAGTGGAGGCCTCCTGTAACACCCCCAAAGCCAACCGGGAATATTACAGCGCCGTGGGCCCCACAATAGAACCCACAAGGCTAAAATTATTTTCGCAAATGTTTAAAAATGCCAAAAGGCCGATGACGGTAATGTTTTAAATACTCAATATTTTTCAAACGTTGTTTCCAATTACCGTCAGGAAATACCATTTGAAAGCACAAGGCAAAGACACCAAAAGGGCATTTAGAGAGTATACACGAGTTGAATAAATACTGAAAGCCGTTATAAAATTACACACGCAGCGGATAGAGACATAATTAAATACATTTGCATCGGAATCATAAAAACTAGAGAAGAATACACAATCCCAATAACCATGCCATAGCCAGTATCACCGGAATGCTCATCCCTTCACGACCGCTACTAGCTCGAACTCCGAGTACCAAAAAGATAAAGCCCATGACGGGGTCAGTCATAATACTCAACAATGATAACGATCACATCACATAAACAATTACATATCAATGTAATATACAGAGTAAGAACATTCCCCTACGTAATCTTACCGAAGTAACCTTACCAACCCATCACAATCCATATCAAATCAATCCTTACCGTAATCCACATCTCGCGTCCTCGAGTGACGAATGAATTAAAAAAGTAACCATCTGTATGGTATCTGAGACGATACCAAGATTCTCAAACATAAACATATCTCCAAAATGGGATAATATGGCTAGGTCCGATTCTGTCCGCTGGATCGCACAATCAGATCCCAATTCTGATAAAACTGATATCACACAAAACATTTGGAGATCAACAGTCCCAAAACAATGGCAAGTCCCGGATATCAATACAAAGCATGAATGCTCACACAATCAATAATGATAACAACCAATTCATCAGAATGAGAATATCAATGACATGATAACTCCACAAGAGATCGACAAAGGATCACCCACGAACGAGAATACCATGATGTGGTTACCCCAACAAGATCAATGAAGGACTAATAATCGGGAATACCAACAATACGGTAAACCCCAACAAGATCAATAAAGGATCGACAACCGAGAATACCAACAGTACGATGAACTCCAATAAGATCAATAAAGGATCAACAAACGAGAATACCGACGATACAGTAAACTCTAACAAGATCAATAAGGACCAACAACCGGGAATACCAATGATATGGTAAAATCCAACAAGAGCAATAAGGGTTCAACGACCAAGAATACCAACGACACGGTAAACTCCAACAAGAGCAATGAGGGATCAACAACCGAGAATACCAACGACACGGTAAACTCCAACAAGATCAATCAAGGACTAACAACCAAGGATACCAACGGTAAGGCAAGCTCCCAAACAGAATCAATAAGAATCAATAACGAACGAGATTACCAATGACAGGGTGAACTCCAAACGAGATTAATAAAGGGTCGGTAACAAATGAGTTTACCATCGATATGGTAACTCCAAACGAGATTAGTAAAGGGTCAACGGTAACAGATACATGAGAGAATAAAATTGTCAACCATATACAAATCATATATATGGGATTTCAAAGACAAACCGACTATCGAACAGATCCAAAATCCATGAACGAATACACGGTTATCCGAATAATCCAAAATGAAGTACAGTCTATAACTAATATCAAACCACCACCTCGAGTTCAATGTCGGCATGATAACTAACCTTGATATCTAATCTCTCACACAATAGACCAAATATAGTTCACGTTTTCGTTTCCACTAGACATCTTTAAAATCATATACATTATGATTTATCCTAGTCCAGCATAATATACATACCATCATCCCGACAATTCATATTCCATGATACCATTGCTATATGAATCATAAATGAAATGAAAAGGAAATCATTTATTAAACATTATAAACTGAGCAAGCATAACTTGCCTCGATACCGATACGATGAAGTTGTTACCAATCCCGTCATCTTCATCTACAAGCTCCGCAGCCCCGACCAAGGCGATTCATGCGTCCTCCAATTCCAATCGCAACACAATGGTTAATCATCAACGATCACTCAACGCAACCTAGCGCAATGATCAATTAACAATGTGTTCAATAACAATCAAGAATCAATATAACTGATCAATAAACCCAACGGTTCCACAATTATCCCGATTAAACATAAATCCGAACAACCCGAACCACTCAATTACGAATCCATAACCATAATACGATTCCATAAACCGATGATCATATCAACGATCAATTCATCTCGATATTAAGGATTTCATAACATACTCGATTCCAACTATGTACAGATCAAATGTTCTTAAGCCCAACAAATCTGAATTCATACCTTCAATTTAATCTCATAATCCGGTGATCTCAATAATGGTTGATTCGAGCATGAAGCAAGTTAAGTCAATGTATTCAATTCCGAATTCAAACTTAAATTCAATGTGGTATGATTATCCCTTGTTATATATATCAATCTCATGTCAAACTACACTTAGGATCATTCGACTCATATGAACACATATCCTCAAAGAAAGATAATGTTCTTGTAAAGTTCTTAATCACGATTTGTATATCATCAAGACCATACGGAAGATCAGATCACCATTCACATAACTTTTCCCTTAACATCCATAATCATCATCACTTGTTCTAAATATCAACATTCCATGTTCATATCTAAAACATAAACACTTGAAACATATACTCATCATAATCATCATCTTCTTCAATATACACCTCATTTATCATCAAGAAGTATAATCATAATACCATAACCATCATCATACGAGGAAGACATCAATAACAACCTCAAAATCCAAAATAGAAGAGAGAGATTACCCAACATACCTCTTGAAGATGAATAATACCATCAAACACTTCAAGAATCATTAACATCTTCATATCCAATCCTCAAATCCATGCTCCCAATCTCATAACCAAGTTAAATGTGTCTACAACACACTTAGAAGTGAAAAAAGACGGATATGGAGAGGAACATCTCTTTGGTTCGTGAGGAAATGAAAGTCCACACTTCATTTTATAAAATGCATTGTTCATTACGTACGTTATCACTCAACGTTAACGTACGTAATGCACTCTAGCGTACGCTACACGTCCAACATAGCGTACGTAACATCATTCCAGAACTCACTGACCTGTTTCATTCACTTGCTTACGTACGTAATCCTTTATCCGTAGCGTACGTAATATAGCCGTTGACTTGCTATAGTAACTTACCCTCTTAACGTACGTAATACACCCTGCATAGCGTACGTAATGCTCGAGGTTGACTCACCTGTCCACATCCGCGCCGAAAGATGTCGACACCGGGCCCCACCTGCCGACCACAGCTCGGTCCTGTCTGATTATCTTTGTTACGTATGTAATCCCTTACGCATAACGTACGTAAAACATGTAATTTAACGTACGTAAGTCCTTAATGCTAGCGTACGTAATGGCCTTCTATACTTGGCCAAAATCCAACTGTTCCTATCCGTCTCGACATACTGGATACGTACACATACTGAATATATATGCTCGTCCCAATATCATTCTCATACGATACTTCTGATGCACGATACCTCGAATACAACTGTCGACCAAGTACGGTAATTGTACAAATACTCATACAGTATATCCGACATCGAAAAACATATCAAGCATGTAATATCCTAGAATTAAATATAGCCTCGATAGATATACTGGCACGTCTGTCACAGTTTCCAAAATTATTTATCCATAATGTATCGGTCCCACTCTGTACAGTAAAACTCAGATAAAATAATGTGCAAAATCATAACGAAATTCTAGGATATTATATATCTTCCCACTTAAATAAATTTCGTCCTTGAAACTTAAAATCCTGTCATAATCAGTATCTCAATCCCAAAATATCTCAAAATTATTTCACCATGCTCAAATAATCATCATCAAAACCAATTAACTTAAAGAACATACTGACAGTTCCGTAAAGTCGATGATCTCCCGTGATACTAGCATACAACTCCCATACAAAGTCTCAACACAATAACAACACACTAGCATCGCAATATAGCAATTTGAAAATATTTCAAAAATTTTGGAACCTCCAAAAATCGATTTGACTCAAAAGTTAGGAAAATCATTTTTAAAAGTCACGCTACTACCGCACCGGTAGAGCCACATAACACACATGCCCGGGTTTTACGAAACCCAAGCTCCAATACCATCTTCTGTAACACCCCCAAAGCCAATCGAAAAGATTACAGCATCGTGGGCCCCACAGTGGAACCCACAAGGATAAAATCATTTTCGCAAACGTTTAGAAATGCCAAAAGGCCGATGACGGTAATGTTTTAAATACTCAATATTTTTCAAACTTTGTTCCCAATTACCGTCAGGAAATACTATTTGAAAGCACAAGGCAAAGACTCCAAAAGGGCATTTAGAGAGTATACACGAGTTGGAAAAATACTGAAAGCCGTTATAAAATTACATACGCAGCGGATAGAGACATAATTAAATACATTTGCAGTGGAATCATAAAAACCAGAGAAGAATACACAATCCCAATAACCATGCCAAAGCCAGTATCACCGGAAAGCTCATCCATTCACGACCGCTACTAGCTCGAACTCCGAGTACCTAAAAGATAAAGCCCACGACGGGGTCAGCCATAATACTCAACAATGATAACGATCACATCACATAAACAATTACATATCAATGTAATTTACAGAGTAAGAACATTTCCCTATGTAATCTTACCGAAGTAACCTTACCAACCCATCACAATCCATATCAAATCAATCCTTACCATAATCTACATCTCGCGTCCTCGAGTGATGAATGAATTCAAAAGTAACCATCTGTACGATATCCGAAACGATACCAAGATTCTCAAACATAAACATATCTCCAATATGGGATAATCTGGCTAGGTCCGATTCTGTCCGTTGGATCGCACAATCGAATCCCAATTATGATAAACAAATATCACACAAAACATATGGAGATCAATTGTTCTGAAACAATGGCTAGTCCCGGATATCAATGCAAAGCATGAATGATCACACAATCAATAATGATAAACAACCAATGCATCAGAATGAGAATATCAATGACATGATAACTCCACACGAGATCGACAAAGGATCACCCACGAACGAGAATACCATGATGTGGTGACTCCAACAAGATCAATGAAGGACTAACAACCGGGAATACCAATAATACAGTAAACCCCAACAAGATCAATAAAGGATCGACAATCGAGAATACCGACGGTACGATAAACTCCAATAAGATCAATAAAGGATCAACAACCGAGAATACCGACAATACAGTAAACTATAACAAAATTAATAAGGACCAACAACTGGGAATACCAACGATATGGTAAACTCCAACAAGAGCAATAAGGGATCAACAACCGAGAATACCGACGACACGGTAAACTCCAACAAGAGCAATGAGGGATCAACAACCGAGAATACCAACGACACGGTAAACTCCAACAAGAGCAATGAGGGATCAACAACCGAGAATACCAACGACACGGTAAACTCCAACAAGATCAATCAAGGACTAACAACCGAGGATACCAACGGTAAGGCAAGCTCCCAAATAGAATCAATAAGAATCAATAACGAATGAGATTACCAATGACAGGGTGAACTCCAAACGCGATTAATAAAGAGTCGATAAAAAATGAGTTGACCATCGATATGGTAACTCCAAACGAGATTAGTAAAGGGTCAACGGTGACAGATACACGAGAGAATAAAATTGTCAACCATATACAAATCATATATACGGGATTTCAAAGACAAACCAACTATCGAACAGATCCAATTATACATGGACTGTGAACGAACAATCAATAAGACTCAAGATGGACGTCACGATATGCCCGATCCGAACATGTGTCCGTGTACAAGCCAACCACGGTATTGATCATATACACGTCTGGTCACGTACCTAATCAGCCTCACGAAGTATGTCTCGTGCGCACGGTTCAATATGAGGTCGAAACCAACATATGCTACACGTGCCCGCCCTGAAAATCCTACACATGAATGATCAGAACATATCTGACTCCAGATATGTCACGACACAACATGACAACGAATCTCGAAGAAACGCATATCCAACAAGGATTAGAAGACTTTCCAAAAGAGCAACAATAACTCGATCATGAAAGACCGACACGACCACAACGTCGTATTCCGTCAGACAACCGTTCACAGCATGCTCATCAATGCATATGATAATAGCACATAAACTCCCAAGGCAGCAGCCAAGGGTCACAGAAGTATCTATGCAGAAATACTCCGGACAATATCACATAAACTCCCAAGGCAGCAGCCAAGGGTCATGGAAGCATCTACTCAGGAATACTCCGGACATAGGTGCCATTTAGGTGTTATCCCCTAACACATCGGCCCAACAGATTACAGCTCAAAGAAAGAGCACATCACAAAACGTAACAAACAATGATGCACACTCATAATCTAGCGATATTAATTTACCTCAAGCTGGAGACGCTAACCTTTCCACGACCAAGATCCTTGAACGAATACACGATTATCCGAATAATCTAAAATGAAGTACATTCCATAACTAATACCAAACCACCACCCCGAGTTCAATGCTGGCATGATAACTAACCTTGATATCTAACCTCTCACACAATAGACCAAATATAATTCACGTCTCCATTTCCACTAGACATGTTTAAAATCATATACATTATGATTTATCCTAGTCCAGTATAATATACATACCATCATCCCGACAATTCATAATCCATGGTACCATTGCTATATGAATCGTAAATGAAATGAAAACAAAATCATTTATTAAACATTATGAACTGAGCAAACATAACTTGCCTCGATACCGATACGATGAAGTTGTTACCAACCCCGTCATCTTCATATACAAGATCCGCATCCCCGACCAAGGCGATTCATGCTTTCTCCAATTCCAATCGCAGCACAACGGTTAATCATAAACGATCACTCAACGCAACCTAGCGTAATGATCAATTAACAATGCGTTCAATAACAATCAACAATCAATACAACCGATCAATAAACCCAACGGTTCCACAATTATCCCGATTAAACATAAATCCGAACAACCCGAACCACTCAATTACGAATCCATAACTAGGGGTGACCATGGGTCGGTTTTAGACTAAAACCGAACCAAAACCGACAAGCTTCGGTTTTCAAAAAATCAAACCGAAACCGAAACCAACCCAATGGATTCGGTTTCTCGGTTTTTGGTTTTTACGGGTCGGTTTCGGGTTTAAACCCAACCAACCCGATTTTTGGATTTAACAAGCAAAAAAAAACTTAAAATGTGCATTCGATAGGAATCGAACCCGGGACCAATGCGCGGACTACCAACATCCTAACCACCAGACCAGGATACTGTTTTGTCTATTCTTCATAATGCATATAAACATATAAAATTTACGAAATATATATATATTAAATGATATCGGTTCGGTTCGGTTTTAATGGTTCGGTTTCTAGTGTATAAACCGAAACCGAAACCGAGTTTTCGGTTTTTAAAAATTCTAAACCCAAACCAATGGTTTTGATTTGGTTTCGGTTTTTTGGTTTCGGTTTCGTCGGTTTTTTCCGGTTTCTCGATTTCCCGGTTCGGTTTTGCTCACCCCTATCCATAACCATACTACGATTCCATATACCGATGATCATATCAACGATCAATTCATCTCGATATTAAGGATTTCATAACATACTCGATTCCAACTATGTACGGATCAAATGTTCTTATGCCCAACAAATCTGAATTCATACCTTCAATTCAATCTCATAATCCGGTGATCTCAATAATGGTTGATTCGAGCACGAAGCAAGTTAAGTTAACGTATTCAATACCGAATTCAAACTTAAATTCAACGTGGTATGATTATCCCTTGTTTATATATATCAATCTCATGCCAAACTACACTTAGGATCATTCGACTCATATGAACACATATCCTCAAAGAAAGATAATGTTCTTGTCAAGTTCATAATCACGATTCGTATATCATCAAGACCATACGGAAGATCAAATCACCATTCACATAACTTGCCCCTTAACATCCATAATCATCATCACTTGTTCTAAATATCAACATTCCATGTTTATGTCTAAAACATAAACACTTGAAACATATACTCATCATAATCATCATCTTATTCAATATACACCTCATATATCATCAAGAAGTATAACCATAATACCATAACCATCATCATACGAGGAAGACATCAGCAACAACATTAAAATCCGAAATAGAAGAGAGGGATTATCTAACATACCTCTTCAAGATGAATAATACCATCAAACACTTCAAGAATCATTAACATCTTCATATCCAAGCCTCAAATCCATGCCCCCAAGCTCATAACCAAGTTAAAAGTGTCTTGAACACACTTAGAAGTGAAGAAGGATGGATATGGAGAGGAACATCTCTTTGGTTCGTGAGGAAATGAAAGTCCACACTTCATTTTATATACTGCATTGTTCATTACGTACGTTATCACTCAATGTTAACGTACGTAATGCACTCTAGTGTACGCTACACATCCAACATAGCATACGTAACATCATTCCAGAACTCACTGGCCAGTTTCATTCACTTGCTTCCGTACGTAATCCTTTCTCCGTAGCGTACGTAATATAGCCATTGACTTGCTACAGTAACTCACCCTCTTAACGTACGTAGTACATCCTGCATAGCGTAGGTAATGCTCGAGGTTGACTCACATGTCCACATCCACGCCGAAAGCTGCCGGCACCGGGCCCCACCTGCCGACCACAGCTCGGTCCTGTCCGATTATCTTTGTTACGTACGTAATCCCTTACGCATAACGTACGTAAAACATGTAATTTAACGTACGTAAGTCCTTAATGCTAGCGTACGTAATGGCCTTCTATACTTGGCCAAAATCCAACTGTTCCTGTCAATCTCGACATACTGGATACGTACACATACTGAATACATATGCTCGTCCCAATATCATTCTCATACGATACTTCTGATGCATAATACCTCGAATACAACTGTCGACCAAGTACGGTAATTGTACAAATACTCATACAGTATATCCGACATCGAAAAACATATCAAGCATGTAATATCCTAGAATTAAATATTTCCTCGATAGATATACTGGCACGTCTGTCACAGTTTCCAAAATTATTTATCCATACTGTATCGGTCCCACTCTGTACAGTAAAACTCAGATAAAATAATGTGAAAAATCATAACGAAATTCTAGGATATTGCACCTCTGTTTTGAGAACATGCCGGAACGGGCCGGGCCCCCTTGCCATACTCTTAGTGGGCTCTCCTCTACTGCTTAGGATATATATATAATTAGGATCATATGAGAATTATTTTTATGTTGTGAATTGAGAATAAATCTGAATCATTGATATGTGTGTGATGTACGGTCCAGAATGGCTTATGCATGCAATATATGCATTTCGTGCATGAAACTTGCAATACATAAAAACTCTGCATTATATGCATCAAAATATCGATGCACTAGAATATTATATTCTATGCATACGTTTTTGTGAGAATAAATCTAGGCCATCCATTTAATCAAGATCTATGGATCAAATTCATTCTTATTTCTTAACTTAAGTATCATTCTCACCAGAACCCACCCATATATTTGAGGAAAGTGAATATGAGGTTGTCTCACATGTAAGCTTACATGTGAAACCACTCTAAATCACCTAAAATTATGTCACTTGGATTGATTTTTTTTCCAAAATATGAGTAGTGGATCCAATGCATGAGTAGTGCAAGACTTTTTAATCGTGAATTTAATCAAACAATTATTTAAACTAAAGTGAATTGGTTAGGTAACATAAAACACCGAACAATATGATGCAAAAGAAGCATATATTATAGGAAACCCTACTTTAAAGATGTTATGATGCAATTAAAGGGAAACACTAATATAGTGAAGGGACATAATACAAATGAGGTTGTTGTAATGTTTTCTTGTTAAACGACGTTATTTTAGAAGGTTTCGCATGTAAGCTTACATGTATAATAGTCTCATATTCACTTTCCCCTCTCTCTCTCTCTCTCTCTCTCTCTCTCTCTCTCTCTCTATATATATATATATATATATATATATATATATATATATATATATATATATATATATATAAAAGCAAAATTCACTAGCTGAAAATTTTCCCACATCTTAGCAATTATACATTTAGAGAGAGAAATGGAGGGAGAGAGGGAGGGAGAGAGAGAGGGACCAAACCAAACCAAACATACACAGTATATCCCGCACAGAGCAGGGTCTAGGGAGGGTAAGATGTACGCAGGCCATGCCCCTACTTTACAGTAGGGAGGCTATTTCCATGAAGACCCCCGGCTTAGTGCATGGCAAAATAGTGAGTGATGAACACACATCGATACATACGATTTGGAACAACTCAAAATAATATCTGAGCCCATGGATTTGTCCTCATGGGACTTACCTGAGAGGATTTTGATTATTCAAAGCTTGTTCCACTCTACTCCACCATAAAATAGGTTGAAACCGCGCACGCCCCCGACCTGCCGAAACTAAACCAGAAGCACAAGACAATAGAAAAATAAAATATACACGCAATGTTTTATGACAAAACTAACCGAGAAAACCCAACCATGAGACTCTCTACTACCTAGCCACACCCTAAAATAGAATCCACAACTTTGATCTGGCGTCTCCAAGAACCCCTATCAGCGGTCATGGCCACGACTAGGTTCAAGGCCTTCATATCTAACCTCAACTGCTCCTCCCAGGACCTCTTAGGTTGTCCTATCCTCCATATCCCTTCTATCGAAAGACTCTCGAACCTCCTCACTGGTGCTAAATCCTGCCTCCTGCGAACGTGTCCAAACAACCTCAATCTCCCTTCCCTAACTTTCTCTGGAATAGGCGCGACTTCTAGCTCGTTCCTAAAAACCACATTCGGGATATGGTCCAACATAGTGCGACCACATGACCAACGCAGCATTCTCATTTCTGCCGCCTCCAACTTGCGGTCAAGCACCTTCTTCAAAGCCCAACATTCAGAACCATACAACATTGCAGGTCTGATGGTAGCTCTATAAAATTTACCCTTCAATCACTCTCCCAAAGCTTCACAGTATGACTGAGTAGCTTAATACCCTGATAGTTACTACAACTCTGAGCATCACCTTTATTATTGAAAAAAGGGACCACAATACTACGGCTCCACTCCGCCGGCATCTTAGCATCTCTGAGAAGGATGTTGAACAGATCTGCTAGCCAGAGAACACAAGCCTCCGCCAGACACTACCACACCTCAATAGGGATCTGATTCGGGCCTACAGCCTTAGATCTTCCCATCTTCTGTAGGGCTCCCTTGACTTTCTCCTTACCGATATGCTCACATGAACTATTACTTCGTGCAGAAGATTGACTATCTCCTTGCTCCCCCTCGGTATCGCTCCCCCTAGTCTCATTGAAAAGCTTAATTAAATAACTATTCCACCTCTCCTTGATAGCATTATCGTTCACTAACACTTGGTCCAGATCATCCTTAACATGCCTAACGGAATCCAGGTCGCGACGCCCTCTCTCCGTAGCTTACGCTAGTTTAAAGATAGTGTTCGCCCCTTCCTTGGTGTCCAAACGCTTGTACATCTCCTCGTACGCCTCACCCTTAGCCTTTGCCACTTCCTTCTTAGGCTCTCTTCTCGCTACCTTGTAGGCCTCATTCTTCCTGATTCTCTCCTCCCCAACACTGACCGACAAAAGCCTTTTAAAGAGCGCAGGTTTAGCCTTAACTTTTTTTTGAACCTCCTCCTTCCACCACCACGCCTCCTTACGTCCACTGGACCTTCCCGATGATACCACCACCACCTTCATGCCCACAACCCTAATTTCATTGGCCATGCTGATCCACATTTGGTTAGCATCACAGCCCCACAAAAAACCTCCTCCGCGGTTCACAGCCTCCCTATATTCTGCCGCCTTCTCACCCTTTAAATTCTTCCACATGATCCTTGGTCTAGCCTCTCTCACCCTGTTAACAACTCGACTCTCCATGGATACATCTAAAGCCAACAGATGGTGTTGAGAAGCACAAGTCTCGCTCCAGAACACCTTACAGTCCACGCACAACCTAACGTCACGCCTGCGCATAAGTAGGAAGTCAATTTGAGTGTTGTGCCCCCTACTGAAAGTGATGAGGTGTTGAGCCCTCTTCTGGAAAACAGAGTTAACGATTACTAACTCATGCGCAGTAGCAAACTCCAACAGCGCAGAATCTCCTTCATTCCTAACCCCGAAGCCAAAACCCCATGAGCACTATGGTAACCAACCGCCCTCTCACCAATGTGCCCATTGAAATCGCCTCCCGAAACTATAAATTGATCGTCAGGTATACTCCTGACCAGATCATCCAAACAGGCCCAAAAAGCTTCCTTCTCTAGCTCACCCTAACCGACTTGCGGGACATACGCACAAACCACGTTAACCACCTTCCCCCTATCACCACTCTAACGGACAAAATTCTATCATTACATCTATTCACTTCTACGACGTTATCCTTAAACTCCGGGGGATTAGAGGGGAAATAGCCGGGTGGAGGCGTGCCCTAGGAAGCGGGAAGGGGGAGGACACGAAAAAAGGAGGGGGTGAGGAAATGAAAGTTTTTTTTTTTGGTTCGGTAATTTGTTCAATTTTAATTTGATTGGTACTTTTTTTCCAAACACTATTAAAATACTATTTTTTATTTTCATCTATCTTTTCGAAAAAACATATTAATATGGTCATCTATTATCAATATAAAAAATATTTTTTATTAGGATTATTTTATTAGAGTTAGATTTATTAAGACTATAATTTATATACTAAACTAAAAAAAATATATAATGGACCCAATTGTTACTATCTTGTACTCTCTCCGTCCCAGACTTAATTGCTACCTTTTTCTGGGCACGAGTATTAATATTAGAGTTGTTTATTAGTATTGTGTGTAATAAAGTGATATTTTAAGAGGGGTAATAATAGAAATCTGAAATCATATTAGTATTGTTTACTAGTATTGTGTGTTTAATTGGGTGGGCCCATAATAGCATTTTATGGTAAATAGATGACCATTGAGGGTGTATATTTAGAGGGAATGATTGATTTATTTCTTTTTATAGTAAGTAGCAGTTAAGTATGGGACGGACCAAAATAGAAAGGTAGCAGTTAAGTATGGGACGGAGTGAGTAATTTATTTTAATGTATGGACTTTACTGTATCAATGTAATTAATTAATTTTGTGTCAAAATATGTATATTGCAATATATTTATTTATTGAATTATTTTATAACCTATTATTAATATTCACTTAGTTAACTTTGGTAATTACTTTATTATATAATTATATTGTTATTGTTATTCCCTCCGTCTCATTATGAACACGAGTTTTAATAAAAGTTAGCTAGTGATGGATTTGAATGGAGAAAGGGTCTCACTTTTTATTGTATGAGTATGTTAATTATTATTGTTGATTAATTAAAGGATAAAAAGTGTGGGTCATCCTTGGTATTGTTGTAAATAAGTTGAAAATATGGAGTAAAAGTATAAGAGATATTTTCTAAAAATGGAATGGGCGCACTCTTGTGGGACGGACAAAAATGACAAATTGAGCACATTTTTATGGGACGAAAAGAGTATTATTTAAGTTAAATTGATTATTATAATTTGCAACTGAATTTTTCCTTTTTGATTTTATGGTATGAATCAACTAATACAAAGCCAATGAAAAAAGTAATATTGCGTTTTCAGATATTGAAGGAGAGAAAAACTGGGAGTGTAATATTAATTTGTTTTTTAATGAATATATTTCTCACAGATTGAAATAGACAACAATCAAGAATGGAAATAGGGCGAAATATATAAAAAATATATTTACTCCTATCGTGGGATCTATAATTATATATAAAACATATTATAAATCATGCAATGTATGGGTAAAATACTAGTTGATGTAAATGTCGATTAATTGGCAAGATTCTCTTTATTCGCTATGAATCATTTTTATTTATTTAAAACACTTCTTAAAAATCTACCCCCTCCGTCCACTTTTTAGAGTCCCATTTGATGTTGGGCGCGGAGGTTAAGAAAAAATAATAAAGGTAAAGTGGGTGGAAAAAAAAAGGTAGTGGGTGGAAGAAAAAGTTAGTGGTTTGGAAGAAAAAGGTAGTGGTTTAAAGAAAAAGGTAGTGGTTTGGAGAAAAAAGTAGTGGGTCCATTAGTGAAAATGTAGTAATTAAATAAAGAAAAGAGGGTAATATGGTACAAAAAGTAGAGTGGGACTTTAAATTGTGGACAAATATTTGAGAGCAAATGAGACTTTAAAAACTGGACGGAGGGAGTATTTTTTTTGGAAGTCCTACTTTTAACTTAATTATTCTGAAAATAACTTTTAAAATAAATATATGAAAATTTGCAAACATATGGAGTAAATTTCATGTGCTCGATCGTATCAGGAAACCTGTCCCTTCATTTGATACATGGTAGGTCGAAAGCATTGAATGTAATCTGGTTTATTTTGTGATCCCTACAAAAGTTGAAAAAATTACCCCAAAATTTTAGTCTATTTATTTATAAAATACTCAGCCATCCGAAATCAAAAATCACCCATAAAGTGCCACAAAAAACATTGCTTAATAAAAAAACACAAATGTGAAGAACATCTCGAATTTAAAAACAACACAAATATCAGGGACATTTCGAATTTCAGAAATAACTGGGGCATCTTTTTAATTAGGTAAAACTTAATTCATACTACCTCCGTTTTTTTATAACTGCAATATCTGGACTTTCACGCTTGTCAATGCACAACTTTAATTATTAATATCTCCAATTCTTTACTTTTAAAAATTATAAGACGTTGATATTTTAAAAGTATATTTCGAGATGAATCTAACAAGATCTCACATGACTATATTTTTTCATATGTATAAATCACAAAAGATGGTCAAAAGAGAGTCTGTGAACAGTGTAATAGTCAACACGTTGCAATAATAAAGTAACGGAAGAAGTATGTATCCAAAAGATGATATAATCCCAGAAAAAATTCCACAGACTCAAAAATAATTCCAAAACTAGTGCATGACCCGACGGGTTATATTTTTCTCGTTTAATTATGAGTTAAATATATAAATAAATTTACATTAATAATTAAACACAACAAATGTGATTATTATTACTGAATATTATTATAATTCTCAAAGTTTAAGTTATTATATTTATATGTTTGTTCCTACATTGCAACTTGAGATACTTAACAAAATATTATAAGCAATAAATACAATATAAACAACAAATTTAACTTCAAAAGTACATCATAGGTTTTCTTGAACTTATTTTTTTGCACATCACTCATCTAATTATATGCCCCATCGGTAAGTAGAGATATATCCATAATTCTGTTAGATTTTATTAAATAATACAAATATATTAATATATAGATTATTAATATATATGGTTCTCCCATGTAACATATTCTTATTGTTTTCCTATGTGGTTCTCAGATGTAGTATTTTTTATGATCCTTCCGTCTTGCATATTCTTATAGTTCTCTCGTATTATATCTTCTTATGGTTCTCCCGGGTAGCATTTACCTTAGTGCGGTATTTCGTCTTATGGTTCTCTCATATAACATCTATCTATATTCAATAATAGTAATTTGTATCGATTAAAAGGTGTATGATTTACCGAAACCAGTATAAGATATTTTAAATTATCATAATAACTCTAATATTTGTTAGATTTCATTGAATACTACAAATATACTGATATATAGATTATTTTTATACATAGATATAGAACGTTGGTTCTCCCATGCAACTTCTTATCGTTCGTCCATTAATCATCTTCTTATGGTTCTCCCGTATAAAATATTATTATGGTTCTTTCGTCTAATTATATTCTCATGATTTTCCCATTCAATGACGATAAGTTGTTGATATCATTTCTAAAGTAGTATTTTCTTATCATTCTTTAGCAAGGTAACGTTTGAAAAAAAGTCATACCATATTAGAAATATTATCAAAGCATTATCATCTACAACACTTTCTTCTCCTCCCGTCATTTCACGTCTTTAAGTCTTTTATAATAAGAGTATCGTAAAATATGGAATTAGATATTTTGAAAATATTTGGATAATTACACCTCAATTAAGTATTGATATATATATATCAATACTTAATTGAGGTGTAATTATCCAAATATTTTCAAAATATCTAATTCCATATTTTACGATACTCTTATTATAAAAGACTTAAAGACGTGAAATGTATATATTTCAACTAAAAAAAGCATGCAGTATCAAAAAAGATTATAAAAAGCACCATATTATTTTAAATTTTTTTTGAACCTTAAGTTTGATCATTTATGCACAAGAAGTGTAAATGTTTTAATATTGCATGAGTTGTAATTCTCGTGTGGGTTCTTTTAGGAGAATATGGAGAGGATTAAATTCTAGTTGATTGCTCGTATTGATCATAATATTTATATTTTTAGACGCCTTGCAAAGAAAAGAAGATTTGTTCTAGTCCAAAAAATGATATGTTGCTACTTGGTGTAATACTATAAGTATTTGATACGCACAAATAATGTGTAATACCCGGTTGTAAATTCATTAATTATCATTCAGTATATTGTCACTCAGTAATTTTCACTCAGTAATAGTCATTCATCAATCATATTTATTCATTGTATTCACCGTTCGGAGTAATTCGTATCGTGTATCAGTAGTTTATTCGTCATTCAACCTGGTTGGAGAATTGGACCGAGAATATCATCGTTGTCATCTTTGTAGTGGGCTGTGTGTGAGGAGTAGCGCACGCTACGTACTCTCTTTAGCGCACGCTAATTGAGTACGGGTAGTGCACGCTACCTCTCAGTATTAGCGCACGCTAGTGTGGTTCAGGCAGACAGTCCAGAAGGTACTCGACTGGATTAGTGAGATTTATAACGCACGCTACAATTGGAGTATAACGTGCATAATGGTGTGTATAGCGCACGCTATCGGGATCCATCAGCGCGCGCTAGCGTATTGGAATAGACAGTCCAGTGGGTACTGGACTGAGATGGAATAATTCGTAACGCACGTTAAGAGTGTGCATAGCGTACGCAAGTGTTAGTTTGGTAGTGCACCCTAATCATAGGGTAGCGCCCGCTAAGGCTCAATCAGACCAGAGGACAGTAGGTTTTGGACTCCAGTATTCTGGACATCAACCATCAGGTAGCGCGCGCTAACACAAGGTTAACGCATGCTAATAAGAGACGATTAGCGCACGCTACCAAGGTACGTAGCGCACGCTATCGATGCAGGCAGCGGGTATTGGACTACCCGGTAAACCCGCTAGCGCACGCTAAGCACAGGAGCTAGCGCGCGCTAAAATGGGTTTACTATATATAGGACAGTTCATCCGGTTTTCTTCATTTCATCATATCTTCTCCTCCTCACGTCGGTTTTGGGCGATCTTGGGCATTCTGTGAAGTGTTCTTCGAGCTGCATTCAACTATCATCATTTCAAGATTCTAATACGGATTATTCATCATCTAATCCTCTCCAACATACCAAATCAAGGTAAATATTTCTTGAATCTAGAATTTTGAAATTTGAGTGTTTTCCTTCTGATCTCTTCGTGTTAGCTTGCTATTATGTTGGAATATGTTAGATATGGGTTATCTACCTTGGATACATGTATTCCTATGGATTTATTGGTGTATATTTCGGATTTGATGAATATTTGGGGAATTATTCAAGAATCCTTGGTGTTTGACTTTGGTTATTTTGGGGGTTTCCGATTGATGTTGTCGTAACCTTGAGTTGTGGTTTCCTATTGGATCATTGATGTCATTAATAAAGTTTTGTTGGATTGATTTACTTTTGGAGGTTGGTTTCGATATAATTGGGGGTTAGTTGTAATCAACGGGAGAATGTTTGCAACGTATCCGTTAGAATGCCCCAATGAGTTTTGGTTATTATTGTAACGACTTTTGAGTTGGTTATAATCGTGCTTGATACGTATATTGAGCGTTTGTTGCTAATTATGTTATTCAAGGTTGTTCGACCAACCGGTATTTTCCACTTAGGACGTTTGTTCGAGGAAGGACTTTCATCACCGGTATTTGTGTAAGTTAATTCTTACTCGGTTAAAAGGATACGCATTCCTTTCGTTGTTGTTCATGCATACATATAATTCATTCATAATATATCAATCATGTTGAGACTTGTAATTATCAAGCTAATCATTTAATTCACGAGTAACGTCGGTTCCAATCATCTCATTTGAAGTTATCACTCATTGCACCTTTATTCCATCTCGGTAATTCATTCTTGACCCTTGACGTATTTTTATTCATTATTCCCCATCTCGGTCGCTTTTGTTCTTGTGACCTTCCGGGATTGTATTACGTTGCTGAGTGGTGGATGTGTGGAACTTTTAGTTGGGCACACGATCGTCAGTGTATATGTGGGACTCCGGATACATTGGACTGTGCACACAGTAACATGCCTCCGTGAGACTAATTAGGCCAAGTTGCGGGTGTATATGCGGGACTACGGACACTCGGCTACTTGTGCACTTGCACATTCCATTCGGGCGTACTATGATGCCCATCATTCAACCCAATTTCTTATTTCATTCATGTGATTATTGTATTTTGTTCAACTCTTGCGGATTGTTGTTCTGTGTAACTGACCCCGTTGGGGGATATTGTTTTCAGGTCATGGCAAGGCAAAGGCACAGGAAGAGAATGTTGACGGCGAGGAGTCCCAGTGATACTAGTAGGGCCCCCCGTCTATCTATTTGTTCATGTTTTCTTGATTGTATTTTCCGATGCACTTCTGTTTGGATTGTCATTTATTCAGTGTTGTATATTTTATCTCCACATGAAATATACATGTATTCTGTTCTCTTAGGTGTGTTGTACTTGAAACTCCTCATCGGAGTAATTAATGATGTAATGTGGTTCGGTACTACATTGCACTATGTAATTCATTAATTTTCACTTGCCTGGTGGATCCCAGTCGGGGGTCCACGGCACTATAATATCCGCCTAGTTTGGGGTGTTACGGAGTTGGTATCGGAGCGAGGTTTTGAATACTACTTTCCGAGTCATGTCTCATTTGAAATCATCGTCATTAGACTAGTATCATTGGACTTTCGCATCACGTGTGACCTGTCCAAACGCCAAGCCCCTCAGACCGAAAGAACTGTAAGATTTCTGACACCATGATATAATTTATGGCAATAAGAATCATTCATTCATTATTCATCAGTCAACAATCCTCAATCATCATTTTCATCTTGATCTTGAGGATCGTATCATTAATCTTGCTAACTTATTCAAGATAATCATTTCAAGAATTTCATCAGATAATCATGTCACGTCAGTTGATTCTTCACATAATCATTGTGTTAAAGCGCGTATGCTCATTATTATCATTATTTCATGACATAATCATAATGTGATATTCATGCGAGATCTATAATTATATTGTGACTTTCCTACTTCAGTATGGAAAGAGCTGTCAGAGGACGCAGGGGAAGAGGCTGCGGTGCGGGCCGAAACCTGGGAGCTCGTGTGAATACACGCGCGAATGCGAGGAATAATGCTAATTCATCGAGCAGCGACGCTGCCACTCATTCACTTGGAAATAATCCTTCACTGTCACGGAGTCGTACCTGAGACACAGCTCAATCAGAAGGTGTTCGGGTTGATCCACTCGCTTTTATGCAGGGCATGATGGCCCAAATGACTCATATGGCACGTCTAATGGAGGCGATGCAGAACTCAACCGCTCAGAATCAGCAGGCTCCTCTGCCGCCACCTCAGAGGCAAGAGAGGAGTGTGAGCAGTATTATTGGTGACATCTCTCTCCAGAGACCATCTACTTTTGAGGGCTCGTCTGAGCCGGCGGATATTGTTCACTGGATTGAGCATTTGGAGAAGTTGTTTGCTATGGTGGAGTGTCCTGAAGGGCACAGAGTTTCAGTCGCGGCTTACTATCTGGGTAAGAGCGCTCATTCTTGGTGGCTATCTCTGAAGCCCACTGACGGATCTTGTATGTGGGACCAGTTCAAGACCCTCATGATGGAAAGATATTATTCGGACCCTCTCAGAGAGGCCAAATTGTCAGAGTTACTCAGTCCTGAACCCTCAACGGAAGATGATGTTCTCACCATTGCCGAAAAGTTTCAGGAGCTACTTCCATTCACCTCATCCATTATCCACTCCGAGGCGGATAAGATCAAATATTTCAGTAAGAGGTTGAAACCTCATATGTTGATGCAGCTGCTTAATCATCATTGCACCACTCTGGCCGAATTCATTGAGAAAGCTCTTACTTATGAGCTTACTGCTAAGGAAATTTCTAAGCATCAAACTTCATCTTCTGGCAAGAAATCAAAGAATCGTAATCAGTCTGAAGGCAGTCAGGCAACCTTGAAGAAGCCTCGTGCGGGCCCTACCCTTTTTGAGCGACCTCCTATGGCACCTAGACCTGTGGAATCTCAGCCTCAAGTGGCCAGTTCGGCCATCACCTGTTACAACTGTAGAGAACAGGGCTATTTCAGCACTAAGTGTCTGAAGCCGACCATCACGTGTAATAACTGTGGGATTGTTGGGCATAAGGCCCGTTTCTGGCGAAGAGACTCTAGGCCTACTCCGGTGACATCTCAGGCCCCGAATCAGACATCTATTCAGAATCAGGCTACTCAGTCAGCGTCATTTAAAACGACGGGAGCAAACAAATGCGGAGCCCACAGCTATCAGACAGGAGCATCCGGTTCCGGGGCTGGCGAGCCTTGAATTTATGAGATGAAGAGAGTCGACGATCCGGAGGCCCGAATGATCTCAGGTACACTCGAAATTTTATCTCAACCTGTGTGTACCCTTTTTGATACTAGTGCATCACATTCATTGATTTCCGAGTCATGCTTGGGTAGACTTCACTTGGATAGTGCTACTAGTTGTGAACCTTATATATGTAACACCCCCAATCCGCTCAGGGATATTACACGCCAGAGAACCTTTCCTCAATGATCTACCAAGCTGGTAACAACATCGAACATCTCAACAATGCCTATAAGGCTAAAATGACTCATTAGACCGATTTGGTCTTTCAATAAATATATACAACTCAATCACAACACATGCCCACGCAAGGGTCGAGTACAACACACTCCCGTACAACGGGGAAAGAATACTGGAGCGGAAAATAAAATATAACTAAACCAATACGACATCAACGGGTCCTCGTGTGATTAGTATCGTTCATCTTTCATCATCCTGTAACACCCCAAACTAGGCGGATATTACAGTGTCATGGACCCCCGATTGGGACCCACCAGGCGAATGAAAATTAATGAATTAAATAATATAATTATAGTACCGAACCACAATATATCATCAATCACTCCGATGAGGAGTTTCATTACAACACACCCAAGATAATACAGAATACATGTATATTTTATATGAAGATAAAATATACAACACTGGATGAAATGAATATCCAAATGGAAGTCTGCAGTGGAAATAAAATAAAGAAAGCACGAGTGAATGAAAAGGACTGGGGCCCCCCTACTAGTATCACTGTGACTCCTCGCCGTCAACGTTCTCTTCCCGTGCCTTAGCCTTGCCATGACCTGAAAACAACATCCCCCAACGGGGTCAGTTACACAAAACAACAATCCTCAAGAGTTGAATAAACAAAATCATGATATATCTTAATTATGAAATGACGCTGAAGAGAGGCATCATAGTACGCCCGTAATGGTATGTGCAAGTGCACAAGACGAGTGTCCAGACACACCCGTCCTTGTACCTAATTAGTCTCATGGAGGTACATTACCGTGTGCACAGTCCAATGTGTCGGTGAACCCAACACATGACCATCACGTGCCCGACTAAAAATTCCACACATCCCTACCCGGCCACGCAATATGAACCCAGAAGGTCACATGGGCAAGGAAAGACCATAAAGAATCATAATGAATAATAATCCGATAATGTCAAGAATGACTCACTGAGATGAAATGATAGTGAAACGAATGATAGCTCAATGAAATGAATGGAACCGTCGTTCCTCGTGAATGAAGTGATTAATGGACAATTACAAGTCTCAATACGGTTAATACATTATGAATGAACTATGATTATGAATGAACAACAACGAAAGGAATGAATATCCTTTTAACCAAGTAAGAATTAACTTACACAACACCGGTGAAGAATGTCCTTCCTCGAACTACGTCCAAAAAGGGATGTCGGTCACTCGAACAACCTTGAATGACAATTACCAACAAACGCTCAATATACGTAACAAACACGATTATAATCAACTCAAACGTCGATACAATAATATCCAAACTCATAGAGGCATTCTAACGAATACGTCGCAACATACATCCTTCAATAATATCCAAACCCGAATATATCGAAACCAAACTCCAAAACGAGTAGTTCAAACCAACAAAACACCTTCAATGATATCAATAATCCCTTAGGAATCCACAACTCGAGTTAACGACAACATCTAATCGAAAACCCTCAAAAAAATATCAAAGTCAACCCCAAAGTGTTCTTGATTCAACCCCAATATTCATGAAATCCGAAATATATGACAATAAATCCGTAGGAATACACTTATCCAAGGTATATAATCTATATCTAACATATTCCAACAACAATCCAAGCTTACACGAAGAAATCGGAAGGAAAATGCCCAAAATCCGAAATTCTAGATCCAAGAGATTATTACCTTGATTAGATGTGATGGGGATGATGAAATGATGATTAATCCGAATGATAAGCTTGAAAATGATGATTTGTGGATTTAGCTCGAAGAAAACTCTCCAAATCACCCGAAATCGCCCAAAACCGCCGAAGGAATGAAGTGAGATGAAGAAATGACGAAATGGACTGCACTGTCCAATATATATTGTCCCCAGATTAGCGTGCGCTAGCTCCTGTGCGTAGCGTGCACTAACGGGTGTACTGGGTAATCCAGTACCCTCTGTTCGCAACAGTAGCGTGCGCTATGTACCTTTTGTAGCGTGCGATACAACCATATACTTAGCGTTCGTTAACTCAATATGTTAGCGTGCGCTAACGAATTATCTGATGCCTAGTACTAGAGTCCAGAACCTCCTGTTCTCTGATCTGATCGGGTTAGCGCATGCTACACACAAAATTCAGCATGCGCTACAGACACCGATTAGCGTACGCTAATATCTACTCGTAGCGTATGCTAGGAATTATCCCAATTCAGTCCAGTAGCCACTGGACACTGCCTGATCCGACCTTAGCGCGCGCTACACCGACATGCGCTACTCCGACCTACTAGAGTGCGCTACTTACCATTCGTAGCGTGCGCTACTTACAACCTAACTGCAGTCCAGTGCCTTCTGGACTGCCTGCTTGAACTACATTAGCGTGCGCTAATGTTCAGAGGTAGCGTGCGCTGCCCGAACTCAATTAGCATGCGCTAAAGAGAGTACGTAGCGTGCGCTACTCCTCACACACAGCACACTATGAAGATGACAATGATGATAAACACAGCACGATTCTCCAACTAGATTGATGAATGACGATTGATACACGATACCATTACTCTGAATGGTGAATACAATGATTGAATATGAGTGACAAATGATCATTAATGAGTAAAAATTACTGAGTGACAATTACTGAACGATAAATACTGAATGATAATGACTGAATTACAACCGGGTATTACATACACCCCCCTTAAAAGAGTTTCATCCCCGAAACTAAGGGTCAAACAACTCGGGATAACTCTCCCACATACTATCCTCGGTTTCCCAAGTAGCCTCTTCGACTCCGGGTCTATACCACTGAATTTTAACCAAAAGAATCGTCTTGTTCCTCAACTGTTTGATTCGCCGCTCTAAGTCTCGTATAGGACGCTCCTCATATGAATGATCATCAGCGATCTCGATTTCATCGAACTGAAGTATGTGACTCGGGTCAGCAACATGCTTCCGTAACTGAGAGACGTGAAACAATTATGAATTCGACTCAACGCCGGAGGTAAGGCCAATCGATAAGCTAACTCGCCTACTCGATCCAAAATCTCAAACGGTCCAATGAATCTTGGACTCAACTTTCCCCTCTTCCCAAAACGGAATATACCTCGACTCGGGGATACCTTGACCAAAACATGGTCGCCCGCCTCGAACTCTAATGGCCGACGACGGTTATCTGCATAAGATTTCTATTGACTCTGAGCGGTCAACAAATGACTCCTGATCAAAGTTACCTTCTCACGGGCGACTATAAGCATATCGGGCCCGGTGCCGATTGATTCTGATAAGTCATCCTAGCACAAAGGAGATCGACAACGATGACCGTATAAGGCCTCGTAAGGTGCCATCTTAATCGAAGCATGCCAACTATTATTGTACGTAAACTCAATCAACGGTAGTTGGGCTTCCCAATCATCTTTCCAATCGAGAACACATGCCCTCAACAAGTCCTCCAAAGTCTGAATAGTCCTCTCTGATTGTCCGTCGGACTGAGGATGAAAAGCTGTACTGAGATTAAGCTGAGTACCCATAACACGATGAACTGATTTCCAAAAATGAGACACGAATCATCCATCACGATCGGAAACAATACTTTTAGGAGTACCGTGCAGTCTCACTATCTTTTTGATGAACAACTGGGCAAGTATCTCGGGACCCCACATATCCTTAATCTCAAGGAAATGAGCTGACTTAGTCAGACGATCCACAATTACCCAAATTGTATTCATGCCACGACGACTCGTCGACAAACTCGTGATGAAGTCCATTGAAATGTCTTCCCACTTCCACTCTGGAATAGGGAGAGGTTTCAGCATACCCGTCGTTCGCTGATGTTCTATCTTGACTTGTTGACAGGTTAAGCATCTCGAAACAAATTCCGCGACTTCTTGCTTCATATTACTCCACCAGTAATTTTGTTTCAAGTCTTTGTACATCTTGTTAGACCCCAGATGAACGGAATAAGGGGTAGCATGAGCTTCTCTCAAGACCGAGTTTTTCAACTCATCATTCGCCGGTATGCACAACCGATTCTTAAATTGCAAAAGTCCATCCTCATGGACCACAAACCCAGGGGCTTTCCCCTGAGTCACATCATCCCGAATGCGTAACAAAAATAGGTCCGAACCCTGATTCTCCCTGATCGTCTCCTCGAGTGGCGATGAAATCTCTAACGTATAAAGTTGCCCTTGTACTCGCTGTAACCAGACCTCGATCTCGGGTCTCAGAAATTCCTACTGAAGTTCCTTCTGAACTGTTAATCGAGCAAGCATCTGCTCCTGAACGGACTTACGACTCAAGGCGTCGGCGACAACGTTCGCCTTGCCCGGGTGGTAAAGTATCTCAATATCATAATCTTTGATTAATTCCAACCACCGTCTCTGTCGCATATTTAACTCCTTCTGAGTAAATATATACTTTAAACTCTTATGATCGGTGAATATCTGACAAGTAACGCCATAAAGATTATGACGCCAAATCTTCAATGCGAATACCACGGCTGCTAGCTCCAGGTCGTGGGTCAGATAATTAACCTCATAAGGTCTCAACTGTCGTGAAGCATAAGCAATAACTTTCCCGTTCTGCATTAGTACACATCCGAGACCCTGCCCGGACGCATCACTATAAACCACAAATCCTTTTGTCCCTTGCGGTAAAGAAAGGATAGGTGCTGGAATTAATCGGTTCTTGAGTTCCTCAAAACTTTGTTGACACGCGTCGGACCACGTGTATTTATTATATTTCCTTAAAAGGTTCGTCATGGGTTGAGCTATTTTAGAAAATCCTTCCACAAATCGCCGATAATAACCAGCTAATCCGAGGAAACTTCGGATTTCCTTAACATTCTTCGGAGGTTGCCAATCTCGGATAGCCTCCGTCTTCTGAGGGTCGACACGAACTCCGTTTGTTGAAATTACATGTCCGAGAAACGTCACTTCGGACATCCAGAACTCACATTTGGGAAACTTTCCATAAAGTTGCTCTCGTCTCAACACGCCGAGCACCCGATGAAGGTGAAACTCGTGTTCCTCCCGGTCACGAGAATAAATCAAAATGTCATCAATGAAGACAACCACGAACTGATCCAAATAGTCGATGAAAACCCGATTCATTAACTCCATGAATACCGCAGGTGCATTAGTTAACCCAAACGGCATTACCACAAACTCATAATGACCATAGCGTGTTCGGAACGCCGTCCTTGCGATATCCGACTCTCGAATTTGCAACTGATGATATCCAGATCTTAAGTCGATTTTGGAAAATACTAAATCTCCCTGAAGTCGATCTAAATGATCATGGATACGGGGTAGAGGATATTTATTCTTGATCGTCACCCGGTTCAATTCCCGGTAATCAATACACATGCGGAACGAACCATCTTTCTTCTTGACAAATAACACTGGTGCTCCCCACGGGGACGCACTCGGTCGAATATAACCCTTCTCGGTCAAATCCTCCAATTGATTCTTTAGTTCTAGAATTTTGGTCGGGGCCATCCGATACAGTGCCTTCGATAATGGGTACGTACCAGGCTCCAACTCTATCGTGAATTCCACATCTCTCTGTGGACGCAAACCAGGTAACTCGTCTGGAAATAAATCGGCATATTCTCTCACTACAGGAATATCCGTCAACATTACTGATGGTTTCTCGGTCTTGGTCATATAGAACCAATAATCGACACACCCCTGATTGAGTAATCTCACTGCTTTCATCAAGTTGATGACTCTCCCGGAACAGCTGGGATTACCTCCCTGAAATAGACATTCGACCCCATCGTCTGAAATGATAGTGACCATACGCTTACGGACACTATTGACGGCATCGTGACGATCCATCCAATCAATACCCAGGATGATGTCGTCCCTCGATAAATCTACCACAATTAGGTATGCTAACCAAACAGGGCCATGAAGCTGAATCGGACAATCCTTAATCTCGCAATTCCTGATAATTCTTCTACCATCAGGTAGACCAATGACATAAGGCTCACAACTAGTAGCACTACCCAGACGTAGTCTACTCAAACATGACTCGGAAATGAATGAATGCGATGCACCAGTATCAAAAAGGGTACACACAGGTTCAGATAGAATATAGAGTGTACCTGAGATCATCCGGGCCTCTGGATCGTCGGTCTTCTTCATCTCATAAATTTGGGGCTTGCCGGCCCCCGAACCGGACGCTCCCGTCTGATAACTCTAGGCTCCACTTTTATTTGCTCCTGTCGTCTTGAATGACGCGGACTGAGTGGCCTGATTCTGCACCGTTGAATGTCTCGGGGCCTGATATGACGCCGGAGTAGGTTTGGAGTCCCTTCGGCAAAAATGGGCCTTATGCCCAGCGATCCCACAGTTATGGCACGTGACAGTCTGCCTCGGACACTTGGTGCTGAAATGACCCTGTTCTTCACAGTTGAAACAGGTAATGGCCAAACTAGCCGCTCGTGACTGAGATTTCATGGTCTAGGCGCCATAGGGGGTCGCTCAGAAAAAGTCGAGCCCGCACGAGGTTTCTTGAAAGTGGCCTGACTGCCATCAGACTGATTACAATTCTTTGACTTCTTGCCCGTAGATGAAGGTTGTTTCTTAGCAATCTCCTTAGCAGTAAGCTCATAAGTAAGAGCTTTCTTAATGAATTCGGCCAGAGTGGTGCAATTATGATTAAGCAACTGCGTCCGCATACGAGGCTTCAACCTCTTGCTGAAATATTTGATCTTGTCCGCCTCAGAGTGAATAATGGACGAGGCGAAAGGAAGAATCTCCTGAAATTTCTCGGCGATGGCGAGAACATCGTCATCTGCTGAGAGGTCGGGAGTGAGTAATTCTGACAACTTGGCCTCCCTGAGTGGGGCCGGATAATACCTCTTCATCATGAGAGTCCTGAATTGATCCCAAGTACAAGATCCGTCGGTGGGTTTCAACGATAACCACCATGAATATGCGCCCTTACCAAGATAGTAAGCCGCAACTGAAACTTTATGCCCTTCGGGATACTCCACCATAGCAAACAACTTCTCGAAATGCTCAAGCCAATGAACAATATCCGTCGGATCAGATGAGCCCTCAAAAGTAGGTGGCCTCTGGCGATATATGTCGCCAACGATACTTCTAACACCCCTCTCTTGCCCCTGAGGTGGCGGCGGAGGAGCCTGTTGATTCTGAGTAGCTTAGTTCTGCATCGTCTCCATGAGGCGTGCCATTTGAGTCATCTGGGCCATCATGCCCTGCATGAAAGCGAGTGGATCAACCCGAATACCTTCTGATTAAGCTGTGTCCCGGGTACGACTCCCTGCCAGTGAGTGATCATTTCTGGGTGAATGAGTGCCAGTGTCGCTGCTCGAAGAATTTGCATTATTCTTCGCGTTCGCGCGTGTATTCACATGAGCTCTCGGGTTTCGGCCCGCACCAAGGCCTCTTCCCCCGCGTCCTCTGCCAGCTCTTTCCATACTAAAGTGGAAAGCTATATCATAATTATATATCTCACATGAATATCACATTATGATTACGTTATGAAATGATGAAAATGAGCATACGCGCTCAAACACAATGATTACATGAATGATCAACTGAAGTGACGTGATTATCTGATGAAATTCTTGAAATGATTATCTTGAACAAGTTAACAAGATTAATGATATGATCCTCAAGATCAACAACTGGATAATGAAATGAACTGAGTGATTAATGAATTAACATGATCGACTTGATCAAAAATAAAAATGATGAAAGAGGATTGTTGACTGTTGAATGATGAATGAGTGATTCTTATTGCCAGAAATTATACCATGGCGTCAGAAATCTTACTGTTCTTTGGTCTGAGGGGCTCGGCTCTTGCACAGGTCACACGTGACCCGAAAGTCCAATGATACTAGTCTGATGAATGATGATTTCAAATGAGACATGACTCGGAAGGTAGTATTCAAAACCACGCTCCGATACCAACTCTGTAACACACCAAACTAGGCGGATATTATAGTGCCATGGACCCCCGACTGGGACCCACTAGGCGAATGAAAATTAATGAATTAAATAATATAATTGTAGTACTGAAACACAATATATCAGCAATCACTCCGATGAGGAGTTTCATTACAACACACTCAAGATAATACAGAATACATGTATATTTTATATGAAGATAAAATATACAACACTCAATGAAATGAATATCCAAACGGAAGTCTGCAGCAGAAATAAAATAAAGAAAGCACGAGTGAATGAAAAGGACTAGGGGCCCCCTACTATTATCATTGGGAATCCTCGCCATCAACGTTCTCTTCCCATGCCTTAGCCTTTCCATGACCTGAAAACAACATCCCCCAACGGGGTCAGTTACACAGAACAACAATCCTCGAGAGTTGAATAAACAAAATCATGATATATCTTAATTATGAAATGACGCTGAAGAGAGGCATCATAGTACGCCCGTAATGGTATGTGCAAGTGCACAAGACGAGTGTCCGGACACACCCGTCCTTGTACCTAATTAGTCTCACGGAGGTACATTACCGTGTGCACAGTCCAATGTGTCGGTGAACCCAACACATGACCATCACGTGCCCGACTAAAAATTCCACACATCCCCACCCGGCCACGCAATATAAACCCAGAAGGTCACATGGGCAAGGAATGACCATGAAGAATCATAATGAATAACAATCCGATAAAGTCAAGAATGACTCACCGAGATGAAATGATAGTGAAACGAATGATAGCTCAATGAAATGACTGGAACCATCGTTCCTCGTGAATGAAGTGATTAATTGACAATTACAAGTCTCAATATGGTTAATACATTATGAATGAACTATGATTATGAATGAACAACAACGAAAGGAATGAATATCCATTTAACCGAGTAAGAATTAACTTACACAACACCGGTGAAGAATGTCCTTCCTCGAACAACGTCCAAAAAGGGATGTCGCTCGCTCGAACAACCTTGAATGAAAATTACCAACAAATGGTCAATATACGTAACAAACACAATTATAACCAACTCAAACGTCGATACAATAATATCCAAACTCATAGAGGCATTCTAACGAATATGTTGCAACATACATCCTTTGATAATATCCAAACCTAAATATATCGAAACCAAACTCCAAAATGAGTAGTTCAAACCAACAAAACACCTTCAATAATACCTTAGGAATCCACAACTCGAGTTAACGACAACATCTAATCAAAACCCCCAAAAAAATATCAAAGTCAACCCCAAAGTGTTCTTGATTCAACCCCAATATTCATGAAATCCGAAATATACGACAATAAATCCATAGGAATACATTTATACAAGGTAGATAATCCATATCTAACATATTCCAACAACAATCCAAGCTTACATGAAGAAATCGGAAGGAAAATGCCCAAAATCCGAAATTCTAGATCCAAGAGATTATTACCTTGATTAGATGTGATGGGGATGATGAAATGATGATTAATCCGAATGATAAGCTTGAAGATGATGATTTGTGGATTCAGCTCGAAGAAAACTCTCCAAATCGCCGGAAATCGCCCAAAATCGCAGAAGGAATGAAGTGAGATGAAGAAATGACGAAATGGACTGCACTGTCCAATATATACTGTCCCCAAATTAGCGTGCGCTAGCTCCTGTGCGTAGCGTGCTCTAACGGGTGTACTGGGTAGTCCAGTACCCTCTGTCGCAACGGTAGCGTGCGCTACAACCATATACTTAGCGTGCGTTAACTCAACATGTTAGCGTGCGCTAATGATAAGTATCAGTTTTATACACTTATCTATGGTTTGTATCGATATATTTCACCCATAATTGAGTTAGTCTACTCATTTTTGCTTAGAATTAATTAGCTTTTAATAATTTTATTATTTATAGGATGAAGATGTAAATTTAGTCTTAATCGGATTGAATTACTGATTTACTCAAGAAATAACATGTTTATAAAATATTCTCTTTGTTGAATTTTTTATGTATTCATGTTGTAGGGCTTTCCGAGACAAGTTCGGCAGTCTTTCCGGATTCAAAATCAGAGTTATATATCAAAAGTTATCATCCGAAGAAGATTTGGGGCAAAAACGCGAAGTCTAAGAAATTCTGGGCTGAAAACGTAACTCACAAAGCAACCAGTGTACAAAAAGCCGAATCAATGTTACGGCCGTAACATCTGAAAGTTACGGCCGTAAGACCTCAATGTTACGGCCATAACATCTGCAAGTTACGGCCGTAACTCTTGACAGATTATTGATCATTGTCTAATTTTTTATACTTTTAGTCTATTATTGAGGGGATGGCTGGCATTGATCCGATCTATTGTAATAATGCTAGAGTTTGGAACTATTAGATTACTTTAGGTGTATAAATAGACCCCTTAGATCCATCATTATTCAATCATTCATCTTATTTACTTTCTCACTTTGTAATACTTTTTCTTTTTGTGTGAAGAACACACTTGTGTTATTGAGTGATTTGTGTAAGTGTGGTTTAGCTTATGTTGTTGAGGGAGTTTATTGCTTCTTTCTCCTTTATCTACTAAGGGAGTTAGAATCAATTCTTTCCCTTTTTCAACTATTAATGACCACAAGCTTGTAATATGTTGAATAAACCCTTAATGAGATAAGTTACTTAAGTTGGGATTATAAACAAGGTTAGTCATGTTATTTAAGTTTGTATAAAGATCTATTATGAATTACTTATTATTGTGTGTGATTTTCATTGTTTTACCAATCTTTATTTATTTGGCCAATAAATGACGATATTTATGGTCTTCATATATTTCGAAAGAAAATATGTTTGATTAGATCAAATGATCTTCACTCTAAGTTGTTCTATGGGATAGAAATATACCTCTAGACCTTAGATGATTATTTGAGTTATTTTCATAAAACCTAATGCTATGTATTGAAGCCAATCAACATAGAAATATAGTGGATTGATTCAATATATAAGGGGCGTTTTGACATTCGAAAGAGGAACCGTCTTTTTAAGGAAAATCGAATCTACACAACATAATAAGTAAATTCATCTTATGATCTCCTATACATCTTCTATAACTAATGTTGAGATAAGTTTATAATCCCAACTATTTCATTTTATCTTTTATTAATCTATTATTAGTGCAGTCTTTCATTTCCTTGAATTTTAGAACTATTATTGCATTTTCTTTGCAATTGTCAAACCAAACTCTTAAATTGTGTGTTTCAATCATATAAATCTCTATAACAAATAGTTAAATAGTTTATAATTCAATATATAACCTAACTTCCTCGTGGGATCGATAAACCGGACACAAAAAGTCCACTTACTACTTGATACGATATCGTGCACTTGCGATAGTTACACAAAAGACGTATCAAGTTTTTGGCGCCGTTGCCGGGGAAGTATAAGTGTTATTTTTGAAATCTTACATTGTAAACTATTTTTTTTAGATACAATTTCTCGACGTTGTAACTTAGTACTCAATTGTGTTTGTCCAGTCAAGTGGCGGATAACGGTACTCCGTGACTATTAAAGTCGGAATTTTCAGTTTCCCACAACAACTGATATTTGTTGATATTTTCTCCAATTATTTTCATTTTATTTTTTTTATCATGGAAGAAACTTTGAATAAAATTGAAAAAAGATTTCCCTTTCTGAGCAAAAATGTCATTTTAAAAATTTACAAGACTAGACTTGAAAGGATGAGGTTGCTTATGAATAAAAGCATACCTTTTGACATTAGATTCATAATTGAAGCCAAAGTGAGAATAGCAGGTGAATTCACAGAAATACCTACTAGATTTTTACTAGGGCTAGGAAAAAGTTCATATGGCAAGAAACGACAAGCAAAGATAATAGCTGTTTGCTATAAATGTGCTAGATGGAACTGTAATTTAAAATGTCGATCTTTAGGAATTCCCTCTACAAACAGAAAAGATAAAATTCAGTTCATTAAGGATGGTCTGAATAAAGAGATTTTAGATAATATAGAAATTTCTCTTGACACGCATCCTAGTGGACTCGTACATTACGGAATTCAATGTTTGTGGAATAAATTCAAACCAGAATATGAACAACGTCTTGGGAATCTGACCTTAAAAGACCATGTTTGCCAATTTGTAAGAAAATTGGATGGGAAGCTTCTCCCCGACTCATAGAAGGCGTTTAGGCCGATTCTAAACGTAAAATCAGAGGAAGATGTGAGCCACAATCACAACTACTGTACATACTCGTGAGTATCTTTAATTTTGTCGTATGCGAGATTTTCTGAATAAAAAAAGGTGATACGCAATAAATGCATTCATTATTCTATTGAGTAGTTGAAGCGCAATCAACGCAATTACAAACTTGTTAAACAATTTTACCTCATTTTTTTCTATAAATAAGCATTGTGCTTGTTTCTTTTATTCATCCCTCAAACTTGTACTTTTCTCTTTTTCTCTCTAATAAATTTCTTTTCAAAAATGGAATCATCATCTTCCACAAAAAAATTTAGCACAGTCTGCATTTTTGGTGGAGCTAGTTATGGAAAAGAGGTATGCTTTACTGAAGCAGCTCACAACTTGGGTCGTACCTTAGGAGAAAAATGCATTCATGTAGTTCACGGAGGAGGAAGTCTAGGATTAATGGGATGAGCTGCTGCTTCTGCCTATATGGAAGGAGTAAGAGTGTTGGGAATAATTCCCAAACCTATGGCTGAAAGTAAAATTACCGGCGCAACTATTGGTGATGAGTTTAGAGCTGTAAATATGCAAGATCGCATAACTCACATGATAAATAATTCTGGCGCCTTTATTACCCTTCCCGGTGGTTTTGGCACTCTTGAGGAACCTTTTTATGTGGTTACCAGAGCCCAGCTAAATGTTCATCAAAAACCAATAGGTCTGCTTAATGTCAATGGTTTCTTTGATGGTTTACTATCTTTCATCAACTACTCTGCTGAAAAGGGTTTTATTTCTGAGTGTGCTAAACGAATCATAGTCGTTGCAACAACACCAGAAGAACTATTCAAAAAACTCATTGAATTTGTTCCTCAACCAGATCCATCTCTAGCTAAAATTGTCTGGATAGAAGATTTTACCGTGAGAAAATGAAAAGTGGATTCATGCCTCTACCTTTGATAACCCATGTCGGACCTCTTGTATTTTTACTTTCTGTTGTGTGTAAAAATCGTGCTAAATGATGGCAGCTTAAGGAGTTTCTTTTTGAATTCGGGACAGTTTTATCTTTAAGTTTGGGGGTGTTTTTGAACTGTTGTGTTTATTTTGTTTTGAATCGTATGATTATGTTAATGGTGTGTAGTGTGTGGTGTGTTTTTATTATTTGGCATTGATTTTTTTTAGTGTATATATAAATATATATATATATATAGGAGATTTCTAGATCTGGTCATAACACCAATAAGTTAGTTATATACAAGCTTCTAAAATCGTTTTAACCGGTAAAAAAAATTGGTACATTCCAAAATTTTTGAGCCTTAATCTCTCTTTCCAAGCCTTGTAGTTATCATTTAAAATCGAGTCATTCGTTTCCTTGAGAAAAGAAGAATCAGCCGGTTGATGAAAAATAGAACTGAAATTTAATTAATTTGAGGAGTTTTTGATTTTTCATGTTTAGCTAATAAACGATTTTTCTGCAAAAATTATATTCCCTAAAAAAAAAGGTCATTGGTGAAAGGAGTCTAGTTGAAAAAAAGGGGAGAGGTGTTGAGCAGCAACAGTTGCCTAATTTTGGGGGTCCTAAAATTTTGCGAAAAATAAAGGACTAACCATTGTTGGTGCGTAGCTGCCGTCCCACACGAAATGGAAATTGTGTTGGTGAAAAGAGCTACACGTTAGCAAATAACAGTATGAAAGCTATCACCTAAAAAAATGGAAATTGTGTTGGTGAAAAGAGCTACACGTTAGCAAATAACGGTGTGAAAGCTATCACCTAAAAAAATGGAAATTGTGTTGGTGAAAAGAGCTACACGTTAGCAAATAACGGTGTGAAAGCTATCACTAAAAGGAATGTAGTTTATGAGCAGATTTGAATTAATTAGCGGCTGAATTTCAATACACTCAATTTCGTGAACAATCACAATATTTGATGACGCCGATGAAATTCTTCTTCATATTGGGTCAAAAAATAAACGAGTGATCGAGAGCAACCATTAAAGGGAGTCGTGTGTATCACGAGTGAGAAAGAAATAATTAACCTTTTAGGGGAAAACCTTGAATTTGGAATTACAAAATAAAACCATATTTTAACTTCATAATCATTAATAGATTTATTTTGAATCTTGATTCATTTCTATCTACTGTATAAAGCTGGTTATTGTGTATTAATGGCATTTTGATCTATTATCCTCTTTATATATAATTATTTTTCTTAATTTGTGTGTGTATTATTTTTCTTATTTTGTGTCTTATTTCATTTTATTTTGAGCGTGAATAATAAAGAGTCTTGCTCGGGACTAGCAAGAATTCACGTTTGGGGTGTGATAAGTGTCAGTTGTATACACTTATCCATGGTTTGTATCGATATATTTCACCCATGATTGAGCTAGTCTACTCGTTTTTGCTTAGAATTAATTAGCTTTTAATAATTTTATTATTTATAGGATGAAGATGTAAATTTAGTCTTAATCGGATTGAATTACTGATTTACTCAAGAAATAACATGTTTATAAAATATTCTCTTTGTTGAATTTTTTTATGTATTCATGTTGTAGGGCTTTCCGAGACAAGTTCGACAGTCTTTCCGGATTCAAAATCAGAGTTATATATCAAAAGTTATCATCCGAAGAAGATTTGGGGCAAAAACGCAAAGTCTAAGAATTCTGGGCTGAAAACGTAACTCACAAAGCAACCGGTGTACAAAAAGCCGAAGCAATGTTATGGCCCGTAACATCTGAAAGTTACGGCCGTAAGACCTCAATGTTACGGCCGTAACATCTGCAAGTTACGGCCGTAACTCTTGACAGATTATTGATCATTGTCTAATTTTTTATACTTTTGGTCTATTATTGAGGGAATGGCTGGCATTGATCCGATCTATTGTAATAATTCTGGAGTTTTGGAACTATTAGATGACTTTAGGTGTACAAATAGACCCCTTAGATCCATCATTATTCAATCATTCATCTTATTTATTTTCTCACTTTGTAACACTTTTTCTTTTTGTGTGAAGAACACACTTGTGTTCTTGAGTGATTTGTGTAAGTGTGGTTTAATTTATGTTGTTGAGGGAGTTTATTGCTTCTTTCTCCTTTATCTACTAAGGGAGTTAGAATCAATTCTTTCCCTTTTTCAACTATTAATGACCACTCAAACTTGTAATATGTTGAATAAACCCTTAATGGGCTAAGTTACTTAAGTTGGGATTATAAACAAGGTTAGTGATATTATTTAAGTTTGTATAAAGATCTATTATGAATTACTTATTATTGTGTGTGATTTTCATTGTTTTACCAATCTTTATTTATTTGGCCAATAAATGACGATATTTATGGTCTTCATATGTTTCGAAAGAAAATATGTTTGATTAGATCAAATGATCTTCACTCTAAGTTGTTCTAGGGGATAGAAATATACCTCTAGACCTTAGATGATTCTTTGAGTTATTTTCATAAAATCTAATGCTATGTATTGAAGCCAATCAACATAGAAATATAGTGGATTGATTCAATATATAAGGGGCGTTTTGACATTCGAAAGAGGAACCGTCTTTTTAATGAAAATCAAATCTACACAACATAATAAGTAAATTCATCTTATGATCTTCTATACATCTTCTATAACTAATGATGAGCTAAGTTTGTAATCCCAACTATTTCATTTTATCTTTTATTAATCTATTATTAGTGCAATCTTTCATTTCCTTGAATTTTAGAACTATTATTGCATTTTCTTTGCAATTGTCAAACCAAACTCTTAAATTGTGTGTTTCAATCATATAAATCTCTATAACAAATAGTTAAATAGTGTATAATTCAATATATAACCTGACTTCCTCATGGGATCGATAAACCGGACTCAAAAAGTCCACTTACTACTTGATACGATATCGTGCACTTGCGCTAAACACGCCACGTTAGCGCGTGTTAGGCTCGTATTAAGCTTGTGCTAACTGCTCTCATCACCAACACGATTGCAAACATATACGAGGTAATACTAAACTCAAAGGTTACAAATAAGCAACAACATACGAGTCTAAATGTCATCGATTCACATAATTATAACATCTCACAAGCAACCATCAAAAGAAAATCATCTTACAAAAACGAAAATTTTACTTCTCAATAAGGAGGACTATCTCAACACATACATACCGATGGACTCAACATTCACGTTACTATTTTAATCATAAAACGGGCACCACTGCTCAACAACGAGAGCATCATCAATACGCATCTTCTGACCAACAATCATGAAACCGAAAAGTTACAAACGAGAGTCACGTCTTGAGTATATTTTGTAGACTTATTTGAGTTAAAAACTCGAGTTTTGAAAACTTATAGTATGAGATGTAAATGAAATATCGGTAGTTTGAAGTCTAAAAATTTTCGAACTTGAGGTCATCATACAAAAAAATCAAAATATTTCATCCCTTGGAGAACATTTTAAAAATTTACGTGGCTCCCCGGAAGCCTTCGAAACTAAAAAAAATTCCAAGGTTGTTGCTCTTGCAAGAAAAACAGTTCATACAAGGATACATTTGGCAATATCATTCTTCATTCTAACACAAAACGGGAATTAACAATTATATGTCACTTACTCACGATGCACCTTCAAATACTACTACATAACACAGAATCATACAGGCTCGTATAGCTCGTGGTACAACATGTAGTAGGGAGACTTACATTCACAGATCGCACGAAGATGATGGCTGCACCTTGATACTAATAACGACCGACATCCCAGACGACGCGTCGCGACACGACTCAGTCAGAAAAAATCTGACAATACAAGACTCAACAACACATAACTCGACCCGACAGCCTAGGTTTCCTCAACCTAAGCTCTGATACCATAAATGTAACACCCCCAGATCAAACCGGGAATATTACACGCCGCAGACCCTCTCCGTGAGGATCCACCAGGCTAGACATCAAAACAACACATTACATTACATACCGACGAATCAAAATAACAGACCAATAGACCGATTTGGTCTTTCGTCACTGACTTAAAAATCAAAATACATAAACTCATCCAGACTCATACCCACACAAGGGTAAAATACTTGCAACAACGAACAATAAGACAGCGGAAAAGACAATACAATGGACTCCGACTAACTGAACCCAAAACTGGCCTTCGTGTGATTAGTATCATTCGTCTTTCATCATCCCTCGTGCCGATCCTGTGTCTTGCTCCCGAAAACTTGCATGTACCTGGACACAATACAGATATCCACCCCCCGATTACTCGGGGGTTAGCAAAACTCCACTGTTTCGCTAGTGCAAGTATAAAGTGCAAATACGAGCCATACACAACACATTCCGAGAATATAACGAAAAACTTCCCGAGATATATTCAGTTAAAAATAGTTCAAGTCCTGAAAGCGAAACGAAGCAAGTAAGCATTTTGAAAACATTTCCAAATCTCGGAGTTTTGAAAACATCAAAATTTAAAAATGTTCTTAATTCCTCGAAGCCATTTAGTGGTCACACCCCAAAGTTCATTTTTCAAAATACAAATCCGTTTAACAAAACACGGGGTCCACGACCCAACCATTCCGGTCACAAAACACAGGGTCCACGACCCGATCATCCACTTCAATTCACTTACAAGGACACATTACACATAACACATTATTCCTATGCCATTCTAGCCAAGCACCAAGACTCGATATATAATGTCTCTCGACCCCAAGCACAAAGCATTGTGATACTCCGGACAATATCACAATTAACGAAAACATCAACGTCTTCCTCAAGATGAAAACCACAACTGGTAACCCGCGGCCGTACCCCTTAGTATCGACCCCCAGACATCCCGTCGGACACTCCGGGTGGAAAACCACTTCCGCGGCCGTACCCCTTAGTATCGACCCCCAGACATCCCGTCGGACACTCCGGGTGGAAGTTCATCCACACACGCACCCAAGTCCACTTCCGTGGCCGTACCCCTTAGTATCGACCCCCAGACATCCCGTCGGACACTCCGGGTGGAAGGAACAACACACACACACGTTTCAAAATCACAGTTGCAAACCACAAGCCTCGAAGGTCAATCACAGTATATATAGTCGAGGTATCTTACTAGAATGGCCAGTTCATCCAACATATACTCACGACCAAGTAGTGATACGATTCACAAGGAAGCACAAGATTTCAACAGCACCGAACGACACAACTAATATCACACAAACTCACATATTCATACACAAAAACGTGACTCCAAGCACATAATTTGACAAAAGAATTACACTTTACATTTACCAACGACATAATCATACGCAATGACATCACAAGAAAGTAAGGTGATTCTATACTCGACACTAGCACACATATTCAACTAAGCACATTAATTCCCGACACACACGGGTCACCTTTACAAAAAGCATGATGGTAAATATTCCGATTCTTTTGAAAAATGGTTATTAATATTTATTTAGCACATATCGACGATTAACAACCATAATATCCACAAAACACGTAATGTATGGGCAAGATACTTGCCTCGAAATCAATTTGTGAATACTCCGACGAAAGCGGCTCGGCTGAAACAACCCCAAAATAGTCCCGAAACAGCCCGGCCAAAACAGCCCCAAAATAGTCCCGAAATAGCTCGGCCGAACCAGCCCCAAAACAGCCCCGAAACAGCCCCAAAAACCGACCACCTTCGCGAGAAATCAATAACAACACAATCACCATGAGAATAATACCGCTACGAATCAACAACACTAAACGAAATCTCAATCGACACTAAGAAACTACAAGGGTTCAAGGGTTCGTTCCAAGAAAGCCAAAATCATGTTCGGGTGAAACGAAATCGATAAACGAGTTACTAATCCGTAGATTACAACCAATACAACAAGAATTACATGACCAATTCATCATAATCGGCCCAGAATTGAAATCAAAAGGAAAAACCCCAAAATAGTTGAAAAGGGATTTTGAAGAATTACCTCAATCCGACGAAGAACAATGGATTAGATGTTGTTAAACATGATCAAGACTTCAAGAATATGATGATAATCTACTCAGGATTGAAATCCCCATCAAATCGCCCAAAACCGAGAGAGAGAAGTGAAAATGGGCTGAAAAACGCGATTGTCCTATTTATACCATGGACAAACGGCTCGAAAACGGCCCAAATTAGAGCCGTATTCCAGCGCCGTGTTATAAACGACTCGGCAAAAACGGTGCAAACAATCGTATTCCGTGGCCGTATTCGACAAAGGTAGACTTTGTCATTATGACCATAACTTCTCCGTCCGGACTCCGATTGACTCGCCGTTTGAACCATTGGAAAGCTAATTTGATGCTCTATCACATTGTAAAGTTTCAGAATTTTTAGACTTTATAAGCGCCGGTGGTGATCTTTCAAAGTCGACCAAATGCACAAAAACGATACTCCTCGACAAAACAATAATTATTCAACATGCAACGAAACACTAACGGACAACACCAACGATCCAAATCGAAAACGAGCACATAAAAAAGCAAGACATACTATTAGCTCGACTTACGCAACGATAAGTCGTACCCAACAAACACCACAACACGGTACATCGTGCCGTACCCAACATAAGGGAAAATCTCAAGAAATCGCCAACAGAACAAAATGAACGGCACAATCGACAAAAGTTCAAAAATAACTGGAACCGAGAATCTCGGGTATTACATTCTACCCTCCTTAAAAGAAGTTTCGTCCCGAAACTTAAAACATGAAACAATCCAGGCAGAGCAACTCTAGGTGACACATGATTTCGCTAACTTGAAGATCTGGAAAGACGATACGAAGGCAACCACCCCAAAATTTTGGGAAATTACAAAATGGCCCAAACGTCTGAAACATCACGATAAGACAACGTATAACCAAACCGAACTTCACAAAACGTCTAACAAGGTTAAACGGACTTATGGGGAAATACGAACAACAATTTTGAACAAGATTCGCAAGAATCAATCTCAAATGCGGAAAAGTCGCCAAAAAGCACGGAACTCAGCAAAACGACACTGAAACGAACTCGGATGTCAACAAGTGTAGAATGAAACATTCACATAAGGAAGAAACGGTCATAGGCGATCTGTTAAAACGGACTCCTGCCAAAAAAAGAAATTTACCGAAAATCGAAAATTGCGGATATTACATCATATCACCTTTAAAAGAGGTTTCGTCCCCGAAACCTAAACAACGAGAACGAAATCTCGGAATAGCGACCTTCGGCCATATCTTCTTGGTCACGCATCGATATCCATGACCAACCGTACGCGATCACGACCGCATCCTCTCGTCCCTCGGCATACTAAGCGGATTCTCACTCGATACGATGCCACAACTTCGCAAAATAACATGCTAAAGTATCAACTCAAAGACGACAATATCACATAAGGTAACTACTAACAACTCGATAAGAAAATCCACGAGGTATTCTTTTAAATGATATCATTTGAAAATCCTTGGATTTGTGTGCTCTTCAAAGTAAAACTTTAAAAGTATTTTGGTACCTCAGTTGCTTCATCAAAACTTTTAAACAATGACTTTAACCGTCTCATTTTGAAATCATTGGCTAAATAATATTTTCTCAGGCAACCGCATTGTCAAAATCACCACGCCACTACACACCAGCATTACGTTAATAACAACAAGGTAGCCACGCAAGGTCATCAAACCATTCGTACATACTTTAATCAATACATGAAACTTTCTCAAATTCGAGTTTGAAGTTTACATCGAGTGAGATTTTTTAATCTTTCAATATATATTTTTGAATATAAAAATCGTATTGGTTTTTGAAATAAAATATTTTTATGATGTGAAAGATTTTTGAAAATCATGTACTCGAATTATCTGAAAATACAACAATACGTTAAAAATCATTTTGGAAAATCCCCCCAACACTACATGAAAATCAACGATGGTAACATTTTACAAAATATCTACATGTACTTTAAAACAACTCTTTCAAATACCATCGAGGTTTTATTTGAGAATCCAAGGCCGGCTCGCCAATTCCAAATAATTTTCAAAGTATACATGGAACCGCCGATTAATCCAACCGTCAAAACTTTGTGAAGTTTCTAGGAAAGTGTTTTTGAACACACACACAGCAGACATAATTTATCAATTCATCAAACACAATCAAATATCACCTAGCAATACGAAAAGTCTTAACACACATTCACGCACAACAGTTGTTATCACTAGACACCACGTAGAGAATACAACTACAGGTGATTGGCCGCAAAAGTTAGACCTAACGGCTAAAATGCGATTCCATAGCCTCTGCCCAGGTTGATTAGCGCGCGTTACAAAAAAGATTAACGTGCGCTAAACACGCCACGTTAGCGCGTGTTAGGCTCGTATTAAGCTTGTGCTAACTGCTCTCATCACCAACACGATTGCAAACATATACGAGGTAATACTAAACTCAAAGGTTACAAATAAGCAACAACATACGAGTCTAAATGTCATCGATTCACATAATTATAACATCTCACAAGCAACCATCAAAAGAAAATCATCTTACAAAAACGAAAATTTTACTTCTCAATAAGGAGGACTATCTCAACACATACATACCGATGGACTCAACATTCACGTTACTATTTTAATCATAAAACGGGCACCACTGCTCAACAACGAGAGCATCATCAATACGCATCTTCTGACCAACAATCATGAAACCGAAAAGTTACAAACGAGAGTCACGTCTTGAGTATATTTTGTAGACCTTATTTGAGTTAAAAACTCGAGTTTTGAAAACTTATAGTATGAGATGTAAATGAAATATCGGTAGTTTGAAGTCTAAAAATTTTCGAACTTGAGGTCATCATACAAAAAAATCAAAATATTTCATCCCTTGGAGAACATTTTAAAAATTTACGTGGCTCCCCGGAAGCCTTCGAAACTAAAAAAATTCCAAGGTTGTTGCTCTTGCAAGAAAAACAGTTCATACAAGGATACATTTGGCAATATCATTCTTCATTCTAACACAAAACGGGAATTAACAATTATATGTCACTTACTCACGATGCACCTTCAAATACTACTACATAACACAGAATCATACAGGCTCGTATAGCTCGTGGTACAACATGTAGTAGGGAGACTTACATCCACAGATCGCACGAAGATGATGGCTGCACCTTGATACTAATCACGACCGACATCCCAGACGACGCGTCGCGACACGACTCAGTCAGAAAAAATCTGACAATACAAGACTCAACAACACATAACTCGACCCGACAGCCTAGGTTTCCTCAACCTAAGCTCTGATACCATAAATGTAACACCCCCAGATCAAACCGGGAATATTACACGCCGCAGACCCTCTCCGTGAGGATCCACCAGGCTAGACATCAAAACAACACATTACATTACATACCGACGAATCAAAATAACAGACCAATAGACCGATTTGGTCTTTCGTCACTGACTTAAAAATCAAAATACATAAACTCATCCAGACTCATACCCACACAAGGGTAAAATACTTGCAACAACGAACAATAAGACAGCGGAAAAGACAATACAATGGACTCGACTAATCGAACCCAAAATCGGCCTTCGTGTGATTAGTATCATTCGTCTTTCATCATCCCTCGTGCCGATCCCGTGTCTTGCTCCCGAAAACCTCGCATGTACTGGACACAATACAGATATCCACCCCCGATTACTGGGGTTAGCAAACTCCACTGTTTCGCTAGTGCAAGTATAAAGTGCAAATACGAGCCATACACAACACATTCCGAGAATATAACGAAAAACTTCCCGAGATATATTCATTAAAAATAGTTCAAGTCCCAAAGCGTAAACGAAGCAAGTAAGCATTTTGAAAACATTTCCAAATCTCGGGAGTTTTGAAAACATCAAAATTTAAAAATGTTCTTAATTCCTCGAAAGCCATTTAGTGGTCACACCAAAGTTCATTTTTCAAAATACAAATCCGTTTAACAAAAAATTGGGACCACGACCCAACCATAACGGTCACAAAACACAGCCACCAAGACCCTATCATCAACTTCAATTCACTAACAACTACACATTACACATAACACATTAATCCTATGCCATTCTAGCCAAGCACCAAGAATCGAAAAAAAATGACTCTCGACCCCGAGAACAAAGCATTGTGATACTCGGACAATATCACAATTAACGAAAACATCAACGTCTTCCTCTAGATTAAAACCACAATCGGTAACCCGCGGCCGTACCCTTAGTATCGACCCCGGACATCCCGTCGGACACTCCGGTGGGAAACCACTTCGCGGCCGTACTTAGTATCGACCCCGGACATCCCGTCGGACACTCCGGTGGAAGTTCATCCACACACGCACCCAAGTCCACTTCCGTGGCCGTACCCCTTAGTATCGACCCCCAGACATCCCGTCGGACACTCCGGGTGGAAGGAACAACACACACACACGTTTCAAAATCACAGTTGCAAACCACAAGCCTCGAAGGTCAATCACAGTATATATAGTCGAGGTATCTTACTAGAATGGCCAGTTCATCCAACATATACTCACGACCAAGTAGTGATACGATTCACAAGGAAGCACAAGATTTCAACAGCACCGAACGACACAACTAATATCACACAAACTCACATATTCATACACAAAAACGTGACTCCAAGCACATAATTTGACAAAAGAATTACACTTTACATTTACCAACGACATAATCATACGCAATGACATCACAAGAAAGTATAGTGATTCTATACTCGACAATAGCACACATATTCAACTAAGCACATTAATTCCCGACACACACGGGTCACCTTTACAAAAAGCATGATGGTAAATATTCCGATTCTTTTGAAAAATGGTTATTAATATTTATTTAGCACATATCGACGATTAACAACCATAATATCCACAAAACACGTAATGTATGGGCAAGATACTTGCCTCGAAATCAATTTGTGAATACTCCGACGAAAGCGGCTCGGCCGAAACAACCCCAAAATAGTCCCGAAACAGCCCGGCCAAAACAGCCCCAAAACAGTCCCGAAATAGCTCGGCCGAACCAGCCCCAAAACAGCCCCGAAACAGCCCCAAAAACCGACCACCTTCGCGAGAAATCAATAACAACACAATCACCATGAGAATAATACCGCTACGAATCAACAACACTAAACGAAATCTCAATCGACACTAAGAAACTACAAGGGTTCAAGGGTTCGTTCCAAGAAAGCCAAAATCATGTTCCGGGTGAAACGAAATCGATAAACGAGTTACTAATCCGTAGATTACAACCAATACAACAAGAATTACATGACCAATTCATCATAATCGGCCCAGAATTGAAATCAAAAGGAAAAACCCCAAAATAGTTGAAAAGGGATTTTTTGAAGAATTACCTCAATCCGACGAAGAACAATGGATTAGATGTTGTTAAACATGATCAAGACTTCAAGAATATGATGATAATCTACTCAGGGATTGAAATCCCCATCAAATCGCCCAAAAACCGAGAGAGAGAAGTGAAAATGGGCTGAAAAACGCGACTGTCCTATTTATACCACTGGACAAAACGGCTCAGAAAACGGCCCAAATTAGAGCCGTATTCCAGCGCCGTGTTATAAACGACTCAGCAAAAACGGTGCAAACAGCGTCGTATTCCAGGGCCGTATTCTGACAGTGTAGACTTTGTCATTATGACCATAACTTCTCCGTCCGGACTCCGATTGACTCGCCGTTTGAACCATTGGAAAGCTAATTTGATGCTCTATCACACTGTAAAGTTTCAGAATTTTTAGACTTTATAAGCGCCGGTGGTGATCTTTCAAAGTCGACCAAATGCACAAAATCGATACTCCTCGACAAAACAATAATTATTCAACATGCAACGAAACACTAACGGACAACACCAACGATCCAAATCGAAAACGAGCACATAAAAAAGCAAGACATACTATTAGCTCGACTTACGCAACGATAAGTCGTACCCAACAAACACCACAACACGGTACATCGTGCCGTACCCAACATAAGGGAAAATCTCAAGAAATCGCCAACAGAACAAAATGAACGGCACAATCGACAAAAGTTCAAAAATAACTGGAACCGAGAATCTCGGGTATTACACTAGCGCGCGCTACTTACCATTCGTAGCGTGTGCTACTTACAACCTAACTGCAGTCCAATGCCTTCTGGACTGCCTGCTTGAACTACATTAGCGTGCGCTACCCGAACTCAATTAGCGTGCGCTAAAGAGATTACGTAGCGTGCGCTACTCCTCACACACAGCACACTATGAAGATGACAATGATGATAAACACGGCATGATTCTCCAACTATATTGATGAATGAAGATTGATACATGATACCATTACTCTGAACGGTGAATACAATGATTGAATATGAGTGACAAATGATCATTAATGAGTAAAAATTACTGAGTGACAATTACTGAACGATAAATACTGAATGATAATGACTGAATTACAACCGGGTATTACACATCCTTCATGTCGACCCTATGCTATGCTCCAAAACCTGAATGCAATACAGACATCCACCCCCCGAATACTCGGGGGTTAGCAAAACTCCACTGTTTTGCTAGTACAAGTATGAAATCATACAAAATGTAACAAACAAATAGAAATCACGAATCGGGTACGACAAATAATTACAAAAGACTTCCAGAGAAGTTTTATTAATTAGAAACCATCAAATAAGTGTTTGAAAATAAATTCCTCATCTCAGGGATTTTAAAAATAGAAACTTTGTTAGACCTCAAGTCCTTAGTTGTAAAATAACCATTTCAAAATGAACGGGTCTCGGCCCAAAATCACTTTCCATAAAACGACCTTTACAAATCATTGGGATCTCATCCCAAATCTCATCAAATCACAATACACGAGAATAATATCAAGGTTCGTTTTCCAACATCAAAATCCACAACCCAAAGTTTAAACACAGACGACAAATACTCTAGTTTCATCCTAGCCAAGTAAGCCAAACGAACAACTTACCTCTTACACACTTAGTCGATTCATGCAATCATGAAAACCGTTCAAAGGCACTCATTTATGGAAATGCCATAATCAAATCACATTGTGAAATACACCACAATTAACCGTGGATCCACCCCTCCGTGGATCCCTACCGATACCCCGCCAGATCTAACCCATAGTGGTTAAAAGCAAGCTCGCGGATCCACCCCTCCATGGACCCCTACCGAGACCCTGTCGGATCTAACCCATAGTGAGCATACACACACACACACACGTTACTCATGCAATACTAATATGCTAAGAATGTAAGCTCATCAAGAATACTTACTAGGGATGGCCACTTATCCGACACCATTATCAAACTCTTCAAAACATAACAACACAATTAACACGGAATACACGATTCCACAACATTAAACCAATGGAAACATCACTAAAACCTTCAACTTTCAAAATAATCAAATCAAAATAAACTCACACGAATCACAGTCACGAGGATAAACCAACCATCGTAAATCCAACATGTAAACTCTACTTGCAGGACACAACTCGTATAAGAAAATACTTGCCTCGAAACTATGATTGAAGCAAGACGATGAATGAGATACGGTCGGGCAGCCCCGAACTCCTGAACGAAATCAAGCACACGATAGTACCGCGAAAACTACGAGGATAACAACGCACGAATTACCAACACAAAATGACGATCGACTCGGAATCCTCGAGCACCTATAATCCTCCGGGAGAAACAACAAAAACAAAATCACAACGAGGACTGAGACCAATAACACTAGGAATTACATCAAGACATTGAAAGAAATTCATTGAAACATTTAATCGAACATTAAATGTTCAATGATTCTCAAGAACACTCAAATTGTCAATCAAGTTAAACCGACTCAAAATATGGATATACAATCCATAGAACACGATTAATAACATCATTGGACAACCATCGATTTATCAAAACCAAAAGGAACAGGTATCATCAGTTGCGAATTCAAGAGTTGGATATCGCGAGGACGGCGTTTCGAACACGCTATGGACATTATGAGTTTGTGGTGATGCCGTTCAGGTTAACTAATGCACCTGCTGTATTCATGGAGTTGACGAACCGAGTTTTCATCGACTATTTAGACCGGTTTGTGGTTGTTTTCATAGACGACATTCTGATTTATTCTCATGACCGAAAGGAGCACGAATTTCAACTTCATCAGGTTCTCGACGTGTTAAGACGAGAGCAGCTCTATAGAAAGTTTTCCAAATGTGAATTTTGGATGTCCGAAGTGATGTTTCTCGGACATGTGATTTCATCAGACGGAGTACGTGCCGACCCTCAGAAGATGGAGTCTATTCGAGATTGGCAACCTCCGAAGAATGTTAAGGAAATCCGAAGCTTTCTCGGATTAGCTGGTTATTATCGGCGATTTGTGGAAGGATTTTCTAAAATAGCTCAACCTATGACGAACCTTTTGCGGAAGGATAAGAATTACACGTGGTCTGATGCGTGTCAGCAGAGTTTTGAGGAACTCAAGAGCCATTTAATTTCAGCACCTGTCCTTTCCTTGCCACAAGGGACGGAAGGATTCGTGGTTTATAGTGGCGCGTCCAGACACTGTCTTGAATGTGTACTAATGCAGAACGAGAAAGTAATTGCTTATGCCTCATGGCAACTGAGGCCTTACGAGGTCAATTATCCAACCCATGACCTGGAGCTAGCAGCCGTGGTATTCGTGTTGAAGATTTGGCGTCATTATCTTTATGGCATCACCTGTCAGATTTTCACCGACCATAAGAATTTGAATTATATATTTACTCAGAAGGAGTTGAATATGCGACAGATATGGTGGTTAGAACTGATTAAGGATTATGATATTGAGATTCAATATCACCCGGGTAAGGCGAACGTTGTCGCTGATGCCTTGAGTCGTAAGTCTGTTCACGAGAAAATGCTTGCTCGTTTAACCATTTAGAAGGAACTTCAATAGGAATTCCTAAGGCATGACATCGAGGTTTGGTTACAGCATGTACAAGGACAGTTATGTATGCTGGAGATTTCATCGCCACTTGAGGAGGCGATCAGAGTGAATCAGGGTTCAGACCCATTTTTATTACGCATTCGAGATGATGTGACATAGGGGAAAGCCCCTGGATTTGTGGTCTACGAGGATGGACTTTTGCGATTTAAGAATCGGTCACGTGTTCCGGCGGATGATGAGTTGAAATACTCGATTCTGAGAGAGGCCCATGCTATCCCTTACTCTATTCATCCGGGGTCTAGAAAGATGTACAAGGACTTGAAACAAAATTACTGGTGGAGTAATATGAAGCGAGAAGTCGCAGAATTTGTTTCGAGATGTCTAACCTGTCAGCAAGTCAAGATAGAACATCAGCGACCGGCGGGTATGCTGAAACCACTCCCTATTCCGGAGTGAAAATGGGAGGATATTTCAATGGACTTCATCACGAGTTTGCCGACGAGTCATCGTGGCATGAATACAATTTGGGTTGTTGTGGACCGTTTAACTCAGTCAGCTCATTTTATCGAGATTAAGAATACGTGGGGTCCTAAGAGACTTGCCCAGTTATTCATTAAAGAAGTAGTGAGATTGCACGATACTCCTAAAAGTATCGTTTCTGATCGTGACGGGCGATTCGTGTCACATTTTTGGAAATCCGTTCATCGTGCTATGGGAACTCAGCTCAATTTCAGCACGACTTTTCACCCTCAGTCCGAAGGGCAATCAGAGAGAACTATTCAGACGTTGGAGGACATGTTGAGGGCATGCGTCCTCGATTGGAAAGGTGATTGGAGGCCCAACTGCCGTTGATCGAGTTCACGTACAATAACAATTGGCATGCTTCGATTAAGATGGAGCACCTTACGAGGCCTTATACGGTCGTCGTTGTCGGTCTCCTTTGTGTTGGTATGACTTATCAGAATCAATCGGCATCGAGCCTAATATGCTTATAGCCACCCGCGAGAAGGTAGCTTTGATCAGGAGTCGTTTGTTGACCGCCCAGAGTCGACAGAAGTCATATGCAGATAATCGTCGTCGACCATTAGAGTTCGAGGTAGGTGACCACGTTTTGGTCAAGGTATCCCTGAGTCGAGGTATCTTCCGTTTCGGGAAGCGGGGAAAGTTGAGTCAGAGATTCATTGGACCGTTTGAGATTCTGGATCGAGTAGGCAGTTTGGCTTATCGATTGGCCTTACCTCCGGCGTTGAGCCGAATTCATAATGTGTTTCACGTCTCTCATTTGCGGAAGTATGTTGCCGACCCGAGTCACATACTTCAGTTCGGGGAGATCGAGATTGCAGATGATCATACGTACGAGGAGCATCCTGTACGAGTTTTAAAACGGCGAATCAAACAGTTGAGGAACAAGGCGATTCCTTTGGTTAAAATTCGATGGTCGAGACACAGAGTCGAAGAGGCTACTTGGAAAACTGAGGATAGTATGCGAGAGAGTTATCCCGAATTGTTTCACCCTTAGTTTCGAGGACGAAACTATTTTTAAGGGGGGTGTATGTAATACCCGGTTGTAAATTCATTAATTATCATTCAGTATATTGTCACTCAGTAATTTTCATTCAGTAATAGTCATTCATCAATCATATTTATTCATTATATTCACCGTTCGGAATAATTCGTATCGTGTATCAGTAGTTTATTCGTCATTCAACCTGGTTGGAGAATCGGATCGAGAATATCATCGTTGTCATCTTTGTAGTGGGATGTGTGTGAGGAGTAGCGCACGCTACGTATTCTCTTTAGCGCGCGCTAATTGAGTACGGGTAGCACACGCTACCTCTCAGCATTAGCGCATGCTAGTGTGGTTCAGGCAGACAGTCCAGAAGGCACTGGACTAGATTAGTGAGATTTATAACGCACGCTACAATTGGAGTATAACGTACATAATGGTGTGTGTAGTGCACGCTATTGGGATCTATCAGCGCGCGCTAGCGTATTGGAACAGACAGTCCAGTGGGTACTGGACTGAGATGAATAATTTGTAACGCACGCTAAGAGTGTGCATAGCATACGCAAGGGTTAGCTTGGTAGCGCACCCTAATCATAGGGTAGCGCATGCTAAGGGTCAATCAGACCAGAGAACAGTAGGTTCTGGACTCCAGTATTCTGGACATCAACCATCAGGTAGCGCGTGCTAACACAAGGTTAACGCACGCTAATAAGAGACGATTAGCGCACGCTACCAAGGTACGTAGCGCACGCTATCGATGCAGGCAGCGGGTACTGGACTACCCGGTAAACCCTCTAGCGCACGCTAAGCACAGGAGCTAGCTCGCACTAAACTGGGTTTACTATATATAGGACAGTTCAGTCCGGTTTTCTTCATTTCATCATATCTTCTCCTCCTCACATCGATTTTGGGCGATTTTGGGCATTCTGTGAAGTGTTCTTCGAGCTGCATTCAACTATCATCATTTTCAAGCTTCTAGTTCAGATTATTCATCATCTAATCCTCTCCAACACACCAAATCAAGGTAAATATTTCTTGAATCTAGAATTTTGGGATTTGAATGTTTTCCTTCCGATCTCTTCGTGTTAGCTTGCTATTATGTTGGAATATGTTAGATATGGGTTATCTACCTTGGATACATGTTTTCCTAAGGATTTATTGGTGTATATTTCGGATTTGATGAATATTTGGGGAATTATTCAAGAATCCTTGGTGTTTGACTTTGGTTATTTTGGGGTTTCCGATTGATGTTGTTGTAACCTTGAGTTGTGGTTTCCTATTGGATCATTGATGTCATTAATGAAGTTTTGTTTGATTGATTTACTTTTGGAGGTTGGTTTTTGATATAATTGGGGGTTAGTTGTAATCAACGGGAGAATGTTTGCAACGTATCCGTTAGAATGCCCCAACGAGTTTTGGTTATTGTTTTAACGACTTTTGAGTTGGTTATAATCTTGCTTGATACGTATATTGAGCGTTTGTTGGTAATTATGTTATTCAAGGTTGTTCGTGCGACCGGTATTTTCCACTTGGGACATTTGTTCGAGGAAGGACTTTCTTCACCGGTATTTGTGTAAGTTAATTCTTACTCGGTTAAAAGGATACTCATTCCTTTCGTTGTAGTTCATGCATACATATAATTCATTCATAATATATCAATCATGTTGAGACTTGTAATTATCAAGATAATCATTTAAATCACGAGGAACGTCGGTTCCAATAATCTCATTTGAAATTATCACTCACTGCACCTTTATTCCATCTCGGTAAGTCATTCTTGACCCTTGATGGATTTTTATTCATTATTCCTCATCTCGGTCGCTTTTGTTCTTGTGACCTTCCGGGATTGTATTACGTTTCCGAGTGGTGGATGTGTGAAATTTTTAGTCGGGCACACAATGGTCATGTGTATATGCAGAACTCCGGACACATTGGACTGTGCACACGGTAACGTGCCTCCGTGAGACTAATTAGGCCAAGTTGCGGGTGTATATGCGGGACTCCGGACACTCGCCTACTTGTGCACTTACACATTCCATTCGGGCGTATTACGATGCCCACCATTCAACCCGATTTCTTATTTAATTCATGTGATTATTGTATTTTGTTCAACTCTTGATGATTGTTGTTCTGTGTAACTGACCCCGTTAGGGGATATTATTTTCAGGTCATGGCAAGGCAAAGGCACTGGAAGAGAACGTTGACGGCGAGGAGTCCCAGTGATACTAGTAGGGGCCCCCAATCTATCTATTTGTTCATGTTTTCTTGATTGTATTTTCCACTGAACTTCTGTTTGGATTGTTATTTATTCAGTGTTGTATATTTTATCTCCACATAAAATATACATGTATTCTGTTCTCCTGGGTGAAACTCCTCATCGGAGTAATTGATGATGTAATGTGGTTCGGTACTACATTTGCACTGTGTAATTCATTAATTTTCACTGTCCCATGGCCCCAATGTGGTCCCACTGTGATCGTAATATCTGCCTAGTTTGGGGTGTTACATAATGGAGGGGCCAAATACCCCTCAAATACCCAAAATTTTTCAAAAATAGTGGATAACTTAGCAATCAATAATGATAAATTTGTGATAGTTTAGAAAAACTCAGTACTTATATATTATATAAATTCTTGTTTCCAACATGTTTAGCATATACCCGTGAACTTTGAAATGCCAATATCAAGCATACCAATCGAGAATGTAGTTCTGCAACCACTCGTTATGGTGGAAAGAAATGGGATGCTGATACCAAGAAGGAAAGCTCAAGATGGGCGATGGTTGGTTCAGAATGCAGGAAGTTTACAGAGAATTGCCATGTGAAGGAGACTACATAAGTTTCACCATGAACAATACAGTTAAACCTCGATAAATGAATGTTCGATAAACAAATAACATCGTCAAATGAATAATTTTCTCCGGTCCCAATTCTTTATAACATGTTCAAATTTTCTTTCGATAAATGAATAATTCCGCTAAATGAATATTTTTTCCGGTCCCGATCATATTCATTTATTGAAGTTTTACTGTACTCCAGATTTATTGTTAGATGTTTTGATAATATAGAACGTTTATGGTATTAATTAGTTTGTGTTGTGGAATTGGAATAATTTATTTATCCGGATTTGTTTAGAGTGTGTTGTATAATATATGATTATGAACAAATGCAAGATGAATCGAATAATCTTATTTGATAATGTGGAAATGTTAATAGTATTAGTTATTTTGTACTTTGGATTTGATGTAGTTTATTTATCTATACCTGTTTAGAGTGTCTAGATTATTATCAGTTTTAATATCGCTTAATTATCATTTTTTTAACATTTGTGGCACTAAACTGTGTTTTATCTGTATTTTCGATGAAAAAGATTATTATCAATTTTAATAATGTGCTAATTATAATTTTTATTAGTGAATGGGTGTAACAAATGCTCGGCTACATTCCATTAAAAAAATTAAAAAAACTCCAACCTTTGTTAGGATTACGGAGCAATCAGTTCAATGAATTACACGCGCCCTGCTGTGCAATGGCGAATTATCATTCATCATTATGTACCCTGAGGTTACATAATCCGACCTTTTATTACAAAAAGTACCATAAGGGTCAGTTTAGTGCTAGATACCCCATGGTAATATACCCGTGTTTAACTTCATTAAAAACAGAACCCTTCACTTACATTCTTAAGCAAACAAACCTAGAAACTTCTCTGGCATTTTTAAAAAAATATGATGGTAAGTCTGCAAACTTTCCCTTGAAAATCCAGAAAATTCACAAAATTAAAAAATATAATAATATTATATTACTAAATTACTCAAAGTAACTGTAACAAAGATATCGGGTTACATCAAAACTATTAGGTACGTCCAAAACTAACAGTAAAAAAGAACATACCAAAACAAGAAAGTCAACATACACGTCTCAATCAAAATATTCAACACTATACATATTCCAAGATCACGGCAAAAGAAGGAAAACTACATGAAAAAAATCATTTTCAAACTAAAAATCTCATAATTCAAATGTATATAGTAAAAAAATTAATAATCTAATCAACGCACATTTCACAAAAAATTATTTTCAGAATTACATGTATGGCATTAAATTATATTTTATCATAAGAGGCATAAGAGGTGAAATGTAAATCATAAAAAGAACACGAATCGATCTGAAAATCATAAGGTATAAAGTAATAAAAATATTATCCTTCAATAAAAATCTCGCAAACATTCTCAAAACCATAGATAAAATGCAATACTAAATCAATGCACATTGTAGAATTTTCATCAAAATTATACTATATCATGAGTTTCTTGATCGTACACAAAAAGAAAACCAATCACATCACAACGGAAGAAAATATTCCAAAAACAAAGGAATAATTCAGAAAAAAAATACCAAATAGTCTAGTTTCAGATTCATAATAATTCAGAAAAAAATCGGAGTAAACATTGGCAAAGACGACGACGAAGCAAGCGATTTCTCTGGATCAATAATTTTCGTTTGATGTTGGCATGAAGTTCTCATCTGTTAAACAAAATATTTATGTTTTGAGATTTACAACAGAAAAAGCAGAACTGAAGGTGTATGATTACCAAAGGAGAAGGATAACAAAAAACACAAATCAAGCCATAAAGTAGATATACAAAAGAAACAACAGAGCACAAGGGGATTGAAAATACCAAATGAAAAAAAAAAAAAAATCTCGGAAATTGCATTGAAAAAAATCGAATTGCAGGAAAGAACAACACAAAATGTCCATACTTATGAAATGGAAAGTTAATATACAAAAGAAACAACAAAGCAGGAGAGGACGGAATATATTAAATGAAAACAAAAAAATCGAATTGCACTAAAGAAACAACACAAAAATGCATTGCAAGCAAAACAAAAAAAGGATATGAATTACCTGAGATTTGAGATCTGCAAAAGGTTATACGCATATATTGATATTGAAAGCGGATTTATAAAAGGAACAAACAAAAACTTGATGCAGAACAAAAAAAGAATTACCTCCACCGATCCGATTGTCGAATCAAAATCTACACTTTCGTGAGAAAGACAAACACCAACTATACGAAAGCGGCGGAGAAAAATTGAACTAATGCAAATAATTAACAGAAAATCCTTACGGAAATATGAAAACCAGAACGAAAAAAATAGATTTACCTGTGAAAAGAAGAAGAAAGAAAACAGCATATTTACCTGTGAAAGAATAGAAACGGAACGGAACGGAGCAAGAAGGCGAGTGAAGAGATTCGAGCAATTTGGAGATGAAGAGTGAAGTTTTCTGAGAATTGGCTCGTCAGGAGATGAAGAGAAAAGTTTGGGGGAGGCGTCTGAATAATGGAAGGAAAGAAAAAAATAAAAAGTAGGGCACTTTGATAATTAATGTGTTAAAAAAAATTGAAAAAACCACGTAATGACATATCAGCTCAAGTGAAGGAGAAGCCTTAAAAAAACTCAAGTTTTATAAGATACGAGGTAGCATGGCCCGTGCGATGCACGAGCTTTGTTCACCATAAAGAATCATCAATTTTGTAAGGGTTATGCTTATTTAGTTATTATGGTTAGTTTCGAACAGGCTACTCCACTGAATAAACAAAGTTTGTTTAAGTAAGTTTTTGTAAATATAATGTCTCAAACAAAATGTATCAAATACGTGAGTGACTTTCATCATCGTAACGCAAAACATATTATTTCAAACACATAGTTTATACTACACACAACTTAGACATTTTTATTTTTGTCTCTTACACCAAAACTAATGTACCATCTTCGAGTCTTGTCTTTCATCTGTAACGATTGCGTCGTTATATCTCCAAGTGGTATTGGTTGATATAGACATCCTGCAAATAAAATGTGTAACCAAGTATTAAAAAGCTGATATATTTATAGAAGATTGTCTCAATATTAATTCTATTTATATAAGTTGGAAAAATATTGGAATCTTATTGGGGGTTCAATGGTCTATTATATCAAATTAGTTAATTGATGAATGAATAAGTATGTAATTTTTTAAAACAAACACCCGCTTGTATTTTTACTATAACTTTCAATTGATTTTTTTTTTTCTTTTTCTCTCTCCACCTCAAATCAACAGCCAACCCATTCGCAAAATTTTCACAAAATTAAGCAAACACATTAGATCAATAAAGTATATATAATTGAAAACACTGTTGTATAATCTTTTCCTCCAAAATCTGTTTGGCAAGTTGGATCTTTTTATGGTGGGAGTAAATGGGGCACGCGTAATTAGTTGATTTCAAACAACTATCGAAGATGTCTTTAACATATTTGCACTTGATTCAAATCACATAATATTATTTTTGATTGCTTTGAAAAGTAGTTTAGTTTTTGTATTAATGGCCTACTGTCATTCATGATAAAAATAATTAAAAGTGAATAAGCATGAAGTTTTTCGTGTAAGAAAAGTGATGATAAAAATGGATGTAAAATACCTACATATACCTAGGCTCTTGGCTTTAACTAACTAATTATATGGTTATCTAATGTTTGACTTCAAGTTGCAATACTCCAAACTACACCTAAATTGTGTACGCTTTGTATACGCATAAAAAAACAGGAGGAAAAATTTTGTACCTTGGTATTGTCATCTTATTAAGATAAAAAAAGGTGCATAACGTGTGTAGTGTTAAGAAAATTCTGCAGCTTGTTTTCTATGTTTTAGAGCATACGTGATAGCAATGAGATAAATATTAACCTCAACTAATATTTGCAATCAAATAATTTAATACTCCCTCCGTCCCACATATATAGACCCGACTTTCCTTTTTTGTCTGTCCCCAATATATAGGCTCATCCTATTAATAGTGAAGATACTTTATCCCTTATCCCCATTTTTTTATTTTATTTATCAAAAAACCCAAATAATTATATACCTAACCTATTAACTTAACTAATAGTCAACTAATCTAATTATTTCTCCTTAATAAATTTCTAGAAAATGAATTAAATTCTCCAATTTAATTTAACTTAACTTCATAGTCAACTAATCTAATTATTTTTCCTTAATAAATTTCTAGAAAATGAATTATATTCTCCAACAGCCACCCACTCACCTCTCTGTCCAAACCATCACCCTCGTTGCCCCCTCCAACCCTAGTGTTTTCTCTCTATCTCTCTCGTCTTTTATGGGGTCTCGTCGACTGCCATCGGCCCCGAGACCATCGACTTCGACTTCGTCACCACCATACCGAAGACAACCGACTTCGTCTCCATCACCACCATCCCTGAAATGACCGACATGGTTGGTCCCATTTCTAAATTGGAAGATACATGTCTTCTTGAGTTGGGATTCGTTGATCCTACCCTCGGTTTGGTGGGTGTCTCTGGTGCAGTTGAATGGACCCTAGAAAGGAAAAAGAAGCACCTGAAATTGATTGGCATTTTTTTCCCAAGTGTGTTGTTACTCTTGGACGAATGAGGTATGCAAATTCTCATCTATGCGGTTGCTTGGTTTCTGTGGGTTATGGTGGTTCGAATCATGTGTTGTAACCCTATGATGTTTCTTTAGTTTTTGATTTCTGAGGTTTTTTTGGAGTATGTTTCTCTGATTTCTGAATAACAAACATGAAGCCACCATTAGGGATATGAATCCCTAATTCAGCTTAATTCTGCATGTATATCTAGAACTAATTTGGAAGTGGATTTGAATATTTGTAATGAATTTGGAACATCGGAGATTCTGACACTGATTGTTCGGGCTTGGTATTTGTATTTTGGATGTTCTTTTATAATAATGGTTGAATTGATTGCTTGGGACTGATTCTTTGAGCTTTTCCTTTTTTTTTTACAATTATTTTCCTTCCTAGCCGTATATTATTCAGGATTACTTAATTTATAGTTCTATATTTTACCATTATTTTTTAGGTCAATCGTATATGAATGGTAATCCGCAATTGTTTTGGTTATATGTGCATGGGTCAATTAAGCTGTGTGCATTGGTCTGCATTAATGGAGTTGTCCTTCTCATTCTGCTCGTGGACGATTTTTTTCCCTTTGATTTATCACTTCATCTTTGTTTTGTAGTTTGCAATCATGGCTGGAATAGCACCTGAAGGTTCTCAATTTAATGCTAGCCAATTTGATGCCAAAATGAATGAGATGTGAGTTCTTTTCTTTACCTGTGACTTTCAGCAAGTCGAGAGCATGAAGAAGCGGTTTATTACGATTTTCTCTTACTCTTGGCTTTTAGTAATTATATAATTTTATGGTTACAGACTTGGAGCATATGGAGAGGATTTTTCGCAAGTTACCATGAGGTGTTTGACAGTTTTGATGCTATGAGTTTGCAGGAAAATCTTTTGAGGGGCATCTATGCATATGGTATATACTATATAACTACCAAATTGAAAAACTTACAATCTTGTTTTGAATTTTTTTTACGTTTGTGATTTGATAATTTCATTTCTTCACGAAGCATTTGTTGCATTCAATCCTCTGTTATGCCTCAATTTTCTACCATCTTTGATGTTACTGGATTGTTGTGTTGATAGAGTGAGATTATTTTGTATATTCTCTTTCGACGTGTCATCAGTGAGCTGACAGATACTGCTTATTGATGTGTGCATGCATATAGTTGAATTTCTGTTGATTGGTCTCATGATTCTGTTGCTTGTTAATACAGGGTGCTGAGCTGTTTTTTTTTTACGGACAGGTCAGTTCTTTTGTACCCTTCCCTTCAGCAAACACTGACACACATAGTGTTTATTTGCAGCGTGTTTTCCTTGTTTTGTGGGTCGTCAGCTACATCAAAACAATAGTTTTGACAAAGAAATTGTAATTAATGGCATGCCATGTTCTTTAGTTTATCACTTCATCTTTGTTTTGTAGTTTGCAAAGAAAATACCCGCAGCTTTAAAATAGTGAAATTTCAAAGGAAAATAAAGGGATACTTATGTAATAGATTCAGAGAAACTTCTCTAGCAGGTTTCACCTCGAAGAGCGTCTTCCACCACTTATGAGATTTTAACTGCAGTAAGCCCCAAACCATAGCCATCTCATATTCAACTGTGTTAACTATTAAAAAAATAGGGAAAAATGAATTTTGGGAGGTGTAAATGTAATGAGGGGAGATCATGTGTTAAAAAAGTAAATAAAACAATACTCCCCACATCCCACAATAACTGTCCTCCTTTTTATTTTAGTTTGTCTCGGTCGATATATCTTCATCATTAATTAGACCTCATATTTGCTACAACTTTTTGATTCTGCCTTGTTTTTAGTAATTAATGCATCAGGTTTTAATTATAAAGCAATGATAAAGAGGACAATATTTATGGAATGGACGGACTAACATCATACTTCCTCTGTTCCCTAGAGGTTGCAATATTGGAAATTGTAATTAATGGCATGCCATGTTCTTTGATTTATCACTTCATCTTTGTTTTGTAGTTTGCAATCATGGCTGGAATAGCACCTGAAGGTTCTCAATTTAATGCTAGCCAATTTGATGCCAAGATAAATGAGATGTGAGTTCTTTTCTTTACCTGTGACTTTTAGCAAGTTGAGAGCATGAAGAAGCGGTTTATTATGATTTTCTCTTACTCTTGGCTTTTAGTAATTATATAATTCTATGGTTACAGACTTGGAGCTGATGGAGAGGATTTTTTCCCAAGTTACGATGAGGTGTTTGACAGTTTTGATGCTATGAGCTTGCATGAAAATCTTTTGAGGGGCATCTATGCATATGGTATATACTTTATAACTACCCAATTGAAAATCTTACAATCTTGTTTTGAATTTTTTTCGTTTGTGAATTGATAATTTCATTTCTTCATGAAACATTTGTTGCATTCATTCCTCTGTTATGCCTCAATTTTCTACCATCTTTGATGTTACTGGATTGTTGTGTTGATAGATTGAGTTTCTTTTGTATATTCTCTTTCGACTTGTCATCAGTGAGCTGACAGATACGGATTATTGATGTGTGCATGCATATATTTGAATTTCTGTTGATTGGTCTCCTTATTCTGTTGCTTGTTAATACATGGTGCTGAGCTTTTTTTTTACGGACAGGTCAGTTCTTGTCTACCCTTCCCTTCAGTACACACTGACACATATATAGTTTATTTGCAGCGGTTTTTCCTTATTTTTCTGGGTCGTCATCTACATCAGAACAATAGTTTTGATAAATAAATTGTAATTAATGGCATGCCTTGTTCTTTGGTTTATCACTTCATCTTTGTTTTGTAGTTTGCAAAGAAAATACCCGCAGCTTTAAAATAGTGAAATTTCAAAGGAAAATAAAGGGATACTTATGTAATAGATTCACTAGAACATATCTAGCAGGTTTTACCTCGAAGAGCGTCTTCCACCACTTATCAAATTTTAACTGCAGTAAGCACCAAACCATAGCCATCTCATATTCAACTGTGTTATTCTGGGAGTAAAGAGAAGCTGCTTCAGCTTCTTTCTGAACAATGAAGAACAAACTATTAAAGAAAATAGGGAAAAATGAATTTTAGGAGGTGTAATAAAGCAATGATAAAGAGGTCAATATTTATGGAATGGACGGACTAACATCATACTTCTCGGTTCCCCAGAGGTTGCAACATTGGAAATTATAATTAATGGCATGCCATGTTCTTTGGTTTATCACTTCATCTTTGTTTTGTAGTTTGCAATCATGGCTGGAATAGCACCTGAAGGTTCTCAATTTAATGCTAGCCAATTTGATGCCAAGATGAATGAGATGTGAGTTCTTTTCTTTACCTGTGACTTTCAGCAAGTTGAGAGCATGAAGAAGCGGTTTATTATGATTTTCTCTTACTCTTGGCTTTTAGTAATTATATAATTCTATGGTTACAGACTTGGAGCAGATGGAGATGATTTTTTCCCGAGTTACGATGAGGTGTTTGACGGTTTTGATGCTATGAGCTTGCATGAAAATTTTTTGAGGGGCATCTATACATATGGTATATACTTTATAACTACCCAATTGAAAATCTTACAATCTTGTTTTGATTTTTTTTTTCGTTTGTGAATTGATAATTTCATTTCTTCATGAAATATTTGTTGCATTCATTCCTCTGATATGCCTCAATTTTCTACCATCTTTGATGTTACTGGATTGTTGTGTTGATAGATTGAGTTTCTTTTGTATATTCTCTTTCGACGTGTCATCAGTGACCTGACAGATATGGCTTATTGATGTGTGCATGCATATATTTGAATTTCTGTTGATTGGTCTCATTATTCTGTTGCCTGTTAATACATGGTGCTGAGCTTTTTTTTTTACGGATAGGTCAGTTCTTGTGTACCCTTCCCTTCAGTACACACTGACACACATATAGTTTATTTGCAGCGTTTTTTCCTTGTTTTTGTGGGTCGTCATGTACATCAGAACAATAGTATTGATAAATAAATTGTAATTAATGGCATGCCTTTTTCTTTGGTTTATCACTTCATCTTTATTTTGTAGTTTGCAAAGAAAATACCCGCAGCTTTAAAATAGTGAAATTTCAAAGGAAAATAAAGGGATACTTATGTAATAGATTCAGAGTAACATCTCTAGCAGGTTTCACCTCAAAGAGCGTCTTCCACCACTTATCAGATTTTAACTGCAGTAAGCACCAAACCATAGCCATCTCATATTCAACTGTGTTATGCTGGGAGTAAAGAGAAGATGCTTCAGCTTCTTTCTGAACAATGAAGAACAAACTATTAAAAAAATAGGGAAAAATGAATTTTGGGAGGTGTAAATGTAATGAGGGGAGATCATGTGTTAAAAGTAAATAAAACAATACTCCCCACATCCCACAATAACTGTCCTCCTTTTTATTTTGGTTTGTCTCGGTCGATATATCTTCATCATTAATTAGACCTCATATTTGCTTCAACTTTTTTGATTATGCCTTGTTTTTAGTAATAAATGCATCCGGTTTCAATTAGAAAACAATGATAAAGAGTTCTTAGGCATACCTTGAGATGCTAGGGCAGGTTGTTAAAAGTCTCTTTATAGACAATGTTTCGTGTGTGATGCTTTAAGTTCTCATCGGTGTCTTCCATCATGAGGATTTTTAGTCCTTCTGGGCTTGTGACTCTAGATATCGCCACATATAGCTGTCCGTGACTGAATACGGGTGTTGGTAAATACAGGCCTACAAAATTAAGTGATTGGCCTTGACTCTTGTTGATAGTCATCGCATAGCATGGTTTAATGGGGAACTGCCTTCTTTTCATGACGAATGGCCACTGATTTCTGTTTGATGTTAGAGATATCCTTGGTATCAACACCACCCCGCCGATATTTGAGCCGATGATGATTTTAGCCTGAATAACAAATTCTCCTAGATGTGTAATAATCATCCTAGTACCATTGCACATTCCTTGGGATGGATTTACGTTCCTTAACAGCATAACTGGTAGCTCCTTTTTTAGCTTAAGGCAGTGCGGCGGCATCCCTTGGAACTTCAAAGAGTTTAAAAACTCCGGTGGGTATAACTGCTCCTGATCTAATGAATCGGTTGATGCTTTACAGATTTTGTCCGAGATTTTATAGGTTATCGATTGACCTTCCAGCTTTTTAAACATATGTTCGTTGATGTCGTCTGCATCATCATTTTTCGGGGTTAATATTGCCCTTTATCTTAGATAGACTTCGTTTGTTTGCCTCGTGGTGAAGTCTGGAAACGTTTCTTTAACAATTTCGTCTATGGGACACCTCCATTCTTTAATTAGGAAATTTTCTGGAATTTGGTTCCAAGTTGGTTCATCTTCGCCTTCTTTCATTTTCGCTGGCACCTTTCCATCCCCAACATCTAAAACCCACTGATTAAACTTCTGTTTGTCAGTGTAAATGCATCCGTGCAGGTCATATTCATTAACTCTCATACTTCGTGTGAGTTTAAACACGTTACACTTTGTCCATAGTTTTGATCTGTTGATGCAAGACTTGATCACTTCTTGTCTTTTCCCTTTTGGGATGACTGGTAAAATTTTCCGAAAGTCACCTCCAAGTAAAACAGTCATTCCTCCGAAGATCCGTTCTCTATTTTCCACGTTTGGGTATCCTAGTATATCCCTAAGGGTCTTATCCAGTGCTTCGAAGGCATACCGTTGAGTCATTAATGCTTCGTCCCATATTATTAAGCTGACTTGTTTCATCAACTCTGCCAGGTGCGTGTTCTGTTTTATCCCGCACGTGCTATTTTCCATTAACTCGAGCGGTATAACAAATCTGCTGTGAGCCGTTCTCCCTCCCGGAAGAAGCAACGAAGCTATTCCTGTGACATTGTGTTAATCAGAAAGCAACAAAAGCAATTTAGTCGTTTGTATATTATTTATTGCAAGTAAGAGTATGTTTTAGGCTGTTTGGTACCTGACGATGCAACGGCAAGGACAATCATTTTCTCCGATCTTAATCGGGAAATGATGGTCTTGTATAGGAATATTTTTCCCGTGCCCCCAGGTCCATAGACAAAGATAAAGTCTCCTGTTTTTTGCTGCACAGAGGTAATGACTTTGTCGTAGATTACACGTTGATCTGGGTTCAGCGATGCGTGCAGCTTTTCATGTTCAATCTTCAATTCTTTCATGTTGTAGCTTAACTCTTCCCTGATCATACGGTTGTCCATGTTTGTTAGAAGGGCAGGGTCAGGTTGTGGAAGATCACTAAAATCTGACAATGACTTTCCATTCCTATGCAAGAGTTCCTGTAACTCCACCAAGCAGTAGTTTTTAATTTGTTCCTCCGTTAGTTCTAAAGTTGGATACATGAACTGTTTTCGCTTCTTATACAAAATATCGTCGGAGATAGCTTCCCAAGTTTGGTCCCATAATCGTCGGGGGCTATTTAGGTCACAAAATAGTAAGACCATCACAAATAAATCTCTTAGCTGTGTACCGGAAGACCAGAAGCTTGCCTCCAGTATAGCTTGCGTCCATTCCTTATCATCACTGATTAAGCCCCAAGTGGAGCAAGCTTCTTTAAATGTTGCATAGCATGTGCCATTGTGTGTCTTAACCTCTTCAAACGACCGAGCACCTTTAACCACGTTTAACAACAATCTTAAATAGTAGCGTTCACCTGATGCGGGGTGACAGTAAATGATGCGACCAATACATTCTCTCTGTTTGCGTGGTTTCTAAATTTTGTCTTGCTCATGCCAAACATATTTTGTAGGTATTTGAGCATACATGAGTCCCCTCGCATTTTCATCTCTTTTGTTTAACTCAAACCACTCTTTGAACATGGTATCTCTGATACTTTCTTGCCCAAGCAATTCCGGCAGGCTCTCCGAGTCACGGAGTGTGATTGTTTGCTGGTTTGGTAAGTGGAAAATGAGCTTCATGACTGATGGCTAGCAGTGGTTGATATCGAACCGGTAGATACGCCATACTGCCTCATATGGGGCCAAAAAACGACAGTCCAAGTAATTTTTTATTTCATCCACTGCCACAACTTTCTCTGACCTCGATTCCGAGGTAACGTTCTCTTGTATAACGATAGTGGCTCGGTCTGGTCCCTTGCTTAAATATTTAAACAAATACTTAATCTCCCTAGATCTATTGCACCATTCCACGTTAATGTGTGCATGGTATTTGAGCAAAAGGTATCTATTGTATGGGACGACATATGAGTTGTCGTACGTGTATTTTCCTTTAATAGTGCAAACTGCATTGTCCCTTTGGTGGTAAATAGGGTACCCATCATCGTCAATCGTTGTTTCTGGGTAGAATGCCTTGGGGAAATGTTTTGCACACTTTCCTTCGACCGTGCAGGAAGCACTGTTTGTTTGTTTGCCACATGGACCATGAAGCATGTAGTGCATGTGACTCACGAATCCTTAGGATCGCGTGTTGGTGATGGTATTTCAGCTGAGATTATATCATCTATCTCGCTTGGGGTTTTACATTTGTACATGTCTTCAAGCCATAGCAAGATATGGGCATGTGGGAGGCCACGTTTTTGGAACTCGATCACGTACACAACTGTGCAATAGCGCATGGAACAATATTCTGTTAATATAGGCTCATTAAAATGACACAACTCGGTAGATAAAGACTTTTATTGTACCTGCTTGAGACTTGCCAAAACACTGGTTTTGTGTAATATCATCCAGCAGGTTAGTTAACTTCATCTTGAATACCCTAGTGCCAACTTCCGGCCGATCATGGGCTTTCTGCCCAGGAATATGAGCCAACATGTCATCAATTTCTGGCCATTTAGGATTCGAAGTGAAAGTTATAAAGAGGTCCGGATTGCCATATGCGCGGCATAAAGCCATTGTATCTTGGTAATTTTGCATCATATACCTTGGGCTCCCTGTGAAACTTGAGGGTAAAACTTGTAATACCCGTAATTTCGATTTCCGGTAATTTCTTTTTTTCAGCGAAAGTCCATTTTGACGACTCGCTCGTGATGTTTCGTCATTCTGAGAGTATTTAGTTCTGCACTTTTTGTCATCCGAGTTCGTTTCGGTGTCGTTTTGTTGAGTTCCGTGTTCTTAAGTGACTTTCCCGCGCTTGAGTTCGATTCTTGCGAATCTCATTCGAAACTGTCGTTTCAGGTTTCTCGTAAGTTCATTTAATGTTGTTATACGTGTTGTGAGCTTCGGTTTGATTATTCGTTGTCGTATCGTGATGTTTCGGACATTTGGGGCTTTTTTGTAATTTCCCAAAGTTGTGGGTATGTCGTCATGCCCATTTCTGAGATGTTCTGTTGTTGTCTCTCTGAGTTGTTAGCACACGCTACGCTTTGTGGCTAGCGCGCGCTAAGTTGCCGAAGTTAGCGCACGCTAAGTGTTGCCGTTAGCGCGCGCTAACGGGTGGTGCATAAACAGTCTAGAGGCTACTGGACTGGGTTAGAACGTTGGTTAGCGCACGCTATTGGTAACATAGCACGCGCTAGGGTGCATTGGTAGCGCACGCTGGGGGGAGGAGCTACTGGACTGGGTCTGGGGGTCTCGTTAGCGCACGCTAACATTTGTAGCTAGCGCATGCTAACTGTACATTTTGGCAGAACGTTTTGTTCTGATGCTTCGATAGCGCATGCTAATCAGGTAAGATTAGCACACGCTAAGCTGTCCTATATATAAACTGGACAGCAGTCATTACTCTTCATTTTTTCTTCATTTATTCTTCTTCCTCCGCGGGTTGAGACGAGGGCGACTAGGGCTTGGGCTCGTGGCCGATTTCTACTCCATCCAAGGTGTTTTGGAGAATCCTAGGTGATTATAATATCATATAATCCATTGTTCTTCACCGAATCAAGGACGGGTGTGCCGCGGCCCGGGCGGGTGTGCCGCGGCAGTGACTCGGCAGTGTGCCGCGGCCCTGCCGGCATGAGCCGCGGCCCCCGGTACAGGCTGCTCGGCCAAAATTGGAAAATGTGTGTGCCGCGGCGCACACTCCCTTGTGCCGCGGCCCACACCCCCTTGGGTCCTAAAATGATGAAAAATGACCCGGGAAGGGAATAAAAGCAATAGGAATCAATATTTGAGAAACAATAACACGAAATGGAAGTGCAGAAAGCCCAAAATGGTGGTTCCAAACAATGATTACAAGGGTTCGCCAAACAAAAACACAATTTGAACAATGAGGAGATTTGAAATGACATGAATTCCAACGTCAACATCGACTAATGAATCAATTACAACAATCAAGATAATACTCTTCTCTTGATTTCCGAGTAAGGTTGAAACAATGAACAATATCGATACACAGCTCGAAGTTATTCCGAACAATGAACACGGATGAACGATTATTAACAAGTGAAAAATTACATAGTGACAATTACCGAATGAAATTACTGAATGATAATGACTGAATTACAACCGGGTATTACAGTACCGTTGGGTTGGTCAATCATATTGATTTTTGTTCGTTTTGTTTTGTGATTGTTCAGATAATTGACCTGACTATATTATCCATTTGATGACGCTTATCACTTGTTGGTTTTATTATGTTCTACCAGCGACGTTGTGTTGGTCGTCGTGGAGCGTGTTTTCACGCCGTATATCCCTTTGCGTTGCTTGTAACGTTTCGCCAATGGGCGTAAGTTACGCATTTCTTATGTATCTCGTTGATTTTTCCTGGCGGGATATTGCTTCTCCCTACTTGTTTTAAGTATTGGGACGAAACTTCTTTTAAGGAGGGTAGAATGTAATACACGTAATTTCGATTTCCGGTAATTTCTTTTTTTTCGGCGAAAGTCCATTTTGACGACTCGCTCATGACCGCTTCGTCATTCTGAGAATGATTAATTCTACCCTTTTTGACATCCGAGTTCGTTTCGGTGTCGTTTTGTTGAGTTCCGTGCTTTTTAGCGACTTTTCCGCACTTGAGTTCGATTCTTGCGAATCTCATTCGAAACTGCTGTTTCGATTTTGCCATAAGTCCGTTTAACTTTGTTAGACGTTTTGTGAACTTCGGTTTAGTGTTTCGATCATGTATCGTGTATTTCGGACGTTTTGGGCCATTTTCGTAATTTCTCAAAGTTTGGGGTAATTACTTTCCGTTGTCGAATTTCGAGCCTTCAGGTGGTCGAAATCGTGTGTTCTCTTAGTGCTCGAATTCGTCTTTGCGAGTACTTCGTAACCGTATCTTCGATTCATATTTAGGTTCGGGTTTCGGGGTCGTTCGGGCCGTCGGAGTTGGCCCCGGCCGAGTCATGGCCGGCGATGCAGGCCAGGCCTTGCCGAGTTACGGCCGTAGTGCTCGCGATTATGTACGTAGGCCGGACACATACGTAAGCCTTGGCGATTACGTGCGTAACGATGCGGCATTTACGGGCGAGATTTCGGCCATGGCGATTACGTACGTAAGCCCTTGGCCGATTACACCTAACCACCGCGGCGGCTATTTAAGGCCTGCGATCGGGTTTTTCACCCATTTTTCTCATTCTTTTCCTTCTCTTCCGCGACTGGAGGTGTGGTTACCATGGAGCCATGTTGTTTAAAAACAAATCCACGAAGTTCTTGAGTTCATATCATTGATTGATCATCCTATATCATCCTTTGATCCAGCGAATCAAGGTAACCTCTTCTTAGAACCCTAGTTCCTTGAATTTTGGGGTTTTTGCGTTTTTGTCCGATTCGTTCCGTATCGTTGATTAATCCATGATGGGTATGATTAATATTAGTAGTATTCTTGTGTTTAACATCATTTAATCCATTGTTCTTCGTCGAATCGAAGTATATTTTTTGATTTCCTTCGAATCGACTTTTTGGGGGTTTTGTTCTCAATCTCACTTTCCATCCATTTTTGATGGATCGATTGTGGTTAAATGATGTTGTTAAACATATCCTATGGATTGTATATCCATATTTCGACTTCGAATTCCGTTTTCGTGTTTTGACGGGACGAATCGTGTTCTTGGCCGTTTTGGGGGAAACACTTGAACTTTCGTCATTCGTTCTTTGAATTCAACAGCTTTGAGTCGTGCTATGGAATTCATTTTCATTGTTGTTATTGTCCTTCGTAGTTTGTTATCGCGAGTTGGCGTTCGGTGGAGTCGGCGAGTTCGTAGTCGGTTCGTGCCAACCTACTTCGGCCGATTCTCCGCGTTGTGGTTATTCGAGGCAAGTACCTTGTCCATACATTTCTTGTTTTGTAGATATGATGATTAGTGATTGTCTTGGTATGTGTGTTTGTTTGTTTGTTTGAAATGAGTTTTCAAAAGATTCGGCTAGCCTCGTTAAAGGCTCACTTTCAAATGCGTGTGTTTTGTAAATTGTGTGGGTTGTAAGTGACTATGTGAATCCTATGGATATGCTTGGTGTTGATGATGCATTGGGTATTTTCGTGTGGACGTATATTGTTTCATTTCGGTGCATTGTGGTTTGACGTGGTGTTTTGCTAAGTGTTTGATGCCTCTGGGTGAATTGTTTGGATATCCTTGGTGTGATATGTTATTTGTGCATGATTACTTCACTCACCGCGGGTTGGTTCAACGGGGCTACGGCGGGAGTCCAATGGGTTGCGCCCTGGATTCACGAGTGGTGAATGTATTTTACTCACCGTGGGTTGGTTCGACGGGGCACGACGGGAATTCCAATGGGTTGAGTCCGGGATTCATGAGTAAAAACTTCACAGGTTGGTGTATATTTAGTGAATGTATTTTACTCACCGTGGGTTGGTTCGACGGGGCCATGACTGGAATTCCAATGGGTTGAGTCCGGGATTCACGAGTAAAAACTTGACAGGTTGGTGTATATTTAGTGAATGTATTTTACTCACCTTGGGTAGGTTCGACGGGGCCTCGAAGGGTAATCCAAAGGGTTGAGTCCTGGATTCACGAGTAAAAACTTCACGAGTTGGTATTGATTTTATGTCCGTCGAGGACACGAGACTTGGGTTTTGGCCCTGTGAACTTTTGTTGGTTTTCTATTTGCGAAAACAAAACCTTTGGGGTATGACCCTGTTGATTTTTAGAAAGATAAGGATTCGGTAATCCTAAATTGTTTTCTATTAAAACTCTCGATGGCATTTTAAACTGTTTTATAAATTTTTTCCCTTTAATTGTGGTCTTTCGGTTTTGGAATGTTTACCCAAATTCTTGCCTCGGGAAGTACTTTTCGTTACGTTTGGATTTTTGAGGATTCCTGGTTATTGTTATTCATGGAATGTGAATTGTATGGCTCGTATTTGCACTTTGTTCTTGCACTAGCAAAACAGTGGAGTTTTGCTAACCCCCGAGTATTCGGGGGGTGGATGTCTGTTTTTGCATTCAGGATTGGGAGCATAACACAGGGTCGGCACGAAGGATGATGAAAGATGAACGATACTAATCACACGAGGATCCGTATGAGGTCATTGGTTTAGTTATAGTTTATTTTCATTGCAGTATTCTTTCCGTTGTATGCAGGAGTGTTTGTATTCGACCTGGCATTGGGCATGTAATGAGTTTGAGTTGTATGTATTTATTGAAAGACCAAATCGGTCTACTGAGTCATTTTAGCCTTAAAGGCATTGTTGAGATGTTCTATGTTGTTATCAGCCTGGTAGATCCTTGAGGAAAGGTTCTACGGCGTGTAATATCCCTGAGCGGATTGGGGGTGTTACACTAAATGTCTAGTTACCTCGTTAAAAACTTTTCCAAGTGATAAAAACCCAATGGGAAAAAAGAATCCTTGGTTAAGGAATAGAGTGTAAATTGCGATGTGGATGTAAGACTCCCCCTCAAGTCTACATCTCCCCCTGATTAGTTCGTCAATCAAGTAATCTGAAAAACAATGCATGTGCCGTTGCCTCGTTAAAAATTTTGCCAAGTAATAAAACACATTGGGACAAAATAAATGTTGGTCAAAGAAAAGAGTACAACATTGGTGGGTAAAATTCGTTATACCTCACCCTCCCATCAGATCCTTACTTCGATCTCGGGAGTTCGAAAATCCTACGCATTCCGAGGTTTCTCACATGTTTTTCAAATACGGCCTTGGGCAATGATTTAGTGAATAAATCAGCCACATTCTCCTCAGACTTCACTTGCTTAACTTGGATGTTGAGGAAGGCTTGTTGTTGCTGATTGTAGAAAAACTTTTGAAATATATGCTTCGTATTATCCCCCTTGATATACCCAAGCTTCATCTGTTCGATGCAAGTGGCATTATTTTCGTATATGCATGTGGGCGCATAAGTGACATTACTTAGTCCACTGTTACCTCGAATATGTATAACGATGGTTCTCAATCATATACACTCACGTACCGCCTCATGTAGAGCGATAATCTTAACGTGATTCGAGGAGGTAACAACAAGGGTTTGCTAAGTTGATCTCCAAAATATAGCAGTGTCCCCAACGGTGAATACATAACCAGTTTGGGATCGACCTTTATGTGGGTCTGAAATATATCCATCATCAGCAAAACCTACCAACACATTCGTCGGGGTAGTTTCCTTGGCATTCACACTTACTTTAGTGATTGCACATTCATCGGCAGTTTTTTTAGCCTGATAGGGAAAGAAAATTCCCGAGTCAAGGGTTCCTTTGAGGTATTGAAAGAAGTTCTTGATACAATTCCAATGATGTTGTGTGGGATCAGAATTATATTTAGCCAACAAGTTCACTGAGAAGGCTATATCAGGTCGAGTATACTGAGCCAAGTACAATAATGCACCTATTGCACTTTAGATAGGGAATTTCGTCTCCCAAAAGCTCTTTGTCACATTCTTTCAGATGAAATGGATCTTTCTTCAAGTCCAAACTACGATCGATCATGGGAGTGCTAACCGCATGTGCCTTGTCCATGTTAAAATGCCCGATTTTCTTTTGGACATACGCAGATGGGTGGATGAGGATTCCACTAGCTCGATGTTCTAGCTCAATGCCTAGATAAGATCGAGTCTTCCCAGATCATCATCTCAAATTTGGATTTTAGATAGATGCGGTTTCTCTTAGTTCGTCAAGAGTACCGATTTTGTTCATATCGTCGACATATTCAGCTATAATCGCTAATCCGGAACTTGTTTTCTTTATAAACACGCAGGGGCACAGTTCGTCGTTCTTATATCCCCTTCCAATCAAGTAGTTACTTAGGCGGGTATACCTCATTCGCCCGGATTGTTTTAATCCGTAAAGTGAGCATTTAAATCGTACTACCGCACTCTGTAGACTAGAGTCACTTGACTTGGGTAATGAAATGCCATCGAACACTTTCATAAGTAGCTTATGGGAGAGTACGTCTCCTTAGTCAATTCCATGGCATTTATGAGAACCTTAGAGCCTTGTACTTCAGGACTTCATTCTTCTCATTATGCTTACTGACAAAGATTTATTTTATGTCCTCCAGGATTTACACTTGGTGAGGTTAGCACTACCTACCAATTACCTGTCTTTTTGTCAAAGAATCTAGTTCTGCGTGGAATGCTTTATCCTTTAAGGCCAATCAACTCAATGTTGATATCATACAATAGAGCGAGGTTCGACATTGTCTTGCTCTATGCTTTGAGCAACGATAGATTATCAAAGTTGGTGGATGATCAGTCCACACTCTCGTGGTTCATCGAGATTTCTTGATTTTCTGAATCATATCAATCTTCGGGGCGTCTCCCTCGTCATGACTCATGGACATAGTAAAATCAAGTATGATCTCATGAAATGAGTTCAGTGATGACTAATATATAAGTTTGTGCCTTACTCTACCTCCTCCTTAGGTGAGTGTTAAGTCGAACCATGTAGCTTCCACCTCTTCCTTTAGGGAGCTATGGCCTAAATCACACATCCACCATGTGCGATGGCAGCACTTGATTCGTCGGTGTTGCGCCTCTTACCGAGGACTTTCAACCTTTCAGGCTGCAGCTGGCATATATGATCTCGTCACCTTCATGATATGAGTAAACGCATCAGGCATCGAATCTACTACGTTTCGAAGATCGAGAATTTTCACTATCACATAGAGAGATACGGGGATCAATATGAGACAAAGTAGGGATACACCATGACAATTCCTGTCATTCCCTAAGAAAGTCCGTCTTCTCTCCTCCCCCTAACGACGAGAAGGTTGTCTCATCGAAGTGACAATCCGTAATCGAACGGTAAAGAGATCAGCTGTCGAAGGTTCTAAATAGCAGATAACCATTAGGGATTCGTATCCAATGTAACTACTTAATCGTCTTTCAAGGCCCATGCACTGTGGGAGTGTAGAAGGCACAATAGTACATAACCAAATATGCATAATTGGCAGTCAAGCTCGTTTGAGTCCAAAATGTAAAAATCAGGACTTATCCAGTTACCAACTAGTACGCATAAATTATTTTGTTAGCAGAGGGTCTAAAATGAGCTAATAAGTAAGGCTGCATGTAAGATTACATAAACCCATATAGAAAATAGGCAAATTGGTGTGCATAACCAATGCCCGGGCTACCATTTGATTCTTTCGATGGTTGCCTTCGCGAGACCATTTTGCATATGCTCGTGGGGGATGGGATGCTTTTCGTCGCTCCCGATCGACATGCAGTATTCATCAAGTACTTTAGATGTGAACTCTCCAGCATTATCAAGGCTTATAGACCGAACATGGTGGTCAGAGTGGTGAGCTCTTAGATAGATAATCCGTGCTAGAAGCTTTGCAAAAGCATCATTTTTAATTGGAGAAGAGGACATCTGACCAGCATGTCGAAACGTCAACCAGAACCATAAAATATCTAAATGGTCCGCACTCTGGTTGAATCGGTCCATAAATATCTATTTGAATCCTATGTAAGAATAGAATTTTCACATCTTTAGCGTAGGAAGGTCTCGCTCCTACTTTGGCTAAAGCGCAGGCTTTGCAAAAGAAACGATGTGCATTCGACAGTGTCAAACGTGTAGAACGGGAGGATGTCTCTGATGCTTTGGATGACATAGCTTGAGGGACACTAACAAAGTTCGTTATGTAGGTTCATTGCCCTCTTCTACTTTGCACGCGAAAGATGTCCGTGCATATCATCATGTCATGACCTGGATGCCCCAAGCGGTCATGCCAAAGCCTGTACGAGTCAGCATCCCAAAGTTCATTATCGGTAATCGCATAAGATTCAACAACCCTAATTGCAGTGACGTACAGTCCACTAGATTGACTCGTAACTTTCTCTAAGATGCGCTTTCGACCGTATTTATTAGAGATGATATAGAGATACTCTATTCCATTCTCACAATGAGTTTAAACATGAAAGTCATTGATACGTATATCCTTAAAGCTTTGTAAGGTTCGAGTTAGTCACTCTCAATGCATATAGAGTGTCAGTGACTGTAAAACTGTGCCGTTAGGCACCAAGAACCGGGGGTGCCGCGTCCTTGGATGAAGTGGGATGATCCAATCATCCTAGTCACTGCTACGTTATGGGCTATTACCATCAGCCGATCATTCGAGTGTTCCTCGATTCATTCGTCAAACATGAACACGAGTAATAAAAACTCTGAACCATAAGCATAGGAACAATATTCGGTACTTTGAATAAAGTCAACCACTTGTATACGTAAGAAACAATAATATCTTGCTCGAAACCAAAATACATTAGACCATTATTGAAAAATATTATAACATCTACCGATAAAATTAGTCATAGAGGGGTGCGTCTAATGACTTGGGCACGTATGGTGCGATACTGCCATCGGTAAATGTGAAAATGACATTGGGGGTCTTGTCATGATCGTCTTCCTTTATATAGTGAGTCTCATATCCGTCGGAATTTCAATATCTCTTCTAGCTGGCTGTGAAATATTTGCTTGTATGGCAGTTCGTATACCAATGGCAGTAATCTCACATTAGGAATCAACTCATTTCTTGGTAGCCAGGAGCATCATCTCTTCTCGCTACTTTAGAAGATTGGAAGAACCTCCGTGACCACGACCACGTCTATGACTGCCACGTCCATTTCCACCATGCGAATTCATCCCATGTGGTTTGGGATTGGCACCTCCAGTCCCCTATTCGTCGGGGTTTTTTCCACATTTCACTTTGCCATTACTAGCCTCGAGAATTTGCTTTGTCTTGGCAGGCCTAGTATTATCGTACTCTAGCATATGCTGATTCGTTACTATAAGCACTTAAGTAGGGAAATTGGAAAGTATTTTTCTGGATCATGTCGACTTCTGTGAGTTTATTTTCAAAAAAAAAAAAGAAGCGCCTTAAGGCAGAGCATATCTTTTACTGAAAAATTGTTGACTCGTTATAATAAAGCAGATGGATTTCGTCCCACTATACGATCAACTTGAGAAATAGTTTTCTCGAAATGTCCCTTAAGGGCATCCCGCAGTTCGTTGGCGATTTCATCTAAAGATATTCCTACCATAAGTTGGGGTCGAGATTTCGCCTAAGAACATCAGCGCACTTTCTTTCACCTTTTAAAATGGTCCGTCGTCTGTATGAACAGAAAGTGTGGCGCTAATGTCTTAATATCAGAATTTCATCTATGGCACTCAAGTCCTTCTAAGTCAAAGATGCTGAATTTCGGACGAGTTGGACTAGCCATATTCGTAAACAAGAGAAGGAAGCGAATACGATTCACATAATCATGAGTTCGTCCATGATAAATTTTTCAATAATGGGATTAATTTGTTTAGAACCAAGATATGGTCATGATTTTGATGCGATACACATGAAGTTTCGTTATCATGGTACTACGTAGGCAGTAAAAATTAGGCATTGATATCTACTAATTATGTAACCTAATTGCATGCAATATCTATAGATGCGTGCAAAATATATGTATATTTATAAATATAGACACGTAATTCCTATATATCTATATACACATAAAGCATTCAAATAATACCTAGACATTATATCTAAGTCTTATGGCGCAATGAGTATTTAATTCAAGTGGATTATAGACTAAAAAATTTAGTTGATTTAGGCATAATAAAATATTTTTAAAAGATAATTATGCAATTAAATCATATAATAAGATTAACTAAATTGCACATAAGGCAGATAATAGGGTTATTAAGATTACCTTGCAGGAAAGACACGATATTTTATAAGGGTATACCTTCAAATCTGTTTCTTGTACAAGATTGTATTTCTCAATCCAATCGCCCACTTGATCGCAAAAAAAAAAATATTAAAGGGTTAGATTTGTAATTTACATTAAAGGCAAGGTAATTAATGAAATTGGATATTTAATAAAAAAATCTATCCTTCCCAATTCCCTTTTCCGCTCGGCTATCACACAGGAGGGTTGCAGTTTGCTTTTTGCCGCGTTGGAGTTTTTGCTCGCTGCACGGTGGTGATGTGTAAGGACGACCGGCGTGGGCGATTTGGCGGCGTCGGGGTCCCGGCCTGAAGTAGATCAGAGAGGTGCGACTGGCAGCTGGTAGCGCCGGGGAACTGGTACTCGTGCGGGGGGAGGCGTCCGATCTGGTCTGGATCGGCGGTGGGTGGCTTCTGATTTAGAGGTCGGGATCGGTGGCCGGGCGACTTGGGTTTTGGCCGAGGGGACGACGAATCAGGCGGCGAGTTTAGGGTTTCTGGTTGGAGGAAATGAGCGACAGCGGTGGAAGGGCTGGAAACCGGCGGCCGATTGCAGAAGACGGGCAGGATGAGCGACGGCGGCGGATTTGCCTACAGCTAGGAAGAAGATTGTTTTTTTTTTTTCGGATTTTTCAGAATTCTTTTCGATTTTTCTTGCTCTTGGTAGAGTACGCGCTGATAACGTGTTGTAGTGAAAGCATAGGGGAGAAGATGTATATTCTCATTAATATGGTCCCTTTAAATAGGGAGATATTACATATTCTGGAATATTCTAATGCGCCTATCTGAGTTAGGTCAATAACCTATGTAAAAGCACACACTGTATATTTACTTTAACATATATTTCATTGATTGCAAAAGAGAGAAAATAGATCAAAAGGGCAACCTAGGCGTTATGCAATATTTTAGTTATAATTACACAATTTTATATATTTGTTTCTATTATTTGTATTGAAAACTAATAGGTAAATAATTTGAAATGATTATAAAGGTAACATTGGAAATTTTGCTCTATTTTATTCTGAAATTCCGAAATAAGCACAGACTTAAACATAATTTTATATTCAAAATGAAACAGTTATTAAAATATGGAGGCCTATATGCAATATTTTGAATATCGGAGGAACATAGAATCGATTGTTTGACTTGATCACCTGTTCGACTGGTTGAACCTAGGGCTGTTACTATTGGAATATTTTATTCCATACATTTGTAATTGAGTTTTGATGATTAGTTGTTAATAAAAAAAACAACAAGGAAGCAAAACAAAACAACAAGAAGTCGAAGTCGCTCGAACCAGACTAAAAAAAAAAAAAGTGAAGAGATAATATGTATTAATGTATGCTACATATGGAGAATAACGTACGCTAAAGCAAGAAGCTAACGTATATAATGCAAGTTACATAACGTACGTAATGGGTTTGAATATGTATTCAAACAAAGAACCGTTGAAGATGACGTCGTGGAGTAGGTCAGCATGCAACGGATATGAAGACTAAAGTTAACGTACGTAATGAGGTTATGATAACGTACATAATGAAAGAAACGAAGCTACTGGACTGATCAGAATGAAGGTTAACGTACGTAAAGATGAAGAGCTAACGTACGTAATGAGCTATAGCTAACGTACGTAATGCTTGATAAAGAGGCTAACGGCTAGTTGAGGCTAACGTACGTAATGCTTGATAAAGAGGCTAACGTACGTAAAGACTAAAGTTAACATACGTAATGCTTGATAAGGAGGCTAACGTACGTAAATGCTTGATAAAGAGGCTAACGTACGTAAAGACTAAAGCTAACATACGTAATGCTTGATAAAGAGGATAACGTACGTAAAGACTAAAGTTAACGTACGTAATGAGGTTATGATAATGTACGTAATGAAAGAAACGAAGCTACTGGACTGATCAGAATGAAGGTTAATGTACGTAAAGATGAAGAGCTAACGTACCTAATGCAGCTAATGTACGTAATGAGCTACAGCTAACGTACGTAATGCTTGATAAAGAGGCTAACGGCTAGTTGGGGCTTTGGAGCCTATAAATATCACTTCTAATGGTATTCAAGAGACAACAACTTGAAGGAAATCTGATATACGTCATATATTGTTATATACATTATCGTTGTTGTAATCGAGCTTATATTGTCAAGAGTTTGAGTGTTTATACACAATAAGTCATACACAAGAGGAAAGATATGGATTGTAGATTGATTCAGTGTTATTAGGATCGTTGATCCGGCATTATATTAGAATCATATCTAAATCCAAGTGAGGTTTGTCTTACCCATAGAAAGCTAGATAGGTTGATTCCTTGTCTGATAGAAAAGGAAAATGATTTAACTTGGACCGACAAAAAGACAAGTGTGTTACGATTTATCTCAGACCGATAGAAGACGAGATTCTAACGGTATCCCTCGGACCGATATAAGACGAGGTGCAGAGGTTGATCTTTAGCCTAAGAAAAAAGATACGAATAGAGGACATAGGCATTAGTGGCCGAACCTCTATAAATGCTGTGTCATTTATCTTCTGAACTTTAAATCGCTTCTGCAATGCAAAAGAGTTTCAGAACTCTTGTATACTCCGTGCTATTTCCAAACGGCGAAGGTACCGATAATTCTCCAACAATTGGTATCAGAGCGGTATCCATATAAAGCAGATTAACATCCGAGAAGAAAAGATCCGATGGCTTTTCAATTTGCCCCGGTCGAAGGTCTCGCTCTGAATCGATCTCCATGTTTCAACGGATCAAATTACATGACTTGGAAGAAAAGATATTGATCTTCATTCGTGCCTATGATATAGAAATCTGGAAGATCATCTATCTTGGCCCAAAAGTTCCAACCAAATCCGACAGGTCACTTAAGAGCTTCGAAGAATACAATGACAAGGATTGGAAGAACGATCACCTCAACTGTAAGTCTACTCAACTTTTATATTGTGCCTTAAATCGGAAGAGGTCAACCGTATTTCTTCATGTGAAAGTGCTAAAGAAATCTGGAAAATTCTTGAAATCACACACGAGGGAACAACTCAAGTCAAGGAGACGAAGATTAATATGCTTCTCCATGACTGCGAGTTATTCATGATGAAAGGTGTCGAGTCCATCACCAACATGCTCGATCGATTTTCGGTCATCACCAATGGACTTGCTTCGTTCGGGAAACCGCTATCGAGTAGTGAAAAAATCAAGAAAATCCTACGATCACTACCTAGCGAATGGGACGGCACTGTGACGGCTATCATGGAATCTAAAGATCTCAACACACTCGATTTTAGCGCCCTTGTAGGTTCGCAAATAAATTATGAGATTGTTCTAAAATCACGGAACGCCAAGCCGAAACCGAAGGAAAATCCATAGCTTTAAAAGCTAAAATGTCTCGAAAAGAAGAAATTTCGGTGTACGAAGATGATGAAGAATCGGCATATTATGCCAAAAATATAAATAAGTTTCAAAACTTATTAAACCGTAGAAGGAAGGACATCAAATTGGGCGAATCTAAGAAATTCGACAACAACTGTCGAAACTGTGGTAAACCAGGCCACTTTGCTAAAAACTGTCGAGCCTCAACTTCCAAGAAAAAAGTTCTCATAGCAATATGGAGTGATGAAGAGGATGATGATGAATATGTTCAAAATAACCTCGCACTCATGCAGGAGTTCATTCGACGAAAGCGACGTCGAAAGTCAGGTTAATATATCGTCTCAACACAAACTTTTTGAAGCATTCGAACTTTTACATACCGATTTTCAAAATGCTTTAATTGAAATTAAATCCCTCCAATCAAAAAACAAATTATTGGAAATTGAAATTTTCAAAATAAAAGAAAAGGGAAATTCTTTGAAATCGATCATTCTCTATGTATTGAGAAAGAGAATAAATTGAAAGATGATTTCTTGAAAGTTCAAGACGAACTCAAGGTTCTAACAAATAAATTTTCTTGCGGAAATGATAAGTTTGAACAAATGCTTTCCGTTCAAAATTATTCTTTAAATAAACAGGGGTTAGGATTCAAACCGCATAATAAAATAGAATCCTTAAATTTGAAAATACCCATTGCGATAATTAGTTAAAACATGGGCATCAAATTTCGATTTTCAAAAGCCCAAGACGGACGATAAAATTTAAGAAAGTTTGGATTCCTAAAGGAACCACAATACCTAACATCGTCTATGTTTCAAATGAAAAACCAACTATCGGTTAGGTCCCCAAAATTAAAATTGATTTTATTCATATTAGTATTTAACTCAGGGGTAGTTTTATATTTTTAAATGGAAATTTTTGCCAGGGGGAGTTTTTCCATTTCTGCATATATTTTATTATGATTTAATTATCTATTCGATAATCATATATGTACTTTTTGCTGATAACAAAAAGGGGGACAATAGAAGAATGGGAGAAAAAGTCATGGAAGAATGACAAGAAAATGGAAAAGATGAAAAAAATAAAAAGAAGTTGAAAAGGAGAAAAGAAAAGAAAATTAACAAAATGGACAAAGCCGAAAACTTTGATTCGTATGTTTTTATTTTGCAGGCTTATCCCATTGAAGAGTGTTGTTTTGTAATCATCAAAAAGGGGGAGATTGTTGGAATATTTTATTCCATACATTTATAATTGAGTCTTGATGATTGGTTGTTAATCAAAGAAAAATAACAAGGAAGCAAAACAAAACAACAAAGAAGTCGAAATCATTCGAACCGAACTGAAAAGCAAAAAAAAAGTAAAGAAATAACGTATTAACGTACGCTACATATGGAGAATAACGTACGCTAAAGCAAGAATCTAACGTACGTAATGCAAGTTACATAATATACGTAGTGAGTTTGAATATGAATTCAAACAAGGAACCGTTAAAGATGACGTCATGGAGTAGATCAACATGCAACGGATATAAAGACTAAAGTTAACATACATAATGAGGTTATGATATCGTACATAATGAAAGAAACGAAGCTACTCGACTGATCAGAATGAAGGTTAACGTACGTAAAGATGAAGAGCTAACGTACGTAATGCAGCTAACGTACGTAATGAGCTACAGCTAACATACATAATGCTTGATAAAGAGGCTAACGACTAATTGAGGCTTTGGAGCCTATAAATACCACTTCTAATGGTATTCCACAGACAACAACTTGAAAGAAATTTGGTATACGTCATATATTGTTATATACATTATCGTTGTTGTAATCGACCTTATGTTGTCAAGAGTTTGAGTGTTTATACACGATAACTCATACACGAGAGGAAAGATACGGATTGTAGATTGATTCGGTGTTATTAGGATCGTTATTCCGGCATCATTAGAATCATATCTAAATCCATGTGAGGTTTGTCTAGTACCCATAGAAAGCTAGATAGGTTGATTCCTTGTCCAATAGAAAATAAAAATGGTTTAACTTGGACGGACAAAGAGACAAGTGTGTCACGGTATATCTCGAACAGATAGAAGACGAGGTTGAACGGTATTCCTCGGACCGATAGAAGACGAGACGCAGAGGTTGATCTATAGCCTAAGGAAAAAGATACGAAGAGGGGACGTAGGCATCATTGGCCGAACCTCTATAAATCTTATGTCATTTATCTTCTGCACTCTATTTCCAAATGGCGAAGGTATCGATAATTCTCCAACAGTTACCGAGTGGATAGATCCGAGATTCGGACTGAGATTCACTCCGAAAAACCCGAACCGATCCGGACCGATAAGCTTATTGGTCCGGAAATGAATACCATATTGAGATCTGTTATCCGATAAGATCCGGACCGATAACCCGATAAGGAAAGTATTACTCCCTCCGTCGACTTTTAAAGTCCCATTTGCTCTCAAATATTTGTCCACAATTTAAAGTCCCACTCTGCTTTTTGTACCATATTACACTCTCTTCTTTATTTAATTACTAGCTTTTTCACTAATGGACCCACTACTTTTTCTCCAAACCACTACCTTTTTCTTCAAACCACTACCTTTTTCTTCCAAACCACTACCTTTTTCTCCAAACCACTACCTTTTTCTTCCACTCATTTTACCTTTATCAATTTTTCTTAACCTCCGTGCCCAACATCAAATGGGACTTTAAAAAGTGGACGGAGGGAGTATAAAAATAAAAATACCAGGTTTTATCTTTTTGCTAGTATTTTGATGAACTTGAAGCATGGTTGAAGTTGTGAACTTATATATTTGAATGCATGAAAGTAGTTATTCATTAGGAATAATGCCTTAGATAATTTTTTCTTATTTTTTGGTAGTGAAAAGAATGATTTCAGGTTATCGATTCCCGGATTCGGGTCAGTATTAGATGAAACGGGTAACCGAGAAATCCGGACCGGATCGGTCTGGTACCCGATAAAATTACCGGATCGGTCCGGTTACTCGATAAAATTACCGGCTCAGTTCCCGGGACAATGTCGGATCCGTTAACTTTATCGGATCGGTTCACGGTTATCCGATAAGCTTATCGGTTGGATACCGGGTAGGTCAAGATCCGGACCGATCCGGACTGATAACAGGCCAAGTTGAACCATATGTGAAAAGACGAATGACCCGTATATATATTATTTCTATATACTTCCTCCGTCCTTAAAAAATGTGCTCACTTTTTATGGACACGAGTTTTAATAAAAATTAGATAATAGTTATTTTGAGTGGAGAATGGGTCCACCTTTTAAAAAATTGGGGTATGTAAATCGGAGAATGTCAACTTTTTGATACAATGGGGTTTCCAAAATGGGAATGACCACATTCTCATGGGATGAACGAAAAAAAATTGAGCATACCCTTCAGAGACAGAGAGAGTATTAAATATGTAAGTATTTGAATATACTATTAACATGATATAAATTAAATCCGATGTTAACAAATATATATTTATTATCTGAATGTAGATATATAATTATTTTTCAATATTTATTTGATACCATAAACGATTTAAAAAACAGATATATAATTATTTTTAAAATATTTATATGAAAAAATCATGTCTAAAAAATAGAACAAAAAACAATTATAAATTTCAATTAGTGCCTACCATCATTTTATTTTATATCATAATAACCAAATGAATGAAAATTTAAAAAGAGTTTAACAATGATAGTTTAGAAATGCAAGTAAAATAATAATAACAACATGATTTAATATTTATATTTTTTGTTTTATAATGAGATTTCATTAAATTATTTAATCATAGTGTAACACCCCCAAATTATTCAGGGTATATTACAGTGCCGTGAACCCCTCTGTGGGACCCACAAGGCTAATCATACACGGAACTATAAAACTTGACCAAGAAGGTCCAAATACAACGAAATGAAGGACAATACAAAGGGTATTCAAACCATATCCAATGTATCCAAATACATCCCAACACAAACTCAATACATCGGCAACACAGGCCGGAACATCGAGGAAACTAAAAAATAATACTCGAGTATTCAATAACCATTCCAGCATAACAACACTGAATGGAGGAACACAGAACATAATCGGAGATAAGACACAGTATCACGCTTGCCCATCATCTTCATGCCGACCCGATACCTGCCTGTCCGCTCTCCTGGAACCTGAAATACATAAAAAGTATTTCCCCCATAAAGGGGTTAGCCGTCGAATAGCTAGTGCAAGTATATCGAATATGAAATACAATACTCCTCGACAATAAAGTAAAGGTAACCGTCAATTCATCCATTCAAGACTAGTATTCTGGAATAATAAATCTCATAGCATCACATCAATGCATACATGATCAACTGTGGAACCGCACCAGAGGCTACGGAACCCTTAGAGGACTCGTCGGTCCATCCGAGAGTGGTTAACTCAAATTATCCGTGGAATCGCACCAGAGGCTACGAAACCCTCAGAGGACCCATCGGCTCATCCCAGAGTGGATATAAATAAACATGCCATTCGTATATCTTACTTTCAAAGTCGAGAACGTACATTCATAAATATATACTTGCCTTTGAGACATCGAGAAATTGAACGGAAAAGAGTATGAGTTCGGTAGGTCCAAGAACGCACTTTCGGTACCTAAATGATTTCGTAAGGGATATGATAGTCAATAATCCATACTCATAATTCATGAAGAAACTCCCGAAACCCGTCTACGATTTATGAAAATACATGGGTAAACATCTAGAGGTTGGAAAATCACCCAAACTCTCACAAGTCTGAACACGGCACAAACCAATCCATAAAATCATAGGAAAAGCATGTATACGGGGTAAATATATCATAATCTCAAGATTCTCAAGCTTCAAACCGGATAAATCGAACGAATCTAATAAAAACCCCAAAATTCCCAAAAATAGGGTTCTAAGGATTTTTACCTTGATTTGGACGATAGAATGGATTAGATGTTGTTAAATACTTGTTCTCCAACCAAAGATGTTGATATCTGAAGAAGGATCGTCTTCGAACTCTCCAAATTGCCGAAACCCACTGCTCTTGATCGGAAAAGTGAGAAAGATGAGAAAAATGACGAAATGGAAGTCAACTGTCCAATATATACTCGCCCAGTCTAGCGCACGGTACGCCTCTAATATTAACGTGCGCTAGCGGGGTCACCGGGTAGTCCAGTGGCTTCTGTCGGCCCCGTTAGCGTGCGCTAATCACCTTCATTTAGCGTGCGCTAGCCGAAAATGGTGTCCAGAAATCGGAGTCCAGAACCTACTGGCCTCTGCCCTGCTCAAGTCTTAACGTGCACTACCGCAATAGCTTAGCGTGCGCTACGCTGCCCTTATAGCGTGCACTAGCCGAAGCCTAGCGTACGTTACCTGATAGTCCAGACAGCCTGACAACCTCACTGCCTCTGCCGACCAGCCCGTTAGCGTGCGCTACGGACGGATGTTAGCGCACGCTACTGACCACAAATAGCATGCGCTAACGAACTCCTAGCGTGCGTTAACTGCCAATCCAGAAAGCAGGATGAGTTACTGGTTCTGACCTGACTGGTCCCTTAGTGCGCGCTACGGCTCAAAGCTAGCGTGCGCTACTCAAGGAGAATTAGCGTGCGTTAGCCTAGGCCTAGCGCGTGTTATTTCTCTGACCCGGAACACTTCCGCAAGGTCTAAACAACACAATCGTGATCCAAACAAGGTACGAAACTCTATAACAATATCGACAACATCACAATGAGTTTACTGAGCGACAAAATAGGAAGAACGGCAAAGTCAAACAGTCAATAAAAAGTACGGGTATTACATTCTCCCCCTCTAAAAAGAAGTTTCGTCCTCAAACTTACAAAATAAAAAGTTCGGGGTACTCTGACCGCATCTTCTCTTCCGTTTCCCAAGTCGCCTCCTCGGCTCCATGTCTCGACCATTGCACTTTAACTAGTGGAATGGTCTTATGCCGAAGTTGTTTCTCACGACGCTCAAGGATCTTCACGGGTCTTTTCGGAAAGATAATATCCTCGGCTACGTCAATCTCTATAGTCGATAACATGGCTCGGATCCGGCACGTACTTTCTCAACTGAGACACATGAAAAACACTATGGACGCGACTCAAAGCTGGAGGCAATGGCAAGCGATAAGCTAAATCTCCAACCCTGTCCAAAATCTCGAAAGGCCCGATACACCTCGGACTAAGTTTCCCCTTTTTTCCGAAGCGGAAAACCCATCTGGTCGGCGACACCTTGAGTAAGACATGATCCCCCACTCCGAACTCTAAGGGTCGACGACGAGTATCAGCATAAGATTTCTGACGGCTCTGGGTAGTCAGCAACCGGTCCCGGATGATAGAAATCTTTTCCTTAGTCTTCATCAATATGTCCGGCTCCTTTCCGATTAGCTCTGAAGCTTCGTCCAAACATAATGGCGACCTACATCGCCTACCATAAAGTGCCTCGAATGGTGCCATTTTGATAGACGCATGCCAACTATTATTGTAGGCAAACTCGATCAACGGCAAGTGATGCTCCCAATCATTACTCCAATCTAGGGCACAAGCCCGCAACATGTCCTCCAATGTCTGAATCGTCCTCTCCATCTGACCGTTTGACTGAGGGTGAAAGGACGTGCTCAATCTCAACTGAGTACCCAAAGCCTGATGAACGGCCTGCCAAAAATGCGATACGAAACGACCGTCTCGATCAGAAACAATGGTCTTGGGGGCACCGTGCAATCTTACGATCTCATCTATAAAGGTTCGAGCTAACCTCTCAGGTCCCCAAATATCCTTAATACCCAAGAAGTGTGCAGACTTGGTCAACCGGTCGACGATTACCCAAATCATATTCATTCCGTCCCTAGTTCTCGGCATGACAGTGATAAAGTCCATAGAAATGTCTTCCCACTTCCACTCGGGAATGGGAAGCGGCTTCAACAACCCCACTGGTCGTTGATGTTCGATCTTGACTTGCTGACAAGTCAAGCACCACAATACAAATTCCGTGACATCCTTCTTCATGTTATTCCACCAAAAATTGTGCTTCAAGTCTTTGTACATCTTACTCGTTCCGGAGTGGATTGAGTAAGGTGTAGCATGAGCTTCTCGGAGAATTCTCTGCCTCAACTCTAGATCAATTGGAACACAGAGTCTGCCTTGAAATCTCAAGATACTATCCTCGTGAACCATAAAGCCAAGAGCTTTCCTTTTAATTACATCTTTCTTCCGTTGAGAGATCATCGGGTCACTCCACTGTTTCCTTTTGATGTCGTCAACCAAGGACGAAGTAATTTCGAGAGTACACAGCTGTCCTTGTACTCGTTGAAGCCAAAATTTTATTCCTTGCTCGATTAAATCCTGTCGAATATTTGTCTGAGAAGTAAGAACCTCGAGCATCTGTAGAGATGCCGATTTGCAGCTCAAAGCATCCGCGATAACATTGGCTTTACCTGGGTGGTAAAGAATTTCTAAATCATAATCCTTTATCAACTATAACCAACGTATCTGTCTCATGTTCAGCTCTTTCTGACTGAAAATATACTTCAGGCTCTTGTGATCGGTATAAATCCGACACGGAGAACCATACAAATAATGCCGCCAAATCTTGAGTGCGAAGACAATTGCGGCCAATTCCAAATCGTGAGTAGGATAATTCATCTCGTACGGCATCAGTTGTCGTGACGCAAAAGATATCGTCTTATCATGCTGCATAAGCACACAGCCAAGACCTTGACCCGAAGCGTCACTATAAACCGCAAAGCCCTCACTACCATGTGGTATAGTTAAAATCGGCGTTGAAGTCAAACGTCTCTTCAGCTCATCGAAGCTCTGTTGTCTTTCATCCGTCCAAACAAACTTTTCTGTCTTCTAGAGTAATTTCATAAGCGGCCGAGCGAGTTTCGAGAACCCCTCAACAAACTGATGGTAATACCCAGCAAGGCCCAAAAAGCTACGAACTTCCTTAACATTTTTAGGCGGTGCCCAACCTAGCACTGCTTCAATCTTCTGCGGGTCTACACGAACCCCATCGGCCGAAATCACATGGCCGAGAAACATAACTTCTTCCAACCAGAATTCAAATTTCGAGAATTTCGCATAGAGGTGCTCGGTTCTCAAAATATCTAGTACCAAACGTAAGTGTCGGGCATGTTCCTCTTTATCTCGAGAATAAATCAAAATGTTGTCAATAAAGACGACTACACACCTGTCGAGGTACTCGATGAATATCTTGTTCATTAACTGCATGAATACTACCGGTGCATTAGTCAAACCAAAAGGCATGACTACAAATTCATAATGCCCATACCTCGTCCGAAATGCAGTCTTCGGAATGTCGGACTCTTTCATCCTGAGTTGATAGTACCCTGATCTCAAATCAATTTTCGAGAAAACTGCAGCCCCCTGCAACTGATCAAATAAATCGTCTGTACGAGGCAAAGGATACTTGTTCTTGATGGTCACTTTGTTCAGCTCACGGTAGTCGATGCAGAAATGTAGTGAACCATCCTTCTTTCTCACAAAAAGGACAGGCGCGCCCCAAGGCGAAGTGTTCGGTCTGATGTACCCTTTCTCCATAAGCTCTCCCAACTGATTCTTTAATTCTTGCATCTCGGAAGGTGCCATACGATAAGGTGCCTTAGAAATTGGGGCTTCATCAGGCTCTAAATCCATAGAAAATTCTATTTCTTTATTTGGTGATAATCCTGGGAGGCCATCCAGAAAAACATCGGGATACTCATTAACAACCGGAATCGAAGAGAATTTGACTTCGTTCTCTTCTGTCTTCAAGGCATAACACCAATAGCCCGTACAACCTTTATTCAAAAGTTTTACGGCCTTCATGGCACTGATAAGTAACTTGGATTGGCCTAACTTACGTCCCAAAAATAAGTGCTCGGATCCGTCTTTAGTCGTCATGGTGATAACCTTAGTACGGTAATTCATAATTTCTTGGTGAATATCAAGCAAATCCTCACTGAGGATCACGTCCTCGCGTTCCATATCAACTACAATCAGATTCGATACCTAATCCATACCGGATATAATCACGGAAAATATTTAATCTCCCGGTTCCCCACAATTCTATCCCCGCTAGGTAGTTTCACAATGAAGGGATCACAAAGAGTCATTCAAGTTATATTCAAACGGCGTACACACTCCAAGGAAATGAAAGAATGGGTAGCACCCGTATCAAAAAGTACACGAACGGGATGAGATAAAATATGAATGGTACCTGAGGCCACCGCTGCATCAGGTTCGTCTGTTCGATGCATCTCGTACACTCGTGGTTATACCAAACCAACACTAGAGTTTCCCCATCCAGCGTTCTAACCCCGTCCCCGGCCCTTGCCGTGATTCTGCTGAGACTGACCAAAAGATTGCCATTGATTCACGCCTTGATCAAGTGGTGCTGGGGCAGAAGCCCGATTGTCCAAAGTCTGATTTGGTTCGGAAAAATAAGCCGCCCTATGTCCCATCTGTCTGCAAGTGTGACACTTCAATGGTGGGAAATTGCGTTCCAAATTAACGTGGCCTGGACGACCACAATTATAGCAAGTCACCGTGCGAGTTGTGGTGCTCGGTACAGAGCGAAAACCCCTCTTTCCTTTAGCAGAACGTGACGACTGTCCAGCGGAATGGTTAGTCGTCTGTGACCTCTTGAAGTTGCCACTCTTAGAGCCAGAAAAATTTCCCGCGATCTTCTGCTTTTTCGGTTCTTCATTGGTGTCATTATTGGGGCTTAACAAATCATGGGCCAAAGCACTGTCATGATATTCCTTCAACGTGGTGCAAGCAAATCCGGCCATGTACTACCGTAAGTCCATATTCATCCGCATATCAAAGTAACGGATCTTATCACGCTCGTTTCGCACTTGATCCTTCACGTGGATCAATTGTTGGTTGTACTCCACGATCGCCTGCGAAATGGGAATATTCTGCGGTTTAGCCTCGAAAAAGGCTCGAATTCGGCCTTCTCGCACCGGCCAAGGACAAAACTCGGCCTCCAAAAGTTCTTTAAACTCATCCCACGTAGCAACACGATCCTGTGGCTTGATGACTTTCCACCACGTAGCAGCCTCCTTGGTGAGGAAATACTGAGCAATCGGTACTTTCCTCGCTTCGGGACAATCGACCGCTTCAAAAATTTTCTCCAACTCCGCTAGCCAATCTTCCCATCCTAACGGGTCTGTGGCACCTCCAAACTGAGGAGGGTGCATACGGATTACATTCTGAAGCAAGGCATCCGCGTTCGGGTTCGGATTATTCAGCTGAATGGTTTGGGCTAAAATGGTCATTTGGTTAGCCAATTGTTGAAGTACATTCGAAACTCCAACGTCTGTGTTGTTCCCCTAGGCAGTCGACTGGTCGTGCTGACTTTCGGTGTCAGGATGCACCGAATTAGATAGGCTAGGGTTGGTCGATCTCGTAACAGAACTGAGGGAAGCGGTCGCGCCACGTCCTCGTCCACGTCCACGGCCACGACCATGGCCTTGTCCCCTACCAGCTGACATGCTGAAGAACACACAAGGCACGTAAGTACAATTCAATCACACATTACCGAAGTGACCGATTCTCAAAATACCAGAACAGAAGCAAAACGATAAAGGAAACGTCAGAAGAGTAAGAGGTCTTACAAGTACCGGTTGCACTGTGATGATGGCAAAGTAGTGATACTGTAGACAAACGATGACTCAATCGACCCAAAAGACCCACAGCCTAGGTATCCATAGACCTAAGCTCTTATACCATATTCTGTAACACCCCCAAGTTATTCAGAGTATATTACAGCACCGTGAGCCCTTCCGTGGGACCCACAAGGCTAATCATACGCGGAACTATAAAACTTGAACGAGAAGGTCCAAATACAACGAAATGAAGGACAATACAAAGGGCATTCAAACCATATCCAATGTATCCAAATACATCCCAACACAAAATCAATACATCGGCAACACAGGCCGGAACATCGAGGAAACTGAAAAACAATACTCAAGTATTCAATAACCATTCCAGTACAACAACACTGAATGGAGGAACACAGAACATAACCGGAGATAAGACACAGTATCACGCTTGCCCATCATCTTCATGCTGACCCGGTACCTGCCTGTCCGCTCTCCTGGACCTGAAATACATAAAAAGTATTTCCCCCATAAAGGGGTTAGCCGTAGAATAACTAGTGCAAGTATATCGAATATGAAATACAATACTCCTCGACAATAAAGTAAAGGTAAATATCAATTCATCAATTCAAGACTAGTATTCCAGAATAACTAAATCTCATAGCATCACATCAATACATACATGATCAACCGTGGAACCGCACCAGAGGCTACGAAACCCTCAGAGAACTCGTCGGTCCATCCCACAGTGGTTAATTCATATTATCCGTGGAATCGCACCAGAGGCTACGAAACCCTCAAAGGACCCGTCGTCCCATACCAGAGTGGATATAAATAAACATGCCATTCGTATATATTACTTTCAAAGTCGAGAACGTACATTCATAAATATATACATGCCTTTGAGACATCGAGAAATCAAACGAAAAAGAGTATGAGTTCGGTAGGTCCAAGAACGCACTTCCCGTACCTAAACGATTTTGTAAGGGATATGATAATCAATAATCCATACTCATAATTCACTAAGAAACTCCCGAAACCCATCTACAATTCACGAAAATACAAGGGTAAACAACTAGAGGTTGGAAAATCACCTAAACTCTCACAAGTCCGAACACGGCACAAACCAATCCGTAAAATCATAGGAAAAACATGTATACGGGGTAGATATATCATAATCTCAATATTCTCAAGCTTCAAACTGGATAAATCGAACGAATCTAAGAAAAACCCCAAAATTCCCCAAAATAGGGTTCTAAGGATTTTTACCTTGATCTGGTTGATAGAATGGATTAGATGTTGTTAAATCCTTGTTCTCCAACCAAAGATGTTGATATCTGAAGAAGGATCGTCTTCGAACTCTCCAAATCTCCGAAACCCGCTCCTCTCGATCGGAAAAGTAAGACAGATGAGAAAAATGACGAAATTGAAGTCAACTGTCCAATATATACTCGCCCAGTATAGCGCACGCTACGCCTCTAATATTAGCATGCGCTAGCGGGGTCACTAGGTAGTCCAGTGGCTTTTGTCGGCCCCATTAGCGTGCGCTAATCGCCTTCCTTTAGCGTGCGCTAGCCGAAAATGGTGTCCAAAAATCGGAGTCCAGAACCTACTGTCTTCTGCCCTGCTCAAGTCTTGGCGTGCGCTACCGCAATAGCTTAGCGTGCGCAACGCAGCCCTTATAGCGTGTGCTCGCCGAAGTTTAGCGTACGTTACCTGATAGTCCAGACAGCCTGACAACCTCACTGCCTCTGCCGACCAGCCCATTAGCGTGCGCTACAGACGGATGTTAGCACGCGCTATTGACCACGAATAGCGTGCGCTAACGAACTCCTAGCGCGCGTTAACTGCCAATCCAGAAAGCAGGATGAGTTACTGGTTCTGACATGACTGGTCCCTTAGCGCGCGCTATGGCTCAAAGCTAGCGTGCGTTACTCAAGGAGAATTAGCGTGCGTTAGCCTAGGCCTAGCATACGTTATTTCTCTGACCCAAAACACTTCCAAAAGGTCTAAACAACACAATCGTGATCCAAACAAGATACAAAACTCTATAACAATATCGACAACATCACAAAGAGTTTACAGAGCGACAAAATAGGAAGAACGGCAAAATCAAACAATCAATAAAAAGTACGGGTATTACACATAGATGTCGATGTGAGGTATTTCGCGAACCATGCATTGCGGGCAATAGATCAGGTCATGATGTCTAGTTAAAGGAGTTGAAGGATAAAAAATTTATACAACTCTTTTCTATTAGTTGAGTAAGTGTATAGAGTTGGATCTCTACTTCCGCGTGTATACTGGGGATTTTGAATGTAATTTTCCATTCCGAAGGAAGATGTTATTTCTTCATTGCCTTTAGTTTTATTTATGTTGGAAACCAGCACACAGTTGCACGTTTATGAGCATTGCACAATGAGTTCTAAGCCTCGTGAAATCCGTTAGGGAAAAGGTCACTGACCGACCCAAATGTTTTACTTAGGACTCAGGGTCCGACTAATTAAGATTTTATAAATATATAGAAGAATTTTAAAACTAAAATTAAGTACGCCCTGCCGGGCCTGATCATTGCCCTCTACTTAATGTGGAAATAAAGTTAAATGGGTCCCTCTATTTTATCTATCAAAATACTTTCTATTTGGAATCTATTGTCAAAGTATCATCTTTCCAAAATATTATTGTCAAACTATCACTCCTTAAAAATTAATTGTCAATATAACATTATCTTGCCACATGGATTGCCACATAGATAATGTACGTCAATATACTAACAAAATTTTGAGAATGAACAACAAGTATCATTTTAAATCCTGTTAGCAAAGTATTGACAGAGAGAAACACCAATGCTCTAACTCAGCAATTCTGTTGCAATGAGTCTGCAAGATCAGAAACACAAAAGCAATGGGCTCTGATCGATCATGACTTTCGATAAAAAGAGAAAAAAATTAGGTGTCACATAGTCCAACAAATAATTCAAGCCTCCAACAGACAAGTAGGTTCCAATTGTATTACCATTAAACACAAGAGCAGCAAACAAACTAATGTCTCAGGTACTTATTGGCGGAAATAATAGAAACAGAATATATTCTTGTAATTGCTGGGAAAAGAACAAACTGATGAAGTTGCATTCTGAATAATCTACTCTTCATGTCGATGGCCTGTCAAAAAAATGATGAATTTCATGCTATGATAATATGTCAGGCATATACCAAGTATACAGATTTTCAGCCAAAGCACACAATAAAAACTTTTACGTTAATTGACATAAGATTTTAACATGGAGATAAAAAAGAAGCAAATAGACTTTTAAACATTTACCTATGCATCTTTTTTTTGGACATGTTTTTTGTTGTGCCCTTCTTGTCTGCATGAACTACATCTCACAGTTTCACATCCTTCTCTAGCATCCATCTCATTATGCAAGCGCGTAGATTTAGGACGACCTTTAGAAGTTCTTTTCATAGAATCTGAAGGTAGAAGCACCATTTCTGTTGATGGAGGCCAATAAGCTTGATGAGGAAGTGGATAGAATAGAGGAGCCCATGTCATTTGGTATGTAGTAAGACAATATCAATTTTGAAGAGAAGTTTCGTAGTCCAAACTACAAGTCTGACAAGCAGCCATAACATTTGAGCAAGGAAATCCAAATATTTGCCATTTTTGACAAGAGCCTTCATCTGTACAATCTGAATATTTCTACCTTAACTTTTGCAAGTGACAAATCGACATGTCTTTATGCTGAACATTCCAGCTAGCCGATCGAACACTATGACTTCATGCCTGCTCACTTTTATTCCACTTGAACTTATTTTTCCATCAATAAATGGAGTGAAATTGTGCCCATTAGCTATTCTTTCTGCCCCTAGTTGTCGCCTTATAGCAAAGTAGCTATTTACATGATAAAATGTAAGTTAGACTAGTGTTGTAATAGGCAGACAACGAGCCCCTTTTAACACACTATTTAACACTTCAGAGAGACTAGTCGTCATAATTCCATATCGACGACCATTATCATGTGATAAGGCCCATTTTTCTAAAGAAATTTCTTCTAGCCACTTCCGTGCTTCTGGGTTAATTCTCCTAATTGTTTCCATACTTCTATCAAATTTGCAACCTGATTTTCATTTGCTGCCCACCACAAAAGGTTCTTTAGTACTTTGTCATGAAACTTTGTGTTGAAATTACTGGCCAAATGATGAATGCAAAACCGATGATAAGCACGTGGATCGGTCCATCCAGAACCTTCCGTGTTCATCATATTCTTAATTATAATATGAATATAAGAAATAACACAAATACCATGCCTTTGGGTCACATAACGCCTAATGTAGCCCATAAACCAATACCAACTATGATTGTTTTCCCCTTCTACAATTGCAAATGCAAGTGGAAACCATTGATTATTCGCATCACATGAAACGACAGTCAACAATGTACCTTTATATTTTCCATAAAGATATGTACGATTAATGCTAATGATAGGGCGGCAATGTTTGAACCCTTCAGCTAAGGCTGCGAAAGACCAAAAAACACGATTAGAAATTTTATGTCCCGGGTTTCTCTCTACAAATTCTTTATCCCAATGTACAATTGTGCCAGGATTTTCTTGTTACACTGGTACGACGGGATTTGTTAGAACAGAATTGAATAACTTGACAAGGAAAAACCCTTCTTGTCCCAAGCTTAAAGCTCGATAATAATTTTCAGTAATACCTCTTCACTTTGATAACAACCCTTATATACTAATTCATACCCTAGACCTTTCCTTACCAGGACTCTTTATTTAATTACTACCTTTTCTTACAAGGACTCTATCCTTACAAGGACTCTATCCTTACAAGGACTCTATCCTTACAAGGACTCTTTATTTAATTACTAATTACTTGGCAAATAATAATAAAGATAAAATAATAATTACTCCTAATTTATCTGCTTTGCCGTGGCCGATGCCTTATCTCAACCCGCTGCCCCGATTTGACCCACGGCCGCCCCGCTCTCCTTTTTATGTCTTCGCGTGTAGACTCTCAACGGAACTCTCTCGGGCTCTTCTTCCACATGCGGCATAACAACTCTCTCCCCCTCAAGACCCGCCTTGTCCCCAAGGCGGAAGTCAGGAAACTGTGATTTTATTTCTTCCTCGTCGACCCAAGATGCATCATCACATGATTTTCCTTTCCACTGTATCAACACTTGCCAACTTACCATATTCCCTTCTCTCTTTTTCCGGCAGCCCAAACTCTCTTCCGGATTGAAGACACTGGATTGAGAACCTTCCAAACTAATGGGTAGTTCTGTCTCCACTGGATGGTTGCCAATCGCCCATTTAAGTTGCGACACATGAAATACGGGGTGGATTCGACTGGTGTCCAGTAAACGCAGCCGATAGGCCGTCGATCCGATATGCTCTTCGATTATAAATGGCCCATAGTAGCGGGCACTCAACTTATGATGGGCGCGACTTGCTACGGAGCTCTGCCTGTGCGGTCTGACTTTCAAAAGCACTTCATCCCCACGCTCGAATTCCACATCTCTTCGTCTTTTTTTCGCAAAATGAGCCATCTTCTGTTGAGCCCGCATCAGATTGAACTTCAGCTACCTTAGAACCTCATCACGGCTTCTCAATACCGAGGCAACAACCGCTACTTTACATTCTCCAGGCAAGAATCGGCGGATTATCGGGGGTGCCCGACCATAGACAATCTCAAAGGGTGTCATCTTGGCACTCGTTTGATATGACGAATTATACCAGAACTCAGCCCAAGGAAGCCAGTTTATCCATTTCCGGGGTTGTTCTGACACGAAACAGCGCAAATATGTTTCCAATACCCTATTCAACACCTCTGTCTGCCCGTCCGTCTCTGGATGATATGCCGAACTGAATTTCAATTTTGTCCCCTGCAGTTTAAACAGCTCCCGCCAAAAGGCGCTCACAAATACTGAATCCCGATCACTGACAATGGAGTGCGGTACCCCATGCAACCTCACTACCTCCCGCACGAAGGCCTCGGCTACGGATCTAGCCGTGAATGGAAATCTCAACGCGACGAAATGCCCGTACTTCGAGAGTCGATCCACTACTACCATAATGCAAGAATACCCTTGCGATTTCGGGAGGTACGTGATGAAGTCCATAGATACGTCCTCCCAAACCGCCTCGGGAATGGGCAAGGGCTGCAACAACCTGGCCGGTGACGTCGCCTCGTGCTTTGACTTTTGGCACACTAGACAATTAGCCACATACTCCTGTACTCGCTTAGACATCCCCCGCCAATATACACTTCCTGCTACCCGACGGTATGTCCGAAGGGATCCGGCATGCCCTCCTTACGGCGTATCGTGGAACTCAAACAAAAGCTTGGGAATCCATTCAGAATTTTCCGGCAAAACCAAACGTCCCTTAAAGAACAAACGCCCTTGCTCGATCGTGTACCCTGGTCGACTCTTCACATGCCGTTGTAGATCCGCAATCACTGACTTAACGAAATCGTCATTTCGCTGTTCTTCTAGTACCTCTGCCACGGCGGGCCAAAGCAGCCCACTTACCGCCGCTAACTCCCCATCCGTATTCTGCCGGGACAGCGCGTCGGCCGCCGAGTTCGTGCGCCCTGGTTTATATATCACCTCAAAATCATATCCGATCAATTTTGCTACCCATACCTGCTGTGCAGGTGTCCCAATCCGTTGCGCCATTAGATATTTAAGGCTGTGGTGGTCCATGCGGACGGTGAAGCGACGACCAATGAGGTAGGGTCACCAATGTTGTACCGCTAATACCAGAGCCATTAACCCTCGTTCGTACGCTGATTTGGATAGTGTGGTGTCGGCCAGTGCCTTGCTGAAATATGCTACCGGACGTTCTTCCTGCATGAGCACGGCACCGATACCCGTGCCTGACGCGTCGCATTCCACAATGAAGTGTTGATGGAAGTCGGGCATACGCAATACCGGGGCTGCCGTCAATGCCGCCTTCAAGGCCGATAACGCGTTCTCCGCATCTGAGGTCCATTCGAATCTGGCCGGTGCGTCTTTCTTCAGTAATTGCGTCAAAGGGCGAGCCAACATTCCATACCCTCATACAAAACGGTGATAGTAGCCGGTCAAGCCGAGGAATCCCCGGACCTCCTTCACAGATTTCGGCACGGGCCACTCCAACACCGCGCTCACCTTCCCTGGGTCCATTGCCACCCCCTTGGATGATATAATGTGGCCGAGGTACTCCACCTGTCGTACCACGAACACGCACTTTTTCTTATTCACCTTAAATTGATGTTCCTTCAAAATAGCCAGAACCGTAGCCAATTGCTCCATATGTTCATCTGGGGATCGACTATATACTAGAATATCATCGAAAAACACCAGCACAAACTTCCTCAAATAGGGCCGAAATAAATCATTCATGGTGGACTGAAATGTGGCTGGGGCGTTGGTCAGCCCGAACGGCATCACCAAGAATGCTTAGTGCCCGATGTGCGTACGAAATGCCGTTTTGTCTACGTCTCGTGGCATCACTCGTATCTGATGGTATCGGACCGTAGATCAATTTTCGAAAAAATCACCGCCCCTGCCAATTCATCTAACATTTCCTGGATCACCGGTATAGGATATTTGTCAGGAATCGTTACTTTATTTAGCTCACGGTAGTTGTCGCAGAACCTCCAACTACCATCTTTCTTTTTCACCAATAGGACCGGACTCGAATAGGGGCTCGAACTCGGTTGTATCACCCCTGCTAACAGCATACACTAGTAGAAACAGCCCCTTCCTTGACCCTTTTTTTATGACCAACAGTCGAAGATGACTCGCAAATAGCTTAGTCACATAATCAGAGTCATAACGCGTAAAATTTCCATTAGCGATGACGCGAGTTTACATGTGTCAAAAAGTGGCAGTCATAATCTTTTAAAATTTATTGATATCGATGACCAGAAACATCAGTCGATTCATCACTTAACCCAAATCTCACAAATCTCTCCTATTCCCGCTCAACACAAGAAACACACTCAAACACACACACACACTTAACCCAAATCTCACAAATCTCTCACAAACATCAGTCGATTCATCACTCAAATCACTCAAATCTCTCAAACACACACACTTAGTCGATTCACCCCCAAATCTGACTCACACACATCAGTTGAACCGCCTCCTCTCTCTCTCTTAAACTCCTCATAAACCCTAAACCCTAGCTCCGTAGAACTCCTCCCTAAACCCTATCATTCGCCGAGTACTGAGCAACCTTTCAGATTGAACTGGGCATCCATGGGTGCTGGGGAAAAGCGTGATGATGCTCATGATTACACCATTTTTGTTGGAGATTTGGCTGGCGATGTGATTACATGCTTGAGGAGACTTTTAGAGCTAATTATCCGTCGGTAAAGGGTGCAAAAGTTGTCGATAGGATCACGGGACGCACAAAGGGCTATGGGTTTGTGAAGTTTGGTGATGAAAGCGAGCAAGTACGTGCCTGACCGAGATGAATGGGAAATTTTGTTCCACTAGGCCCATGCGAATTGGTCCAGCTGCTAACAAACAAAAAGTGGATGGTCAGACCAAAGGTAATGCTTCCATCCTCTTAGATAGTGCTTTAGAGCAGCAAAATCTAGTTGAACGTGCTTAATTTGTCTTATCTCTGATTCTCATGTGTTATGGTGCCTTTTTTTTTTTTAATTTGGCAGTTTCGATGCATTGGTGGCCTTATTATTTTGGATAATTTGTGGAGTATAAATTGAGCAATGCTTTTAAGTTGCTTTCTTTGATTTCTTGAAGATGAGGAAGGCTTACGACATAATTTTCTCCCATTGTTTTAAAATTTTAGGTTTTGAAGTGTTAAAACTTGCATAATCTCATAAAAAACTCCAATTGTCTCAAAGCGGGGTGTCGGGAGGCTCTATCATATATGGGCACGGAGCTAATTTCATTTGAAATGCTAACCTTTTAGTGCACGGTTTTGTGTAGGTCGGTTTTAATTTAACGTTTTACTTTTTGGTTCTTGAAGCATTACTTGTCGAATTCTACTTTCTTTCTTCCGATCCTTTACTTTCTAAGCACCAGTCAATTTAGATTTTCATTTTTATTCAAGCCTTTTCTATTTAGTTCTAAATTCAGCCGCTATAATTACGACATGTATTTCCATGTACCACTTTCCTTTGTGCCATTAGATAATCATTGGATTTCTTTTTCCCGTCTATTATTCTCCAATCACTTATCACTAGATCTATTCACGGTCGAGAAGGCTCACCATGGAGAGTGGGCGAGGACCTAAGGTCGGTTGAATCGCCACAAAGACGCAGTTTCTATGGTTTGTGCAAAGAACCAATATGTTACATAGCTATATAAATTGGACACCGTTGGTTAAATTACTATTTTTGTTTTTGTTTTTAATTTACTAGCTTTCCTTTCCTTTCCAAGCCTATCCATTATTATAGGGAATATTGGTAAAGATTACATCTCTTTGTTAGCTCCATAAGTCTTGGTTCTTGGTTCACGTGAGGCCATTGCACATCTCCAAGGCTATGTCTATTTATTTTCTTCATTGTAAATTTCCATCTTTGTGCTATTCTTCACATTGTAGAAGTCTTAAAATGTGTTGTTATTTGTTCTTGGATGTTGCATCTTTGCCCGACTCTAGAAAGGTTAGCAATTGTTTCCTTGTATTTGATATCTGCGGAAGAACCATCGGTTGAGAACTATTTTTCCAGTGCGGATATGACATACAAAATATAGATAAAAAAGCTACACGGTCGATCATATTCAATTTTCGATTACTACCATATCGTTCGATTTTTAAGCTCGATGGATCTCTTTGTTTCGGCATAAGCTCTGGTTATGCCTAACCTTATTTCTCTCGTCTATGTCCTGCTCGCTTATGATGATGATGCATGTAGGCGGTACTTATGATTTTATTCTTCCTTCTACATTAATGATCGTTATCATTCATTGTCATCCTCTATCATAAGGATGCATGTAGGCGATTTATGATCGTTCTCCTCCGATCTCTCCGCCGTGAATTTTCATCGGCTCCTATTTCGCATTCAAAACCGTACGTCTCTTTATCATGAGTCTATTTTGTGACTATTTGTACTTCTATCTTAGTTTCCATTTTGGTACCGGGTTTTGGTGCCCATGTGTCGATCTGTTGTTTGTTATGTTTAATTGGATTTTATCTGGTTGTATGGATGATATTTTCCGTTAATCACATATAGTACTAAGAGATGTATTATTGGTATGAGGAATTCTCGATTTTATGTCTGATGGTTTTGAAAGGGAGTGATTTATAAAAGTAGAAAAAAGTGGAGAACAAGTATGAGTTTGATTCATCTTTTGGTAATTTTTACATCGAACTTATGTTTATTCCAGGAGATGTATATGCGGCATATATAGGCCTCGATTGATTTGAGAGCTTGTCTTTTTTTAATGGTTTAGTTGGTTGATTCTGTTCAGATTGTATTATATTTTACTGTATGTCGAAACCAGGATATCGATCTAGTTTCTAATTCGTTGAGCAAATTGTATAATATTTGATACCTTGCGGTAGCAATTCTCGTGTTGTCTACATCTCGAATCTAGATGCGAGTGTCGTTTGACAATTTAGTTCCATTTTTGCAATCTAATTATGACTTGTCGGAGGTTTCGCTTCGCATGCTTGCTTGTCTTTGTTGTGTTGTATCTTAATGACATTAAGCACTTCGTTATACATTTTATTAACTTTGTTATATGATTTGCATCTCATATCAGTTAACTGGAAACACCAAGCCGTCATGGTCATTGAGCAACAAGTGGGCGGGTCTTGCAAGGCCATTCAGGTGTATTTCCTGATCATACTTTCTTCAATTGGTCTGGAACCCTACCTTAGATATTCGAACGTATTTTCTTCTTGATGCAAAGACAAAACCAAATTGGAAGTGATGTTATCGGTATTGACTTGGGTACTACAAACTCTTGTGTCTCTCATGGAGGGGAAGGTGATACTTCATTTCATTTGAGAGTTTAACTTGTTAGGCTTGCCGGTAAATGTTTTTCTTACATATAGATGATTCTCTCTTCGTAACCCTAAAGTTATTGAGAACTACGAGGTACCCTTGAAGTTTAGTATAATTGAACAATAAACTTGTGATCTTTCGTAAATACAAATAACCTCTTGAATTGTTCTTCTAATTACAAATTGCACCCATCTCATTGTGTAATTTCAAATTACAATATATGGTATGTATTAGATGAACTTTTAAGAAGTAGTAAGTTCATTTTGTTCTTTAGAAATGATATTTAGCCACATAACTCTTCCCGGGAAATTGTGAATGCATGTTAAAAATTCTCCGTAATTTGTTCAAGCGGTATGCTAGATATTGTTTTAGATATTATTTCGGACATTTGGTGTCTTATTGTTTGCTTTTATGTTTTTGTAAGGATAGCGGCTCAATAACAACACCTTGACGGGTCCTATCCCTATGTCGTTGACCAACATCTCAACCCTTCAAGTTCGTGAGTGCCCAAGTTGGTCTAAGTTACTTTCAAAGTGTAGCCCAAATAATTTGGATATGGCATAGTGAATGTTTCATATCAAAAATTTATGCAGGATCTATCAAATAACCTTCTTTCAGTGCGGTTCAGATAATGGTTCCTTTTCTTTGTTCACACCCATGTATGTTGATTACATGTTTCAGACATTATTTAGAACTAACTTTAAGGGTCTTGATCAATATCTCACACAGGTAATTTGCCTTTCACAGTTTTGCAAATAACTTGAACCTATGCGGCCCAGTTACTGGAAGACCATGCCCTGGCTCTCCTCCATTCTCTCCACCTCCTCCATTTGTTCCACAACCCCCAATTTCATTGCCAGGTTTTCCTACTTTTTTTCTTGTAGCCTAATTTATTACACTGGGGACATATTAAAACATAGCACATGTGTATGGTATTAAAATGACTGGTGCTGCCTTCATATTTTCGCTGACTCTGATGTTTGAATATGATTTCGTCACTCTATTTTTATATTGTTGCAAATGCATTTCTTATTTGTTTTCTCCACACGATGAAAAATGTATTAAAGCTTTATCTGAAAATTGTGATGATCCAATACTGCCATCATTACCCATCGACATTGTGCATATTAGCGAAGTTTCTTGCCAATTAAATGTGGGTTCTGTTCGACAGAGCTTGTTTTACGCTGATTTTAGTTTTGGTTAAAGTTGAACAGTTGGTGCTACATTATTTTATCAAAGTGCTTGTTATTTGGATATAAATGTTATATTTTAGTGTTGTTTGATAGAAATTCGAATCGTCCCCATTATATGTTATTCGACAATTTGAAGCATATTATGCTTTAAACAAAAAATTTAATCAAATAGTTACATCTAATTTTCATACATTATTTACTTAACTGGGCATATTAATTACAAAAAATTCTTATATTAATTTTTCAAATGGGAGTGTTGCATCGTGTTTAAGAGGTGTGACACTTTTGGCCTCTGCTACTAGTTTTGACTTTACACAACACATTTCATCATTTTTTCAAATATACTGGTTTCACAAAAGGAACTAAAATGGTTATTTATGGTTGCAGAGCGTCCACCTAACGAACTACCGCTGGATTGGCGGACCAAGAAATGCATTGCTTTGGGATCTGCAAGAGGTTTATCATATTTGCATGATCATTGTGACCCGAAGATTATCCATCGTGATGTGAAAGCTGCAAATATATTATTAGATGAGGAGTTTGAGGCAGTTGTTGGAGATTTTGGTTTGGCAAAACTCATGGATTATAAGGATACACATGTGACTACTGTCCGTGGCACTATTGGACACATAGCTCCCGAGTACCTCTCAATCGGAAAATCATCCGAGAAAACAGATGTTTTTGGATATGGGATTATGCTTCGGAGCTGATAATCGGGCAAAGGGCATTTGATCCGGCCCGCCTTTCAAATGATGATGATGTTATGTTGCTTGATTGGGTATATCATCTTCTCTCTCTCTCTCTAGTTAATTTTGTTTCATTTCCCTTTTTTCTGTCGAATCTTGATTAGGAACATAAGTTCCATTTTAGAGTTTAGGAAATCCACAAGGCCATGTAGATAAAAACATAAAGGGATGGAAGTAACTTATTGTGAGGATCATTTTTACTGCATTCATGTTCTGTGCATTCATTTTGACTGGTCTTAGTTGTCTAGCTTAGTTAGTCCGCGGATCCTATTTAAACTGTTTTAAATTGTTGTTTTATTTGACTAGATTGGAGGTGAAAGCAACGGCTACACTGATGCGGATTTCGACGACATTCGAGAAGAATGGTGTACTTATGTGTCGAATTTTATTTTTAGGGAGTAAAACTGTTTGTAGGAATAGGTACAGTTGGTAGAAATGGGTACAATTGGTAGTAATCGTAAACTAGATAATATTGATCCGATTTTGACATGATCGAGTTTAGTCGAGTCATGTAATGAATTGGTAACGCATGGTTTTGCGATATATATGAAATGCGTTAATTTTGTACAATCGATCAGCAGGTTTTGTAATGAATTGGGTACAATTGGTATATAATTGCAGGTTTAGCAGGGGGGTCATAAAAGCCAGAAAAAAAATAAAAAATTTTGAAGTTATGACACGCAAAAACTGAAATCAGAAAAAGGGGTCATAACTTTTATGACACGCATATATAGTTGTCAGAAAAGGGCGTCATAAAGTGGGTGTCATAAGTGCGTGTCATTGTACAATGACGAACAAATGCGAGTCATAATGAGTTATGACTGGTCCTTCTATGACCAGCATTTGCGCGTCATAAAGGCCCTTTATGACGCCAAATGCGCGTCAAGAAAGACTCTTTTTCTACTAGTGATATCTGCCACCAAACGTTCTATTTCGTCCTTTTGCGCATGCCCGTACCGGTATGGCCGTACAGACACGGGTCCCGCGCCTGGCGTAAGCTCGATTCGATGATCCGTGGCTCGGCAGGGGAGCAGCCCCTTGGGATCGCCGAATACCTGACTGAACCTTGCTAACACCCGACTAACCTCCAGCGTTTCGCTTCCCTTCTCGGCTACTGTATCCTCCGGCCCTTTGTTGTCACAGAGTATAACTGCCCATAGTTCTATCTCCTCTTCCCGGACTAGCGAACGAAGACTAGCTGGGGTACGGTATAGGGATGGGACCCCTCGTAGGCAAACGGTCCTTGCTCCGACCTCGAACGACATAGTCATCTTCTTCCAGTTACACCGAACCTCACCCAACGTCTTCAACCATGCCCTCCCAGAATCACGTCTACTCCGCCTAATGGAAATACATAACAATCCACCCGAACTTCATATTCTGGAAAGGACATTATCAGCTCCCTACATACTCCCTCAGAATTCTGCTTATGACCATCCCCCAATCGCACCTTAAAATTTCCGATCGCCTCCGGTTGCAACTATAACCTTCTCACCAATTTGTCGGAGATAAAATTGTGGCTTGCACCGCAGTCTACCAGCGCTGAAACCACACAACCTCCCACTTGTCCCTCCAACCGCAAGGTATCAGGGCCCGTGAGTGTAATACCCATACTTTCAATTTCTATATTTTTCGATTCTAGTGACTTGCTTGTGTTCATTGACACATTTCAGACATGGTTTGTTCAGCACATTTCGTCATTCGAGCAAGTTTTGATATTGTTTCGGATTAATCGACGTATTAATTCGACTTTGTAAAATCACCATCGATTCTTTGAAAGTCCAAAAGTTCTGAATCTTTTCAGTATGATATAGCATCAAGTTAGCTTTCCAATGGTTCAAACGGTGAGTCAATCGGAGTCCGGACGAAGGAGTTGTGGTCGAAATACCAAAGACTGCACAGTGTATAATTAGCGCACGCTAAAAGCATGTATTAGCGCGCGCTAACGATGTCTGGCAGAGGGTTCTGGTGCATTTTTGAGGCCGCTAGCGCACGCTACACATACCTTAGCGTGCGCTAATCAATGTATATATAGGATCACAGAGGTCAACTTTCGTCATTTCTTCCTCCCCTTTCTTCCTTCCGGCGATCTAGACGATCTTGAGGGCGTATAAGCATGGATTTTGGCCAGATATCATCACCCATCAACATCTTTGAGTTTCTAGTATGGATTTAACAACATCCCAACATCTTTCCCCATTTTAATCAAGGTAAAATTCTTAGAACCCTAATTTCAGGTATTTTGGGGGTTTTCTTCATGATCCGTTGATTTTGTCCGAGATTGATGAATTATTCTTGGTATTCTTATTGTATTGATCATGGTCTTCGGATTTTGTGACTCATTTATCAATTTTATCACCCGGAACTTGATTCTCGATTTGTCTTGAAGAACCCTCGGATCCATGTTGTTTTTCGAGTTGATTCGAATTCCGTTTAGCTTTATTGATTCGTGGTGATGTTATTTTCGTAGTTTTCTAGAGTTGTCGAGTTCTTGTTCGTTCTTGGAGGTTTGAGGGATACCCGACCTTTTCCATTCGTCGTTTCATTGCTTGTGGTATCGAGGCAAGTATCTTGCCCATACTTTTCATATTTCGTAGACGGAATCATTGATAAATGATTTTATGAGCAATGTTTAAATGAACTTTAAAAAGGATCGGTATGTTCTCGATAAATGTTGTCTTTCAAAAGCTAACTCGTATACTTCGTAAACAAATGTGTTTTCGGTATATGTGTGTTGGTTGCATATTTTTGGTGATGTTACAATAATATTTAGTGATGTTAGTAGACCGAAATTATTTGCCGAGGATTGTGTATTGATGTGTGTAAATGTTCGGTAAATATGTGACGTTGTATGATATTAGTTGTTATTCCTTCGTAAGGAGGTTGTGGCGCTTGGTGTTGTTTGGTACTGGTAATTGCTTGTGGTTGTGTGACATTAGTCGTGAGTATACGTCAACTAAAGTGGCCATTCTAGCGAAGTACCTAGCATTTGTATGCATATTCTAGTATTCGAATTATGGCTTTCCGTGGCGTTGTGGATGATATGTGTATGTTCACCTAGGGACGGTCTGACGGGGCCTCTAGGGATACGTATTGCCGTGTGTGTGCATATCGCGAACTAGGGTTAACCACCCAAGGATGTCCGACGGGGCTCTGCGGGGTACGGCGGCCGTGAGTCTCGTACCAACGGTTAACTTTGAAATGTTTTGTTGGAGAACTGTGATTTTTGGTGCATATTTCGTCTGATTAGAATGGCAGTCCAAATGTTATCGTATTTGGCTGGAATGGCACCAGTAAATGTGTTGTGTGTGATTTGTCCCTATACTGTGATAATTTGGTAAGGGTACGTGAGTCCTGTGGTTGCTCTGTGTATTGTAGCTCTGTGGTGTGTTGAGTTTGGCCGTATGGTCAAGTTGCAAAGTTGTGCTCTTTGTTGTCGTTCTGTGAGACTTGTCATGGTAATGTTTGACATGGTGTAGTTTATGTCGGGTTATTCTTGTGAGTATGTGATGTGAATAAGTTGATTCACGGACCCCCGTGCTTGTGGTTAGAATGTTATGATTGGGTTGTAGACCCCGTATATTGTTATCGGAATCGTATTTTGAAATAAATGATTTTTGGGCTGTGTCCCTAAGTGTTTCGAAAGGCTTGAAAATTCTTAAACCCCAAATGCTTTCAAAACTCCCGAGATCGTAAAATGTTTTGTAAGATATAAAATGGTTTTATTCCTATCTTTCATAATTCAAACTGTTTTGATCAAGCGAATTATCTTGGGAAGTATATTCACGATTTCTATGTTCTTGGAGTATGATATGTATGGCTCGTCTTTGTATTTATACTTGCACTAGCAAAACAGTGGAGTTTTGCTAACCACCGAGTATTCGGGGGGTGGATGTCTGTTTTGCATCCAGGTACTTGCAGGTTGCTGGGGAGCAATTCACAGGATCGTTACGAATAATGATGGAAGACGGCAATACTAATCACATGAAGACCGGTGTTGGGTATTTGGTGATGTCTGGTTTTTTTTCCTTCCATTGTGTTTATTTTCCCCTATGTGGGAACGTTGATTTATGTTAACCCCCACGTGGGTATGAGCTACGAGAAAGAGTAATGTATGGTTGATGTGTAGGTTGTGGTAAAAGACCAAATCGGTCTAATGGTCTGTTAATTACCCATGTCGGTATGTATTGTGTTGTTGTGTTTTCTGTATTTAGCCTGGTAGATCCTCACGGAGAGGGTCTGCGGCGCTGTAATATTCCCGAACGGTTTGGGGGTGTTACAGAATATGGTATCAGAGCTTAGGTTGCGGAAACCTAGGCTGTCGGGTCGAGTTGTGTGTTGTCGGGCCTTGTCTTGTCTTGTCTTGTCAGATTTTGTCTGACTGAGTCGTGTCGCGACGCGTCATCTGAGGTGTCGGTCGTGATTAGTATCGAGGTGCAGCCATCATCTTCGTGCGATCTGTGGATGTAAGTCTCCCTACTTTGTTGCTCTCGTGTTATACGAGCTTGTGTGATTATGTGTTATTATGTGGAGTTTAAATGTGAATTGTGAATATGCAATCCATGTTTGTTGATTCTTGTGTTGTACTGGAATGAAAAGTGATATCGGTGTATAAATGTGTATATATATTGTGTGAATCGTTTTACTGGAGTAACGGCTTGGTGTGTTTCCGCAAGGAAAGTTTGTCAATGTGATATTTCAAAGTTTAGTTATTTTTGAAGAGTCACGTAAATTTTGTTTTAAAACATACTTCAAGAAAGGAAAATTTTTGATTTCGTATGATGACCTCGAGACCGGACTTTTTTTTAGAACTTAACTACTTATATTTTATTTTCATCTTGCATTGCAAGTTTTCAAAATTTGATTTTAAAGACTCAAATGAGGTCTACCAAAAATTTACTCGAAACGTGGCTCTTGCTTTCGACTTTTTGATTTCATGATCGTCGGTTCGGGGGTATGTAGTGATGTTGGCATTATTATTTGGTCAATAATGCTCAAAATTGTGATTAAGTTGGTGGTGTGAACATTAAGTCGTCCTAAATGCACTTGTTGTGAGAGTCCTCGTTACTGAGAGGTTGTATTTCAGTTTTAGATGTTAATTATCTTTTGACGGTTGCTTGTGCGATACTGTAATTATGTAGATATATGATGTTGACGTGTGATTGGATTTGATGGTAATGGATCGTATTTTGATAAAATGGTAAATTATATACATTGTGTGTGTATTCGAAAATGCTTTTAAAATTTTATAAACGTGAGCAAGTTGTGGAAAATTAAATTTCATAAAGTTTTGACGGTTCGCAATCGGCGGCTTCGTGTGGACTTTGAAAATCGTTTAAAATTGGCGAGCCGGCCTTGAATTTCCTAAAGGAACCCCGACGGTATTAAAAGAGTCGTTTTAAAGTATCTTTGAACATTTTGTAAAATGTTACCGTCGTTGATTATTGTGTAGTGTTGAGAAGATTTTAAAAAATGATTTTTGACGTACTTTTGTATTTTCAAATGATTCGAGTACATGATTTTCAGAAATCTTTCACAATATCAAAATTTTTTATTTTCAAAAACCAATACAATTTTTATTTTCAAAAATATATTGTGAAAGATGAAGGATCTTACTCGATTTAAACTTCAAACTCGGATTTAGAAAAGTTTTCTATACTGAGCCAGTTATCGTGCGTTATCTTGAATCACCCCCAAAATGATTGATGATTGGTGGGAATATTTAGTGCTTGTACGAATGGTTTGAGGATCTTGCGTGGTTACCTTGTTTGTTATTAACGGCGATGATGATGTGTAGTGGCATGGTTATTTTAATAGTGGCAGTTGCAAGGATATATTATTTTGCAAATAATTCCAAAAGGAGACGGTTAAAGTCTTTTGTTTACAAGTTTTGACAAAAAGCCCGAGGTACCAAAAATACTCTCACAGTTTTATTTTGAATAAACATGCAAATCCAAGTATTTTCAAAGGATATCATGTAAAAGGATACCTCGTGGATCTTCTTATCGAGTTGCTATTAGTTGTCTTATGTGATATGTAAAGCCGAGTTGGCAATTTGGTATATTATTTTGCGATCTTTGTACCATTGTATTGAGTGAGTATCCGCTAATATGCCGAGGGCAAAGGGCGCGGTCGTGACCATGATGCATACGATCATGGAGATCAGATGCGGGACCAAGAGAAGGTTTCCGGGAAGGTTGCTATTCTAGCACTTCGTTCTTGTTGTTTAGGTTTCGGGGACGAAACCTCTTTTATAGGTGATATGGTGTAATACCCATATTTTTTTTCGCTTTCGTTTTGTTCGACTCTATCGACTCGTTTATGTTCGTCGATATTTTCTGGACTTGTTCTACTCATCACTTTTTGTTGTTCGAACGAGTTGCAGTATTGTTTCGGGTTAATCCGTTTGTCGTTGTGACTTTTCTAAATTCGGCTCCGCTCCTGTGAATCTTATGAAAATGTATATCATGTCGTTTTTATCGGATCATATATTGTCTTGATTCGTGTTGTGGACTTCGGGGATGCTATTCGATTTCTGTTATTCATTATGATTCGGATATGATTGTTCGACTGTTGATGTCTTGATCGTTGTTGTTCGATCGTTTGTTGTCCGGTATTCGTTGATCTCGTATCAGGATTTTTGAGCGTTCAGACCACTTCGTAATTTCCTTAAGTTCGGGAAATTAACTTCGTTTTCGATCTTCCAATCCTCGTGTTGTGAAATTTCGTATTTGTTCAGCGATTAACTCGCGTTTTGATTGATGTACCTGTTTGGGTTGTTCAACCATAATGATTTTTGTCCGTGCGTTTTGTTATCATTCTGAAATGGCGATGTGGATGTTAGCAGCCATGTGCTGCATGTGATTCGTTGCAAGCCGTTGGCAACGGACAGAGTGTGTTATCTGAGATTGTTTTACATTGATCGTTTTATGTTTTAAGTTTCGGGACGAAACTTCTTTTTAGTGGGGTAGAATGTAATACCCATACTTTCAATTTCTATATTTTTCGATTCTAGTGACTTGCTTGTGTTCATTGACACATTTCAGACATGGTTTGTTCAGCACATTTCGTCATTCGAGCAAGTTTTGATATTGTTTCGGATTAATCGACGTATTAGTTCGACTTTGTAAAATCACCATCGATTCTTTGAAAGTCCAAAAGTTCTGAATCTTTTCAGTATGATAGAGCATCAAGTTAGCTTTCCAATGGTTCAAACGGTGAGTCAATCGGAGTCCGGACGAAGGAGTTGTGGTCGAAATACCAAAGACTGCACAGTGTATAATTAGCGCACGCTAAAAGCATGTATTAGCGCGCGCTAACGATGTCTGGCAGAGGGTTCTGGTGCATTTTTGAGGCCGATAGCGCACGCTACACATACCTTAGCGTGCGCTAACTGTTAACAGTATATATAGGACTGCAGAGGTCAACTTTCGTCATTTCTTCCTCCCCTTTCTTCCTTCCGGCGATCTAGACGATCTTGAGGGCGTATAAGCATGGATTTTGGCCAGATATCATCACCCATCAACATCTTTGAGTTTCTAGTATGGATTTAACAACATCCCAACATCTTTCCCCATTTTAATCAAGGTAAAATTCTTAGAACCCTAATTTCAGGTATTTTGGGGGTTTTCTTCATGATCCGTTGATTTTGTCCGAGATTGATGAATTATTCTTGGTATTCTTATTGTATTGATCATGGTCTTCGGATTTTGTGACTCCTTTATCAATTTTATCACCCGGAACTTGATTCTCGATTTGTCTTGAAGAAACCCTCGGATCCATGTTGTTTTTCGAGTTGATTCGAATTCCGTTTAGCTTTATTGATTCGTGGTGATGTTATTTTCGTAGTTTTCTGGAGTTGTCGAGTTCTTGTTCGTTCTTGGAGGTTTGAGGGATACCCGACCTTTTCCGTTCGTCGTTTCATTGCTTGTGGTATCGAGGCAAGTATCTTGCCCATACTTTTCATATTTCGTAGACGGAATCATTGATAAATGATTTTATGAGCAATGTTAAAATGAACTTTAAAAAGGATCGGTATGTTTTCGATAAATGTTGTCTTTCAAAAGCTAACTCGTATACTTCGTAAACAAATGTGTTTTCGGTATATGTGTGTTGGTTGCATATTTTTGGTGATGTTACAATAATATTTAGTGATGTTAGTAGACCGAAATTATTTGTCGAGGATTGTGTATTGATGTGTGTAAATGTTCGGTAAATATGTGACGTTGTATGATATTAGTTGTTATTCCTTCGTAAGGAGGTTGTGGCGCTTGGTGTTGTTTGGTAATGGTAATTGCTTGTGGTTGTGTGACATTAGTCGTGAGTATACGTCGACTAAAGTGGCCATTCTAGCGAAGTACCTAGCATTTGTATGCATATTCTAGTATTCGAATTATGGCTTTCCGTGGCGTTGTGGATGATATGTGTATGTTCACCTAGGGACGGTCTGACGGGGCCTCTAGGGATACGTATTGCCGTGTGTGTGCGTATCGCGAACTAGGGTTAACCACCCAGGGATGTCCGACGGGGCTCTGCGGGGTACGGCGGCCGTGAGTCTCGTACCAACGGTTAACTTTGAAATGTTTTGTTGGAGAACTGTGATTTTTGGTGCATATTTCGTCTGATTAGAATGCCAGTCCAAATGTTATCGTACTTGGCTGGAATGGCACCAGTAAATGTGTTGTGTGTGATTTGTCCCTTGACTGTGATAATTTGGTAAGGGTACGTGAGTCCTGTGGTTGCTCTGTGTATTGTAGCTCTGTGGTGTGTTGAGTTTGGCCGTATGGTCAAGTTGCAAAGTTGTGCTCTTTGTTGTCGTTCTGTGAGACTTGTCATGGTAATGTTTGACATGGTGTAGTTTATGTCGGGTTATTCTTGTGAGTATGTGATGTGAATAAGTTGATTCACGGACCCCCGTGCTTGTGGTTAGAATGTTATGATTGGGTTGTAGACCCCGTATATTGTTATCGGAATCGTATTTTGAAATAAATGATTTTTGGGCTGTGTCCCTAAGTGTTTCGAAAGGCTTGAAAATTCTTAAACCCCAAATGCTTTCAAAACTCCCGAGATCGTAAAATGTTTTGTAAGATATAAAATGGTTTTATTCCTATCTTTCATAATTCAAACTGTTTTGATCAAGCGAATTATCTTGGGAAGTATATTCACGATTTCTATGTTCTTGGAGTATGATATGTATGGCTCGTCTTTGTATTTATACTTGCACTAGCAAAACTGTGGAGTTTGCTAACCCCGAGTATTCGGGGTGGATGTCTGTTTGCATCCGGTACTTGCAAAGTTCTTTGGGAGCAATTCACAGGATCGTTACGAATAATGATGGAAGACGGCAATACTAATCACATGAAGACCGGTGTTGGGTATTTGGTGATGTCTGGTTTTTTTTCCTTCCATTGTGTTTATTTTCCCCTATGTGGGAACGTTGATTTATGTTAACCCCCACGTGGGTATGAGCTACGAGAAAGAGTAATGTATGGTTGATGTGTAGGTTGTGGTAAAAGACCAAATCGGTCTAATGGTCTGTTAATTACCCATGTCGGTATGTATTGTGTTGTTGTGTTTTCTGTATTTAGCCTGGTAGATCCTCACGGAGAGGGTCTGCGGCGCTGTAATATTCCCGAACGGTTTGGGGGTGTTACAGTGAGTCCTGCCATGGATAAGAGGGATAAAACCCCACAGACCTCCCCTTCTAGCTCCTGCAGCTCGCCGCCATCCTCCTCTTCCAACCCTTCTATTTCTACTAGCTCAGTTCCTGGCATACCATCCTCTCCAACCAACATAACCCTCAGCTGTTTGCTCGGAGATTCGTGTAGCGGGTGGTAGGGCTGCCGACATCGGAAACACAGCTGCTTGGTTCGTAGATCGTTGAACTCCTGCGGAGACAACCGTCTCATTTGGGCCCGACCGTGCGGCCCGTTCGGTCGTGCTAATTGACCTTTCAGAACTGCGGCCTCGCGATCTGACGGCTTGAATGGCGGGTTTCCGAACGATCTGACTGGATTGGCCGGTCGAAACCCCACGGTATTCGTCCGCGGATTCGAGTATGCTCCGCGCTCTGGGCTCCCTCCCTTGTCATATAATAACTTCGCCTCAATATTTCGCGCCATTTGCATGGCTACCTCCAAATCATGTGGGTCCCAAACCCGCAGATTCACTCGGATTGATTCACTCAGCCCGTTTATAAAGTACCCGAGGTAATGATCCTCCTGTAAACCCGGCACTTGATTAGCCAATTGGATGAACTCATCGACATAGGCGTCAACCGAACCCAGTTGTTTTATTGCAGCCAGCCGTTCGTACGGGTTGCCCTTGTACCTTACATCAAAACGTCGGACTAATGCTTGACAGAACTCAGCCCATGTAAAATTCCCCGCCGCGAACGAAGCCAACGGAACCACCCGAGGCTGTACCCTCCATCGCTACTAAAGCCATCGTGTCCGTAGCCCTTCCGGCGTCTCGTGAATATCGAATTCTCATTGTAGCGGGCTATCCATCCATTCGGGTCGGTTCGTCAAAAACAGGCGATGCAGGAATCTGCGCCCGCCGCACCGCTGTCGCCTTTTCCTTCTCCTTGCGATCGGTCGTCGGCCCTCCTAGTATAAGCCGATTCCCACTCCCGGTAGCCGCTGCCGCCGCGAGGGCGGCCGAATTTCAGCCTTAGTGTCTGCCCCGCACGAACGTCTCCAGATCGCCGCGGAGTTGGTGCTGCTCCTCAATCATCACGCCGATTGCCGCCTCTACCTCGGAAAGCCTCGAATCGTTTCTTGTCATGATCCCGTCTGTGAAGATCCGGCAGGTCGGACCAAATTGGTACGATGGGATTTGTTAGAACAGAATTGAATAACTTGACAAGGAAAAACCCTTCTTGTCCCAAGCTTAAAGCTCGATAATAATTTTCAGTAATACCTCTTCACTTTGATAACAACCCTTATATACTAATTTATACCCTAGACCTTTCCTTACTAGGACTCTTTATTTAATTACTACCTTTCCTTACAAGGACTCTATCCTTAGAAGGACTCTATCCTTACAAGGACTCTTTATTTAATTACTAATTACTTGGCAAATAATAATAAAGATAAAATAATAGTTACTCCTAATTTATCTGCTTCCCATGGCCGGATCTGCTTATCTCAACCTGCTGCCCCGATTTGACCCACGACCGCCCCACTCTCATTTTTATGTCTTCACGTGTAGACTCTCAACAGAACTCTCTCGGGCTCTTCTTCCACATGCGGCATAACAAAATCCCGTCGTACCAAGCTTAAAGCTCGATAATAATTTTCAGTAATACCTCTTCACTTTGATAACAACCCTTATATACTAATTCATACCCTAGACCTTTCCTTACCAGGACTCTTTATTTAATTACTACCCTTCCTTACAAGGACTCTATCCTTACAAGGACTCTATCCTTACAAGGACTCTATCCTTACAAGGACTCTTTATTTAATTACTAATTACTTGGCAAATAATAATAAAGATAAAATAATAATTACTCCTAATTTATCTGCTGCCCGTGGCCGGATCTGCTTATCTCAACCCGCTGCCTCGATTTGACCCACGGCCGCCCCGCTCTCCTTTTTATGTCTTCGCGTGTAGACTCTCAACGGAACTCTCTCGGGCTCTTCTTCCACATGCGGCATAACATACACACTCATATATCGAGGTAAAACTTTATAAGATTCAACTCAATCACCAAAAAGATCTACAATTGCCTTCTGCTTTGCTTTCCAAGCTTTCGTTTTTGATATTTCATAGTTAAATGGAACAAAATCAATGCTTAAATATCTTTAAGTGTGATTGAGAGTTGAGCCTTCACTATGTAACACCCCGATATATTCGGAATAATTACAGTGCCGTAAATCCTTTATATAAGAATTTACCAGGCTAAATTTGAGAAACACAGAAAATACTACTAAAGTGTCATTGAGGATAAAATTCAAAACCAGTTCAACAATGAGTTCATTATTACAATCATTCCAAACACCAATAAAATACGCGTACTCGAGTACTGAAAAATAATGGGAAAATAAGACAACATCAAATTACATCACTGCGTCACTTTATCGTCATGTCGGTACTGTGGTTGCTTCCCTGCTCCTCAGCTACCTGAACATCAAAACAAATGTCCACCCCTGAAGGGGTTAACAAAATGATGCTAGTTCAAGTATGATAAATACATGAATCAACAATGCATCATAAAACATACAAACGGACTTCCATCACCGGAATCCAACGATGCGAATCCTCACGATTCCATCAACACAATACAGGGTAATCCAATGATCCAGCGCCCTCAGTATAGATCCCCATGATGATCCCGTCGGACCAACGCATGGTGGAAAACCCGTCCAACGATCCAGCACTCTCAGCATAGATCCCCATGATGATCCCGTCGGACCAACGCATGGTGGACATCCGATCCAGCGCCCTCAGCATAGATCGTCATGATCCCCTCAGATCATTTACAACATAAACAGTACAATTATGAATGCACATATGCAAATCAATATGTCATCGACGTGAACAACCAAGGAATCAATAACAAATATCATGACAACTCAAGGAAATTAATCTCATGTTCAACAACATGAATAAATCTTATGCATGACCAACATTCCAATATTAACAAGTTTAAAATACGATACTTGCCTCAAAGATGGCAAGAATTAAATACTCCCACGAATGTCACTCGTCCGAAGGTCGCCGCCCCTCGATCAATCACCTTGTACGAGGGAATAACAAGGGATTCAATAAACCTCCCGAAACCAACGCACGAGTACCGAACGCCTTAAGTTATAATCTAGTCATTAATATCGGACAATCGGTTCTCGGTTCTATTTTCCGACGAGTACTAAGTTTGGAAAAAGACATGCGAATTCAAGAGATCGTAATGGAACACAAAATCGGTGTCTACAATTCCAAAGACCTTCATCATATCATTATATCCATGTTCCATACTTAATTCCGATTATTAACTCGAAGGCTAGGTTCGGTAGGTTAATTCGTCTCTACGATTCTTTTTCTTCCACGGGTAATTCTTCTTATCAAATTCTTCATTCAAAATGATTGTTCCAATTATCCTTTCATGGTTCTAATCATCCAAGAAGATTAACAATGAGTTCATCAAAGGCAAGAATTATAATCAAACACACTCTACGTTTAACTTCACGAATTCATCTTACACAGGGGTAATCCTCAACACTTTGTTCATAAAAAGAGTGTTACGAAAGGATCAACAAGGTGTGTTCATCTCAGAAAATTCCATCCTTAAGGTTGGTAAAGATTATGGCTCAACTATAATAATGGAAACCTTAATTCAACCAATACAATCCTTCTATACATGGTATTGGATTCACTACGATGAAACAAGCTCAAAAATCTCTGGGAAAAACTCATAATATAACTAAGAACAAAATCCTCATCTTGGTGTAGAGTTAACATACCTTAAAGAGATGTAAGAACAATGAAAATCTTGAATAAACTCTTCACCGGAAGCTTGATCACCAATCCACACGGTCTAAGCTCCCCAAAATCGGATGTAGATGATGATATGAGGGATATAAGGTGAGGGATAATCTCAAGAACACAAAAATCGGCCAAGGTAAGAGATGGAAATGAAATGGGGGTCGAGTACTATAAATAGATTTTAAACCATTACGTACGTTAACCAAAGTCAATTACGTACGTAACATTGTTAGCGTACGCTATACTCGAACATTAGCGTGCGTTAACGCTTGGCCAGAGCTCACTGGACTATTTCTGGCATAGGCTTACGTACGTTAGACTACAGGCGTTACGTATGTAACATATAGAACCTTAGCCTACGTTAAAATCTCTCCTAGCGTACGTTAAGCCGTTGACTTGCATAGCTGGAAAACCGTCCAGGTTCATGCTGGCGATCTCCACGAATCTTCATCCGGTCCCCACACGCCGACCCTTGTCGGATCTTGTGTTGACTGAGCTTGCGTACATTAAGCTCAACATATAACGTACGTTATACAGCATACTTAGCGTACGTTATGCGTAATCCGTAGCGTACGTAAACACGTGCAGAACCATGCATGCAAAATGTTGTAGATATAAAAATGTAAGGGTATGAATACGGGAAACCAATCTACGATTAATAACATCACGAAGTTGAATAATACAAGATCGAATACAAGATAAATACACCATTATTATCCGGGCATTACATACTACCCCTCTAAAAAGAAGTTTCGGCCTGAAACTTAAAACGAAAATAATTCTGGGTATCTCGACTTCATACTGTCCTCCGTCTCTCAAGTTGCTTCTTCGACTCCATGTCGAGACCACTGAACTTTTACCATGGAGATCGGTTTATTCCTTAACTGTTTGACTCGACTCTCGAGTATCTTGATTGGCTTTTCTTCGAACGAGCCATCATTATCCATTTCAATCTCGCCAAAATCAATGATATGACTGGGACCCAATACATATTTCCGTAATTAGGATACGTGGAATACACTACGAACGTGACTCATCGATGGCGGTAAGGCCAACCTGTACGCCAACTCCCCAACTCTTTCCAGGATCTCGAATGGTCCGATGTATCTCGGACTCAGCTTTCCCTTCCTTCCAAAATGGAAGATTCCCCGGGTAGGAGAAACCTTCAATAGTACATGGTCCCCAGTTTCAAATTCCAGCGAGCAACGGCGCACATCAGCATAATACTTTTGTCGACTCTGGGCAGTCAACAGCCTTTCACGAATCAGAGCTATCTTCTCTTGAGTCTGAACTATCAATTCCAGTTCCGTCCCGATCAAGTCAGAAAAGTCATCACAAAACAAGGGTGATCTGCATCTCCTTTCGTACAATGCTTCAAACGGTGCCATCTTAATGGAAGCATGCCAACTATTTTTATAGGTGAATTCAATCAACGGCAGATGAATCTCCCAATCGGTTGACCAATCTAAGGCACAAGCTCTAAGCATATCCTCTATTGTCTGTATAGTTCTTTTGGACTGACCGTCCGTCTGAGGATGATAAGACGTGCTAAAGTTCAGCTCGGTTCCAAAAGCCCTGTGAACTGCCTTCCAAAAGTGCGATACGAAGCGACCATCTCAATCCGAAATAATGGTCTTCGGCGTTCCATGCAATCGGACTATCTCTGTAATAAACACTCGTGCTAATTTCTCGGGTTCCCAAGTGTCTTTAATACCCAGGAAATGAGCCGACTTGGTTAGTCGATCAACTATCACCCAAATCATGTTCATTCCCGTCTTGGTCCGTGGCATATTGGTGATGAAGTCCATCGATATATCCTCCTACTTCCACTCAGGGATCGAAAGTGGCTTCAAGATTCCGGCAGGTCTCTGATGTTCAATCTTAACCTGCTGACAGGTTAAAAACTTCGAAACGTATTCTGCTACGTCCTTCTTCATATTTCCCCACCAGAAATTTTGTTTTAGATCCTTATACATCTTACTGGTGCCTGGGTGAATAGAATAGGGCGCACTGTGAGCTTCTTTTAGAATTGTCTGTCTCAAAGCATCCTCATCGGGAATGCAAAGTCGATTCTGAAATCTTAGAACTCCATCGTCTTGTATCAGGAATCCTGGGGCCTTCCCTTTCTTTACTTCATCGCATAACCGAAGAATCAGAGAATCATTCAACTGCTTAGATTTGTTTTCCTCGACTAATGACGAAGTTAGTTCTATCACGTATAGTTGCCCTTGGACTCCTTGTGACCATACTTCAATACCTTCGCGGATCAATTCTTGTTGAATGCTGGTTTGGGATGTGAGCATTTCCAACACTCGAAGAGAAACAGGTTTGCAGCTCAGTGCATCAGCTACCACGTTTGCTTTGCCTGGATGATAGAGAATCTCCAGATCGTAATCCTTGATTAATTCCAGCCACCTTCTTTGCCTCATATTTAATTCCTTCTGATTGAAAATATACTTGAGGCTCTTATGATTTGTGAAGATCTGATAATAAGCGTCGTACAAGTAATGTCGCCAAATTTTTAGAGCAAAGACTACAGCTGCTAACTCCAGATCATGAGTCGGGTAATTAACTTCGTATGGTTTCAACTGTCGAGAGGCATAGCCAATCACCCTATCCTTTTGCATCAATACGCATCCCAGACCCTGATTTGAAGCGTCGCTGTATACCATGAATCCATCAGTTCCATCTGGTAACGCTAGTATAGGCGCTGTCGTCAGTCTTCTCTTAAGTTCATCAAAACCCGCCTGGCATTTCTCATTCCACACGAATTTTTGAGTCTTCTGTAACAGCTGAGTAAGTGGACGAGTGATTTTGGAAAATCCTTCTACAAAACGGCGATAATATCCAGCAAGTCCCAAGAAACTCCGGACTTCTTTCACATTATTAGGAGATTCCCACTCCAAGATTGCCTCGACTTTCTTCGGGTCTACCTGTACTCCATTAGCTGATATCACATGCCCAAGGAAGGTCACTTCCTTAAGCCAGAATTCACATTTAGAAAGTTTCGCATAAAGCTGTTCATTCCACAAGGTGCTCAAAATAATACGCAAATGCTCAACATGCTCCTCTATGTCTTTCGAATAGATCAAGATGTCATCGATGAAGGCTACCACAAATTTATCCAAGTATTCTAAGAATACCCGATTCATAAATTGCATAAATACCGCAGGAGCATTGGTGAGTCCGAATGGCATCACCACGAATTCATAGTGCCCGTACCGGGATATGAAAGCAGATTTTGGTATATCTGATTCCTTAATTCTCAACTGATGGTATCCTGATCGCAAGTCAATCTTCGAGAATACCCTTGCCCCTTACAGTTGATCAAATAAGTCGTCGATCCGAGGTATATGATACTTGTTCTTGATCATCACCTTGTTTAGCTCCCTGTAATCAATACATAATCGGAGGGATCCATCCTTCTTCCGGACAAAGAGAATGGGTGCTCCCCAAGGAGAGACGCTGGGTTGAATGTAACCCTTCTGCAATAATTCCTCAAGCTGCTTCTTTAATTCATACATCTCGATTGGCGCCATATGGTATGGTGCCCTGGAAATAGATGCGGCTCCAGGCTCTAATTCGATATTGAACTCTACTTCTCTCCACGGAGGTAACCCGGGTAGTTCTTCAGGGAATATGTATGAGAATTCATTTACCACTGGAATAAATGCGAGCTCTACTCCTTCTTCTTTCTTCATGGCATAACACCAAAATCTGTAACAACCCTGCTTTAGCAATTTAACTGCTTTCATGGCTTTGATCAATTTTCCTGATCTTCCCGGTCTCCATCCTTTGAATAAATGTTCAGATCCATCATCAGCAATGATAGAAATGACTCTCTTTCGGTAATTCAAAATAGCTCCACAACGGTTGAGCCAATCGTCTCCGAGAATTAAATCGTCACCATGGATGTCGACTATAATAAGATTTGATGGCCGATCTCTCCCTCCTATGGACATTGGAAAATCTCTAGTTTCTAGGGTTCCCACAATTTTCTCTCCGCTTGGTAATCCCACAGCATAAGGCTCACAATCATACAAGCACGAGATTTTCAAACGATTAACACAGTTCAAATATGAAATAATACGTAGCTCCTGAATCGAATAAGACACTAACTGGTTGTAAAAGGATCTAAATCGTACCTGATGCAACATCAATGTTCTGATCGTCTGACTTCCTCATCTCGTAAATGCATGGAGGAACGGACCCAGCACTGGACGCCTCTCTTTTCCCAACATTCTGCTGCTGGAAACCACTCTGATGCGTCTGGTTCACACTTGTATCCTTCGGAACCGGTGCAGGAGTGCGAGTACCAAAAGATCTAGTCGTATTTCCACAAAACATTGTGCGATATCCTTCCTGTCCACACTCGAAGCAGGTCACAGCAGGTGCGTAACAATCACGTCGAACATGCCCTGTTTTGCCACAGTTATGACATTTCTTCGTTGCGTCTGAAGCTGTTGATGCTACCCAGAACTTATTTCCACCTCAAGAAGGATGCGGAGGTCTTCTAAATGAATGAAATGAGGACTGGCCCTTGCGGGGCCCACTACTCTTGTTCTCCGTAAAGTTGCCAGACACTTTCTACTTCTTTGCTTCAGTTGATTTCTCCACTGCCGCCTCTTTCATGTCGTAGGCCAGTGTTTTGTCCTGATACTGTCGCAAGGTGGTACATTCAAATCCGGACATATATTGCTGAATCTCCGGCTTCATCCGCATGTCGAAATGGAAAATCCTCTCCGCCTCGATCCTGACCAAGTGGCGCATATAAGTCAGCTGGTGATTAAAATCCTTAATCACGTCTGTCACAGATGCCTCTAGATTTTGTGGTGAGAAAAACTCCTGGACTCGGGCCTCTCTAACTGGGCGAGGACAATATTGCGCTTCCATCATTAGTGTGAATTCCGTCAAGTCAGCATTATGATCCTCAGGTCGAATGGCCTCCCACCAGTCGAATGCCTCCCTAGTCAGGAGATACTGGGCGATCGGAACCTTTCGGTCGTCGCGACAGTTAATCCCTGTAAAGATATTCTCTAACCCCTTCATCCAGTGATCCCAAGTAAGTGTCTCAGCAGAACCGTCAAATTTTGGAGGCTGCAATTTGACCACCTCAGTAAGCCGTTTGTCTCCCCGATTATCCTCATTATGGTGCTGTCCCATCGCCGTCTGCATGCGGTCAACTACGTGAGAAAACTAGTTTATCTGAGCAACCACCTGTTGAAGCACTCCCGGCATGTTAGGATTTGCGTTATCATTCGCTGATCCCTATTGTCCTCCAGAATGGGAATCGGTTCGACTAGCCGATAATTCTGGGGTAGACGCTGAATCCTCCTGTCTCGCATTACCATGTCCGCATCCACGACCTCCCCTCAACATACTGTAAACACAAATACTCAATATCCAGGGCAAAATTTCTAAAAGAAAGTCCGTCAATATTCAAAAAATATGAATTAAATAAAACGGTAGTATTTGAGATTAGGAGACTTACAACCACGATCCATACGACGATGCTAGCTCAGCAATGATGTTACAAACGACCCATAAATCAAATAACGTAAACAGACCCAACTAACCCGATTGCCAAGATATCCATGAATCTTAGCTCCGATACCATATTCTGTAACACCCCGATATATTCGGAATAATTACAGTGCCGTAAATCCTTTATATAAGAATTTACCAGGCTAAATTTGAAAAACACAGAAAATACTACTAAAGTGTCATTGAAGATAAAATTCAAAACCAATTCAACAATGAGTTCATTATTACAATCATTCCAAACACCAACAAAATACGCATACTCGAGTACTGAAAAATAACGGGAAAATAAGACAACATCAAATTACATCATTGCGCCACTTCATCATCATGTCGGTACTGTGGTTTCTTCCCCGCTCCTCGGCTACCTGAACATCAAAACAAATGTCCACCCACGAAGGGGTTAGAAAAACGATGCTAGTACAAGTATCATAAATACATGAATCAACAATGCATCATAAAACATACAAACGGACTTCCGTCACCGGAATCCAACGATGTGAATCCTCACGATTCCATCAACACAATACAGGGTAATCCAACGATCCAGCGCTCTCAGTATAGATCCCTATGATGATCCCGTCAGACCAACGCATGGTGGAAAACCCATCCAACGATCCAGCGCCCTCAGCATAGATCCCCATGATGATCCCTTCGGACCAACGCATGGTGGACATCCAATCCAACGCCCTTAGCATAGATCCTCATGATCCCCTCAGATCATTTACAACATAAACAGTACAATTATGCATACACATATGCAAATCAATATGTTCATCGACGTGAACAACTAAGGAATCAATAACAAATACCATGACAACTCAAGGAAATTAATCTCATGTTAAACAACATGAATAAATCATGATCAACATTCCAATATTAACAAGTTTAAAATACGATACTTGCCTCAAAGATGGCAAGAACTAAATACTCCCACGAATGTCACTCGTCCGAAGGTCACCGCCCCTCGATCGATCACCTTGTACAAGGGAATAACAAGGAATTCAATAAACCTCCCGAAACCAACGCACGAGTACCGAACGCCTTAAGTTATAATCTAGTCATTAATATCGGACAATCGGTTCTCGGTTCTATTTTTCGACGAGTACTAAGTTTGGAAAAAGACATGCGAATTCAAGAGATCGTAATGGAACACAAAATCGGTGTCTACAATTCCAAAGATCTTTATCATATCATTATATCCCATGTTCCATACTTAATTCCGATTATTAACTTGAAGGCTAGGTTCTGTTGCTACAACGATACATAACGAGATAATCACGTTCAATCTAGTTCTAGGTTAATTCGTCTATACGATTCTTGTTCTTCCGCGGGTAATTCTTCTTATCAAATTCTTCATTCAAAATGATTGTTCGAATTGTCCTTTCATGGTTCTAATCATCCAAGAAGATTAACAATGAGTTCATCAAAGGTAAGAATTATAATCGAACACACTCTACGTTCAACTTCACGAATTCATCTTACACAGGGGTAATCCTCAACACTTTGTTCATAAAAAGAGTGTTACGAAAGGATCAACAAGGTGTGTTCATCTCAGAAAATTCCATCCTTAAGGTTGGTAAAGATTATGGCTCAACTATAATAATGGAAACCTTAATTCAACAAATACAATCCTTCTATACATGGTATTGGATTCACTACGATGAAACAAGCTCAAAAATCTCTGGGAAAAACTCATAATATAACTAAGAACAAAATCCTCATCTTGGTGTAGAGTTAACATACCTTAAAGAGATGTAAGAACAATGAAAATCTTGAATAAACTCTTCACCGGAAGCTTGATCACCAATCCACACGGTCTAAGCTCCCCAAAATCAGATGTAGATGATGATATGAGGGATAATCTCAAGAACACAAAAATCGGCCAAGGTAAGAGATGGAAATGAAATGGGGGTCGAGTACTATAAATAGATTTAAAACCATTACGTACGTTAACCAAAATCAATTACGTATGTAACATTGTTAGCGTACGCTATACTAGAACATTAGCGTGCGTTAACACTTGGCCAGAGCTCAATGGACTATTTCTGGCATAGGCTTACGTACGTTAGACTACAGGCGTTATGTACGTAACATATAGGACCTTAGCGTACGTTAAAATCTCTCCTAGCGTACATTAAGCCGTTGACTTGCATAGCTGGAAAACCGTCCAGGTTCATGCTGGCGATCTCCACGAATCTTCATCCGGTCCCCACACGCCGACCCTTGTCGGATCTTGAGTTGACTGAGCTTACGTACGTTAAGCTCAACATATACCGTACGTTATACATCAGACTTAGCGTACGTTATGCGTAATCCGTAACGTACGTAAAAACGTGCAGAACCATGCATGCAAAATGTTGTAGATATAAAAATGTAAGGGTACGAATACGGGAAACCAATCTACGGTTAATAACATCACGAAGTTGAATAATACAAGGTCGAATACATGATAAATACACCATTATTATCCGGGCATTACACACTAGTGGCTTTATTTGACTGTCAACAAACTCTGAATTCAAGTGAGCATGGTCTCTATTGATGATGGGGTTAACACATGTATGCGGTCTAATATACTTCTTTATTTTGAAAAATGACGCCCCTTGAGGAACCGAGGCACATAATCTCCACGAAAAATTAGGTGCCTGCTTGAATTTAAGAAACCAACGAGTTTTACCTGAATGTGAAACCTGATACTGTTGATGCACTTTTAATGAGTACAACTTAACAGCATTTTGCAACTCGACTTTAGAAGAAAACCTCTGGCCAACACCTGATACAAATTGTTGGCGGGTAAATGAACAACCATCTATATCAAATTTCAGGTAAAGTAATCCAGCCTCTTGGATGAGTAGTTGCGTAAAAGGGCTATTAGAGATTACTTTTTGAACATTTTTCGGCTCATTATTTTTCACCGGTGTTGCTTCCAAGTAATGTAATCCGCACTTTCTATTTTTAGTAATTTCTATTTTTGGTGTATTTATATTTTAGACGACTCGCTTGTAATTATTTTGGTATTCTGAAACTATTTTGTTCTGCATTCTTGGCCATCCAGACGAGTTTCGGAGTTGTTTTACGAGATTATGCATATTGTGTAACTTTTCGCGTTTAGGCTCGATTCTCGTAAATCTTGTTCGGAACTGGCGTTTCGTTGTTTCTAAGAGTACATTTAATATAACTGGACCTGTTATGAGTTTGGGGATAGCTGTCCGACTCGAGTCATTATTTTTAGGAGTTTGGTTGTTTTGTATTCCATAATTTTGGGCATTGTTATTGGAATTGCTTTCCCACGCTATCATATGGTTGGAATCATGTGTTTGATTGGAGCGTGAGCTTGTATGTTGTTGTTCCTTATTAGCGTTTCATTGTTCGTTGGTAACTATCGAGTTTTGTATCTTCCGAGACATGTACGTTCTGACCGGACTTCACAACTGTATTACTGTGTCAGAACAGTTAGCACACGCTAACCTTATTCCTAGCGCGCGCTAACATAACGTTCGTAGCACACGCTAATATCATCAGTAGTGCGCGCTAACTAGACTGGACAGAAGGGTTCTGGGTTCTAGAATGAGTCAATTAGTGCATGTTAATATTCCCATTGTGTATGCTAATGAGATTGGATAGAACATTATGGAGTTGGGAAGAAAGTTCAGGGATTTTGGACCAAACCAGGTAGCGCATGCTAATACAAACATTAGTGCACACCAACACAAACATTAGTGCATGCTAACGGGACGGACAAAAGCTTATGGGCTGCATTTTATCCAGATTAGCATACGTTAAGCCTTCCCTTAGCGCACGCTAAGCCCTCTGAGTATAAATAGGACAGCAGGGTTAATTTTCGTCATTTTTCACTCTCATCTCTTTCTTCCGAAAATTTTAGCGATCTTGTATGATTTTGAGGATATATTTCGGTCTGATATCATCACCCAGCAGCATTTTCGAGTTCCTAACACGGATTTATCAACATTATAATATCTTCCACCGTTCTAATCGAGGTAATATTGCTAGAGCCATAGTTTTTGGGGATTTTTGAGTTTTGTTAGGATTTCATCCGTCTTGTCTGCTTTAGCCTAGATTTGTGTTAGATTATGATTGTGTAATCGTGAATCCTCGATTTCCTTGATGTTTTATGAACTGATTTCCGTGATTTCCACGTTAGATGATTATGATCGGTTATGTCCCCGTAGTGTCCGATGAATTGTTCCAAAGGGTAGAACTTAGGGTGATTCTTTATGTTCAGTAGTATTGTAGTTGATTAAGTATCATTGTGTGCTAGGAACAAAACTTTGGAGTGAGTTTGATCAAGCCCTCTCCGCACCGTTTCTTCACGTCGTAATAACCAAGGCAAGTACATGGATTACATTATGTTAGGTATGTTATGAATTCAACATGAATGATGCTTGTGAAAAACGTGTGTGTTCTTGTTCTTCCACTTGGGAACGGTTCGATGGAACCTCTGGGGGACGATACTAATGGGTATAGCAGCGAAAGTGGTTTCCCACTTGGAAATAGTTCGATGGGACCTCTGGGGTTGGTACTAATGGGTACGGCCGCGAGTTACCAAGTGTGATTCTCGTGATGATGATATGTGATGACATCACTTTCATGATAATGATGTTTAATGACAATGTGGTATTCCGGTATATTGTTTTCTCAAATGCTTTATAAATATGATAATAGTGTTGAATTGTATTGTATATAACTATGTAATTGTATACTTGCACTAGCCATTCAAATGCTAACCCCTTAATGGGGAAATGCGTTTCATGCATTTCAGGTATTGGACGACCCGAGGAGCCAGCACGGGAGACACATGCAAAGGATGGTCAAGCATGATGTTATGAGGCTCGAGTCTGGGGTGTTTATTTTATTTTGCTCATGTTGTCTGTCGGAGTCGGTTGAGAAATCATTCTTGTTTTAAAGTTATTTTTTGAAGTCCCCTGCGTGGGAAATAGATTTATTTTAGACTTTGTTCTACTGTGTTCAAATCAAAATATTTTAGCCGAGGACATGGCCTTATTTGCATTATTAAATATTGCATCTTTAAGATATTATTGTGAAGTTGCATGTGTTAGGAATATGCCCTCGAATGCCACTCAGAGGATGTTAGAGTGAGGGTATTGTACTTGTTATTATGTAAATCATTATCAGAAGGCAATTATATGTTTTCGTATTTACTGGTAGTCACTGGCATTCCTGACTCGTAAATATATATATATATATATATATATATATATATATATATATATATATATATATATATATATATATATATATATATATATATAGAAACTAGTCCGTGTATTTGAGAGCAAACCATTCCACTCCTTATTGGATAAGAAGATCGGCACTAGAAAGGTTTATGGCTCAAATACTTAATCATTCGCAAGTCGATGTAACTTGACTGGGCGTTAAGTTTATGTGAAGACTTATATGGCGTGTGTTGTTACCCAAAATCGAAAGGGATTGCTGGAATAGATGAGTAACAAACAAATGCGAGAGCACATCCATGGGGAAGAAAATAACACAAGATTTGCCGGGTTTGTTAGGCCCGGGCTTGAATGCTCTCGCGAGATATTATTAATAAGAATACGTTGGAGTACAAATATTAATGTAAGAGTACAATTACAATGAGTTTAAAAGACCCTAGTTATCTAGCTCTTGACTGTTGGTGATTGCCGGAAGAACCAGAGTTGAAGCTCTGTGAGTTCTTGTTTCCATTTCTGTCGACCGTCTTATAGTTAAGAGGTTTCGAGAGTGAGAGGTAGAAGGATGTCCGAAGTTTTATAACGTAGCCAAGATAGAGAAGCCAACCCTTTTTCGAAAGTTGGGCGTCCTCTATTTATAGGAGTTGGGATGCCTTAATCCTGACGGGCGATCGCCTTTCTTGTATTATAATAAGGGGGCGATCGTCTTTAGCACATGGGTTGCCTTAAAGTCCGCGGCTGCTGCTGGTAGCCGGTTGTGCGAGCGAGCCAATGAGAAGTCTGCACGCGTCCTGAGTCGCTGTCTCGGGAGGTCCCACCTAGGACCTTTCGACGGGAATGTCGATAGGTGGGACTGTCCTTGTCGTGGACAGCTATTGATGGGCTGGAGTCAAAGATCCATGTTCTGCGGTGGCATTCACGGATCTGCACGTGGGTCTACACTCCGAGGTCCGGTCTTTGCAGACTTGGCGGATGTTGGCTTCACGTGGCATGAGGCGGTCGTCCATGATCGGGCACTTTGGACGATCGCTAGTTTCTGGGAGGCGATCGCCTTGGCAGTCGATCGCTCGACGCTGTGTCCTGTTCTGGGTCCTTCGATCGGCAAGTCTGCCTTGGTTTATTTGACTCTGGTTCGGTCGCCCAGTAATTTTCCGATCGCCTATAGAGGTGTATAAATCTCGACACAACAATTGCCCCTTAGCTTGCTCCGATGTTGAAGACATGGGGTGAGGTGGTTCCACTGGTGATCGTTTAGGATAATGACGGGCGACCCAATCGTTTGGCGAGCTATCTTCGGTCTTGTCCTGTGCACGGTCGCGGAGTTCGATGGACCGACCTCCATGACTGTGTCTTGTGCGCGAGGGACATTCCACCTGTAGGTTTGTCTCGCGACTCACTTTATTGTGAGGGTCCTCCGTTAGGCTGCGCCCGCCTCGTATTTAAACGAAGGGCGAGCGGTCTTGGTCTGGAGGATTCATTGCACGGGGCGTCGTCGAATTAATGGACTCCACGTCCGCAGCTTGTTAGCACTTTTCTACCTCGGATCGTCATGTTAGATGGCAATCCTCGACGGTATACGTTATGACGGGGGTAGGGACGCGTCGCATTGCCCGGGTCCGCCATGTTAGATGATGAACCTTTGAGGGCGAGCGAGCATGTCTACAGATTTGTTTGGAGGGTCCTTCGGCTACGCCCGCCTCGTATTTAAACGAAGGGCGAGCGATCGCAGCCCAAAGGAACCTTGCATGGACGAAGCTGTCAGTTCCATCGACCTCCAGGACCATGGCTGCACTCTTCTAACTTGGATCGTCATGTTAGATGGTGATCCTTGACGGTATACGTTGTGATGGGGGAGGCAATCTTGTACTTAGGTCCACCATGTTAGATGATGGACTTTAGATGGAGAGCGAGTCCTCCATTTTTTGAGATGTTGCTTTGGGCAGTGGCCTTTCGTTTGACATGGTGGAAATTGGGGAAAGACCTCCGAAGTTTCCACCTCTTGATTGAAGCATAAAGATCTGGACGCCAGGGTTGATCGGGATGATCGACTCGTATGAATCCTCTGGCTCGCCGTGTTTGATTCTGGCGATCGGATTGGGAGACTGGTGATCGTCGTCATGATGCCGATCGCGGCATTTGCTCCTTTCCGCCCGGGGCTCTGGCTAAGTTACTAGACTGTCCAGCTTGCCCTCCTCGAACAATCTCCAGAGTTGCCTGAGGAGGTCGCGGCATTGATCGGTGTTGTGGCCGGGACTCTTGTGGTAAGCACAAAATTTATTGCGGTCCAGATGATCGTGGTCCCTTACCGTCTTTGGCTTGCTTAGCCGCTCACGCCCCTGGATGGCGTAGAAAATGTGAGCTGGAGATAGATTGAGGTTGTGGTAGAGATGGGCTTCCACATCCTCGAAGGTTCTGAAATCACTGGGTGGTTTGTCGGACGCCTTGTTGGACTTGACGATCGCCGTCTCGCCTCGTCTTGGCGAAGGGCGAGCAACCTCCGCCTGGCCAAAAAGTCTGCGGCCTTAGCGCGGAAGATCGCGTAGGTCGGGGGGATGTCCTTCGTAAGGGGCCTAAACATGGACGAAAGACCACTGAATCCCCCTTGGACCGAGTAAAGGGCGATCTCGTCGCTTACGGGCTTGCCGTTGAGGATTATCTAATCCACCCGGTCGATGTAGTCTTCATCGGACTCCTCTTCCCCTTGCCTGATTTTCATCATGCGGTGGGTACCTTCTGGTCGAGCGACCTTGGCGGCGAAGCACGATGTGAAGTCGCTCGCTAGTTGTTCAAAGGAACTGATGGATCACGGTGGCAATGAGGTGTACCACCTATGGACCAGGTCGTCCAAAGTTAGCGGGAACATTCAACCTCTGGTCGCGCCTGATGCCCCGCATCCGGTCATGTAGATCCGGAACTTGCTCAGGTGAGTCTCGGGGTCCGATCTCCCTTCATACAAAGGTGTTTGGGGAGGAGCGATCCTTGGTTGCACGGGAGCAAGCTCGATGTGGACTGCGAGTGGCTCGGTCGGTCGGATGATCTTTCCACTAGCGCTTGCCCCAGTTTCCAAGAGCACTTTCATCTCGTCGAGCTGTCGTTGCATAGCGGCCATCGCCGTGGTCTGGCTGCTCACGGCTAGGCGCTCGGACGGAAACCGAGGCAATCAAGTACTGATCCCCTGGATCCGCTGCCGATAATGCCCTCACCGCATGGCTCGACTCTTTGGCGGACGGGGGGCAGACGACTGATCTGTATTTGGTTTGGAGTTGGGTAGGCCGAACTCCTGGTGATGGACTCGGATTCCGTCGTCTCATGGTTGGGGCCAGAATGCCCCGGTATCCATGATGGATCGCTTCCTAATCGGCTGAAGATGGAACTGTCCCGCCTCGCGAGAGCCTTTTCTCGCTAATCGGGGCTTCCTGACGATCGCTCGACCAGTAACCCCTTGAGCTTCCGTTTGCTCACGCGGCGGATGGCCAAGGGGGTTATAGCGGGCGCTGCGCATGCTCTCCGTCGCTCCTTTAGGATGGCCATAGCCTCCTCGATCTGTTCCAAAGTTTGGAACTGGTCGAGCGAAAGGCTGGGGCCATCCTCAAAGTGGGATCGAGAGTCTCTCGTCGCCGCGACTACCCTCTGTCGTAGGCTGGGGCTCGGATTGAGCCGGAATATGATGTCCGGCGGTTCGGAGAGTAGCTCTCTTCACTGTGGTGGCAGACACCATTATTCTGAAGGTTTTTCTTTAAAGAACAGTGAGTGTTTCTTCAAGTATATGCCCCGGAGAATAATGAATGTTCTTCGAGACGGTAGGAATAAAAATGAAGGTTAAGATCCCCTTCTTCTAGCGCCAATTGTTGTTACCAAAAATCGAAAGGGATTGCTGGAATGGATGAGTAACAAACAAATGCGAGAGCACGTGCGTGGGGAAGAAAATAACACAAGATTTACCGGGTTTGTTAGGCCCGGGCTTGAATGCTCTTGCGAGATATTATTAATAAGAATACGTTGGAGTACAAATATTAATGTAAGAGTACAACTACAATGAATGTAAAAGAGCCTAGTTATCTAGCTCTTGAGTGTTGGTGATTGCCGAAAGAACCAGAGTTGAAGCTCTGTGAGTTCTTATTTCCGTTTCTGCCGATCGTCTTATGGTTAAGAGGTTTCGAGAGTGAGAGGTAGAAGGATGTCCGAAGTTTTATAATGTATCCAAGAGAGAGAAGCCAACCCTTTTCCGAAAGTTGGGCGTCCTCTATTTATAGGAGTTGGGATGCCTTAATCCTGACGGGCGATCGCCTTTCTTGTATTATAATAAGGGGGCGATCGTCTTTTAGCACATGGGCTAGTTGCCTTAAAGTCCGCGGCTGCTGCTGATAGCCAGCTGTGCGAGCCAATGAGAACATTGCACGCGTCCTCAGTCGCTGTCTCGGAAGGTCCCACCTAGGACCTTTCGGCGGGCATGTCGGTAGGTGGGACTGTCCTTGTCGTGGACAGCTGTTGATGGGCTGGAGTCAAGGATCCATGTTCTGCGGGACCATTCGCGGATCTGAAAGTGGGTCTGCGCTCCGAGGTCCGGTCTTTGCAGACTTGGCGGATGTTGGCTTCACGTGGCATGAGGCGGTCGTCCATGATCGGGCACTTTGGACGATCGCTAGTTGCCGGGAGGCGATCGCCTTGGCAGTTGATCACTCGGCGTTGGGTCCTATTCTGGGTCCTTCGATCGGCAAGTCTTCCTTGGTCTATTTGACTCTGGTTCGGTCGCCCGGTATTTTGCCGATCGCCTGTTGAGGTGTATAAATCTCGATACAACAACGTGTTCTTTGACTTGGAGAGTGTCTGTCGATCACTAATGGTTAATGGGAGCATATGTTATAGGTATGCTAATGAGATTAGTATACTCGAACCGACTCACCCTCGATTCATCACACGGATTTCACTCTGGGACAATCAATAACAGAATCGAAAGGTTGTGATAAATATTCGTGAACCTTCGACTTGAGGATTTAGTAGGGATGTGCTTGTGACGTTAAGATTTTCATTAGAGTAGTTCGACCTAGAAAACTGGAAGGTGGGGGTCAACCTCGATGTGCATCTTGATGGGCAAGTAGCAGATTCTATTAAATACCAAGATATGATTCTTTCTCCTGTTAGTGAACGGGTATATGTCCTATGCGGTTATTGACAATTGAGATCATAAGTCTTTGGCCAAAGTATTAGAGCTAGTTGTATTGGATACACGAGAGCTCAGTGATCTCGATTTGCATCAACTCATGCATAACATCAAGTACAGATAAGGTTTGACTGATCGTGACCCTATAAGTTGATCGGGACATTTGAAAGAAGGGTTTATACGCCATCGGTATTCACGACAGAATGGTTCTTGAATGATCCTTATCATTCGTTCTCATTAAGGTTACAGTGTAAGCTGCAAGGCTGGCTTGGTAGTGCTCTAACTCTTTGGTTTCTCCTATTACTTACTGAGACGAACCTACCGAGTCGCGCATTAGGGAGAAGACGGATTAATTTGAGCTTATTCTCTCTTGATTAAATTTTAGATATTAGATGTCTAATTTAATTTACTGGATAAATTATATCAGTTCGGTGAATTAAATAAATTACTGGGTAATTAATTTAATTCATAAATATTATTTCTTGGAGAAATAATATTTGAATATAATTAATTAATTAGATTAATTAATTATATTTGAAACGTACCAAGGTATATTTTAGGCACCAGTGCATGTCTTGATTGAATGGTTAATTATTTTGGAATCATTTATTGTTATAATCATAGTATATATTCGATTGTTTATTGTAGTTATATTTTTCGTAAATCTATATCTAAATATCAATCTTTATTTTCTTGGAAATATAATTTGTATTGAAGATATGAAAGTCGAAAAAATATTGATATTGGATACCCGGACGATAATCAAGCCCCGAATTGCCGTTGGACGGCCCGGGAAATGGACCTAAAGGGGCTCCCGTGCGGTCCGGGACTTGGGACCACGGTTTGGCCCTGCTTCTGGCCCAGCTGTGCGGTCTGGACCCAAGGGACCGCGGTCCAGCCTGTTTGGATCGCAGTCTGAGCCCCTTCCGGACCTGTTTCGAGCTCGTTTTCTTCGTGTATTCCAGAAAATTAATCTCCCGCATTTAAATTAGATTTAATATGATTAAAATGATATATGGTATTTCATTTTATAAGGGAAGATTGATTAATTGGAATACTCATGATTGATCGAATTACTTTGAACGATTTCACATTACCGATTGTGCGAATTGATTGGATCAATACAATTTAATAGTTGATTATATATATTGGTTGAATCAATATATTTAATATGAAATCCATTTAATTAGTATTTATTGGATGAATGCTTTAGAACTGGGGTGTAGTTCATGGACCTAGTTTTGAATCGTTTGTTTTGTTCGACTGGGTTGTAAAGGACGTTTTGAGCCTATTTATTTTACTAGAAAAATTTATATAGGATGCAATTTTTCAATGTAAAATTTATATGTAATGACGAAGACCGGAGGAAGATCCGTTCGAGAAGACGAAGATTCAAGACCGAAGACATGTAATTAGATTACGATGGTTTTTGTTCTAGGAACGGTCCATGAACTGCATGTTGGTAGCAACTAGGTTGATATTTATTCATATGATATGAATGCAACAAACGCGCTTAAGTGGATTAATGTGCAAAGTGTAACATTAATCGCGTAAATTCTCCCACGAAAAAATATTAAATTTTAAAGGTTTCAAGGTTTTCCTTCCCTCCATCGAGTTTTCGAAAAATTGAAATCCAAACCGGATGTGCTATGCTTTCGAGTTATCGGGGTAGTCGTTCGTGGAGGGTCGATAAATTACCGAGAGTGCATTAGATGCCTTCGGTTGGAGCAAATTTTATCCCTAGAAACCTGTTAGGTTGCCGGATAAGATTCAATTGCGAAACTGATCAGCATCGATGGTGTAAACTTAACTAGTTCGCGAACCATAGAAACCGTATAGGTTGAGGGGACTGAACAAGGGAAAAAGAAGATCGAATCATCCATTAGATGGGTTGGTGTTGGACACCACTTTATAAATATTAATAGACCAGAAACCTATTCGATTGCCCTCTATTAAAATTTATAAAGAACTCGATCACCACTATGAAGTAAAGCGAACGAATACTTCCGGATTTCACAAGGGAGTGTGTTATTCCGATAAAAATAGTGGGAGCTGGGTTAAAAGAATATTAAAGTCCTTAATTCTAAACTCAGACCATAATTGCACAAGTCCCTAATCAATCTAGTGTACTTTATGCAGACATAAAACTCTGAAATATGACAATGAACCCACTCATTATGAGGGAGTTACGCCTTCCCAGTCATCCGCGGATTCGGCTTTGCATTCAGTGCCGAATACTCTACCTTTGAGTTTTGACGGACATCAGGTTTTATCAGTTATCCAGGGCCAACCGTCGAGCAATAACGCCGACGTAGGAGCTACTGCTATCCTTCTGCAATTTGTAGCTCAACTGGCTCAGATAGCTCAAGGTGGGCACCAAAATCCGCCCCCTACCGCGGAAGACGAAGCCAGCAAATGGCTTCAGAAGGTGACGAAGATGCACCCCCCTCGTTTTGCTGGTTCTTACTACCTGGTTTGGGAAAATTGGCTCTTTCAGTTAGGAAGAATTTTTGATACCGTGGCTTGTCCGGACGACAGTAGGGTACCTATTGCTCAATACCTCTTGATAAAGAAGCCGCATAATGGTGGGAGGCAGTAGCGCCCAGAGATCGTGTCCACTTGGGATGAGTTTAAAACCACTATGGAGGCGAAATATTGTCCGCCGCCGGTTCGGGAGCGCATGATCGTTGAGTTCTTTACAGCTATGCCGCAGGATATACCGATATCCCCAGCCATCATTACCTGTATCAGCAGTTGGGCTATGTGAGAGATCAAGTGAGAACTGAGTTAGATAAGATCCTCCGATGCGGTTCGGATTGGTTCCGCGGTTCTCGATTTCAAAAGTCCAAGCCCTACCGGAAATCAATTTTGAGAAATATAAAATCCTACATTCATTTTCTTTCTCAAAACGTAGATTCACAATTTATTATTTAATTTCAAAGAATTAAATATTTATCATTATTAAATTAGATTAAATTGAGTCAAAACTTATTTTTCTAAAACTAATTTCGAACGGTTATCAAATTTTCCATTGAGTTAAACTTATTAGTTATAAGCTAGTTCCCTAATTGCTAGTTGAATTTAATGCATCGAAATTAGATGTCAAGGTTTCTTCTTAAGCTTAAGCGTTAGAAATACATTGCAGAGTTTTCCAATCTAGCCAATTATAAATTGTCATTTATATAGTTGAGCTAATAACAAAATCTTTTACCTCTATGTTTCCCACACATCGTTTAACACATTCTTTTAGGTGTAAATCCGTTACCTAAATGTACCAAATGACATATTAATAACGGTTATTCAATAAAAACCTTTCGAATTAAAAATTGAATAGTAAAAGACCTTGATTTACTTAAGATTATGTATAATAAATCAAATGATGCTAATTTATATTAAAACAAGCTACACCTTTTCGTATGTTAGAGAGTAAGATTGTCTAACGCCTTTTTGTATATATTAGATTAAGATTGTTGACTTGATGGAGTGCGTTAACTCCCTGCGAAATGAAACAATGATTTAACAGTTTATCTTTCGATGCAACTTTATGTGATCGCTCAATTTCTAAAAAATAGAGTAATTTTCGTAGTGTTAAGAAATTTTAGATACAAAAGAATTTTACATCATAATAATAAAACAAGAGGAAATTTTATATTTACTAGACCATAATTGGAATTTTAAAACAAGGATATATAGATATATAAAAAGTTATAAAAGTATACACTTCTATAATAATAATAAATATAGTGAGAATCAATTTTTTAATACCAAACCATAAAATTGATAAGTATATATCCTCATTCATAAGAGTGTAAGTTATTGATACCATTTTGCTTAAAAAGACTAAAATGTCATACAAAAATGAGATTATGTTGACTTTCATTTTTACCTTTTAGTGATAGATTTAAGGGTATTAATGTCTTTTGGTATAAAAAACTTATACTATTATGAATGAAGATATATAACTTGTTACTTTTATGGTTTGGTATTATAAAAGATAGAACCCTATAAATATATGGATCTATTCATCTAGGATACCACTTTCATCTAGATGAGAAGGGAGAAAGAAAGGGAAGTGGAACTAAAAATAACTTTTAAAATAAGTAGGATTTATTTAATGCTTCTAGTGCAAGGTGATAATTTAAAATAAGAAAGTGCGAATCCTTTTTAGTTTTCAAAATTTTATGACAGTGTATTCTAGTTCACCAAGGTCCGCTTTAACTATATTGACAAATGACATCAATTAGTAATATTGGAGGAATGATATGCTATATATCTTCTATCTTATGTGAGTTCCTTATGTGAGCACCACTCACATTTAAGCCATATTAGCATAATTATATTTTGTTCTAGAGATTTATGTAGATTCTAATACCCAAGAAATGGTAACATCATTAATTCAACATGATATCTAGATTAATGTTCGATTTGTTCATTTTATTCACTATTTGAACAAAAGCACGATTCATAGAGAAAATATGAAATCGGGCGTTGATTTTTGTGTAATTTCTAAAACTAATGATATTAATAACCATTTGTTAGATATTACACTACCAAAAATAACACTTTAGCCGACTAGCCGGAGAACGGCCGACGGCATGGAAGTCGTCGGCTAAAGTCGCAAGTTTAGCCGACGGCTAACTTGTTGTCGGCTAAAGTAGTTTAGCCGACGACTTTACTATTGGTCGTCGGCTAAAGTCAAGTTAGTCGTCGGCTAAAGTTTTGTAGTTTAGCTAACGACTAATATACTTTAGCCGACGACATACCGTCGGCTAAACTTAACTTTATCCGACGGCAAGTATACTTTAGTCGACGATCTGCCGTCGGCTAAAGTCTTACATATTTTTTTGTGCGGAATATATCACCATCTATCACTTGAAGAGACCATTTACAACACATTCGGAAATTACAGAACAAGAAAATGAAAAACAGTAATTTTCTCTGGTTTGATCTTTCAAGAAATCATATTTGAAGGTATGTTTATTGAATTTTAATATCAGTTATAATTATATTACGCATATAATATATCTATTTGGATGATTATGAAAATGTTTTAGAATTATTAGTTCGTTTTCTCGAATATTTCTTGGTGTGTATGTGTATATATATATATATATATATATATATATATATGGATTTGATAATTTTTGTATGTTCTTGATAAATACGATGTGTAATATTGTTGTTATTTTTGTGAGATAGGATGGATAAAAGTTGGATTGGTCTGCAAAAATGGGATCCAAGGGTCATAGATGGAATGTGAGGGTTTATTCAATTTGTGAAGGAGCATGATAGTGATAGTATGATTCATTACTGTCCTTGCAATAAATATAAATGCCGCAGCGATATGTACCGTTTTACACTTGATGTCGTATGGGAGCACTTGAAAAAAATGGATTTTGGGATAAATATACATGTTGGATTTACCACGGTGAAAGATCGAATTCAATTATTCCCCATGATCACGGACAGTACAGTGGTAGCACATCCAATGACCCCACAAGAAGGTTGATTGACGACATGTTTGGTTATTACGACAGGGACGTATCGGCTGAAGGTCAAGAATACCATATAGCTGATCAAGCAGTCATCTGAACGCCTACATTAATACTCGTTAACATAATTTCTCTTGATAGATACAACAAGCTAATCCAGCTCCAACAGACTCTTCTTTATCCTGGGTGTCACATGACGGTTCTTGATAGTGTCAGAGACACTATCAGAGTCAATGTGGAGAATAAAACCTCGATTAAAGCTGTGGATGATTATTTGGAACTTACAGGGAAAATGCTCCCAGAAGGTCATCATCTTCCCAGTAATCACAGTAAAATGAGACGTATCCTAAAAGGTCTTGGGCTATCGTACATCAAGATTCACATATGCATATATGATTGTGCTTTATTTTGGGGAAAGCCTACTGAAGACCTAGAGAGATGTCTGGTATGTTACACAGAGAGGTATAAGTTCACTCCTTCTGGTAAAGAGAAAGCTATGAAGGTTCTTTGGTATTCCCCTTTGAAGGATAGATTGGAGAGGCTTTTCATGTCTCCTCACACAGCCAAGGCGATGAGATGGCACGCTGAGCCTCGGGTGACTGACGATGATATTATGATACACCCTTCTGATGGAGAGGCTTGGAAGCATATAGATAGGGAGTTTCCAGGATTTGCATCAGATGTCCGAAATGTAAGACTCGGACTTGCATCTGATGGATTAAACCCTTTTGGAAACATGAGCCTTTCGTATAGTATATGGCCGGTGGTATTGGTTTCTTACAACCTTTCTCCATGGATGTGCATAAAGAAGGAGTATAATATGTTGACTCTCTTAGTACCTGGCCCCGGGTATCCAGGAAAGTGTATTGATGTTTATTTGAGACCTTTGATAGAGGAGCTGAAGTTGTTGTGGGAGCAAGGTCATCCGATGTACGGCGCTTACTCACATGAGATGTTCTACTTACGTGCTATGTGTATCGGTACCATCAGTGATTTTCGTGCGTACGGGATGCTGTCTGGATCTGTTATTAGTGGATACAGAGGATGTCCAGTGTGCTTGAATGCTGACTGCGCAAGGTATCATTGTCCGAAGGTTATCAGAATGCGTCACCGTATATGGCTTGAGAGGACGCATGCCTGGCGTACGGATGCTGCAGCATTTGATGGGACTGAACAGGTTGGTGATCCACCACGGGAGTGGACTGGTGAGGAAATTTTGGCCGTGCTGAATGAGTATGATTTTGGGCAGTTGAGCAACCATCCTGATATAGTAGCGGCAACTCCTGAAAGACCTGACAGGTATAAGTATTGGTCCCACAAAAGTATTTTCTGGGATCTACCTTATTGGAGTAAGTTGTCGATTAGGAACTACCTAGATGTGATACATATAGAAAAAAATGTTTGTGAAAGTGTTGTCGGTACAGTGTTATGTTGGGAAGGGAAGACTAAAGATAGCCCTAAGGCACGCATTGGTTTAAAAGAAATGAACATTAGAAAACATTTATGGTTGAAGGAAGGGAAGGGGAAACACAAAATGCCGAAAGCTGCTTACACCGTTACCCCTGAGCAAAAGGCTGAGATTTTTTCGTGGATGAAGGTTGCAAGGTATCCCACAGGATATGCTGGAAATATAGGAAGGTGTGTTAACTTTAAGAAGAACAAGTTAACTAGACTGAAGAGCCATGATTGTCATATCCCCTTACAACGTTTGCTTCCTGTGTTTATTCGACCATACTTGTCCAAACAGGTGGTCGAGCCATGTGTATCGTTATCCAAGTTCTTTCAAAAGTTATGCACTAGGGAAGTAAGGAAGTCAGATCTCCGTCTCATGCAAAAAGAGATCATTTATATCTTATGCAAATTTGAGAGGATATTCCCACCGAACTTTTTTGATCTCATGCCTCACCTCATGATCCATCTCCCTCGCCAACTTTTACTAACAGGCCCGGTCCACTAGACGTGGATGTTTCTAATAGAAAGGCAATTTGGTGAGTACAAGGACTCTGTGACTAATAAGTCTGCACCAGAAGGATGTATAGCTGAAGCATATCTTGCATGGGAGTGTTTAAAATATACCAAGTTCTATTTAGGCGCGGTGGATCCCACACCCGAGCCTATGTCAACAATTCCAGTGCAATTTAATCTCTCCATCATCACCAGCGAAGTTGAAGTTCAAGGAAGATTACCTGACAGTCATTTACAACCTTACGAGCTACGAATTGCACATTAGTAGATATTACTTAACTGTCCAGAAGTTCACTATTGGAAAGACATTCACCTTTCATGTGATGCTGTGAATGGAGACATTAGATTCCACAATGGAATATTTGCTGATTATTTCGGACAATGGGTAAGTGTTTAATTACTGTTTACTTATTTTGCTTACATAATTTACTTAATCACGACATTCACCTTAATTAATATCCAGATGACGCACATACAAAGTGATGGCCACCCGATGTGGTCACGTGAGTTGATACTTCTTTTGATGAAGCCTGTTACATCTAGAGTTTATTCAATGGCGAAGGTAAATGGTGTGACATTTGTATGTATCGACAGAGATCAAAGAAGGAGGTGTCAAAATTCTTGGGTTATAATTGACGGTGGATATTACGGTGTTCTTCTCGAAGTAGTGGAACTAATTTATGGAGAAGGCTTGACAGTTTACTTGTTCAAGTGTATGTGGTTTGATACAAATCCTCAAATCGAAAGGGAGGATAATTATGGACTATTATCTGTTGATACTTCTACAAGTTGGTATGAAGGTGATCCTTTTGTTTTTGCAACATCTGCTAAACCAGTTTACTACCTCGATGACTTGGTAAAAAAAGGAGCATGGAAGATCGTAAATCATGTGGCTACGAGAAATATATATAGTGCGGCTACACTTGGACAAGCAGTCGATAAGGATGATAATGAGGCATATCAAGAGCCGGATACAACTAATATTCCACCATCCTCCACAATACTACTGAATAATGTTGTAGAAGGTCGAGTGGTTCGGCTACATGGTGAAGATCGTGGGTTCATAGAAGTAGGTACAAATGAATTACGTGCAGACTCTGATGAAGATGATGATGACGAGTTCAGACATATGCTGCCAGTTATCTACTCCGACACAGAGACAGACTCAAGTAGTGATTCTTACTACGAACCTTAGAAGGACATATCATCATTTGTAAAAGTTCCTTAAATATTTATTGTTGTGTGCCGCTCGAACGAATCGAAAAAGTGATATTATTACCTGTTTTTTTTATTTTGTTATATATTCATTGTTCCATTTATAATAAAACAAGTATAAATATACAAACTATTAATATTATATAAAAAACAAGTATAAATTTATAAAATATTATTTTATAAAAACTGTATAAATTAATATACCAATATATAATCATGTCTAAATATTTATAAGATATATTTATAACTAAATTCAGATATAAAATATTATTATATAAAAACATGTCTAAATATATAAAATATTATTATATAAAAACTATATAAATATATCGTCATATTATATATATATATTTATATATATATATATATATTTATATATATATATATATACATACATATATTTATAATTAAATTCAAATATGTAAAATATTATGTTATATGAAAGACATATATAAATATAAAACTGGGTTAAAATGTTTGAATGACAAACATGACCCAGTGGCAACATGCCATATTACTTATATAAATGGCCCGGGTTTGAACCCCGACAGCCACTGAGTCATGTTTTTTTTTCGGAATTAAGAATAGCCGACGGCGTTAGTCGTCGGCTAAAGTACATGGCCTTTAGCCGATTTATCGTCGGCTAAAGTATTAATTTTTACTTAAATTTAAATATAATCCGACCGTGACGATTCACAAGGTCGATTCAGTGCTGTCTACATTCAAAAAGGTTCGACGGATAACCCGATCGCAGTGTCGATCGACACTGGCCGAGTCGGCCGTGTTTTGGCCGACGGTCTTTGTCGGCTAAAGGCCTTAAAGTTTAGCCGACGGCACCGTTGTCGTCGGCTAAAGTATTGTTTTTTATTTTTTATTAAATATATTAACAATTAAATTTAAATATAATCCGACCGTGTCGATCGACACGATCGAGTCGTTGTGGTCTACATTCAAAAAAGTTCCTGGATGGATAACCCGACCGTGTCGATCGACATGGTCGAGTCGGGCTGGTGTTTTGGCCAATGGTGGTGTCGGCTAAAGTCCTTAACGTTTAGCCGATGACGTCATCTGTCGTCGCCTAAAGTTCCCTTATAAAAAAAACGCGACTTTCTCCCCATTTTCCCTTTCTTACCCAGAACCTCCTCTGCCCGAAAACTCCGAATCCGTTCCTCCTCCGCAAACTCCCAAGCTGACCGCCGCACCCGGACCGAAAACTCCAAAGCCGACCGCCGCACCCATCACCGAAGCCGTTCCTCCTCCACCACCGGCCCCCGACCGCCGCACCCAGCACCGAATCCGACCGCCGCCGAAGCCGTTCCTCCTCCATCGCTCCTACATAAGCCATCCGCCACTCCTCCTCCATCGGCCTCGAAGGGTAAGAATATCCAATGAACAAACTATTTGCTGCTGCTCTGAAATTTTGGAAAAAAAATTATAAGTAGGTTTTGATGTTGAATGACAGTTTTGAATTCTGATTTTGACTAAAAATGTGAGATAATTGGTATCATGAAGAATTTTATGTCTTGTTTGTACACATCTTGGATAAGGAATATTGCTCCCTGGAAGGGGGAGAGAATCTGATATCTCACTGCCTAGAACTAAGGAAGTAAAATGCAGTTATGAAACACCAGTAAAACCTGAATAACACTGAAGAGCACTCTATGAAAATAACTTACATATTAAAAATTACCTTCACAATTTGTTCCCACTGGTTTGCGGACAAGAATTTTATGTCTTGTGTTGGAATGATTATTGAATTTATTGGGATAATAGTGTTGATTATTGAGTTTATTGATTGTTGAATTTGTTGTTCTAGTGTGTATATTGGTGTGTGCGAATTTAGTTAATGTGATAGTTTTCGAATTTGTACAGGTTAAATGGATAAAATTAAGAGACTAGCATGTGGTAAGAAAAAATCGAAGACTCCGGATTTAGGAGATAGTTCCGCAGCTTCCAATCGTGCGGATACTATCGGTAAATATTTGGATCAGAGTAACGCTCGCATACGTGGACTAGTAGAGTATAGTGGACTGAAGTTTAAGGATGGGAACTTGTACCCGGCAGATGACGCACATACTATTGCGAGGCGCTTATCGTATCAGACTCCCAGATCGCGGACGACCCCCACTACTGTCGAGATGACTCAGCCTCGTATGCCTCCTATACACCGCATTCCCTCCCCTCCTACTACATCTGGGAGCGGCCAATCTACACCGAGCACGTCATCTGAGGTGCCTTCCGGTCCGCCGTCGACTCTATTTATGCCCCTTATGGTACCATCGATTCCAGGGGTCGATGAGAATGGAGTACGCTGGCTATATATCTTGGTTAACCCGATAGAGGCGTATGTGTTCCATACATGGCCTGAGAAAATGATTTGGCGGACATGTCGGATATCTAAGACGAAGTTGTACGCGTCACTTGCGGAGCTTGAGAATGAGGAGGGTCGTATCGAAGACGAACCGAAAAAGAAGAAGAAGACTCGTGGCCCATCGAAGGGTCTAGCACTTGATGTATATGTTTCAAAAAATGGCCGTCACAAGATAGAAGTAAATGAAAAGTATCGACGACCCATTTTGGCTTCGGATGCTTGTACGGCATATTGTCGTAATGTTGGGTTTGTCATACGCGATAGAGTTCCTGTACTGTGGTCTGAGTGGAAGGATGTGCCACAAAGTGTGAAGGATACATTGAACAATGCTATGTCGGTAAGTTTATCTCAATTAGAAAGCTACTTTGTGTATTTAAATTCAGAAAAAATTTAGTAATATATATTATATGCTAATTGTAGGATTGGTTTGAGGTTCCTTCTTTCCTACTACATACTTTGTGTGATAAGGTGCAAACAACCAAGTAAGTAATTTCCACAATACGTAGTTGAGTAATTACTCGAGAATTTTTTGCATTATTTTTTTTATTGTTAAAAATATGTATTTGTCAAATGCTTTAATAATTTATTTATTAATACAAAATAATTTGTAATTTAAAATTCACAACTTGTATAAATGGAAGGTAATTTGATTGATAAATTTAAACATGGTAAATATTTTAATTTACTTGTAATTATGAGTATTATAACATACACTTTTAGAATATACATAAAACATTATAATATTAATTATACATAAAAATAATAAAACTAACACATTAACATTATATAATCATACACAAACAACAAATATAAAATGACATGTAACATAATCACTAAACTTAAATCTTGACATTCAACCGCATAATAACAATGTATACACACAATGATTATTTATGAATAACATAATAAACAAATAACATTATGAATTAGAATAAAACAATAACACAAATCACAGTAAATAAATACATAAATTTATAAAATACTTTACAAATATATTTGACTAATGTTTGATTATTATTTATAAATATTTGTTATAGGTACAAATCTTGGAAAAATGAGCTACACATATTTTGGTCAGCTTGGGGTAATTCCCGTGAGGCTACTCCCGAGGAGTTCAAGTATCGGGAGTACGAGTGGAGGTGGCTATGCGCACATTTTAGCGACCCGGACTATATGGTATGTAATCGAGCTCTAAATATTGTCGTAATGCTATTGTTGTTTAAAGATATGTAACATATATGAAACTTACTTGTGGTAATTTTTCTCCTTGTTAAATGAAAATTACATGTTTCTATGTGTAGGCGAGCAGTTCAACCAACACTGTTAACCGTAAGGGTTTGACGGAGCACCACAGCTTAGGTTCGCGGTCGTTAGCGAGAGTTTCGCACGAGGCCACTTCTGATGAAAATGTGGCGAATGCCTTTGTCTACGTGACTCAGAAGGCATATCCTAACTATCCGGATAGACTTGTAAGTTGTAAATGTATCATAACCATTTTAATACTGCTATCGGTCTTTACCTCTAAACTTTATTAATATTCGGTTACTTTTTTGTTCCCACTTAATTAGGAGAGGGTGACTGAGGAGTCTGAGAGGATGTTGATAGATATGGCGAGGGAGGAGCATCCGGATTTGGACGAGACTGGTCTCGAGTTAGCACGCCGAGAGATCGATCAGGCTGATCCCTACATTAGGGCAAGGGTGTGGGCTAACATTTACTCTCCTAAAGGGAGTCATCACCGGACGCCGATGATGGGAGCTGAAGGCACCGGATTATTGAAGAATACTACAGGGTTTCAGCGCAATCAAAGAGGCGACACTTAAAAGGCCTATTTAGAGGAGCAATTGAGGATCGAGAGAGAGCTCCGAGCTGAGGAGCAAAGGAAGTCTCAAGACCAGTTCCAGAAATTCCAAGAGGAACAAAGGAAGGTTCAACAAGACATGTGTAATATCCGACAGAAATTCTTACTTACTGTTGTATTATTCGGATAATTCAATACTGTTGTAGTCTTGTTGCATTTGTGTAATGTTTATTGATGTTGGAATATATCATAAATAGACATAATAATAACGATCACTCGCACTATGATTGAAATCTCAACGTTGTATAGATAAGTACATTTTTGAGCTATTAAACCCGAGCCTAACGTACGCTAATCCTTAGGCATAACGTACGTTACTTTAAGGCCTTTACGTACGTAAAGAGGCACCTGTTACGTATGTAACTAGTGTAATCGTATCCGATCTCAACTTTCGGCGTGTGGGGCCGGACGGGATTCGAATATCTGATCTTTTGGAGGCAACCTAGTTGACCTACATTACGTACGTAATGCTTCAAGCGGTAATGTACGTAATGATGTTCATATTTCAGTCCAGCAGCCTCTGGACTTAGCTTACGTACGTAACACTTTTTGCGTAGCGTACGTAAAGCTGTTAACATACGTTATCCTCTTGTGATAACGTATGTAACGAACTGTGCTGTTATAAAAATACAGCTTGTGTCTTTCATTTTGCACGTCCAACCTCTAATTTTTCACCCATATAATCATCCCCCTTCATCCCTATATCAAAATTACCTTCTTCCATCTTGTGTTTGAGCTTTACATTTTGATTTTGGAGCTTGTTGATTAGGAGTTGGAGTAATTCTTGAAGCCTAGATTGTTTTCCTGTGGTTTTGGTGTATTGTTCTTCAATTCTGAAGGTATGTTATACGATTTAACCCTATAATCTCGTAATTATAATGATAGTGATTAAGTATACTCCACCTAGTGACGAATTAATCAAGCTAAACATGTTTATAGTTAAGCTTCCAACAAACTTAATGATGAATATGATGATTAGGGGATTTGTAATGATGTGTTCTTGGTGTTTTGAATGATGATGATCATGTTTAGTGAAACCACACTCTCCTTGCTAGACAAATAACACCATTGGAATAATAATAGTCCTTGCTTCATTGTAATGTAAATAACTTGTTGGAATAATTACCATAAAATGTTTTAAGAAACCCTTATTGATCATTAAAAGAATGAAATGACCTTCTTGAACCTAAGCTAAGTGAACTCAGAGGAATAATATTCGAATCTCCAAGTTAATTAAGAGATTATAAGGATGGTGTTAAACTTGAGGTAGTCTTCATGATCATAATATGTATTTGTAACTAGTTAACTCAACATAAGTAATTGATTGAAGTGCAGATTTTACTTTGAGATGTTCTTGATAAGTTTAAAGGATAGGAGATTATTGTTTAGCACATTATGGAACGATTCTTAATCCAACAAACATTTGGTAATATCTTGTAATCAATCGTAAGAAGAGAATGGTATTTAATAAGGTTCTTGAAGTAACACTTCAATATCTTAAAGTTGAGCTACTCAAATGGGAATTGGGGTGTTGTTTCGTTAGAATTTGGTATAGATGATCATATGAACGTATCATTGAGTAAAATATACTTCATTCAAGGTTGATTGTCCGAGTAACCAATTTTGAATCGAGGGCCGTTCGTTCGTTTGAGAAGGAAGGACTATTCTCACCTCCGTATTGAGGCAAGTTATCTTGCTTAGTTATAATGATGTGTGGATTCTTATGATGGTTATGCATTTCGTGTATATGAAACACTTATAAACTTGTATCTTGTGATATGAGGTTGTTCTTAATGATGTCCCGTTTTCATCGTGGGATTGTATTCCCAAGCTCGTCACTTTCGAACCCTTGATATCGTTGATCTTATTGTCATTTCGGTGAGTCCTCGATCTTTAATCGGATTTGTGAATTATTGAATTCGTTGTCATGTTGCATCGTGACATATCCGGAGTCATATCTACGTTCCAATTGGATATTGTGTAGGATTTTTAGCCTAGTCATGCGTGAATATTTTCCGTGAAAGGCTGTGCACACGAGACGTAGTTCGTTGAGGCTAATTAGGTACATTGTCCCACGTATATCCTGGATTCCGTATACGGGGTGGACATGTGCACTGACACATATTCGGATCGGGCGTGTTGTGATGTCACTCTTGAGCCGTACTATCTTAGTCGTTCATAGGCTATTCTTATTTTTGGATGTGTTCGATGTTTTGTGACTAAGTGTTCATACGCCCGAGGGGTATGTTCGTTAGTCGGGTTGTTATCCTTGAAATCTTATATATGTGAATTGTATAATATCTTGAGAATCATTTATCATGTATATCTGACCCTATGTTGGGCGAAATACTTGTGTTGTATTTTAGGTCGAGGAAAGGGCAAGGCACGGGAAGATCAGGGTGATGACGAATGGTTCGAAGGATACTAGTTCGGGGGCCCCAAGTCTTTTGAGTCCGGTCATGTTCGTACCGTGTAATGTTATCTTTCCACTCTATTTTAAAATATGAATAAATGTATTGTTATTTAAGGTATATTCCATCTCCATATGGATTATACTTATGTGTTGGATCCTGTGTATAATAAGGCCGTAGGCCATACTGCTGTAAACTCCAAATCGGAGTAAGTACTATGTTTTGTGGTTCGGTATCACATGTATTGTGTAATTAATCTGTATTTTGGATATCGTCTGGTGGGTCCCAGTGTGGGGTCCACGGCACTGTAATAGCCGCCTTATTGGGGTGTTACAGAAGATGGTATCAGAGACGTGCTAGAGGTTGTCTTCTTTCTTTTGAGTCTTTGTGTATTGAACTAGTATCAAGAGACCTTCGTGTCACGTGTGACCCGTGCGAGCGCCTGATCCTACGAGCTAAATGTGGTACGTACTTTATGAACCATGATTAAATTACTGACATGATATTGATATCTGAATGAACCTCTTTGTTGATCCTGGCGTTTTAAGGCTTTGTGGCAGGAATTATCTGATTGATGATACGAATAAAATTCTGGATTGATTATATAATTGAAATCATTCGACTCAAACGTCGATATGATATTCTGTGTGACCCTCGCAGTGACGATAACTCATTACGAACTGTTTTCTGGAATCATGTGTTTGATTGGAGCGTGAGCTTGTATGTTGTTGTTCCTTATTAGCGTTTCATTGTTCGTTGGTAACTATCGAGTTTTGTATCTTCCGAGACATGTACGTTCTGACCGGACTTCACAACTGTATTACTGTGTCAGAACAGTTAGCACACGCTAACCTTATTCCTAGCGCGCGCTAACATAACGTTCGTAGCACACGCTAATATCATCAGTAGTGCGCGCTAACTAGACTGGACAGAAGGGTTCTGGGTTCTAGAATGAGTCAATTAGTGCATGTTAATATTCCCATTGTGTATGCTAATGAGATTGGATAGAACATTATGGAGTTGGGAAGAAAGTTCAGGGATTTTGGACCAAACCAGGTAGCGCATGCTAATACAAACATTAGTGCACACCAACATAAACATTAGTGCATGCTAACGGGACGGACAAAAGCTTATGGGCTGCATTTTATCCAGATTAGCATACGTTAAGCCTTCCCTTAGCGCACGCTAAGCCCTCTGAGTATAAATAGGACAGCAGGGTTAATTTTCGTCATTTTTCACTCTCATCTCTTTCTTCCGAAAATTTTAGCGATCTTGTATGATTTTGAGGATATATTTCGGTCTGATATCATCACCCAGCAGCATTTTCGAGTTCCTAACACGGATTTATCAACATTATAATATCTTCCACCGTTCTAATCGAGGTAATATTGCTAGAGCCATAGTTTTTGGGGATTTTTGAGTTTTGTTAGGATTTCATCCGTCTTGTCTGCTTTAGCCTAGATTTGTGTTAGATTATGATTGTGTAATCGTGAATCCTCGATTTCCTTGATGTTTTATGAACTGATTTCCGTGATTTCCACGTTAGATGATTATGATCGGTTATGTCCCCGTAGTGTCCGATGAATTGTTCCAAAGGGTAGAACTTAGGGTGATTCTTTATGTTCAGTAGTATTGTAGTTGATTAAGTATCATTGTGTGCTAGGAACAAAACTTTGGAGTGAGTTTGGACTGAAGCCCTCTCCGCACCGTTTCTTCACGTCGTAATAACCAAGGCAAGTACATGGATTACATTATGTTAGGTATGTTATGAATTCAACATGAATGATGCTTGTGAAAAACGTGTGTGTTCTTGTTCTTCCACTTGGGAACGGTTCGATGGAACCTCTGGGGGACGATACTAATGGGTATAGCAGCGAAAGTGGTTTCCCACTTGGAAATAGTTCGATGGGACCTCTGGGGTTGGTACTAATGGGTACGGCCGCGAGTTACCAAGTGTGATTCTCGTGATGATGATATGTGATGACATCACTTTCATGATAATGATGTTTAATGACAATGTGGTATTCCGGTATATTGTTTTCTCAAATGCTTTATAAATATGATAATAGTGTTGAATTGTATTGTATATAACTATGTAATTGTATACTTGCACTAGCCATTCAAATGCTAACCCCTTAATGGGGAAATGCGTTTCATGCATTTCAGGTATTGGACGACCCGAGGAGCCAGCACGGGAGACACATGCAAAGGATGGTCAAGCATGATGTTATGAGGCTCGAGTCTGGGGTGTTTATTTTATTTTGCTCATGTTGTCTGTCGGAGTCGGTTGAGAAATCATTCTTGTTTTAAAGTTATTTTTTGAAGTCCCCTGCGTGGGAAATAGATTTATTTTAGACTTTGTTCTACTGTGTTCAAATCAAAATATTTTAGCCGAGGACATGGCCTTATTTGCATTATTAAATATTGCATCTTTAAGATATTATTGTGAAGTTGCATGTGTTAGGAATATGCCCTCGAATGCCACTCAGAGGATGTTAGAGTGAGGGTATTGTACTTGTTATTATGTAAATCATTATCAGAAGGCAATTATATGTTTTCGTATTTACTGGTAGTCACTGGCATTCCTGACTCGTAAATATATATATATATATATATATATATATATAGAAACTAGTCCGTGTATTTGAGAGCAAACCATTCCACTCCTTATTGGATAAGAAGATCGGCACTAGAAAGGTTTATGGCTCAAATACTTAATCATTCGCAAGTCGATGTAACTTGACTGGGCGTTAAGTTTATGTGAAGACTTATATGGCGTGTGTTGTTACCCAAAATCGAAAGGGATTGCTGGAATAGATGAGTAACAAACAAATGCGAGAGCACATCCATGGGGAAGAAAATAACACAAGATTTGCCGGGTTTGTTAGGCCCGGGCTTGAATGCTCTCGCGAGATATTATTAATAAGAATACGTTGGAGTACAAATATTAATGTAAGAGTACAATTACAATGAGTTTAAAAGACCCTAGTTATCTAGCTCTTGACTGTTGGTGATTGCCGGAAGAACCAGAGTTGAAGCTCTGTGAGTTCTTGTTTCCATTTCTGTCGACCGTCTTATAGTTAAGAGGTTTCGAGAGTGAGAGGTAGAAGGATGTCCGAAGTTTTATAACGTAGCCAAGATAGAGAAGCCAACCCTTTTTCGAAAGTTGGGCGTCCTCTATTTATAGGAGTTGGGATGCCTTAATCCTGACGGGCGATCGCCTTTCTTGTATTATAATAAGGGGGCGATCGTCTTTTAGCACATGGGCTGGTTGCCTTAAAGTCCGCGGCTGCTGCTGGTAGCCAGTTGTGCGAGCCAATGAGAAGTCTGCACGCGTCCTGAGTCGCTGTCTCGGGAGGTCCCACCTAGGACCTTTCGACGGGAATGTCGATAGGTGGGACTGTCCTTGTCGTGGACAGCTATTGATGGGCTGGAGTCAAAGATCCATGTTCTGCGGTGGCATTCACGGATCTGCACGTGGGTCTACACTCCGAGGTCCGGTCTTTGCAGACTTGGCGGATGTTGGCTTCACGTGGCATGAGGCGGTCGTCCATGATCGGGCACTTTGGACGATCGCTAGTTTCTGGGAGGCGATCGCCTTGGCAGTCGATCGCTCGACGCTGTGTCCTGTTCTGGGTCCTTCGATCGGCAAGTCTGCCTTGGTTTATTTGACTCTGGTTCGGTCGCCCAGTAATTTTCCGATCGCCTATAGAGGTGTATAAATCTCGACACAACAATTGCCCCTAGCTTGCTCCGATGTTGAAGACATGGGGTGAGGTGGTTCCACCGGTGATCGTTTAGGATAATGACGGCGACCCAATCGTTTGGCGAGCTATCTTCGGTCTTGTCCTGTGTGCGGTCGCGGAGTTCGATGGACCGACCTCCATGATCGTGTCTTGTGCGCGAGGACATTCCACTGTAGGTTTGTCTCGCGACTCACTTTATTGTGAGGGTCCTCCGTTAGCCGCGCCCGCCTCGTATTTAAACGAAGGCGAGCGGTCTTGGTCTGGAGGATTCATTGCACGGCGTCGTCGAATTAATGGACTCCACGTCCGCAGCTTGTTAGCACTTTTCTACCTCGGATCGTCATGTTAGATGGCAATCCTCGACGGTATACGTTATGACGGGGGTAGGGACGCGTCGCATTGCCCGGGTCCGCCATGTTAGATGATGAACCTTTGAGGGCGAGCGAGCATGTCTACAGATTTGTTTGGAGGGTCCTTCGGCTACGCCCGCCTCGTATTTAAACGAAGGGCGAGCGATCGCAGCCCAAAGGAACCTTGCATGGACGAAGCTGTCAGTTCCATCGACCTCCAGGACCATGGCTGCACTCTTCTAACTTGGATCGTCATGTTAGATGGTGATCCTTGACGGTATACGTTGTGATGGGGGAGGCAATCTTGTACTTAGGTCCACCATGTTAGATGATGGACTTTAGATGGAGAGCGAGTCCTCCATTTTTTGAGATGTTGCTTTGGGCAGTGGCCTTTCGTTTGACATGGTGGAAATTGGGGAAAGACCTCCGAAGTTTCCACCTCTTGATTGAAGCATAAAGATCTGGACGCCAGGGTTGATCGGGATGATCGACTCGTATGAATCCTCTGGCTCGCCGTGTTTGATTCTGGCGATCGGATTGGGAGACTGGTGATCGTCGTCATGATGCCGATCGCGGCATTTGCTCCTTTCCGCCCGGGGCTCTGGCTAAGTTACTAGACTGTCCAGCTTGCCCTCCTCGAACAATCTCCAGAGTTGCCTGAGGAGGTCGCGGCATTGATCGGTGTTGTGGCCGGGACTCTTGTGGTAAGCACAAAATTTATTGCGGTCCAGATGATCGTGGTCCCTTACCGTCTTTGGCTTGCTTAGCCGCTCACGCCCCTGGATGGCGTAGAAAATGTGAGCTGGAGATAGATTGAGGTTGTGGTAGAGATGGGCTTCCACATCCTCGAAGGTTCTGAAATCACTGGGTGGTTTGTCGGACGCCTTGTTGGACTTGACGATCGCCGTCTCTGCCCCCTCGTCTTGGCGAAGGGCGAGCAACCTCCGCCTGGCCAAAAAGTCTGCGGCCTTAGCGCGGAAGATCGCGTAGGTCGGGGGGATGTCCTTCGTAAGGGGCCTAAACATGGACGAAAGACCACTGAATCCCCCTTGGACCGAGTAAAGGGCGATCTCGTCGCTTACGGGCTTGCCGTTGAGGATTATCTAATCCACCCGGTCGATGTAGTCTTCATCGGACTCCTCTTCCCCTTGCCTGATTTTCATCATGCGGTGGGTACCTTCTGGTCGAGCGACCTTGGCGGCGAAGCACGATGTGAAGTCGCTCGCTAGTTGTTCAAAGGAACTGATGGATCACGGTGGCAATGAGGTGTACCACCTATGGACCAGGTCGTCCAAAGTTAGCGGGAACATTCAGCCTCTGGTCGCGCCTGATGCCCCGCATCCGGTCATGTAGATCCGGAACTTGCTCAGGTGAGTCTCGGGGTCCGATCTCCCTTCATACAAAGGTGTTTGGGGAGGAGCGATCCTTGGTTGCACGGGAGCAAGCTCGATGTGGACTGCGAGTGGCTCGGTCGGTCGGATGATCTTTCCACTAGCGCTTGCCCCAGTTTCCAAGATCACTTTCATCTCGTCGAGCTGTCGTTGCATAGCGGCCATCGCCGTGGTCTGGCTGCTCACGGCTAGGCGCTCGGACGGAAACCGAGGCAATCAAGTACTGATCCCCTGGATCCGCTGCCGATAATGCCCTCACCGCATGGCTCGACTCTTTGGCGGACGGGGGGCAGACGACTGATCTGTATTTGGTTTGGAGTTGGGTAGGCCGAACTCCTGGTGATGGACTCGGATTCCGTCATCTCATGGTTGGGGCCAGAATGCCCCGGTATCCATGATGGATCGCTTCCTAATCGGCTGAAGATGGAACTGTCCCGCCTCGCGAGAGCCTTTTCTCGCTAATCGGGGCTTCCTGACGATCGCTCGACCAGTAACCCCTTGAGCTTCCGTTTGCTCACGCGGCGGATGGCCAAGGGGGTTATAGCGGGCGCTGCGCATGCTCTCCGTCGCTCCTTTAGGATGGCCATAGCCTCCTCGATCTGTTCCAAAGTTTGGAACTGGTCGAGCGAAAGGCTGGGGCCATCCCTCAGGTGCGGGATCGAGAGTCTCACGTCGCCGCGACTACCCTCTGTCGTAGGCTGGGGCTCGGATTGAGCCGGAATATGATGTCCGGCGGTTCGGAGAGTAGCTCTCTTCACTGTGGTGGCAGACACCATTATTCTGAAGGTTTTTCTTTAAAGAACAGTGAGTGTTTCTTCAAGTATATGCCCCGGAGAATAATGAATGTTCTTCGAGACGGTAGGAATAAAAATGAAGGTTAAGATCCCCTTCTTCTAGCGCCAATTGTTGTTACCAAAAATCGAAAGGGATTGCTGGAATGGATGAGTAACAAACAAATGCGAGAGCACGTGCGTGGGGAAGAAAATAACACAAGATTTACCGGGTTTGTTAGGCCCGGGCTTGAATGCTCTTGCGAGATATTATTAATAAGAATACGTTGGAGTACAAATATTAATGTAAGAGTACAACTACAATGAATGTAAAAGAGCCTAGTTATCTAGCTCTTGAGTGTTGGTGATTGCCGAAAGAACCAGAGTTGAAGCTCTGTGAGTTCTTATTTCCGTTTCTGCCGATCGTCTTATGGTTAAGAGGTTTCGAGAGTGAGAGGTAGAAGGATGTCCGAAGTTTTATAATGTATCCAAGAGAGAGAAGCCAACCCTTTTCCGAAAGTTGGGCGTCCTCTATTTATAGGAGTTGGGATGCCTTAATCCTGACGGGCGATCGCCTTTCTTGTATTATAATAAGGGGGCGATCGTCTTTTAGCACATGGGCTAGTTGCCTTAAAGTCCGCGGTCAGCTTGATAGCCCGGTGCGAGCCAATGAGAACATTGCACGCGTCCTCAGTCGCTGTCTCGGAAGGTCCCACCTAGGACCTTTCGGCGGGCATGTCGGTAGGTGGGACTGTCCTTGTCGTGGACAGCTGTTGATGGGCTGGAGTCAAGGATCCATGTTCTGAGGGTCCTTTCGCGGATCCGAAAGTGGGTCTGCGCTCCGAGGTCGGTCTTTGCAGACTTGGCGGATGTTGGCTTCACGTGGCATGAGGCGGTCGTCCATGATCGGGCACTTTGGACGATCGCTAGTTGCCGGGAGGCGATCGCCTTGGCAGTTGATCACTCGGCGTTGGGTCCTATTCTGGGTCCTTCGATCGGCAAGTCTTCCTTGGTCTATTTGACTCTGGTTCGGTCGCCCGGTATTTTGCCGATCGCCTGTTGAGGTGTATAAATCTCGATACAACAACGTGTTCTTTGACTTGGAGAGTGTCTGTCGATCACTAATGGTTAATGGGAGCATATGTTATAGGTATGCTAATGAGATTAGTATACTCGAACCGACTCACCCTCGATTCATCACACGGATTTCACTCTGGGACAATCAATAACAGAATCGAAAGGTTGTGATAAATATTCGTGAACCTTCGACTTGAGGATTTAGTAGGGATGTGCTTGTGACGTTAAGATTTTCATTAGAGTAGTTCGACCTAGAAAACTGGAAGGTGGGGGTCAACCTCGATGTGCATCTTGATGGGCAAGTAGCAGATTCTATTAAATACCAAGATATGATTCTTTCTCCTGTTAGTGAACGGGTATATGTCCTATGCGGTTATTGACAATTGAGATCATAAGTCTTTGGCCAAAGTATTAGAGCTAGTTGTATTGGATACACGAGAGCTCAGTGATCTCGATTTGCATCAACTCATGCATAACATCAAGTACAGATAAGGTTTGACTGATCGTGACCCTATAAGTTGATCGGGACATTTGAAAGAAGGGTTTATACGTTTACTGGTATTCACGACAGAATGGTTCTTGAATGATCCTTATCATTCGTTCTCATTAAGGTTACAGTGTAAGCTGCAAGGCTGGCTTGGTAGTGCTCTAACTCTTTGGTTTCTCCTATTACTTACTGAGACGAACCTACCGAGTCGCGCATTAGGGAGAAGACGGATTAATTTGAGCTTATTCTCTCTTGATTAAATTTTAGATATTAGATGTCTAATTTAATTTACTGGATAAATTATATCAGTTCGGTGAATTAAATAAATTACTGGGTAATTAATTTAATTCATAAATATTATTTCTTGGAGAAATAATATTTGAATATAATTAATTAATTAGATTAATTAATTATATTTGAAACGTACCAAGGTATATTTTAGGCACCAGTGCATGTCTTGATTGAATGGTTAATTATTTTGGAATCATTTATTGTTATAATCATAGTATATATTCGATTGTTTATTGTAGTTATATTTTTCGTAAATCTATATCTAAATATCAATCTTTATTTTCTTGGAAATATAATTTGTATTGAAAATATGAAAGTCGAAAAAATATTGATATTGGATACCCGGACGATAATCAAGCCCCGAATTGCCGTTGGACGGCCCGGGAAATGGACTTAAAGGGGCTCCCGTGCGGTCTGGGACTTGGGACCACGGTTTGGCCCTGCTTCTGGCCCAGTTGTGCGGTCTGGACCCAAGGGACCGCGGTCCAGCCTGTTTGGATCGCGATGAGCCCCTTAGGACTGTTTCGAGCTCATTTTCTTCGTGTATTCCAGAAAATTAATCTCCCGCATTTAAATTAGATTTAATATGATTAAAATGATATATGGTATTTCATTTTATAAGGGAAGATTGATTAATTGGAATACTCATGATTGATCGAATTACTTTGAACGATTTCACATTACCGATTGTGCGAATTGATTGGATCAATACAATTTAATAGTTGATTATATATATTGGTTGAATCAATATATTTAATATGAAATCCATTTAATTAGTATTTATTGGATGAATGCTTTAGAACTGGGGTGTAGTTCATGGACCTAGTTTTGAATCGTTTGTTTTGTTATTTGGGTTGTAAAGGACGTTTTGAGCCTATTTATTTTACTAGAAAAATTTATATAGGATGCAATTTTTCAATGTAAAATTTATATGTAATGACGAAGACCGGAGGAAGATCCGTTCGAGAAGACGAAGATTCAAGACCGAAGACATGTAATTAGATTACGATGGTTTTTGTTCTAGGAACGGTCCATGAACTGCATGTTGGTAGCAACTAGGTTGATATTTATTCATATGATATGAATGCAACAAACGCGCTTAAATGGATTAATGTGCAAAGTGTAACATTAATCGCGTAAATTCTCCCACGAAAAAATATTAAATTTTAAAGGTTTCAAGGTTTTCCTTCCCTCCATCGAGTTTTCGAAAAATTGAAATCCAAACCGGATGTGCTATGCTTTCGAGTTATCGGGGTAGTCGTTCGTGGAGGGTCGATAAATTAACGAGAGTGCATTAGATGCCTTCGGTTGGAGCAAATTTTATCCCTAGAAACCTGTTAGGTTGCCGGATAAGATTCAATTGCGAAACTGATCAGCATCGATGGTGTAAACTTAACTAGTTCGCGAACCATAGAAACCGTATAGGTTGAGGGGTGAACAAGGGAAAAAGAAGATCGAATCATCCATTAGATGGGTTGGTGTTGGACACCACTTTATAAATATTAATAGACCGAAACCTATTCGATTGCCCTCTATTAAAATTTATAAAGAACTCGATCACCACTATGAAGTAAAGCGAACGAATACTTAGGATTTCACAAGGGAGTGTGTTATTCCGATAAAAATAGTGGGAGCTGGGTTAAAAGAATATTAAAGTCCTTAATTCTAAACTCGGACCATAATTGCACAAGTCCCTAATCAATCTAGTGTACTTTATGCAGACATAAAACTACGAAATATGACAATGAACCCACTCATTATGAGGAGTTACGCCTTCCCAGTCATCCGCGGATTCGGCTTTGCATTCATGCCGAATACTCTACCTTTGAGTTTTGACGGACATCAGGTTTTATCAGTTATCCAGGGCCAACCGTCGAGCAATAACGCCGACGTAGGAGCTACTGCTATCCTTCTGCAATTTGTAGCTCAACTGGCTCAGATAGCTCAAGGTGGGCACCAAAATCCGCCCCCTACCGCGGAAGACGAAGCCAGCAAATGGCTTCAGAAGGTGACGAAGATGCACCCCCCTCGTTTTGCTGGTTCTTACTACCTGGTTTGGGAAAATTGGCTCTTTCAGTTAGGAAGAATTTTTGATACCGTGGCTTGTCCGGACGACAGTAGGGTACCTATTGCTCAATACCTCTTGATAAAGAAGCCGCATAATGGTGGGAGGCAGTAGCGCCCAGAGATCGTGTCCACTTGGGATGAGTTTAAGACCACTATGGAGGCGAAATATTGTCCGCCGCCGGTTCGGGAGCGCATGATCGTTGAGTTCTTCTGACTATGCCGCAGGATATACCGATATCCCCAGCCATCATTACCTGTATCAGCAGTTGGGCTATGTGAGAGATCAAGTGAGAACTGAGTTAGATAAGATCCTCCGATGCGGTTCGGATTGGTTCCGCGGTTCTCGATTTCAAAAGTCCAAGCCCTACCGGAAATCAATTTTGAGAAATATAAAATCCTACATTCATTTTCTTTCTCAAAACGTAGATTCACAATTTATTATTTAATTTCAAAGAATTAAATATTTATCATTATTAAATTAGATTAAATTGAGTCAAAACTTATTTTTCTAAAACTAATTTCGAACGGTTATCAAATTTTCCATTGAGTTAAACTTATTAGTTATAAGCTAGTTCCCTAATTGCTAGTTGAATTTAATGCATCGAAATTAGATGTCAAGGTTTCTTCTTAAGCTTAAGCGTTAGAAATACATTGCAGAGTTTTCCAATCTAGCCAATTATAAATTGTCATTTATATAGTTGAGCTAATAACAAAATCTTTTACCTCTATGTTTCCCACACATCGTTTAACACATTCTTTTAGGTGTAAATCCGTTACCTAAACAGCCAAATGACATATTAATAACGGTTATTCAATAAAAACCTTTCGAATTAAAAATTGAATAGTAAAAGACCTTGATTTACTTAAGATTATGTATAATAAATCAAATGATGCTAATTTATATTAAAACAAGCTACACCTTTTCGTATGTTAGAGAGTAAGATTGTCTAACGCCTTTTTGTATATATTAGATTAAGATTGTTGACTTGATGGAGTGCGTTAACTCCCTGCGAAATGAAACAATGATTTAACAGTTTATCTTTCGATGCAACTTTATGTGATCGCTCAATTTCTAAAAAATAGAGTAATTTTCGTAGTGTTAAGAAATTTTAGATACAAAAGAATTTTACATCATAATAATAAAACAAGAGGAAATTTTATATTTACTAGACCATAATTGGAATTTTAAAACAAGGATATATAGATATATAAAAAGTTATAAAAGTATACACTTCTATAATAATAATAAATATAGTGAGAATCAATTTTTTAATACCAAACCATAAAATTGATAAGTATATATCCTCATTCATAAGAGTGTAAGTTATTGATACCATTTTGCTTAAAAAGACTAAAATGTCCTCCAAAAAGGTGTTGATGTTGACTTTCCTTTTTTACCTTTTAGTGATAGATTTAAGGGTATTAATGTCTTTTGGTATAAAAAACTTATACTATTATGAATGAAGATATATAACTTGTTACTTTTATGGTTTGGTATTATAAAAGATAGAACCCTATAAATATATGGATCTATTCATCTAGGATACCACTTTCATCTAGATGAGAAGGGAGAAAGAAAGGGAAGTGGAACTAAAAATAACTTTTAAAATAAGTAGGATTTATTTAATGCTTCTAGTGCAAGGTGATAATTTAAAATAAGAAAGTGCGAATCCTTTTTAGTTTTCAAAATTTTATGACAGTGTATTCTAGTTCACCAAGGTCCGCTTTAACTATATTGACAAATGACATCAATTAGTAATATTGGAGGAATGATATGCTATATATCTTCTATCTTATGTGAGTTCCTTATGTGAGCACCACTCACATTTAAGCCATATTAGCATAATTATATTTTGTTCTAGAGATTTATGTAGATTCTAATACCCAAGAAATGGTAACATCATTAATTCAACATGATATCTAGATTAATGTTCGATTTGTTCATTTTATTCACTATTTGAACAAAAGCACGATTCATAGAGAAAATATGAAATCGGGCGTTGATTTTTGTGTAATTTCTAAAACTAATGATATTAATAACCATTTGTTAGATATTACACTACCAAAAATAACACTTTAGCCGACGACTAGCCGGAGAACGGCCGACGGCCGGCGGAAGTCGTCGGCTAAAGTCAGCAAGTTTAGCCGACGGCTAACTTGTTGTCGGCTAAAGTAGTTTAGCCGACGACTTTACTATTGGTCGTCGGCTAAAGTCAAGTTAGTCGTCGGCTAAAGTTTTGTAGTTTAGCTAACGACTAATATACTTTAGCCGACGACATACCGTCGGCTAAACTTAACTTTATCCGACGGCAAGTATACTTTAGTCGACGATCTGCCGTCGGCTAAAGTCTTACATATTTTTTTGTGCAGAATATATCACCATCTATCACTTGAAGAGACCATTTACAACACATTCGGAAATTACAGAACAAGAAAATGAAAAACAGTAATTTTCTCTGGTTTGATCATTCAAGAAATCATATTTGAAGGTATGTTTATTGAATTTTAATATCAGTTATAATTATATTACGCATATAATATATCTATTTGGATGATTATGAAAATGTTTTAGAATTATTAGTTCGTTTTCTCGAATATTTCTTGGTGTGTGTGTGTGTATATATATATATATATATATATATATGGATTTGATAATTTTTGTATGTTCTTGATAAATACGATGTGTAATATTGTTGTTATTTTTGTGAGATAGGATGGATAAAAGTTGGATTGGTCTGCAAAAATGGGATCCAAGGGTCATAGATGGAATGTGAGGGTTTATTCAATTTGTGAAGGAGCATGATAGTGATAGTATGATTCATTACTGTCCTTGCAATAAATATAAATGCCGCAGCGATATGTACCGTTTTACACTTGATGTCGTATGGGAGCACTTGAAAAAAATGGATTTTGGGATAAATATACATGTTGGATTTACCACGGTGAAAGATCGAATTCAATTATTCCCCATGATCACGGACAGTACAGTGGTAGCACATCCAATGACCCCACAAGAAGGTTGATTGACGACATGTTTGGTTATTACGACAGGGACGTATCGGCTGAAGGTCAAGAATACCATATAGCTGATCAAGCAGTCATCTGAACGCCTACATTAATACTCGTTAACATAATTTCTCTTGATAGATACAACAAGCTAATCCAGCTCCAACAGACTCTTCTTTATCCTGGGTGTCACATGACGGTTCTTGATAGTGTCAGAGACACTATCAGAGTCAATGTGGAGAATAAAACCTCGATTAAAGCTGTGGATGATTATTTGGAACTTACAGGGAAAATGCTCCCAGAAGGTCATCATCTTCCCAGTAATCACAGTAAAATGAGACGTATCCTAAAAGGTCTTGGGCTATCGTACATCAAGATTCACATATGCATATATGATTGTGCTTTATTTTGGGGAAAGCCTACTGAAGACCTAGAGAGATGTCTGGTATGTTACAGAGAGGTATAAGTTCACTCCTTCTGGTAAAGAGAAAGCTATGAAGGTTCTTTGGTATTCCCCTTTGAAGGATAGATTGGAGAGGCTTTTCATGTCTCCTCACACAGCCAAGGCGATGAGATGGCACGCTGAGCCTCGGGTGACTGACGATGATATTATGATACACCCTTCTGATGGAGAGGCTTGGAAGCATATAGATAGGGAGTTTCCAGGATTTGCATCAGATGTCCGAAATGTAAGACTCGGACTTGCATCTGATGGATTAAACCCTTTTGGAAACATGAGCCTTTCGTATAGTATATGGCCGGTGGTATTGGTTTCTTACAACCTTTCTCCATGGATGTGCATAAAGAAGGAGTATAATATGTTGACTCTCTTAGTACCTGGCCCCGGGTATCCAGGAAAGTGTATTGATGTTTATTTGAGACCTTTGATAGAGGAGCTGAAGTTGTTGTGGGAGCAAGGTCATCCGATGTACGACAGTTACTCACATGAGATGTTCTACTTACGTGCTATGTGTATCGGTACCATCAGTGATTTTCGTGCGTACGGGATGCTGTCTGGATCTGTTATTAGTGGATACAGAGGATGTCCAGTGTGCTTGAATGCTGACTGCGCAAGGTATCATTGTCGGAAGGTTATCAGAATGCATCACCGTATATGGCTTGAGAGGACGCATGCCTGGCGTACGGATGCTGCAGCATTTGATGGGACTGAACAGGTTGGTGATCCACCACGGGAGTGGACTGGTGAGGAAATTTTGGCCGTGCTGAATGAGTATGATTTTGGGCAGTTGAGCAACCATCCTGATATAGTAGCGGCAACTCCTGAAAGACCTGACAGGTATAAGTATTGGTCCCACAAAAGTATTTTCTGGGATCTACCTTATTGGAGTAAGTTGTCGATTAGGAACTACCTAGATGTGATACATATAGAAAAAAATGTTTGTGAAAGTGTTGTCGGTACAGTGTTATGTTGGGAAGGGAAGACTAAAGATAGCCCTAAGGCACGCATTGGTTTAAAAGAAATGAACATTAGAAAACATTTATGGTTGAAGGAAGGGAAGGGGAAACACAAAATGCCGAAAGCTGCTTACACCGTTACCCCTGAGCAAAAGGCTGAGATTTTTCGTGGATGAAGGTTGCAAGGTATCCCACAGGATATCCGGAAATATAGGAAGGTGTGTTAACTTTAAGAAGAACAAGTTAACTAGATCAAGAGCCATGATTGTCATATCCCCTTACAACGTTTGCTTCTGTGTTTATTCGACCATACTTGTCCAAACAGTGGTCGAGCCATGTGTATCGTTATCCAAGTTCTTTCAAAAGTTATGCACTAGGGAAGTAAGGAAGTCAGATCTCCGTCTCATGCAAAAAGAGATCATTTATATCTTATGCAAATTTGAGAGGATATTCCCACCGAACTTTTTTGATCTCATGCCTCACCTCATGATCCATCTCCCTCGCCAACTTTTACTAACAGGCCCGGTCCACTAGACGTGGATGTTTCTAATAGAAAGGCAATTTGGTGAGTACAAGGACTCTGTGACTAATAAGTCTGCACCAGAAGGATGTATAGCTGAAGCATATCTTGCATGGGAGTGTTTAAAATATACCAAGTTCTATTTAGGCGCGGTGGATCCCACACCCGAGCCTATGTCAACAATTCCAGTGCAATTTAATCTCTCCATCATCACCAGCGAAGTTGAAGTTCAAGGAAGATTACCTGACAGTCATTTACAACCTTACGAGCTACGAATTGCACATTAGTAGATATTACTTAACTGTCCAGAAGTTCACTATTGGAAAGACATTCACCTTTCATGTGATGCTGTGAATGGAGACATTAGATTCCACAATGGAATATTTGCTGATTATTTCGGACAATGGGTAAGTGTTTAATTACTGTTTACTTATTTTGCTTACATAATTTACTTAATCACGACATTCACCTTAATTAATATCCAGATGACGCACATACAAAGTGATGGCCACCCGATGTGGTCACGTGAGTTGATACTTCTTTTGATGAAGCCTGTTACATCTAGAGTTTATTCAATGGCGAAGGTAAATGGTGTGACATTTGTATGTATCGACAGAGATCAAAGAAGGAGGTGTCAAAATTCTTGGGTTATAATTGACGGTGGATATTACGGTGTTCTTCTCGAAGTAGTGGAACTAATTTATGGAGAAGGCTTGACAGTTTACTTGTTCAAGTGTATGTGGTTTGATACAAATCCTCAAATCGAAAGGGAGGATAATTATGGACTATTATCTGTTGATACTTCTACAAGTTGGTATGAAGGTGATCCTTTTGTTTTTGCAACATCTGCTAAACCAGTTTACTACCTCGATGACTTGGTAAAAAAAGGAGCATGGAAGATCGTAAATCATGTGGCTACGAGAAATATATATAGTGCGGCTACACTTGGACAAGCAGTCGATAAGGATGATAATGAGGCATATCAAGAGCCGGATACAACTAATATTCCACCATCCTCCACAATACTACTGAATAATGTTGTAGAAGGTCGAGTGGTTCGGCTACATGGTGAAGATCGTGGGTTCATAGAAGTAGGTACAAATGAATTACGTGCAGACTCTGATGAAGATGATGATGACGAGTTCAGACATATGCTGCCAGTTATCTACTCCGACACAGAGACAGACTCAAGTAGTGATTCTTACTACGAACCTTAGAAGGACATATCATCATTTGTAAAAGTTCCTTAAATATTTATTGTTGTGTGCCGCTCGAACGAATCGAAAAAGTGATATTATTACCTGTTTTTTTTATTTTGTTATATATTCATTGTTCCATTTATAATAAAAACAAGTATAAATATACAAACTATTAATATTATATAAAAAACAAGTATAAATTTATAAAATATTATTTTATAAAAACTGTATAAATTAATATACCAATATATAATCATGTCTAAATATTTATAAGATATATTTATAACTAAATTCAGATATAAAATATTATTATATAAAAACATGTCTAAATATATAAAATATTATTATATAAAAACTATATAAATATATCGTCATATTATATATATATATTTATATATATATATATATATTTATATATATATATATACATACATATATTTATAATTAAATTCAAATATGTAAAATATTATGTTATATGAAAGACATATATAAATATAAAATCAAGTTAAAATGTTTGAATGACAAACATGACCCAGTGGCAACATGCCATATTACTTATATAAATGGCCCGGGTTTGAACCCCGACAGCCACTGAGTCATGTTTTTTTTTCGGAATTAAGAATAGCCGACGGCGTTAGTCGTCGGCTAAAGTACATGGCCTTTAGCCGACGACTGTCGTCGGCTAAAGTATTAATTTTTTACTTAAATTTAAATATAATCCGACCGTGTCGATTCACACGGTCGAGTCATTGTGGTCTACATTCAAAAAAGGTTCTGGACGGATAACCCGACCGTGTCGATCGACACGGTCGAGTCGGGCTGGTGTTTTGGCTGACGGTGCTGTCGGCTAAAGGCCTTAAAGTTTAGCCGACGACGACCGTTGTCGTCGGCTAAAGTATTGTTTTTTTATTTTTTATTAAATATATTAACAATTAAATTTAAATATAATCCGACCGTGTCGATCGACACGATCGAGTCGTTGTGGTCTACATTCAAAAAAGTTCCTGGATGGATAACCCGACCGTGTCGATCGACATGGTCGAGTCGGGCTGGTGTTTTGGCCAATGGTGGTGTCGGCTAAAGTCCTTAACGTTTAGCCGATGACGTCATCTGTCGTCGCCTAAAGTTCCCTTATAAAAAAAACGCGACTTTCTCCCCATTTTCCCTTTCTTACCCAGAACCTCCTCTGCCCGAAAACTCCGAATCCGTTCCTCCTCCGCAAACTCCGAAGCCGACCGCCGCACCCAGCACCGAAAACTCCAAAGCCGACCGCCGCACCCATCACCGAAGCCGTTCCTCCTCCACCACCGGCCCCCGACCGCCGCACCCAGCACCGAATCCGACCGCCGCCGAAGCCGTTCCTCCTCCATCGCTCCTACATAAGCCATCCGCCACTCCTCCTCCATCGGCCTCGAAGGGTAAGAATATCCAATGAACAAACTATTTGCTGCTGCTCTGAAATTTTGGAAAAAAAATTATAAGTAGGTTTTGATGTTGAATGACAGTTTTGAATTCTGATTTTGACTAAAAATGTGAGATAATTGGTATCATGAAGAATTTTATGTCTTGTTTGTACACATCTTGGATAAGGAATATTGCTCCCTGGAAGGGGGAGAGAATACAATATCTCACTGCCTAGAACTAAGGAAGTAAAATGCAGTTATGAAACACCAGTAAAACCTGAATAACACTGAAGAGCACTCTATGAAAATAACTTACATATTAAAAATTACCTTCACAATTTGTTCCCACTGGTTTGCGGACAAGAATTTTATGTCTTGTGTTGGAATGATTATTGAATTTATTGGGATAATAGTGTTGATTATTGAGTTTATTGATTGTTGAATTTGTTGTTCTAGTGTGTATATTGGTGTGTGCGAATTTAGTTAATGTGATAGTTTTCGAATTTGTACAGGTTAAATGGATAAAATTAAGAGACTAGCATGTGGTAAGAAAAAATCGAAGACTCCGGATTTAGGAGATAGTTCCGCAGCTTCCAATCGTGCGGATACTATCGGTAAATATTTGGATCAGAGTAACGCCGCATACGTGGACTAGTAGAGTATAGTGGATGAAGTTTAAGGATGGGAACTTGTACCGGCAGATGACGCACATACTATTGCGAGGCGCTTATCGTATCGAGACTCCCGAGATCGCGACGACCCCACTACTGTCGAGATGACTCAGCCTCGTATGCCTCCTATACACCGCATTCCCTCCCCTCCTACTACATCTGGGAGCGGCCAATCTACACCGAGCACGTCATCTGAGGTGCCTTCCGGTCCGCCGTCGACTCTATTTATGCCCCTTATGGTACCATCGATTCCAGGGGTCGATGAGAATGGAGTACGCTGGCTATATATCTTGGTTAACCCGATAGAGGCGTATGTGTTCCATACATGGCCTGAGAAAATGATTTGGCGGACATGTCGGATATCTAAGACGAAGTTGTACGCGTCACTTGCGGAGCTTGAGAATGAGGAGGGTCGTATCGAAGACGAACCGAAAAAGAAGAAGAAGACTCGTGGCCCATCGAAGGGTCTAGCACTTGATGTATATGTTTCAAAAAATGGCCGTCACAAGATAGAAGTAAATGAAAAGTATCGACGACCCATTTTGGCTTCGGATGCTTGTACGGCATATTGTCGTAATGTTGGGTTTGTCATACGCGATAGAGTTCCTGTACTGTGGGCTGAGTGGAAGGATGTGCCACAAAGTGTGAAGGATACATTGAACAATGCTATGTCGGTAAGTTTATCTCAATTCCGAAAGCTACTTTGTGTATTTAAATTCAGAAAAAATTTAGTAATATATATTATATGCTAATTGTAGGATTGGTTTGAGGTTCCTTCTTTCCTACTACATACTTTGTGTGATAAGGTGCAAACAACCAAGTAAGTAATTTCCACAATACGTAGTTGAGTAATTACTCGAGAATTTTTTGCATTATTTTTTTTATTGTTAAAAATATGTATTTGTCAAATGCTTTAATAATTTATTTATTAATACAAAATAATTTGTAATTTAAAATTCACAACTTGTATAAATGGAAGGTAATTTGATTGATAAATTTAAACATGGTAAATATTTTAATTTACTTGTAATTATGAGTATTATAACATACACTTTTAGAATATACATAAAACATTATAATATTAATTATACATAAAAATAATAAAACTAACACATTAACATTATATAATCATACACAAACAACAAATATAAAATGACATGTAACATAATCACTAAACTTAAATCTTGACATTCAACTGCATAATAACAACTGTATACACACAACAGATTATTTATGAATAACATAATAAACAAATAACATTATGAATTAGAATAAAGCAATAACACAAATCACAGTAAATAAATACATAAATTTATAAAATACTTTACAAATATATTTGACTAATGTTTGATTATTATTTATAAATATTTGTTATAGGTACAAATCTTGGAAAAATGAGCTACACATATTTTGGTCAGCTTGGGGTAATTCCCGTGAGGCTACTCCCGAGGAGTTCAAGTATCGGGAGTACGAGTGGAGGTGGCTATGCGCACATTTTAGCGACCCAGACTATATGGTATGTAATCGAGCTCTAAATATTGTCGTAATGCTATTGTTGTTTAAAGATATGTAACATATATGAAACTTACTTGTGGTAATTTTTCTCCTTGTTAAATGAAAATTACATGTTTCTATGTGTAGGCGAGCAGTTCAACCAACACTGTTAACCGTAAGGGTTTGACGGAGCACCACAGCTTAGGTTCGCGGTCGTTAGCGAGAGTTTCGCACGAGGCCACTTCTGATGAAAATGTGGCGAATGCCTTTGTCTACGTGACTCAGAAGGCATATCCTAACTATCCGGATAGACTTGTAAGTTGTAAATGTATCATAACCATTTTAATACTGCTATCGGTCTTTACCTCTAAACTTTATTAATATTCGGTTACTTTTTTGTTCCCACTTAATTAGGAGAGGGTGACTGAGGAGTCTGAGAGGATGTTGATAGATATGGCGAGGGAGGAGCATCCGGATTTGGACGAGACTGGTCTCGAGTTAGCACGCCGAGAGATCGATCAGGCTGATCCCTACATTAGGGCAAGGGTGTGGGCTAACATTTACTCTCCTAAAGGGAGTCATCACCGGACGCCGATGATGGGAGCTGAAGGCACCGGATTATTGAAGAATACTACAGGGTTTCAGCGCAATCAAAGAGGCGACACTTAAAAGGCCTATTTAGAGGAGCAATTGAGGATCGAGAGGGAGCTCCGAGCTGAGGAGCAAAGGAAGTCTCAAGACCAGTTCCAGAAATTCCAAGAGGAACAAAGGAAGGTTCAACAAGACATGTGTAATATCCGACAGAAATTCTTACTTACTGTTGTATTATTCGGATAATTCAATACTGTTGTAGTCTTGTTGCATTTGTGTAATGTTTATTGATGTTGGAATATATCATAAATAGACATAATAATAACGATCACTCGCACTATGATTGAAATCTCAACGTTGTATAGATAAGTACATTTTTGAGCTATTAAACCCGAGCCTAACGTACGCTAATCCTTAGGCATAACGTACGTTACTTTAAGGCCTTTACGTACGTAAAGAGGCACCTGTTACGTATGTAACTAGTGTAATCGTATCCGATCTCAACTTTCGGCGTGTGGGGCCGGACGGGATTCGAATATCTGATCTTTTGGAGGCAACCTAGTTGACCTACATTACGTACGTAATGCTTCAAGCGGTAATGTACGTAATGATGTTCATATTTCAGTCCAGCAGCCTCTGGACTTAGCTTACGTACGTAACACTTTTTGCGTAGCGTACGTAAAGCTGTTAACATACGTTATCCTCTTGTGATAACGTATGTAACGAACTGTGCTGTTATAAAAATACAGCTTGTGTCTTTCATTTTGCACGTCCAACCTCTAATTTTTCACCCATATAATCATCCCCCTTCATCCCTATATCAAAATTACCTTCTTCCATCTTGTGTTTGAGCTTTACATTTTGATTTTGGAGCTTGTTGATTAGGAGTTGGAGTAATTCTTGAAGCCTAGATTGTTTTCCTGTGGTTTTGGTGTATTGTTCTTCAATTCTGAAGGTATGTTATACGATTTAACCCTATAATCTCGTAATTATAATGATAGTGATTAAGTATACTCCACCTAGTGACGAATTAATCAAGCTAAACATGTTTATAGTTAAGCTTCCAACAAACTTAATGATGAATATGATGATTAGGGGATTTGTAATGATGTGTTCTTGGTGTTTTGAATGATGATGATCATGTTTAGTGAAACCACACTCTCCTTGCTAGACAAATAACACCATTGGAATAATAATAGTCCTTGCTTCATTGTAATGTAAATAACTTGTTGGAATAATTACCATAAAATGTTTTAAGAAACCCTTATTGATCATTAAAAGAATGAAATGACCTTCTTGAACCTAAGCTAAGTGAACTCAGAGGAATAATATTCGAATCTCCAAGTTAATTAAGAGATTATAAGGATGGTGTTAAACTTGAGGTAGTCTTCATGATCATAATATGTATTTGTAACTAGTTAACTCAACATAAGTAATTGATTGAAGTGCAGATTTTACTTTGAGATGTTCTTGATAAGTTTAAAGGATAGGAGATTATTGTTTAGCACATTATGGAACGATTCTTAATCCAACAAACATTTGGTAATATCTTGTAATCAATCGTAAGAAGAGAATGGTATTTAATAAGGTTCTTGAAGTAACACTTCAATATCTTAAAGTTGAGCTACTCAAATGGGAATTGGGGTGTTGTTTCGTTAGAATTTGGTATAGATGATCATATGAACGTATCATTGAGTAAAATATACTTCATTCAAGGTTGATTGTCCGAGTAACCAATTTTGAATCGAGGGCCGTTCGTTCGTTTGAGAAGGAAGGACTATTCTCACCTCCGTATTGAGGCAAGTTATCTTGCTTAGTTATAATGATGTGTGGATTCTTATGATGGTTATGCATTTCGTGTATATGAAACACTTATAAACTTGTATCTTGTGATATGAGGTTGTTCTTAATGATGTCCCGTTTTCATCGTGGGATTGTATTCCCAAGCTCGTCACTTTCGAACCCTTGATATCGTTGATCTTATTGTCATTTCGGTGAGTCCTCGATCTTTAATCGGATTTGTGAATTATTGAATTCGTTGTCATGTTGCATCGTGACATATCCGGAGTCATATCTACGTTCCAATTGGATATTGTGTAGGATTTTTAGCCTAGTCATGCGTGAATATTTTCCGTGAAAGGCTGTGCACACGAGACGTAGTTCGTTGAGGCTAATTAGGTACATTGTCCCACGTATATCCTGGATTCCGTATACGGGGTGGACATGTGCACTGACACATATTCGGATCGGGCGTGTTGTGATGTCACTCTTGAGCCGTACTATCTTAGTCGTTCATAGGCTATTCTTATTTTTGGATGTGTTCGATGTTTTGTGACTAAGTGTTCATACGCCCGAGGGGTATGTTCGTTAGTCGGGTTGTTATCCTTGAAATCTTATATATGTGAATTGTATAATATCTTGAGAATCATTTATCATGTATATCTGACCCTATGTTGGGCGAAATACTTGTGTTGTATTTTAGGTCGAGGAAAGGGCAAGGCACGGGAAGATCAGGGTGATGACGAATGGTTCGAAGGATACTAGTTCGGGGGCCCCAAGTCTTTTGAGTCCGGTCATGTTCGTACCGTGTAATGTTATCTTTCCACTCTATTTTAAAATATGAATAAATGTATTGTTATTTAAGGTATATTCCATCTCCATATGGATTATACTTATGTGTTGATCCTGTATAATAAGGCCGTAGTTATACTGCTGTAAACTCCAAATCGGAGTAAGTACTATGTTTTGTGGTTCGGTATCACATGTATTGTGTAATTAATGTATTTTGGATATAAATGCAGTGGGTCAGTGTGGGGTCCACGGCACTGTAATAGCCGCCTTATTGGGGTGTTACAGAAGATGGTATCAGAGACGTGCTAGAGGTTGTCTTCTTTCTTTTGAGTCTTTGTGTATTGAACTAGTATCAAGAGACCTTCGTGTCACGTGTGACCCGTGCGAGCGCCTGATCCTACGAGCTAAATGTGGTACGTACTTTATGAACCATGATTAAATTACTGACATGATATTGATATCTGAATGAACCTCTTTGTTGATCCTGGCGTTTTAAGGCTTTGTGGCAGGAATTATCTGATTGATGATACGAATAAAATTCTGGATTGATTATATAATTGAAATCATTCGACTCAAACGTCGATATGATATTCTGTGTGACCCTCGCAGTGACGATAACTCATTACGAACTGTTTTCTTGAATATGTAATCTCTTACTGCCATTAACTTAGCATGAATTCTGATTTATATCATGAACTGTACTTATGGTTATCTTTACGAATTGATTCTTTCAGTATGGAAATAAATTTGAGAGGCCATGGCAGAGGGGGATGAGGCCGCGGAAGGGGCCGAATCCCGATACCACGAGCCAACAGGAGAGCGAATGCAGAGCATAGTTCCGCAGGCAGTGATTCGCCTTCTAGGGATCAATCGCACCACACTGGACGCGAAGATGCTCGTGTCGATCCTTACACTATGATGCAGGGCATGATGGCTCAGATGACCCAAATGGGTCAGTTAATGGAAACTATGCAGAGAGCTGCTACCGACCAGCATCAGGGGCCACCCCCTGTACATGGCGGACCAGTTAGTGGGATCATCAGCGACATCTCTCGCCAGCGACCCCCGATTTTTGAAGGTTCATCTGAGCCGGCTGATATCGTGCATTAGATCGAACACTTCGAGAAATTGTTCGATATGGTAAACTGTCCAGCATAGAATCGCGTCTCCATAGCAGCTTACTACTTGGGCAAGGGTGCCCACACTTGGTGGCTTTCGGTGAGGCCAGCTGATGGCGTATGTACTTGGGAGGAATTTAAAAATCTCATGCTAGACCATTACTATCCGGGTCCTCTCCGCGAGGCCAAACTATCAGAATTGCTGAACCCGGACCCGTCCGAAGATGATGACGTACTATCTATCGCCGAGAAATTCCAGGCACTTCTTCCTTTTGCTGCGACGATTGTCCAAATGGAGGCAGATAAGATCAAATACTTTCTCAAAAGGCTTAAACCCCGAATGAGAATGCAGCTGTTGAACCATCATTGTGTGACCCTACCGGAGTTCATTGAGAAGGCTCTGGAGTATGAATTGACCGTGAAAGAAATTTCCAAGAAGCAACCGCAGTCTAACAACAAGAAATTCAGAAACCAGAACCAGACAGACAACAACCGAGGAACATTCAAGAGACCCAATCAGTGCCAAATCCTTCTAAACGACAACCTACGGCGTCGAAACCAATCGGATCGCAACCTCGAGCGGTCAGCTTATCTGTTGTGTGCTATAACTGTGGGGACCAGGGGCACATCAATTCGAAATGCCCAAGGCCAGCTGTGTCATACCATACTTGTGGAAAAAATGGACATCGTGCTCGTTATTGTAGGAGTGGACCGGGACGTACTCCCGCAGCATCTCATGCTCCAGTACAGTCATCAGTTCAGGACCGTGTACCTCCGTCCTCTTCTTATCAGACTACCGGGGCAAACAAAGGGATGAGGCGTGGAAATCAAGCTGGTACCTCTGGTGTCGGGGCTTCAAAACCCAGAATCTACGAGATGAAGAAGGCTGAAGATCCCGAAGCCAGCATGATTGCAGGTACTCTCGAGATCCAATCTCAGCCTGTCTGTGTTCTTTTTGATACCGGTGCTTCACACTCTTTTTTATCTGTTTCCTGTTTGAGTCGTTTGCAATTAGAGCATGTTATCAATTGTGAACCTTATATAATTGGACTACCTGATAGTAGAAGAATTATTGGGAATCGTGAAGTTCAGGACTACTCGATTCGTATGAACGACCGTGAGTGGTTGTCAAACTTAATTGTGGTCGATTTACCTAAAGATGATGTGATCTTGGGTATCGACTGGATGGACCGTCATGATGCCATAATTAGTGTCCGCAAGCGAACAGTGACCGTCACATCTGACGATGGTGTTGAGTGTACCTTCCAGGGTGACAATCCCAGCCGTTCCGGGAGAATCATTAGCGCTATGAAAACAGTGAAACTGCTTAATCAAGGATGTATTGGCTATTGGGGTTACATGACCAAGACAACGGATCGACCAGTTGAATTGATCAATATTCCGGTAGTCCGAGACTACCCAGACGTATTTCCAGATCAGTTGCCAGGCTTACCTCCACATCGTGATGTAGAATTCAATATTGAGCTAGAGACTGGTACGTCCCCGCTTTTAAAAGCACCATATCGTATGGCTCCGACTGAGATGCAGGAGCTGAAGAGCCAACTTGAGGATTTGACCGAGAAGGGCTACATTAGACCTAGCGCGTCCCCTTGGGGAGCACCAGTACTATTTATACGGAAGAAGGACGGATCCCTACGTCTGTGTATTGATTATCGTGAGCTGAACAGGGTAACCATTAAGAACAAATATCCATTGCCGTGTATTGATTATTTATTGGATCAGCTTCAGGGGGCTGCTGTGTTTTCTAAGATCGACTTGAGGTTTGGTTACCATCAGTTGAGGATTCGTGAGTCTGATATTTCGAAGACCGCTTTTCGTACACGCTATGGGCATTATGAGTTCGTAGTGATGCCTTTTGGACTGACAAATGCACCGGCTGTATTCATGGAGCTGATGAACCGAGTCTTTATTAATTATCTAGATCGCTTTGTAGTCGTTTTTATTGACGACATTCTGATCTATTCTCGTGACCATGAAGAGCACGAGCGTCATCTCCATCTGGTTCTCGAGGCGTTAAGGCGGGAGCAGCTTTATGAAAAGTTTTCTAAATGTGAGTTCTGGATGAATGAAGTTATCTTTCTCGGACACGTGATATCAGCTGATGGGGTGCGAGTAGACCCACAGAAGACAGAAGCTATCCGAGACTGGCTACCACCAAAGAATGTTAAGGAAGTACGCAACTTCCTGGGACTAGCAGGTTATTACCGACGGTTCGTGGAAGGTTTTTCCAAAATTACCCAACCAATGGCTAATTTGCTGAGGAAGGATAAGAAGTATTTATGGTCAGAGGCATGTCAGTGGAGTTTTGATGAACTTAAGAGTCGTTTGATTTCGGCACCTATTTTAGTCCTACCAAAAGGAACGAAAGGGTTTGTAGTGTATAGTGATGCATCTAAACAGGGCCTTGGGTGTGTACTAATGCAGAACGGAAAGGTGATCTCCTATGCATCGAGACAGCTACGATCTTACGAGGTCAACTACCCCACCCATGATTTAGAGCTCGCAGCCGTGGTGTTTGCTTTAAAAATCTGGCGTCATTATCTGTATGGAGTTACCTGTCAGATTTTTACTGATCACAAGAGCCTGAAGTACATTTTTACTCAGAAGGAGTTAAACATGAGGCAGAGAAGGTGGCTAGAACTCATCAAAGACTATGATATCGAGATCCTTTATCATCCGGGCAAAGCAAATGTAGTTGCTGACGCTTTGAGTTGTAAAACAGTACCGGAGCAGATGCTTGCCCGCCTAACAACTCAGAGGGAATTGCAGTTAGAATTGGTGAGGCCGGAAATTGAAGTCTAGTTACAGCGTATTCAAGTACAACTTTGTACACTTGAGATTTCATCGTCCCTTGAGGATATAATTAGATCGAATCAAGTTACGGACCCATTCTTATCTCGAGTTCGCGATGAAATAACTCAAGGGAAAGCTCCTGGCTTTGTGATACACGAGGATGGATTGATACGCTTCAGGAACCGAGTTTGTGTACCCGCAGACGACGAATTAAGGAATTATATCCTGAGAGAATCTCATGCTACCCCGTACTCTATCCACCCGGGGTCTAGCAAAATGTATAAGGATTTGAAACAATATTATTGGTGGGGAAGTATGAAATGTAAAGTTGCGGAGTTCATTTCGAGGTGTCTAACCTGTCAACAAGTTAAGATTGAGCACCAGCAACCCACAGGAATGCTGAAACCGCTTCCGATTCCCGAGTGGAAATGGGAGGACATATCGATGGATTTTATCACCAGCTTGCCGACGAGTCGTCGAGGGATGAATGCGATTTGGGTGATTGTGGATTGTCTGACCAAATCAGCCCACTTTCTGGAGATTAAAAACACTTGGGGACCCGAGAGATTGGCCCAACTATTTATCAAAGAAATTGTAAGGTTACATGGTACCCCTAAGAGTATTGTATCAGATCGTGACGGGCGATTCGTGTCACATTTTTGGAAAGTAGTTCATCGTGCGATGGGTACGCAATTGAACTTCAGCACAACATTTCACCCGCATATGGATGGTCAGACTGAGAGGACTATCCAAACTTTAGAGGATATGCTGAGGGCATGCGTTCTCGATTGGAAGGATGATTGGGAGGCCCAACTACCTTTGGTGGAATTCACTTATAATAATAGCTGGCACACTTCGATTCAGATGGCACCTTATGAAGCGTTGTATGGCCGTCGTTGTAGATCCCCTATGTGTTGGGACAATCCATCTGAAACCTTGGGTACGGAACCCGATATGTTGTTAGCAGCCCGTGAGAAGATCGCTCTGATTAGGAGTCGTTTGTTGACGGCTCAAAGCCGACAGAAGTTTTACGCAGATAACCGCCGACGACCGCTTGAGTTCGAGGTCGGTGACCATGTACTAATGAAGGTGTCCCCTACTCGAGGAGTTTTTCGTTTTGGGAAGAGAGGAAAGCTGAGTCCGAGGTATATCGGGCCGTTTGAGGTTTTGGAACGAGTAGGCGATTTAGCCTATCACCTAGATTTACCACCCGCCCTAAGCCAGATTCATAACGTGTTCCATGTCTCCCAGTTAAGGAAATACGTTGCTGATCTGAGTCATGTACTTCAGTTCGATGAGATCGATTTAGCGGAGGATCATTCGTATGAGGAGCGCCCCGTATGGATACTTGAGAGGAGGATCAAACAATTGTGGAACAAGACGATTCCCCTACTGAAGGTTCAGTGGTCACGACATGGGGTCGAGGAGGCCACGTGGGAGACGGGGAGAAGCATTCAAGAGAGGTATCTTAAATTGTTCACCCCTTAGTTTCGAGGACGAAACCCCTTTTAAGGGGGGGAGTATGTAATATCCGATGGAAATTCTTACTTACTGTTGTATTATTCGGATAATTCAATATTGTTGTAGTCTTGTTGCATTTGTGTAATGTTTATTGATGTTGGAATATATCATAAATAGACATAATAATAACGATCACTCGCACTATGATTGAATTCTCAACGTTGTACAGATAAGTACATTTTTGAGCTATTAAACCTGAGCCTAACGTACGCTAATCCTTAGGCATAACGTACGTTACTTTAAGGCCTTTACGTATGTAAAGAGGCACCTGTTACGTACGTAACCAGTGTAATCATATCCGATCTCAACTTTCGGCGTGTGGGGCCGGACGAGATTCGAATATCTGATCTTTTGGAGGCAACCTAGTTGACCTACATTACGTACATAATGCTTCAAGCGGTAACGTACGTAATGATGTTCGTATTTCACCAAAGACCTGCGGACTTAGCTTACGTACGTAACACTTTTTGCGTAGCGTAAGTAAAGCTGTTAACGTACGTTATCCTCTTGTGATAACGTACGTAACGAACTGTGCTGTTATAAAAAGACAACTTGTGTCTTTCATTTTGCACGTCCAACCTCTAATTTTTTACCCATATAATCATCCCCCTTCATCCCTAGATCAAAATTACCTTCTTCCAACTTGTGTTTGAGCTTTACATTTTGATTTTGGAGCTTGTTGATTGGGAGTTGGAGTCATTCTTGAAGCATAGATTGTTTTCCTGTGGTTTTGGTGTATTGTTCTTCAATTCTGAAGGTATGTTATACGATTTAACCCTATAACCTCGTAACTATAATGATAGTGATTAAGTATACTCCACCTAGTGACGAATTAATCAAGCGAAACATGTTTATAGTTAAGCTTCCAACAAACTTAATGATGAATATGATGATTAGGGGATTTGTAATGATGTGTTTTGAATGATGATGATCATGTTTAGTGAAACCACACTCTCCTTGCTAGACTAATAACACCATTTGAATAATAATAGTCCTTGTTTCATTGTAATGTAAATAACTTGTTGGAATAATTACCATAAAATGTTTTAAGAAACCCTTGTTGATCATTAAAAGAATGAAATGACCTTCTTGAACCTAAGCTAAGTGAATTCAGAGGAATAATATTCGAATCTCCAAGTTAATTAAGAGATTATAAGGATGGTTTTAAACTTGAGGTAGTCTTCATGATCATAATATGGATTTGTAACTAGTTAACTCAACATAAGTAATTGATTGAAGTGCAGATTTTACTTTGAGATGTTCTTGATAAGTTTAAAGGATAAGAGATTATTGTTTAGCACATTATGGAACGATTCTTAATCCAACAAACATTTGGTAATATCTTGTAATCAATCGTAAGAAGAGAATGGTATTGAATAAGGTTCTTGGAGTAACACTTCAATATCTTAAAGTTGAACTACTCAAATGGGTATTAGGGTGTTGTTTCGTTAGAATTTGGTATAGATGATCATATGAACGTATCATTGAGTAAAATATACTTCATTCAAGGTTGATTGTCCGAGTAACCGATTTTGAATCGAGGGCCGTTCGTTCGTTTGAGAAGGAAGGACTATTCTCACCTCCGTATTGAGGCAAGTTATCTTGCTTGGTTATAATGATGTGTGGATTCTTATGATGGTTATGCATTTCGTGTATATGAAACACTTATAAACTTGTATCTTGTGATTTGAGGTTGTTCTTAATGATGTCCCGTTTTCATCATGGGATTGTATTCCCAAGTTCGTCACTTTCGAACCCTTGATATCGTTGATCTTATTGTCATTTCTGTGAGTCCTCGATCTTTAATCGGATTTGTGAATTATTGAATTCGTTGTCATGTTGCATCGTGACATATCCGGAGTCATATCTACGTTCCGATTGGATATTGTGTAGGATTTTTAGCCGAGCACATATATAGTCATGCGTGAATATTTTCCGTGAAAGGCTGTACACACGAAACGTAGTTCTTTGAGGCTAATTAGGTACATTGTCATGTAATATCCTCATTTTTCTTCCCCTTGTATTTTTCCTTTTCGGCGTATTTTCCGATAGTAGTGACCCTCGTGTATCTTTCAGTGTATCTTTCCTATTATCTATTGATTTGATTCCCGTTATTGTTGTGCGGAACCGCCGTTTCGGGGTTGCCGTGGATCCATTCTACGTTATGATGCCTGTTGAGATGTTCCGTTTGGTGTTTCGTTCACATTCCGGCATTTTGGACCGTTCATATTTCGTACCTAGTGCACGCTATCTTTTCTGCATAGCGCACGCTAGGGGTCCCTTAGTAGCGCACGCTACGTTTGTTTCGTAGCGCGCGCTAGCGAGTTAGCCCTGGGAGTGGCAGTGCTATTTTCCAGCCTTCTGGACTGGCGTATTAGCGTACGCTACGTAGACAAACGCACGCTAATGTCAGGAGGCTAGCGCACGCTGATGATGCCCGGTAGCGTGCGTTAGCGTGAGTGTCCAGTACTGGACAGTTTACTGCTGAACTCGGTCAGGTGCCAGTTAGCGCACGCTACGCTTGTATGGTAGCGCACGCTAACGGGTCAGGTGAGTAGTGGACAGTTAGCTTCTGGACTCGGCTGATGTCCAGGTAGCGCATGCTATTGGTCTATAGCGCGCGCTACCGAGAGGTTTTTAGCGCACGCTGCGTCTCGAGTAGCGCACGCTAACGGCTAGAAGTCTGGCTATTGGACTGGACGCTAACTGTTTGGCCTGTAATTTTATCCCATTAGCGCACGCTAACCTTGAGGATTAGCGCGCGCTAACACTCCCTGGCTATATAAACCAGGGAGTTGACCCATATGAACATATCATTTTCATTTCTTCTCCTCTCCGCGACGCAGAGCTTCTCCAGGCGATTTCCGAGCGATCCTTCCCTCCGATTATTTCAGGCATCCTCTACCTTGAGTTTTTGAAGTAAATTAACAACACCTACTTGTGTTCTTCATCCTCAATCCAAGGTAAATCTCTTAGAACCCTACTTTTGGATAATTTGGGGGTTTTGGGATTTTCTTCCGATTCGTTCCGTTTTGTTGGTGGATTCATGATGAATATGATTAAACTTGTCAATATCAATAGTTTCCCTACGGATTCATGGTATATTTTCATGGTTTTGCGGAATCGAGAGGGTTTGGTTGTGGTCCGCCCTCATTGTTATTTTTGTACGAATATACATGAATCGTAGGCGAGTTTTCGGGTGTATTCCATTTCCGTATTCGTCTAGAGTTGGTTGTAATTATGTTCTTCGAATCATTAGGTTCGATTCCATTGGTTCATAGCGTTCGTCGGTGATTTTCCTTTCCGTTCGTTGCGTCGTCAATTATTCAAGGCAAGTATTTTTGGAAACCTTTATGCTTAACGTGAAATGGTAATGTATATTGTGTGTGCTTTACTCACCTCGGGATGGTCCGACGGGATCACGGAGGGAATCTATGGCTTTGTCCTGGATTCATGAGTTTGTTTCGCTAGCCAGCTCGGGAGGGTCCTTAGAGGCCTCGGGTGGGATTCGTGGCTTCGTCCCGGTCCTAGGCGATGCATGTGCGTGATTTGTTTTATGAAATGGCCAGCTCGGGAGGGTCCTTAGAGGCCTCGGGTGGGATTCGTGGTTTCATCCCGGTCCTAGGCAAGTTGTTTGACTGTTTGTTTCCGGAAAAGACATGTCTGGTTTTGGTTTTTGAAATGATATTGGTGCATGTACTATGAAATGTGTAAGCGATTGGTTTGCCTTGATTACTTGTACTAGCGTAATTGCTAACCCCTCTGGGGACCCGTTGTGGGGAAATTCTTGTTATGGATTTCAGGTTATGATCATCCGGACGAGCGAGCGCCGGGACAGTACGAGGATGTTGGCCAGGGTCGTTGACATGTGCACCTGGGTCTACTTATTTCTTTTGTCCACTTTGATATGGTTCTTTCCTATATTTATAAACTGATAGACTGTACTCGCGAGTACTTAGGCTTTTCAATTCAAACTCCGTGTTGTATTATTTTAAATTGCTACATTGTCGATTGTTGCTCATTTCGTCAGTTGCTCCGGGTGTATTTTCACGTGATGTATTATTTGATTGTGTATCCTCGCTAACCGAGATGGTTAGTCGAGGGGTGTTCGATTGTTGTAGTCTGGTGGATCCCATGTAGGGTCCACGGCGCTATAATATACTCCGAATATCTCGGGGTGTTACAGAAAATGGTATCAGAGACAGGTTTATGGATACCTGGTGATTTCGAAATCTAAATTTTTTTTTCACTGGACTTTAGCCGACGGCATTTGCACAGACCGTCGGCTAAAGTATTTAATTAAAAAAATAAAATAAATCACTTTAGCCGACGACTGTGTAACCGTCGGCTAAAGTTTTCACTAAAAAAAAAATAAAAAAAAAACTTTAGCTGACGACGACGTAGCCGTCGGCTAAAACCTATACACTTTAGCCGACGACAACGCTTACCGTCGGCTAAAACTGTACACTTTAGACGACGACTATGTATCCGTCGGCTAAAACGAGAACTATTTTAGCCGACGACCGTGTAACCGTCGGCTAAACTCGAACTTTAGCCGACGACCTTCCCTATTAGCCGTCGGCTAAACTTTAGCCGACCGACCTCGGCCGACCGACTTTTGGCCGACAGCTGACCACTTAAACCGACGATTTTCGACTTTAGCCGACGACTTTTTGCTGTCGGTTAAAGTATAAACATTGCTAGTGTTAGAATCTACATGAATGTCTAAAATACAAAAGTAGTTATGCTAATATAGCTTAAATGTGAGTGGTGCTCACAAAAAGTATGTAGCATATCATTCCTCCATGTATGATATATATATATATATATTTAAATATAGTTTTACATTGTCGTCACTATCCATTTTCATTCTTTCAACTAAATAACTAATAATAATATACATAATTTATATGAACTAGTACAACATTAAACATATAAAATACTTGAGCAAATTAGGTGTATTTGCGTTATATTTTTTTGGGTAAATAATACTATAATATTGAGCATATAGCTGATGATCATGTATCTTTCAAGTGATCTATATTTAGAAATACGAGATGCAACCATGTTTTTTATGAAATAAATTGAATTGAATGCTCATGAAGAAGATTTGGTAACATTATGCTATCATTTGCTTTTGCAAAATCACTAATTTAGTGTTGTAGAGTAAGGCCCTGTTCTTTTGGACTTATTTTTGATTTTCGATTCGATTCGAGTCCATTCGATTCTAATTCGATTCGAGTCCATTCGATTCGATTGATTCGATTCGGCTTCTTCTTCTTCTTATTATTATTATTATTAATCTTAATTATTATTATTGTTATTATTACTTATAATATTACTATTATTGTTGCTAATTACTATTATTATTATTATTTACCATTATTACCATTATTATTATTTACCCTTAATATATATTTGATTCGATTCGATTCGATTCCATTCGATTGATTCGATTCGATTGATTCGATTCGAGATCCATTCATTTCAATTGATTGATTCGATTCGATTCATTCAGTCCAAAAGAACAGAGCCTAATAGTAGTATGCAGATAACTATTCGTTATACTTTATTCTATTATGATAACAATAAGTTTTGTATAATATTTTATCTCCATTGAAGCTGGATGGGGCAACATGTTTGTTCAATGACCATCCTTGCTGAATGTATTATTGTAAATGATGATAAATTTTATATCCATTAATGATTACATAATATTAACCACAGAAGTATATTGTCGTGTTTACTACTCGTTCTGTATGAACACTACAACAAAAAAGGTATTTGACAACGTTTTTTAAACGTTGTAATAGGTGTTTGACAACGTTTCTTAAAACGTTGTATTATCTGACGTTGTCTTAGGTCCATCTATATGACAACGTTCTTTAAACGTTGCGGAAACGTAGTTGTAATAGCGATCCCGTTTTTTATTAAAAACCTTTAACAACGTTTTGTAAACGTTGTTACTAACTTCAACAACGTTTATTTAAACGTTGTCCTTGTTTATTGACAACGTTCTGAAAAGGTTGTTAATAAGTTCCACAACGTTTGAAAAAACGTTGTCTTTATGTATTCACAACGTTTATATAAAACATTGTATAAAGTTATTTTTCTAAAAAAAATATCCACCCCCAAATTCACCTATTGCACCTACTACAATTTTTTATTTTTTTCTCCTATTTGCTTCACCAATAGATTTCAAAGCAAAACAAAATTGTAACAATTAGTTTACCAACACCAGTAAAAAAATTGATGTAACAAAATGCATTAAAATGGTTCCCTTAATTTTCAAGCTCAAAAGACATAACTAGCTGCATGTCAATTGAACATCATAAACAAAAAGAAAACTCATAAAACCGGAAGATTCGGTCGTATTAAGCTGCAAAAAGTATAGCTACGAAAGAATTAGTTTAAAAACATATGCTTTATGTATAAGATTGACGGAGAAGAAGGAACCCGTTTCAGCCGAGGATGTAGACGAGGTCATGGCCGCAACCCTCGAGGCTGTCTATATTGAAACCAACTTGTCTGATTGTTATAAAGAGCCTGATGATGACGAAGTCATAGTCGAAACCCTCACTAAAGTCATGGATACAGGGACTTTCATATATGAGGTTTCCCCCTCTTCTCATGGGTTCCATCAAACCAACTCTTCTTCTTTCGGTAAGGATGATTGGGTATAAGAAACCGTCGATGACCCATATACGCACACTTGTGACTGTGAGGTAGATAAATTGAACAAGTATTAGCACCACAAATAGGACATGCCATCTTACCCTTAGTCGTACACCCAGCTAGATTTCCATAAGCCGGAAAATCATTAATCGTCCACATGAGAATAACCTTCAGATTGAAAATGCTCTTCGTAAATGCATCGTACACCTCAACCCCACTTATCCATAACTCTTTCAAATCTTCAATCAATGGCCTTAAATATACATCAATATCATTTCCTGGTTGCCTTGGACCAGGGATTAGCAAAGTTAACATCATATTTTCCCTTTTCATGCACAACCAATGGGGGGAGGTTGTAATTAACAAGCATTACGGGCCAACAACTATATGTAGAACTAAGATTACTATAAGGATTAAATCCATCTGTGGCAAGTCCAAGTCTTAAATTCCTAGGATCAGATGAAAAACAAGGCCACCTACTATCAATAGACTTCCACTGTGGCGAGTCAACAGGATGTCGCATTTTGTTATCATTACTATGATGACTGTTATGCCACAATAATTGTTCAGAATTATCTAATGATGTGAACATCCTTCTAAATCTAGGAATAATAGGAAAGTATCTCAACACCTTGGCTGGTACCCCCTTTTTAATTTTACGCTCATCTCCTTTTCCTACCACTTTCCACCTGGATTTCCCACACCTTGGACAATTGTCTATATCTGCCAAGTCTTTTCTAAATAAACAACAATCATTAGCACATGCATGTATTTTTTCATAACCCAAGTCAAAGTTCTTAAGTAATTTTTTGCAGTATATGTGGAACTAGGAAGTACATTCTTTTGTGGCAACATGTGACCTAAAATTTTGAGAAGATCAGTAAATGCTTTGTCAGAAATGCCATTAACGGCTTTATGTTTGAAAAGCACAACTGTCGTTGTCAACTTTGTATAGTCACTACAACCCATATATAAGGGAGTTTCTGCATCTTCTAATAATTTTGAAAACCCCTCATCTCCCATTGCTTCAGTATAATTTGGAATCGTTTCCTCGTTAGCACGTGCATATATGAACATCCTATATGTATCTGATATATCATCAAGATCAAATGTCCTATTGGAGGAAGTGCTAGGACGTTCTTCCCCATGAAAAATCCAAACATCGTATGTCTTATCCATACCATATATAACCAAGTGCGAGACTACATCATCACTAGGCTGGTAATCCAAATTTCTGCATCGAGTACAAGGACATCTAATTTTAGAGGGATTTCCTAGACTTTCCAAACTTACTGCTACAAAGTTTTTTACTCCTTCCCTGTAAGCAGCAGTTGGCCTACAAACAAAATTATACATATTACATAGCTGGCATAAGACAAAAAGCAACTATGAAACTAGTATTTAAGCTTAGAGTGAAAACCTGGGCAGATTCACCCACGATTTATCCATCGATATGAATTATGAGTACACCGAGAACACTACAAGAGATAATAATATTAGCACAGTTTGAAAGCAGATCATCAAAGTAATTTCTCAAACAAATCCATTAACATAACGTCATCAACTATATCCGAAAACGAACAAATCAAACAATTGGTTCAAAACCACAAGGAATCAAAAGCAATGCGTATTTTCATCAAATAAACGACGAGTTCCTTGAATACAAACATCCCACAGTGAAAACATAATGAATACGAAATTCAGCCAATAATCATATGATGAATATAAAGGAGAGGTAATTCTATGACATCAAACACAAAAGCTTATAGTTGAATTAATGGTTTATATAATAAGTTTAGTGCAGCTTTAGTTTTCCTCTTTCCTTTTTTTTCAGTTGGTAGAGTCATTATTTCTATGTATAAATAGTTTCGAAAAATACATGTCGAATATAAAGAGGTAGAAATTTTTTTACTTCATTGTAGGATTTATAAAGAAACAAAAAAAAATGATTGCAATATATATATATATATATATTCAATTAATCCCATATTATGTATATTGATTATTGATGCAGCCATTATTGTTATATTTGCATGAATTACTTCACAGGACACAAGTACCAAAAGTTCAAGCTTTAAAAAAAATTAAAAGCATATTTCAACTATACAGCAATGTTATGCAATGAAATAGCAAATAAAGATTCAAATCACGTCAAATTGGAAGCTTAAATTAATAAAATTGGCACGAGTAAGAATACTCCAATCATCACCCACGATCCCTCTCAAAATCTCAAAATCATGAGGGCTAGGGTATAGGGGAAACGAACGGGGAAGGAAGAGAGATGATAGAGTGTTGTTGTTGTTGTGGAGAGTGTTAAGAGCAGCGCCGCCTCCGACCAGTATCGCTGCCGTCGCCGATGCCCAAGAACTGCGTCTGTGCTTTTGGGATTTGGGGGAAGACTAAAGAGAAGTCACTTTAGTTTTGGGGGGAAGCCGTTCACCTTTTTCATTTTTAGTGACACCATAATACAACGTTTATAAAAAAACGTTGTTATATCATTTTTCACAACGTTTAGCAATTAAACGTTGTATTATACTGCAACGTTTCTTCGTTAAACGTTGTCTATTCCAATTACCACAACGTTTTTTTATAAACGTTGTTAACATATAAATACTACAACGTTTTTGAAATAAATGTTGTAGAAAACCTAAATCACAACGTTTTTTTAAAAACGTTGTTAACAAAAACGTTGTCAATGCCTCTTTTTGTTGTAGTGGAAAATACGTTTACATCTAATTTTTGATAACCTGTCAAATATCAAACAATACAACTTTCACTTCTATATAAGTGTTGTAGATGTCATTCTCTAGTGAGAAACTTGATTTTAACATTTGAAAGTGGTGGTAAGTATTAGAAAGAAATTTTGGTTTTATCTACATGATGAGGAACTAATGTTCAAATTTATCAAAGCTTTGCTTGCAATTCCTTCTTGCATTTTAAAAGATTGAAGATTACTTCCTTCGTTCTCTTATTATTGCAACGTGTTGACTATTACACTGGTCACATACTCTCCTTTGACCATCTTTTGTGATTTATACATATGAAAAGATATAGTCATGTGAGATCTTATTAGATCCATCTCTCAAAATATCAACTTTTTATAATTTTTAAAAATAAAGAATTGAGGATATTAATAATCAAAGTTGTGCATTGGCAAACGTAAAAGTCCAGATGTTGCAGTTATAAGAGAACATGGGTAGTATGATTTATTTTGAATTTTATTATTATTATTATTATTATTATAATTATTATTTAGGTGGATAAAACTTGATAGGAATTTGTTGGCATTCTGAAATTTATTTGGGTTTCGTATGAGCCTAGTCAATAGGATGAACCAAAGGAATTCTCCACCGTGAACGTGTCATGTTAGACGAATTAAGAAATTGAATAGGAACAAAAATACCAAGAAATGGAAGGGTATCAAATTCGATTTATTTATATTGTATGTGAAATCTTGCCTATTTCCACTTTGACTTTTTGTTCTTTAAACAAACCAATTTATCCTTTCAAATATGAAATATTTTTAATTTATTTATTTCAGAAACTTTTCCCATCTATTTTAACGTATTTTATAGATGGGGTATATTTCGCCAAAATAGATTAAAAAGTATGATTTATGATCCAGATTCGAAATCAATACGTATCTCGCTTCATATCAATTAATTTCTATTTAAAAAAAGATTTGAAAAGAAATATAAAACCATGTGTTAGGAACCAAATTTGAACTGGTGCCACGAGAATTTTCAGTCCTTTGCTCTAAAAGAGTTATCCCGACTATTTCCAAATATAGCATCTTATGAGATTATTGGAGTCCATTTCAATTAAAGGGGCAAGGGGTTACAAAATTTTCTCCAAGTCCTATAATTTCAATGGTATTCATTCATATGGGCATTTCTTGCTTCATTTGTACAAAAACATATTGGTTATGGACATTTCATTTTCATCGATTAATAAACCTACTCATCCAACCTGAAAGAATAGAAGACAAATATTATGAGGTTGTCTTATTTAATTTTTATTTTCTAATGTTGTGTTATGATTTAAACGATGTTATTAAATATGTTCCTCTCTTCGTCCCATTTCAAATGACCTAATTCATCTGGACATGCAAATTAAGAAAACTATAGTTTGAGAGGTAAAATGGAAGGACTCATTTGCTTTAGACAATATTTAGGTGTCAAAAAAAGCCAGAAGGTACAAATAGAAGAATTTATTGTCAAAGTATTATCTTTCCAAAAAATTATTGTAAAACTATCACTCCTTAAAAATTAATTGTCAATATAATATTATCTTGCCACATGGGTTGCCACATAGATAAATTATTAATTTTTTTAATTATGCTCTGTAAATTAATACACATGTGTTGAATTATTGACAGCAGAGATAGAGAGAGAAAAAAATACCTCAGGGGTGCAAATAGATCTCCTCCGCTGGTCAACGTTGATTCAGATTTGATCCCCACAGATACTTCAAAACAAGTGTTGCTTATTCCTCAAATCGAGTGTAGTTGGCCTAGATTGATCCGCCGATGAACAAGGCGAAAAGCTAAAAGAAGCTGGAAAAGATGTTAATGCTTCTATTCTCAATCTTCTCCATTGAAGGATCCAACTCGATTTGTTTTTTAATGGTGATAGAAGCAACTTCGGCTATCCACTTCCATGGAGCAACTTCTTCCGATGGAAATCTCCATTCCAGACCCAGTCGCCATAAATCATGCTAGCTGAACTTTTCTTGTGTCTTGGTTAGGATGGTTCGAGAAAATATAATGATATTATCCTATTGGAACAGATGCACGACATCAAGTTCTCGTGGAATTGCTTATGAAGGTGCTACACCAAAGACTGTCAAAGTTAACAGATGAATTAGCTACAACAATCTAGTGGACAAGATGTACAGTATCATAGGTTTTATTCGAGTGAATACGCTCATTAATATTACTTGCAGGTATCGAAGTAATTCTCAAGAATACATAGGTTTACTGGTTGAAGATAATGATACAATGAGTTTGCTTTTGATGTTATGAAATGTCCGGATACTAATTGTCTGGACTTTTACTTGTAACACCCCAAAACTCATACGGTTCATTACACACTGTAGAACCTTCATCAAGATCTACCAGACTAGGACATTCAGGCAACTACACACTAATCTCTTAAAGATACAATATTTAATAACACAAATAAGGTCGTGGCCGCGGTCAAAATAATTTGATTTGAACACACTAAAACACAGTCTAAAATAAATCCATCGCCCACGCAGGGGACTTCTGTAACACCCCCAGAGTCAACCCGGAATATTACAGCGCCGTGGGCCCTGAGATGGAACCCACAAGGCTAAAAGAAATTTTCGCAAACATTTAGAAATGCCCAAGAGGCTAACGATAGTATTATCTATTTAAAACATTCGAAGACTTAAAACTCGTTTAACAAAAACCGTCGTAAAATCTCATTTGAAAGAACAAGGCCAGAAATGCCAAAAGTAACCTAAGTTACCAGATACCAAAAGGTCATCTATAAATACTCACGCAACGGAAAAAAAGACAAACAAATAAAATACTCTAGCAGCGGAATACAACAACAGATCAGGAAACTCAATACATAAATACATGCCCTAGCCAGTATCCTCCGGGAAGCTCATCTCTCCACGACCGCTACAAGCTTGATAATCCGAGAACCTAAAAAGAAAGCCCACGATGGGGTCAGCCATAATATCCAACAATGATAACCATCACATCACGTCAATAATTACATACCAATGAAAATACTAAGTAAGAATACGACCAATGTAATCTTACCGCTATAATTTTACCAACTCATGATAATAAATACCAAAGTTCACATCTTGTATCCTTTCAACAACACAATAAGCTCATAGCTAAATATCTGTATTGTATCTCAACAATACCCAAGGTTCTCAAAATATTATCATAACCCACTGTTACAAAATCTACTAACTCTGTCCAACCCAATCCATCGGGTAACATCATCACATCTCAACACGATAATCGATTGTTCATCAAAGACAAATACCAAGGGAAAATACGGAACATACCTCATGATATGAAATGCCACGACGAAATCACGTCAGTCTAATCCAAGTTCAGATCAACACAACATACGAACACGGTACTAACACAAGACCTACAAATACATACTCATATGATAACGTCAATATGCTCACATCAATAACAACAATGTATACTTATGACAAACCCATAATATACATATGCACAATAACAACACACATGGTAATCCGATGATCCAGCGTTCACTGCCTAGATCCCACGATGATCCCGTCAGACTAACCTGTGGTGGAAAACTTGTCCGATGATCCAGGGCACGCTAGCATAGATCCCCGATGATCCCGTCGGACAAACACGAGGTGGACATAAGACAACAATGCACAAATGAATATAACAATGATACGCAATGCACGAAAACAGCGATACACGAATGTATCACAACATGATCGATACGAAATGACAAAAATGATTAGAGTACTTGCCCCGAGTCCTTCGATAGCAATCTCTATGTCTAAACCATCACGAACCATTATCCTCAATACTCGACGGTCCAAAATATCACGGATTGCAGATAATTCATATCTTCGTCTTTATCACAATGTATCCTCGATACTAAGTATACCAACAATAAATGTAAATCATATACATTATGATTTAATTCCCAAAACTCGAATACGACTTATAATCCCAAATCTCCTATGATTACGATTATAAACATTGCTATACGAATTATGAACGAATGAAACGGAAACCATTCATTAAATATTATAAATTGAGCGAGTAATAACTTGCCTCGATACTGATGAAGCCGTTACCAATTCCATGCCGTCGTCTCAGCCTCAAAGCAATCTACGAACATTCTCGAGCTCGACCGAAACACATGGTTATAATCACCGATCAATATTCTCAACCTATTACAATAATTCGATAAACAACAAGTTCGATAACAATCAACAATCCAATCAACAAACCAACGGTTCTGCAATATCTCGATTAACCACTAGTCTGATCAATCCAATTCAAACCATAATGAATTCATAACCACAACACGAAAATACTGCACTGTCTGCCTACTTAGCGCAAGTTAAACACATAACTTAACGTGCGCTAAGTCGCTCCCTTTAGCGTGCGCTAGCCAGTAAGCTTAGTGTGCGCTAATGCTGTACAGTTGCATGCATTCCAAGAATCGACTAACACCTTGCGACTACGAATACAAATGAAAAGGAAATCATGCTCCAAGATTAACAATAACTTTTCCAAATTCAATCTCATCACCATACTCGAAATCATATTCGTGTTCTTATACGAATATTATATCAAAACACGTATCTTAGCTCTAGATACGAATACCCATATTCATATCCAAAACACCAACACCTCCTATACATCATCATCATATCATAGCATACTTAATCTGGAATACAACCTCATATCATGATTCATATGAAATCAACATAATTCAGAAATCCATCTTTCATCGGGTTTAAACGAAACACAATTCTTAAAGTATGGAGAATCTTAATTAACATCCGAGAACTCTTATCAAAATCCCATTAAATCTTATATAACATCATCACAAGATAATCCAACTCGCTTCCTTACAAGTAATCATCCATAAAAACGAACCACTATCAAAGGGATACGAAATTACCTTGTATAGATGAAGCAAGAAGAAGATCAATTGAACTCCTTTCCAAGAATCATGAATAACTTCAAGAACAAGGCTTTAATCCATGCTCTCCACCTTAATCTTGTTAAAGATCATCATCTCTCAGTGTTTCGGAACCTCAAATACTTCTCAAGGCTCTCTCTATCGGTTCACATAAAGAAATGGATGGAAATGATGAATAATGGCCAACTGCACTGATCTATGCGCTAATTGTCTTTGTTAGCGTGCGCTATCGCAGATCAGAGGCTACTGCCTTATTGCATACAATGATTTACGTACGCAATGCCCATGCAATAGCGTACGTAATCTCCTCTATTTAGCGTACGCTAGTGTCCGATCATAGCGTGCGCTACTCATAGTTGACTCGTTTGTCTGCATGCTCCGAAGATGGGTCCACACGCCGACAGCTCTGGCAAGGATAAGATTCCTTTTGGATTGATCTGATGTTAGCGTGCGCTAACAATATGCATTAGCATGCGCTAACCCTTCACAACAAACATCCGTTGACCTCGTCGGTACATGCGCCGAAAGTGACCGGGTCCACACATAGATTCCTTCTGATCTGGTCTGTACTAGCGTGCGCTATCCATTGCATTTAGCGTGCGCTAACCCTGCATGATAGCGTGCGCTAGGCATGTATATTAGCATGCGCTAATAATGCTATACTTAGCCATTTTCAGCTATTCTTGTCCAACGTCTCAACATACAAAATACGAACATACGGCATACCAAATACACATATTCCTTCCAATAATATTATCATACGATACACAATATCCTCAACTGCAATTGTCGACCAAGTACAGTAATTATACCAATACAGATATCTCAGTCCTTCAATTGTTTTATCCATACTATACAGATTCCACACTGTATAATATAACTCGGATAAAATAATATTAAACAATAGTAGTAGAAATTCCAGATATTACATACTACACCACTTAAAATAAGTTTCGCCCTCGAAACTTGCAATCCGTCATAGAAAACAAACAAACAAACCGTTCAACCAAAATATTCTGAAACCATCACGACAACGATCGATCATCATGATTAACGAATAATCAAAATAGTATACTTACAAATGCACAAAGTCAATGATCTCCTGAGATACTAGCAAGTGACTTCACTGTAAAGCCTCAACACGCTTACAATCACAATTACATGAGTCTCAACAAAATATATCATCTTTGGATGAATTAATCTATCTGTATCAAACCTTGTCTGCCTGATCGTACAATTAAGTCCCAATTCCGATAAAACCAATAATACACGATACATCTGTGAGACAACTGTCCAACACAATAGCAACAAATCCCGAAATATCAACCCAAAATCTGAATGCTCAGATGATCACCAGCAATGATCAACCCATAAATTAACCGAGAATATCATCGACATGATAAACTCTAATACGACCAATCCAAAGGTCAAAACGCAACCGAGAATACCATCAACATGATAAACTCCAATATGACCAACCAGAGGTCAAAACACAATCGAGAATATCATCATCATGATAAACTCCAATATGACCAACGAACGATCAACAATAATCGAGAATACCTTCACACGGTAAGCTCCAACACAGTCAACACAGAACCACAAAAATCGATATACACGAACGAATAAAGTTCTCAAAACAACACACCAATCACATACAATGGATCTCAATAAACATACCCGACTAGTGAACATACTCCTCGATACATGAACAACCAATCACAACCGACGAATATATCCAATCATACATGGAGTGGGAACGACCACTCAATATCCAAAACAACCAGCATGGGGTCACCATCCCCAAATCTACACTTACAAAGAAATCATTCAAAAATCACTATGGTAAAATTGCGCTACTACCATACCAATGGAATCACATAGCACATGTCCCGGTTTCACAAAATCCAAAGTTCCAAAATTACATCATGTGCATGAATCTACAACACGCAGCATATGATCCGATAAATCAACCGATCATCCCTGAATAACCAAACTACCATACTGAAGTTCAAATCTCTTTTCCTCGTACCATCGATATGATATCCAGTGTGTTAGTCACACTCATAACTTCACCATGATATGCACCATGCACGAAATGCGTATGTATATCAGTCACATTTTCAAAACCAGTTTGAAATCATATAGTCTTGTCAAGAAGACAAATTTTCGAAAGTTCTTTCATAAATTTCAAAGCTCAAAACATAAATTTTGGTAAGACCACAAAATCAATTTTTGAAAAAATTAAATCGGCTCGCTGGTGCCAAGTATTCAATAATAGTTTCCTTCGAATCCATACGATTTCAAAGTTTTAAAATGAAAACTAAGCAAATGATTGACCACATCCATACTCATGTATATCAATTCAGTTTGTCACCAATATCCACTGATATTCCATCAGAAAACCACATGATAGAGTTCCAAAATCTCAATATATAGACTCCAATAAAAACTCCTTTTCCACATATGACTCGCAAGGTCGACCATTAACCCATCCTGGATCACCTCAATTATGTTATGACAAAATATTGAATAATTGATAAATCGAACACAACGAAAGACTACCCGGGAAGTCTCATTTGAACAAGTAGATCAAAACCCCGAAGGGTAGTAATAAAATAGATAAACGATTGGTAAAGTGTTTTACATATCTCGGGAGTTTTAGGAAACAGAAAAGCCTTTTGAAACATTAGGGTCTCAGCCCATACCCCGTTCCATATTACAAGAAGTTTAAAAAGTAGAAAACTCTTTTGGACCCCAAGTCCTGAGTTACAAAACTATTTCAAAATCAATTGGGTCTCGGCCCAAAAATCATTTTCCGTAAAACATCTGTAAAACATTCATTTTGAAAAGTATCATTTTCAAATGCTCAAAAACAGTTCATATATCTCAAAATGAACTAACATGATTACATGTTCAACAATTCACAGTTCTTCTCCCGAATACACAACTCCGTTCTAAAACTTAACCGAGATATTGATATCCAAAATCATAACTTCTCAAGATCATCAATCCTGTCTTAACTCTGTCACCTTACACTATAACGCATAATATCTTTCTGAATCTCAAAATATATCAACTTAGAATGGCAACAAATCTCAATGCAATTCAAAAATCCAAATACTTACAGATCGTGAAGTCGACGATTCCCCGTGATACTGGCAGATGTCTCGACTCAAGAAATTACTCGACACAGATATTTACAAAACACACATTTTGCAAACTCAGTTCAACTCGAGAACACAACACATCTCTATCCAAAGAAAAACATTAATACCATTTGGAAAAGTTACAACAATCCCGACTACCATCGGTAAATCACATAACATGTAAGCCCAAGTGAACAACAAAAAACCAGAGCTCAAACACTTGTCAACCGACAACTCGAATGACACGACAAAAGCACGACCCAACTCGACCCGACTTCCTAGGTTTTCTCAACCTAAGCTCTGATACCATATTCTGTAACACCCCCAGAGCCATCCAAGAATATTACAGCGCCGTGGGCCCCGATATGGAACCCACAAGGCTAAAATAAATTTTCGCAAACATTTACAAATGCCCAAGAGGCTAACGATGGTATTATCTATTTAAAACATTTAAAGACTTAAAACTCGTTAAACAAAAACCGTCGTAAAATCTCATTTGAAAGAACAAGGCCATAAATGTAAGAACTCAACAGTTAAAAAACAACATACATTAAGCTATCGCTTACACGTACCGACAAAATAGTTTAGAAAATGATTGCTAAAGTAACCTAAGTTACCAGATACCAAAAGGCCATCTAAAAATACTCACGCAACGGAAAAAAAGACAAACAATTACAATACTCTAACATACAACAATTGATCAGGAAACTCAATACACAAATACATGCCCTAGCCAGTAATCTCCGGGAAGCTCATCTCTCCACGACCGCTACAAGCTTGATAATACAAGAACTTAAAAAGAAAGCCCACGACGGGGTCAACCATAATATCCAACAATGATAACCATCACATCACGTCAATAATTACATACCAATGAAAATACTAAGTAAGAATACGACCAATGTGATCTTACCACCATAACTTTACCAACTCATGATAATAAATACCAAAGTTCACATCTCGTATCCTTTCAACAACACAATAAGCTCATACCGAAATATCTGTATTATATCTCAACAATACTCAAGGTTCTCAAAACATTATCATAACTCACTGTTACGAAATATACTTACTCTGTCCAACCCAATCCATTGGGTAACATCATCACATCTCAACACGATAATCGATTGTTCATTAAAGACAATGACCAAGGGAAAATACAGAACATACCTCAAGATATGAAATGCCACGACGAAATCACATCAGTCTAATCCAAGTTCAGATCAACACAACATACGAACACGGTCCTAACACAAGACCTACAAATTCATACTCATATGACAACGTCAATATGCTCACATCAATAACAACAATGTATACTTATGGCAAATCTATAATATACATATGCACAATAACAACACACATGGTAATCCGATGATCCAGCGTTCACTGACTGTCCCGGAGTGAAATCCGTGTGACGAATCGAGGGTGAGTCGGTTCGAGTATACTAATCTAATTAGCATACCTATAACGTGTGCTCCCACTAACCATTAATGTTCAACAGGCACTCTCCTTGTCAAAGAACACGTCATACAAGTCTTTACATAAAATTAATGCCCAGTCAAGTTTCATCGACTTGCGAACGATTAAGTATTTGAGCTATAAACCTTTCCAGTGCCGACCCCCTTATCCAATAAGGAGTGGAACGTTTTGCTCTCAAAAACACAGACTAGTTTCTACATGTATATTTACGAGTTAGGAATGCCAGTAACTACCAGTAAATAAAGAAACATCCATTGCCTTATATTGATGATTTACATAATAACAAGTACAATGCCCTCACTCAACATCCTCTGAGTGGCATTCGAGGGCATACTCCTAACAATCTCCCACTTGCACTCAATGCCACACACTATGGTATCTAATACCCATGTTCTCCATATGACGCTCCAAGCTAGTCTGAGAAAGTGGCTTGGTCAGTGGATCGGCGACGTTGTCGGCCGAGTCTACTCTGTGCAGCACAATGTATCCCTTGCGAACAAATTCTCTTACGAGATGATACTTCCTCTCAATATGTTTGGTGCTGTTTTGAAACCTTGGCTCCTTGGCCTGCGCTACAGCTCCGTCATTGTCGCAATACAGTGGAACAGGCAACTCAGCACATGGTATCACTTGAAGTTCTCCTAGAAACTTCTTAATCCAGAACCCTTCCTTGGAAGCCTCCGAGGCTGCTTGATACTCAGCCTGACAGGTGGAATCAGCAGTCGCACTTTGCTTGGCGTTACGCCAAGATACTGCTCCTCCATTAAGAGTAAATATGTAGCCAGAAGTAGACATCGAGTCGTCCTTCAGTCCTTGGAAGTCCGAATCAGTGAATCCCACCGCATCCAATTCTCCACCGCCATACATAAGAACCATATCTCTAGTCCTTCTCAAGTACTTGAGAACGTTCTTTACAGCAGTCCAATGTTCCCTACCTGGGTTTGCCTGAAACCTACTCACCACGCTTACAGCATGCGCGATGTTAGGTCTTGTACACAACATAGCATACATAAGGCTACCCACGGCCGAAGCATATGGTATATTACTCATTTCCTTTCGTTGTTCCTCACTTTGAGGACACATCTTCAAGGTGAGTTTTATTCCATGTCGCATCGGTAGGAACCCTCTTTTAGAATCATCCATCTTAAATCGCTTTACGATTTTATCTATATAGAGGGCTTGGGAAAGACCTATTGTTCTCTTCGCTCTATCCCGATAGAGTCGAATACCAAGAATATATGTAGCTTCTCCCAAGTCTTTCATGGAGAAATTACTCGAAAGCCAAGCTTTCACAGAACTGAGCATTCCCACATCATTTCCTATTAGCAGAATATCATCCACATATAGTACTAAGAATGCGATCTTGCTCCCACTAACCCTCTTGTATACACAAGGTTTCTCTTCATTTTGCACGAAGTCAAACTCTTTGACCGCCTCGTCAAAACAAAGGTTCCAACTACGCGACGCTTGCTTCAGTCCATAAATGGAACGCTGAAGCTTGCACACTTTCTGAATATCGACTTCGGACACAAAGCCTTTAGGCTGCTCCATATAGATTTTCTCCTCGAGGAATCCATTAAGGAAAGCCGTATTTACGTCCATTTGCCATATCTCATAATCGTGGTAGGCAGCTATAGCAAGCATCATGCGAATAGACTTGATCATGGCTACGAGCGAGAAGGTATCATGGTAATCGATCCCTTCCTTCTGGGTATAACCCTTTGCCACAAGCCTGGCCTTATAGGCGTCAACCTTGCCATCATCATCAGTCTTTCTCTTGTAGATCCACTTGTTCCCAATAGGCACTATGCCCTTTGGGCGGTCTACTAGAGTCCAGACCTGATTGACATGCATCGAGTCTATCTTAGCTTCCATAGCTTCACGCCATTTCGCGGAGTCTACATCCACCATCGCTTGGTCATAGGTCGTTGGGTCGGTCTATTGGCTATCACTTGGAACCTCATGGAGACCCAGCTCCTCCAAGTGCACAAGCCCATACCTCTCAGGTAAGTGAGACACCCTACTAGACCTACGAGGTGGTTGTACTTGTGTTTCAGAAGGTTCGGTTCCAGTTTCTTACACAGGTGTCTCCCGAGGAGTTTCATTGTATTCTTCTAAAGAAATACTTCTACCTGCTCCGCCTTCCTGAAGGAACTCATCTTCCAGGAAGTGTGCTTGTAAAGCAACAACGATCTTTCGATCTTCGGGCATGTAGAATAGATATCCCATCGTCCCAGATGGGAATCCAATGAAACGTCCCTTCGCGGACCTAGCTTCCAACTTCTCCACCTTAGTCTTCTTGACATAAGCGGGACATCCCCAAATCCTAATGTGATTAAGACTTGGTTTCCTGCCCTCCCATATCTCATGTGGAGTTTTAGGAACAGATTTGGAAGGACATCTGTTCAATATGTAAGCAGCAGTCAGGAGTGCATATCCCCACAGCTAAATCGGCAAGTCAGTATAGCCCAGCATGGAACGGACCATGTTCAACAAGGTCCGGTTCCTTTTTTCTGACACACCATTTAACTGAGGAGTACCTGGAGGTGTTAGTTGTGAAACTATTTCATGTTCCTTAAGGAACTCGTCAAACTCCATACTCATATACTTGCCACCTCGGTCCGACCGAAGTGCTTTGATATGATTACCAGTTGTTTCTCGACTAGGGCCTTGAATTCCTGGAATTTCTCAAAGGCCTCGGATTTATGTTTCATTAAGTATACATAACCATACCTAGTATGATCATCTGTAAACGTAATGAAATATTGATATTCGTCACGTGCTGCTTCCAAAGCACCACAAACGTCAGTATTGATTTATCCCAGTTTATCAGCGGCTCTTTCAAAAGTCCTTGTGAAGGGGGACTTAGTCATTTTGCCTTTAAGGCAAGATTCACAAGTATGAAACGGATCTGATCCCAATGGACCCATAAGTCCATCTTTTTCCATCTTGTAAACCTTGGTCTGACCAACATGACCAAGTCTAAGATGCCATTTCAAAACTTGATTGGTTTCATCCCTACCATGTTTTCTAGTCATAGTATTCACAACTACTTTGTTGCTGAGATTTAGATGATACAATCCATTCCGAACCCCTGGTGATGGACTCGGATTCCGTCGTCTCATGGTTGGGGCCAGAATGCCCCGGTCTCCATGATGGATCGCTTCCTAATCGGCTGAAGATGGAACCGTCTCGCCTCGCGAGAGCCTTTTCTCGCGAATTGGGGCTTTCTGACGATCGCTCGACCAGTAATCCCTTGAGCTTCCGTTTGCTCGCGCGGCGGATGGCCAAGGGGGTTATAGCGGGCGCTGCGCATGCTCTCCGTCGCTCCCTTAGGATGGCCATATACTCCTCGATCTGTTCCGAAGTTTGGAACTGGTCGAGCGAAAGGCTGGGGCCGTCCCTCAGGTGCGGGATCGAGAGTCTCGCGTCGCCGCGACTACCCTCTGCCATAGGCTGGGGCTCGGATTGAGCCGGAATATAATGTCCGACGGTTCGGAGAGTGGCTCTCTTCGCTGTGGTGGCAGACACCATTATTCTGAAGGTTTTTCTTTGAAGAACAGTGAGTGTTTCTTCAAGTATATGCCCCGGAGAACAATGAATGTTCTTCGAGACGGTAGGAATAAAAATGAAGGTTAAGATCCCCTTCTTCTAGCGCTAATTGTTGTTACCCAAAATCGAAAGGGATTGCTGGAATGGATGAGTAACAAACAAATGCGAAAGCACGTCCGTGGGGAAGAAAATAACACAAGATTTACCGGGTTTGTTAGGCCCGGGCTTGAATGCTCTCGCGAGATATTATTAATAAGAATACGTTGGAGTACAAATATTAATGTAAGAGTACAACTGCAATGAGTGTAAAAGACCCTAGTTATCTAGCTCTTGAGTGTTGGTGATTGCCGAAAGAACCAGAGTTGAAGCTCTATGAGTTCTTGTTTCCGTTTCTGCCGACCATCTTATGGTTAAGAGGTTTCGAGAGTGAGAGGTAGAAGGATGTCCGAAGTTTTATAATGTAGCCAAGAGAGAGAAGCCAACCCTTTTCCGAAAGCTGGGCGTCCTCTATTTATAGGAGTTGGGATGCCTTAATCCTGACGGGCGATCGCCTTTCTTGTATTATAATAAGGGGGCAATCGTCTTTTAGCACATGGGCTGGTTGCCTTAAAGTCCGCGGCTGTTGCTGGTAGCCAGCTGTGCGAGCCAATGAGAACTTAACACGCGTCCTGACTCGCTGTCTCGGGAGGTCCCACCTAGGACCTTTCGGCGGGCATGTCGGTAGGTGGGATTGTCCTTGTCGAGGACAGCTGTTGATGGGCTGGAGTCAAGGATCCATGTTCTGCGGCGCCATTCGCGGATCTGAAAGTGGGTCTGCACTCCGAGGTCCGGTCTTTGCAGACTTGGCGGATGTTGGCTTCACGTGGCATGAGGCGGTCGTCCATGATCGGGCACTTTGGACGATCGCTAGTTGCCGGGAGGCGATCGCCTTGGCAGTCGATCGCTCGGCGCTGGTGTAATACCCGAGATTTCTGTTATGTAATTGGAACTTGTGATATTGTAATGATTGTACTTTTGTCTGAGTACTATTTTCCGTATTTCTTAATCCGTTATTGTCGAGCGTATAATTTCGTATATGTGATTTAAAGGTTGAAATTCTGTGCACGTAGCGCACGCTACAGGCTGCGTGTAGCGTACGCTAACAGGGATTCATAGCGCACGCTACAGGGGATCATTAGCGCACGCTATGCGTGGTCAGATTGATGGAGACGTGCGGTAGGTGAGATCGGCCGGGACCCCCGCCGGATCGTGTCGGATGTACCGACGGCTGGGAAAAGGCCGAGTCAACGCCTTAGCGCACGCCATGTATATGCGTAGCGCACGCTAAGTGCCGAGTACTGGCTTAGATCGTGAGCCGTTAGCGCACGCTACGAATGTGGTCTAGCGCGCTAATAGCCATTTATTATAAATAGGACATCATCCTATTCGTGATTTCGCTTCTTTCTCCTCCCATAACCCGAACTCTTACACTTAGAACATAACTCCTTCGTCCTAAACACTTCGTATCAACCTCCTAGTTCGAGATTGAAGATCATATATCATTGAGATTGGTGCCAAGCCTTCGGTGTTGGATTGCTTCATTTTCATCCGTGTTCTTCACTACTTTGAGGTAGGTGATTCTTCACCAATGATTAGTAATGTTCCTAAGGAAGTTTGAATCATGTTTGATAGCAAGTATTTCGTTATAATCGGTCATCACATGTTAGAAGGATACTTTTGACGATCGGGTACTATATATCGAAGGAACCTTTGAACCATCTTATTATAAGGACTCCTAAGCATGTTCAAATCGATTTATGATCAAGAATCGGATATTACCTGATGATACGTTGTACACGTTGGAATCATGTGTTTTGGAACGTAAGACGATGGAACTTAGATTATTTCTTGAAGATCGTACGGATTATGATATTGAGATGACTATCCGTATATTTGTATTTCATAATCATGAAACTTCCACAAACCTTAGTAGCATGATATGCCCGAGGATAACTTGTATCATCACGGTAGAATTCATGAGTTCTTCACCATTCAACCCAGCTGGCTTATGATTCTCGCCATGCAAGATTAGCGCATGCTAACATGTGTGAGTTAACGTGCGCTATCGAGGTTCGGTTAACGCACGAAACGCACGTAGCGCACGTTATGAGACCACCGAGCCGATCGCGATCCGTGGCTAGCGACGCTAGTCTTATACGATAGCGTGACGCTAATCAGCCTGGATTAGCGCACGTTACGTAAAGTACGAGCGCGCGCTAAGCAATCCGCATACCTTGTTTATTTTGAGCTTTTCGGCCGTAGTCAATTGTTAGGCCATTGTTCGACTTGAGATGATTTGTATATCATTCCTTTTGTTAAGGTTCGAGCTTGATACGTTGATCGAAGGAGGCGACCTTCGAGTGGGTTGAGATCATTGAAGTATATCGTTCTTGCCATCTTCGAGGCAAGTATCGTGATATGTTAATATTGGTATTTTTGGAGCATGCGTATGGTTATTCATGATGTTGAACATGATATTTATTTTGTTGATTTGCCATGGTATTCGCTATATAGTGTTTATATGTTCATGTTGATGAACACAATGATTTGGCATATGTGTATGCATGAGTTGTGTTTGTATACGTTGTACGATCTATGCCGAGGGCGCCGGATCGGATGTCCACCTCGTGTTGGTCCGACGGATCATCTTGGGATCTAGCCGAGGGCGCCGGATCAGAGGACGGGTTATTTCCACACCGTGGTGGTCCGACGGGATCAGCTTGGGATCTATGCCGAGGGCGCCTGATCATTGGAATACCCATATGTGTAATGGAATCTTGTAGATTCGCATTGTCGAATTCCGTAGCGGAAGTCCGTGTGGTGTATCTTGTCAAGTATTGTTTATGCATATTCTAATATTTAAATATGATACTTGTACTAGAATATTTTTGATAACCTTCGGGGTGGACATTTGTTTTGATGTTCGTGTAGCCGAGAGCAGGAAACACCACAAGACTGACGTGACGACGAAGGGGTTCAGTGATGTTTGTGATTATTGGTGATTTGTTTTCTTGGTTTGATTTCTGTACTCGAGTACGCGTGTCTTATTGATATTAATTCGATATGGTTGTATTAATTACTCGTTGAACCAGTTGTACGTTTTCACAAACTTGAATTTTCGTAATGTTGATGTCTTAGATTTACTTTCCTTTTTAATTAGCCTTGTAAATCCTTACTTAAAGGGTTTACGGCGCTGTAATTATTCCGAATATCTCGGGGTGTTACAGAATATGGTATCAGAGCTAAGATTCATGGATATCTTGGCAGTTGGGTTTTATTTGGGTCTGTTTACGTTATTTGATTTACGGGTCGTTGTAACATCACTGTTCAGCCGAAGTCGTCATGTGGACCGTGGTTGTAAGTCTCTTAATCTCTTATACTACCGCTTTACTTAATTACTGTCTTGTGAGTATTGACGGACTTCATTTCAAAAATTTTGTTCTGGATATTGAAAAATTGCGTTTACAGTATGTTGAGAGGAGGACGTGGACGCGGACGCGGTCGTGGACGCGGACGTGGTAACATGAGACATGAGGATTCCGCAACTACCCCCGAAATATCGGCTAGTCGAACCGATTCCCATTCTGGAGGGCAGCAAGGATCAGCGAATGATGACGCAAATCCTAACATGCCGGGAGTGCTTCAACAGGTGGTAGCGCAGATAAACCAGTTCGCTCAGGTCGTTTATCGCATGCAGATGGCGATGGGACAGCAGCACCACGAGGATAACCGGGGAGACAGATGGCTCGCTGAAGTGGTTAAATTGCACCCGCCAAAATTTGACGGATCTGCTGAGGCACTTACTTGGGATCACTGGCTCAAGGAGTTGGAGAAGATATTCGCGGGTCTTAACTGTCCCGAGGACCGGAAGGTTCCCATTGCCCAGTATTTTCTGACTAGGGAGGCCTTCGATTGGTGGGAGGCTATTCGACTCGAGAATCATAACGCGGATTGGGCGGAATTCAAACAAATGATGGAAGCACAGTATTGTCCTCGTCCAGTTAGAGAGGCAAGGATCCGAGAGTTTTTCTCACCACAGAGTTCGGAGGCATCTGTGACAGATGTAATTAAAACTTTCAATCATCAGCTGACTTGTGTGCGACACTTGGTCAGAACGGAGGCAGAAAAGATCTTTCATTTTGATATGCGGATGAAGCCGGAGATTCAGCAGTACATGTCCGGATTCGAGTGTACTACGTTGCGACAGTATCAAGACAAAGCGCTGGCCTACGACATGAAAGAGGCGGCGGTGGAGAAATCAGTAGAGGCAAAGAAATGTAGGTGACCGGCACTTTGCGTAAAACAAGAGTGGTGGGGCCCGCAAGGGCGCCTCTTCCTTTATTCGGCTAGAAACCTCCACACCCTTCTAAAGGCGGAAAGAAGTTCCTGACAACATCATAGCTGACGCATCAAGGAAATGCTACAATTGTGGTCGAGCAGGCATATTCGACGTGATTGCCCGCATCTTCTCGCGACTTGTTACGATTGTGGGCAAGAAGGGCACCGTGCGCCTTCGTGGAGCCGCTACTAGATCTTTTGGTACCCGCACTCCAGCACTGGGCCTCCTAAGGAGATAAGTGTGAACTGCACAACAGAGTGGATTTCAAAGAAGAAACGTTGGGAAGAGAGAGACATCCAAGGCCGGGTCCGTTCCTCCGCGCCCGTATTTAAATGAGGAGATCTCGACGATCGTAACACCGCTTGCATCGTGCACGATTCAGATCCTTTTGCGACCAGCTAGTGTTTTATTTGATTCCTGGAGCTACACATTCTTTTGTATCATTGAACTGTAAATCGCTTAAAAATCTCGTGCTTAATTGATTGTGAACCGTATGTTGTGGGATTGCCGAGTGGAGAGAGAATTGTGGGAACCCTAGAGGCTAGAGATTTTCCAGATCTATAGGAGGGAGAGATTGGCCGCCGAATCTCATTGTTGTTGACATCTACGGTGACGATTTAATTCTGAGACGATTGGCTCAACCGTTATGGAGCTATCCCGAATTACCGAGAGAGAGTCATTTCTATCATTGCCGATGACGGTCCGAACACTTATTCCGAGGATGGAGACCGGAAGCTCGGGAAAATTAATCAAAGCAATGAAAGCCGAAATTGTCAAACAGGATGTCATGGACTTTGGTGTTATGATATGAGGAAAGAGGAAGGAGAAGAGCTCTCGTCTATTTTAGTTTTGAATGATTTCTCAGAAGTATTTCCAGAAGAACTAAAAGTGTTACCTCCTCAAAGAGAAGTGGAATTCACCATCGAATTAGAGCCCTGGAGCGCCCTACTTCAGTGGCACCAGACCGCATGGCGCCAACCGAGATGTATGAACTCAAGAAGCAACCGGAGGAACTCACATGTATGGCTATATTCAACCTAGCGTTTCTCCTTGGGGAGCGCCTGCCTTCTTTGTCCTAAGAAAGACGGATCCCTCCGACTGTGTATTGATTACAGGGAGCTTAACAAGATGACGATCAAGAATAAGTATCCTATACCTCGGATCGACGACTTGTTTGATCAACTGCAAGGGGCAAGGGTATTCTCAAAGATTGACTTGCGATCAGGATACCATCAGTTGAGAATTAAGGAATCGGATATACCGAAATCTGCTTTCAGATCCCTGACGGCATTATGAATTTGTAGTGATGCCATTTGACTTACCAATGCTCTGCGGTATTCATGCAATTGATGAATCGGGTATTCTTAGAGTACTTGGATAAATTTGTGGTCGCTTTTCATTTGACATTTTGATATATTCGAGAGACGCAGAGGAACATGTCGAACATTTACGTGTGGTTTTGAGCATCTTGAGAAAGGAACATTTGTATGCTAAGCTTTCTAAATGCGACTGGGTCAAGGAAGTAACCTTCCTTGGGCATGTGATATCATCTCGACGGAGTACATGTGGACCCGAAGAAAGTCAAGCAATCTTGGAGTGGGAAGCCCTAAAACGTGAAAGAAGTCCGAAGCTTCTTAGACTTGCCGGATATTATCGCCGCTTTGTAGAGGGATTTTCCAAAATTGCTCGTCCGCTCACTCACCATTAAGGTAAAACTCAAAAGTTCTCGTGGAATGAGAAATGTCAGCCGGTTTTGACGAACTTAAGAGGAGACCGACGACAAAGACCTATATTAGCACCGCAGAGGGAACCGATGGATTCATGGTATACGCGATGCTTCAAATCGTGGTTTGGGTTGTGTGTTGATGCGTATGATAAAGTGATTGCTTATGCTTCTCGGCAATTGAAACCGCACGGGTTAATTATTCGACTCATGATCCGGAGCTAGCAAATGTGGTCTTTGCCTTGAAAATCAAGCGACATTATTTGTACGGCACTCATTGTCGTGTCTTTACAGATCATAAGAGCCTCAAATACATTTTCTGTAAAGAATTAAACATGAGGCGTAGAAGGTGGTCGGAATTGATCAAGGATTACGACTTGGAGATCCTCTATCATCCGGGGAAAGCAAATGTAGTAGCCGATGCTTTGAGCCGAAAACCCGTTTCTCTTCGAGTGTTGGAAGCACTTACATCCCAAACCAGTATTCAACGGGAACTGATCCGCGAGGGGATTGAAGTATGGGCACCAGGAATCCAAGGACAACTTTATGTGATGGAAGTGACTTCATCACTAGTCGAGGGGATCAAGTCTAAGCAGTTGGACGATTCTCTGATCCTTCGATTATGCGATGAAGTAAAGAAAGGAAAAGCCCCAGCATTCGTGATACAAGATGATGGAGTTCTGAGATTTCAGAGTCGACTTTGCGTTCCCGATGATGATGATTTGAGATGGACTATTCTGAAGGAAGCTCACAGCGCGCCCTATTCTATTCACCCGGGCAGCAGTAAAATGTATAAGGATCTAAAACAAAACTTCTGGTGGGGGAATATGAAGAAGGACGTAGCAGAGTACGTTTCGAAGTGTTTGACTTGTCAGCAGGTCAAGATTGAGCATCAGCGACCTGCCGGGATGTTAAAACCGCTTCCGATCCCTGAATGGAAGTGGGAGGACATTTCGATGGATTTCATCACCAGTATGCCAAGGACTAGAGCAGGAATGAACATGATTTGGGTTGTAGTTGATCGACTAACCAAGTCGGCTCATTTCCTAGGGATCAAAGATACATGGGGACCCGAAAGATTGGCGCGAGTATTTATTGCGGAGATAGTCAGATTGCATGGGACGCCGAAGACCATTATCTCGGATCGAGATGGTCGTTTCGTGTCGCACTTCTGGAAGGCAGTTCACAAGGCTTTGGGGACTGAGCTCAACTTTAGCATGCCTTATCATCCCCAAATGACGGCCATCCGAAAGGACTATTCAAATCAGAGAAGACATGCTTAGAGCTTGTGCGTTGGATTGGTCAACTGATTGGGAAGTTCACTTGCCCTTGATCGAATTCACTTACAATAATAGTTGGCATGCTTCTATTCGAATGGCACCATTTGAAGCTTTGTACGGGAGGAGATGCCGATCACCCTGTGTTGGGATGATTCATCGGATTTGATCGGGACGGAACCGGAGTTAATTATTCAAACTCAAGAGAAGATAGCTTTGATTCGAGAGAGACTGTTGACGCCTGCAGTCGATGTGAAGTCTTATGCCGATGTACGTCGCCGCCTCTAGAGTTCGAATGGGGACCACGTACTATTGAAGGTGTCTCCTACACGAGGGATTTTCCGTTTTGGGAGAAGAGGCAAGCTTAGTCCGAGATATATCGGACCATTTGAGATCCTAGAGAGAGTTGGGGATTTAGCATACCGGTTGGCCTTACCGCCATCGCTGAGTCATGTTCACAATGTGTTTCACGTATCCCAATCATGAAGTATGTACCGGACCCCACCACGTCATTGATTTCGACGAGATCGAGATAGCTAATGATGGCACCTTCGAAGAGAGACCAATCAAGATACTTGAGAGCCGGATCAAACAATTGAGGAATAAACCAATACATTTGGTTAAAGTACAATGGTCACGACATGGAGTCGAAGAGGCCACTTGGGAAACGGAGGACGGTATGAAGGCTAAATATCCGGAGTTGTTTTCATCCTAAGTTTCGGGACGAAACTTCTTTTTAGGGAGGAAGGATGTAATACCCGAGATTTCTGTTATGTAATTGGAACTTGTGATATTGTAATGATTGTACTTTTGTCTGAGTACTATTTTCCGTATTTCTTAATCCGTTATTGTCGAGCGTATAATTTCGTATATGTGATTTAAAGGTTGAAATTCTGTGCACGTAGCGCACGCTACAGGCTGCGTGTAGCGTACGCTAACAGGGATTCATAGCGCACGCTACAGGGGATCATTAGCGCACGCTATGCGTGGTCAGATTGATGGAGACGTGCGGTAGGTGAGATCTGGCCGGGGGACCCCTGTCGGATCGTGTCGGATGTACCTGGACGGCTTTCGGGAAAAGGCCGAGTCAACGCCTTAGTGCACGCTACAGGTATATGCGTAGCGCACGCTAAGTGCCGAGTACAGTTTAGACTGTGAGCCGTTAGCGCACGCTACGAACAGGGTCTAGCGCGCGCTAATAGCCATTTATTATAAATAGGACATCATCCTATTCGTGATTTCAGTTCTTTCTCCTCCCATAACCCGAACTCTTACACTTAGAACATAACTCCCTTCGTCCTAAACACTTCGTATCAACCTCCTAGTTCGAGATTGAAGATCATATATCATCGAGATTGGTGCCTGCCTTCGGTGTTGGATTGCTTCATTTTCATCCGTGTTCTTCACTACTTTGAGGTAGGTGATTCTTCACCAATGATTAGTAATGTTCCTAAGGAAGTTTGAATCATGTTTGGATAGCAAGTATTTCGTTATAATCGGTCATCACATGTTAGAAGGATACTTTTGACGTATCGGTACTATATATCGAAGGAACCTTTGAACCATCTTATTATAAGGACTCCTAAGCATGTTCAAATCGATTTATGATCAGTAATCGGATATTACCCAGATGATACGTTGTACACGTTGGAATCATGTGTTTTGGAACGTAAGACGATGGAACTTAGATTATTTCTTGAAGATCGTAGATGGATTATGATATTGAGATGACTATCCGTATATTTGTATTTCATAATCATGAAACTTCCACAAACCTTAGTAGCATGATATGCCCGAGGATAACTTGTATCATCACGGTAGAATTCATGAGTTCTTCACCATTCAACCCAGCTTTGCCAGATTCTCGCCATGCAAGATTAGCGCATGCTAACATGTGTGAGTTAACGTGCGCTATCGAGGTTCTTAACGCACGAAACGCACGTAGCGACGTTATGAGACCACCGAGCCGATCGTGGCTAGCGACGCTAGTCTTATACGATAGCGTGACGCTATCAGCCTGATTAGCGCACGTTACGTAAAGTACGTAGCGCGCTAAGCAATCCGCATACCTTGTTTATTTTGAGCTTTTCGGCCGTAGGCCGAATTGTTAGGCCATTGTTCGACTTGAGATGATTTGTATATCATTCCTTTTGTTAAGGTTCGAGCTTGATACGTTGATCGAAGGAGGCGACCTTCGAGTGGGTTGAGATCATTGAAGTATATCGTTCTTGCCATCTTCGAGGCAAGTATCGTGATATGTTAATATTGGTATTTTTGGAGCATGCGTATGGTTATTCATGATGTTGAACATGATATTTATTTTGTTGATTTGCCATGGTATTCGTCATATAGTGTTTATATGTTCATGTTGATGAACACAATGATTTGGCATATGTGTATGCATGAGTTGTGTTTGTATACGTTGTACGATCTATGCCGAGGGCGCTGGATCGGATGTCCACCTCGTGTTGGTCCGACGGGATCATCTTGGGATCTAGGCTGAGGGCGCTGGATCATTGGACGGGTTATTTCCACCTCGTGTTGGTCCGACGGGATCATCTTGGGATCTATGCTGAGGGCGCTGGATCATTGGAATACCCATGCTGTGTAATGGAATCTTGTAGATTCGCATTGTCGAATTCCGGTAGCGGAAGTCCGTGTGGTGTATCTTGTCATGTATTGTTGATGCATATTCGAAGTGTTAAATATGATACTTGTACTAGCATCGTTTTGCTAACCCCTTCGGGGGTGGACATTTGTTTTGATGTTCAGGTAGCCGAGGAGCAGGGAAATGCACAAGATCGACGTGACGACGAAGGGGTTCAGTGATGTTTGTGATTATTGGTGATTTGTTTTCTTGGTTTGATTTCTGTACTCGAGTACGCGTGTCTTATTGATATTAATTCGATATGGTTGTATTAATTACTCGTTGAACCAGTTGTACGTTTTCACAAACTTGAATTTTCGTAATGTTGATGTCTTAGATTTACTTTCCTTTTTAATTAGCCTTGTAAATCCTTACTTAAAGGGTTTACGGCGCTGTAATTATTCCGAATATCTCGGGGTGTTACAGCTGGGTCCTGTTCTGGGTCTTTCGATCGGCAAGTCTTCCTTGGTCTATTGACTCTGGTTCGGTCGCCCGGTATTTTGCCGATCGCCTGTTGAGGTGTATAAATCTCGACACAACAACATGTTCTTTGACTTGGAGAGTGCCTGTCGATCACTAATGGTTAGTGGGAGCATACGTTATAGGTATGCTAATGAGATTAGTATACTCGAACCGACTCACCCTCGATTCATCACACGGATTTCACTCTGGGACAATCAATAACAGAATCGAAAGGTTGTGATAAATATTCGTGAACCTTCGACTTGAGGATTTAGTAGGGATGTGCTTGTGACGTTAAGATTTTCATTAGAGTAGTTCGACCTAGAAAACTGGAAGGTGGGGGTCAACCTCGATGTGCATCTTGATGGGCAAGTAGCAGATTCTATTAAATACCAAGATAGGATACTTTCTCCTGTTAGTGAACGGGTATATGTCCTATGCGGTTATTGACAATTGAGATCATAAGTCTTTTGCCAAAGTATTAGAGCTAGTTGTATTGGATACACGAGAGCTCAGTGATCTCGATTTGCATCAACTCATGCATAACATCAAGTACAGATAAGGTTTGACTGATCGTGACCCTATAACTTGATCGGGACATTTGAAAGAAGGGTTTATACATTTACTGGTATTCACGACAGAATGGTTCTTGAATGATCCTTATCATTCGTTCTCATTAAGGTTATAGTGTAGGCTGCAAGGCTGGCTTGGTAGTGCTCTAACTCTTTGGTTTCTCCTATTACTTACTCAGACGAACCTACCGAGTCGCGCATTAGGGAGAAGACAGATTAATTTGAGCTTATTATCTCTTGATTAAATTTTTGATATTAGATGTCTAATTTAATTTACTGGATAAATTATATCGGTTCGGTGAATTAAATAAATTACTGGGTAATTAATTTAATTCATAAATATTATTTCTTGGAGAAATAATATTTGAATATAATTAATTAATTAGATTAATTAATTATATTTGAAACGTACCAAGGTATATTTTAGGCACCAGTGCATGTCTTGATTGAATGGTTAATTATTTTGGAATCATTTATTGTTATAATCGTAGTATATGTTCGATTGTTTATTGTAGTTATATTTTTCGTAAATCTATATCTAAATATCAATCTTTATTTTCTTGGAAATATAATTTGTATTGAAGATATGAAAGTCGAAAAAATATTGATATTGGATACCCGGACGATAATCAAGCCCCGAATTGCCGTTGGACGGCTCGGGAAATGGACCTAAAGGGGCTGCCGTGCGGTCGGGGACTTGGGACCACGGTTTGGCCACCTCGCTCGCCCACTGCAGTGGTTCCGGGACCTGGGACCGCGGTCCACTGTTTGATCGTGATCGAGCCCCTTCCGGACCCGTTCCGAGCTCGTTTTCTTCGTGTATTCCAGAAAATTAATCTCCCGCATTTAAATTAGATTTAATATGATTAAAATGATATATGGTATTTTATTTTATAAGGGAAGATTGATTAATTGGAATACTCATGATTGATCGAATTACTTTGAACGATTTCATATTACCGATTGTGCGAATTGATTGGATCAATACAATTTAATAGTTGGTTATATATATTGGTTGGATCAATATATTTAATATGAAATCCATTTAATTAGTATTTATTGGATGAATGCTTTAGAACTGGGATGTAGTTCATGGACCTAGTTTTGAATCGTTTGTTTTGTTCGACTGGGTTGTAAAGGACGTTTTGAGCCTATTTATTTTACTAGAAAAATTTATATAGGATGTAATTTTTCAATGTAAAATTTATATGTAATGACGAAGACCGGAGGAAGATCCGTTCGAGAAGACGAAGATTCAAGACCGAAGACATGTAATTATATTACGATGGTTTTTGTTCTAGGAACGGTCCATGAACTGCATGTTGGTAGCAACTAGGTTGATATTTATTCATATGATATGAATGCAACAAACGCGCTTAAATGGATTAATGTGCAAAGTGTAACATTAATCGCGTAAATTCTCCCACGACAAAATATTAAATTTAAAAGGTTTCAAGGTTTCCCTTCCCTCCATCGAGTTTTCGAAAAATTGAAATCCAAACCAGATGTACTATGCTTCCGAGTTATCGGGGTAGTCATTCGTGGAGGGTCGATAAATTACCGAGAGTGCATTAGATGCCTTCGGTTGGAGCAAATTTTATTCCTAGAAACCTGTTAGGTTGCCGGATAAGATTCAATTGCGAAACTGATCAGCATCGATGGTGTAAACTTAACTAGTTCACGAACCATAGAAACCGTATAGGTTGAGGGGACTGAACAAGGGGAAAAGAAGATCGAATCATCCATTAGATGGGTTGGTGTTGGACACCACTTTATAAATATTAATAGACCAGAAACCTATTCGGTTGCCCTCTATTAAAATTTATAAAGAACTCGATCACCACTATGAAGTAAAGCGAACGAATACTTCCGGATTTCAGAAGGGAGTGTGTTATTCCAATAAAAATAGTGGGAGCTGGGTTAAAAGAATATTAAAGTCCTTAATTCTAAACTCAGACCATAATTGCACAAGTCCCTAATCAATCTAGTGTACTTTATGCAGACATAAAAATCTGAAATATAACAATGAACCCACTCGTTATGAGGGAGTTACGCCTTCCCAGTCATCCGCGGATTCGTCTTTGCATTCAGTGCCGAATACTCTACCTTTGAGTTTTGACGGACATCAGGTTTTATCAGTTATCCAGGGCCAACCATCGAGCAATAACGCCGACGTAGGAGCTACTGCTATCCTTCTGCAGTTTGTAGTGTAACACCCCCAATCCACTCAGGGATATTACACGCCGTAGACCCTCTCCTCGAGGATCTACCAGGCTGGTAACAACATTTAACATCTCGATAATGCCTTCAAGGCTAAAATGACTCAGTAGACCGATTTGGTCTTTCCACAAATACATACAACTCAAATACAACTCATGCCCACGCAGGGGACAAAATACAACCACACCTCTGCACAACGGAACAATATAGCAATGGAAAAAATAAAGTACAACTTAACCAATAAACTATATACGGTTCCTCATTTGATTAGTATCGATCATCTTTCATCATGCTTCGTGCCGTACCTGTGTTATGCTCCAAAACCCGAATGCAAAACAGACATCCACCCCGAATACTCGGGGGTTAGCAAAACTCCACTGTTTTGCTAGTGCAAGAACAAAGTGCAAATACGAGCCATACAATTCACATTCCACGAATAACAATAACCAGAATCCTCAAGGTTCCAAACGAAACGAAAAGCACTTCTCGAGGCAAGAATTTGAGAAAACATTTCAAAATCGAAATATCATAAATCAATGGAAATAATTTATAAAACGGTTTAGAATGCCATCGAGAGTTTTAATAGAAAACGATTTAGGATTATCAAATCCTACTTTTCAAAATCCAAAAGACAAAAGGGGTCACCGCCCCAAGGTTTACTTTCCGAAAATGACATTTACTAAACCGTTGGGATTTTAGCCCCAAATCCATAAAACGACTTTTACAAAACCATTGGGATTTTAGCCCCAAAACTCATCAACTCACAGTACACAAGAACGACCACAAGGCTCGTCTCCCAACATCAAAATCCACAAATAAAGGATTTAAAACAAACAACAAAATACTCTAGTGCCATCCTAGCCAAGTAAGCCAAACGAACACTTACCTCTTACACACTTAGTCGATGCATGCAATCATGAAAACACAGTTCCAAAACACTCATTTCCGGAAATGCCAATATCGAATCACATTTGTAAAATGCACCACAATTAACCGTCGATCCACACCTCCGTGGACCCCTACCGAGACCCCGTCGGATCTAACCCGTAGTGGTTAAAAGCAAAGCTCGTCGATCCACGTCTCTTGTGGACCCCTACCGAGACCCCGTCGGATCTAACCCGTAGTGAGCATACACACACACGTTACTCATGCAATACTAATATGCTAAGAATGTAAGTTCATTAAGAATACTCACTAGAGATGGCCATTAACTCGACACCATTATCAAACTCTTCAAAACACAATAACGAGATTAAATACGGAATACACGATTCCATAACTTTAAACAATAGGAGTATCATCATCAAATCCTTCAACGTTCAAAATAATCAAATCATAATAAATTCCCAAAACACAATGTTCACAAAACACACACGCGTTTTGAAAGAGAGCCTTTAACGAGGCCAAATCGAAATCTTTTGAAACTTCATTTCAAATAACCAAACAAACGCATCAAGACGACCACCGATCATCATATCCATAAAATGAGAAAAGTATGGGCAAGGTACTTGCCTCGAATAAGAACAACGCGGAGAATCGACCGAAGTAGGTTGGCCTGAACCGACTACGAACTTGCCGACTCCACCGAACGCCAACTCACGTTCATAAAATACGAAGGACAAATAATAACAATGAAATGAATTCTATAACACGACTCAAAGCCGTTGAATTCAAAGAACGAATGACGAAAGTTCACGGATTTCCCCCAAAACGGCCAAGAACACGATTCGTCCCATCAAAACCCAAAAACGGAATTCCAAGTTAAAATATGGATATACAATCCATAGAATATGTTTAACAACATCATTTAACCATAATAGATCCATCGAAAACGGATGAAAAACGAGATCGGGACAAATCCCCCAAAAAGTCAATTCGAAGGAAATCAAGAATTATACTTCGATTCGATGAAGAACAATGGATTAAATGATGTTAAACACAAGAATACTATCAAGATTAATCATACCCATCATGAATTAATCAACAACATGGAACGAATCGGGCGAAAATGCAAAAATCCCCAAATTCACGAAATTAGGGTTCTAAGGAAGATTACCTTGATTCGCTGGATCAAAGGTTGATAACGGACGATCGATTGATGTTATGAACTCAAGGACTTCATGGATTTGTTGTTAAACAACATGGCTTCGTCACCCATGAATCGCCATTCGCGGAAGGAGAAGGAAGGGAATGAAAAACGAAGTGAAATGTGACTGCTCAGCCACATTTATACTGGGCCAGACTAGCGTGCGCTAGCCTTCCAGGACTAGCGTGCGCTATCGGCCGGTATCGGCCGAGTACCCTCGGCCAGGGCCCACACGACCCGGCACCACCGACCAAATTCTGCTGACCATGACTCGTCTCCTGACTCCCGCTAGCGTGCGCTACGGCCGGAAGCCTGCGCTGCCGCTTTATCCGGTAGCCACCGGATGAACCGCCCGGCAGTAACGACGCTAGCCGGCCGGCGGCGGCGCTACGCTGCCGACTAGCGCGCGCTACGCTCGGCGTAGCGGGCGCTACTGCCCGATCTCGACCGAGTCGAACCTCGAAACCCCACGCCCGTGCCGATAAGGCGTGCGTTAGGCGGCCCGGTAGCGTGCGCTACACTGCCGGTTAGCGCGCGCCTTCCGGCCGTGGCGTGCGCTACGCCGGTTCTACCGCACCCGTCCGGCGGTGCCCTGTCGTCCGGCGATCCGCCACCGTCCGGCGATCCGCAACCGTGAGGGCTCGGCGACCCGATTTCGAAATCGCCGAACGAACACGACGAAAAGTTCACGGACGACATAAACGACTCGAAATGAAAACGTAATACCATATTTAGTCATACGCGACCAAGAAACGGGTCGAGACAACAATTACAGATACGGATACGTAACTTTCAAGAAATTACAAAATGGCCCAAAACGCGGAAATAACGATACGTGATCGAATAACCAAACCGAAGTTCACAACACGCCTAACAAAGTTAAACGGACTTACGGGAAACTCAAAGCAGGATTTGAACGATATTCGCAAGAATCGAACTCAAGCGGAAAAGTCGCTAAAAGCACGGAACTCAACAAAACGACACGAAACGAACTCGGATGTCAAAAAGTGTAGAATTAATCATTCTCGGAATGACGAAGCGGTCATGAGCGATTCGTCTAAATGGACTCCGTCAGAAAAAGAAATTTACCGAAAATCGAAAATTGCGGATATTACATTCTACCCTCCTTAAAAGAAGTTTCGTCCCGAAACTTAAAACAAGTAGGGAGAAGAAATATTCCGCCAGGAAAAACTCAACGAGATACACAAGAATGCGCAACTAACGCCCAACGGCGAAATGTTACAAACAACGCGAAGGAATATACGGCGTGTAAACACGCTCCACGGCGACCAACACGACGTCGCCGTTAGGGATATAATAAAACCAACAAACGACAAGCGTCATCAAACGGATAATATAGCCAAGTCAATTATCCAACAATCACAAAACACAACGAACGAAAATCAATATGATTGACCAACCCAACGGTACATCAATCAAAACGCGAGTCAATCGCTGAACAAACACGGAATCCCACCGCCTAAGGGCTGGAAGATCGAAAACGAAACTAATTTCCCGAACTGAAGGGAATTACGAAGGAGCCTGAATGTTCACCAATCACGGAACGAGGTCAATAAAAACCGATCAATCAAACGATCAAACCACAATGATCGAGTCAACAAAAATCGAAGAATCATGTTCGAATCACGAAGGATAATAAAATTCAAACAATAACTCCAAGGTTCACATCTCGACTCGAGACAACATATGATCCGGTGAAAACAACAGGATGTGCATTCACGTAAGATCCACAGGAAAGAGAATAGCAATTAAAAAGTCACAACGACAAACGAGTTATTCCGAAACAATACCACACTCGTTCGATAAACAAAAGCAAGGGGCAGGACAAGCTCAGAAATGTCAACGAACATAAATGAGTCGACAGAGTCGAAAACACAAGAGTTCCAAAGCCGATCCACTTCGAATAAAAGAACTAGTAGAACCAGATGATGTCACTCCCAAACAAGGTTCACAAGAATCGAACTGAACCCGAAAAAGTAACATCGATAACCAGATCGACCCACAACAAGATCACAGCTCGTTCGGACGATGAAACCGAAATACAGAACAAGTTCATAAAGTACCAACGAACATGAACGAATCGATAGACTGGGGAAAGAGAAAATACAGAAGTCAAAATAGTACGGGCATTACCTCCGACCTCGTCCACGAAATTCACAAAAACGGAAGCAAGGTAACAAGACATTAAACAACCGACACATAACGGAACCATCACCGATGCACACGGTCATACCAAACCAAGCTCTAACAGCTCGCACATGCGCGACAACGCAGGAATCACTACGAGGCGATAATATTCAACACCAACATCCCGCCTCTCACAGGGGGCTAACACAACAAATGTGTGGAAAGCGACTCAACGCTCACACCGCCAATTCGGTCATACTCGGGAGAAAGTATCAAAATGACGACGCGAACATCACACATACATACCCAGCCCTCAAACGGGAATGGATAGGTTTTAAAACGAAAACCTCATTTTGAAAATAATTTAGAAGAACACCGTTGATCTTGAGTATCACCTTTCAAAAGTACAAACTTGAAACATCGTTATCGAGACACCGGAGAACCATTTCGCATTTGATAAAAATGAGGACACTTTCTCTTAGTGAAAACTTTCAAAATTTTCACCCTCGGGTCTAAATAAAAGTGTTGAAAATATCTCAAAACATTTTGGTCCTCGAGGTAGAAAATTTTTGAAATATATTGTGGCACCTTGGATGTACCACAAGAAAATAACTCATTTGAAAAGTATGTCTCAAATTTATTTTTCTAAGATACTCAAGGTTTTCAAAATCCAATAGGCCAGAATGCCCAAAACTCACACATATCGACGTTTACTAAAACAACTCCTAGCACACGCATCAAAACGTTTAAAATCAAGACAATATATGTCTTTAAACGGGAATAAACGATAAAATACCACGTTCAGAACAAAACCACCGATAAAATACTCTCCCGATGGCTAGTGAACAAGTCGAACGCGTATAAGCATAAAGCTTCCACAATAGAACTTGTAAACGTGCAAATCGATTCGAAAATCATCAAAAACGAACAAAAACAACAATAAAAAGACATCACAAGCGTTACACTCCTCGTATAAATCAAATACGAGAGTCGACTAAATACATATCGTGAAATCAAAATTCACATAAGGATTCCACCACTTAACAAATAATCATAAAAATAGCTCGTGTCACACGAGGCACAACACAAAGAAGGGAGACTTACTTCCACAGGTCGCACGAAGATGATGATCGCCCCACGATACTAATCACGACCAACAAACTCAAACGACGCGTCGCGACACGACTCAGTCAGATAAAATCCGACGAAACAAGACTCAAACAACACGACTTGACCCGACAGCCTAGGTTTCCTCAACCTAAGCTCTGATACCATTTATGTAACACCCCCAATCCACTCAGGGATATTACACGCCGTAGACCCTCTCCTCGAGGATCTACCAGGCTGGTAACAACATTTAACATCTCGATAATGCCTTCAAGGCTAAAATGACTCAGTAGACCAATTTGGTCTTTCCACAAATACATACAACTCAAATACAACTCATGCCCACGCAGGGGACAAAATACAACCACACCCGTACAACGGGAACAATATAGCAGCGGAAAAATAAAGTACAATCGAACCAATAAACAATATACGGTTCCTCATGTGATTAGTATCGATCATCTTTCATCATCCTTCGTGCCGACTCGTGTTATGCTCCAAAACCCGAATGCAAAAACAGACATCCACCCCCCGAATACTCGGGGGTTAGCAAAACTCCACTGTTTTGCTAGTGCAAGAACAAAGTGCAAATACGAGCCATACAATTCACATTCCACGAATAACAATAACCAGGAATTCTCAAGGTTCCAAACGAAACGAAAAGCACTTCTCGAGGCAAGAATTTGAGAAAACATTTCAAAATCGAAATATCATAAATCAATGGAAATAATTTATAAAACGGTTTAGAATGCCATCGAGAGTTTTAATAGAAAACGATTTAGGATTATCAAATCCTACTTTTCAAAATCCAAAGACAATAGGGGTCACCGCCCCAAAGGTTTACTTTCCGAAAAATGACATTTACCAAACCGTTGGGATTTTAGCCCCAAATCCATAAAACGACTTTTACAAAACCATTGGGATTTTAGCCCCAAATCTCATCAACTCACAGTACACAAGAATGACCACAAGGCTCGTCTCCCAACATCAAAATCCACAAATAAAGGATTTAAAACAAACAACAAAATACTCTAGTGCCATCCTAGCCAAGTAAGCCAAACGAACACTTACCTCTTACACACTTAGTCGATGCATGCAATCATGAAAACACAGTTCCAAAACACTCATTTCCGGAAATGCCAATATCGAATCACATTTGTAAAATGCACCACAATTAACCGTCGATCCACACCTCCGTGGACCCCTACTGAGACCCCGTCGGATCTAACCCGTAGTGGTTAAAAGCAAAGCTCGTCGATCCACGTCTCTTGTGGACCCCTACCGAGACCCCGTCGGATCTAACCCGTAGTGAGCATACACACACACACGTTACTCATGCAATACTAATATGCTAAGAATGTAAGTTCATTAAGAATACTCACTAGAGATGGCCATTAACTCGACACCATTATCAAACTCTTCAAAACACAATAACGAGATTAAATACGGAATACACGATTCCATAACTTTAAACAATAGGAGTATCATCATCAAATCCTTCAACGTTCAAAATAATCAAATCATAATAAATTCCCAAAACACAACGTTCACAAAACACACACGCGTTTTGAAAGAGAGCCTTTAACGAGGCCAAATCGAAATCTTTTGAAACTTCATTTCAAATAACCAAACAAACGCATCAAGACGACCACCGATCATCATATCCATAAAATGAGAAAAGTATGGGCAAGGTACTTGCCTCGAATAAGAACAACGCGGAGAATCGACCGAAGTAGGTTGGCCTGAACCGACTACGAACTTGCCGACTCCACCGAACGCCAACTCACGTTCATAAAATACGAAGGACAAATAATAACAATGAAATGAATTCTATAACACGACTCAAAGCCGTTGAATTCAAAGAACGAATGACGAAAGTTCACGGATTTCCCCCAAAACGGCCAAGAACACGATTCGTCCCATCAAAACCCAAAAACGGAATTCCAAGTTAAAATATGGATATACAATCCATAGAATATGTTTAACAACATCATTTAACCATAATAGATCCATCGAAAACGGATGAAAAACGAGATCGGGACAAATCCCCCAAAAAGTCAATTCGAAGGAAATCAAGAATTATACTTCGATTCGATGAAGAACAATGGATTAAATGATGTTAAACACAAGAATACTATCAAGATTAATCATACCCATCATGAATTAATCAACAACATGGAACGAATCGGGCGAAAATGCAAAAATCCCCAAATTCACGAAATTAGGGTTCTAAGGAAGATTACCTTGATTCGCTGGATCAAAGGTTGATAACGGACGATCGATTGATGTTATGAACTCAAGGACTTCATGGATTTGTTGTTAAACAACATGGCTTCGTCACCCATGAATCGCCATTCGCGGAAGGAGAAGGAAGGGAATGAAAACGTGAAATGTGATTGCCACCACATTTATATCGGGCAGACTAGCGTGCGCTAGCCTTCCGGACTAGCGTGCGCTATCGGCGGTATCGGCCGAGTACCCTCGGCCAGGCCCACACGACCCGGCACCACCGACCAAATTCGCCGACCATGACTCGTCTCGACTCCCGCTAGCGTGCGCTACGGCCGGAAGCTCGCCGCTAGCCGACTATCGATAGCCACCGGATCGAATCGCCCGGCTGTAACGACGCTAGCCGGCCGGGCGGCGTGCGCTACGCTGCCGACTAGCGCGCTACGCCGGCGTAGCGTGCGCTACCGCCGATCTGGCCGAGTCGAGAACCTCGAAACCCCACCGCCTGTGCCCGATAAGCGTCGTTAGGCGGCCGTGCGGCGCTACACTGCCGGTTAGCGCGCAGCTTCTTCCGGCCAGAAGCGTGCGCTTACGCCGGTTCTGCGCACCCGTCCGGCCGGTGCCTGCAATCGTCCGGCGATCCGCCACCGTCGGCGATCCATGGCCGTCAGGGCTCGACGACCCGATTTCCGAAATCGCACGGAACGAACACGACGAAAAGTTCACGGACGACATAAACGACTCGAAATGAAAACGTAATACCATATTTAGTCATACGCGACCAAGAAACGGGTCGAGACAACAATTACAGATACGGATACCCGTAACTTTCAAGAAATTACAAAATGGCCCAAAACGCCCGGAAATCACGATACGTGATCGAATAACCAAACCGAAGTTCACAACACGTCTAACAAAGTTAAACGGACTTACGGGAAACTCGAAACAGCAGTTTTGAACGATATTCGCAAGAATCGAACTCAAGCGCGGAAAAGTCGCTAAAAAGCACGGAACTCAACAAAACGACACCGAAACGAACTCGGATGTCAAAAAGTGTAGAATTAATCATTCTCAGAATGACGAAACGGTCACGAGCGAGTCGTCAAAATGGACTCCGTCCGAAAAAAGAAATTTACCGAAAATCGAAAATTGCGGATATTACATGTAGCTCAACTGGCTCAGATAGCTCAAGGTGGGCACCAAAATACGCCCCCTACTGCGGAAGACAAAGCCAGCAAATGGCTTCAGAAGGTGACGAAGATGCACCCCCCTCGTTTTGCTGGTTCTTACTACCTGGTTTGGGAAAATTGGCTATTTCAGTTAGGAAGAATTTTTGATACCGTGGCTTGTCCGGACGACAGTAGGGTACCTATTGCTCAATACCTCCTGGATAAAGAAGCCGCATAATGGTGGGAGGCAGTAGCGCCCAGAGATCGTGTGTCCACTTGGGATGAGTTTAATGAAACACCCCCGATATATTCAGGAATATTACAGCGCCGTAAATCCTTTACATAAGGATTTACAAGGCTGAAGAATTTAACAGGCATTAAAAGATACTAACGAATGGAAATAACGAAATTACGGTACAACAGTTCTGACCCAATACAGAAATAGTACAATTGTTCAACAGAACTCAATAATACATCACCAAATTCAAATCATCACAAGTGACTTCGTACTCGAGTACTTACTAAAATAACCAATAAATAACAGACAGTAAACCCGGTCGGAACATCACTCTGCACCCTCGTCGTCATGCACCTCCAGTGGTTGTTTTCCCGCTCTCCTAGATCCTGAACATACACAAATGTTCACCCCCGAAGGGGTTAGCACAACGATGCTAGTACAAGTACAATAATCATACAACAGTGATATAATCAACAATTGTATCATAACAAGTTTCTCCAACGAGAATATCCACAACACATATCATATCATAACAGTTTCAACATACTGATGGTATTCCAACGATCCAGCGCACACAGCTATAGATTCCCATGATGATCCCGTCGGACCAACACATGGTGGAACTACCTGTCCAACGATACAGCGCACACAACTATAGATTCCCATGATGATTCCCGTCGGATCAATGCATGGTGGACATATATTCACAACATATTTACACGATACAATCACATCATAATTGTCATAATATAAACAATTCTAATTAGAGTACTTGCCTCGGTCTGAAGACAAGAACAATACTTCCACAAAACTAACACTCGAAAGTCGTCCTCCTCAATCAATCACGCAACAAGATCAAACCTTAACAAAAGAAATGATATAGGATTTATCTCACGTTGTACGGATGTTTAACAATTCGATTTACGGCCAAAAGTTCATAAAATGCAACTGATCGACCGCTTAGCGCACGCTAAGTACTCGTGTAGCGTGCGTTAAGTCCGCTCGATAGCGCACGCAAACAACAAAGCCTAGCGTACGCTAACTATGTATGGTCAAGATTTCACCGACCACCAATCGACTTCGTCGATGGTCTAGCGTGCGTTACGTACCAAACGTAGCGCATGCTAACTAGTGCTCGATAAGCGCCGCGTTAAATCGCATAGCATAGCGTGCGCTATTCGCATGGCGGTTCTTCTTTGGCGAAAGCGCATTCTTGCCATGATCGAAACAATGAAATCTTTCGTGATAATTCATGTTACTTCCATGAATACCAAGTTCATACCCTTATGAATGATTTTACGGATAAAGACAACTTCGGATTCAAGGATATGCATACCAATATAAAACCATATTCCATTCCGACTTCAAATCTTCATACGACAATTCAAAAAGCTAAACGGTTTATATCAACACCTTATATCCATCAATATTATCATGCTGAAGTTGATAAACGTTCTATCTATACTAGATAAATCCTTCCATGATCAAACCTTTAGATTTATCCAACAATAATGATTGTTAAAGTCAAGTCCAAGATTACTATGAAATCATCTAATAGATTCAGTTTACCAATGATAGAAGCTTCTCTTCACATATTCAGTGTAATAAGATTCGAATCATGATGATTATAATCAAGGTATTTAAGACTTATTCATCTCAATATTCCAAACATGATATACTTGGATAATTCATCTATGATATCTTGTTAACATGATCATCCAAATCGTTAGAATCCAACTCTAAGTCTGGAGATAGATTGAACATACCTTAAAATGACGAAAATCAGTGAACCGTAAGGTAGAATCCCACTCCGGTTGGTTGTATGCCACTCCAAGGTGCTATTCCACTTCCATGAACATTCCCAAGTGATAACCAATGTATAACACCAACAATATGTGTTCTAAGTGTATAGGAGTATTACTACAGCTCTCTGAACTCTCAAGGATGAAGAAAGGGCGAAAGAAATGAAAGCCAAAACGGTTGATGTCCCATTTATAATATTCTGCATTATTAACAAGTTAGCGCACGCTACTAAGCACCCCTTAGCGTGCACTAATAATGGTTGACTTCAGAATTTGTCCGGGTGCGTCAGCGGGAATCTTATCCGGACCCATGTCCCGGCTGGCGCATGTGCTAGCCGTCCCGCTCAATAATTGAGTTCTTAGCGCACGCAACTCCTATCTTCATAGCGTGCGCTAATAATGGCCCGATAGCGCGCGTTAAGATACATTCTTAGCGTGCGCTATCACGAGGTTGCTTGAGCAATTTTACAAGTTTCTATACTTATGTACAATGATATCAATGCACGAAATATCATACTCCAATAATCAAAATCACCAATCCGAATAATACAGGGTTTGAATACAGATGAAATACACTGTAATAAATCCGTATATTACATACTCTCCTACTAAAAAGGAGTTTCGTTCCGAAACTCAAGACGAAAATAACTCGGGATATCTAGACTTCATATCAGCTTCCGTTTCCCAGGTGGCTTCTTCCATTCCGTGACGTGACCACTGAACTTTGACCAAAACGATTCACTTGCTCCTCAGTTGCTTAACTCGACTCTCGAGTATCTTGACTGGTCTTTCTTCGAACGTCCCATCCTGCTCGACTTCGATCTCGTCGAAATTAATGATATGACTGGGATCTGGTATATACCTCCGTAACTGGGATACGTGGAACACGTTATGAACATGGCACAATGACGGCGGCAATGCTAATCTGTAAGCCAACTCCCCAACTCTCTCGAGGATCTCAAATAGTCCGATATATCTCGGACTCAGCTTTCCTTTCCTTCCGAAACGAAATATTCCCCGAGTAGGAGAAACCTTCAAAAGTACATGGTCTCCAGTATTGAACTCCAATGGGTGACGACGTACGTCCGCATAGGATTTCTGGCGACTCTGGGTAGTCAACAGCCTTTCACGAATTAAGGCTATCTTCTCTCGAGTCTGCTCGATCAATTCTGGTTCTGTTCCGATCAAGTCCGATGAATCGTCCCAGCATAGGGGCGATCTGCATCTACTTCCGTATAATGCCTCAACCGGTGCCATCTTAATGGAAGCATGCCAACTATTGTTGTAGGTAAATTCAATCAACGGTAGATGAACTTCCCAATCGTTTGACCAATCTAAGGCAGAGGCCCTTAGCATGTCTTCCACCGTTTGTATAGTTCTCTCAGATTGTCCGTCACCGCGGGTGATAAGTCAGCATCAAGTTCAATTCGGTCCCCAAGGCCTTATGAACTTCTTTCCAAAAGTGAGACACAAAACGACCGTCTCTATCAGAAACAATGGTCTTCGGCGTACCATGCAATCGAACTATCTCCGAAATAAATACTCGTGCCAACCTCTCTGGTCCCCACGTATCCTTAATGCCTAGAAAATGAGCCGATTTGGTTAAACGGTCAACTATCACCCAAATCATGTTCATTCCTGTCCCGGTTTTCGGCATATTAGTGAAAAAGTCCATCGATATTTCATCCAACTTCCATTCAGGAATCGGGAGCGGCTTCAACATTCCAGCAGGCCGTTGATGCTCGATCTTAACCTGCTGACAAGTCAAGCATTTCGAAACATAGTCCGCTACGTCTTTTTTCATGTTGCCCCACCAGAAGTTCTGCTTCAAGTCCTTATACATTTTACTGGTGCCCGGGTCGATAGAATAGGGCGAACTATGAGCTTCCTTCATAATCGTCTATTTCAGAACATCAACATCGGGAATGCAGAGTCGGTTCTGAAATCTCAAAACTCCATCGTCATGAATTATGAATCCGGGGGCCTTTCCTTGGATCACTTCATCATGTAACCGAATCATCAGAGGATCATCTGCCTGTCTAGATTTGATTTCTTCGGTTAATGATGAAGTTATCTACATCACGCACAGCTGTCCCTGGACTCTTTGTACCCATACTTCAATTCCTTCACGAATCATCTCTCGCTGAAGGCTAAGTTGGGAGGTCAGCGTCTCCAGCATCTGAATAGAGACAGGCTTGCGGCTAAGTGCATCGGCCACTACATTCGCTTTGCCTGGATGATATAAAATCTCCAAGTCATAGTCCTTAATCAGTTCTAACCATATTCTTTGCCGCATGTTCAACTCTTTATGACTGAATATGTACTTGAGACTCTTATGATCCGTAAAGATCTGACAGTGAGTCTCGAATAGATAGTGCCTCCAGATCTTCAAGGCAAAAACCACTGATGCTAGCTCTAAATCATGTGTTGGGTAATTCACTTCATAAGGTTTCAGTTGTCGCGACGCATAAGCGATCACCTTATCATTCTGCATCAACACGCACCCAAGTCCTTGGTTCGAAGCATCACTGCAAACTATGAATCCTTCAGTTCCCTACGGAAGTGATAGAATCGGTGCCGTCGTCAATCTCTTCTTCAATTCATCAAAGCTAATCTGACATAATTCATTCCACTCAAACTTTTGAGTTTTCTGCAGGAGTCGAGTAAGTAGGCGGGAGATTTTAGAAAACCCTTCCACGAATCGACGATAGTATCCAGCAAGTCCTAAGAAGCTTCGGACTTCTTTCACGTTCTTAGGAGGCTTCCAATCCATAATTGCTTCGATCTTCTGAGGATCTACTCGGACTCCTTTAGCTGACACCACATGGCCGAGGAACATTACTTCCTTTAGCCAGAATTCACACTTAGAGAGTTTGGCGTACAATTGCTTGTTTCTCAAAAGTTCCAACACAATCCGCAAATGCTGCGCATGTTCCTCCGGGCTCTTAGAATACACCAGAATGTCATCAATGAACACGACCACAAATTTATCCAAAAATTCAATGAACACACGGTTCATTAATTGCATAAATACAAAGAAAAGTAGTGAGACCAAACGGCATCACTACAAACTCATAATGTCCGTAGCGAGTTCTGAACGCTGATTTCGGAACGTCAGATTCCTTAATCCTTAGCTGATGATATCCTGATCTCAGATCAATTTTAGAAAATACCGTTGCCCCTTGCAGCTGGTCGAACAGATCATCAATCCGTGGTAACGGATATTTGTTGTTAATCGTCATCTTGTTCAGCTCTCGATAGTCAATACACAGTCGGAGCGATCCATCCTTCTTTCGGACGAAAAGAACTGGCGCTCCCCAGGGTGAAACGCTTGGCTGAATATAGCCCTTATCTAGTAACTCCTCTAGCTGCTTCTTCAGTTCGTACATCTCAGTAGGTGCCATACGATACGGCGCCTTGGAAATTGGTGTAGCTCTGGGTTCCAGCTCAATGGTAAATTCCACATCCCTTCGTAGAGGTAGTCCCGGTAACTCGTCAGGAAATACATCTGGAAATTCGTTCACAACAGGAATGGATGAAAGTTCCACAATTTCGTCTTCTTTCTTCATTGCGTAACACCGCATCTGACCAAATACTGTTTCAACAATTTGACAGCTTTCATCGCCTTGATCAATTTTCCCGAGCTTCCGGTTTCCATCCTTCGAACAAGATTTGAGCCATCATCGCTGATCGCTGAAATATTCCTCCTTCGGTAGTCTACAATTGCTCCATACCGATTAAGCCAATCGTCTCCGAGTATCGTGTCATCTCCTTGCATTTCTATCACGACCTGATTTGAGAGCCACTCGCCCCCAAATGATACAGGAAATTTCTAGTTTCTAAATTTCCGACAATCCTCTCTCCACTCGGTAAACCAACAACATAAGGTTCACAAGCATGAAAACCGGAAATATTCAAACGATTTACACAAGACAAAGATATGAAAGAATGTGTAGCTCTGTATCGAACAAAACGCTAACAGTGGGAAAGGATTTGACAAGACTGATGCGACAAAGAAAGATCCCGATCATCCGTCCTCCTCATCTCATACAAACGTGGGGAACAGATCCGCACTCGATGTCCCCTTTTGGTCCCATTGTCCTCCGCTCGCCCGCGGCCAAAATTCCGAGGCATCCGAACACTTTGCCGCGTCTGGCTGACACCGGCTTCCTTCGAATCGGGCCGTGATGAACGGGTTCCATTGTACTTAGTGGCGTCCTTACAAAACGTAGCACGGTGCCCTTCTCCGCACTCAAAACATGTAACCGAGTGCGCAAACAATCACGCCAAAGGTGGCACAGGCGACCACGCTTAAAGCACTTCCTAGCCGTATCCGTCGTGGCCGACATTGTTCCGTAATTCTTTCCGCTCTTAGATGGGTGCGGAGGCTTCTTGAAAGAAAAGAAGACTGGGCCTTGTGGGGCCCACCGCTCTTGTGCTCTGTAAAAGTACCACAGACTTTCTGCTTTCTTCGACTCCATAAATTTCTCCATTGTCCGCTTCTTTTATTTCGTACGCCAACGCCTTATCCTCGGTATCATGAGAGTGGTACATTCAAAACCGGACATGTACCTGGATTTCTCGGTTTCATCCTCATTTCAAAATGAATCATCATCTCCGCATCTGCTCGACGGATGTCGAACAAATGCTAACCTTGGTTAAACGCCTTAATCGTCTCGGGATACGGGTTCGTCGATGGTTGAGCGGAGAAAAATTCGAATTTTGGCTTCCCTCACAGTGACGAGGGCAATCGAGCTTCCATCATCATTTTAAATTCCGTCCAATCGGCATCATGATCTCGCAGTGTTGGATAGCTTCCCACCACTCGGATGCTTCCCCTATCGTAAAGTACGGGCAATAGGAGCTCTCCCGTCGTCCGGCAATTAATTCCAAAGAAAATTTTCTCCAGCCTTTCAACCAATGGTCCCAAGTGGGAGTCTCGGAAAAGCCGTCAAATTTGGGTGGTTGCATCTTTGCCACTTCTTGTAACCATCGGTCACCTCGATTTCCCATTTCGAATCCTTTGTTGTCCATCTCCCCGCCGAATTCCCGCCGCCACTTGCATTCGGTCCACGACTGAACCGAGTCATCTGGTTCACGACTTGACGAAGGATTTCGCACACCAGTTCCGGTTCGTTATTGATGGATTGCTGCGGCTCGCCCGAGCTATGACTAGCTCGATTAGAAGGCGACGCCTCCTTTCAAAGATTCCTTCGTCGCGTCCACGACCGCGACCACGTCCACGTCCGCCTCTCAACATACCGTAAGCACAAGTACTTAATACACAGGAAACAAGATCGTTCTCTAATATTCAAGTATAAAGAGACACAACATGTAAAGAACGAGATAGAGTTTAGGAACTTACAACCACCGTCGCATGAAGACGTAGGCGGTGCGGTGATGTCATTCACATGCTTACCTCAAAAGACGTAAATGACCCCTATTTTAACCCAACGGCCAAGATATCCATAATCTTAGCTCCGATACCATATTCTGTAACACCCCCGATATATTCAGGAATATTACAGCGCCGTAAATCCTTTACATAAGGATTTACAAGGCTGAAGAATTTAAACAGGCATTAAAAGATACTAACGAATGGAAATAACGAAATTACGGTACAACAGTTCTGACCCAATACAGAAATAGTACAATTGTTCAACAGAACTCAATAATACATCACCAAATTCAAATCATCACAAGTGACTTCGTACTCGAGTACTTATTATAATAACCAATAAATAATGCATAAGAAACCCTCGGAACATCACTCGCACCCTCGTCGTCATGCACCTCCAGTGGTTGTTTTCCCGCTCTCCTAGATCCTGAACATACACAAATGTTCACCCCCGAAGGGGTTAGCACAACGATGCTAGTACAAGTACAATAATCATACAACAGTGATATAATCAACAATTATATCATAACAAGTTTCTCCAACGTGAATATCCACAACACATATCATATCATAACAGCTTTCAACATACGATGGTATTCCAACGATCCAACAAGACACAACTATAGATTCCCATGATGATCCGTCGGACCAACACATGGTGGAACTACCCGTCCAACGATCCAACAGACACAACTATAGATTCTCATGATGATTCCCGCCGGATCAACGCATGGTGGACATATATTCACAACATATTTACACGATACAATCACATCATAATTGTCATAATATAAACAATTCTAATTAGAGTACTTGCCTTGGCCTCAAGACAAGAACAATACTTCCACAAAACGAACACTCGAAAGTCGTCCTCCTCAATCAATCACGCAACAAGATCAAACCTTAACAAAAGAAATGATATAGGATTTATCTCACGTCGCACGGATGTTTAACAATTCGATTTACGGCCAAAAGTTCATAAAATGCAACTGATCGACCATTAGCGACGCTAAGTACTGTAGCGTGCGTTAAGTCCGCCGATAGCACACGCAAACAACAAAGCCTAGCGACGCTAACTATGTATGGTCAAGATTTCACCGACCAATCGACTTGCTCGATGGTCTAGCGACGTTACGCACCAAACGTAGCGACGCTAACTAGTGCTCGAGAAGACGTTAAACCGCATAGCATAGCGTGGCGCTATTCGCATGGCGCCATCACCGAGCAAGAATCGTTTGCCATGATCGAAACAATGAAATCTTTCGTGATAATTCATGTTACTTCCATGAATACCAAGTTCATACCCTTATGAATGATTTTACGGATAAAGACAACTTCGGATTCAAGGATATGCATACCAATATAAAACCATATTCTATTCCGACTTCAAATCTTCATACGACAATTCGAAAAGCTAAACGGTTGATATCAACACCTTATATCCATCAATATTATCATGCTGAAGTTGATAAACGTTCTATCTATACTAGATAAATCCTTCCATGATCAAACCTTTAGATTTATCCAACAATAATGATTGTTAAAGTCAAGTCCAAAATTACTATGAAATCATCTAATAGATTCGGTTTACCAATGATAGAAGCTTCTCTTCACATATTCAAAGGTAATAAGATTCGAATCATGATGATTATAATCAAGGTATTTAAGACTTATTCATCTCAATATTCCAAACATGATATATTTGGATAATTCATCTATGAAAATCCATATCTTGTTAACATGATCATCCAAATCGTTAGAATCCAACTCTAAGTCTGGAGATAGATTGAACATACCTTAAAATGACGAAAATCAGTGAACCGTAAGGTAGAATCCCACTCCGGTTGGTTGTATGCCACTCCAAGGTGCTATTCCACTTCCATGAACATTCCCAAGTGATAACCAATGTATAACACCAACAATATGTGTTCTAAGTGTATAGGAGTATTACTACGACTCTACGAACTCTCAAGGATGAAGAAAGGGCGAAAGAAATGAAAGCCAAAACGGTTGATGTCCCATTTATAATATTCTGCATTTTTAACAAGTTAGCGCACGCTACTAAGCATCCCTTAGCGTGCGCTAATAATGGTTGACTTCAGAATTTGTCCAAAAGGCTAACGGGAATCTTATCCGGACCCATGTGGCCGGGCGCATGTGTTAGCCGTCCCGCTCAATAATTGAGTTCTTAGCGCACGCAACTCCTATCTTCATAGCGTGCGCTAATAATGGCCCGATAGCGCGCGTTAAGATACATTCTTAGCATGTGCTATCACGAGGTTGCTTGAGCAATTTTGCAAGTTTCTATACTTATGTACAATGATATCAATGCACGAAATATCATACTCCAATAATCAAAATCACCAATCCGAATAATACAGGTTTTGAATACAGATGAAATACACTGTAATAAATCCGGATATTACATTTAAGACCACTATGGAGGCGAAATATTGTCCGCCGCCGGTTCGGGAGCGCATGATCGTTGAGTTCTTTACAGCTATGCCGCAGGATATACCGATATCCCCAGCCATCATTACCTGTATCAGAAGTTGGGCTATGTGAGAGATCAAGTGAGAACTGAGTTAGATAAGATCCTCCGATGCGGTTCGGATCGGTTCCGCGGTTCTCGATTTCAAAAGTCCAAGCCCTACCGGAAATCAATTTTGAGAAAAATAAAATCCTACGTTCATTTTCTTTCTCAAAACGTAGATTCACAATTTATTATTTAATTTCAAAGAATTAAATATTTATCATTATTAAATTGGATTAAATTGAGTCAAAACTCATTTTTCTAAAACTAATTTCGAACGGTTATCAAATTTTCCATTGAGTTAAACTTATTAGTTATAAGCTAGTTCCCTAATTGCTAGTTGAATTTAATGCATCGAAATTAGATGTCAAGGTTTCTTCTTAAGCTTAAGCGTTAGAAATACATTGCAGAGTTTTTCAATCTAGCCAATTATAAATTGTCATTTATATAGTTGAGCTAATAACAAAATCTTTTACCTCTATGTTTCCCACACATCGTTTAACACATTCTTTTAGGTGTAAATCTGTTACCTAAACAGCCAAATGACATATTAATATTCATAACCATAAACGGTTATTCAATAAAAACCTTTCGAATTAAAAATGGAATAGTAAAAGACCTTGATTTACTTAAGATTATGTATAATAAATCAAATGATGCTAATTTATATTAAAACAAGCTACACCTTTTCGTATGTTAGAGAGTAAGATTGTCTAACGCCTTTTTGTATATATTAGATTAAGATTGTTGACTTGATGGAGTGCGTTAACTCCCTGCGAAATGAAACAATGATTTAACAGTTTATCTTTTGATGTAACTTTATGTGATCCCTCAATTTCTAAAAAATAGAGTAATTTTCGTAGTGTTAAGAAATTTTAGATACAAAAGAATTTTACATCATAATAATAAAAAAAGAGGAAATTTTATATTTACTAGACCATAATTGGAATTTTAAAACAAGGATATATAGATATATAAAAAGTTATAAAAGTATACACTTCTATAATAATAATAAATATAGTGAGAATCGACTTTTTAATACCAAACCATAAAATTGATAAGTTATATATCCTCATTCATAAGAGTGTAAGTTATTGATACCATTTTGCTTAAAAAGACTAAAATGTCCTCCAAAAAGGTGTTGATGTTGACTTTCCTTTTTTACCTTTTAGTGATAGATTTAAGGGTATTAATGTCTTTTGGTATCAAAAACTTATACTATTATGAATGAAGATATATAACTTGTTACTTTTATGGTTTGGTATTATAAAAGATAGAACCCTATAAATATATGGATCTATTCATCTAGGATACCACTTTCATTGAGAAGGAAGAAAGAAAGGGAAGTGGAACTAAAAATAACTTTTAAAATAAGTAGGATTTATTTAATGCTTCTAGTGCAAGGTGATAATTTAAAATAAGAAAGTGCGAATCCTTTTTAGTTTTCAAAATTTTATGACAGTGTATTCTAGTTCACCAAGGTCCGCTTTAACTATATTGACAAATGACATCAATTAGTAATATTGGAGGAATGATATGCTATATATTCTATCTTATGTGAGTTCCTTATGTGAGCACCACTCACATTTAAGCCATATTAGCATAATTATATTTTGTTCTAGAGATTTATGTAGATTCTAATACCCAAGAAATGGTAACATCATTCATTCAACATGATATCTAGATTAATGTCCGATTTGTTCATTTTATTCACTATTTGAACAAAAGCACGATTCATAGAGAAAATATGAAATCGGGCGTTGATTTTTGTGTAATTTGTAAAACTAATGATATTAATAACCATTTGTTAGATATTACACTACCAAAAATAACACTTTAGCCGACGACTAGCCGGAGAATGGCCGACGGCCGGTGGAAGTCGTCGGCTAAAGTCAGCAAGTTTAGCCGACGGCTAACTTGTTGTCGGCTAAAGTAGTTTAGCCGACGAATTTACTATTGGTCGTCGGCTAAAGTCAAGTTAGTCGTCGGCTAAAGTTTTGTAGTTTAGCTAACGACTAATATACTTTCTCCGACGACATACCGTCGGCTAAACTTAACTTTATCCGACGGCAAGTATACTTTAGCCGACGACCTGCCGTCGGCTAAAGTCTTATATATTTTTTTGTGCAGAATATATCACCATCTAACACTTGAAGAGACTATTTACAACACATTCGGAAATTACAGAACAAGAAAACGAAAAACAGTAATTTTCTCTGGTTTGATCATTCAAGAAATCATATTTGAAGGTATGTTTATTGAATTTTAATATCAGTTATAATTATATTACGCATATAATATATCTATTTGGATGATTATGAAAATATTTTAGAATTATTAGTTCGTTTTCTCGAATATTTCTTGGTGTGTGTTTTTATATATATATATATATATATGGATTTGACATCTTGAATCCGAGCTATATATATATATATGATGATTTTAGTCGTAATTTTTGTATGTTCTTGATAAATACGATGTGTAATATTGTTGTTATTTTTGTGAGATAGGATGGATAAAAGTTGGATTGGTCTGCAAAAATGGGATCCAAGGGTCATAGATGGAATGCGAGGGTTTATTCGATTTATGAAGGAGCATGATAGTGATAGTATGATTCATTACTGTCCTTGCAATAAATATAAATGCCGCAACGATATGTACCGTTTTACACTTGATGTCGTATGGGAGCACTTGAAAAAAAATGGATTTTGTGATAAATATACATGTTGGATTTACCACGGTGAAAGATCGAATTCAATTATTCCCCATGATCACGGACAGTACAGTGGTAGCACATCGAATGACCCCACAAGAAGATTGATTGACAACATGTTTGGTTATTACGACATGGACATATCGGCTGAAGGTCAAGAATACCATATAGCTGATCAAGCAGTCATCTGAACACCTACATTGATACCCGTTAACATAATTTCTCTTGATAGATACAACAAGCTAATCCAGTGTAATATTCGTAAATTCTACTACTTTTATTTAACATTATTTTATCCAAGTTATGTTGTACAGTGTGGTATCTGTACAGTATGGATAAAATAAATGAAGGACTGAGACATCTGTATTGGTATAATTGTCGTACTTGGTTGACAATTACATTTAAGAAGTATATGTATTCAGTATGCCGTATGTTCATATTCTGTATGTTGAGACGTTGGACAAGAATAGCTGAAAATGGCTAAGTGTAACATTATTAGCGCACGCTAATAATTAGGAGTAGCGCACGCTATCGTGCAGGTTTAGCGCACGCTACGGATATAAGATAACGCACGCTAATGCAGTCAGATCGGAAGGAATCTGCGTGTGGACCAGGCCACTTTCGGCGCATGTTCTGATAAGTCAACGGATGTTGTAATGTAGTGTTAGCGCACGCTAATGCATGTTGATTAGCGCACGCTAACTGTATATCGGACAAAAAGGAATCTTATCCTCGTCGGCACTTTCGGCGTGTGGACCAGTCTTCGGAGCATACAGACAAACGAGTCAACTATGAGTAGCGCACGCTAAGGTAAGACACTTGCGTACGCTAAATAGAGGCATTTACGTACGCTATTGCATGGGCATTGCGTACGTAAATTACTTCATGCGGTAAGACAGTTGCCTCTAGACTTCGATAGCGCACGCTAACAAAGACAGTTAGCGCACGCTACGTGTGTAACGTACGTTAACTGAAGATGTTAGCGTACGTTAGTAATGTACAGTATATATATATAAGTGCAGTTGGCCATTATTCGTCATTTCCATCCATTTCTTCATGTGAACGATAGAGAGAGGTCTTAGAGAGAAGTTGAGGTCCCAAACACTTGAGTTGATCATTCCTAACAACATTTGAAACTTGGAAGTGATTGAAAACGGATTCAACCTTGGGATTCAATCCATTCCTTCAAAGAGGTAATTACTCTTCATCTTTGGATTTCATTTTGGATTGAATGTTGATGTTCTTGAGTTGATGATTATTACATAAACAAGTTGACAACCATGATTATGAGATGGATTACCGGAGTATGATGATATTAATATGATTCTTGTGATTTGGATTATGTTGTTCGTTTTCTTGAGATAAGTGGATTAATCCGTCTCATCAGTTTCGGATGTTGATGTTATTGTAGATGATTACTCTTTGTAATGGAAGATTAAGGAAGTGTGGTTACGTTCTTGACGTTTAGTGTATTAATATTAAGGAAGATGATATATGGATATAGAACTTGGATTATAAGTTGGATGATTGTTTATATGTTAAAGGATATCGGATTTCGTTGTTTTGATAGCTTTGAACATGATTCAGAATCACTTAGTGTTCTTGAAATCGCCATAAGTTGATCGGTATCTGAAAAACATGCATTTGTATAGCATTAGCGCACGCTACGTTTACTGCCTAGCGTGCGCTAACGGGAGCAACTTAGCGCACGCTACGTTAGGTGATTAACGTGCGCTAAGAAGGCAGAAAGTGCAGTATTTTCGTGTTGTGGTTGTAAATTCGTGCTGGTTTGAGTAGGATTGATCCGACTAGTGTTTAATCAAGATATTGTCGAGCCGTTGGGTTTGTGAATTGATCTTATCGATTGTTAATTGTTATCGAACTTGTTGTTTATCGATTATTGTAATAGGTTGAGATTATTGATCGGTGTTTATAACCGTATGTTGCGGTCGTGTTTGAGTATGTTCGTGAATGGCGTTGGTCAGGGCCGAGGAGCTAGTAGACGAAGACAATGAAATTGGTAGCAGCTTCCTCGTCATTGTATCGGTATCGAAGTAAGTTATTACTTGCTCAGTTCATAATATTTAATGAATGGTTTCCGTTTCATTCGTGTATAATTCGTATAGCAATGTTTATAATCGTAATCACAGGAGATTTGAGATTATAAATTGTATTCGAGTTTTGGGAATCTAAATCATAATGTATATGATTTACTTTTGTTATTGGTATACTTGTATATCGAGGATATATTGTGATAAAGACGAAGATATGAATTATCTGCAATCCGTGATACTTTGGACCGTCGAGTATTGAGGATAATGGTTCGTGATGGTTTAGACATTGAGATCGTTCTCGAAGGACTCGGGGCAAGTACTCTAATCATTTTTATTATTTGTGTCGATCATGTCGTGATACATTCGTGTATCGTTGTTGTCATGCATTTGTGCATTGTTGTTGTCGTGTATTGTGTACTGTTGTTTTGTGCAGTTGTTCATTGTTGTCATATGTCCACCTCGGGTTGGTCCGACAGGATCATCGGGGGATCTATGCTAGCGTGCGCTGGATCATCGGACTGACGGGATCATCGGGGGATCTAGGCAGTGAACGCTGGATCATCGGATTGCCATGTATTGTTGTTGTGCATATGTATATTATGGGTTTGCCATAAGTATACATTGTCGTTATTGTTGTGATCATATTGACGTTGTCATATGAGTATACATTTGTAGGTCTTGTGTTAGGACCATGTCCGTATGTTGTGTTGATCTGATCTCGGATTAGACTGACGTGATGGTAATGGTATTTCGTATCTTGAGGTATGTTCCGTATTTCCTTGGTACTTGTTTTTGATGGACAATCGATTATCGTATTGGAATTGTCGATGTTATCCGATGGATTGAATTGGCCAGAGTTGGTATAATTTCCGTATTGCGAGTTATGATAATGTTTTGAGAACCTTGAGTATTGTTGAGATACCGTACAGATATTTCGGTATTATTTTAATGTGTTGTTAAGAATACGTATCATGGATTCTCGTAAAGTTACGACGGTAAGATTACATTGGTCGTATTCTTACTTAGTATTTCCATTGATCTGTAATTATTGACGAGATGTGATGATTATCATTGTTGGATATTATGGCTGACCCCGTCGTGGGATTTCTTTTTAGGTCCTTGGATTATCAAGCTTGTAGCGGTCGTGGAGAGATGAACTTCCCGGAGGATACTGGCAAGGGCATGTATTTGTGTTTTGAGTTTCTGATCAATTGTTGTATTCCGCTGCTAGAGTATTTTAATTGTTTGTCTTTATCCGCTGCGTGAGTATCTTTAAATGACCTTTTCGGTATCCGGTAACTTAGGTTACCTTGGTAACCATTTTCTAAATCTATTCTGTCGGTACGTGTAAGCGATAGCTTAACGTATGTTTTTAAACTGTTGAGTTTTGGCATTTTGGGCCTTGTGGTTTCAAATGAGTTTTTACGACGGTTTGATAAACGAGCTTTATAAATCTTCGAATGTTTTTAATAGATAATACCGTTGTTAGCCTCTTGGGCGTTTGTAAATGTTTGCGAAAATTTCCTTCAGCCTTCTGGGTTCCATCTCGGGGCCCACGGCGCTGTAATATTCCCGGTCAGATCTGGGGGTGTTACAGAATATGGTATCGTAGCTTAGGCTGAGAAAATCTAGGCAGTTGGGTCGAGTTGGGTCGTATTTCTGTCGCGTCATTTGAGTTGTCGATTGAAAAATATTGGAGCCATGAGTTTTTGTTGTTCACTCGGGCTTATGCGTTGTGCGATTTGCCAGTGTAGTACTGATCTTGTTATAAACTTTTCCAAATAGTATTAACGTGTTTCTTCAGATAGAGTTGTGTTGTTTTCTCGAGTTGAACTGAGTTTGCAAAATGTGTGTTTTGAAAATATCTGTGTCGAGTATTTTGTTGAGTCGAGACATGTGCTAGTATCACGGGGAATCGTCGGCTTCAAGATCTGTAAGTATTGGATTTTTGAATTGCATTGAGATTTATTGTCGTTCTAAGTTGATATGTTCTGAGGTTCAGAAAGATATTATGTGTTACAGTATAAGATGACAGAGTTGGGACAGGATTGATGATCTTGAGAAGTTATGATTTTGGAAATCAATATGTCGATTAAGTTTTGGAACGGAGCTGTGCATTTGGGATAAATATTGTGGATTGTTCACGAGAACATGTAGTCATGTTAGTTCATTTTGAGATATATGAACTGTTTTTGAGCATTTGAAAATGATACTTTTCAAAATGAATGTTTTACGGATGTTTTACCGTAAATGATTTTTGGGCCGAGACCCAATAGATTTTTTTGAAATCAATTTATAACTCAGGACTTGGGGTCCGAAAAAGAGTTTCCTACTTTTTAAGCTTCTTGTAATGCGGAACGAGATACGGGCTGAGACCCTAATATTTCAAAAGACTTTTCTGTTTTCTTAAAAACTCCCGAGACTTGTAAAACACTTTATCAATCGTTTATCTATGTCGTTCCTGCCTTTCGGGGTTCTAGATTACTTGTTCAAAAGAAACTTCTCGGGAAGTCTTTCGCTATGTTGATTTGTTTCAATGTATTGTCATAGCATAATTGAGGTGATCCAGGATGGAAAATGATTGACGTTGCGAGTCATATGTGGAAAAGGAGTTTTTGTCGGAGTTTATACATTGAGATTTTGGATTCTATCGTGTAGTTTTCTGATGGAATATCAGTGGGATTTGTGACGAGCCGGATTGGTATATAGAAGTACGGATGTGGTCAATCATTTGCATAGTTTTCATTTTAAAACTTCGAAATCGTGTGGATTCGAAGGAAACTGTTATCAAATACTTAGCACCAGCGAGCCAGTTTATTTTTCGAGAATTGATTTGGTGGTCTTACCAAAATTTATGTTTTGAGTTTTGAAATTTTTGAAAGAACTTTCGAAAATTTGTCTCCTTGACAAGATTATATGATTTCAAACTGGTTTTGAAAATATGATTGATGTACATACGCATATAATGCATAATGCATATCGTGGTGAAGTTCTGAATGAGATTCACGAACTGGATAAGACATCAGTATGGTACGAGGAAAAGAGATTCGAACTTTAGTATGGCAGTTTGATTATCCGGTGATGATCGGTTGAGTTATCGGATAAGAGAAATATGTTGCGTGTTGTAGATTCATGCACATAATATTATTTTGGAAACTTGGGATATTGTGAAACCGGAACATATGTGCTATGTGATTCCATTGGTGCAGTAGTAGCGCAATTTTAACATAGTGATTTTTGAATGATTTCTTTGTAAGTGTAAATTTGGGGATGGTGACCCCATGCTGGTTGTTTTGGATATTGAGTGGTCGTTCCCACTCCTTGTATGAATTGGTATGTTCGTCGATTTGTGATTCGTTGTTCGTATGTCGAGGGGAATGTTCACCAGTCGGTTGTGTTTCGTTGAGATCCACTGTATGTGATTGGTGTGTCGTTTTGAGAACTCTATATCGGTTTCTGTGGTTCTGCGTTGATCGTGTTGGAGCTTACCGTGTGAAGGTATTCTCGATTACCGTTAATCGTTCGTTGGTAATAATAGGAGTTTATCATGTTGATGATATTCTCGACTGCGTTTTGACCTTTAGATTGGTCGTATCGGAGGATATCTTGTCGATGATACTCTCGGTTAATTTATTGGTTGATCATTGTTAATGATCATATGAGCGTTAAGATTTTGTGTCGATATTTCGGAATTTGTTGGGCAGTTGTTTCACAGATGTATCGTGTATTATTCATTTTCTCAGAATTGAGACTGGATTGTGTAATCAGACAAACATAATTGAAACAGATAGATTATTTCATCCGAAGATGTTATGTTTTGATGGGACTCATGAAATGATGACCGTAAGCGTGATGAGACTTTACAGAGGAGTCACTTGCTAGGATCTCAGGAGATCGTCGACTTTGCGCATTTGTAAGTGTGCTGTTTCGGTTATTCGTTAATGATGACGACTGATCGTCGTCGTGATGGTTTCGGAATATCTTGGTCGAACGGTTTGTTTGTTTTTCTGTGACGGATTGCAAGTTTCGAGGACGAAACTTATTTTAAGTGGTGTAGTATGTAATATCCTAAATTCTACTATCATTATTTAACATTATTTTATCCGAGTTATGTTGTACAGTGTGGTATCTGTACAGTATGGATAAAATAAATGAAGGACTGAGACATCTGTATTGGTATAATTGTCGTACTTGGTTGACAATTACATTTAAGAAGTATATGTATTCAGTATGCCGTATGTTCGTATTCTGTATGTTGAGACGTTGGACAAGAATAGCTGAAAATGGCTAAGTGTAACATTATTAGCGCACACTAATAATCAGGAGTAGCGCACGCTATCGTGCAGGTTTAGCGCACGCTACGGATATAAGATAACGCACGCTAATGCAGTCATATCGGAAGGAATCTGCGTGTGGACCAGGCCACTTTCGGCGCACGTTCTGATAAGTCAACGGATGTTGTAATGTAGTGTTAGCGCACGCTAATGCATGTTGATTAGTGCACGCTAACTGTATATCGGACAAAAAGGAATCTTATCCTTGTCAGCACTTTCGGCGTGTGGACCAGTCTTCGGAGCATACAGACAAACGAGTCAACTATGAGTAGCGCACGCTAAGGTAAGACACTTGCGTACGCTAAATAGAGGCATTTACGTACGCTATTGCATGGGCATTGCGTACGTAAATCACTTCATGCGGTAAGACAGTTGCCTCTAGACTTCGATAGCGCACGCTAACAAAGACAGTTAGCGCACGCTACGTGTGTAACGTACGTTAACTGAAGATGTTAGCGTACGTTAGTAATGTACAGTATATATATAAGTGCAGTTGGCCATTATTCGTCATTTCCGTCCATTTCTTCATGTGAACGATAGAGAGAGGTCTTAGAGAGAAGTTGAGGTCCCAAACACTTGAGTTGATCATTCCTAACAACATTTGAAACTTGGAAGTGATTGAAAACGGATTCAACCTTGGGATTCAATCCATTCCTTCAAAGAGGTAATTACTCTTCATCTTTGGATTTCGTTTTGGATTGAATGTTGATGTTCTTGAGTTGATGATTATTACATAAACAAGTTTACAAGCATGATTATGAGATGGATTACCGGAGTATGATGATATTAATATGATTCTTGTGATTTGGATTATGTTGTTCGTTTTCTTGAGATAAGTGGATTAATCCTTCTCCTCAGTTTCGGATGTTGATGTTATTGTAGATGATTACTCTTTGTAATGGAAGATTAAGGAAGTGTGGTTACGTTCTTGACGTTTCGTGTATTAATATTAAGGAAGATGATATATGGATATAGAACTTGGATTATAAGTTGGATGATTGTTTATATGTTAAAGGATATCGGATTTCGTTGTTTTGATAGCTTTGAACATGATTCAGAATCACTTAGTGTTCTTGAAATCGCCATAAGTTGATCGCATCTCGAAAAACATGCATCTCAGACAAAGATTAGCGCACGCTACGCCATCGCCTAGCGCACGCTAACGGGAGCAACTTAGCGCACGCTACGTTAGGTGATTAACGTGCGCTAAGAAGGCAGAAAGTGCAGTATTTTTGTGTTGTGGTTGTAAATTCGTGCTGGTTTGAGTAGGATTGATCCGACTAGTGTTTAATCGAGATATTGTCGAGCCGTTGGGTTTGTGAATTGATTTTATTGATTGTTAATTGTTATCAAACTTGTTGTTTATCGATTATTGTAATAGGTTGAGATTATTGATCGGTGTTTATAACTGTATGTTGCGGTCGTGTTTGAGTATGTTCGTCAATGGCGTTGGTCAGGGCCGAGGAGCTAGTAGACGAAGACAATGAAATTGGTAGTAGCTTCCTCGTCATTGTATCGGTATCGAAGTAAGTTATTACTTGCTCAGTTCATAATATTTAATGAATGGTTTCCGTTTCATTCGTGTATAATTCGTATAGCAATGTTTATAATCGTAATCACAGGAGATTTGAGATTATAAATCGTATTCGAGTTTTGGGAATCTAAATCATAATGTATATGATTTACTTTTGTTATTGGTATACTTGTATATCGAGGATATATTGTGATAAAGACGAAGATATGAATTATCTGCAATCCGTGATACTTTGGACCGTCGAGTATTGAGGATAATGGTTCGTGATGGTTTAGACATTGAGATTGTTCTCGAAGGACTCGGGGCAAGTACTCTAATCATTTTTATTATTTGTGTCGATCATGTCATGATACATTCGTGTATCGTTGTTGTCATGCATTTGTGCATTGTTGTTGTCGTGTATTGTGTACTGTTGTTTTGTGCAGTTGTGCATTGTTGTCATATGTCCACCTCGGGTTGGTCCGACGGGATCATCGGGGGATCTATGCTAGCGTGCGCTGGATCATCGGACGGGTTTTCCACCTCGGGTTGGTCTGACGGGATCATCGGGGGATCTAGGCAGTGAACGCTGGATCATCGGATTGCCATGTATTGTTGTTGTGCATATGTATATTATGGGTTTGCCATAAGTATACATTGTCATTATTGTTGTGATCATATTGACGTTGTCATATGAGTATGCATTTGTAGGTCTTGTGTTAGGACCATGTCCGTATGTTGTGTTGATCTGATCTCGGATTAGACTGACTCGATGGTAATGGTATTTCGTATCTTGAGGTATGTTCCGTATTTCCTTGGTACTTGTTTTTGATGGACAATCGATTATCGTATTGGAATTGTCGATGTTATCCGATGGATTGAATTGGCCAGAGTTGGTATAATTTCCGTATCGCGAGTTATGATAATGTTTTGAGAACCTTGAGTATTGTTGAGATACCGTACAGATATTTCGGTATTATTTTAATGTGTTGTTAAGAATACGTATCATGGATTCTCGTAAAGTTACGACGGTAAGATTACATTGGTCGTATTCTTACTTAGTATTTCCATTGATATGTAATTATTGACGAGATGTGATGATTATCATTGTTGGATATTATGGCTGACCCCGTCGTGGGCTTTCTTTTTAGGTTCTTGGATTATCAAGCTTGTAGCGGTCGTGGAGAGATGAACTTCCCGGAGGATACTGGCAAGGGCATGTATTTGTGTTTTGAGTTTCTGATCAATTGTTGTATTCCGCTGCTAGAGTATTTTAATTGTTTGTCTTTATCCGCTGCGTGAGTATCTTTAAATGGCCTTTTCGGTATCCGGTAACTTAGGTTACCTTGGCAACCATTTTCTAAATCTATTCTGTCGGTACGTGTAAGTGATAGCTTAACGTATGTTTTTAAACTGTTGCGTTTTGGAATTTTGGGCCTTGTGGTTTCAAATGAGTTTTTATGACGGTTTGATAAACGAGCTTTATAAATCTTCGAATGTTTTTAATAGATAATACCGTCGTTAGCCTCTTGGGCGTTTGTAAATGTTTGCGAAAATTTACTTCAGCCTTGTGGGTTCCATCTCGGGGCCCACGGCGCTGTAATATTCCCGGTCAGATCTAGGGGTGTTACATCCAGCTCCAACAGACTCTTCTTTATCCTGGGTGTCACATGACGGTTCTTGATAGTGTCATAGACACTATCAGAGTCAAGGTGGAGAACAAAACCTCGAGTAAAGCTGTGGATGATTATTTGGAACTTACAGGGAAAATGCTCCCAGAAGGTCATCATCTTCCCAGTAATCACAGTAAAATGAGACGTATCCTAAAAGGTCTTGGGCTATCGTACATCAAGATCCACGTATGCATATATGATTGTGCTTTATTTTGGGGAAAGCCTAATGAAGACCTAAAGAGATGTCTGGTATGTTACACAGAGAGGTATAAGTTCACTCCTTCTGGTAAAGAGAAAGCTATGAAGGTTCTTTGGTATTCCCCTCTGAAGGATAGATTGGAGAGGCTTTTCATGTCTCCTCGCACAGCCAAGGCGATGAGATGGCACGCTGAGCCTCGGGTGACTGACGATGATATTATGATACACCCTTCTGATGGAGAGGCTTGGAAACATATAGATAGGGAGTTTTCAAGATTTGCATCAGATGTCCGAAATGTAAGACTCGGACTTGCATCTGATGGATTAAACCCTTTTGGCAACATGAGCCTTTCGTATAGTATATGGCTGGTGGTATTGGTTTCTTACAACCTTGCTCCATGGATGTGCATGAAGAAGGAGTATAATATGTTGACTCTCTTAGTACCTGGCCCCGGGTATCAAGGAAAGTGTATTGATGTTTATTTGAGACCTTTGATAGAGGAGCTGAAGTTGTTGTGGGAGCAAGGTCATCCGACGTACGACAGTTACTCACATGAGATGTTCTACTTACGTGCTATTTGTATCGGTACCATCAGTGATTTTCGTGCATATGGGATGCTGTCCGGATCTGTTATTAGTGGATACAGAGGATGTCCAGTGTGCTTGAATGCTGACTGCGCAAGGTATCATTGTCGGAAGGTTATCAGAATGCGTCACCGTATATGGCTTGAGAGGACGCGTGTCTGCCATACGGATGCTGCAACATTTGATGGGACTGAAGAGGTTGGTGATCCACCACGGGAGTGGACTGGTGAGGAAATTTTGGCCGTGCTGAATGAGTATGATTTTGGGCAGTTGACCAACCATCCTGAGATAGTAGCGGCAACTCCTGAAAGACCTGACAGGTATAAGTATTGGTCCCACAAAAGTATTTTCTGGGATCTACCTTATTGGAGTAAGTTGTAGATTAGGAACTACCTAGATGTGATGCACATAGGAAAAAATGTTTGTGAAAGTGTTGTCGGTACAGTGTTATGTTGGGAAGGGAAGACTAAAGATGGCCCTAAGGCACGCATTGGTTTAAAAGAAATGAACATTAGAAAATATTTATGGTTGAAGGAAGGGAAGGGGAAACACAAAATGCCGAAAGCTGCTTACACCGTTACCCCTGAGCAAAAGGCTGAGATTTTTTCGTGGATGAAGGTTGCAAGGTATCCCACAGGATATGCTGGAAATATAGGGAGGTGTGTTAACTTCAAGAAGAACAAGTTAATTGGACTGAAGAGCCATGATTGTCATATCCTCTTACAACGTTTGTTTCCTCTGTTTATTCGACCATACTTGTCCAAACAGGTGGTCGATCCATGTGTATCGTTATCCAGGTTCTTTCAAAAGTTATGCACTAGGGAAGTAAGGAAGTCAGATCTCCGTCTCATGCAAAAGGAGATCATTTATATCTTATGCAAATTTGAGAGGATATTCCCACCGAACTTTTTTGATCTCATGCCTCACCTCATGATCCATCTCCCTCGCCAACTTTTACTAATAGGCCCGGTCCACTAGACGTGGATGTTTCTAATAGAAAGGCAATTTGGTGAGTACAACAAGGACTCTGTGACTAATAAGTCTGCACCAGAAGGATATATAGCTGAAGCATATCTTGCATGGGAGTGTGTAAAATATACCAAGTTCTATTTAGGCGCGGTGGATCCCACACCCGAGCCTATGTCAACAATTCCAGTGCAATTTAATCTCTCCATCATCACCAGCGAAGTTGAAGTTCAAGGAAGATTAACTGACAGTCATTTACAACCTTACGAGCTACGAATTGCACATTAGTGGATATTACTTAACTGTCCAGAAGTTCAATATTGGAAAGACATTCACCTTTCATGTGATACTGTGAATGGAGACATTAGATTCTACAATGGAAAATTTGCTGATTATTTCGGACAATGGGTAAGTGTTTAATTACTGTTTACATATTTTGCTTACATAATTTACTTAATCACGATATTCACCTTAATTAATATACAGATGACGCACATACAAAGTGATGGCCACCCGATGTGGTCACGTGAGTTGATACTTCTTTCGATGAAGCCTGTTACATCTAGAGTTTATTCAATGGCGAAGGTATATGGTGTGACATTTGTATGAATCGACAGAGATCAAAGAAGGAGGTGTCAAAATTCTTGGGTTATAATTGACGGTGGATATTACAGTGTTCTTCTCGAAGTAGTGGAACTAATTTATGGAGAAGGCTTGACATTTTACTTGTTCAAGTGTAGGTGGTTTGATACAAATCCTCAAATCGAAAGGGAGGATAATTATGGACTATTATCTGTTGATACTTCTACAAGTTGGTATGAAGGTGATCCTTTTGTTTTTGCAACATCTGCTAAACCAGTTTACTACCTCGATGACTTGGTAAAAAAAGGAGCATGGAAGATCGTAAATCATGTGGCTACGAGAAATATATATAGTGCGGCTACACTTGGACAAGCAGTCGATAAGGATGATAATGAGGCATATCAAGATCCGGATACAACTAATATTCCACCATCCTCCACAATACTACTGAATAATGTTGTAGAAGGTCGAGTGGTTCGGCTACATGGTGAAGATCGTGGGTTCATAGAAGTAGGTACAAATGAATTACGTGCAGACTCTGATGAAGATGATGATGACGAGTTCAGACATATGCTGCCAATTATCTACTCCGACACAGAGACAGACTCAAGTATTGATTTTGACTACGAACTTTAGAAGGACATATCATCATTTGTAAAAGTTCCTTAAATATTTATTGTTGTGTGCCGCTCGAACGAATCGAAAAAGTGATATTATTACCTGTTTTTTTTATTTTGTTATATATTCATTGTTCCATTTATAATAAAAAAAGTATAAATATACAAAAATTAATATTATATAAAAAACAAGTATAAATTTATAAAATATTATTTTATAAAAGCTGTATAAATTAATATACAGATATATAATCATGTCTAAATATTTATAAGATATATTTATAACAAATTAAAATATAAAATATTATTATATAAAAACATGTCTAAATATATAAAATATTATTATATAAAAACTATATAAATATATCGTCATATTATATATATATATATTTATAATTAAATTCAAATATGTAAAATATTATGTTATATGAAAGACATATATAAATATAAAACTGGGTTAAAATGTTTGAATGACAAACATGACCCAGTGGCAACATGTCATATTACTTACATAAATGGCCCGGGTTTGAACCCCAGCAGCCACTGGGTCATGTTTTTTTTTTGGAATTAAGAATAGCCGACGGCGTTAGTCGTCGGCTAAAGTACATGGCCTTTAGCCGATGACTGTCGTCGGCTAAAGTATTAATTTTTTACTTAAATTTAAATATAATCCGACCGTGTCGATCGACACGGTCGAGTCATTGTGGTCTACATTCAAAAAAGGTTCTAGACGGATAACCCGATCGCGTGTCGATCGGCCGAGTCGGGTCGGGTGTTTTGGCCGACAGTGCTGTCGGCTAAAGGCCTTAAAGTTTAGCCGACGACGACCGTTGTCGTCGGTTAAAGTATTGTTTTTTTAATTTTTATTAAATATATTCACAATTAAATTTAAATATAATCCAACCGTGTCGATCGACACGATCGAGTCGTTGTGGTCTACATTCAAAAAAGTTCCTGGACGGATAACCCGACCGTGTCGATCGACACGGTCGAGTCGGGCTGGTGTTTTGGCCGATGGTGGTGTCGGCTAAAGTCCTTAACGTTTAGTCGACGACGTCCTCTGTCGTCGGCTAAAGTTCCCTTATAAAAAAAACGCGACTTTCTCCCCATTTTCCCTTTCTTTCCCAGAACCTCCTCCGCCCGAAAACTCCGAATCCGTTCCTCCTCCGTAAACTCTGAAGCCGACCACCGCACCCAACACCGAAAACTCCGAAGCCGACCGCCGCACCCATCACCGAAGTCGTTCCTCCTCCACCACCGGCCCCCGACCGCCGCACCCAACAACGAATCCGACCACCGCCGAAGCCGTTCCTCCTCCACCGCTCCTCCATAAGCCAGCCGCCACTCCTCCTCCATCGGCCCCGAAGGGTAAGAATATCCAATGAACAAACTATTTGCTGCTGCTTTGAAATTTTGGAAAAAAAATTATAAGTAGGTTTTGATGTTGAATGACAGTTTTGAATTCTGATTTTAACTAAAAATGTGAGATAATTGGTATCATGAAGAATTTTATGTCTTGTTTGTATACATCTTGGATAAGGAATATTGCTCCCTGGAAGGGGGAGAGAATACAATATCTCACTGCCTAGAACTAAGGAAGTAAAATGCAGTTATGAAACACCAGTAAAACCTGAATCACACTGAAGAGCACTCTATGAAAATAACTTACATATTAAAAATTACCTTCACAATTTGTTCCCACTTGTTTGCGGACAAGAATTTTATGTCTTGTTTGTATACAATTATGTCTTGTGTTGGAATGATTATTGAATTTATTAGGATAATAGTGTTGATTATTGAGTTTATTGATTGTTGAATTTGTTGTTCTAGTGTGTATATTGGTGTGTGCGAATTTAGTTAATGTGATAGTTTTCGAATTTGTACAAGTTAAATGGATAAAATTAAGAGACTAGCGTGTGGTAAGAAAAAATCGAAGACTCCGGATATGGGAGATAGTTCCACAGCTTCCAATCGTGCGGATCCTATCGGTAAATATTTGGATCAGAGTAACGCTCGCATACGTGGACTAGTAGAGAATAGTGGACTGAAGTTTAAGGATGGGAACTTGTACCCGGCAGATGAGGCACATACTATTGCGAGGCTCTTATCGTATCAGACTCCCAGATCGCGGACGACCCCCACTACTGTCGAGATGACTCAGCCTCGTATGCCTCCTATACACCACATTCCCTCCCCTCCTACTACATCTGGGAGCGGCCGATCTACACCGAGCACGTCATCCGAGGTGCCTTCCGGTCCGCCGTCGACTCTATTTATGCCCCTTATGGTACCATCGATTCCAGGGGTCGATGAGAATGGAGTCCACCGGCTATATATCTTGGTTAACCCGATAGAGGCGTATGTGTTCCATGTGTGGCCTGAGAAAATGATTTGGCGGACATGTCGGATATCTAAGACGAAGTTGTACGCGTCACTTGCGGAGCTTGAGAATGAGGAGGGTCGTATCGAAGACGAACTGAAAAAGAAGAAGAAGACTCGTGGCCCATCGAAGGGTCTAGCACTTGACGTATATGTTTCAAAAAATGGCCGTCACAAGATAGAAGTAAATGAAAAGTATCGACGACCCATTTTGGCTTCGGATGCTTGTACGGCATATTGTCGTAATGTTGGGTTTGTCATACGCGATAGAGTTCCTGTACTGTGGGCTGAGTGGAAGGATGTGCCACAAAGTGTGAAGGCTGCATTGAATAATGCTATGTCGGTAAGTTTATCTCAATTCCGAAAGCTACTTTGTGTATTTAAATTCAGAAAAAATTTAGTAATATATATTATATGCTAATTGTAGGATTGGTTTGAGGTTCCTTCTTTCCTACTACATACTTGGTGTGATGAGGCGCAAACAACCAAGTAAGTAATTTCCACAATACGTAGTTGAGTAATTACTCGAGAATTTCTTGCATTATTTTTTTTATTGTTAAAAATATGTATTTGTCAAACGCTTTAATAATTTATTTATTAATACAAAACAATTTGTAATTTAAAATTCACAACTTGTATAAATGGAAGGTAATTTGATTGATAAATTTAAACATGGTAAATATTTTAATTTACTTGTAATTATGAGTATTATAACATACACTTTTAGAATATACATAAAACATTATAATATTAATTATACATAAAAATAATAAAACTAACACATTAACATTATATAATCATACACAAACAACAAATATAAAATGACATGTAACATAATCACTAAACTTAAATCTTGACATTCAACTGCATAATAACAACTGTATACACACAACAGATTATTTATGAATAACATAATAAACAAATAACATTATGAATTAGAATAAAACAATAACACAAATCACAGTAAATAAATATATAAATTTATAAAATACTTTACAAATATATTTGACTAATGTTTGATTATTATTTATAAATATTTGTTATAGGTACAAATCTTGGAAAAATGAGCTACATATGTTTTGGTCAGCTTGGGGTAATTCCCGTGAGGCTACTCCCGAGGAGTTCAAGTATCGGGAGTACGAGTGGAGGTGGCTATGCGCACATTTTAGCGACCCGGACTATATTGTATGTAATCGAGCTCTAAATATTGTCGTAATGCTATTGTTGTTTAAAGATATGTAACATATATGAAACTTACTTGTGGTAATTTTTCTCCTTGTTAAATGAAAATTACATGTTTCTATGTGTAGGCGAGCAGTTCAACCAACACTGTTAACCGTAAGGGTTTGACGGAGCACCACAGCTTAGGTTCTCGGTCGTTAGCGAGAGTTTCGCACGAGGCCACTTGTAAGTTGTAAATGTATCCTAACCATTTTAATACTGCTATCAGTCTTTACCTCTAAACTTTATTAATATTCGGTTACTTTTTTGTTCCCACTTAATTAGGAGAGAGTGACTGAGGATTCTGAGAGGATGTTGATATAGATGGCGAGGGAGGAGCATCCGGATTTGGACGAGACTGGTCTCGAGTTAGCACGCCGAGAGATCGATCAGGCTGATCCCTACATTAGGGCAAGGGTGTGGGCTAACATTTACCCTCCTAAAGGGAGTCATCACCGGACGCCGATGATGGGAGCTGAAGGCACCGGATTATTGAAGAATACTACAAGGTTTCAGCGCAATCAAAGAGGCGACACTTAAAAGGCCTATTTGGAGGAGCAATTGAGGATCGAGAGGGAGCTCCGAGCTGAGGAGCAAAGGTAGTCTCAAGACCAGTTCCAGAAATTCCAAGAGGAACAAAGGAAGGTTCAACAAGACATGTTAGCTCAGCACCAGGCCATGATGCAGTATATGATGTCATTGAGTCAGACCGTGTGTCAATCGAGAATTTCGGTACCACCACCACCTCAATTCTTCAATTCACAAACACCCCCCTCTTCTTCACAGCCTCAGAACGACGACATGCAAGATGGTAGTAATCCTTCTTCTATCTTTAAGAATTTGACGGATCTTTGAGGATTTTAGTTGTCATTGTAGTAGTTCTTTTGCTAAATATTTTTTGTTTAGACTCGTGTTCGTTAATGTTGCTGTTTATTGATTTTGTTAATGTTGCTACATGACATGTTGATATGGTTTGTATTTAAATTATGCTTTTCGTAATTGATTTATGTTGATTGTGATGTATGATGGTGTATTGTACATTTAGAATAACGAGTTATACGAGCAGTTTGGTGATTTGAAATCAATTTTTTTCATCGGACTTTAGCCGACGGCATTTGCACGACCAGTCGGCTAAAGTATTTAATTAAAAAAATAAATCACTTTAGCCGACGATCGTAAATCGGCTACAAAGTTTTCACTAAAAAAATAAAAAAACTTTAGCCGACGACGACGTGGCCGGCTAAAACCTATACACTTTAGCCGACGACAACGCTTACCGTCGCTAAAATCGTACACTTTAGACGACGACTATGTATCCGTCGGCTAAAACGAGAACTATTTTAGCCGATTTATCAGGTAACCCGGCTAAACTCGAACTTTAGCCGACGACCTTCCCTATTAGCCGTCGGCTAAACTTTAGCCGACCGACCTCGGCCGACCGACTTTTGGCCGACATCTGACCACTTTAACCGACGATTTTTGACTTTAGCCGACGACTTTTTGCTGTCGGCTAAAGTATAAACTACCAGAATCTACATGAATGTCTAAAATACAAAAGTAGTTATGCTAATATAGCTTAAATGTGAGTGGTGCTCACATATATATATATATATATAGTTTTACATTGTCGTCACTATCCATTTTCATTCTTTCAACTAAATAACTAATAATAATATACATAATTTATATGAACTAGTACAACATTAAACATATAAAATACTTGAGCAAATTAGGTGTATTTGCGTTATATTTTTTTGGGTAAATAATACTATAATATTGAGCATATAGCTGATGATCATGTATCTTTCAAGTGATCTATATTTAGAAATACGAGATGCAACCATGTTTTTTATGAAATAAATTGAATTGAATGCTCATGAAGAAGATTTGGTAACATTATGCTATCATTTGCTTTTGCAAAATCACTAATTTAGTGTTGTAGAGTAAGGGCCTGTTCTTTTGGACTTATTTTTGATTTTGATTCGATTCGATTCGATTCAGTCCATTCGATTCGATTCAGTCAGTCCATTCGATTTAGTTGATTCGATTCAACTCATTCTTCTTCTTCTTATTATTATTATTAATCTTAATTATTATTGTTATTATTACTTATAATATTACTATTATCGTTGTTGTTGTTAATTACTATTATTATTATTATTATTTACCATTATTATCATTATTATTATTTACCCTTAATATATATTTGATTCGATTCGATTCGATTCGATTCGATTCGATTCGATTCGATTCCATTCCATTCGGTTGATTCGATTCGATTCGATTCGATTCGAATCCATTCGATTCGATTCGATTCACTTGATTGGGCCAGATTCATTCAGCCCAAAAGAACAGAGCCTAATAGTAGTATGCAGATAACTATTCGTTATACTTTATTCTATTATGATAACAATAAGTTTTGTGTAATATTTTATCTCCATTGAAGCTGGGGCAACATGTTTGTTGAATAACCATCCTTGCTGAATGTATTATTGTAAATGATGTTGATAAATTTTATATCCATTAATGATTACATAATATTAACCACAAAAGTATATTGTCGTGTTTACTACTCGTTCTGTATGAACACTACAACAAAAAAGGTATTTGACAACGTTTTTTAAACGTTGTAATAGGTGTTTGAAAACGTTTCTTAAAACGTTGTACTATCCGACGTTGTCTTAGGTCCATCTATATGACAACGTTCTTTAAACGTTGCGGAAACGTTGTTGTAATAGCGATCCCGTTTTTTGTTAAAAACCTTTAACAACGTTTTGTAAACGTTGTTACTAACTTCAACAACGTTTATTTAAACGTTGTCCTTGTTTATTGACAACGTTCTGAAAAGGTTGTTAATAAATTCCACAACGTTTGAAAAAACGTTGTCTTTGTGTATTCACAACGTTTATATAAAACGTTGTATAAAGTTATTTTTCTAAAAAAAATATCCACCCCCAAATTCACCTATTGCACCTACTACAATTTTTTATTTTTTTCTCCTATTTGCTTCACCAATAGATTTCAAAACAAAACAAAATTGTAACAATTAGTTTACCAACACTAGTAAAAAAATTGATGTAACAAAATGCATTAAAATGGTTCCCTTAATTTTCAAGCTCAAACGACATAACTAGCTGCATGTCAATTGAACATCATAAACAAAAAGAAAACTCATAAAACCGGAATATTCGGTCGTATTAAGCTGCATGAGAATCAGTTTAAAAACATATGCTTTATGTATAAGATTGACGGAGAAGAAGGAACCCGTTTCAGCCGAGGATGTAGATGAGGTCATGGCCGCAACCCTCGAGGCAGTCTATATTGAAACCAACTTGTCTGATTGTTATAAAGAGCCTGATGATGACGAAGTCATAGTCGAAACCCTCACTAAAGTCATGGATACAGGGACTTTCATATATGAGGTTTCCCCCTCTTCTCATGGGTTCCATCAAACCAACTCTTCTTCTTTCGGTAAGGATGATTGGGTATAAGAAACCGTCGATGACCCATATACGCACACTTGTGACTGTGAGGTAGATAAATTGAACAAGTATTAGCACCACAAATAGGACATGCCATCTTACTCTTAGTCGTAGACCCAACTAGATTTCCATAAGCCGGAAAATCATTAATCGTCCACATGAGAATAAGCTTCAGATTGAAAATGCTCTTCGTAAATGCATCGTACACCTCAACCCCACTTATCCATAACTCTTTCAAATCTTCAATCAATGGCCTTAAATATACATCAATATCATTTCCTGGTTGCCTTGGACCAGGGATTAGCAAAGTTAACATCATATTTTCTCTTTTCATGCACAACCAAGGGGGGAGGTTGTAATTAACAAGCATCACGAGCCAACAACTATGTGTAGAACTAAGATTACTATATGGATTAAATCCATCTGTGGCAAGTCCAAGTCTTAAATTCCTAGGATCAGATGAAAAACAAGGCCACCTACTATCAATAGACTTCCACTGTGACGAGTCAACAGGATGTCGCATTTTGTTATCATTACTATGATGACTGCTATGCCACAATAATTGTTCAGAATTATCTAATGATGTGAACATCCTTCTAAATCTGGGAATAATAGGAAAGTATCTCAACACCTTGGCTGGTACCCCCTTTTTAATTTTACGCTCATCTCCTTTTCCTACCACTTTCCACCTGGATTTCTCACACCTTGGACAATTGTCTATATCTGCCAGGTCTTTTCTAAATAAACAACAATCATTAGCACATGCATGTATTTTTTCATAACCCAAGTCAAAGTTCTTAAGTAATTTTTTTGCAGTATATGTGGAACTAGGAAGTACATTCTTCTGTGGCAACATGTGACCTAAAATTTTGAGAAGATCAGTAAATGCTTTGTCAGAAATGCCGTTAACGGCTTTATGTTTGAAAAGCACAACTGTCGCTGTCAACTTTGTATAGTCACTACAACCCATATATAAGGGAGTTTCTGCATCTTCTAATAATTTTGAAAACCCCTCATCTCCCATTGCTTCAGTATAATTTGGAATCGTTTCCTCGTTAACACGTGCATCTATGAACATCCTATATATATCTGATATATCATCAAGATCAAATGTCCTATTGGAGGAAGTGCTAGGACGTTCTTCCCCATGAAAAATCCAAATATCTTATGTCTTATCCATACCATATATAACCAAGTGCGAGACTACATCATCACTAGACTGGTAATCCAAATTTCTGCATCGAGTACAAGGACATCTAATTTTAGAGGGATTTCCTAGACTTTCCAAACTTAGTGCTACAAAGTTTTTTACTCCTTCCCTGTAAGCAGCAGTTGGCCTACAAACAAAATTATACATATTACATAGCTGGCATAAGACAACAAGCAGCTATGAAACTACTATTTAAGCTTAGAGTGAAAACCTGGGCAGATTCACCAACGATTTATCCATCGATATGAATTATGAGTACACCGAAAACACTACAAGAGATAATAATATTAGCACAGTTTGAAAGCAGATCGTCAAAGTAATTTCGCAAACAAATCCATTAACATAACGTCATCAACTATATCCAAAAACGAACAAATCAAACAATTGGTTCAAAACCACAAGGAATCAAAAGCAATGCGTATTTTCATCAAATAAACGACGAGTTCCATGAATACAAACATCCCACAGTGAAAACATAATGAATACGAAATTCAGCCAATAATCATATGATGAATATAAAGGAGAGGTAATTCTATGACATCAAACACAAAAGCTTATAGTTGAATTAATGGTTTATATAATAAGTTTAGTGCAGCTTTAGTTTTTCTATTCCCTTTTTTTTCAGTTGGTAGAGTCATTATTTCTATGTATAAATAGTTTCGAAGAATACATGCCGAATATAAAGACGTAGAAATTTTTTTACTTCATTGTAGGATTTCTAAAGAAACAAAACAAAATGATTGCAATATATATATATATATATATATATATATATATATATATTCAATTAATCCCATATTTTGTATATTGATTATTGATGCAGCCATTATTGTTATATTTGCATGAATTACTTCACAGGACACAAGCACCAAAAGTTCAAGCTTTAAAAAAAATTAAAAGCATATTTCAACTATACAGCAATGTTATGCAATGAAATAGCAAATAAAGATTCAAATCACGTCAAATTGGAAGCTTAAATTAATAAAATTGGCACGAGTAAGAATACTCCAATCATCACCCACGATCCCTCTCAAAATCTCAAAATCATGAGGGCTAGGGTATAGGGGAAACGAACGGGGAAGGAAGAGAGATGATACAGTGTTGTTGTTGTTGTGGAGAGTGTTAAGAGCAGCACCGCCTCCGACCAGTATCGCTGCCGTCGCCGATGCCCAAGAACTGCGTCTGTGCTTTTGGGATTTGAGGGAAGACTGAAGAAAAGTCACTTTAGTTTTGGGGGGAAGCCGTTCACCTTTTTCATTTTTAGTGAAACCATAATACAACATTTAAAAAACGTTATATCATTTTTCACAACGTTTAGCAATTAAACGTTGTATTATACTGCAACGTTTCTTCGTTAAACGTTGTCTATTCCAATTACCACAATGTTTTTTTATAACATTGTTAACATATAAATACTACAACGTTTTTGAAATAAATGTTGTAGAAAACCTAAATCACAACCTTTTTTTTAAAAACGTTGTTAACAAAAACGTTGTCAATGCCTCTTTTTGTTGTAGTGGAAAATATGTTTACATCTAATTTTTGATAACTGTGTCAAGTATCAAACAATACAACTTTCACTTCTATATAAGTGTTGTAGATGTCATTCTCTAGTGAGAAACTTGATTTTAACATTTGAAAGTGGTGGTAAGTATTAGAAAGAAATTTTGGTTTTATCTACATGATGAGGAACTAATGTTCAAATTTATCAAAGCTTTGCTTGCAATTCCTTCTTGCATTTTAAAAGATCGAAGATTACTTCCTTCGTTCTCTTATTATTGCAATGTGTTGATTATTACACTGGTCACATATTCTCCTTTGACCATCTTTTGTGATTTATACATATGAAAAGATATAGTCATGTGAGATCTTATTAGATATCTCTCAAAATATCAACTTTTTATAATTTTTAAAAATAAAGAATTGAGGATATTAATAATCAAAGTTGTGCATTGGCAAACGTAAAAGTCCAGATGTTGCAGTTATAAGAGAACATGGATAGTATGATTTATTTTGAATTTTATTATTATTATTATTATTATTATTATTATTATTTAGGTGGATAAAACTTGATAGGAATTTGTTGGCATTCTGAAATTTAGTTGGGTTTCGTATGAGCCTAGTGATCAATAGGATGAACCAAAGGAATTCTCCACCGTGAACGTAAAGTCATGTTAGACGAATTAAGAAATTGAATAGGAACAAAAATACCAAGAAATGGAAGGGTATCAAATTCGATTTATTTACATTGTATCTGAAATCTTGCCTATTTCCACTTTGACTTTTTGTGCTTTAAACAAACCAATTTATCCTTTCAAATATGAAATATTTTTAATTTATTTATTTCAGAAACTTCTCCCATCTATTTTAACGTATTTTATAGATGGGGTATATTTCGCCAAAATAGATTAAAAAGTATGATTTATGATCCAGATTCGAAATCTCGCTTCATATCAATTAATTTCTATTTAAAAAAAGATTTTAAAAGAAAAATAAAACCATGTGTTAGGAATCAAATTTGAACTGGTGCCACGAGAATTTTCAGTCCTTTGCTCTAAAAGAGCTATCACGACCATTTCCAAATATAACATCTTATGAGATTATTGGAGTCCATTTCAATTAAAGGGGCAAGGGGTTACAAAATTTTCTCCAAGTCCTATAATTTCAATGATATTCATTCATATCGGCATTTCTTGCTTCATTTGTACAAAAACATATTGGTTATGGATATTTCATTTTCATCGATTAATAAACCTACTCATCCAACCTGAAAGAATAGAAGACAAATATTATGAGGTTGTCTTATTTAACTTTTATTTTCTAATGCTGTGTTATGATTTAAACGATGTTATTAAATATGTTCCTCTCTTCGTCCCATTTCAAATGACCTAATTCATCTGGACATACAAATTAAGAAAACTATAGTTTGAGAGGTAAAATGGAGGGACTCATTTGCTTTAGACAATATTTAGGTGTCAAAAAAAGCCAAAAGGTACAAATAGAAGAATCTATTGTCAAAGTATCATCCTTCCAAAAAATTATTGTAAAACTATCACTCCTTAAAAATTAATTGTCAATATAATATTATCTTGCCACATGGGTTGCCACATAGATAAATTATTAATTTTTTTAATTATGCTCTGTAAATTAATACACATGTGTTGAATTATTGACAGCATAGATAGAGAGAGAAAAAAATACCTCAGGGGTGCAAATAGCTCTCCTCCGCTGGTCAACGTTGATTCAGATCTGATCCCGACAGATACTTCAAAACAAGTGTTGCTTATTCCTCAAATCGAGTGTAGTTGGCCCAGATTGATCCGCCGATGAACAAGGCGAAAAGCTAAAAGAAGCTGGAAAAGCTGTTAATGCTTCTATTCTCAATCTTCTCCATTGAAGGATCCAACTCGATTTGTTTTTTAATGGTGATAGAAGCAACTTCGGCTATCCACTTCCATGGAGCAACTTCTTCCGATGGAAATCTCCATTCCAGACCCAGTCGCCGTAAATCATGCTAGCTGAACTTTTCTTGTGTCTTGGTTAGGATGGTTCGAGAAAATATAATGATATTATCCTATTGGAACAGATGCACGACATCAAGTTCTCGTGGAATTGCTTATGAAGGTGCTACACCAAAGACTGTCAAAGTTAACAGATGAATTAGCTACAACAATCTAGTGGATAAGATGTACAGTATCATAGGTTTTATTCGAGTGAATACGCTCATTAATATTACTTGCAGGTATCGAAGTAATTCTCAAGAATACATAGGTTTACTGGTTGAAGATAATGATACAATGAGTTTGCTTTTGATGTTATGAAATGTCCGGATACTAATTGTCCGGACTTTTACTTGTAACACCCCAAAACTCATACGGTTCATTACACACTGTAGAACCTTCATCAAGGTCTACCAGACTAGGACATTCACGCAACTTCACACTAATCTCTTAAAGATACAATATTTAATAACACAAATAAGGTCGTGGCCGCGGTCAAAATAATTTGATTTGAACACAGTAAAACACAGTCTAAAATAAGTCCATCGCCCACGCAGGGGACTTCTGTAACACCCCCAGAGTCAACCAGGATTATTACAGCGCCGTGGGCCCCGAGATAGAATCCACAAGGCTAAAAGAAATTTTCGCAAACATTTAGAAATGCCCAAGAGGCTAACGATAGTATTATCTATTTAAAACATTCGAAGACTTAAAACTCGTTTAACAAAAACCGTCGTAAAATCTCATTTGAAAGAACAAGGCCAGAAATGCCAGAACTCAACAGTTAACAAACAACATATGTTAAGCTATCGGTTACACATATCAACAAAATAGTTTAGAAAATGATTGCCAAAGTAACCTAAGTTACCAGATACCAAAAGGCCATCTATAAATACTCACGCAACGGAAAAAAAGACAAACAAATAAAATACTCTAGCAGCGGAATACAACAACAGATCAGGAAACTCAATACACAAATACATGCCCTAGCCAGTATCCTCCGGGAAGCTCATCTCTCCACGACCGCTACAAGCTTGATAATCCGAGAACCTAAAAAGAAAGCCCACGACGGGGTCAGCCATAATATCCAACAATGATAACCATCACATCACGTCAATAATTACATACCAATGAAAATACTAAGTAAGAATACGACCAATGTAATCTTACCGCTATAATTTTACCAACTCATGATAATAAATACCAAAGTTCACATCTTGTATCCTTTCAACAACACAATAAGCTCATACCTAAATATCTGTATTGTATCTCAACAATACCCAAGGTTCTCAAAATATTATCATAACTCACTGTTACAAAATCTACTAACTCCACGATGAAATCACGTCAGTCTAATCCAAGTTCAGATCAACACAACATACGAACACGGTACTAACACAAGACCTACAAATACATACTCATATGACAACGTCAATATGCTCACATCAATAACAACAATGTATACTTATGACAAACCCATAATATACATATGCACAATAACAACACACATGGTAATCTGATGATCCAGCGTTCATGTAACACCCCCAGATCCGAACGGGAATATTACAGCGCCGTGGGCCCCGAGATGGAACCCACAAGGCTGAAGGAAATTTTCGCAAACATTTACAAACGCCCAAGAGGCTAACGATGCTATTATCTATTAAAAACATTCGAAGATTTATAAAACTCGTTTATCAAACCGTCGTAAAAACTCATTTGAAACCACAAGGCCCAAAATGCCAAAACTCAACAGTTTAAAAACACATAGGTTAAGCTATCGCTTACACGTACCGACAGAATTGATTTAGAAAATGATTGCCAAAGTAACCTAAGTTACCAGATACCAAAAAGGTCATTAAAAATACTCACGCAGCGGATAAAGACAAACAATTAAAATACTCTAGCAGCGGAATACAACAACTGATCAGAAACTCAAAACACAAATACATGCCCTTGCCAGTATCCTCCGAGAAGTTCATCTCTCCATGACCGCTACAAGCTTGATAATCCAAGAACCTAAAAAGAAAGCCCACGACGGGGTCAGCCATAATATCCAACAATGATAACCATCACATATCATCAATAATTACATATCAATGGAAATACTAAGTAAGAATACGACCAATGTAATCTTACCGTCGTAACTTTACGAGAATCCACGATTCGTGTCCTTAACAACACATTAAAATAATACCGAAATATCTGTACGATATCTCAACAATACTCAAGGTTCTCAAAACATTATCATAACTCGCGATACGGAAATTATACCAACTCTGGCCAATTCAATCCATCGGATAACATCGACAATTCCAATACGATAATCGATTGTCCATCAAAGACAAGTACCAAGGAAATACGGAACATACCTCAAGATACGCAATACCATTACCATCACGTCAGTCTAATCCGAGATCAGATCAACACAACATACGGACATGGTCCTAACACAAGACCTACAAATGCATACTCATATGACAACGTCAATATGATCACAACAATAACGACAATGTATACTTATGGCCACCCATAATATACATATGCACAATAACAACAACATATGGTAATCCAACGATCCAGCACACACAGCTATAGATTCCCATGATGATCCCATCGGACCAACGCATGGTGGCATTACCTGTCCAGCGATCCAGCGCACACAGCTATAGATTCCCATGATGATCCCGTCGGACCAACGCATGGTGGACATATGACAACAATGCACAACTGCACAAAACAACAGTGCACAATACACGACAACAACAATGCACAAATGCATGACAACAACGATACACGAATGTATCACAACATGATCGACTCAAATGATAAAAATGATTAGAGTACTTGCCCCGAGTCCTTCAAGAACGATCTCAATGCCTAAACCATCACGAACCATTATCCTCAATACTCGACGGTCCAAAGTATCAAGGATTGCAGATAATTCATATCTCCATTTTTATCACGATATATCCTCGATATACAAGTATACCAATAACAAAAGCAAATCATATACATTATGATTTAGATTCCCAAAACTCGAATATGATTTATAATCTCAAGTCTCCTGTGATTACGATTATAAACATTGTTATACGAATTATAAACGAATGAAACGGAAACCATTCATTAAATACTATAAACTGAGTAAGTAATAACTTACTTCGATACCGATACAATGACGAGGAAGTCGCACAAATCCATTGCCGTCATCTACAAGTTCCTCGGTCCCGACCAAAGCAATCAACGAACATTCTCGAGCTTGACCGCAACACACGGTTGTAATCACTGATCAATATTCTCAACCTATTACAGTAATCGATAGACAACAAGTTCGAAAACAATTAACAATAGATAAAACCAATTTACAAACCCAACGGCTCGACAATATCTCGATTAAACACTAGTCGGATCAATCCTACTCAAACCAGCACGAATTTACAACCACAACACGAAAATACTGCACTTTCTGCCTTTTTAGCGCACGTTAATCACCTAACGTAGCGTGCGCTAAGTTGCTCCCGTTAGTGCGCGCTAGGCAGTAAACGTAGCATGCGCTAATGCTGTACAGATGCATGTTTTACAGATACCGATCAACTTATGGCGATTTCAAGAACACTAAGTGATTCTGAATCATGTTCAAAGCTATCAGAACAACAAAATCCGATATCCTTTAACATATAAACAATCATCCAACTTATAATCCAAGTTCTATATCCATATATCATCTTCCTCAATATCAACATCATGAAACATTAAGAACGTAACAACACTTTCATAATCTATCATTACAGGGAGTAATCATCGACAATAACATCAACATCCGAAACTGAGGAGAAGGATTAATCCACTTATCTCAAGAAAACGAACAACACTATTCAAACCACAAGAATCATATCAATATCTTCATGTCAACAATAACATCATCATAATCCGGTAATCCATCTCATAATCATGCTTATCAACTTGTTTATGTAATAATCATCAACTCAAGAACATCAACATTCAATCCAAAACGAAATCCAAAGATGAAGAGTAATTACCTCTTTGAAGGAATGGATTGAATCCCAAGGTTGAATCCGTTTTGAATCACTTCCAAGTTTCAAATGTTGTTAGGAATGATCAAATCAAGTGTTTGGGACCTCAACTTCTCTCTAAGACCTCTCTCTATCATCTGAAGGTGAAAGAATGGACGAAATGCTTCATAATACCCGTTTGTCCCTTATATAGAATACATTACTAGCGTGCGCTAAACCTTATGTTTAGCGTGCGTGTAACATCCCAAACTAGGCGGATATTACAGTGCCGTGGACCCCCGACTGGGACCCACCAGGCGAATGAAAATGAATGAATTACACAGGTAAATGTAGTACCGAACCACATTACAACATCAATTACTCCGATGAGGAGTTTTATACAACACACCCAGGATGATACTGAATACAAGTATATTTTATATGGAGATAAAATATACAACAATGAGTGAAATAAATATTCAAACGGAATGTCTGCAGCGGAATAAAATAAAAGAAACATAATGACTGAAAAGACTGGGGCCCCCTACTAGTATCACTGGGACTCCTCGTCGTCACCGTGCTCTCCCCGTGTCTTAGCCTTGCCATGACTAAAACAAAGCATCCCCAACGGGCCGCCATACGTAACAACAATCCTCAAGGGTTGAAAATACACAATCATGATATATCTGAAATTATGAATTATCCTGTCGAAACATACGCAATCAAACATGCTATATGAATCGACTCTCAGTACGGCTCAAAGGAATGGCGCCACACTACGTCCGGGATGGAAATGTGTCCGTGCACAAGCTACCAACGAGTATCGATCGAATACACGTGTGGTCTTGTACCTAATCAGTCTCACGAAGCCATCAACTCGTGTGCACAGTCCAATGTGAGGCCACCAACCAACACACGACTATAATGTGCCCGACATGAAAATCCTACACATACCAACTGCACGCCAAGATGACCCTAATGCCACAATATGACAAAAGTGACAACGAAAATGAATAATGACTCACCAAGATTAAATGATGGTGATATGAATGATAGCTCAATGAAATGATCGAACCGCTGCTCCTTATGACTGAGGTGATTAATTGACAATGACAAGTTTTGATACGGTTAATACAATGATGAATGAGTTACGATTATGAATGAACAACAACAAAAGGAATGAATATCCTTTTAACCGAGTAAGAATTAACTTACACAATACCGATGATAATGTCCTTCCACGAACAACGTCTTAAATGAAATGTCGGTCGCTCGAACAACCTTGAACAACAATAATTACCAACAACCGATCAATACACGAATCAAATACGATCATAACCGACCCAAACGTCGATACAACAATATCCGAACTCGTAGATGAACTCTAACGAAAACATTGAGATACCCGTTGGTTAAAACCAAACCCAAATTATCAAACCAACTCCAACATGATTGATTCAAACCAGCAAAACATTATCAATGACATCAATAATCTCATAGAAATCCACAATTCAAGTTTATAATAACGACAATCGGAAATCCCCAAAATAACCAAAGTCAACCCCAAGGGTTCTTGAAATAATTCCGAAAATAACCATTAAATCCGTAAGAATATACTTATCCAAGGTAGATAATCCATATCCAACATATTCCAATGATAATCCAAAGCTTACGAAGAAATCGGAAGGAAAAACCCAAAATCCAAATTCTAGATCCAAGAGATTAATACCTTTGATTCGATGTGATGAAGATGATGAAATGATGATTAATCCGAAAGATGAGCTTGAAGATGATGATTGATGATTACACCTCGAAGAATCCTCTCCGAATCGCTCGAAATCGCCCAAAATTACCGAAGGAATGAAATGAGATGAATAAATGACGAACTCTGACTAAACTGTCCAATTTATAGTCACCCGTGTTAGCGGCGCTAGCCCTTGTGCGTAGCGTGCGCTAACGAGTAATTTGGGTAGTCCAGTACCCACTGTCCGAACACGGTAGCGCGCGCTACGTACCTTCTTGTAGCGTGCGCTACGGCCATACTACCAGCGTGCGCTAAGACCCATTATTAGCGTGCGCTAACGAAATATTGACGCCCAGCACTGGAGTCCAGAAAACTGTCTGACCTCTGATCTGACCCCGATAGCGTGCGCTACAACCATTGTTTAGCGTGCGCTAATATATCGGTTGCGTACGCTAACAACAACACATAGCGTGCGCTATGAATTAATCAGTGAAGTCCAGTAGCCACTGGACTCAACCTGATCTGTCCTTAGCGCGTGCTACACCTCATATTAGCGTGCGCTACTTCAATCCCACTAGCGCGCGCTACTTACCATTCGTAGCGTGCGCTACTTATAACTCACCGCACCCAAGACTTCTCGGATCGCAGCTGGTAACCTTAGCGTGCGCTAAAGCCGAGTGGTAGCGTGCGCTACCTATACCCAATTAGCGTACGCTAAAAGGAGTATGTAGCGTGCGCTACTCCTCACGCATTACCGCAACGAACATGACAATGATGATAAACACGGCACGAAACTCCAATCGATTAGTGATGAATGATGATTGATACACGATACAATTACTCGAATGATGAATACCATGATGAATATGAGTGACAAATGATCAATAATGAATGAAATTAATGAGTATCAATCATTGAATGATAAATCTTGAATGATAATTCTTGAATTACAACCGGGTATTACATACACCCTTAAAAGAGTTTCGTCCCGAAACTAAGGGTCAAACAACTCGGGATAACTCTCCCGCATACTATCCTCGGTTCCCAAGTAGCCTCTTCGACTCCGTGTCTAGACCACTGAATTTTAACCAAAGGAATCGTCTTATTTCTCAACCGTTTGATTCGCCGCTCTAAAACTCGTATAGACGTTCCTCATATGAATGATCGTCGGCGATCTCGATTTCGTCGAATCAAGTATGTGACTCGGTCGGCAACATACTTCCGCAATCGAGAGACGTGAAACACATTATGAATTCGGCTCAACGCCGGAGGTAAAGCCAATCGATAAGCTAACTCGCCTACTCGATCCAAAATATCAAACGTCCAATGAATCTCGGACTCAACTTTCCCTCTTCCCAAAACGGAAGATACCACGACTGGGATACCTTGACCAACACATGGTCGCCACCTCGAACTCTAATGGTCGACGACGGTTATCTCGCGTATGATTTCGCCGACTCGAGCCGCCAACAAACGACTCGATCAAAGCTACCTTCTCACGGCGGCTATAAGCATATCGGGCTCGGTGCCCAATGATTCGATAGGTCGTCCCAACACACCGGAGATCGACAACGACGACCATACAAGGCCTCGTAAGGTGCCATCTTGATCGAAGCATGCCAACTGTTATTATACGTGAACTCGATTAATGGTAGTTGGGCTTCCCAATCGTCTTTCCAATCGAGGACACATGCCCTCAACATGTCCTCTAAGGTCCGAATAGTCCTCTCGATTGTCCGTCTGACCGAGGATGAAAAGCGATCGAGATTAAGCCGAGTTCCCATAGCACGATGAACCGATTTCCAAAATGCGACACAAACCGTCCGTCACGATCGGAAACGATACTTTTAGGAGTACCGTGAAGTCTCGACTATCTCTTTGATGAACAGTTGAGCAAGTCTCTCGACCCCACGTTTCCTTGATCTCAAGGAAATGAGCTGATTTAGTTAAGCGGTCCACGATCACCTGGATCGTATTCATGCCACGACGACTCGTCGGCAAACTCGTGATGAAATCCATAGAAATGTCTTCCCACTTCCACTCGGGAATAGGAAGGGGTTTCAAAGATACCCGCCGGCCGCCGATGTTCAATCTTAACTTGTTGACAGTTAAGCATCTCGAAACAAATTCTGCGACTTCTCGCTTCATATTACTCCACCAAGAATTTTGTTTCAAGTCCTTGTACATCTTGCTAGACCCCTGATGCACATAATAAGGGGTATCATTAGCTTCTTTCAAAATCGAGTCTTTCAACTCGTCATTCTCCGGTACGCACAACCGATTCTTAAACCTCAAAAGTCCATCCTCGTGGACCACAAATCCAGTGGGCTTTCCTCGAGCCACATCCTCTCGGATGCGCAACAATGATGGGTCCGAACCCCGATTCTCTCGGATTTTCTCCTCGAGTGACGATGAAATCTCTAACATACAAAGCCGCCCGAACTCGCCGAAGCTGCACTCGATCTCGGATCTAAGGAATTCCTCTGAAGCTCCTTCGAATCGTTAAACGGCAAGCATCCGCTTCCCGAACGGACTTACGACTCAAGGCGTCGGCGACAACGTTCGCCTTGCCCGGTGGTAGAGGATCTCGATATCATAATCTTTGATTAATTCCAACCACTGCCTCTCGCGCATATTTAACTCCTTCGAGTAAATATATACTTTAAGCTCTTATGATCGGTGAATATCCGATGTAACGCCATAAAGATAATGACGCCAAATTTTCAAAGCGAACACCACTACCGCTAGCTCCAGTGTCGTGGGTCGGATAATTAACCTCGTAAGGTCTCAATTGCCGTGAAGCATAGGCAATAACCTTCCTGCTCGCATGAGTACACATCCGAGACCCCGTCCGACGCATCACTATAGACCACAAATCCTTCCGTCCTCGCGGCAAGGAAAGTACAAAGCCTTGACATTAACCGGCTCTTGAGTTCCTCAAAACTCCGTTGACACGCGTCGACCACGTGTATTTCTTATCCTTCCGCAAAAGGTTCGTTAAGGGTTGAGCGATTCTAGAAAATCCTTCCACAAACCGCCGATAATAACCCGCTAATCCGAGAAAACTTGGATTTCCTTAACGTTCTTCTGAGGTAGCCAATCCCGAATAGCCTCCGTCTTCGAGGATCGACACGAACTCCGTCGATGAAATTACATGTCCGAGAAAAGTCACTGGACATCCGTAACTCACATTTGGAAAACTTCCCATAAAGTTGTTCTCGTCTCAACACGTCGAGCACTTGATGAAGGTGAAACTCGTGTTCCTCCCGGCCACGAGAATAAATCAAAATGTCATCGATGAAGACAACAACAAACCGATCCAAAAAGTCGATGAAGACCCGATTCATTAACTCCATGAATACCGCAGGTGCATTAGTCAATCCGAACGGCATAACCACAAACTCATAATGACCATAGCGTGTTCGAAACGCCGTCCTCGCGATATCCGACTCGAAAAATCCGCAACTGATGATATCCAGATCTTAAGTCGATCTTGAAAATATCAAGCTCCTGAAGTTGATCTAAGAGATCATCAATACGGGGTAAGGGATACTTGTTCTTGATCGTCACCCGCTCAATTCCCTAATCAATACACAAGCGGAACGAACCATCCTTCTTCTTGACAAATAACACCGGTGCTCCCACGGACGCACTTTCGGTCGGATATAACCTTTCTCGAACAACTCCTCAAGTTGGTTCTTTAATTCTGCATTTCGGTCGGGGCCATCCGACGGTGCCTTCGATATCGGGGACGTACTGTGCTCCAACTCAATCGTGAATTCCACATCCCTCTGTGGAGGCAAACCAGTAACTCGTCTGAAAACATCGGCATATTCCTCACCACCGAATATCCGTTAACATTATCGATGATTTCGGTTTGGCCATATAGCACCAATAACCGACTCATCCCCGATTGAGTAACCTTACCGCTTTCATCAAATTAATGACTTTACTGCAATGTACCGGGATTACCTCCTGAAACACACATTCGACTCCATCGTTCAAATGATAGTGACCAAACGCTTTCGGACACTAATGATGGCATCATGACGATCCATCCAATCAATACCCAAGATGATGTCGCCCTCGGCAAATCTACTACGATTAGGTCCGCCGCCATACACGACCATGAAACCGAATCGACAATCAATCTCACGGTTACCGATAATTCGTCTACCATCGTAGGCCAATGACATAAGGCTCACAACTAGTAGCACTACCTGCACGTAGTCTACTCAAACATGACTCGGAAATGAATGAATGAGATGCACCAAGATCAAAAAGGGTACACACAGTTGAGATAGAATATCGAGTGTACACGAGATCATTCGGCCTCGGATCATCGGTCTTCTTCATCTCATAAATTCGGGGCTTACTGCCCCGAACCGGACGCTCCTGCCTCGATAGCTCTGCTCCGCCTTTAGCTACCGCTGCCTTGAACGACGCCGACCGAGTGGCCTCGATTACGCACCGCCGAATGACTGGGCTTGAGATGACGCCGAGTGGGTTTAGAGTCCCTACGGCAAAAACGGGCCCTATGCCCGGCAATCCTGATTGTGGCACGTGATGCATCGCCGGACATTTGGTGCTGAAATGACCTGTTCCTCACGCTTGAAATGTGATGGCCGAATCGCCGCCGCGATCGAGATTCCGCGGGTTTAGACGCCGTGGGAGGTCGCCGTAAAAGTAGAGCCCGCACGTGGTTTCTTGAAAGTGGCACGACTCCCGCCGATCGACACGGTTCTTGGACTTCTTGCTAGCGCACGAAGGTTGCCGCTTAGCAATTTCCTTAGCCGTAAGCTCGTAAGTAAGAGCCTTCTCAATGAACTCGGCCGAGTGGCACAGCTTATGATTAAGCAATCGTAGCCGCATACGAGGTTTCACCTCTTCTTGAAATACTTGATCTTGTCCGCTTCGAGTGAATGATAGATGAGGCGAACGGAAGAAGTTCTGAAATTTTTCGGCGATGGCGAGAACATCATCATCCGCCGAAAGGTCGGGAGTGAGTAATTCCGACAACTTGGCCTCCCGAGTGGGGCCGGATAGTACCTCTCCATCATGAGAGTCTTGAATCGATCCCAAGTACATGTTCCGTCTGTGGGCTTCAACGATAACCACCATGAATGAGCGCTCTACCGAGATAGTAAGCCGCAATCGAAACTTTATGCCCTTCGTGGCAATCCACCATAGCAAATAACTTCTCGAAATGCTCAAGCCAATGAACAATATCCGCCGGCTCGATGAGCCCTCAAAAGTAGGTGGTCGGCGAGAGATATCGCTAATGATATTGCTTACACCCTCTCTTGCCTCTCGAGGTGGCGGCGAGGAGCCCGCCGATTTTGATTGACGGAGTTATGCATCGTCTCCATCAACCGAGCCATCTCGGCCGGGCCGCCATCATGCCCCGCATAAATGCGAGTGGGTCAACCGGACACCCTCCGATCGAGCCGTGTCCCGCACGACTCCCGATAGTGAATGATCGCGCCTGTGTGAATGAGTGGCGCTGGCCGCTTGATGAATTAGCATTATTCCTGGCATTTGCACGTGTATTCGCACGAGTTCTCGGGATTCGGCCCGCTCCACGGCCTCGTCCTCCACGTCCTCTGCCAGCCCTTTCCATACTGAAGTGGAAAGTCATATGATGATTATATATCTCGCATGAGTATCACATTATGATTATATTATGAAATGATGAAAATGAGCATACGCGCTCAGATACAGTGATTACATGAATGATTAGTTGACGTGACATGATTATCTGATGGAATTATTGAAATGATTATCTTGAATGAGTTAACAAGATTAATGATTCGATCTTCCTGATCAACAACTGAACAATGAAATGAATTGACTGATTAATGAGTTAACCTGACCGTCCCGGTCAAAATGACAATGATGATTGAGGATTGTTAACTGATGAATTATGAATGAATGATTAATGCCAGAATTTATACCATGGCATTAGAAATCTTACAGTTCTTGGTCTGATTGGCTCGGCATTTGCACAGGTCACACGTGGCGCGAAAGTCCAATGATACTAGTCCGATGACGATGATTTCAAATGAGACATGACTTGGAGGGTAGTATTCAAAACCACGCTCCGATACCAACTCTGTAACACCCCAAACTAGGCGGATATTACAGTGCCGTGGACCCCCGACTGGGACCCACCAGGCGAATGAAAATGAATGAATTACACAGGTAAATGTAGTACCGAACCACATTACAACATCAATTACTCCGATGAGGAGTTTTATACAACACACCCAGGATGATACTGAATACAAGTATATTTTATATGGAGATAAAATATACAACAATGAGTGAAATGAATATTCAAACGGAATGTCTGCAGCGGAATAAAATAAAAGAAACATAATGACTGAAAAGACTGGGGCCCCCCACTAGTATCACTGGGACTCCTCGTCGTCACCGTGCTCTCCCCGTGTCTTAGCCTTGCCATGACCTGAAAAACAGCATCCCCCAACGGGGTCATTTACACATAACAACAATCCTCAAGGGTTGAAAATACACAATCATGATATATCTGAAATTATGAATTATCCTGTCGAAACATACGCAATCAAACATGCTATATGAATCGACTCTCAGTACGGCTCAAAGGAATGGCGCCACACTACGTCCGGGATGGAAATGTGTCCGTGCACAAGCCACCAACGAGTATCGATCGAATACACGTGTGGTCTTGTACCTAATCAGTCTCACGAAGCCATCAACTCGTGCACACCCAATGTGAGGCCACCAACCAACACACGACTATAATGTGCCCGACATGAAAATCCTACACATACCAACCGCACGCCAAGATGACCCTAATGCCACAATATGACAAAAGTGACAACGAAAATGAATAATGACTCACCAAGATTAAATGATGGTGATATGAATGATAGCTCAATGAAATGATCGGAACCGTCGTTCCTTATGACTGAGGTGATTAATTGACAATGACAAGTTTTGATACGGTTAATACAATGATGAATGAGTTACGATTATGAATGAACAACAACAAAAGGAATGAATATCCTTTTAACCGAGTAAGAATTAACTTACACAATACCGATGATAATGTCCTTCCACGAACAACGTCTTAAATGAAATGTCGGTCGCTCGAACAACCTTGAACAACAATAATTACCAACAACCGATCAATGCACGAATCAAATACGATCATAACCGACCCAAACGTCGATACAACAATATCCGAACTCGTAGATGAACTCTAACGAAAACATTGAGATACCCGTTGGTTAAAACCAAACCCGAATTATCAAACCAACTCCAACATGATTGATTCAAACCAGCAAAACATTATCAATGACATCAATAATCTCATAGAAATCCACAATTCAAGTTTATAATAACGACAATCGGAAATCCCCAAAATAACCAAAGTCAACCCCAAGGGTTCTTGAAATAATTCAGAAAATAACCATTAAATCCGTAAGAATATACTTATCCAAGGTAGATAATCCATATCCAACATATTCCAATGATAATCCAGGCTTACACGAAGAAATCGGAAGGAAAAACCCAAAAATCCGAAATTCTAGATCCAAGAGATTAATACCTTTGATTCGATGTGATGAAGATGATGAAATGATGATTAATCCGAAAGATGAGCTTGAAGATGATGATTGATGATTACACCTCGAAGAATCCTCTCCGAATCGCTCGAAATCGCCCAAAATTACCGAAGGAATGAAATGAGATGAATAAATGACGAACTCTGACTAAACTGTCCAATTTATAGTCAGTCCAGGTTAGCGTGCGCTAGCCCTTGTGCGTAGCGTGCGCTAACGAGTAATTTGGGTAGTCCAGTACCCACTGTCCGAACACGGTAGCGCGCGCTACGTACCTTCTTGTAGCGTGCGCTACGGCCATACTACCAGCGTGCGCTAAGACCCATTATTAGCGTGCGCTAACGAAATATTGACGCCCAACACTGGAGTCCAGAAAACTGTCTGACCTCTGATCTGACCCCGATAGCGTGCGCTACAACCATTGTTTAGCGTGCGCTAATATATCGGTTGCGTACGCTAACAACAACACATAGCGTGCGCTATGAATTAATCCAGTGCAGTCCAGTAGCCACTGGACTCAACCTGATCTGTCCTTAGCGCGTGCTACACCTCATATTAGCGTGCGCTACTTCAATCCCACTAGCGCGCGCTACTTACCATTCGTAGCGTGCGCTACTTATAACTCACCTGCAGTCCAGTACCTTCTGGACTGAAGCCAGGGTAACCTTAGCGTGCGCTAAAGCTGAGTGGTAGCGTGCGCTACCTATACCCAATTAGCGTACGCTAAAAGGAGTATGTAGCGTGCGCTACTCCTCACGCATAGCTCGCAACGAACATGACAATGATGATAAACACGGCACGAAACTCCAATCAGATTAGTGATGAATGACGATTGATACACGATACAATTACTCTGAATGATGAATACCATGACTGAATATGAGTGACAAATGATCAATAATGAATGAAATTACTGAGTATCAATTACTGAATGATAAATACTGAATGATAATTACTGAATTACAACTGGGTATTACAGTGCGCTACGGCCTTAGCGTGCGCTAACTGACCTTTGTTAGCGTGCGCTATCGCAGTCCAGAGGCAACTGTCTTAGTGCATGAAGTGATTTACGTACGCAATGCCCATGCAATAGCGTAAGTAAATGCCTCTATTTAGCGTACGCAAGTGTCTTACCTTAGCGTGCGCTACTCATAGTTGACTCGTTTGTCTGTATGCTCCAAAGACTGGTCCACACACCGAAAGTGCTGACGAGGATAAGATTCCTTTTTGTCCGATATACAGTTAGCGTGCACTAATCAACATGCATTAGCGTGCGCTAACACTACATTACTACATCCGTTGACTTATCAGAACGTGCGCCGAAAGTGGCCTGGTCCACACGCATATTCCTTCCGATCTGACTGCATTAGCGTGCGTTATCTTATATCCGTAGCGTGCGCTAAACCTGCACGATAGCGTGCGCTACTCCTGATTATTAGCGTGCGCTAATAATGTTACACTTAGCCATTTTCAGCTATTCTTGTCTAATTGTCTCAACATACAGAATACGAACATACGACATACTGAATACATATACTTCTTACATCCAATTGTCGACCAAGTACGACAATTATACCAATACAGATGTCTTGGTCCTTCAATTATTTTACCCATACTGTACAGATTCCACGCTGTACAACATAACTCGGATAAAATAATCTTAAACAACAGTAGTGGAAATTTCGAATATTACAGTTCACTGCCTAGATCCCACGATGATCCCGTCAGACTAACCTATGGTGGAAAACTTGTCCGATGATCCAGCGCACGCTAGCATAGATCCCCGATGATCCCGTCGGACAAACACGAGGTGGACATACGACAACAATGCACAAATGAATATAACAATGATACGCAATGCATGAAAACAACGATACACGAATGTATCACAACATGATCGATACGAAATGACAAAAATGATTAGAGTACTTGCCCCGAGTCCTTCGATAGCAATCTCTATGTCTAAACCATCACGAACCGTTATCCTCAATACTCGACGGTCCAAAATATCACGGATTGCAGATAATTCATATCTTCGTCTTTATCACAATGTATCCTCGATACTAAGGATACCAACAATAAATGTAAATCATATACATTATGATTTAATTCCCAAAACTCGAATACGACTTATAATCCCAAATCTCCTATGATTACGATTATAAACATTACTATACAAATTATGAACGAATGAAATGGAAACCATTCATTAAATATTATAAATTGAGCGAGTAATAACTTGCCTCGATACTGATGAAGCCGTTACCAATTCCATGCCGTCGTCTCAGCCTCAAAGCAATCTACGAACATTCTCGAGCTCGACCGAAACACATGGTTATAATCACCGATCAATATTCTCAACCTATTACAATAATTCCGTAAACAACAAGTTCGATAACAATCAACAATCCAATCAACAAACCAACGGTTCTGCAATATCTCGATTAACCACTAGTCTGATCAATCCAATTCAAACCATAATGAATTCATAACCACAACACGAAAATACTGCACTGTCTGCCTACTTAGCGCACGTTAAACACATAATGTAGCGTGCGCTAAGTTGCTCCCGTTAGCGTGCGCTAGCCAGTAAGCTTAGCGTGCGCTAATGCTGTACAATTGCATGCATTCCAAGCATTGACTAACACCTTGCGACTACGAATACAAATGAAAAGGAAATCATGCTCCAAGATTAACAATAAAATTTCCAAATTCAATCTCATCACCATACTCGAAATCATATTCGTGTTCTTATACGAATATTATATCAAAACACGTATCTTAGCTCTAGATACGAATACCCATATTCATATCCAAAACACCAACACCTCCTACATAATCATCATATCATAGCATACTTAATCTGGAATACAACCTCATATCATGATTCATATGAAATCAACATAATTCAGAAATCCATCTTTCATCGGGTTTAAACGAAACACAATTCTTAAAGTATGGAGAATCTTAATTAACATCCGAGAACTCTTATCAAAATCCCATTAAATCTTATATAACATGATCACAAGATAATCCAACTCGCTTCCTCACAAGTAATCATCCATAAAAACGAACCACTATCAAAGGGATACGAAATTACCTTGTATAGATGAAGCAAGAAGAAGATCAATTGAACTCCTTTCCAAGAATCATGAATAACTTCAAGAACAAGGCTTTAATCCATGCTCTCCACCTTAATCTTGTTAAAGATCATCATCTCTCAGTGTTTAGGAACCTCAAATACTTCTCAAGGCTCTCTCTATCGGTTCACATAAAGAAATGGATGGAAATGACGAATAATGGCCAACTGCACTGATATATGCGCTAACTGTCTTTGTTTCCGTGCGCTATCGCAGATCAGAGGCTACTGCCTTACTGCATACAATGATTTACGTACGCAATGCCCATGCAATAGCGTACGTAATCTCCTCTATTTATCGTACGCTAGTGTCCGATTATAGCGTGCGCTACTCATAGTTGACTCGTTTGTCTGCATGCTCCGAAGACGGGTCCACACGCCGACAGCTCTGGCAAGGATAAGATTCCTTTTGGACCGATCTGATGTTAGCGTGCGCTAACAATATGCATTAGCATGTGCTAACCCTTCACAACAAACATCCATTGACCTCGTCGGTACATGCGCCGAAAGTGACCGGGTCCACACATAGATTCCTTCGATGCAGTCAGTACTAGCGTGCGCTATCCATTGCATTTAGCGTGCGCTAACCCTGCATGATAGCGTGCGCTAGGCATGTATATTAGCATGCGCTAATAATGCTATACTTAGCTATTTTCAGCTATTCTTGTCCAACGTCTCAACATACAGAATACGAACATACGGCATACCAAATACACATATTCCTTCCAATAATATTCTCATACGATACACAATATCCTCAACTGCAATTGTCGACCAAGTACAATAATTATACCAATACAGATATCTCAGTCCTTCAATTGTTTTATCCATACTATACAGATTCCACACTGTATAATATAACTCGGATAAAATAATATTAAACAATAGTAGTAGAAATTCCAGATATTACATACTACACCACTTAAAATAAGTTTCGCCCTCGAAACTTGCAATCCGTCATAGAAAACAAACAAACAAACCGTTCAACCAAAATATTCTAAAACCATCACGACAACGATCGATCATCATCATTAACGAATAATCAAAATAGTATACTTACAAATGCGCAAAGTCGATGATCTCCTGAGATACTAGCAAGTGACTTCACTGTAAAGCCTCAACACGCTTACACAATTACATGAGTCTCAACAAAATATATCATCTTTGGATGAATTAATCTATCTGTATCAAACCTTGTCTGCCTGATCGTACAATTAAGTCCCAATTCCGATAAAACCAATAATACACGATACATCTGTGAGACAACTGTCCAACAAAATAGCAACAAATCCCGAAATATCAACACAAAATCTGAATGCTCAGATGATCACCAGCAATGATAAACCCATAAATTAACCGAGAATATCATCGACATGATAAACTCTAATACGACCAATCAAAAGGTCAAAACGCAACCTAGAATACCATCAACATGATAAACTCCAATATGACCAAACAGAGGTCAAAACACAATCGAGAATATCATCATCATGATAAACTCCAATATGACCAACGAACGATCAACAATAATCGAGAATACCTTCACACGGTAAGCTCCAACACAGTCAACACAGAACCACAAAAATCGATATACACGAACGAATAAAGTTCTCAAAACAACACACCAATCACATACAATGGATCTCAATAAACATACCCGACTAGTGAACATACTCCTCGGTACATGAACAACCAATCACAACCGACGAATATATCCAATCATACATGGAGTGGGAACGACCACTCAATATCCAAAACAACCAGCATGGGGTCACCATCCCCAAATCTACACTTACAAAGAAATCATTCAAAAATCACTATGGTAAAATCGCGCTACTACCATATCAATGGAATCACATAGCACATGTCCCGGTTTCACAAAATCCAAAGTTCCAAAATTACATCATGTGCATGAATCTACAACACGCAGCATATGATCTGATAAATCAACCGATCATCCCTGAATAACCAAACTACCATACTGAAGTTCAAATCTCTTTTCCTCGTACCATCGATATGGTATCCAGTGTGTGAGTCACACTCATAACTTCACCATGATATGCACTATGCACTAAATGCGTATGTATATCAGTCACATTTTCAAAACCAGTTTGAAATCATATAGTCTTGTCAAGAAGACAAATTTTCGAAAGTTCTTTCATAAATTTCAAAGCTCAAAACATAAATTTTGGTAAGACCACAAAATCAATTTTTGAAAAAATTAAATCGGCTCGCTGGTGCCAAGTATTCGATAATGGTTTCCTTTGAATCCATACGATTTCAAAGTTTTAAAATGAAAACTAAGCAAATGATTGACCACATCCATACTACTGTATACCAATTCAGTTTGTCACCAATATCCACTGATATTCCATCGGAAAACCACATGATAGAGTTCCAAAATCTCAATATATAGACTCCAATAAAAACTCCTTTTCCACATATGACTCGCAAGGTCGACCATTAACCCATCCTGGATCACCTCAATTATGTTATGACAAAATATTGAATAATTGATAAATCGAACACAACGAAAGACTACCCGGGAAGTCTCATTTGAACAAGTAGATCAAAACCCTGAAGGGTAGTAATAAAATAGATAAACGATTGGTAAAGTGTTTTACATATCTCGGGAGTTTTAGGAAACAGAAAAGCCTTTTGAAACATTAGGGTCTCAGCCCATACCCTTTTCCACATTACAAGAAGTTTAAAAAGTAGAAAACTCTTTTGGACCCCAAGTCCTGAGTTACAAAATTATTTCAAAATCAATTGGGTCTCGGCCCAAAAATCATTTTCCGTAAAACATCTGTAAAACATTCATTTTGAAAAGTATCATTTTCAAATGCTCAAAAACAGTTCATATATCTCAAAATGAACTAACATGACTACATGTTCAACAATTCACAGTTCTTCTCCCGAATACACAACTCCGTTCTAAAACTTAGCCGACATATTGATATCCAAAATCATAACTTCTCAAGATCATCAATCCTGTCTTAACTCTGTCACCTTACACTATCACGCATAATATCTTTCTGAATCTCAAAATATATCAACTTAGAATGGCAAGAAATCTCAATGCAATTCAAAAATCCAAATACTTACAGATCGTGAAGTCGACGATTCCCCGTGATACTGGCAGATGTCTCGACACAAGAAAATACTCGACACAGATATTTACAAAACACACATTTTGCAAACTCAGTTCAACTCGAGAACACAACACATCTCTATCCAAAGAAAAACATTAATACCATTTGGAAAAGTTACAACAATCCCAGTACCATACTGGTAAATCACATAACATGTAAGCCCAAGTGAACAACAAAAAACCAGAGCTCAAACACTTGTCAACCGACAACTCGAATGACACGACAAAAGCACGACCCAACTCGACTCGACTTCCTAGGTTTTCTCAACCTAAGCTCTGATACCATATTCTGTAACACCCCCAGAGCCATCCAGGAATATTACAGTGCCGTAGGCCCCGAGATGGAACCCACAAGGCTAAAAGAAATTTTCGCAAACATTTACAAATGCCCAAGAGGCTAACGATGGTATTATCTATTTAAAACATTTGAAGACTTAAAACTTGTTAAACAAAAACCGTCGTAAAATCTCATTTGAAAGAACAAGGCCAGAAATTCCAGAACTCAACAGTTAAAAAACAACATACTTTAAGCTATCGCTTACACGTACCGACAAAATAGTTTAGAAAACGATTTCTAAAGTAACCTAAGTTACCAGATACCAAAAGGCCATCTAAAAATACTTACGCAATGGAAAAAAAGACAAACAATTACAATACTCTAGCATACAACAATTGATCAGGAAACTCAATACACAAATACATGCCCTAGCCAGTAATCTCCGGGAAGCTCATCTCTCCACGACCGCTACAAGCTTGATAATCCAAGAACTTAAAAAGAAAGCCCACGACGGGGTCAACCATAATATCCAACAATGATAACCATCACATCACGTCAATAATTACATACCAATGAAAATACTAAGTAAGAATACGACCAATGTAATCTTACCGCCATAACTTTACCAACTCATGATAATAAATACCAAAGTTCACATCTCGTATCCTTTCAACAACACAATAAGCTCGGGTTATTATACAAACAGGTTACTAAAAATGTCAATTTTCTTACTAAAGTTTTTTTTGTTACAAAGAGGTTACTCAAGTTTTGTAACCGGTTATATAAGTTACTCTGTATGTTTTAACCTTCTACTACAGGTTAATTTTTTCGTTAATTTAAAAAATGGTCCCTTAGACTAACTGTCGTTACACTGTTAGTCCTTTATCCTAACGACCGTTTATACATAACTCAAAATTTGATTTTCATACATTTTTGTCCGTCCTTCTTACCTTTTTTGAACTTTTTTCTCACGGGTTTTCCGTTTTCATACGTTTTTATATGTTTTCGTTCGTTTTTATACGTTTTCGCCCATTTTCTTACACTTTCATCCTTTTTTGTTACGTTTTGTCTGTTTTTCTTACGTCTTTGTATGTTTTTCTTACGTTTTTATCTGCTTTTTTTTTTTACTTTTTTTCGTTTTTAGATGTTTTTTTTCTGTTTTTCTTACGTTGTTTCCATTTTCATACGTTTTTGTGTGTTTTTACACGTTTTCACACATTTTTACACACTTTTTATACACGATTTTATACACATTTTTACATACGTATAAAACATAACAAGTATAAAACATACAAACGTATAAAACATACAAAGGTGTAGAAAAATGTAAAACTTGTATGAAAACGTAAAAAGACCTATGAAACATACACAAACGTGTAAATGTGCACACAAATGTAATAAAAAAATTATGAAAACCTATGAAAACGTATGAAAATATAGGAAAACAGATGAAAACGTACAAAAATAGACAAAAACGTACGAAACTGGATAAAAACGTACATAAACATAAAACAATGTAAAGAAAGTACGACAAGAGAGAAAAACGTACATAAACGTATAAAAACGGATAGAAATTTATGAAAATATACAAAGACATGCGAAGGAGAAAACTTAAAAGTAAAAAAAATAATAATTAAAAAAAAACACGCATAGTAACTTTTTGTAAAGTTCAGTAACCTATTTAATAACCCCGTAAACTATAGTAACTTCTTTGTAACATTTAAAACTATGGTGCTGACGTGGACAAGGGGAACCGGTAATCATCCGGTTGCCCACTCTGTGATTACATTTGTGTAAGATTTTAATCTATGAGTAACCCAGTTGACAAACCCGTTTACTTTAGTAACCTTTTTGTAACAAAAAAAACTTTAGTAAGAAAATTGTCATTTTTGGTAAACTTTAGTAACCTGTTTGTATAATAACCCCAATAAGCTCATACCGAAATATCTGTATTATATCTCAACAATACTCAAGGTTCTCAAAACATTATCATAACTCACTGTTACGAAATCTACTAACTCTGTCCAACCCAATCCATTGGGTAACATCATCACATCTCAGCACGATAATCGATTGTTCATTAAAGACAAATACCAAGGGAAAATACGGAACATACCTCAAGATATGAAATGCCACGACGAAATCACATCAGTCTAATCCAAGTTCAGATCAACACAATATACGAACACGGTCCTAACACAAGACCTACAAATTCATACTCGTATGACAACGTCAATATGCTCACATCAATAACAACAACGTATACTTATGGCAAATCCATAATATACATATGCACAATAACAACACACATGGTAATCCGATGATCCAGCGTTCACTGACTGTCCCGGAGTGAAATCCGTGTGACGAATCGAGAGTGAGTCGGTTCGAGTATACTAATCTAATTAGCATACCTATAACGTGTGCTCCCACTAACCATTAGTGTTCGACAGGCACTCTCCTTGTCAAAGAACCCGTCATACAAGTCTTTACATAAAATTAACGCCCAGTCAAGTTTCATCGACTTGCGAACGATTAAGTATTTGAGCTATAAACCTTTCCAGTGCCGACCCCCTTATCCAATAAGGAGTGGAACGTTTTGCTCTCAAATACACGGACTAGTTTCTACATGTATATTTACGAGTTAGGAATGCCAGTAACTACCAGTAAATAAAGAAACATCCATTGCCTTATATTGAAGATTTATATAATAACAAGTACAATGCCCTCACTCAACATCCTCTGAGTGGCCTTCGAGGGCATACTCCTAACAATCTCCGACTTGCACTCAATGCCACACACTATGTTATCTAATACCCATGTTCTCCAGATGACGCTCCAAGCTAGTCTGAGAAAGTGGCTTAGTCAGTGGATCGGCGACGTTGTCGGCCGAGTCTACTCTATGCAGCACAATGTATCCCTTGCGAACAAATTCTCTTACGAGATGATACTTCCTCTCAATATGTTTGGTGCTGTTGTGAAACCTTGGCTCCTTGGCCTGCGCTACAGCTCCGTCGTTGTCGCGATGCGGTGGAACAGGCGACTCGGACATGGTATCACTTGAAGTTCTCCCGAAACTTCTTAATCCGAACCCTTCCTTGGAAGCCTCCTAGCCGCTTGATACTCGGCTGACGGTGGAATCGTGATCGCGCTTTTCTTGGCGCTATGCCAAGATACTGCTCCTCCATTAAGAGTAAATATGTAGCCAGAAGTAGACATCGAGTCGTCCTTCAGTCCTTGGAAGTCCGAATCAGTGAATCCCACCACATCCAATTCTCCACCGCCATACATAAATACCATATCTCTAGTCCTTCTCAAGTACTTGAGAACGTTCTTTACAGCAGTCCAATCGAGTAGGTTTTAGGCAAACCCAGAGAATCTCCCCGGGAAGCTCATCTCTCCACGACCGCTACAAGCTTGATAATCCGAGAACCTAAAAAGAAAGCCCACGACGGGGTCAGCCATAATATCCAACAATGATAACCATCACATAATAATTACATACCAATGAAAATACTAAGTAAGAATACGATCAATGTAATCTTACCGCTATAATTTTACCAACTCATGATAATAAATACCAAAGTTTACATCTTGTATCCTTTCAACAACATAATAAGCTCATACCTAAATATCTGTATTGTATCTCAACAATACCCAAGGTTCTCAAAATATTATCATAACTCACTATTACAAAATCTACTAACTCTGTCCAACCCAATCCATCGGGTAACATCATCACATCTTAACACGATAATCGATTGTTCATCAAAGACAAATACCAAGGGAAAATACGGAACATACCTCAGGATATGAAATGCCACGATGAAATCACGTCAGTCTAATCCAAGTTCAGATCAACACAACATACGAACACGGTACTAACACAAGACCTACAAATACATACTCATATGACAACGTCAATATGCTCACATCAATAACAACAATGTATAATTATGACAAACCCATAATATATATATGCACAATAACAACACACATGGTAATCCGATGATCCAGCGTTCACTGCCTGGATCCCACGATGATCCCGTCAGACTAACCTGTGGTGGAAAACTTGTCCGATGATCCAGCGCACGCTGGCATAGATCCCCGATGATCCCGTCGGACAAACACGAGGTGGACATACGACAACAATGCACAAATGAATATAACAATGATACGCAATGTATGAAAACAACGATACACGAATGTATCACAACATGATCGATAGGAAATGACAAAAATGATTAGAGTACTTGCCCCGAGTCCTTCGAGAGCAATCTCTATGTCTAAACCATCACGAACCGTTATCCTCAATACTTGACGGTCCAAAATATCACGGATTGCAGATAATTCATATCTTCATCTTTATCACAATGTATCCTCGATACTAAGTATACCAACAATAAATGTAAATCATATACATTATGATTTAATTCCCAAAACTCGAATACGACTTATAATCGCAAATCTCCTATGATTACGATTATAAACATTGCTATACAAATTATGAACGAATGAAACGGAAACCATTCATTAAATATTATAAATTGAGCGAGTAATAACTTGCCTCGATACTGATGAAGCCGTTACCAATTCCATGCCGTCGTCTCAGCCTCAAAGCAATCTACGAACATTCTCGAGCTCGACCGAAACACATGGTTATAATCACCGATCAATATTCTCAACCTATTACAATAATTCGATAAACAACAAGTTCGATAACAATCAACAATCCAATCAACAAACCAACGGTTCTGCAATATCTCGATTAACCATTAGTCTGATCAATCCAATTCAAACCATAATGAATTCATAACCACAACACGAAAATACTGCACTGTCTGCGTACTTAGCGCACATTAAACACATAACGTAGCGTGCGCTAAGTCGCTCTCGTTAGCGTGCGCTAGCCAGTAAGCTTAGCGTGCGCTAATGTTGTACAGTTGCATGCATTCCAAGCATCGACTAACACCTTGCGACTACGAATACAAATGAAAAGGAAATCATGCTCCAAGATTAACAATAACTTTTCCAAATTCAATCTCATCACCATACTCGAAATCATATTCGTGTTCTTATATGAATATTATATCAAAACACGTATCTCAGCTCTAGATACGAATACCCATATTCATATCCAAAACACCAACACCTCCTATACATAATCATCATATCATAGCATACTTAATCTGGAATACAACCTCATATCATGATTCGTATGAAATCAACATAATTCAGAAATCCATCTTTCATCGGGTTTAAACGAAACACAATTCTTAAAGTATAGAGAATCTTAATTAACATCCGAGAACTCTTATCAAAATCCCATTAAATCTTATATAACATCATCACAAGATAATCCAACTCGCTTCCTCACAAGTAATCATCCATAAAAACGAACCACTATCAAAGGGATACGAAATTACCTTGTATAGATGAAGCAAGAAGAAGATCAATTGAACTCCTTTCCAAGAATCATGAATAACTTCAAGAACAAGGCTTTAATACATGCTCTCCACCTTAATCTTGTTAAAGATCATTATCTCTCAGTGTTTCGGAACCTAAAATACTTCTCAAGGCTCTCTCTATCGGTTCACATAAAGAAATGGATGGAAATGACGAATAATGTCTAACTGCACTGATATATGCGCTAACTGTCTTTGTTTTCGTGCGCTATCGCAGATCAGAGGCTACTGCCTTACTGCATACAATGATTTACGTACGCAATGCCCATGCAATAGCGTACGTAATCTCCTCTATTTAGCGTACGCTAGTGTCCGATTATAGCGTGCGCTACTCATAGTTGACTCGTTTGTCTGCATGCTCCGAAGACGGGTACACACGCCGACAGCTCTGGCAAGGATAAGATTCCTTTTGGACCGATCTGATGTTAGCGTGCGCTAACAATATGCATTAGCATGTGCTAACCCTTCACAACAAACATCCATTGACCTCGTCGGTACATGCGCCGAAAGTGACCGGGTCCACACATAGATTCCTTCTGATCTGGTCTGTACTAGCGTGCGCTATCCATTGCATTTAGCGTGCGCTAACCCTGCATGATAGCGTGCGCTAGGCATGTATATTAGCATGCGCTAATAATGCTATACTTAGCCATTTTCAGCTATTCTTGTCCAACGTCTCAACATACAGAATACGAACATACGGCATACCAAATACACATATTCCTTCCAATAATATTCTCATACGATACACAATATCCTCAACTGCAATTGTCGACCAAGTACACTAATTATACCAATACAGATATCTCAGTCCTTCAATTTTTTTATCCATACTATACAGATTCCACACTGTATAATATAACTCGGATAAAATAATATTAAACAATAGTAGTAGAAATTCCAGATATTACATACTACACCACTTAAAATAAGTTTCGCCCTCGAAACTTGCAATCCATCATAGAAAACAAACAAACAAACCGTTCAACCAAAATATTCTGAAACCATCACGACAACGATCGATCATCATCATTAACGAATAATCAAAATAGTATACTTACAAATGCGCAAAGTCGATGATCTCCTGAGATACTAGCAAGTGACTTCACTGTAAGCCTCAACACGCTTACAATCACAATTACATGAGTCTCAACAAAATATATCATCTTTGGATGAATTAATCTATCTCTATCAAACCTTGTCTGCCTGATCGTACAATTAAGTCCCAATTCCGATAAAACCAATAATACACGATACATCTGTGAGACAACTGTCCAACACAATAGCAACAAATCCCGAAATATCAACACAAAATCTGAATGCTCAGATGATCATCAGCAATGATCAACCCATAAATTAACCGAGAATATCATCGACATGATAAACTCTAATACGACCAATCAAAAGGTCAAAACGCAACCGAGAATACCATCAACATGATAAACTCCAATATGACCAAACAGAGGTCAAAACACAATCGAGAATATCATCATCATGATAAACTCCAATATGACCAACGAACGATCAACAATAATCGAGAATACCTTCACACGGTAAGCTCCAACACAGTCAACACAGAACCACAAAAATCGATATACACGAACGAATAAAGTTCTCAAAACAACACACCAATCACATACAATGGATCTCAATAAACATACCCGACTAGTGAACATACTCCTCGGTACATGAACAACCAATCACAACCGACGAATATATCCAATCATACATGGAGTGGGAACGACCACTCAATATCCAAAACAACCAGCATGGGGTCACCATCCCCAAATCTACACTTACAAAGAAATCATTCAAAAATCACTATGGTAAAATCGCGCTACTACCATACCAATGGAATCACATAGCACATGTCCCGGTTTCACAAAATCCAAAGTACCAAAATTACATCATGTGCATGAATCTACAACACGCAGCATATGATCCGATAAATCAACCGATCATCCCTGAATAACCAAACTACCATACTGAAGTTCAAATCTCTTTTCCTCGTACCATCGATATGATATCCAGTGTGTGAGTCACACTCATAACTTCACCATGATATGCACTATGCACTAAATGCGTATGTATATCAGTCACATTTTCAAAACCAGTTTGAAATCATATAGTCTTGTCAAGAAGACAAATTTTCGAAAGTTCTTTCATAAATTTCAAAGCTCAAAACATAAATTTTGGTAAGACCACAAAATCAATTTTTGAAAAAATTAAATCGGCTCGCTGGTGCCAAGTATTCGATAATGGTTTCCTTTGAATCCATACGATTTCAAGGTTTTAAAATGAAAACTAAGCAAATGATTGACCACATCCATACTACTGTATACCAATTCAGTTTGTCACCAATATCCACTGATATTCCATCGGAAAACCACATGATAGAGTTCCAAAATCTCAATATATAGACTCCAATAAAAACTCCTTTTCCACATATGACTCGCAAGGTCGACCATTAACCCATCCTGGATCACCTCAATTATGTTATGACAAAATATTGAATAATTGATAAATCGAACACAACGAAAGACTACCCGGGAAGTCTCAGTTAAACAAGTAGATCAAAACCCCGAAGGGTAGTAATAAAATAGATAAACGATTGGTCAAGTGTTTTACATATCTCGGGAGTTTTAGGAAACAGAAAAGCCTTTTGAAACATTAGGGTCTCAGCCCATACCCCGTTCCACATTACAAGAAGTTTAAAAAGTAGAAAACTCTTTTGGACCCCAAGTCCTGAGTTACAAAACTATTTCAAAATCAATTGGGTCTCGGCCCAAAAATCATTTTCCGTAAAACATCTGTAAAACATTCATTTTGAAAAGTATCATTTTCAAATGCTCAAAAACAGTTCATATATCTCAAAATGAACTAACATGACTACATGTTCAACAATTCACAGTTCTTCTCCCGAATACCCAACTCCATTCTAAAACTTAACCGACATATTGATATCCAAAATCATAACTTCTCAAGATCATCAATCCTGTCTTAACTCTGTCACCTTACACTATCACGCATAATATCTTTCTGAATCTCAAAATATATCAACTTAGAATGGCAAGAAATCTCAATGCAATTCAAAAATCCAAATACTTACAGATCGTGAAGTCGACGATTCCCCGTGATACTGGCAGATGTCTCGACTCAAGAAAATACTCGACACAGATATTTACAAAACACACATTTTGCAAACTCAGTTCAACTCGAGAACACAACACATCTCTATCCAAAGAAAAACATTAATACCATTTGGAAAAGTTACAACAATCCCAGTACCATACTGGTAAATCACATAACATGTAAGCCCAAGTGAACAACAAAAAACCAGAGCTCAAACACTGGTCAACCGACAACTCGAATGACACGACAAAAGCACGACCTAACTCGACCCGACTTCCTAGGTTTTCTCAACCTAAGCTCTGATACCATATTCTGTAACACCCCCAGAGTCATCCAGGAATATTACAGCGCCCTGGGCCCCGAGATGGAACCCACAAGGCTAAAAGAAATTTTCGCAAATATTTACAAATGCCCAAGAGGCTAACGATGGTATTATCTATTTAAAACATTTGAAGACTTAAAACTTGTTAAACAAAAACCGTCGTAAAATCTCATTTGAAAGAACAAGGCCAGAAATGCCAGAACTCAACAGTTAAAAAACAACATACATTAAGCTATCGCTTACACGTACCGACAAAATAGTTTAGAAAACGATTGCTAAAGTAACCTAAGTTACCAGATACCAAAAGGCCATCTAAAAATACTTACGCAACGAAAAAAAAGACAAACAATTACAATACTCTAGCATACAACAATTGATCAGGAAACTCAATACACAAATACATGCCCTAGCCAGTAATCTCCGGGAAGCTCATCTCTCCACGACCGCTACAAGCTTGATACTCCAAGAACTTAAAAAGAAATCCCACGACGGGGTCAACCATAATATCCAACAATGATAACCATCACATCACGTCAATAATTACATACCAATGAAAATACTAAGTAAGAATACGACCAATGTAATCTTACCGCCATAACTTTACCAACTCATGATAATAAATACCAAAGTTCACATCTCGTATCCTTTCAACAACACAATAAGCTCGGGTTATTATACAAACAGGTTACTAAAAATGACAATTTTCTTACTAAAGTTTTTTTTGTTACAAAGAGGTTACTCAAGTTTTGTAACCGGTTATATAAGTTACTCTGTATGTTTTAACCTTCTACTACAGGTTAATTTTTTCGTTAATTTAAAAAATGGTCCCTTAGACTAACTGTCGTTACACTGTTAGTCCTTTATCCTAACGATCGTTTATACATAACTCAAAATTTGGTTTTCATACATTTTTGTCCGTCCTTCTTACGTTTTTGGAACTTTTTTCTCAGGGGTTTTCCGTTTTCATACGTTTTTATATGTTTTCGTTCGTTTTTATATGTTTTCGCCCATTTTCTTACACTTTCATCCTTTTTTGTTACGTTTTGTCCGTTTTTCTTACGTCTTTGTATGTTTTTCTTACGTTTTTATCTGCTTTTTTTACTTTTTTCGTTTTCAGATGTTTTTTTCTGTTTTTCTTACGTTTTTTCCATTTTCATACGTTTTGTGTGTTTTTACACGTTTTCACACATTTTTACACACTTTTTATACACGATTTTATACACATTTTTACATACGTATAAAACATAACAAGTATAAAACATACAAACGTATAAAACATACAAAGGTGTAGAAAAATGTAAAACTAGTATGAAAACGTAAAAAGACCTATGAAACGTACACAAACGTGTAAATGTGCACACAAATGTAATAAAAAATTATGAAAACCTATGAAAACGTATGAAAATATAGGAAAACAGATGAAAACGTACAAAAATAGACAAAAACGCATTTAAATCGATAAAAACGTACATAAACGTAAAACAATGTAAAGAAAGTACGACAAGAGAGAAAAACGTACATAAACGTATAAAAACGGATAGAAATTTATGAAAATATACAAAGACATGCGAAGGAGAAAACTTAAAAGTAAAAAAAAATAATAATTAAAAAAAAACACACATAGTAACTTTTTGTAAAGTTCAGTAACCTATTTAATAACCCCGTAAACTATAGTAACTTCTTTGTAACATTTAAAACTATGGTGCTGACGTGGACAAGGGGAACCGGTAATCATCCGGTTGCCCACTCTCGCAGTTACATTTGTGTAAGATTTTAATCTTTGAGTAACCCAGTTGACAAACCCGTTTACTTTAGTAACCTTTTTGTAACAAAAAAAACTTTAGTAAGAAAATTGTCATTTTTGGTAAAGTTTAGTAACCTGTTTGTATAATAACCCCAATAAGCTCATACCGAAATATCTGTATTATATCTCAACAATACTCAAGGTTCTCAAAACATTATCATAACTCACTGTTACGAAATCTACTAACTCTGTCCAACCCAATCCATTGGGTAACATCATCACATCTCAACACGATAATCGATTGTTCATTAAAGACAAATACCAAGGGAAAATACGGAACATACCTCAAGATATGAAATGCCACGACGAAATCACATCAGTCTAATCCAACTTCAGATCAACACAACATACGAACACGGTCCTAACACAAGACCTACAAATTCGTACTCATATGACAACGTCAATATGCTCACATCAATAACAACAATGTCTACTTATGGCAAATCCATAATATACATATGCACAATAACAACACACATGGTAATCCGATGATCCAGCGTTCACTGACTGTCCCGGAGTGAAATCCGTGTGACGAATCGAGAGTGAGTCAGTTCGAGTATACTAATCTAATTAGCATACCTATAACGTGTGCCCCCACTAACCATTAGTGTTCGACAGGCACTCTCCTTTACAAAAAATTAACGCCCAGTCAAGTTTCATCGACTTGTGAACGATTAAATATTTGAGCTATAAACCTTTCCAGTGCCGACCCCCTTATCCAATAAGGAGTGGAACGTTTTGCTCTCAAATACACGGACTAGTTTCTACATGTATATTTACGAGTTAGGAATGCCAGTAACTACCAGTAAATAAAGAAACATCCATTGCCTTATATTGAAGATTTATATAATAACAAGTACAATGCCCTCACTCAACATCCTCTGAGTGGCATTCGAGGGCATACTCCTAACAATCTCCGACTTGCACTCAATGCCACACACAATGGTATCTAATACCCATGTTCTCCAGATGACGCTCCAAGCTAGTCTGAGAAAGTGGCTTGGTCAGTGGATTGGCGACGTTGTCGGCCGAGTCTACTCTATGCAGCACAATATATCCCTTGCGAACAAATTCTCTTACGAGATGATACTTCCTCTCAATATGTTTGGTGCTGTTGTGAAACCTTGGCTCCTTGGCCTGTGCTACAGCTCCGTCGTTGTCGCGATGCTGGAACAGGCCAAAGACATGGTATCACTTGAAGTTCTCCCAGAAACTTCTTAATCCAGAACCCTTCCTTGGAAGCCTCCTAGGCTGCTTGATACTCAGCCTGATAGGTGGAATCAGCAGTCGCGCTTTGCTTGGCGCTACGCCAAGATACTGCTCCTCCATTAAGAGTAAATATGTAGCCAGAAGTAGACATCGAGTCGTCCTTCAGTCCTTGGAAGTCCGAATCAGTGAATCCCACCACATCCAATTCTCCACCGCCATACATAAGAACCATATCTCTAGTCCTTCTCAAGTACTTGAGAACGTTCTTTACAGTAGTCCAATCGAGTAGGTTTCAGGCAAACCCAGAGAATCTCTCCGGGAAGCTCATCTCTCCACGACCGCTACAAGCTTGATAATCCGAGAACCTAAAAAGAAAGCCCACGACGGGGTCAGCCATAATATCCAACAATGATAACCATCACATCACGTCAATAATTACATACCAATGAAAATACTAAGTAAGAATACGACCAATGTAATCTTACCGCTATAATTTTACCAACTCATGATAATAAATACCAAAGTTCACATCTTGTATCCTTTCAACAACACAATAAGCTCATACCTAAATATCTGTATTGTATCTCAACAATACCCAAGGTTCTCAAAATATTATCATAACTCACTATTACAAAATCTACTAACTCTGTCCAACCCAATCCATCGGGTAACATCATCACATCTCAACACGATAATCGATTGTTCATCAAAGACAAATACCAAGGGAAAATACGGAACATACCTCATGATATGAAATGCCACGATGAAATCACGTCAGTCTAATCCAAGTTCAGATCAACACAACATACGAACACGGTACTAACACAAGACCTACAAATACATACTAATATGACAACGTCAATATGCTCACATCAATAACAACAATGTATACTTATGACAAACCCATAATATACATATGCACAATAACAACACACATGGTAATCCGATGATCCAGCGTTCACTGCCTAGATCCCACGATGATCCCGTCAGACTAACCTGTGGTGGAAAACTTGTCCGATGATCCAGCGCACGCTGGCATAGATCCCCGATGATCCCATCGGACAAACACGAGGTGGACATACGACAACAATGCACAAATGAATATAACAATGATACGCAATGCATGAAAACAACGATACACAAATGTATCACAACATGATCGATACGAAATGACAAAAATGATTAGAGTACTTTCCCCGAGTCCTTCGATAGCAATCTCTATGTCTAAACCATCACGAACCGTTATCCTCAATACTTGACGGTCCAAAATATCACGGATTGCAGATAATTCATATCTTCGTCTTTATCACAATGTGTCCTCGATACTAAGTATACCAACAATAAATGTAAATCATATACATTATGATTTAATTCCCAAAACTCGAATACGAATTATAATCCCAAATCTCCTATGATTACGATTATAAACATTGCTATACAAATTATGAACGAATGAAACGGAAACCATTCATTAAATATTATAAATTGAGCGAGTAATAACTTGCCTCGATACTGATGAAGCCGTTACCAATTCCATGCCGTCGTCTCAGCCTCAAAGCAATCTACGAACATTCTCGAGCTCGACCGAAACACATGGTTATAATCACCGATCAATATTCTCAACCTATTACAATAATTCGATAAACAACAAGTTCGATAACAATCAACAATCCAATCAACAAACCAACGGTTCTGCAATATCTCGATTAACCACTAGTCTGATCAATCCAATTCAAACCATAATGAATTCATAACCACAACACAAAAATACTGCACTGTCTGCCTACTTAGCGCACGTTAAACACATAACGTAGCGTGCGCTAAGTCGCTCCCATTATCGTGCGCTAGCCAGTAAGCTTAGCGTGCGCTAATGCTGTACAGTTGCATGCATTCCAAGCATCGACTAACACCTTGCGACTATGAATACAAATGAAAAGGAAATCATGCTCCAAGATTAACAATAACTTTTCTAAATTCAATCTCATCACCATACTCGAAATCATATTCGTGTTCTTATACGAATATTATATCAAAACACGTATCTTAGCTCTAGATACGAATACCCATATTCATATCCAAAACACCAACACCTCCTATACATAATCATCATATCATAGCATACTTAATCTGGAATACAACCTCATATCATGATTCATATGAAATCAACATAATTCAGAAATCCATCTTTCATCGGGTTTAAACGAAACACAATTCTTAAAGTATGGAGAATCTTAATTAACATCCGAGAACTCTTATCAAAATCCCATTAAATCTTATATAACATCATCACAAGATAATCCAACTCGCTTCCTCACAAGTAATCATCCATAAAAACGAACCACTATCAAAGGGATACGAAATTACCTTGTATAGATGAAGCAAGAAGAAGATCAATTGAACTCCTTTCCAAGAATCATGAATAACTTCAAGAACAAGGCTTTAATCCATGCTCTCCACCTTAATCTTGTTAAAGATCATCATCTCTCAGTGTTTCGGAACCTCAAATACTTCTCAAGACTCTCTCTATCGGTTCACATAAAGAAATGGATGGAAATGACGAATAATGGCCAACTGCACTGATATATGCGCTAACTGTCTTTGTTAGCGTGCGCTATCGCAGATCAGAGGCTACTGCCTTACTGCATACAATGATTTACGTACGCAATGCCCATGCAATAGCGTACGTAATCTCCTCTATTTAGCATACGCTAGTGTCCGATCATAGCGTGCGCTACTCATAGTTGACTCGTTTGTCCGCATGCTCCGAAGACGGGTCCACACGCCGACAGCTCTGGCAAGGATAAGACTCCTTTTGGACCGATCTGATAGCGTGCGCTAACAATATGCATTAGCATGCGCTAACCCTTCACAACAAACATCCGTTGACCTCGTCGGTACATGCGCCGAAAGTGACCGGGTCCACACATAGATTCCTTCTGATCTGGTCTGTACTAGCGTGCGCTATCCATTGCATTTAGCGTGCGCTAACCCTGCATGATAGCGTGCGCTAGGCATGTATATTAGCATGCGCTAATAATGCTATACTTAGCCATTTTCAGCTATTCTTGTCCAACGTCTCAACATACAGAATACGAACATACGGCATACCAAATACACATATTCCTTCCAATAATATTCTCATACGATACACAATATCCTCAACTGCAATTGTCGACCAAGTACAGTAATTATACCAATACAGATATCTCAGTCCTTCAATTGTTTTATCCATACTATACAGATTCCACACTGTATAATATAACTCGGATAAAATAATATTAAACAATAGTAGTAGAAATTCCAGATATTACATACTACACCACTTAAAATAAGTTTCGCCCTCGAAACTTGCAATCCGTCATAGAAACCAAACAAACAAACCGTTCAACCAAAATATTCTGAAACCATCACGACAACGATCGATCATCATCATTAATGAATAATCAAAATAGTATACTTACAAATGCGCAAAGTCGATGATCTCCTGAGATACTAGCAAGTGACTTCACTGTAAGCCTCAACACGCTTACAATCACAATTACATGAGTCTCAACAAAATATATCATCTTTGGATGAATTAATCTATCTCTATCAAACCTTGTCTGCCTGATCGTACAATTAAGTCCCAATTCCGATAAAACCAATAATACGCAATACATCTGTGAGACAACTGTCCAACACAATAGCAACAAATCCCGAAATATCAACACAAAATCTGAATGCTCAGATGATCACCAGCAATGATCAACCCATAAATTCACCGAGAATATCATCGACATGATAAACTCTAATACGACCAATCCAAAGGTCAAAATGCAACCGAGAATACCATCAACATGATAAACTCCAATATGACCAACCAGAGGTCAAAACACAATCGAGAATATCATCATCATGATAAACTCCAATATGACCAACGAACGATCAACAATAATCGAGAATACCTTCACATGGTAAGCTCCAACACAGTCAACACAGAACCACAAAAATCGATATACACGAACGAATAAAGTTCTCAAAACAACACACCAATCACATACAATGGATCTCAATAAATATACCCGACTAGTGAACATACTCCTCGGTACATGAACAACCAATCACAACCGACGAATATATCCAATCATACATGGAGTGGGAACGACCACTCAATATCCAAAACAACCAGCATGGGGTCACCATCCCCAAATCTACACTTACAAAGAAATCATTCAAAAATCACTATGGAAAAATCGCGCTACTACCATACCAATGGAATCACATAGCACATGTCCCGGTTTCACAAAATCCAAAGTTCCAAAATTACATCATGTGCATGAATCTACAACACGCAGCATATGATCCGATAAATCAACCGATCATCCCTGAATAACCAAACTACCATACTGAAGTTCAAATCTCTTTTTCTCGTACCATCGATATGATATCCAGTGTGTGAGTCACACTCATAACTTCACCATGATATGCACTATGCACTAAATGCGTATGTATATCAGTCACATTTTCAAAACCAGTTTGAAATCATATAGTCTTGTCAAGAAGACAAATTTTCGAAAGTTCTTTCATAAATTTCAAAGCTCAAAACATAAATTTTGGTAAGACCACAAAATCAATTTTTGAAAAAATTAAATCGGCTCGTTGGTGCCAAGTATTCGATAATAGTTTACTTTGAATCCATACGATTTCAAAGTTTTAAAATGAAAACTAAGCAAATGATTGACCACATCCATACTACTGTATACTAATTCAGTTTGTCACCAATATCCACTGATATTCCATCGGAAAACCACATGATAGAGTTCCAAAATCTCAATATATAGACTCTAATAAAAACTCTTTTTCCACATATGACTCGCAAGGTCGACCATTAACCCATCCTAGATCACCTCAATTATGTTATGACAAAATATTGAATAATTGATAAATCAAACACAACGAAAGACTACCCGGGAAGTCTCATTTGAACAAGTAGATCAAAACCCCGAAGGGTAGTAATAAAATAGATAAACGATTGGTAAAGTGTTTACATATCTCGGGAGTTTTAGGAAACAGAAAAGCCTTTTGAAACATTAGGGTCTCAGCCCATACCCCGTTCCACATTACAAGAAGTTTAAAAAGTAGAAAACTCTTTTGGACCCCAAGTCCTGAGTTACAAAACTATTTCAAAATCAATTGGGTCTCGGCCCAAAAATCATTTTCCGTAAAACATCTGTAAAACATTCATTTTGAAAAGTATCATTTTCAAATGCTCAAAAACAGTTCATATATCTCAAAATGAACTAACATGACTACATGTTCAACAATTCACAGTTCTTCTCCCGAACACAACTCCGTTCTAAAACTTAACCGACATATTGATATCCAAAATCATAACTTCTCAAGATCACCAATCTTGTCTTAACTCTGTCACCTGACACTATCACGCATAATATCTTTCTGAATCTCAAAATATATCAACTTAGAATGGCAAGAAATCTCAATGCAATTCAAAAATCCAAATACTTACATATCGTGAAGTCGACGATTCCCCGTGATACTGGCAGATGTCTCGACTCAAGAAAATACTCGACACAGATATTTACAAAACACACATTTTGCAAACTCAGTTCAACTCGAGAACACAACACATCTCTATCCAAAGAAAAACATTAATACCATTTGGAAAAGTTACAACAATCCCAGTACCATACTGGTAAATCACATAACATGTAAGCCCAAGTGAACAACAAAAAACCAGAGCTCAAACACTTGTCAACCGACAACTCGAATGACACGACAAAAGCACGACCCAACTCGACCCGACTTCCTAGGTTTTCTCAACCTAAGCTCTGATACCATATTCTGTAACACCCCCAGAGCCATCCACGAATATTACAGCACCGTGGGCCCCGAGGTGGAACCCACAAGGCTAAAAGAAATTTTCGCAAATATTTACAAATGCCCAAGAGGCTAACGATGGTATTATCTATTTAAAACATTTGAAGACTTAAAACTTGTTAAACAAAAACCGTCGTAAAATCTCATTTGAAAGAACAAGGCCAGAAATGCCAGAACTCAACAGTTAAAAAACAACATACATTAAGTTATCGCTTACACGTACCGACAAAATAGTTTAGAAAACGATTGCTAAAGTAACCTAAGTTACCAGATACCAAAAGGCCATCTAAAAATACTTACGCAACGGAAAAAACGACAAACAATTACAATACTCTAGCATACAACAATTGATCAGGAAACTCAATACACAAACACATGCCCTAGCCAGTAATCTCCGGGAAGCTCATCTCTCCACGACCGCTACAAGCTTGATAATCCAAGAACTTAAAAAGAAAGCCCACGACGGGGTCAACCATAATATCCAACAATGATAACCATCACATCACGTCAATAATTACATACCAATGAAAACACTAAGTAAGAATACGACCATTGTAATCTTACCGCCATAACTTTACCAACTCATGATAATAAATACCAAAGTTCACATCTCGTATCCTTTCAACAACACAATAAGCTCGGGTTATTATACAAATAGGTTACTAAAAATGACAATTTTCTTACTAAAGTTTTTTTTGTTACAAAGAGGTTACTCAAGTTTTGTAACCGGTTATATAAGTTACTCTGTATGTTTTAACCTTCTACTACAGGTTAATTTTTTCGTTAATTTAAAAAATGGTCCCTTAGACTAACTGTCGTTACACTGTTAGTCCTTTATCCTAACGACCGTTTATACATAACTCAAAATTTGGTTTTCATACATTTTTGTCCATCCTTCTTACGTTTTTTAAACTTTTTTCTCACGGGTTTTCCGTTTTCATACGTTTTTATATGTTTTCGTTCGTTTTTATACGTTTTCGCCCATTTTCTTACACTTTCATCCTTTTTTGTTACGTTTTGTCCATTTTTCTTACGTCTTTGTATGTTTTTCTTATGTTTTTATCTGCTTTTTTTACTTTGTTTCGTTTTCAGATGTTTTTTTTCTGTTTTTCTTACGTTTTTTCTATTTTCATACGTTTTTGTGTGTTTTTACACGTTTTCACACATTTTTACACACTTTTTATACACGATTTTATACACATTTTTACATACGTATAAAACACAACAAGTATAAAACATACAAACGTATAAAACATAAAAAGGTGTAGAAAAATGTAAAACTAGTATGAAAACGTAAAAAGACCTATGAAACGTACACAAACGTGTAAATGTGCACACAAATGTAATAAAAAAATTATGAAAACCTATGAAAAAGTATGAAAATATAGGAAAACAGATGAAAACGTACAAAAATAGACAAAAACGTACGAAACTAGATAAAAACGTACATAAACGTAAAACAATGTAAAGAAAGTACGACAAGAGAGAAAAACGTACATAAACGTATAAAAACGGATAGAAATTTATGAAAATATACAAAGACATGCGAAGGAGAAAACTTAAAAGTAAAAAAAAAAAAAATTAAAAAAAAACACGCATAGTAACTTTTTGTAAAGTTCAGTAACCTATTTAATAACCCCGTAAACTATAGTAACTTCTTTGTAACATTTAAAACTATGATGCTGACGTGGACAAGGGGAACCGGTAATCATCCGGTTGCCCACTCTCGCAGTTACATTTGTGTAAGATTTTATGCTTTGAGTAACCCAGTTGACAAACCCGTTTACTTTAGTAACCTTTTTGTAACAAAAAAAACTTTAGTAAGAAAATTGTCATTTTTGGTAAACTTTAGTAACCTGTTTGTATAATAACCCCAATAAGCTCATACCGAAATATCTGTATTATATCTCAACAATACTCAAGGTTCTCAAAACATTATCATAACTCACTATTACGAAATCTACTAACTCTGTCCAACCCAATCCATTGGGTAACATCATCACATCTCAACACGATAATCGATTGTTCATTAAAGACAAATACCAAGGGAAAATACGGAACATAGCTCAAGATATGAAATGCCATGACGAAATCACATCAGTCTAATCCAAGTTCAGATCAACACAACATACGAACACGGTCCTAACACAAGACCTACAAATTCATACTCATATGACAACGTCAATATGCTCACATCAATAACAACAATGTATACTTATGGCAAATATATAATATACATATGCACAATAACAACACACATGGTAATCCGATGATCCAGCGTTCACTGACTGTCCCGGAGTGAAATCCGTGTGACGAATCGAGAGTGAGTCAGTTCGAGTATACTAATCTAATTAGCATACCTATAACGTGTGCTCCAACTAACCATTAGTGTTCGACAGGCACTCTCCTTGTCAAAGAACACATCATACAAGTCTTTACATAAAATTAACGCCCAGTCAAGTTTCATCGACTTGCGAACGATTAAGTATTTGAGCTATAAACCTTTCCAGTACCGACCCCCTTATCCAATAAGGAGTGGAACGTTTTGCTCTCAAATACAAGGACTAGTTTCTACATGTATATTTACGAGTTAGGAATTCCAGTAACTACCAGTAAATAAAGAAACATCCATTGCCTTATATTGATGATTTATATAATAACAAGTACAATGCCCTCACTCAACATCCTCTGAGTGGCATTCGAGGGCATACTCCTAACAATCTCCGACTTGCACTCAATGCCACACACTATGGTATCTAATACTTATGTTCTCCAGATGACGCTCCAAGCTAGTCTGAGAAAGTGGCTTAGTCAGTGGATCGGCGACGTTGTCGGCCGAGTCTACTCTGTGCAACACAATGTATCCCTTGCGAACAAATTCCCTTACGAGATGATACTACCTCTTAATATGTTTGGTGCTGTTGTGAAACCTTGGCTCCTTGGCCTGCGCTACAGCTCCGTCGTTGTCGCAGTACAGTGGAACAGGCAGCTCAGCACATGGTATCACTTGAAGTTCTCCCAGAAACTTCTTAATCCAGAACCCTTCCTTGGAAGCCTCCTAGGCTGCTTGATACTCAGCCTAACAGGTGGAATCAGCAGTTGCGCTTTGCTTGGCGCTACGCCAAGATACTGCTCCTCCATTAAGAGTAAATATGTAGCCAGAAGTAGACATCGAGTCGTCCTTCAGTCCTTGGAAGTCCGAATCAGTGAATCCCACCACATCCAATTCTCCACCGCCATACATAAGAACCATATCTCTAGTCCTTCTCAAGTACTTGAGAACGTTCTTTACAGCAGTCCAATGTTCCCTACCTGGGTTTGCCTGAAACCAATCAAGTTTTGAATAGATATCCCATCGTCCCAGATGGGAATCCAATGAAATGTCCCTTCGTGGACCTAGCTTTCAACTTCTCCACCTTAGTCTTCTTGACATAAGCGGGACATCCCCAAATCCTAATGTGATTAAGACTTGGTTTCCTGCCCTCCCACATCTCATGTGGAGTTTTAGGAATGGATTTAGAAGGACATCTGTTCAAGATGTAAGCAGCAATCAGGAGTGCATATCCCCACAGGTAAATCGGCAAGTCAGTATAGCCCAACATGGAACGGACCATGTTCAACAAGGTCCGGTTCCTTCTTTCTGACACACCATTTAACTGAGGAGTACCTGGAGGTGTTAGTTGTGAAACTATTCCATGTTCCTTAAGGAACTCGTCAAACTCCGTACTCATATACTCGCCACCTCGGTCCGACCGAAGTGCTTTGATATGATTACCAGTTTGTTTCTCGACTAGGGCCTTGAATTCCTAGAATTTATCAAAGGCCTCGGATTTATGTTTCATTAAGTATACATAACCATACCTAGTATGATCATCTGTAAACGTAATGAAATATTGATATTCATCATGTGCTGCTTCCAAAGCACCACAAACGTCAGTATGGATTTATCCCAGTATATCAGCGGCTCTTTCAAAAGTCCCTGTGAAGGGGGACTTAGTCATTTTGCCTTTAAGGCAAGATTCACAAGTAGGAAAGAGATCTGATCCCAATGGACCCATAAGTCCATCTTTTTCCATCTTGTAAACCTTGGTCTGACCAACATGACCAAGTCTAAGATGCCATTTCAAAACTTGATTGGTTTCATCCCTACCATATTTTCTAGTCATAGTATTCACAACTACTTTGTTGCTGAGATTTAGATGATACAATCCATTCCGAACTCCTGGTGATGGACTCGGATTCCGTCGTCTCATGGTTGGGGCCATAATGCCCCGGTCTCCATGATGGATCGCTTCCTAATCGGCTGAAGATGGAACCGTCCCGCCTCGCGAGAGCCTTTTCTCGCGAATCGGGGCTTTCTGACGACCGCTCGACCAGTAACCCCTTGAGCTTCCGTTTGCTCGCGCGGCGGATGGCCAATGGGGGTTATAGCGGGCGCTGCGCATGCTCTCCGTCGCTCCCTTAGGATGGACATAGCCTCCTCGATCTGTTCCGAAGTTTGGAACTGGTCGAGCGAAAGGCTGGGGCTGTCCCTCAGGTGCGGGATCGAGAGTCTCGCGTCGCCGCGACTACCCTCTGTCGTAGGCTGGGGCTCGGATTGAGCCGGAATATGATGTCCGGCGGTTCGGAGAGTGGCTCTCTTCGCTGTGGTGGCAGACACCATTATTCTGAAGGTTTTTCTTTGAAGAATAGCGAGTGTTTCTTCAAGTATATGCCCCGGAGAACAATGAATGTTCTTCGAGACGGTAGGAATAAAAATGAAGGTTAAGATCCCCTTCTTCTAGCGCCAATTGTTGTTACCCAAAATCGAAAGGGATTGCTGGAATGGATGAGTAACAAACAAATGCGAGAGCACATCCGTGGGGAAGAAAATAACACAAGATTTACCGGGTTTGTTAGGCCCGGGCTTAAATGCTCTCACGAGATATTATTAATAAGAATACGTTGGAGTACAAATATTAATGTAAGAGTACAACTACAATTAGTGTAAAAGACCCTAGTTATATAGCTCTTGAGTGTTGGTGATTGCCGAAAGAACCAGAGTTGAAGCTCTGTGAGTTCTTGTTTCTGTTTCTGCCGACCGTCTTATGGTTAAGAGGTTTCGAGAGTGAGAGGTAGAAGGATGTCCGAAGTTTTATAATGTAGCCAAGAGAGAGAAGCCAACCCTTTTCCGAAAGCTGGGCGTCCTCTATTTATAGGAGTTGGGATGCCTTAATCCTGACAGGCGATCGCCTTTCTTGTATTATAATAAGGGGGCGATCGTCTTTTAGCACATGGGCTGGTTGCCTTAAAGTCCGCGGCTGCTGCTGGTAGCCAGCTGTGCGGGCCAATGAGAACTTTGCACGCGTCCTGAGTCGCTGTCTCCGGAGGTGCCACCTAGGACCTTTCGGCGGGCATGTCGGTAGGTGGGACTGTCCTTGTCGTGGACAGCTGTTGATGGGCTGGAGTCAAGGATCCATGTTCTGCGGCGCCATTCGCGGATCTGAAAGTGGGTCTTCACTCCGAGGTCCGGTCTTTGCAGACTTGGGGGATGTTGGCTTCACGTGGCATGAGGCAGTCGTCCATGATCGGGCACTTTGGATGATCGCTAGTTTCCGGGAGGCGATCGCCTTGGCAGTCGATCGCTCGGCGCTAGGTCCTGTTCTGGGTCCTTCGATCGGCAAGTCTTCCTTGGTCTATTTGACTCTGGTTCGGTCGCCCGGTATTTTGCCGATCGCCTGTTGAGGTGTATAAATCTCGACACAACAACGTGTTCTATGACTTGGAGAGTGCCTGTCGATCACTAATGGTTAGTGGGAGCATACGTTATAGGTATGCTAATGAGATTAGTATACTCGAACCGACTCACCCTCGATTCATCACACGGATTTCACTCTGGGACAATCAATAACAGAATCGAAAGGTTGTGATAAATATTCGTGAACCTTCGACTTGAGGATTTAGTAGGGATGTGCTTGTGACGTTAAGATTTTCATTAGAGTAGTTCGACCTAGAAAACTGGAAGGTGGGGGTCAACCTCGATGTGCATCTTGATGGGCAAGTAGCAGATTCTATTAAATACCAAGATAGGATTCTTTCTCCTATTAGTGAACGGGTATATGTCCTATGCGGTTATTGACAATTGAGATCATAAGTCTTTGACCAAAGTATTAGAGCTAGTTGTATTGGATACACGAGAGCTCAGTGATCTCGATTTGCATCAACTCATGCATAACATCAAGTACAGATAAGGTTTGACTGATCGTGACCCTATAACTTGATCGGGACATTTGAAAGAAGGGTTTACACGTTTACTGGTATTCACAACAGAATGGTTCTTGAATGATCCTTATCATTCGTTCTCATTAAGGTAACAGTGTAGGCTGCAAGGCTGGCTTGGTAGTGCTCTAACTCTTTGGTTTCTCCTATTACTTACTCAGACGAACCTACCGAGTCGCGCATTAGGGAGAAGACGGATTAATTTGAGCTTATTCTCTCTTGATTAAATTTTAGATATTAGATGTCTAATTTAGTTTACTGGATAAATTATATCGGTTCAGTGAATTAAATAAATTACTGGGTAATTAATTTAATTCATAAATATTATTTCTTGGAGAAATAATATTTGAATATAATTAATTAATTAGATTAATTAATTATATTTGAAACGTACCAAGGTATATTTTAGGCACCAGTGGATGTCTTGATTGAATGGTTAATTATTTTGGAATCATTTATTGTTATAATCGTAGTATATGTTCGATTGTTTATTGTAGTTATATTTTTCGTAAATCTATATCTAAATATCAATCTTTATTTTCTTGGAAATATAATTTGTATTGAAGATATGAAAGTCGAAAAAATATTGATATTGGATACCCGGACGATAATCAAGCCCCGAATTGCCGTTGGACGGCCCAGGAAATGGACCTAAAGGGGCTGTCGTGCGGTCCGGGACTTGGGACCACGGTTTGGCCCTGCTTACGGCCCGGTATGCGGTTCTGACCTGAGGACCGCGGTCCAGCCTGTTTGGATCGCAGTCTGAGCCCCTTCCGGACCTGTTTCGAGCTCGTTTTCTTCGTGTATTCCAGAAAATTAATCTCCCGCATTTAAATTAGATTTAATATGATTAAAATGATATATGGTATTTCAATTTATAAGGGAAGATTGATTAATTGGAATACTCATGATTGATCGAATTACTTTGAACGATTTCATATTACCGATTGTGCGAATTGATTGGATCAATACAATTTAATAGTTGATTATATATATTGGTTGGATCAATATATTTAATATGAAATCCATTTAATTAGTATTTATTGGATGAATGCTTTAGAACTGGGATGTAGTTCATGGACCTAGTTTTGAATCATTTGTTTTGTTCGACTGGGTTGTAAAGGACGTTTTGAGCCTATTTAATTTACTAGAAAAATTTATATAGGATGCAATTTTTCAATGTAAAATTTATATGTAATGACGAAGACCGGAGGAAGATCCGTTCGAGAAGACGAAGATTCAAGACCGAAGACATGTAATTAGATTACGATGGTTTTTGTTCTAGGAACGGTCCATGAACTGCATGTTGGTAGCAACTAGGTTGATATTTATTCATATGATATGAATGCAACAAACGCGCTTAAATGGATTAATGTGCAAAGTGTAACATTAATCGCGTAAATTCTCCCACGACAAAATATTAAATTTAAAAGGTTTCAAGGTTTTCCTTCCCTTCATCGAGTTTTCGAAAAATTGAAATCCAAACCGGATGTGCTATGCTTTCGAGTTATCGGGGTAGTCGTTCGTGGAGGGTCGATAAATTACCGAGAGTGCATTAGATGCCTTCGGTTGGAGCAAATTTTATCCCTAGAAACCTGTTAGGTCGCCGGATAAGATTCAATTGCGAAACTGATCAGCATCGATGGTGTAAACTTAACTAGTTCACGAACCATAGAAACCGTATAGGTTGAGGGGACTGAACAAGGGAAAAAGAAGATCGAATCATCCATTAGATGGGTAGGTGTTGGACACCACTTTATAAATATTAATAGACCAGAAATCTATTCGGTTGCCCTCTATTAAAATTTATAAAGAACTCGATCACCACTATGAAGTAAAGCGAACGAATACTTCCGGATTTTACAAGGGAGTGTGTTATTCCGATAAAAATAGTGGGAGCTGGGTTAAAAGAATATTAAAGTCCTTAATTCTAAACTCAGACCATAATTGCACAAGTCCCTAATCAATCTAGTGTACTTTATGCAGACATAAAACTCTGAAATATGACAATGAACCCACTCGTTATGAGGGAGTTACGCCTTCCCAGTCATCCGCGGATTCGGCTTTGCATTCAGTGCCGAATACTCTACCTTTGAGTTTTGACGGACATCAGGTTTTATCAGTTATCCAGGGCCAACCGTCGAGCAATAACACCGACGTAGGAGCTACTGCTATCCTTCTGCAGTTTGTAGCTCAACTGGCTCAGATAACTCAAGGTGGGCACCAAAATCCGCCCCCTACTGCGGAAGACGAAGCCAGCAAATGTCTTCAGAAGGTGACGAAGATGCACCTGTAACACCCCAAACTAGGCGGATATTACAGTGCCGTGAATCCCTGACTGGGACCCACCAGGCAAATGAAAATGATGAATTAAATAATATAATTGTAGTACCGAACCACATTATATTACCAAGTACTCCGATGAGGAGTTTAAGTACAACACACCAGGACGATACCGAATACTAGTATATTTTATATGGAGATAAAATACACCACCCTGAACAAATAAACATCTCAAACGGAATTTGCAGCGGAAAATACAAATGACGGAAAAGATCAAAATGATCAAACAAACGGAATGACCGGGGCCCCTACTAGTATCACTGACTCCTCGCCACAAAGATGCTCTTCCCGTGCCTTTTGCCTTGCCGTGACCTGAAAACAAAATCCCCCAACGGGGTCAGTTACACAGAACAACAATCCTCAAGGGTTGAAAATACACAAACATGATATATCTGAAGTCATAAAATATCCTTAGTTATGAATTACGCTGAAGAGGAGTATCATAGTACGCCCGTAATGTTCTGTGCAAGTGTACAAGATGAATGACCGGACACACCCGTCCTTGTACCTAATTAGTCTCACGGAGTTAAGCTTTACCGTGTGCACGGTCCAATGTATCGGTGAACCCAATACATGACCATCGTGTGCCCGACTGAAAATTCCACATAGCCACACCCGACCACGCAATATGAACCCAGAAGGTCATATGAACGAGAATGACCACACTGAATATCAATGAATAATAATTCGACAAGGCCAAGAATGACTCACCGAGATGAAAATAATAGTGACGTGATTGATAACCCAATGAAATGATTTGGAACCGTCGTTCCTCGTGAATGAAATGATTATTCGACAATTACAAGTCTCAATATGATTAATACCATGATGAATGAGTTATGATTATGAATAATCAACAACAAAAGGAATGAATATCCTTTTAACTGAGTAAGAATCAACTTACACAATACCGATGACAATGTCCTTCCACGAACAACGTCCTAATCGAGATACCGGTCGCTCGAACAACCTTGAATAACAATAATTACCAACAACCGTTCAATACACGTATCAAGCAACAAAACATGACTAACCCAAAAGTCGATACAACGATAATCAAACTCATAGGGGCATCCTAATGAATACGTAACAAACCACACAACTTCGAAAATATCCAATCCCTAATATATCGAAACCAACACCAAAATGAGTATCTCGGACAATCAAAACACTTTCAATGATATCAATAATCTCATAGAAATCTACAATTTCAAGATTACAACAACGTCAAACGGAAATCCCCAAATTATCCAAAGTCAACCCCAAGGGTTCTTGATATAAATCCCCAAAATAGCCATTAAATCCGTAGGAATACATTTATCCAAGGTAGATAATCCATATCTAATATATTCCAACAACAATCCAAGCTTACACGAAGAAATTGGAAGGAAAAACCCAAAAATCCGAAATTCTAGATCCAAGAGATTAATACCTTTGATTTGATGTTAAGGAGGTGATGAAGTGATGATTAATCCAACTCAAAGACTTGAAGATGATGATAGATGATAGCAGCTCGAAGAGAACACTCCAAGTCGCCCGAAATTGCCCGACGTCGCTCAAAAACGAAGAGAAGTGAGAAAATGACGAAACTCAGGCTAACTGTCCAATTTATCTGCTCCAGATTAGCGCACGCTATGACCTGCTATTTAGCGTGCGCTAACGAATTGTATGAACATTCCAGTGAACTCTGGCTGACCCGTTAGCGTACGCTACAACCTGGTAGCGTGCGCTAACTCTATCCCAATAGCGTGCATTAACTCCAAATGTTAGCGTGCGCTAGCTAAATATCTACTGTCCAGTACTGAAGTCCAGAACCTTCTGTCCTCTGATCTGATCTCGGTAGCGTGCGCTACAACCAACAAGTAGCGTGCGCTATTACACCGTTTGCGTGTGCTACAACCAGCAAGTAGCGTGCGCTATGAATTAATCCAGTGCAGTCCAGTAGCCACTGGACTCAACCTAATCCGTCCTTAGCGCGCGCTACACCAAATATTAGCGTGCGGTACTACAAACCACTAGCGCGCGCTACTTACCACTCGTAGCATGCGTTACTTATAACTCACCTGCAGTCCAGTACCTTCTGGACTGCAGCCAGGGTAACATTAGCGTGCGCTAATGCTGAGTGGTAGCATGCGCTACCTGTACTCAATTAGCGCGCGCTAGAAAGAGTACGTAGCGTGCGCTACTACTCATGCACAGCCACAATGAAAATGACAATGATGATAAACACGGTACGAAACTCCAATTAGATTATTGATGAACGACGATTGATACACGATACAATTACTCTGCACGATGAATACAATGATTGAATATGAGTGACAAATGATCATCAATGAGTGAAAAATACTGAGTGACAATTACTGAATGATAAATACTGAATGATAATGACTGAATTACAACCGGGTATTACATACACCCCCCCTTAAAAGAGTTTCGTCCCCGAAACTAAGGGTCAAACAACTCGGGATAATTCTCCCGCATACTATCCTCGGTTTCCCAAGTAGCCTCTTCGATTCCGTGCCTAGACCAATGAATCTTAACCAAAGGAATCATCTTATTCCTCAACTGTTTGATTCGCCGCTCTAAAACTCGTATAGGACGCTCCTCATATGAATGGTCGTCGGCGATCTCGATTTCGTCGAACTGAAGTATGTGACTCGGGTCGGAAACATACTTCCGCAACTGAGAGACGTGAAACACATTATGAATTCGGCTGAACGCCGGAGGTAAATCCAATCGATAAGCTAACTCGCCTACTCGATCCAAAATCTCAAACGGTCCAATGAATCTCGGACTTAACTTACCCCTTTTCCCAAAACGGAAGATCCCACGACTCGGGGATAACTTGACCAACACGTGGTCACCTGCCTCGAACTCTAATGGTCGACGACGGTTATCTGCATATGATTTCTGTCGACTCTGAGCGGTCAACAAATGACTCCTCATCAAAGCTACCTTCTCACGGGCGGTTATAAGCATATCGGGCTCGATGCCGATTGATTCTGATAGGACATCCCAACACAAAGGAGATCGACAACGACGACCGTACAAGGCCTCATAAAGTGCCATCTTAATCGAAGCATGCCAACTATTATTATACGTGAATTCGATCAATGGTAGTTGGGCTTCCCAATCGTCTTTCCAATCGAGGACGCATGCCCTCAACATGTCCTCTAATGTCTGAATGGTTCTCTCGGATTGTCCGTCGGACTGAGGTTGAAAAGCGGTATTGAGATTAAGCTGAGTTCCCATAGTGCGATGAACTGATTTCCAAAAATGCGACACAAACCGTCCGTCAGGATCGGAAACGATACTTTTAGGAGTACCGTGCAGTCTCACTATCTCTTTGATGAATACTTGGCAAGTCTCTCGGGACCCCAAGTATCCTTAATCTCAAGAAAATGAGGTGATTTAGTTAAGCGGTCCACAATTACCCAGATCGTATTCATGCCACGACGACTCGTCGGCAAACTCGTGATGAAATCCATAGAAATGTCTTCCCACTTCCATTCTAGAATAGGGAGAGGTTTCAGCATACCCGCCGGTCACTGATGTTCAATCTTAACTTGTTGACAGGTTAAGCATCTCGAAACAAATTCTGCAACTTCTCGTTTCATATTACTCCACCATTAATTTTGTTTCAAGTCCTTGTACATCTTGCTAGACCCCCGATGAACAGAATAAGGGGTAGCATGAGCTTCTTTCAAAATCGAGTTTTTTAACTCGTCATTCGCCGGTACGCACAACCGATTCTTAAATCTCAAAAGTCCATCCTCGTGGACCACGAATCCAGGGGCTTTCCCCTGAACCACATCCTCACGGATGCCTAACAATGATGGGTCCGAATCCTGATTCTCTCTGATTGCCTCCTCAAGTGACGATGAGATCTCCAACATACAAAGCTGTCCCTGAACTCGCTGAAGCCAGACCTCGATCTCGGGTTTAAGGAATTCCTGCTGAAGCTCCTTCTGAACTGTTAAACGGGCAAGCATCTGCTCCTGAACGGACTTACGACTCAAGGCGTCGGCGACAACGTTCGCCTTGCCCGGGTGGTAAAGGATCTCGATAACATAATCTTTGATTAATTCCAACCACCGTCTCTGTCGCATATTTAACTCCTTCTGAGTAAATATATATATATACTTTAAACTCTTATGATCGGCGAATATCTGACAGGTAACGCCATAAAGATAATGATGCCAAATCTTCAAAGCGAACACCACGGCTGCTAGCTCCAGGTCGTGTGTCGGATAATTAACCTCGTAAGGTCTCGATTGCCGCGAAGCATAGGCAATAACCTTTCCATTCTGCATGAGCACACATCCGAGACCCTGTCCGGACGCATCACTATAAACCACAAATCCTTCTGTCCCCTGCGGTAAGGAAAGTACAGGTGCTGACATTAACCGGCTCTTGAGTTCCTCAAAACTCTGTTGACACGCGTCGGACCACGTGTATTTCTTATCCTTTCGTAAAAGGCTCGTCAAGGGTTGAGCGATTCTAGAAAATCCCTCCACAAATCGCCGATAATAACCCGCTAATCCGAGGAAACTTCGGATTTCCTTAACATTCTTCGGAGGTAGCCAATCTCGAATAGCCTCCGTCTTCTGAGGATCGACACGAACTCCGTCTGAAGAAATTACGTGTCCGAGAAACGTCACTTCGGACATCCAGAACTCACTTTTGGAAAACTTCCCATAAATTTGTTCTCGTCTCAACACGTCGAGCACTTGATGAAGGTGAAACTCGTGTTCCTCTCGGTCACGAGAATAAATCAAAATGTCATCGATGAAGACAACAACAAACTGATCCAAAAAGTCGATGAAAACTCGATTCATTAACTCCATGAATACCGCAGGTGCATTAGTCAATCCAAACGGCATAACCACAAACTCATAATGACCATAGCGTGTTCGAAACGCCATCTTCGCGATATCCGACTCTCGAATCCGCAACTGATGATATCCAGATCTTAAGTCGATCTTGGAAAATACTGAAGCTCCCTGAAGTTGATCTAAGAGATCATCAATATGGGGTAAGGGATACTTATTCTTGATTGTCACCCTGTTCAACTCCCGATAATCGATACACAAGCGAAAAGAACCATCCTTCTTCTTGACAAATAACACTGGTGCTCCCCACGGGGACGCACTTGGTCGAATATAACCCTTCTCGAACAACTCCTCAAGTTGGTTCTTTAATTCCTGCATTTCGGTCGGGGCCATCCGGTACGGTGCCTTCGATATCGAGGACGTACCAGGCTCCAACTCAATCGTGAATTCCACATCCCTCTGTGGAGGCAAACCAGGTAACTCGTCTGGAAAAACATCGGCATAATCCCTCACTACCGGAATGTCCGTCAACATTACTGATGATTTCTCGGTTTTGGTCATATAACACCAATAACCAACACACCCCTGATTGAGTAATCCCACTGCTTTCATCAAATTAATGACCTTACCAGAACAGCTGGGATTACCTCCCTGAAACACACATTCAACCCCATCGTCTGAAATGATAGTGATCATACGCTTACGGACACTAATGATGGCATCATGACGATCCATCCAATCAATACCCAAGATGACGCGTCGTCCCTCGGCAAATCTACTACGATTAGGTCCGCCGGCCATACACGACCATGAAACAATCGACAATTACAATCTCACGACACGATAATTCGTCTACCATCGGGTAGGCCAATGACATAAGGCTCACAACTAGTAGCACTACCTGGCGTAGTCTACTCAAACATGACTCGGAAATGAATGAATGCGATGCACCAAGTATCAAAAAGGGTACACACGGGTTGAGATAGAATATCGAGTGTACCTAAGATCATTCGGGCCTCTCGGATCATCGGTCTTCTTCATCTCATAAATACGGGCTTGCTAGTCCCGACCGACGCTCCTCGTCTGCGCTATAGGCTCCACCTTTAGTCGCTCCCGCTGCTTTAAACGACGCCGATTGAGTGGCTCGATTCTCGAACGGCTGACCGCTAGGGGCACGAGATGACGTCCGAGTAGGTTTGGAGCCCCTACGGCAAAACGGGCCTTATGCCCGGCAATCCCACAATTATGACACGTGATAGTCTGTCTCGGACACTTGGTACCGAGATGACCAAGATCCCCATAGTTAAAGCAGTGATGGCCGAACCGCCGCTCGAGACTGAGATTCCGCGGGTTTAGACGTCACAGGAGGTCGCTCAGAAAAAGCAGAGCCCGCACGAGGTTTCTTGAAGGTTGTCTGACCGCCTTCAGACTGATTACGATTCTTCGATTTCTTGCTAGCAAACGAAGGTTGCTGCTTCGCAATTTCCTTAGCAGTAAGCTCATAAGTGAGCGCTTTCTCGATGAATTCGGCCAACGTGGTGCAATTATGATTAAGCAACTGAAGTCTCATACGGGGTTTCAGCCTCTTGCTGAAATACTTGATTTTATCCGCCTTTGAATGAATGATGGATGAGGCGAAAGGGAGAAGTTCCTGAAATTTCTCGGCAATGGCGAGAACATCCTCGTCTGCTGAGGGGTCGGGTGTGAGTAATTCTGACAGCTTGGCCTCTCTGAGTGGGGCCGGATAATACCTCTCCATCATGAGAGTCTTGAACTGCTCCCAAGTACATGATCCTTCGGTGGGCTTCAACGACAACCACCAAGAATGAGCGCTCTTACCCAGATAGTAAGCCGCAACTGAAACTTTGTGTCCTTCGGGACACTCTACCATCGCAAATAGCTTCTCGAAGTGTTCGAGCCAATGAACAATATCCGCCGGCTCAGATGAGCCTTCAAAAGTAGGTGGCCTTTGGCGAGAAATGTCGCCGATGATACTGCTCACATTCCTCTCTTGCCTCTGAGGTGGCGGCGGAGGAGCCTGTTGATTTTGATTGACTGAGTTATGCATCGTCTCCATTAGCTGTGCCATCTGGGTCATTTGGGCCATCATGCCCTGCATAAAAGCAAGTGGGTCAACCCGAACACCTTCTGACTGAGCTGTGTCTCGGGTACGACTCCCCGACAGTGAATGATCGCGTCCAGGTGAATGAGTGGCAGCGTCGCTGCTCGATGAATTAGCAATATTTCTCGCAGTCGCACGTGTATTCACACGAGCTCTCGGGATTCGGCCCACACCACGGCCTCATCCTCCTCGTCCTCTTCTTGCTCTCTCCATACTGAAGTAGGAAAGTCACATGATGATTATATTCCCCGCATGAATATCACGTTATGATTATGACATGAGATGATGAAAATGAGCATACGCTCTAACACAGTGATTACATGAATGACTAACTGAGGTGACATGATTATCTGATGAAATTATTGAAATGATTATCTTGAATGAGTTAACAAGATTAATGATATGATCTTCCAGATCACAACCGAGTAATGAAATGAATTGAGTGATTAACGAGTTAACATGACCGTCCTGGTCAAAATGAAAATGATGATCGAGGATTGTTAACTGGTGAATTATGAATGAATGATTCTTGCCAGAAATTATACCATGGCATTAGAAATCTTACAGTTCTTGGTCTGATTGGCTCGGCATTTGCACAGGTCACACGTGACGCAAAAGTCCAATGATACTAGTCCGATGACGATGATTTCAAATGAGACATGACTTGGAGGGTAGTATTCAAAACCACGGCTCCGATACCAACTCTATAACACCCCAAACTAGGCGGATATTACAGTACCGTGAATCCCCGACTGGGACCCACCAGGCAAATGAAAATGATGAATTAAATAATATAATTGTAGTACCGAACCATATTATATTCCCAAGTAATCCGATGAGGAGTTTAAGTACAACACACCAGGACGATACCGAATACTAGTATATTTTATATGGAGATAAAATACACCACCCTGAACAAATAAACATCTCAAACGGAATTTGCAGCGGAAAATACAAATGACGGAAAAGACTGAAATGACTGAAACAAACGGAATGACTGGGGCCCCCTACTAGTATCACTGGGACTCCTCGCCGTCAGCATGATCTTCCCGTGCCTTTTGCCTTGCCGTGACCTGAAAACAAAATCCGCCAACGGGGTCAGTTACACAGAACAACAATCCTCAAGGGTTGAAAATACACAAACATGATATATCTGAAGTCATAAAATATCCTTAGTTATGAATTACGCTGAAGAGGAGTATCATAGTACGCCCGTAATGTTCTGTGCAAGTGTACAAGACGAATGACCGGACACACCCGTCCTTGTACCTAATTAGTCTCACGGAGTTAAGCTTTACCGTGTGCACGGTCCAATGTATCGGTGAACCCAATACATGACCGTCGTGTGCCTGACTAAAAATTCCACACAGCCACACTCGGCCACGCAATATGAACCCAGAAGGTCATATGAGCGAGAATGACCACACTGAATATCAATGAATAATAATTCTACAAGGCCAAGAATGACTCACCGAGATGAAAATAATAGTGACGTGATTGATAACCCAATGAAATGATTTGGAACCGTCGTTCCTCGTGAATGAAATGATTATTCGACAATTACAAGTCTCAATATGATTAATACCATGATGAATGAGTTATGATTATGAATAATCAACAACAAAAGGAATGAATATCCTTTTAACCGAGTAAGAATCAACTTACACAATACCGATGACAATGTCCTTCCACGAACAACGTCCTAATCGAGATACCGGTCGCTCGAACAACCTTGAATAACAATAATTACCAACAACCGTTCAATACACGTATCAAGCAACAAAACATGACTAACCCAAAAGTCGATACAACGATACTCAAACTCATAGGGGCATCCTAACGAATACGTAACAAACCACACAACTTCGAAAATATCCAATCCCAAATATATCGAAACCAACACCAAAATGAGTATCTCGGACCATCAAAACACTTTCAATGATATCAATAATCTCATAGGAATCCACAATTTCAAGATTACAACAATGTCAAATGGAAATCCCCAAATTATCCAAAGTCAACCCCAAGGGTTCTTGATATAAATCCCCAAAATAGCCATTAAATCCGTAGGAATATATTTATCCAAGGTAGATAATCCATATCTAATATATTCCAACAACAATCCAAGCTTACACGAAGAAATCGGAAGGAAAAACCCAAAAATCCGAAATTCTAGATCCAAGAGATTAATACCTTTGATTTGATGTTAAGGAGGTGAGGAACTGATGATTAATCCAACTCAAAGACTTGAAGATGATGATAGATGATAGCAGCTCGAAGAGAACACTCCAAGTCGCCCGAAATCGCCCGACGTCGCTCAAAAACGAAGAGAAGTGAGAAAATGACGAAACTCAGGCTAATTGTCCAATTTATACTGCTCCAGATTAGCGCACGCTATGACCTGCTATTTAGCGTGCGATAACGAATTGTATGAACATTCCAGTGAACTCTGGCTGACCCGTTAGCGTACGCTACAACCTGGTAGCATGCGCTAACTCTATCCCAATAGCATGCGTTAACTCCAAATGTTAGCGTGCGCTAGCTAAATATCTGCTGTCCAGTACTGAAGTCCAGAACCTTCTGTCCTCTGATCTGATCTCGGTAGCGTGCGCTACAACCAACAAGTAGCGTGCGCTATTACACCGTTTGCGTGCGCTACAACCAGCAAGTAGCGTGCGCTATGAATTAATCCAGTGCAGTCCAGTAGCCACTGGACTCAACCTGATCCGTCCTTAGCGCGCGCTACACCAAATATTAGCGTGCGCTACTACAACCCACTAGCGCGCGCTACTTACCACTCGTAGCGTGTGTTACTTATAACTCACCTGCAGTCCAGTACCTTCTGGACTGCAGCCAGGGTAACATTAGCGTGCGCTAACGCTGAGTGGTAGCGTGCGCTACCTGTACTCAATTAGCGCGCGCTAGAAAGAGTACGTAGCGTGCGCTACTCCTCACGCACAGCCACAATGAAAATGACAATGATGATAAACACGATACGAAACTCCAATTAGATTAGTGATGAACGACGATTGATACACGATACAATTACTCTGAACGATGAATACAATGATTGAATATGAGTGACAAATGATCATCAATGAGTGAAAAATACTGAGTGACAATTACTGAATGATAAATACTGAATGATAATGACTGAATTACAACCGGGTATTACAGCACCCCCCTCGTTTTGCTGGTTCTTACTACCTGGTTTGGGAAAATTGGCTCTTTCAGTTAGGAAGAATTTTTGATGCCGTGGCTTGTCCGGACGACAATAGGGTACCTATTGCTCAATACCTCCTGGATAAAGAAGCCGCATAATGGTGGGAGGCAGTAGCGCCCAGAGATCGTGTGTCCACTTGGGATGAGTTTAAGGCCACTATGGAGGCGAAATATTGTCCGCCGCTGGTTCGGGAGCACATGATCGTTGAGTTCTTTACAGCTATGCCGCAGGATATACCGATATCCCCAGCCATCATTACCTGTATCAGCAGTTGGGCTATGTGAGAGATCAAGTGAGAACTGAGTTAGATAAGATCCTCCGATGCGGTTCGGATCGGTTCCGCGGTTCTCGATTTCAAAAGTCCAAGCCCTACCGGAAATCAATTTTGAGAAAAATAAAATCCTACGTTCATTTTCTTTCTCAAAACGTAGATTCACAATTTATTATTTAATTTCAAAGAATTAAATATTTATCATTATTAAATTGGATTAAATTGAGTCAAAACTCATTTTTATAAAACTAATTTCGAACGGTTATCAAATTTTCCATTGAGTTAAACTTATTAGTTATAAGCTAGTTCCCTAATTGCTAGTTGAATTTAATGCATCGAAATTAGATGTCAAGGTTTCTTCTTAAGCTTAAGCGTTAGAAATACATTGCAGAGTTTTCCAATCTAGCCAATTATAAATTGTCATTTATATAGTTGAGCTAATAACAAAATCTTTTACCTCTATGTTTCCCACACATCGTTTAACACATTCTTTTAGGTGTAAATCCGTTACCTAAACAGCCAAATGACATATTAATATTCATAACCATAAACGGTTATTCAATAAAAACCTTTCGAATTAAAAATTGAATAGTAAAAGACCTTGATTTACTCAAGATTATGTATAATAAATCAAATGATGCTAATTTATATTAAAACAAGCTACACCTTTTCGTATGTTAGAGAGTAAGATTGTCTAACGCCTTTTTGTATATATTAGATTAAGATTGTTGACTTGATGGAGTGCGTTAACTCCCTGCGAAATGAAACAATGATTTAACAGTTTATCTTTCGATGTAACTTTATGTGATCCCTCAATTTCTAAAAAATAGAGTAATTTTCGTAGTGTTAAGAAATTTTAGATACAAAAGAATTTTACATCATAATAATAAAACAAGAGGAAATTTTATATTTACTAGACCATAATTGGAATTTTAAAACAAGGATATATAGATATATAAAAAGTTATAAAAGTATACACTTCTATAATAATAATAAATATAGTGAGAATCAATTTTTTAATACCAAACCATAAAATTGATAAGTTATATATCCTCATTCATAAGAGTGTAAGTTATTGATACCATTTTGGTTAAAAAGACTAAAATGTCCTCCAAAAAGGTATTGATGTTGATTTTCCTTTTTTACCTTTTAGTGATAGATTTAAGGGTATTAATGTCTTTTGGTATCAAAAACTTATACTATTATGAATGAGGATATATAACTTGTTACTTTTATGGTTTGGTATTATAAAAGATAGAACCCTATAGATATATGGATCTATTCATCTAGGATACCACTTTCATTGAGAAGGGAGAAAGAAAGGGAAGTGGAACTAAAAATAACTTTTAAAATAAGTAGAATTTATTTAATGCTTCTAGTGCAAGGTGATAATTTAAAATAAGAAAGTGCGAATCCTTTTTAGTTTTCAAAATTTTATGACAGTGTATTCTAGTTCACCAAGGTCCGCTTTAACTATATTGACAAATGACATCAATTAGTAATATTGGAGGAATGATATGCTATATATCTTCTATCTTATGTGAGTTCCTTATGTGAGCACCACTCACATTTAAGCCATATTAGCATAATTATATTTTGTTCTAGACATTTATGTAGATTCTAATACCCAAGAAATGGTAACATCATTCATTCAACATGATATCAAGATTAATGTTCGATTTGTTCATTTTATTCACTATTTGAACAAAAGCACGATTCATAGAGAAAATATGAAATCGGGCGTTGATTTTTGTGTAATTTGTAAAACTAATGATATTAATAACCATTTGTTAGATATTACACTACCAAAAATAACACTTTAGCCGACGACTAGCCGGAGAACGACCGACGGCCGGCGGAAGTCGTCGGCTAAAGTCAGCAAGTTTAGCCGACGGCTAACTTGTTGTCGGATAAAGTAGTTTAGCCGACGACTTTACTATTGGTGGTCGGCTAAAGTCAAGTTAGTCGTCGGCTAAAGTCAAGTTAGTCGTCGGCTAAAGTTTTGTAGTTTAGCTAACGACTAATATACTTTATCCGACGACATACCGTCGGCTAAACTTAACTTTATCCGACGGCAAGTATACTTTAGCCGACGACCTGCCGTCGGCTAAAGTCTTACATATTTTTTTGTGCAGAATATATCACCATCTAACACTTGAAGAGACCATTTACAATACATTCGGAAATTACAGAACAAGAAAACGAAAAACAGTAATTTTCTCTGATTTGATCATTCAAGAAATTATATTTGAAGGTATGTTTATTGAATTTTAATATCAGTTATAATTATATTACGCATATAATATATCTATTTGGATGATTATGAAAATGTTTTAGAATTATTAGTTCGTTTTCTCGAATATTTCTTGGTATATATATATATATATATATATATATATATATATATATATGGATTTGACATCTTGAATCCGAGCTATATATATATATATGATGATTTTAGTCGTAATTTTTGTATATTCTTGATAAATACGATGTGTAATATTGTTGTTATTTTTGTGAGATAGGATGGATAAAAGTTGGATTGGTCTGCAAAAATGGGATCCAAGGGTCATAGATGGAATGCGAGGGTTTATTCGATTTGTGAAGGAGCATGATAGTGATAGTATGATTCATTACTGTCCTTGCAATAAATATAAATGCCGCAGCGATATGTACCGTTTTACACTTGACGTCGTATGGGAGCACTAGAAAAAAAATGGATTTTGAGATAAATATACATGTTGGATTTACCACGGTGAAAGATCGAATTCAATTATTCCCCATGATCACGGACAATACAGTGGTAGCACATCCAATGACCCCACAAGAAGGTTGATTGACGACATGTTTGGTTATTACGACAGGGACGTATCGGATGAAGGTCAAGAATACCATATAGCTGATCAAGCAGTCATCTGAACGCCTACATTGATACCCGTTAACATAATTTCTCTTGATAGATACAACAAGCTAATCCAGCTCCAACAGACTCTTCTTTATCCTGGGTATCACATGACGGTTCTTGATAGTGTCATAGACACTATCAGAGTCAAGGTGGAGAACAAACCCTCGATTAAAGCTGTGGATGATTATTTGGAACTTACAGGGAAAATGCTCCCAGAAGGTCATCATCTTCCCAGTAATCACAGTAAAATGAGACGTCTCCTAAAAGGTCTTGGGCTATCGTACATCAAGATCCACGTATGCATATATGATTGTGCTTTATTTTGGGGAAAGCCTAATGAAGACCTAAAGAGATGTCCGGTATGTTACACAGAGAGGTATAAGTTCACTCCTTCTGGTAAAGAGAAAGCTATGAAGGTTCTTTGGTATTCCCCTCTGAAGGATAGATTGGATAGGCTTTTCATGCCTCCTCACACAACCAAGGCAATGAGATGGCACGCTGAGCCTCAGGTGACTGACGATGATATTATGATACACCCTTCTGATGGAGAGGCTTGGAAGCATATAGATAGGGAGTTTTCAGGATTTGCATCAGATGTCCGAAATGTAAGACTCGGACTTGCATCTGATGGATTAAACCCTTTTAGCAACATGAGCCTTTCGTATAGTATATGGCCGGTGGTATTGGTTTCTTACAACCTTCCACCATGGATGTGCATGAAGAAGGAGTATAATATGACTCTCTTAGTACCTGGCCCCGGGTACCAAGGAAAGTGTATTGATGTTTATTTGAGACCTTTGATAGAGGAGCTGAAGTTGTTGTGGGAGCAAGGTCATCCGACGTACGACAGTTACTCACATGAGATGTTCTACTTACGTGCTATGTGTATCGGTACCATCAGTGATTTTCGTGCGTACGGGATGCTGTCCGGATCTGTTATTAGTGGATACAGAGGATGTCCAGTGTGCTTGAATGCTGTCTGCGCAAGGTATCATTGTCGGAAGGTTATCAGAATGCGTCACCGTATATGGCTTGAGAGGACACATGTCTGGCGTACGGATGCTGCAGCATTTGATGGGACTGAAGAGGTTGGTGATCCACCATGGGAGTGGACTGGTGAGGAAATTTTGGTCGTGCTGAATGAGTATGATTTTGGGCAGTTGAGCAGCCATCCTGATATAGTAGCGGCAACTCCTGAAAGACCTGACAGGTATAAGTATTGGTACCACAAAAGTATTTTCTGGGATCTACCTTATTGGAGTAAGTTTTCGATTAGGAACTACCTAAATGTTTTCGATTAGGAACTACGCCGAATGTACACTCCCTGAAAACCCGGTTTAAAATATGGACCAATAAAAGTCCGACCTAGGTTCTTAGATAAGGGGATGCCAACCTCAAGGTCCTTTAGAAGGTTGCCGACCTCGGAGGCCCCGCTTAGCTGTGACATCTGTTAGAAGGTCGCCGACCTCGGGGCTTACCTGTGACATCTGTTAGAAGTGCGCCGACCTCGGAGGCCCCGCTGACCTATTATATGTGATAAATGGTTGCCGACCTCAAAGGTCTCTTGACCTACGGATTTGAATAGGAATGACCCGACCTAAGTAATCTTTTATAAATATGAGCCGACCTAAAACCAGCGAGCTCAAGAAGGTCGAACTCTTGGGAAAGAAGATTCTGACTCACCTGACAGAATCCCTGAGATCCAGGGATTGAGAGCCCATACCTTACAATCCCGGAAATCCGGGGATGGAAAATCGCAGCCTGAATCCCTGGATATCCGGGATTTTCTCTGAAAATCCGGGATAATCTCAAACAATAAAGGCACCCCCCTCCTATAAAAGGGAGAGAGGGGGTTTCTCAAAAGGGGATACACACTGAGAATATAGCATATTTTAGAGAGAGAAAGAAAAGAGAATACTTCATACATTTTGGGTTTTCTTAGCTAAACTTCTAAGATTAACCCGGTTCTTGGTGACCGATCAGCTCGGTTACATCAAGTGGCGCCGTCTGTGGGAAGTGTGACATCGAGTCACTTTGAGTTGAGACATGAGGTTAGTGATGGCAGAAGAAATGAACCAGAAGAGAATAGGGGAGTTAATACCCAGAAATTTAGAAGAGGAACTAGCAGTTGCGGGTGGAGAAGCGACTCTGGAAAAAACACCCGTCACCCCTGTAGACGAAGTCGCACCAAGCACAATTACACTGACGAAGGAAGCCTTAGCCGACATAATCGCCAGTGCGATCCAGAAGAGTCGGGAGGTCGAAAAACAAAGGGTACCACAAAAAGTAATACCCATCCTTTCGGATGGGCCGGAGGAAATTGATCAGCAGGAAGAGCATGGGGAGAGTTATGCAAGAATATGGGAGCGATCCAGACAGGAAAAAATGCAGGATCCCTTGATATCCAACATGCAGGACGAGCTGGAAGAGTTGCGACAGAGGGTTGCGGGGAAGGACATGGAGAGTCATCCAGGCCATCCCTTCTCAGAAGGCATACTGCAGGCCGAGCTCCCATATGGGTTTAGGGCTGTCACCTTCACCTACGATGGACTCTCAGATCCTACCCGACATTTATACCGATTCGAGAACATGGCGGTACTACATCGATATTCGGATGCCGTGAGTTGCAGAGCATTCTTGGCTACACTGACAGAGTCAGCTCAGGATTGGTTCCACCAGATACCCCCTGGGTCAATCACCAGCTTCAAAACTTTCAGCTCCGCGTTCTTGACTCACTTTGCCAGCGCCAGGGCGCACCAAAAGACCTTCATGTCCTTGTTCAGTATCAAGCAATACTCTGGAGAAGCGCTGAGAGCTTATGTGACCCGATTCACAAAGGTATGTCTGGAGGTACCCTCGTCGTCAGAAGAAGTGAAAACCAGTGCCTTGACACAGGGACTGAGGCCGGGGTTGCTACGCACCTCATTAGCTAAAAAACCAGCCAGAACATATGATGAGGTCTTAGCCCGATGCTCGAAATACATTAATGTTGAGGAAACCGAGAAGTATATGGAGGAATTGCAAGAAAAGCCCGAAGATGGGGAAAGGGGGTCCAGCAGATTGATACGACGGGAGGAGTACACCTTTCAAGGAAATTTACCTCGGGAAGAAATGCCGCGGGGAAAAACAGATCGAAAGAAGAATGATACCATTCTAAGGCGACCAAGATTTGACCAATACAGCCCACTAACAATGAGGAGAGATCAGGTTTTGGAAGCAGTTGAAGGTAAGATGAACTGGTCACACAACAGGTAGAAGGAAAATTTGAGATAAATGAAGATCGGATGAAGAAGTATGTGGAGGAAGTGAAAGAGGCTGCCAAAAAACTAGGGGAATGGAAGTTAATCCATATACCTAGGGCGGAAAATGCAAAAGCTGATTACCTAGCAAAAATGGGAATCTCCTTAGTGGATTGCCGCTCACGAACAGTAACGATTCTGGGAGCAGCCCGGCGTAGCATCATGAAACAGGTGATGGAGGTGAACGAGATGGCAGATTGGCGAACTCCTTTGTTGGCATACCTAAGAAGGGCAGAACTACCCAAGGAGAGGCAAGAAAGAATGAAAATTGTGCGAAGAGCAGCGAGGTTCTGTTGCATTAATGATGAGCTATACAAGAGGTCCTACCTCGGTCCATACCTACGATGCGTTTCGGAAGAAGAAGGGCGGAGTATATTGGAAGAAATCCATGAAGGGTGCTGCGGAGACCATACCAAAGGAAGAGCGCTGATTAGCAAAACGCTAAGGGCTGGTTTTTTCTGGCCGACCATGAGCAAGAGAGCAGTGGAAATGGTTAGGCGATGCCAAAAATGTCAAGGGCACGCACCCTTAATTCACATCCCAGTCGAGGATATGATCACCATGGGAGCACCCTGTCCATTCGCTAAATGGGGAATTGATATCATGGGGCAGTTTACACCTGGCTCGGGAGGAAGAAAGTTCTTAGTAGTAGCCATAGACTACTTCAGCAAGTGGGTAGAGGCCGAGCCCATGGCCACCATAACCGAGCAAAGAATCATAAGTTTTCTGTTTAACAACATTTGCTGCAGGTACGAAGCGCCCCGGATACTCATCTCAGATAATGGAACCCAATTCAATGGGAAGAGAACCCAGTCCTGGTGCGAGGGTATGCATATCAGGCAAAGGTTCGCTGCGGTTGCTCACCCGCAAGCTAATGGTCAAGTGGAGGTAACTAACAGAACAATCTTGCAGGGGATAAAAACCCGCTTAGACAAAGTTGGAGGAGGATGGGTGGATGAACTTAGCTCGGTACTATGGTCGTACATGACCACACCTAGATCGTCAACAGGAGAAACACCCTTCAGCATGGTATACGGGTCCGAAGCCGTCATACCCGCAGAAGTCGGAGAAATGTCCCATCGGGTTCGATGGTTCAACGAGGTGGAGAACAAGGAAATAATGAAGGAGGCGTTAGATACCATAGAAGAAAGAAGGGAAGCGGCGGCAGCACGAACTGAAAGATACAAAAGCCTGACAAAAGCAGCTCATGACAAAAGAGTCAGGAAGAGACAATTCCAGGTCGGTGATTTGGTGCTTAGGCGAGCTGATGCCCTCAGAAAAACAGGAAAGCTGGAGCCGAACTGGGAAGGCCCTTACAAGGTAATCCGAATTTATGCGGGGGGAGCTTATGAGCTCGAGGATATGGAAGGGCACCTCATCAAAAGACCTTGGAACATATGTCACTTAAAAAAGTATTTTGTGTGAAGAGGTGTGGAAAAAAGCTTGTGTTGTTTTAATAAAAGTCTATTACAAAAAAATCTCTCTGAATGTGTTGATCAAGTAAAACTAGAAATGACATCTGATCAGGCGAAACGCCTTCAGATCCGAGTAAGGGTGAACCGCCCTCTGACATCTGATCAGGCGAAACGCCTTCAGATCCGAGTAAGGGTGAACCGCCCTCTGACATCTGATCAGGCGAAACGCCTTCAGATCCGAGTAAGGGTGAACCGCCCTCTGACATCTAATCAGGCGAAACGCCTTCAGATCCGCGTAAAGGTGAACCGCCCTATGAAGCTATGACTAAGGGAAATACCCAACCTATACTAAAGATCGGTGAAAAAGTTAAGTCAAAGTGGTCGGGTTACATTTAAGATATTTCGAAATTTAATAGTCGGGACTATACTAAGAAAAAGGCCGGGCCATGTTGGAAAGTAATCATATCAAATCAAACAGGCACAGATACATCAAGGTTACAATCAACACCGAACTATATTAACTTGTCATACAAAGCACATCACTATCATACAAACCACAAGTATATTCAACTCAAAAACTTGTCATTCAAAATAGCTGTGCCAGTACAATAAAAAAAAAAAAGGGGAAGAAGAAGCAGAAGAAAATATATATACATGTCTACACTAAACTACAGGCTCGGAAGACGGAGGAGGCAACGGAGGAGAAGCATCACAGTCGGTCCCGATCACCTCGGGATTAGGATTGCTGGCCTTAACAGGTGAGCTAGGAGGAGTAGAAGGCAGCTCCAAATCCAGGCCAGATTTCTTTATGGACTCCTCAAGGGCGTCCTTCCACCAGGCCGCCTCCGGAGATTCTTCCACGTCCCCGGACCAACCCGAAGGAACGGGAGCCCCGTCCAATGCAGCATCCCGGTCCAGCTCGCCCGTAAAACCCAAAGAAGCTAGTTGCTCACGAGCACGAGTTAGAGCAAAATCAAAATATTGTGTCGCGGCAGGGGCCAGCTTAACCAGAAAAGCGGTAGAATTTTGATACCGGGCCAGGAGGGCGGAACGGTAGGCCCCCAGAAAAGAGTGACCAACGTCACTGGTCAGAAATCGACGTCGGCCATCCGTCACCCCGTGCTCATAAGACGATCCCTCGGATCTAGCCTCGGCTAGTTGAGCTTCCAGCTGGGTAACCTTTTCTGATTCCGCTCTAGCTTGAGCTTCGAGTTGGGTGACCTTCTCCAACTCAGCCTTAGCCCGGGCCTCAAGTTGAGCTATCCTCTCGGATTCGGACCTAGTCTCCGACAACTGAGCCTCGAGCTGGCCCACCTTCTCTGTTTCAGCTGTAGACAGGGCCTTCCAAAATTTCAGCTCTTGGTTCAGCTGAACATTGGCCATCTGAGCCCGTTCCAAAACCGCCTCCCGCTCAGAACTTTTCTTAAGGGCAGCATCTAAGCGATACTCCCTCTCCTGAAGCTGATCCGAGAGATCGGAATTAGCCGACAGGGCAGCCTCCAGGTCGGCTGACATCTGGGTGAGCTGGGAGGAATACGTAGCGCCGATCTTATGGTCCTCTGCGAAGGTCACAAAGGTGGCGAAGAACTGCAAAAGAAAGCAAGTTACATCAGGTCGGCAGAGGGGTAATAATAAAGGTGAAAATAATCAAAAAGGGGGGAAGGCGAAAAGGGTTGATACCTTCCCAAAATACATCATCATGGCATCAAAGCGAGGGTCCTCCACGGCATCTCGTAATCCCAGCTTATCCTTAGTCGGGACCATGGAGCTGAAATAGGGAAGAAATCTCTCAAACTCCTTGCAACGGAGAAGAGTCTCCATAGCCGGACCTGGGGGACCCGCGGTCTTCGGCCGTTTGAAAGCAGGGGAGCTAGGAGAAGGGGCCCTCTGAGTGACCTGAAGCTGCCGAGACGAGCTCGCAGGGCTTCGTCCGGTGGTCAAGGTAGGAGCCAGGTCGGAGGGGAGAGTTACCCCAGACTTGGGGCGAGAAGGGAGCTTCCGTTTAATTTTAGATGAGCCCTCTGCCCTCTCCTTGGGGGGATTCGTCGACTTAGGGACCTTCTCTTTCGTTGGTTCGACCGGCTTGGAAGCATCCGACTGGCAGGTCCGCATGAACCGATCTAAAAAAAACAATACAAACGGTCAGGGAAATAGCTAAAAAATAAAATAACAAAGATCTGGAAAAAATAGATAAAGCCTACCGATGTCAGGGATAGCCGGGTAAGGATTCGAGCTCAGCCCACAATGGAACAAAAGATCATGGAATTGCGTCAGCTGGAAAGCATTATAGGGAATGGCATTCCATTCCCGAACTTTCTCGACCCACGCAGCCCGGATGGAATTGCGCCTAGGAATAGGATCCTGGCTCGGAGTAGCCTGCGTCCATTCCGTAGGAAAGCCCCAAGAATCAGCTGTAGGGAGCCGTAGGAAAAAGAAGCGGGACCTCCAGTCCTTCACATTGGAAGGGAGGTGGGTGAAGAAATGGGCGTTGTTTCGGGAAGTCAAGTAAAATGAGCCTTTAAAACTCTTTAGCCCAAAACAAAAATAGAAAAAGCCCAGGTCGGGTTCCTCATGTCTGTAATGACACAGCACGAGAAAACCGACCATGTAACGAAAAGAGTTAGGAGAAAACTGGTTGAGGGGAAGATTGTATTTAACGGAGAGAGAGACAAGGAAGGGATGGGGTGAAAAGCGAAGACCACTGCTCACCTGATCCACGAACCAGGTAATATGCCCTGGGGGAGGATGATTAGGGGTGTCACTAGCCTGAGGCGTGACAAATTCCCACCCCTGGGGAAGTCTAAGAAATCTTATAAAACTAGCCAGCGTGGCTGGGCTAGTCCTCGATAGAGGATGAGGAGGGAGAACTCGAGTCGCTCCTACAACCGTGTGATATGGATCGGCTAAGAGGCCGGTCACAGTTACTTCGTCCATAGGAGGAGGGGAAGGAGGATCTACAATGATTAGGGGGATGCCAGAAGGAGGGATGTCACCTAGCTCGGACCAGTCTACATCACCTAAGGGCTCATCCCTAAGACGGAGGGAGGAACCAGTAGCTCGCCCCGACCTACCCCCTGAATCCCCATCAGAAGAGGAAAGACCTTCTAAAAAAGAGTTCACGGCCGATTCGCCGGAAATATTTTGAGAATCCGAGGCAGACGACATAATAAAAGGAAGAAAAGGGAGGAAGAAGAAAAGGAAAATATCTGTAAAACAAATCAAAAACTAAAGAGGTGTTTAAATGAACATACCCATGGGATTGGGTGGAAGATCGCCGGAGAAAGGTAGAGGAAGTACCACCAAAAGCAAGAAATCAAGGTCGCAGGTGTCGCCGGAGTTACCCTCGCACTACTATGTCGCAAGAAGAAAAATTGGAAATGGCAGAAGGGGGTAAAGGATCCATACTTATAGAGGAGGGGGGCGAAGATCGAAGGAGAGAACGGGCGATCTGGAGCGTCCGATGCCTCATACAAAAGAATGGCTGGGATTTGGCACCGCCTTATCCGACCTATAGCAGGTCGACACCTGGCTTTGACCATCGATGCGACGTTTGGAAAGCGTGGAAAGGAAAAGACAGGTTATTATAGTGCACGAAGTCCGAAGAGCCTCGTTATCTGGGAACGGGAGTCCCAAGGATTATTGCGTCAAGGTCGTCCGATTATAAACAAATCTTACTCTACTCGGTCTTAAAGCTCGACTAGAGTAGGGGGGACTGGTTGATAGGATGCCGAATGTACGCTCCCTGAAAACCCGGTTTAAAACATGGACCAATAAAAGTCCGACCTAGGTTCTTAGATAAGGGGATTCCAACCTCAAGGTCCTTTAGAAGGTCGCCGACCTCGGAGGTCCCGCTTAGCTATGACATCTGTTAGAAGGTCGCCGACCTCGGAGGCCCCGCTTAGCTGTGACATCTGTTAGAAGGTCGCCGACCTCGGAGGCCCCGCTGACCTATGATATCTGATAAAAGGTTGCCGACCTCAAAGGTCTCTTGACCTACGGATTTGAATAGGAATGACCCGACCTAAGTAATCTTTTATAAATATAAGCCGACCTAAAACCACCGAGCTCAAGAAGATCGAACTCTTGGGAAAGAATATTCTGACTCACCTGACAGAATCCATGAGATCCAGGGATTGAGAGCCCATACCTTGCAATCCCAGAAATCCAGGGATGGAAAATCGCAGCCTGAATCCCTGGATATCCGGGATTTTCTCTAGAAATCCGGGATAATCTCAGACAATAAAGGCACCCCCCTCCTATAAAAGTGAGAGAGGGGGTTTCTCAAAAGGGGACACACACTGAGAATATAGCATATTTTAGAGAGAGAAATAAAAGAGAATACTTCATACATTTTGGGTTTTCTTAGCTAAACTTCTAAGATTAACCCGGTTCTTGGTGACCGATCAGCTCGGTTACATCAGTTGTCGGTACAGTGTTATGTTGGGAAGGGAAGACTAAAGATGGCCCTAAGGCACGCATTGGTTTAAAAGAAATGAACATTAGAAAACATTTATGGTTGAAGGAAGGGAAGGGGAAACACAAAATGCCGAAAGCTGCTTAGACCGTTACCCCTGAGCAAAAGGCTGATATTTTTTCGTTGATGAAAGTTGCAAGGTATCCCACAGGATATGCTGGAAATATAGGGAGGTGTGTTAACTTCAAGAAGAACAAGTTAACTGGACTGAAGAGCCATGATTGTCATATCCTCTTACAACGTTTGTTTCCTGTGTTTATTCGACCATACTTGTCCAAACGGGTGGTCGATCCATGTGTATCATTATCCAGGTTCTTTCAAAAGTTATGCACTAGGGAAGTAAGGAAGTCAGATCTCCATCTCATGCAAAAGGAGATCATTTATATCTTATGCAAATTTGAGAGGATATTCCCACTGAACTTTTTTGATCTCATGCCTCACCTCATGATCCATCTCCCTCGCCAACTTTTACTAATAGGCCCGGTCCACTAGACGTGGATGTTTCTAATAGAAAGGCAATTTGGTGAGTACAAGGACTCTTTGACTAATAAGTCTGCACCAGAAGGATGTATAGCTGAAGCATATCTTGCATGGGAGTGTGTAAAATATACCAAGTTCTATTTAGGTGCGGTAGATCCCACACCCGAGCCTATGTCAACAATTCCAGTGCAATTTAATCTCTCCATCATCACCAGCGAAGTTGAAGTTCAAGGAAGATTACCTGACAGTCATTTACAACCTTACGAGCTACGAATTGCACATTAGTGGATATTACTTAACTGTCCAGAAGTTCAATATTGGAAAGACATTCACCTTTCATCTGATGCTGTGAATGGAGACATTAGATTCTACAATGGAATATTTGCTGATTATTTCGGACAATGGGTAAGTGTTTAATTACTGTTTACTTATTTTGCTTACGTAATTTACTTAATCACGACATTCACCTTAATTAATATCCAGATGACACACATACAAAGTGATGGCCACCCGATGTGGTCACGTGAGTTGATACTTCTTTCGATGAAGCCTGTTACATCTAGAGTTTATTCAATGGCGAAGGTAAATGGTGTGACATTTGTATGTATCGACAGAGATCAAAGAAGGAGGTGTCAAAATTCTTGGGTTATAATTGACGGTGGATATTACGGTGTTCTTCTCGAAGTAGTGGAACTAATTTATGGAGAAGGCTTGACAGTTTACTTGTTCAAGTGTAGGTGGTTTGATACAAATCCTCAAATCGAAAGGGAGGATAATTATGGACTATTATCTGTTGATACTTCTACAAGTTGGTATGAAGGTGATCCTTTTGTTTTTGCAACATCTGCTAAACCAGTTTACTACCTCGATGACTTGGTAAAAAAAGGAGCATGGAAGATCGTAAATCATGTGGCTACGAGAAATATATATAGTGCGGCTACACTTGGACAAGCAGTCGATAAGGATGATAATGAGGCATATCAAGAGCCGGATACAACTAATATTCCACCATCCTCCACAATACTACTGAATAATGTTGTAGAAGGTCGAGTGGTTCGGCTACATGGTGAAGATCGTGGGTTCATAGAAGTAGGTACAAATGAATTACGTGCAGACTCTGATGAAGATGATGATGACGAGTTCAGACATATGCTGCCACTTATCTACTCCGACACAGAGACAGACTCAAGTAGTGATTTTGACTACGAACCTTAGAAGGACATATCATCATTTGTAAAAGTTCCTTAAATATTTATTGTTGTGTGCCGCTCGAACGAATCGAAAAAGTGATATTATTACCTGTTTTTTTTATTTTGTTATATATTCATTGTTCCATTTATAATAAAACAAGTATAAATATACAAACTATTAATATTATATAAAAAACAAGTATAAATTTATAAAATATTATTTTATAAAAACTGTATAAATTAATATACAGAAATATAATCATGTCTATATATTTATAAGATATATTTATAACTAAATTCAAATATAAAATATTATTATATAAAAACATGTCTAAATATATAAAATATTATTATATAAAAACTATATAAATATATCGTCATATTATATATATATATATATTTATAATTAAATTCAAATATGTAAAATATTATGTTATATGAAAGACATATATAAATATAAAACTGGGTTAAAATGTTTGAATGACAAACATGACCCAGTGGCAGCATGCCATATTACTTACATAAATGGCCCGGGTTTGAAACCCGGCAACCACTGGGTCATGTTTTTTTTTGGAATTAAGAATAGCCGACGGCGTTAGTCGTCGGCTAAAGTACATGGCCTTTAGCCGACGACTGTCGTCGGCTAAAGTATTAATTTTTTACTTAAATTTAAATATAATCCGGCCATGTCAATCGACACGGTCGAGTCATTGTGGTCTACATTCAAAAAAGTTTCTGGACGGATAACTCGACCGTGTCGATCGACACGGTCGAGTCAGGCTGGTGTTTTGGCCGATGGTGCTGTCGGCTAAAGGCCTTAAATTTTAGCCGAGGATGACCGTTGCCGTCGGCTAAAGTATTGTTTTTTTAATTTTTATTAAATATATTCACAATTAAATTTAAATATAATCCGACCATGTCGATCGACACGGTCGAGTCGGGCTGGTGTTTTGGCCGATGGTGGTGTCGGCTAAAGTCCTTAATGTTTAGCCGACGACGTCCTCTGTCGTCGGCTAAAGTTCCCTTATAAAAAAAATGCGACTTTCTCCCCATTTTCCCTTTCTTTCCCAGAACCTCCTCCGCCCGAAAACTCCGAATCCGTTCCTCCTCCACAAACTCTGAAGCTGACCGCCGCACCCAGCACCGAAAACTCCGAAGCCGACCGCCGCACCCATCACCGAAGCCGTTCCTCCTCCACCACCGGCCCCCGACCACCGCACCCAGCACCGAATCCGACCACCGCCGAAGCCATTCCTCCTCCACCGCTCCTCCATAAGCCAACCGCCACTCCTCCTCCATCGGCCCCGAAGGGTAAGAATATCCAATGAACAAACTATTTGCTGCTGCTTTGAAAATTTGGAAAAAAAATTATAAGTAGGTTTTGATGTTGAATGACAATTTTGAATTCTGATTTTGACTAAAAATGTGAGATAATTGGTATCATGAAGAATTTTATGTCTTGTTTGTATACATCTTGGATAAGGAATATTGCTCCCTGGAAGGGGGAGAGAATACAATATCTCACTGCCTAGAACTAAGGAAGTAAAATGCAGTTATGAAACACCAGTAATGTAATACCCGAGATTTTTGTTATGTAATTGGAACTTGCGATATTGTAATGATTGTACTTTTATCTGAGTACTATTCTCCGTATTTCATAATCCGATGTTGTCGAGCGTTTATTTTCGTGGTTGTGATTTAAAGATTGTAAATCTGCGCATATAGCGCACGCTACCGGATATGTTTAGCGTGCGCTAACGTGGATTCATAGCGCACGCTACTGAGGGTCATTAGCGCACGCTATGCGTGGTCAATTTGATTGGGACGTGCGGTAGGTGAGATCTGGCCGGGGGACCCCTGTCGGATCGTGTCGGGATGTACCTGGACGGCTTTCGGGGAAAAGCCGAGTCAACGCCTTAGCGCACGCTACAGGTATATGCGTAGCGCACGCTAAGTGCCGAGTACAGTTTAGTCAGTGAGCCGTTAGCGCACGCTACGAAAGGTGGTCTAGCGCGCGCTAATAGCCATTTATTATAAATAGACAAAGATCCTATTCGTGATTTGATTCTCTACTCCCATTACCCGAATTCCTACACTTAGAACATAACTTCCTTCATCCTAAACACTTCATATCAACACCCTAGCTCGTGATTGACGATCATACATCATTGGAGATTGGTGTTCAAGCCTTCGGTGTTGGATTGCTTCGACTTCCTCCGTGTTCTTCACTACTTTGAGGTAGGTGATTCTTCACCGATGTTAGTAATGTTTTTAAGGACGTCTGATCATGTTTTGATAGCCAGTTATTTCGTTTATGATCGGTCATCACATGTTAGAATGATACTTTTGACGTATCGGCACTATTTATCGTATGAACCTTTGTACCATCTCAGTTTATGGACTCCTAAGCGTTTTCAAATAGATTTATGATCAGTAATCGGAGATTACCTAGTTCGTATGTTTTACGTAAGGAATCTTATGTTTTGAGACTTGGAATAAATCGGAACTTAGAATATTTCTTGAAGATCTTAGAAAAGATATGTTGTTGAGATGATTATCCGTATAAGTTGTACCTCATGATCATGGAACTTCCTCAAACCTTTTTAGCATGACATGCTTGAGGATGACATGTTGTATCAACATAGAATTCGTGAATTCACCACCCTTCAACCCAGTTTTTCCGGTAGCAGTATTCTGCCATGCAAGGTTAGCGCACGCTAACATATGTGAGTTAACTTGCGCTATCGAGGTTCAGTTAACGCACAATACGTACGTAGCGTACGTTATGTATCAGCCGATTCGAACTGTCAATTCGTAGCTAGCGCACGCTAGTATTACACGATAGCGTACGCTAACAGGTCGGCTTAGCGCACGTTACGTAGAGTACGTAGCGTACGCTAAGCAGTCCAGGCAGATTGTTTGTTTTGAACTTTTCGGCCGTAGACCGAATTGTTAGGCCATCGTTCGACTTGAGATGATTTGTATATCGTTCCTTTTGTTAAGGTTCGAGCTTGTTACGTTGATCGAAGGAGGCGGCCTTCGAGTGTGTCGAGATCATTGAAGTGTTTCGTCCTTGCCATTTTCGAGGCAAGTATCATATGTCGATTTCGATTTATCATGCTTGTGGTTTCGTTCATATTGTTGAATATGAAATGTATTTCTGAAAATTCTCGTGATATTCATTGTTATTTGTTCGTATTGATGAACATATTGAAATGCATATGTGTATGCATAGTTGATTGATTTATGGTATAAATGATCCGAGGGGGTCATGAGGATCTATGCTGAGGGCGCTGGATCGAATGTCCACCATGCGTTGGTCCGACGGGATCATCATGGGGATCTATGCAGAGGGCGCTGGATCGTTGGACGGGTTTTCCACCATGCGTTGGTCCGACGGGATCATCATGGGGATCTATGCTGAGGGCGCTGGATCGCTGGATTACCTTGTATTGTGTTGATGGAATCGTGAGGATTCGCATCGTTGGATTCCGATGGCGGAAGTCCATTTTGCATGCTTTATGATGCATTGATGATTTATTGTATGATGATACTTGTACTAGCATTGTTTTGCTAACCCCTTCGGGGGTGGACATTGTTTTGATGTTCAGGTAGCCGAGGAGCGGGAAGGCAACCACAGTACCGACAGGACGATGATATGGCTCAGTGATGTGATCGATGTTATTGTTATTGTGATTGGTCTTCTTGGTTCGTTTAGTACTCGAGTACGTCTGTTTTAATAAAGTCAATTCGATATGGTTGTATAAGTTAACTCTTTTGATCGGTTGAATCAAATCTGTATTTGAACTTCAGTTGTTCGATTGTATTGTTTTACACTTCTTCTAAAATTAGCCTTGTAAATCCTTATCTAAAGGGTTTACGGCGCTGTAACTATCCCGAATATCTCGGGGTGTTACAGAATATGGTATCGGAGCCAAGATTTATGGATATCTTGGCGATGGTCGATTGGAGTGCATTTACGTTATTGATTGTTGGTCGTTCGTAACATCACTGCTGAGCCAGCATCGTCGTATGGACTCTGGTTGTAAGTTTCCTAATCTCGAATACTACTGTTTTATTTAATTCATGTCTTGTAAACATTGATGGATGTACTTTGAGAAAGTTTGTCCTGGATATTGAGTATTTATGTTTACAGTATGTTGAGAGGAGGTCGTGGACGCGACGCTGGCCGTCGTGGACGCGGACGTGGAAATGCGAGGCAAGAAGAGTCGGTATCGACCCAGAGATAACCGCTAGTCGAACGGATTCCCATTCCGGGGACGGCGAGGATCGGCAAATAATAATGCAGATCCTAACGTGCCGGAGTGCTTCACAGTGGTTGCCAGATAAACCAGTTTGCTCAAGTTGTGGATCGCATGCAGACGGCGATGGGACAGCAGCATAACGTGGAAAATCGAGGAGATAGATGGCTTACCGAAGTGATTAAATTGCACCCTCCGAAATTTGACGGCTCTTCCGAGACGCTTTCTTGGGATCACTGGCTGAAAGAATTAGAGAAGATTTTTGCAGGGATTAACTGTCCCAACGATAGGAAGGTTCCGGTCGCCCAGTATCTTTTGACCGGGGAGGCTTTCGACTGGTGGGAGGCCATTCGACCGGAGGAGCACAATGTTGACTGGACGGAATTCAAATTGATGATGGAGGCGCAGTATTGTCCTCGCCCAGTTAGAGAAGCCCGAGTTCGGGAGTTTTTCTCACCACAAAATTCGGAAGTATCTGTGACGGACGTGATTAAGACTTTTAATCACCAACTGACTTATGTGCGCCACTTGGTCAGGACCAAGGCGGAGAAGATTTTTCATTTTGACATGCGAATGAAGCCGGAAATTCAGCAGTATATGTCCGGATTTGAATGTACCACCTTGCGACAGTATCAAGACAAGGCGTTGGCCTATGATATGAAGGAGGCAGCAGTAGAGAAATCGACGGAAGCAAATAAACAGAAGGTGTCTGGCAACTTCACGGAGGATAAGAGTAGCGGGCCTCGCAGGGGTCAGTCCTCTTTTCATTCATCCAGGAGACCTCCGCATCCTTCTCGAGGTGGAAAGAAGTTCCGGGCAGCACCAACTGTTTCAGACGCAGGAAAGAAGTGTTACAACTGTGGCAAAGCGGGACATGTTCGACGTGATTGTTTCGCGCCCGCTGTGACCTGTTTCGAGTGTGGACAGGAAGGACATCGCGCAACATTTTGTGGGAATGCGACCCGATCTTTTGGTACTCGCACTCCAGCTCGATTCGAAGGAGACGAGTGAACCAGACGCAGAGTGGATTTGTGAGCGGCCCGGGAAGAGAGACATCGATCTTGGGTCCGTTCCTCCGCGCCTGTACGAAATGAGGAAATCTGATGATCAGAACACAGCTGTTGCATCAGGTACGATTCAGATCCTTTTGCAACCAGTTAGTGTCTTGTTCGATTCGGGAGCTACGCATTCTTTTATATCTTTGAACTGTGTTAATCGTTTGAAAGTCTCGTGCTTGTATAATTGTGAACCTTATGTTGTGGGATTACCGAGCGGAGAGAAAATTGTGGGAACCCTAGAAGCTAGGGATTTCCCAGTATCTATAGAAGGAAGAGAGTGGCCATCGAATCTCATTGTAGTTGACATCTACGGTGACGATTTAATTCTCGGAGATGATTGGCTCAACCGCTATGGAGCTGTTCTGAATTACCGAGAGAGAGTCATTTCCATCATTGCTGATGACGGATCTGAACACTTATTCCGAGGATGGAGACCAGGAAGCTCGGGAAAATTGATCAAAGCAATGAAAGCCGTGAAATTACTGAAGCAGGGATGTCACGGACTTTGGTGCTATGCCATGAGGAAAGAGGAAGGAGTAGAGCTCTCGTCCATTTCAGTTTTGAATGAGTTCTCAGATGTATTTCCTGACGAACTACCTGGGTTACCTCCGCAGAGGGGAGTGGAATTCACTATCGAACTAGAGCCTGGAGCAGCTCCTATTTCTAGAGCACCATACCGCATGGCGCCAACCGAGATGTATGAACTCAAGAAGCAACTGGAGGAATTGTTACAGAAGGGCTATATCCAACCTAGTGTTTCTCCTTGGGGAGCGCCCGTTCTCTTTGTCCGGAAGAAAGACGGATCCCTCCGACTGTGTATTGATTACAGGGAGCTCAACAAGATGACGATCAAGAATAAGTATCCTATACCTCGGATCGATGACTTGTTTGATCAACTGCAAGGGGCAAGGGTATTCTCGAAGATTGACTTGCGATCAGGATACCACCAGTTGAGAATTAAGGAATCGGATATACCGAAATCTGCTTTCATATCCCGGTACGGGCATTATGAATTCGTAGTGATGCCGTTTGGACTTACCAATGCTCCTGCAGTATTCATGCAATTGATGAATCGGGTATTCTTGGAATACTTGGATAAATTTGTGGTCGTCTTCATTGACGACATCCTGATATATTCGAGGGACGCAGAGGAACATACTGAACATTTACGTGTGGTTTTGAGCACCTTGAGGAAGGAACAGCTGTATGCAAAATTTTCAAAATGCGAGTTCTGGCTTAAGGAAGTAACCTTCCTTGGGCATGTGATATCAGCCGACAGAGTTCAGGTGGACCCGAAGAAAGTCGAAGCAATCTTGGATTGGTAAGCTCCTAAAAACGTGAAAGAAGTCCGAAGCTTCTTAGGACTTGCTGGATATTATCGCCGCTTTGTAGAGGGATTTTCCAAAATTGCTCGTCCGTTCACCCATTTATTCTGAGAAAACTCAAAAGTTCATGTGGAATGAGAAGTGCCAGTGGTTTTGACGAACTTAAGAGGAGGCGACGCAGCGACACCTATATTAGCGCCGAGAGGAAGCGGATTCATGGTATACAGCGACGCTTCAAATCAGGGTTTGGGTTGTGTGTTGATGCAGAAGGATAAAGTGATTGCTTATGCTTCTCGGCAATTGAAACCGTATGAGGTTAACTACCCGACTCATGATCTGGAGTTAGCAGCTGTAGTCTTTGCACTGAAAATTTGGTGACATTATTTGTACGGCACTCATTGTCAGATCTTTACAGATCATAAGAGCCTCAAGTACATTTTCAGTCAGAAAGAATTAAACATGAGGCAGAGAAGGTGGCTGGAATTGATCAAGGATTACGAGTTGGAGATTCTCTATCATCCGGGGAAAGCAAACGTAGTAGCCGATGCCTTGAGCCGAAAACCTGTTTCTCTTCGAGTGTTGGAAGCACTTACGTCCCAAACCAGTATTCAACGAGAACTGATCCGCGAGGGGATTGAGGTATGGGCACCAGGAATCCAAGGGCAACTTTATGTGATGGAACTGACTTCATCATTTGTCGAGGAGATCAAGTCTAAACAATTGAACGATTCTCTGATTCTTCGATTATCTGACCAAGTAAAGAAAGGAAAAGCCCCAGGATTCGTGATACAAGACGATGGGGTTCTGAGATTTCAGAGTCGATTTTATGTTCCCGAGGATGATGATCTGAGACAGACTATTCTGAAGGAAGCTCATAGCGCACCCTATTCTATTCACCCAGGCAGTAGTAAGATGTATAAAGATTTAAAGCAAAACTTCTGGTGGGGGAATATGAAGAAGGACGTAGCGGAGTACGTTTCGAAGTGTTTGACTTGTCAGCAGGTTACGATTGAACATCAACGACCTGCCGGAATGTTAAAACCGCTTCCGATCCCTGAGTGGAAGTGGGAGGATATCTCGATGGACTTCATTACTAGTATGCCAAGGACTAGAACGGGAATGAACATGATTTGGGTTGTAGTTGATCGACTAACCAAGTCGGCTCATTTCCTGGGAATTAAAGATACATGGGGACCCGAGAGATTGGCACGAATATTTATTTCGGAGATGGTCAGATTGCACGGGATGCCGAAGACCATTATTTCGGATCGAGATGGTCGTTTCGTGTCACACTTCTGGAAAGCAGTTCACAGGGCTTTGGGGACTGAGCTCAACTTTAGCACAGCTTATCATCCCCAAATGGATGGTCAGTCTGAAAGAACTATACAGACAGTAGAGGACATGCTTAGAGCTTGTGCATTAGATTGGTCGACTGATTGGGAAGTTCACTTGCCCTTGATCGAGTTCACCTATAATAACAGTTGGCATGCTTCTATTAAGATGGCCCCATTTGAAGCTTTATACGGGAGAAGATGCCGATAACCCCTGTGTTGGGATGATTCTTCAGATTTGATCGGGACGGAACCGGAATTGATTATTCAGACTCAAGAGAAGATAGCTTCGATTCGAGAGAGACTGTTGACTGCCCAGAGTCGACAGAAGTCTTATGCAGATGTACGTCGTCGCCCTCTAGAGTTCGACGCAGGAGACCATGTACTATTGAAGGTGTCTCCTACACGAGGGATTTTCCGTTTTGGGAGAAGAGGCAAACTTAGTCCAAGATATATCGGATCATTCGAGATCCTCGAGAGAGTTGGAGATTTAGCATACAGGTTGGCCTTACCGCCATCGCTGAGTCACGTTCACAATTTGCTTCACGTATCCCAACTGCGGAAGTATGTACCGGACCCCAGTCACGTCATTGATTTTGACGAGATCGAAATAGCCAATGATGGCACCTTCGAAGAGAGACCAATCAAGATACTTGAGAGCCGGATCAAACAATTTAGGAATAAACCAATACACTTGCTTAAAGTACAATGGTCATGACATGGAGTCGAAGAGGCCACTTGGGAAACGGAGGACAGTATGAAGACTAGATATCCGGAGTTGTTTTCATCTTAAGTTTCGGGACGAAACTTCTTTTTAGGGAGGAAGGATGTAATACCCGAGATTTTTGTTATGTAATTGGAACTTGCGATATTGTAATGATTGTACTTTTGTCTGAGTACTATTCTCCGTATTTCATAATCCGATGTTGTCGAGCGTTTATTTTCGTGGTTGTGATTTAAAGATTGTAAATCTGCGCATATAGCACACGCTACCGGATATGTTTAGCGTGCGCTAACGTGGATTCATAGCGCACGCTACTGAGGGTCATTAGCGCACGCTATACGTGGTCAATTTGATTGGGACGTGCGGTAGGTGAGATCTGGCCGGGGGACCCCTGTCGGATCGTGTCGGGATGTACCTGGACGGCTTTCGGGGAAAAGCCGAGTCAACGCCTTAGCGCACGCTACAGGTATATGCGTAGCGCACGCTAAGTGCCGATTACAGTTTAGTCAGTGAGCCGTTAGCGCACGCTACGAGCAGGGTCTAGCGCGCGCTAATAGCCATTTATTATAAATAGGACAGCATCCTATTCGTGATTTTAGTTCTCTCTACTCCCATTACCCGAATTCCTACACTTAGAACATAACTTCCTTCATCCTAAACACTTCATATCAACACCCTAGCTCGTGATTGACGATCATACATCGTTGGAGATTGGTGTTCAAGCCTTCGGTGTTGGATTGCTTCGACTTCCTCCGTGTTCTTCACTACTTTGAGGTAGGTGATTCTTCACCGATGTTAGTAATGTTTTTAAGGACGTCTGATCATGTTTTGATAGCCAGTTATTTCGTTTATGATCGGTCATCACATGTTAGAATGATACTTTTGACGTATCGGCACTATTTATCGTATGAACCTTTGAACCATCTCAGTTTATGGACTCCTAAGCGTTTTCAAATCGATTTATGATCAGTAATCGGAGATTACCTAGTTCGTATGTTTTACGTATGGAATCTTATGTTTTGAGACTTGGAATAAATCGAAACTTAGAATATTTCTTGAAGATCTTAGAAAAGATATGTTGTTGAGATGATTATCCGTATAAGTTGTACCTCATGATCATGGAACTTCCTCAAACCTTTTTAGCATGACATGCTTGAGGATGACATGTTGTATCAACATAGAATTCGTGAATTCACCACCCTTCAACCCAGTTTTTCCGGTAGCAGTATTCTGCCATGCAAGGTTAGCGCATGCTAACATATGTGAGTTAACGTGCGCTATCGAGGTTCAGTTAACGCACAATACGTACGTAGCGTACGTTATGTATCAGTCGATTCGAACTGTCAGTTCGTAGCTAGCGCACGCTAGTCTTACACGATAGCGTACGCTAACAGGTCGGCTTAGCGCACGTTACGTAGAGTACGTAGCGTACGCTAAGCAGTCCAGGCAGATTGTTTGTTTTGAACTTTTCGGCCGTAGACCGAATTGTTAGGCCATCGTTCGACTTGAGATGATTTGTATATCGTTCCTTTTGTTAAGGTTCGAGCTTGTTACGTTGATCGAAGGAGGCGGCCTTCGAGTGTGTCGAGATCATTGAAGTGTTTCAACCTTGCCATTTTCGAGGCAAGTATCATATGTCGAGTTCGATTTATCATGCTTGTGGTTTCGTTCATATTGTTGAATATGAAATGTATTTCTGAAAATTCTCATGATATTCGTTGTTATTTTCTCGTATTGATGAACATATTGAAATGCATATGTGTATGCATAGTTGATTGATTTATGGTATAAATGATCCGAGGGGGTCATGAGGATCTATGCTGAGGGCGCTGGATCGAATGTCCACCATGCGTTGGTCCGACGGGATCATCATGGGGATCTATCTTGAGAAGCCGGATCGTTGGACGGGTTTTCCACCATGCGTTGGTCCGGGATCATCATGGGGATCTATCTTTGAGGCTGGATCATTTGGATTACCTTGTATTGTGTTGATGGAATCGTGAGGATTCGCATCGTTGGATTCCGGTGGCGGAAGTCCATTTTGCATGCTTTATGATGCATTGATGATTTATTGTATGATGATACTTGTACTAGCATTGTTTTGCTAACCCCTTCGGGGGTGGACATTGTTTTGATGTTCAGGTAGCCGAGGAGCGGGAAGGCAACCACGATGCAAACGGAGACGATGATATGGCTCAGTGATGTGATCGATGTTATTGTTATTGTGATTGGTCTTCTTGGTTCGTTTAGTACTCGAGTACGTCTGTTTTAATAAAGTCAATTCGATATGGTTGTATAAGTTAACTCTTTTGATCGGTTGAATCAAATCTGTATTTGAATTCAGTTGTTCGATTGTATTGTTTTTACACTTCTTCTAAAATTAGCCTTGTAAATCCTTATCTAAAGGGTTTACGGCACTGTAATTATCCCGAATATCTCGGGGTGTTACAAGTAAAACCTGAATCACACTGAAGAGCACTCTATGAAAATAACATACATATTAAAAATTACCTTCACAATTTGTTCCCACTGGTTTGCGGACAAGAATTTTATGTCTCGTTTGTATACAATTATGTCTTGTGTTGGAATGATTATTGAATTTATTGGGATAATAGTGTTGATTATTGAGTTTATTGATTGTTGAATTTGTTGTTCTAGTGTGTATATTGGTGTGTGCGAATTTAGTTAATGTGATAGTTTTCGAATTTGTACAGGTTAAATGGATAAAATTAAGAGACTAGCGTGTGGTAAGAAAAAATCGAAGACTCCGGATTTGAGAGATAGTTCCGCAGCTTCCAATCGTGCGGATCCTATCGGTAAATATTTGGATCAGAGTAACGCTCGCATACGTGGACTAGTAGAGAATAGTGGACTGAAGTTTAAGGATGGGAACTTGTACCCGGCAGATGACGCACATACTATTGCGAGGCACTTATCGTATCAGACTCCCAGATCGCGGACGACCCCCACTACTGTCGAGATGACTCAACCTCGTATGCCTCCTATACACCGCATTCCCTCCCCTCCTACTACATCTGGGAGCGGCCGATCTACACCGAGCACATCATCCGAGGTGCCTTCCGGTCCGCCGTCGACTCTATTTATGCCCCTTATGGTACCATCGATTCCAAGGGTCGATGAGAATGGAGTCCGCCGACTATATATCTTGGTTAACCCGATAGAGGCGTATGTGTTCCATGCGTGGCCTGATAAAATGATTTGGCGGACATGTCGGATATCTAAGACGAAGTTGTACGCGTCACTTGCGGAGCTTGAGAATGAGGAGGGTCGTATCGAAGACGAACCGAAAAAGAAGAAGAAGACTCGTGGCCCATCGAAGGGTCTAGCACTTGACGTATATGTTTCAAAAAATAGCCGTCACAAGATAGAAGTAAATGAAAATTATCGACGACCCATTTTGGCTTCGGATGCTTGTACGGCATATTGTCGTAATGTTGGGTTTGTCATACGCGATAGAGTTCCTGTACTGTGGGCTGAGTGGAAGGATGTGCCACAAAGTGTGAAGGATGCATTGAACAATGCTATGTCGGTAAGTTTATCTCAATTCCGAAAGCTACTTTGTGTATTTAAATTCAGAAAAAATTTAGTAATATATATTATATGCTAATTGTAGGATTGGTTTGAGGTTCCTTCTTTCCTACTACATACTTGGTGTGATGAGGCGCAAACAACCAATTAAGTAATTTCCACAATACGTAGTTGAGTAATTACTCGAGAATTTTTTGCATTATTTTTATTATTGTTAAAATATGTATTTGTCAAACGCTTTAATAATTTATTTATTAATAAAAAATAATTGGTAATTTAAAATTCACAACTTGTATAAATGGAAGGTAATTTGATTGATAAGTTTAAACATGGTAAATATTTTAATTTACTTGTAATTATGAGTATTATAACATACACTTTTAGAATATACATAAAACATTATAATATTAATTATACATAAAAGTAATAAAACTAACACATTAACATTATATAATCATACACAAACAACAAATATAAAATGACATGTAACATAATCACTAAACTTAAATCTTGACATTCAACTGCATAATAACAACTGTATACACACAACAGATTATTTATGAATAACATAATAAACAAATAACATTATGAATTATAATAAAACAATAACACAAATCAAGGTAAATAAATACATAAATTTATAAAATACTTTACAAATATATTTGACTAATTTTTTATTATCATTTATAAATATTTGTTATAGGTACAAATCTTGGAAAAATGAGCTACACATGTTTTGGTCAGCTTGGGGTAATTCCCGTGAGGCTACTCCCGAGGAGTTCAAGTATCGGGAGTACGAGTGGAGGTGGCTATGCGCACATTTTAGCGACCCAGACTATATTGTATGTAATCGAGCTCTAAATATTGTCGTAACGCTATTGTTGTTTAAAGATATGTAACATATATGAAACTTACTTGTGGTAATTTTTCTCCTTGTTAAATAAAAATTACATGTTTCTATGTGTAGGCGAGCAGTTCAACCAACACTGTTAACCATAAGGGTTTGACGGAGCACCACAGCTTAGGTTCGCGGTCGTGAGCGAGAGTTTCACACGAGGCCACTTGTAAGTTGTAAATGTATCCTAACCATTTTAATACTGCTATCAGTCTTTACCTCTAAACTTTATTAATATTCGGTTACTTTTTTGTTCCCACTTAATTAGGAGAGAGTGACTGAGGAGTCTGAGAGGATGTTGATAGAGATGGCGAGGGAGGAGCATCCGGATTTGGACGAGACTGGTCTCGAGTTAGCACGCCGAGAGATCGATCAGACTGATCCCTACATTAGGGCAAGGGTGTGGGCTAACATTTACCCTCCTAAAGGGAGTCATCAGCGGACGCCGATGATGGGAGCTGAAGGCACCGAATTATTGAAGAATACTACAGGGTTTCAGCGCAATCAAAGAGGCGACACTTAAAAGGCCTATTTGGAGGAGCAATTGAGGATCGAGAGGGAGCTCCGAGCTGAGGAGCAAAGGAAGTCTGAAGACCAGTTCCAAAAATTCCAAGAGGAACAAAGGAAGGTTCAACTAGACATGTTAGCTCAGCAGCAGGCCATGATGCAGTATATGATGTCATTGAGTCAGACCGTGTGCCAATCGGGAATTTCGGTACCACCACCACCTCAATTCTTCAATTCACAGACACCCCCCTCTTCTTCACAGCCTCAGAACGACGACATGCAAGATGGTAGTAATCCTTCTTCTATCTTTAAGAATGTGACGGATCTTTGAGGATTTTAGTTGTCATTGTAGTAGTTCTTTTGCTAAATATTTTTTTTTTAGACTCGTGTTCGTTAATGTTGTTGTTTATTGATTTTATTGATGTTGCTACATGACATGTTGATATGGTTTGTATTTAAATTATGCTTTTCGTAATTGATTTATGTTGATTGTGATGTATGGTGGTGTATTGTACATTTGGATTAACAGGTTATCTGAACAGGTTTGGTGATTTCGAAATCTGATTTTTTTCATGGACTTTAGCCAGCGGCATTTGCACAAATCGGCTAAATTATTTAATTAAAAAAATAAAATAAATCACTTTAGCCGACGACTGTGTAACCGTCGGCTAAAGTTTTCACTAAAAAAAAATAAAAAAAACTTTAGCCGACGACGACGTGGCCGTCGGCTAAAACCTATACACTTTAGCCGACGACAACGCTTACCGTCGGCTAAAACTGTACACTTTAGCCGACGACTATGTATCCATCGGCTAAAACGAGAACTATTTCAGCCGACGACCGTGTAACCGTCGGCTAAACTCGAACTTTAGCCGACGACCTTCCCTATTAGCCGTCGGCTAAACTTTAGCCGACCGACCTCGGCCGACCGACTTTTGGCCGACAACTGACCACTTTAACCGACGACTCTTTGCTGTCGGCTAAAGTATAAACATTGGTAGTGTTAGAATCTACATGAATGTCTAAAATACAAAAGTAGTTATGGTAATATAGCTTAAATGTGAGTGGTGCTCACATAAGGTATGTAGCATATCATTCCTCCATGTATGATATATATATATATATATATATATATATATAGTTTTACATTGTCGTCACTATCCATTTTCATTCTTTCAACTAAATACTAATAATAATATACATAATTTATATGAACTAGTACAACATTAAACATATAAAATACTTGAGCAAATTAGGTGTATTTGCGTTATATTTTTTTGGGTAAATAATACTATAATATTGAGCATATAGCTGATGATCATGTATCTTTCAAGTGATCTATATTTAGAAATACGAGATGCAACCATGTTTTTTATGAAATAAATTGAATTGAATGCTCATAACACTAGTAGAAAAAACATCAAAGACTTCGGTACGTCTCACTTCGGTAATGTATATTAGTGAAGTAAAAACAAACAACAACTTCGCTTTTCAATTTAGGGAAGTAAACTACACACATAGATTCAGTAAATGGTATCAAATAGAAAGGCATGAGATAGTTAGAAATTTTAAGTTCCAAAGACTTCGCTAATTGTATAATTACTGAAGTAAAAAGTGTGAATTTTTTTTTTTTGATGCAATATTTTTACAACAGTGAAGTATATTATTAACACAAAATTTTTACAACAGTCGCAAGACTCGCAACTATTCAGACTCCCAAAATTTTTCACCGTCCAAAAAACCCTCCTCCTTCGCCCGCTCATTTTCCTCCAATATTTCCTCCAAAAAAATTTTCCCGCTCCAGTAAAAAAACCCGCCCGCGATTAAGCTTCTTGTGGAGACCGATTATTAGGGTTCTTTCATCGGCCCTTCAAGGTTTTGATTTCATTGAATTTTTGGGGATATTTTCAATCTATCTTTTATTATAGTTTTTACTCACACATTTTCTTTTGTTCTTCTCATAATCGAATGTCTGTGGCGAAATTGCTCATAATCGGACATTGGTGGTGACATTATGCAATTGGCTTAGGTAAGGTCTTTCTTTGGGTTTTTATTCTTCGCAGTATATGTGTGGTGGGGTTTCGTATGTGTTTGTTCTTTGTATGTATGTGAATATTGTGTTTCGAGTTTCTCGGAGTCTTTCTTTGGCGTTTTTCTTTGCAGATTCTGAAAAAAGTTTTTTTCTATGGATTGATTTTGGGTTTTGTGGAATATATGTGTATTGTTTGAGTGTATTGTTTGGGCTATTTTCGTTGGGGGTTCAAGGTATATGTTGTTTCCGCATATATGTTAATTAGGGGTCATGTTTGGGTTATGTTAATTGTGTTTTTGTATAGTGTGTTTGAGTGATGTTAGTCTTAATCGGGGTCTGCGTGAGTGATGTTAATTTGTGATCATGTTTCTGTATATTGTCTTTGTTGATAGTGTTGGTGGTGATTCTGTTTGAGTTTGTTTAGTGTGTATGTAAGTGAGTATTGTGCAAGATTTGATGCAAGTTTTAGTGTGTTTGTTAATTAGCAAGATTGTTGGCGAGATTTGATGCATGAGTTGTAGAGTGCTTGATTGATGTGATAAAATTTTATATTTGGTTGTCAATGCATGAGCCGAAGAGTATTACTGATCGATTGAAGAGAATGTATCATTGATTATCATAAATGTGTCCCTTGGAGCTAAGTGGATTATTTACTCATATTAATTTTGGTTCGATCTAACTGGTTTCAAAATTTATTTATGTAGATTTTCTTCCTTCTTTGAAAGAAAGATCGTGACTACTTTGCGAAGACAAGATCGGTGGTAAGAGCACATAATTTGCCGAGTCGTTAGAATTCGGTAGTTAGTAATGGATAGATCTTGGATTAAATCGAGATAGGAGGAGTGCGGTATATGGGGAAGGTGTCGAAAAGTTCATTAGAGAATGTTTAGAGAATTCGAAATTGATCGAACTTCATTCCTTGTCCGTGTTGCAAGTGCAACAATATGAAAAAGGGTCGGTGAAGATGTTGCGAGCATCTTTATTTCAACGGTTTTAGTCCAATTTACACCAATTGGATTTGGCATGGGGATCGAGCACGAATGATCGTGAGAGTGTCAACCAAGATCCACCGAACATGGTGACATGAATGAAGAAGCTGGGTGATATGTGTGAGGCGGCCTTTGAGAAGTTCTCGGAAGATCTGAAGAGTTTGTCAAATTTGTCGAGGAAGCGAGAAAAACCCTTGTATAAAGGTCATCGACAGATACAAAGTTGAGTGCGCTTGTAAAACTCTACAATACAAAAGCAAGACATGGGATGACAGATGCACTTTTTCGAGATCTACTAGCCGATTTCGAGGATATGTTACAGAGAACCACAACCTACCATCCTCAATGTACGAAGCTAAGAAGACTTTGAGTTGTTTGGGGTTGAAGCACGAGAAAATACACGCGTGCTCCAACGATTGTATCCTATATAGGAAACAATATGCGAGATCATACCATTGCCCAAAATGTGATGTGTCAGTGGAAACTAACTAAGAACAAGAAGGAGAAGATCGGCGTCGGCCAAGGTTGTTTGGTATTTTCCTCCCATTCCAAGATTCAAAAGAATGTTCAAATCTTTGGAGACTTCAAAGAACCTAACACGGCATCTTGATACTCCAAAGTTCTTTGGTCAATTACGACATCCATGCGATTCTCCCGCATGGAAGTTGATTGACCATAAGTGGAAGGATTTTGAGGAAGAGTCAAGAAATCTTAAATGCAGCGCTCTCTTGATGGAATTAATCCTCATAGTACTATGAGCGGAGACACGATTGTTGGCTGTAATGTTAGTCACGTATAACTTGCCTCCGAGAGATGTGCATGAAGAGGAAATTCATCATGTTAACAATGCTTATATCCTGGTCCAAAGCGGTAGGAAATGATATAGATGTCTACCTTGAGTTGTTAGTTGAGGACTTGCGGTTGTTGTGGGAGGAGTTGATGGTGTGTATGATGCATATAGAGACCAACTTTTCACATTGAGAGCGGTTCTACTATGGACAATTAACGACTTCCTGCATACGGAAATCTTAGTGGATGTGCTACACATGGATACTTCGCGTGTCCAATATGTGGAGTAAATACACATGCAAAGCACTTGACCAAGGGGAAGAAAATGTCGTTCTTGGCCATAGACAGGTTTCTTAAAGAGTCTCATCCATATCGAAGACTAACGAAGGAGTTTAATGGCATGGAAGAACTTGGAGAAGCACCCAAACCATTATCTGGAATAAAATTGTTCGAAAGCTGCCGCACATCAAGTTTCGAGTTTGGTAAGAAGGTCAATGTGGGAGCTAAAAGAAAGAAAAAAGAAGTGAGCAGATAGAGGAAGGCAGCGAAGCGGTGTAGAAGATGCTAAGTTCAAAAATCTTTGGAAGAAGAAGTCTATCTTTTCGATATTCCTTATTGGAAGCACTTGCACGTGAGGCCTTTGTTTGGATGTTATGCATATTGAGAAGAACGTCTTGGAGTCCTTGATGAATACTCGATGAATATCAAAGGCAAGACTAAAGATAATGTAGAGGCAAGGCTAGACTTTGTGGAGATGGGGATCAGGCGAACTAGCACCCGAAGTTGGGGAGAAGAGAACATTTCTTCCTCTTAGCGCATGCTCGTTCACGAAAAAGAAAAGCCGCAGTTACGCACATCATTGATGGATATAAAAGTGCCGGAGGGCTTCTCTTCAAACATGAAAAGTATTGTTTGCCTCGATGAGTTGAAGGCTATCGGGCCTAAAATCACATGATTGTCATGTGCTAATGCAACATTTCTGCCTATACTTATACGTGATGCTCGCCAAAGCATGTGAGATATCTTTGTTATGAGATTTTGCTTCTTCTTCAAAGATCTTTGTTCGAAAGTCGTCGACGTACTCATGCTAGATAAGCGCAATCGACTTGATTGAGACCCTTTACTGTTGGAGCAATACTTTCCACTCTCTTTCTTCGATATCATGGTTCACCTTACAGTCCACCTTGTTCGAGAAGTCGGTTATGTGGACGATTCACTTTAGGTGGATGTATCCATTTGAAAGGTGCATGAAGGTGTATAAAGGATATATGGCAAGTCGAAAACACCCAGAGGCCGCATTGTTCAACGATAGGCTGCGAGAAGAGGTGTCGAGTTTTGTTCGGAATACATGAAAGATCTCGATCTGTTGGGATACCTATTTGATTAGAGACCTCAATACCACAACTCCGGTTTCCTAGACGGACGGCCGCTAAAGCTGGTGGAAGAAGTTGACTTGCATAGGGCACACAAAATTGTGTTAGAAAACTGTGAAGAAGTGTCTCCCTTCATCATGTAAGCCTAATTCAATTTTCAAAAATTACACATTCATTGTTTATAATTTTCTATACATACTATATATGGTGTTGCTTTGAACTAATAATGTGATGTATATACACTTCTACAGTGAGCATAAGGCCCATTTGAAAGTGCTGAATCCAAAGAAAGCGAAAGATGACAAGTGGATACAAGATATTCACAACAAGCAGTTCACTGGGTGGTTCAAAAGGAAGGTGGCTGAGGAAATAAATAGTTGCAATGGGGGGACGACGTCAACATTAACATGGTTGGCACATGGGCCACGTGCGCGAGTCATTAAGTACAGTAGCTATGTCATAAACGGTAGTTTGTACCAAACAAAGGCCCGAGATGATGAAAGAGTTTGTCAAAACAGTGGGGTGTCTCAAGTGGCGAACACAATGCTTGTTAGCGGTAAAAGATAAGAACCCCTTGTTTGCGGATATGCGCTACTATGGAGTAATCGAGGAGATATGGGAGTTAAACTATCATCGAGTTTCAAGTTCTGTTTTCAAGTGCGCATGGGTTCCAAATGATAAGGAATAATCACGAGCAGCGAATGTGGATTCACCTTAGTCAATTTGAACATTCGGGGTCATAGAAAAGAAGAGTTTGTGCGAGCAAGTCAAGTTAGTCGGGTTTTTTACGTTGATGAACCGTTAAGAAAAGGATGGTCGGTGGTTCTACCAATTCATAAGAATAATAGTGAGGGGAGAATGAGGAAGTGACTACCATTCCACTTTCTCGTCCTTTAGATGACTTGGCAACTCATTGTATTCCTACTCATCAACGATATGTTAGGTAGGGTAGTAAGGATGGTAGTAAGGGTGAGGGTGTTTGGGTGGTGAAAAAGAAAAATGATGTAAGATTTGTTATGTATTGCTTAAAATGATGAACATCAATTTATGTTATTGTCTTTTTCTTGTACATATTATGATTGTTATGTGTTCTGTTACGTTATAATGTTTTATGTGCTTTTTCACTTTATTATTTATTTTTATCGAATTATGAAAAACTTATATGATGTATTTTATGGGTTATTGCGGGAAAAAGCGGATGTCTCCTAAGAAAACGAAGAAAAGGAGTGTTCGGCAAAGGAAGAAGATGGTTAATGCTTAGAAGCGGGCACTGAACATGAGGAGGCTAAACATCCGTAGCTACGAGATGAAGAAGTACATTCACGAGCAAAAAGAACCAAACAGGGTCCATCATCTATGTGGAAGTTGGTTAAGCCGAGGGCAAGAGGGAATAAGGTTAAGGTCCGTTACGATAGCCTTGGGCGGGCTTTGTATGAGGATAATAAGGCCTTGCAGTCATACATTGGACATGTTGCAAGATCCATGGTTCCATGCAACATAGACAATGGAGGTTCGTTCAAAGGATATCAAAGATAAGATGCGGGAAGAGATCGGTAAGACTAAATGTTGCAATGTTATATATGTGTTTTATATGATATCAGATATTTGTTGATGGTTTGTTCTAATATTAACAATTTTTTTGATAATCGCGTAATGTATTTGAATTAGCGCCACAAACTAAGAAGACGGTCTTGGCTTCGCCGAACCGAGAAATGGCGTGATTGGAAGACTAAAATGACTAAGAAGTTTGTGTGGCCATTTCGCAAAAATCACTGCAGTGCGATCTTCTCCACCCACCGAATATCACATCTCGGTGAAGTTTGGAAAGAGTTTGTGGATAAGAGAATGGACCCTTCGTGGAAGGTATTAAAAGTTGACATTTTTCCATTTAAATCTCTCAAATATGTACTTATTTGGGAATCATCCAGTTACACACAAGGAGCGAAGGATCGGACTAAACAGATCAAATATCGTCACAAGGCATCTCGAAAGGGTTATTGCGGTGCGGAAGTGAGCTAGTAAGAAAATTATTTAATCACCGTATTTAGATTTTTATAAAGTCTGTTGTCGTGTGACCCTTCCCGGACTTGCCCTTTTTCTATTCGGATATTTATAAACCTTTGGGTGACGTAATAGTTTTTATCGTTGAAAAGCAGAGAAAGAAGGGATTACTTGGTGAGGATGACGAAATCGATAGATCGTTGCTTTGGATCTTAGCCCGCCAAAATGACAAAGGTCATATAGCAGATGAGGAGACAGCGGCGATGGTAGCAGAACATTGTGAGTATTTTTAACTAATTAGGCTCTTTAATTTAAATTCAAATACTTTTGCTCTATTTGTCTTATCTTATTATCTAAACACTTTCTTTTACATGTATGGCGTGTGGATTGTTCTAGGAGGAAGTCTTGAAGAAACAAGCTAAGGGAGATTTTATTCCACAAGGATCTCATGATGCTTTAAGCAAGCGTTGGGAACAAACGAGAAATATGGAAGAGTAAGAGGCGTAGGAGGGTTCGTCAAACCACAAGTTTATTTGGAGGCGCACGAAAGGCAGAGAACCAATTTCAAAGGCCTTGGTTGAGAACCTAAAAGAAAAGGCAAGAAGTGTCTAGTTTGAGGGCTGAAGTGGGCCAGTTGAAAGTCGAACTTCTGCGAGAAAAGGAAGCAAAAGCCCGACTACTTCATCAAAGAGATCGTCAAACATGGCCAATCCAAGGTCTTTGGACACAAACCAAGTGGGACCGGATGACTGTGATGCTCCAAAGCCAATGGTAATTCACCGTTATACCCTTTAGGATGACGATATATTTTGTTAATTTGGTAAAATGGCCTAAAAATTGATCTTAAACAGAATTTTAAGAAGGCAAAAAGCAACTTGATGGAAGACTTTCTCCGTGAAGGAGTTTGGATTCTTGAAGGTTATTTATTTAAAATATTACACCACCGCATTCCCGTATGTATGTAGGCACTTGTATACATTCTTTCTTCCTCTTCTTATTTTAATTGCATACATTCTTGACAGAGGAAACAAATCATTGAAGGCTTTGAGATATACGTGGGGAAAGATGGAGTGGTTGGCGGTCCAAAGGCGAAGGTTACTTATAATTTTAATTACTTAAAGACTTTCAATATTTCATTCACTTTATAGCATCTACTGATTTTAATCAACATATTTTTGTCAATAGAAGGGTAGGAAGTCCAAGGTCCTCCCAAAGACAAAAAGATGTTGAAGAAGCGACTCGAGATCCTAAGGTCATTTGACTTTCTTATAAATATTAAGTCGATATATTATTTCCTCATATGTACATCAAAGCTAATTCTTACCTTATTGTTCTTTCAAGGGAAAAAGAACAATGTGAAAGTAAGACAACCTATTAGCAAATTAGATGAGGTCGATCCACGTGAAATAGAGGTTTTCAACTCTAGAGTTTTCATTATCCATGCCATTTTTATTATATGATCCTATGCTTAATTCTCATCGTATGATACCGTTTAAGGGAGATCTTGCACTGCCAAAGGACAAGTTGACCATATTATTGCATATGGGACGGTAGTGTCGGTTGGAGGGCCGCATGTGTTGATCCATACTGTACCAATTGGCAAAGACAACTGGAAAGTGTCTATTGACGGTGTCGTCGAGGATGGGTATGATGAGGATCTCCTGTTCCCACTAAAAATGGTCCACTAACTATTGCGGATGCCCTTGGCGCTATCGTTGCTTGGCCAAAAGACATGGTAATTCTAGCCAGTTCGAGGTAATTCTCTCATATAATGGGTATATAGATGTTTTGTATATTAAGAATAGATAGTTAGAACATTATGGCTTACATTAATTAAATATTGTGCAGAGAAGGTTGATTCTCCCCGAGAAAGAAGAAGTCTGCTCATGCACTCATCGATCTAACTAATGCTCATGAAGATCCACTTGAGTTGAATCGGGTTGGGAAGAAAATCAAGTCGGGAAAGAAGGATGATGATGTTGTTCGATCGAAGTTGAAGGAAATAGAGAGATCATTACCCATGGCTTGCAAGTTTGTATATTCTCACGCCGATAGATTCATGACCAATGATACTTCCTTGCGCGTTGTACTTGATGAGGCAATGTTTGGAGGGAAAAAAATAGTCGAGAAATCAAATCTTTGACTTCATGGAAATGAAAGCAATTGGTGGTATGCATATATTGGCTTATATGGGGTAAGATCGTATAACATAATACAATTGCATCTTATGTTTTTCCTCTCTTGTTATGTATCTCTGGTAGACCTATGGCCTTGATACAATTGTAATCGTATGGCCTAATGCGGTAAGCTCTTCAATAACTTGAATGCGAAAAATCATCCGTATTCTTTTTGCTTCGTGGATCCTGGGTGCGTGGATCATGCTTTAGAGAAGAGTGTGCAGGAAAAACACATCATTGCTCGCTTGATGGCATCACCGAGGGACTGCATTTGCCTTATCCCATATAACAATGGGTAAATAATACTATTTCTATTATGATAATGCATATCATATTATCATGTGACATTATTAATGCTTCTTTACCAATTACGCAGTAACCATTGGATCCTGACTGTGGTCAATGATGACAAGAACATGGTCTACCTGATTGATCCCCTTGGCAATAGAACTCGATTAGATGGTTGGAAGAATACTGTGATCAGGTATATACATATATATATATATATATATATATATATATATATATGCTGATTCTTTTCTTGAAGATTCATTAATGTTCCAAAGGTATAATTCTTCTATTTTTAAATGTAGCGCTGTGAAAACCATCAATGCATCCAGAGGATATAATAAGGCTCGGTTATAAGCAAATCCTGTAAGTGTATGGAGATATCATTTTGCGAACTATATATATATATATTCATACAAAACCTAAGGGTCTAATTGTAATATTTACGGATATTTCTTTGTAATTACCCTAAACCTCGGGGTACTTTTTATTATTTTTAATCTTTTAAAAGCGACCATATAAGGAAACCCTACTTGACCTTATTCCGTCAATCGGAAATTTTAAATTTGGCATCGATTCATGGCTTTTAAATTTTATAAGGAACCCACATACATTGTATATATAAATTTGGCATCCGATTCATGGCTTTTAAATTTTATAAGGAACCCACGTGCTTCATTGTATATATAAATTTGGCATCGATTCATGGCTTTTAAATTTTATAAGGAACCCCCGTGCTACATTGTATATATAAATTTGACATCGATTCATGGCTTTTAAATTTTATAGGGCAATCTGAAACAAGAACTATCCTCCCTTCATCATGGATTTTGTGTCCTCCGCTACATCAAAGAGATCGTTGAAAGCGAAGATCCACACTTGAGAAGATGGTAATTTTCATTGTCATCCTTTTCTATTATATGATTTCGAGAAGATGGTAATTTCCACATCTAGTCTGTTTTGGTATGAAATTTTTGATGTTGATGCATCTTTTATGAATGTACTTTATCTATTTTTTTGTTTCAATGTGATTTGATCAAGATCTGGTTCGGTCAAAGACCAATACTACACTCAGGAGCAGGCTGATGAAGTTAGGAACGAGTGGAGCGAGTTTGTCTACACGTTTGTTGATGGTGCTTAGGCTGGCTTCATTGTCAGGAAGTTCTGTCTAGTTTCAGTTCAGTACTATATATGTATGGTCTGGTACTCAGGTGATGATGGTGAATGTCTGTTGGTATAGTTAGATCAGAACATTTCGTTTCATCGGGTAAATATGGTGAATGTTTGGTTGATGTATGCAATCTATTATCTAGACCTATGCATGTGTCTCGTAGACATTATGGAAGTTTATTTGATGTTGGCATATTATAGTTATGCCCAATGCAAACTTGTGAATCACGCGAATCTGAATATTTGGCATTTTTGTATGACAATCCGCCGTTTATAGATGAAAGTGTGGTTTATTACTATTATCAATGCTTATAATCTTGTGTTATTGAATTGGGATCTTGTGATTTGAGTTTGTTGGATTTTTAATGAGGTTGATTGATGTATTTGAGGTTGTGTTGTTGAGATCTTGTGAATTGAGGTTTTTTATTGGATGGATCATTTTTTTGTACAACAGGGATTCTATATTTACAAATTGAAAAGAAATATGCAATGTGGTTATTTACTTCGGATAAAAAACGAAGTCAGAGATATATAATTAGCAACACAAAATAGAATAAGCGAAGTAAAAAGGAGTGTAATGCTTCGGCTAAATAAATAAAAGTGAAGTCAATGTGGTATCTTTAACTTCGTTATCTATAAATAAGCGAAGTCGATAACATAAAATAGGAAATATACACTTCAGCGATTATAAAATAAGTGAAGTGGAAGGACATTTTTTACTTCATCTGTATATATTTTGCCGAAGTGAATAGGAAATATACACTTCAGCGATTATAAAATAAGTGAAGTGGAAGGACATTTTTTACTTCGCAAACCCCCATATTCGGGTTCTAAAAACCGATATAGACTTCGGTTATTACGATATTAGACTTCGCATAATCAGCGAAGTCTAAAGTATACCTTTAACTACACGAACATAGACTTCGGTAATTATAACATTTTTACTTCGGATATTATCCGAAGTCTTTGACGTTTATTCTTATAGTGTAAAGAAGATTTGGTAACATTATGCTATCATTTGCTTTTGCAAAATCACTAATTTAGTGTTGTAGAGTAAGGCCCTGTTCTTTTGGACTTATTTTTCAATTTTGATTGATTCGATTGATTCCACGTCCATTGATTCGATTTAGTTGATTCAGTCCATTCGATTCGATTCACTCGATTCTTCTTCTTATTATTATTATTAATCTTAATTATTATTATTGTTATTATTACTTATAATATTACTATTATCGTTGTTGTTGTTAATTACTATTATTATTACTATTTACCATTATTATCATTATTATTATTTACCCTTAATATATATTTGATTCGATTCAATTCATTTCGATTCGATTCCATTGATTCGATTCGATTCGATTGATTCGGATCCATTTAGTTCGATTGATTCGGTTCAATTGATTCGATTCATTCAGTCCAAAAGAACAGAGCCTAATAGTAGTATGCACATAACTATTCGTTATACTTTATTCTATTATGATAACAATAAGTTTTGTATAATATTTTATCTCCATTGAAGCTGGATGGGGCAACATGTTTGTTGAATGACCATCCTTGCTGAATGTATTATTGTAAATGATGATGATAAATTTTATATCCATTAATGATTACATAATATTAACCACAGAAGTATATTGTCGTGTTTACTACTCGTTCTGTATGAACATTACAACAAAAAAGGTATTTGACAACGTTTTTTTAAACGTTGTAATAGGTGTTTGACAACGTTTCTTAAAACGTTGTATTATCCGACGTTGTCTTAGGTCCATCTATATGACAACGTTCTTTAAACGTTGCGGAAACGTTGTTGTAATAGCGATCCCGTTTTTTGTTAAAAACCTTTAACAACGTTTTGTAAACGTTGTTACTAACTTCAATAACGTTTATTTAAATGTTGTCCTTGTTTACTGACAACGTTCTGAAAAGGTTGTTAATAAGTTCCACAACGTTTGAAAAAACGTTGTCTTTGTGTATTCACAACGTTTATATAAAACGTTGTATAAAGTTATTTTTCTAAAAAAAATATCCACCCCCAAATTCACCTATTGCACCTACTACAATTTTTTATTTTTTTCTCCTATTTGCTTCACCAATAGATTTCAAAGCAAAACAAAATTGTAACAATTAGTTTACCAACACCAGTAAAAAAAATTGATGTAACAAAATGCATTAAAATGGTTCCCTTAATTTTCAAGCTCAAAAGACATAACTAGATGCATGTCAATTGAACATCATAAACAAAAAGAAAACTCATAAAACCGGAAAATTCGGTCGTATTAAGCTGCAAAAAGTATAGCTACGAAAGAATCAGTTTAAAAACATATGCTTTATGTATAAGATTGACGGAGAAGAAGGAACCCGTTTCAGCCGCGGATGTAGACGAGGTCATGGCCGCAACCCTCGAGGCAGTCTATATTGAAACCAACTTGTCTGATTGTTATAAAGAGACTGATGATGACGAAGTCATAGTCGAAACCGTCACTAAAGTCATGGATACAGGGACTTTCATATATGAGGTTTCCCCCTCTTCTCATGGGTTCCATCAAACCAACTCTTCTTCTTTCGGTAAGGATGATTGGGTATAAGAAACCGTCGATGACCCATATACGCACACTTGTGACTGTGAGGTATATAAATTGAACAAGTATTAGCACCACAAATAGGACATGACATCTTACCCTTAGTCGTACACCCAGCTAGATTTCCATGAGCCGGAAAATCATTAATCTTCCACATGAGAATAAGCTTCAGATTGAGAATGCTCTTCGTAAATGCATCGTACACCTCAACCCCACTTATCCATAACTCTTTCAAATCTTCAATCAATGGCCTTAAATATACATCAATATCATTTCTTGGTTGCCTTGGACCAGGGATTAGCAAAGTTAACATAATATTTTCCCTTTTCATGCACAACCAGGGGGGAGGTTGTAATTAACAAGCATCACGGGCCAACAACTATGTGTAGAACTAAGATTACTATAAGGATTACATCCATCTGTGGCAAGTCCAAGTCTTAAATTCCTAGGATCAGATGAAAAACAAGGACACCTACTATCAATAGACTTCCACTGTGGCGAGTCAACATGATGTCGCATTTTGTTATCATTACTATGATGACCGCTATGCCACAATAATTGTTCAGAATTATCTAATGATGTGAACATCCTTCTAAATCTGGGAATAATAGGAAAGTATCTCAACACCTTGGCTGGTACCCCCTTTTTAATTTTACGCTCATCTCCTTTTCCTACCACTTTCCACCTGGATTTCCCACACCTTGGACAATTGTCTATATCTGCCAAGTCTTTTCTAAATAAACAACAATCATTAGCACATGCATGTATTTTTTCATAACCTAAGTCAAAGTTCTTAAGTAATTTTTTTGCAGTATATGTGGAACTAGGAAGTACATTCTTCTGTGGCAACATGTGACCTAAAATTTTGAGAAGATCAGTAAATGATTTGTCAGAAATGCCGTTAACGGCTTTATGTTTGAAAAGCACAACTGTCGTTGTCAACTTTGTATAGTCACTACAACCCATATATAAGGGAGTTTCTGCATCTTCTAATAATTTTGAAAACCCCTCATCTCCCATTGCTTCAGTATAATTTGGAATCGTTTCCTCATTAACACGTGCATCTATGAATATCCTATATATATCTGATATATCATCAAGATCAAATGTCCTATTAAAGGAAGTGCTAGGACGTTCCTCCCCATGAAAAATCCAAACATCGTATGTCTTATCCATACCATATATAACCAAGTGCGAGACTACATCATCACTAGACTGGTAATCCAAATTTCTGCATCGAGTACAAGGACATCTAATTTTAGAGGGATTTCCTAGACTTTCCAAACTTACAGCTACAAAGTTTTTTACTCCTTCCCTGTAAGCAGCAGTTGGCCTACAAACAAAATTATACATATTACATAGCTGGCATAAGACAACAAGCAGCTATGAAACTACTATTTAAGCTTAGAGTGAAAACCTGGGCAGATTCACCCACGATTTATCCATCGATATGAATTATGAGTACACCGAGAACACTACAAGAAATAATAATATTAGCACAGTTTGAAAGCAGATCGTCAAAGTAATTTCGCAAACAAATCCATTAACATAACGTCATCAACTATATCCGAAAACGAATAAATCAAACAATTGATTCAAAACCACAAGGAATCAAAAGCAATGCGTATTTTCATCAAATAAACGACGAGTTCCATGAATACAAACATCCCACAGTGAAAACATAATGAATACGAAATTCAGCCAATAATCATATGATGAATATAAAGGAGAGGTAATTCTATGACATCAAACACAAAAGCTTATAGTTGAATTAATGGTTTATATAATAAGTTTAGTGCAGCTTTAGTTTTCCTATTTCCTTTTTTTTTCAGTTGGTAGAGTCATTATTTCTATGTATAAATAGTTTCGAAGAATACATGCCGAATATAAAGACGTAGAAATTTTTTTACTTCATTGTAGGATTTCTAAAGAAACAAAAAAAATGATTGCAATATATATATATATATATATTCAATTAATCCCATATTATGTATATTGATTATTGATGCAGCCATTATTGTTATATTTGCATGAATTACTTCACAGGACACAAGTACCAAAAGTTCAAGCTTTAAAAAAAATTAAAAGCATATTTCAACTATACAGCAATGTTATGCAATGAAATAGCAAATAAAGATTCAAATAACGTCAAATTGGAAGCTTAAATTAATAAAATTGGCACGAGTAAGAATACTCCAATCATCACCCACGATCCCTCTCAAAATCTCAAAATCATGAGGGCTAGGGTATAGGGGAAACGAATGGGGAAGGAAGAGAGATGATACAGTGTTGTTGTTGTGGAGAGTGTTAAGAGCAGCGCCGCCTCCGACCAGTATCGCTGCCGTCGCCGATGCCCAAGAACTGCGTCTGTGCTTTTGGGATTTGGGGGAAGACTGAAGAGAAGTCACTTTAGTTTTGGGGGGAAGCCGTTCACCTTTTTCATTTTTAGTGAAACCATAATACAACGTTTATAAAAAAACGTTGTTATATCATTTTTCACAACGTTTAGCAATTAAACGTTGTATTATACTGCAACGTTTCTTCGTTAAACGTTGTCTATTCCAATTACCACAACTTTTTTTTTATAAACGTTGTTAACATATAAATACTACAACGTTTTGGAAATAAATGTTGTAGAAAACCTAAATCACAACGTTTTTTTAAAAACGTTGTTAACAAAAACGTTGTCAATGCCTCTTTTTGTTGTAGTGAAAATACGTTTACATCTAATTTTTGATAACGTGTCAAGTATCAAACAATACAACTTTCACTTCTATATAAGTGTTGTAGATGTCATTCTCTAGTGAGAAACTTGATTTTAACATTTGAAAGTAGTGGTAAGTATTAGAAAGAAATTTTGGTTTTATCTACATGATGAGGAACTAATGTTCAAATTTATCAAAGCTTTGCTTGCAATTCCTTCTTGCATTTTAAAAGATTGAAGATTACTTCCTTCGTTCTCTTATTATTGCAACGTGTTGACTATTACACTGGTCACATACTCTTCTTTGATCATTTTTTGTGATTTATACATATGAAAAGATATAGTCATGTGAGATCTTATTAGATCCATCTCTCAAAATATCAACTTTTTATAATTTTTAAAAATAAAGAATTGAGGATATTAATAATCAGTTGTGCGCATGACGTAAAAGTCAGGATGTTATGTTATAAGAGAACATGGGTAGTATGATTTATTTTGAATTTTATTATTATTATTATTATTATTATTATTATTTAGGTGGATCAAACTTGATAGGAATTTGTTGGCATTCTGAAATTTATTTGGGTTTCGTATGAGCCTAGTCAATAGGATGAACCAAAGGAATTCTCCACCGTGAACGTAAAGTCATGTTAGACGAATTAAGAAATTGAATAGGAACAAAAATACCAAGAAATGGAAGGGTATCAAATTCGATTTATTTATATTGTATCTGAAATCTTGCCTATTTCCACTTTGACTTTTTGTTCTTTAAACAAACCAATTTATCCTTTCAAATATGAAATATTTTTAATTTATTTATTTCAGAAACTTTTCCCATCTATTTTAACGTATTTTATAGATGGGGTATATTTCGCCAAAATAGATTAAAAAGTATGATTTATGATCCAAATTCGAAATCAATACGTATCTCGCTTCATATCAATTAATTTCTATTTAAAAAAAGATTTGAAAATAAAAATAAAACCATGTGTTAGGAAACAAATTTGAACTGGTGCCACGAGAATTTTCAGTTCTTTGCTCTAAAAGAGCTATCCCAACCATTTCCAAATATAGCATCTTATGAGATTATTGGAGTCCATTTCAATTAAAGGGGCAAGGGGGTTACAAAATTTTCTCCAAGTCCTATAATTTCAATGGTATTCATTCATATCGGCATTTCTTGCTTCATTTGTACAAAAACATATTGGTTATGGATATTTCATTTTCATCGATTAATAAACCTACTCATCTAACCTGAAAGAATAGAAGACAAATATTATGAGGTTGTCTTATTTAACTTTTATTTTCTAACGATGTGTTATGATTTAAACGATGTTATTAAATATATTCCTCTCTTCGTCTCATTTCAAATGACCTAATTCATCTAGACATACAAATTAAGAAAACTATAGTTTGAGAGGTAAAATGGAGGGACTCATTTGCTTTAGACAATATTTAGGTGTCAAAAAAGCCAAAAGGTACAAATAGAAGAATCTATTGTCAAAGTATCATCATTCCAAAAAATTATTGTAAAACTATCACTCCTTAAAAATTAATTGTCAATATAATATTATCTTGCCACATGGGTTGCCACATAGATAAATTATTAATTTTTTTAATTATGCTCTGTAAATTAATACACATGTGTTGAATTATTGACAGCAGAGATAGAGAGAGAAAAAATACCTCAGGGGTGCAAATAGCTCTCCTCCGCTGGTCAACGTTGATTCAGATCTGATCCCCACAGATACTTCAAAACAAGTGTTGCTTATTCCTCAAATCGAGTGTAGTTGGCCCAGATTGATCCGCCGATGAACAAGGCGAAAAGCTAAAAGAAGCCGGAAATGCTGTTAATGCTTCTATTCTCAATCTTTTCCATTGAAGGATCCAACTCGATTTGTTTTTTAATGGTGATAGAAGCAACTTCGGCTATCCACTTCCACGGAGCAACTTCTTCCGATGGAAATCTCCATTCCAGACCCAGTCGCCGTAAATCATGCTAGCTGAACTTTTCTTGTGTCTTGGTTAGGATGGTTCGAGAAAATATAATGATATTATCCTATTGGAACAGATGCACGACATCAAGTTCTCGTGGAATTGCTTATGAAGGTGCTACACCAAAGACTGTCAAAGTTAACAGATGAATTAGCTACAACAATCTAGTGGACAAGATGTACAGTATCATAGGTTTTATTCGAGTGAATACGCTCATTAATATTACTTGCAGGTATCGAAGTAATTCTCAAGAATACATAGGTTTACTGGTTGAAGATAATGATACAATGAGTTTGCTTTTGATGTTATGAAATGTCCGGATACTAATTGTCTGGACTTTTACTTGTAACACCCCAAAACTCATACGGTTCATTATACACTGTAGAACCTTCATCAATGTCTACCAGACTAGGACATTCACGCAACTTCACACTAATCTCTTAAAGATACAATATCTAATAACACAAATAAGGTCGTGGCCGCGGTCAAAATAATTTGATTTGAACACAGTAAAACACAGTCTAAAATAAATCCATCGCCCACGCAGGGGACTTCTGTAACACCCCCAGAGTCAACCAGGAATATTACAGCGCCATGGGCCCCGAGATGGAACCCACAAGGCTAAAAGAAATTTTCGCAAATATTTAGAAACGCCCAAGAGGCTAACGATGGTATTATCTATTTAAAACATTCGAAGACTTAAAACTCGTTTAACAAAAACCGTCGTAAAATCTCATTTGAAAGAACAAGGCCAGAAATGCCAGAACTCAACAGTTAACAAACAACATATGTTAAGCTATCGCTTACACGTATCAACAAAATAGTTTAGAAAATGATTGCCAAAGTAACCTAAGTTACCAGATACCAAAAGGCCATCTATAAATACTCACGCAACGGAAAAAAAGACAAACAAATAAAATACTCTAGCAGCGGAATACGACAACAGATCAGGAAACTCAATACACAAATAAATGCCCTAGCCAGTATCCTCCGGGAAGCTCATCTCTCCACGACCGCTACAAGCTTGATAATCCGAGAACCTAAAAAGAAAGCCCACGACGGGGTCAGCCATAATATCCAACAATGATAACCATCACATCACGTCAATAATTACATACCAATGAAAATACTAAGTAAGAATACGACCAATGTAATCTTACTGCTATAATTTTACCAACTCATGATAATAAATACCAAAGTTCACATCTTGTATCCTTTCAACAACACAATAAGCTCATACCTAAATATCTGTATTGTATCTCAACAATACCCAAGGTTCTCAAAATATTATCATAACTCACTGTTACAAAATCTACTAACTCTGTCCAACCCAATCCATCGGGTAACATCATCACATCTCAACACGATAATCGATTGTTCATCAAAGACAAATACCAAGGGAAAATACGGAACATACCTCATGATATGAAATGCCACGACGAAATCACGTCAGTCTAATCTAAGTTCAGATCAACACAACATACGAACATGGTACTAACACAAGACCTACAAATACATACTCATATGACAACATCAATATGCTCACATCAATAACAACAATGTATACTTATGACAAACCCATAATATACATATGCACAATAACAACACACATGGTAATCCGATGATCCAGCGTTCACTGCCTAGATCCCACGATGATCCCGTCAGACTAACCTGTGGTGGAAAACTTGTCCGATGATCCAGCGCACGCTAGCATAGATCCCCGATGATCCCGTCGGACAAACACGAGGTGGACATACGACAACAATGCACAAATGAATATAATAATGATACGCAATGCATGAAAACAACGATACACAAATGTATCACAACATGATCGATACGAAATGACAAAAATGATTAGAGTACTTGCCCCGAGTCCTTCGATAGCAATCTCTATGTCTAAACCATCACGAACCAATACTCGACGGTCCAAAATATCACGGATTGCAGATAATTCATATCTTCATCTTTATCACAATGTATCCTCGATACTAAGTATACCAACAATAAATGTAAATCATATACATTATGATTTAATTCCCAAAACTCGAATACGACTTATAATCCCAAATCTCCTATGATTACGATTATAAACATTGCTATACGAATTATGAACAAATGAAACGGAAACCATTCATTAAATATTATAAATTGAGCGAGTAATAACTTGCCTCGATACTGATGAAGCCGTTAGCAATTCCATGCCGTCGTCTCAGCCTCAAAGCAATCTACGAACATTCTCGAGCTCGACCGAAACACATGGTTATAATCACCGATCAATATTCTCAACTTATTACAATAATTCGATAAACAACAAGTTCGATAAAAATCAACAATCCAATCAACAAACCAACGGTTCTGCAATATCTCGATTAACCACTAGTCTGATCAATCCAATTCAAACCATAATGAATTCATAACCACAACACGAAAATACTGCATTGTCTGCCTACTTAGCGCACGTTAAACACATAACGTAGCGTGCGCTAAGTCGCTCCCGTTAGCGTGCGCTAGCCAGTAAGCTTAGCGTGCGCTAATGCTGTACAGTTGCATGCATTCCAAGCATCGACTAACACCTTGCGACTACGAATACAAATGAAAAGGAAATCACGCTCCAAGATTAACAATAACTTTTCTAAATTCAATCTCATCACCATACTCGAAATCATATTCGTGTTCTTATACGAATATTATATCAAAACACGTATCTTAGCTCTAGATACAAATACCCATATTCATATCCAAAACACCAACACCTCCTATACATAATCATCATATCATAGCATACTTAATCTGGAATACAACCTCATATCATGATTCATATGAAATCAACATAATTCAGAAATCCATCTTTCATCGGGTTTAAACGAAACACAATTCTTAAAGTATGGAGAATCTTAATTAACATCCGAGAACTCTTATCAAAATCCCATTAAATCTTATATAACATCATCACAAGATAATCCAACTCGCTTCCTCACAAGTAATCATCCTTAAAAACGAACCACTATCAAAGGGATACGAAATTACCTTGTATAGATGAAGCAAGAAGAAGATCAATTGAACTCCTTTCCAAGAATCATGAATAACTTCAAGAACAAGGCTTTAATCCATGCTCTCCACCTTAATCTTGTTAAAGATCATCATCTCTCAGTGTTTCGGAACCTCAAATACTTCTCAAGGCTCTCTCTATCGGTTCACATAAAGAAATGGAAGGAAATGACGAATAATGGCCAACTGCACTGATATATGCGCTAACTGTCTTTGTTAGCGTGCGCTATCGCAGATCAGAGGCTACTGCCTTACTGCATACAATGATTTACGTACGCAATGCCCATGCAATAGCGTACGTAATCTCCTCTAGTTAGCGTACGCAGGTGTCCGATCATAGCGTGCGCTACTCATAGTTGACTCGTTTGTCTGCATGCTCTGAAGACGGGTCCACACGCCGACAGCTCTGGCAAGGATAAGATTCCTTTTGGACCGATCTGATGTTAGCGTGCGCTAACAATATGCATTAGCATGCGCTAACCCTTCACAACAAACATCCGTTGACCTCGTCGGTACATGCGCCGAAAGTGACCGGGTCCACACATAGATTCCTTCTGATCTGGTCTGTACTAGCGTGCGCTATCCATTGCATTTAACGTGCGCTAACCCTGCATGATAGCGTGCGCTAGGCATGTATATTAGCATGCGCTAATAATGCTATACTTAGCCATTTTCAGCTATTATTGTCCAACGTCTCAACATACAGAATACGAACATACGGCATACCAAATACACATATTCCTTCCAATAATATTCTCATACGATACAAAATATCCTCAACTGCAATTGTCGACCAAGTACAGTAATTATACCAATACAGATATCTCAGTCCTTCAATTGTTTTATCCATACTATACAGATTCCACACTGTATAATATAACTCGGATAAAATAATATTAAACAATAGTAGTAGAAATTCCAGATATTACATACTACACCACTTAAAATAAGTTTCGCCCTCGAAACTTGCAATCCTTCATAGAAAACAAACAAACAAACCGTTCAACCAAAATATTCTGAAACCATCACGACAACGATCGATCATCATCATTAACGAATAATCAAAATAGTATACTTACAAATGCGCAAAGTCGATGATCTCCTGAGATACTATCAAGTGACTTCACTGTAAAGCCTCAACACGCTTACAATCACAATTACATGAGTCTCAACAAAATATATCATCTTTGGATGAATTAATCTATCTGTATCAAACCTTGTCTGCCTGATCGTACAATTAAGTCCCAATTCCGATAAACCCAATAATACACGATACATATGTGAGACAACTGTCCAACACAATAGCAACAAATCCCGAAATATCAACACAAAATCTGAATGCTCAGATGATCACCAGCAATGATCAACCCATAAATTAACCGAGAATATCATCGACATGATAAACTCTAATACGACCAATCCAAAGGTCAAAACGCAACCGAGAATACCATCAACATGATAAACTCCAATATGACCAACCAGAGGTCAAAACACAATCGAGAATATCATCATCATGATAAACTTCAATATGACCAACGAACGATCAACAATAATCGAGAATACCTTCACACGGTAAGCTCCAACACAGTCAACACAGAACCACAAAAATCGATATACACGAACGAATAAAGTTCTCAAAACAACACACCAATCACATACAATGGATCTCAATAAACATACCCGACTAGTGAACATACTCCTCGGTACATGAACAACCAATCACAACCGACGAATATATCCAATCATACATGGAGTGGGAACGACCACTCAATATCCAAAACAACCAGCATGGGGTCACCATCCCCAAATCTACACTTACAAAGAAATCATTCAAAAATCACTATGGTAAAATCGCGCTACTACCATACCAATGGAATCACATAGCACATGTCCCGTTTTCACAAAATCCAAAGTTCTAAAATTACATCATGTGCATGAATCTACAACACGCAGCATATGATCCGATAAATCAACCGATCATCCCTGAATAACCAAACTACCATACTGAAGTTCAAATCTCTTTTCCTCGTACCATCGATATGATATCCAGTGTGTGAGTCACACTCATAACTTCACCATGATATGCACTATGCACTAAATGCGTATGTATATCAATCACATTTTCAAAACCAGTTTGAAATCATATAGTCTTGTCAAGAAGACAAATTTTCGAAAGTTCTTTCATAAATTTCAAAGCTCAAAACATAAATTTTGGTAAGACCACAAAATCAATTTTTGAAAAAATTAAATCGGCTCGCTGGTGCCAAGTATTCGATAATAGTTTCCTTCGAATCCATATGATTTCAAAGTTTTAAAATGAAAACTAAGCAAATGATTGACCACATCCATACTCCTGTATACCAATTCAGTTTGTCACCAATATCCACTGATATTCCATCGGAAAACCACATGATAGAGTTCCAAAATCTCAATATATAGACTCCAATAAAAACTCCTTTTCCACATATGAATCGCAAGGTCGACCATTAACCCATCCTAGATCACCTCAATTATGTTATGACAAAATATTGAATAATTGATAAATCGAACACAACGAAAGACTACTCGGGAAGTCTCATTTGAACAAGTAGATCAAAACCCCGAAGGGTAGTAATAAAATAGATAAACGATTGGTAAAGTGTTTTACATATCTCGGGAGTTTTAGGAAATAGAAAAACCTTTTGAAACATTAGGGTCTCAGCCCATACCCCGTTCCACATTACAAGAAGTTTAAAAAGTAGAAAACTCTTTGGACACCAAGTCCGGAGTTACAAAACTATTTCAAAATCAATTGGGTCTCGGCCCAAAAATCATTTTCCGTAAAACATTCATTTTGAAAAGTATCATTTTCAAATGCTCAAAAACAGTTCATATATCTCAAAATGAACTAACATGACTACATGTTCAACAATTCACAGTTCTTCTCCCGAATACACAACTCCGTTCTAAAACTTAACCGACATATTGATATCCAAAATCATAACTTCTCAAGATCATCAATCCTGTCTTAACTCTGTCACCTTACACTATAACACATAATATCTTTCTGAATCTCAAAATATATCAACTTAGAATGGCAACAAATCTCAATGCAATTCAAAAATCCAAATACTTACAGATCGTGAAGTCGACGATTCCCCGTGATACTGGCAGATGTCTCGACTCAAGAAAATACTCGACACAGATATTTACAAAACACACATTTTGCAAACTCAGTTCAACTCGAGAACACAACACATCTCTATCCAAAGAAAAACATTAATACCATTTGGAAAAGTTACAACAATCCCAGTACCATACTGGTAAATCACATAACATGTAAGCCCAAGTGAACAACAAAAAACCAGAGCTCAAACACTTGTCAACTGACAACTCGAATGACACGACAAAATCACGACCCAACTCGACCCGACTTCCTAGGTTTTCTCAACCTAAGCTCTGATACCATATTCTGTAACACCCCCAGAGCCATCCAGGAATATTACAGCGACGTAGGCCCCGAGATGGAACCCATAAGGTTAAAAGAAATTTTCGCAAACATTTACAAATGCCCAAGAGGCTAAAGATGGTATTATCTATTTAAAACATTTGAAGACTTAAAACTCGTTAAACAAAAATCGTCGTAAAATCTCATTTGAAAGAACAAGGCCAGAAATGCCAGAACTCAACAGTTAAAAAACAACATACATTAAGCAATCGCTTACACGTACCGACAAAATAGTTTAGAAAACGATTGCTAAAGTAACCTAAGTTACCAGATACCAAAAGGCCATCTAAAAATACTCACGCAACGGAAAAAAAGACAAAAAATTACAATACTCTAGCATACAACAATTGATCAGGAAACTCAATACACAAATACATGCCCTAGCCAGTAATCTCCGGGAAGCTCATCTCTCCACGACCGCTACAAGCTTGATAATCCAAGAACTTAAAAAGAAAGCCCACGACGGGGTCAACCATAATATCCAACAATGATAACCATCACATCACGTCAATAATTACATACCAATGAAAATACTAAGTAAGAATACGACCAATGTAATCTTACCGCCATAACTTTACCAACTCATGATAATAAATACCAAAGTTCACATCTCGTATCCTTTCAACAACACAATAAGCTCATACCGAAATATTTGTATTATATCTCAACAATACTCAAGGTTCTCAAAACATTATCATAACTCACTATTACGAAATCTACTAACTCTGTCCAACCAAATCCATTGGGTAACATCATCACATTTCAACACGATAATCGATTGTTCATTAAAGACAAATACCAAGGGAAAATACGGAACATACCTTAAGATATGAAATACCATGACGAAATCACATCAGTCTAATCCAAGTTCAGATCAACACAACATACGAACACGGTCCTAACACAAGACCTACAAATTCATACTCATATGACAACGTCAATATGCTCACATCAATAACAACAATGTATACTTATGGCAAATCCATAATATACATATGCACAATAACAACACATATGGTAATCCGATGATCCAGCATTCACTGACTGTCCTGGAGTGAAATCCGTGTGACGAATCGAGGGTGAGTCGGTTCGAGTATACTAATCTAATTAGCATACCTATAACGTGTGCTCCCACTAACCATTAGTGTTCGACAGGCACTCTCCTTGTCAAAGAACACGTCGTACAAGTCTTTACATAAAATTAACGCCCAGTCAAATTTCATCGACTTGCGAATGATTAAGTATTTGAGCTATAAACCTTTCCAGTGCCGACCCCCTTATCCAATAAGGAGTGGAACATTTTGCTCTCAAATACACGGACTAGTTTCTACATGTATATTTACGAGTTAGGAATGCAAGTAACTACCAGTAAATAAAGAAACATCCATTGCCTTATATTGATGATTTACATAATAACAAGTACAATGCCCTCACTCAACATCCTCTGAGTGGCATTCGAGGGCATACTCCTAACAATCTCCCACTTGCACTCAATGCCACACACTATGGTATCTAATACCCATGTTCTCCAGATGACGCTCCAAGCTAGTCTGAGAAAGTGGCTTGGTTAGTGGATCGGCGACGTTGTCGGCCGAGTCTACTTTGTGCAGCACAATGTATCCCTTGCGAACAAATTCTCTTACGAGATGATACTTCCTCTCAATATGTTTGGTGCTGTTGTGAAACCTTGGCTCCTTGGCCTGCGCTACAGCTCCGTCGTTGTCGCAGATGCTGAACAGCACAAAGACATGGTATCACTTGAAGTTCTCCCAGAAACTTCTTAATCCAGAACCCTTCCTTGGAAGCCTCCGAGGTTGCTTGATACTCAGCCTGACAGGTGGAATCAGTAGTCGCGCTTTGCTTGGTGCTACGCCAAGATACTACTCCTCCATTAAGAGTAAATATGTAGCCAGAAGTAGACATCGAGTCGTCTTTCAGTCCTTAGAAGTCCGAATCAGTGAATCCCACCAAATCCAATTCTCCACCGCCATACATAAGAACCATATCTCTAGTCCTTCTCAAGTACTTGAGAATGTTCTTTACAGCAGTCCAATGTTCCCTACCTGGGTTTGCCTGAAACCTACTCACCACGCTTACAGCATGCGCGATGTCAGGTCTTGTACACAACATAGCATACATAAGGCTACCCACGGCCGAAGCATATGGTATATTACTCATTTCCTTTCGTTTTTCCTCACTTTGAGGACACATCTTCAAGGTGAGTTTTATTCCATGTCGCATCGGTAGGAACCCTCTTTTAGAATCATCCATCTTAAACCGCTTTAAGATTTTATCTATATAGAGGGCTTGGGAAAGACCTATTGTTCTCTTCGCTCTATCCCGGTAGAGTTGAATACCAAGAATATAGGTAGCTTCTCCCAAGTCTTTCATGGAGAAATTACTCGAAAGCCAAGCTTTCACAGAACTGAGCATTCCCACATCATTTCCGATTAGCAGAATATCATCCACATATAGTACTAAGAATGCGATCTTGCTCCCACTAACCCTCTTGTATACACAAGGTTTCTCTTCATTTTGCACGAAGTCAAACTCTTTGACCGCCTCGTCAAAACAAAGGTTCCAACTACGTGACGCTTGCTTCAGTCCATAAATGGAACGCTGAAGCTTGCACACTTTCTGAATATCGACTACAGACACAAAGCCTTTAGGCTGCTCTATATAGATTTCCTCCTCGAGGAATCCATTAAGGAAATCCGTCTTTACGTCTATTTGCCATATCTCATAATCGTGGTAGGTAGCTATAGCAATCATCATGCGAATAGACTTGATCATGGCTACGGGCGAGAAGGTATCGTGGTAATCGATCTCTTCCTTCTGGGTATAACCCTTTGCCACAAGCCTGGCCTTATAGGCGTAAACCTTGCCATCACCATCAGTCTTTCTCTTGTAGATCCACTTGTTCCCAATAGGCACTATGCCCTTGGGGCGGTCTACTAGAGTCCAGACCTGATTGACATGCATCGAGTCTATCTCAGCTTGCATAGCTTCACGCCATTTCGCGGAGTCTACATCCACCATCGCTTGGTCATAGGTCGTCGTGTCGGTCTCTTGGATCACTTGGAACCTCATGGAGACCCAACTCCTCCAAGTGCACAAGCCCATACCTCTCAGGTAAGTGAGACACTCTACTAGACCAACGAGGTGGTTGTACTTGTGTTTCAGAAGGTTCGGTTCCAGTTTCTTGCACAGGTGTCTCCCGAGGAGTTTCATTGTATTCTTCTAAGAAATACTTCTACCTGCTCCGCCTTCCTGAATGAACTCATCTTCCAGGAAGTGTGCTTGTAAAGCAACAACGATCTTTCGATCTTCGGGCATGTAGAATAGATATCCCATCATCCTAGATGGGAATCCAATGAAACGTCCCTTCGCGGACCTAGCTTCCAACTTCTCCACCTTAGTCTTCTTGACATAAGCGGGACATCCCCAAATCCTAATGTGATTAAGACTTGGTTTCCTGCCCTCCCACATCTCATGTGGAGTTTTAGGAACGGATTTGGAAGGACATATGTTCAAGATGTAAGCAGCAGTCAGGAGTGCATATCCCCATAGGTAAATCGGCAAGTCAGTATAGCCCAACATGGAACGGACCATGTTCAACAAGGTCCGGTTCCTTCTTTCTGACACACCATTTAACTCAGGAGTACCTGGAGGTGTTAGTTGTGAAACTATTCCATGTTCCTTAAGGAACTCGTCAAACTCCGTACTCATATACTCGCCACCTCGGTCTGACCGAAGTGCTTTGATATGATTACCAGTTTGTTTCTCGACTAGGGCCTTGAATTCCTGGAATTTCTCAAAGGCCTCGGATTTATGTTTTATTAAGTAAACATAACTATACCTAGTATGATCATCTGTAAACGTAATGAAATATTGATATTCGTTATGTGCTGCTTCCAAAGCACCACAAACGTCAGTATGGATTTATCCCAGTTTATCAGCGGCTCTTTCAAAAGTCCCTGTGAAGGGGGACTTAGTCATTTTGCCTTTAAGGCAAGATTCACAAGTAGGAAAGGGATCTGATCCCAATGGACCCATAAGTCCATCTTTTTCCATCTTGTAAACCTTGGTCTGACCAACATGACCAAGTCCAAGATGCCATTTCAAAACTTGATTGGTGTTATCCCTACCACGTTTTCTAGTCATAGTATTCACAACTACTTTGTTGCTGAGATTTAGATGATACAATCTATTCCGAACTCCTGGTGATGGACTCGAATTCCATCGTCTCATGCTTGGTGCCAGAATGCCCCGGTCTCCATGATGGATCGCTTCCTAATCGGCTGAAGATGGAACCGTCCTGCCTCGCGAGAGCCTTTTCTCGCGAATCGGGGCTTTCTGACGATCGCTCGACCAGTAACCCCTTGAGCTTCCGTTTGCTCACGCGGCGGATGGCCAAGGGGGTTATAGCGGGCGCTGCGCATGCTCTCCGTCGCTCCCTTAGGATGGCCATAGCCTCATCGATCTGTTCCGAAGTTTGGAACTGGTCGAGCGAAAGGCTGGGGCCGTCCCTCAGGTGCGGGATCGAGAGTCTCGCGTCGCCGCGACTACCCTCTGCCGTAGGCTGGGGCTCAGATTGAGCCGGAATATGATGTCCGGCGGTTTGGAGAGTGGCTCTCTTCGCTGTGGTGGCAGACACCATTATTCTGAAGGTTTTTCTTTGAAGAACAGTGAGTGTTTCTTCAAGTATATGCCCCGGAGAACAATGAATGTTCTTCGAGACAGTAGGAATAAAAATGAAGGTTAATATCCCCTTCTTCTAGTGCCAATTGTTGTTACCCAAAATCGAAAGGGATTGCTGGAATGGATGAGTAACAAACAAATCCGAGAGCACATCCATGGGGAAGAAAATAACACAAGATTTACCGAGTTTGTTAGGCCCGGGCTTGAATGCTCTCGCGAGATATTATTAATAAGAATACGTTGGAGTACAAATATTAATGTAAGAGTACAACTACAATGAGTGTAAAAGACCCTAGTTATCTAGCTCTTGAGTGTTGGTGATTGCCGAAAGAACCAGAGTTGAAGCTCTGTGAGTTCTTGTTTCCGTTTCTGCCGACCGTCTTATGGTTAAGAGGTTTCGAGAGTGAGAGGTAGAAGGATGTCCGAAGTTTTATAATGTAGCCAAGAGAGAGAAGCCAACCCTTTTCCGAAAGCTGGGCGTCCTCTATTTATAGGAGTTGGGATGCCTTAATCCTGACGGGCGATCGCCTTTCTTGTATTATAATAAGGGGACGATCGTCTTTTAGCACATGGGCTGGTTGCCTTAAAGTCCGCGGCTGCTGCTGGTAGCCAGCTGTGCGAGCCAATGAGAACTTTGCACGCGTCCTGAATCGCTGTCTCGGGAGGTCCCACCTAGGACCTTTCGGTGGGCATGTCGGTAGGTGGGACTGTCCTTGTCGTGGACAGCTGTTGATGGGCTGGAGTCAAGGATCCGTGTTCTGCGGCGCCATTCGCGGATCTGAAAGTGGGTATGCACTCCGAGGTCCGGTCTTTGCAGACTTGGCGGATGTTGTCTTCACGTGGCATGAGGCGGTCGTCCATGATCGGGAACTTTGGACGATCGCTAGTTGCCGGGAGGCGATCGCCTTGGCAGTCGATCGCTCGGCGCTGGGTCCTGTTTTGGGTCCTTCGATTGGCAAGTCTTCCTTGGTCTATTTGACTCTGGTTCAGTCGCCCGGTATTTTGCCGATCGCCTGTTGAGGTGTATAAATCTCGACACAACAACGTGTTCTTTGACTTGGAGAGTGCCTGTCGATCACTAATGGTTAGTGGGAGCATACGTTATAGGTATGCTAATGAGATTAGTATACTCGAACCGACTCACCCTCGATTCACCACACGGATTTCACTCTGGGACAATCAATAACAGAATCGAAAGGTTGTGATAAATATTCGTGAACCTTCGACTTGAGGATTTAGTAGGGATGTGCTTGTGATGTTAAGATTTTCATTAGAGTAGTTCGACCTAGAAAACTGGAAGGTGGGGGTCAACCTCGATGTGCATCTTGATGGGCAAGTAGCAGATTCTATTAAATACCAAGATAGGATTCTTTCTCCTGTTAGTGAACGGGTATATGTCCTATGTGGTTATTGACAATTGAGATCATAAGTCTTTGGCCAAAGTATTAGAGCTAGTTGTATTGGATACACGAGAGCTCAGTGATTTAGATTTGCATCAACTCATGCATAACATCAAGTACAGATAAGGTTTGACTGATCGTGACCCTATAACTTGATCGGGACATTTGAAAGAAGGGTTTATACGTTTACTGGTATTCACGACAGAATGGTTCTTGAATGATCCTTATCATTCGTTCTCATTAAGGTTACAGTGTAGGCTGCAAGGCTGGCTTGGTAGTGCTCTAACTCTTTGGTTTCTCCTATTACTTACTCAGACGAACCTACCGAGTCGCGCATTAGGGAGAAGACGGATTAATTTGAGCTTATTCTCTCTTGATTAAATTTTAGATATTAGATGTCTAATTTAATTTACTGGATAAATTATATCGGTTCGGTGAATTAAATAAATTACTGGGTAATTAATTTAATTCATAAATATTATTTCTTGGAGAAATAATATTTGAATATAATTAATTAATTAGATTAATTAATTATATTTGAAACGTACCAAGGTATATTTTAGGCACCAGTGCATGTCTTGATTGAATGGTTAATTATTTTGGAATCATTTATTGTTATAATCGTAGTATATGTTCGATTGTTTATTGTAGTTACATTTTTCGTAAATCTATATCTAAATATCAATATTTATTTTCTTGGAAATATAATTTGTATTGAAGATATGAAAGTCGAAAAAATATTGATATTGGATACCCGGACGATAATCAAGCCCTGAATTGCCGTTGGACGGCCCGGGAAATGGACCTAAAGGGGCTGCCGTGCGGTCCGGGACTTGGGACCACGGTTTGGCCCTGCTCGCCCACCAGGCGGTTCTGACCTGAGGACCGCGGTCCAGCCTATTTGGATCGCAGTCTGAGCCCCTTCCGGACCTGTTTTGAGCTCGTTTTCTTCGTGTATTCCAGAAAATTAATCTCCCGCATTTAAATTAGAATAATATGATTAAAATGATATATGGTATTTCATTTTATAAGGGAAGATTGATTAATTGGAATACTCATGATTGATGGAATTACTTTGAACGATTTCATATTACCGATTGTGCGAATTGATTGGATCAATACAATTTAATAGTTGATTATATATATTGGTTAGATCAATATATTTAATATGAAATCCATTTAATTAGTATTTATTGGATGAATGCTTTAGAACTGGGATGTAGTTCATGGACCTAGTTTTGAATCGTTTGTTTTGTTCGACTGGGTTGTAAAGGACGTTTTGAGCCTATTTATTTTACTAGAAAAATTTATATAGGATGCAATTTTTCAATGTAAAATTTATATGTAATGACGAAGACCGGAGGAAGATCCATTCGAGAAGACGAAGATTCAAGACCGAAGACATGTAATTAGATTACGATGGTTTTTGTTCTAGGAACGGTCCATGAACTGCATGTTGGTAGCAACTAGGTTGATATTTATTCATATGATATGAATGCAACAAACGCGCTTAAATGGATTAATGTGCAAAGTGTAACATTAATCGCGTAAATTCTCCCACGACAAAATATTAAATTTAAAAGGTTTCAAGGTTTTCCTTCCCTCCATCGAGTTTTCGAAAAATTGAAATGTAACAGCCCAAAAACAGTGGCTATTACAGTGCCGTGGACCCCTACCGGGACCCACCGGGCGATATCACAATATACATTTATAATCTGACAACGTGGCACCGTACCACAATATTTATCAAAACCCCGGTGTGGAGTATGAGTTATTCATGTCTTTAATACGAGCAAACATACACAAGATCCAAATTCGGTACAGACCATATGACAATGGGCAATACCTAACAAATTTTAGTACATTCATCCGACACAAAATAAAATGAAAGTCACAATAAAACATAACCGAACAACCAAAAGACTCGGAGGCCCCGAAATAGCATACTTCAGAACCCTCCGTCGCCATTGTGCTCCTCCTGTGCCTTGCCCTTTCCTCGCCCTGAAATACAAGTATTTCGCCCCAAACCACAAGATCAGCTATACATGATAATAATTTTCATGACATTATATATATATATATATATATATATATACTGATCCCAAAGAAAACCATCGACTACTGAATATACCCCGAAGGCGTATAAACAATCAGTCCCAACTGTCGAACATAACCAAATATATGAACGACCATATAATATGGCTCAAGACGGACGTCACAGTACGCCCGATCTGGAAATGTGTCCGTGCACATGTCCACCCCGTATACGGAATCCAAAATATACGTGGGACGATGTACCTAATTAGCCTCACGAACTACGTCTCGTGTGCACGATCTAAATGCGGAAAACATCCACGCATGATCATCAAGTGCCCGGCTAAAAATCCTACACATAACCAATCGGCGTGCAGATATGACTCCAGAGATGTCACGATACAACATGACAACGAAACTCAATGAATTACACTTTTACCAAGGAATCGAACAACTCACCGAAGTGTCAACAAAACTCAAAAGGACTAACGGTAACAAGGACGGTAATTTCGGGTATATCATCCCCAACACCATGACAATACGATCAAGGGTATCACCATATCACGAATCATAGATTATCAGAACATTTCATACACATGAAACGCATAATAATCACAAGAATTCAACCATCATTATAACTAAGCAAGATAACTTGCCTCAATTTCGTAGATGAATAATCCTTCTTTGAATGGTCAAACGAACGGTATCCTCATCTAACAATACTCACGTGAACAAGCAACCTTGAATGAAATGTAATTCATTCAACAAAACATTCGTACGGTAATGGTATTATTACATAAATAATATTCGTAAATTTACTTGAATAAATCAACTATCCTATTGATCACTTTAATGTTCTTATTACAAATCATCGTATGTTTATCATGTTCATTCACATATTCTAACATTAATGTCAAATACTTGATGTCTAGTTTATTATCAATGTAATATCGTGAAAATATCTTTTCAAATCATCGACACTTCCAATTACGATATAAGTTTGTGTTTAATTACGTTCTTCATTATTTTACCAATGATTACATTCAAAACTTGATTACTATATGAAACGTAAGTTTAAGTTTTTAGTGAACTAAGAACATCATCTTAATTTACGTCTCTTAACATGCACGGATTAATGAAATGGAATTCGGCTACTCCTCTACCGCATTTGTATCATCATATTCAACACAATCCTCTTAAGAACATTATCAACCTATTAATGTAGTGATTAACACCCTTTAACGAAATCGATTAATTTGAACATATGAAGATTACAACTTCCTTCTATCAACATCCATTGTTTTACTTTTGAAGAATTTATTAAAAGCCTAGTTATATCATTAGATACTTGAAATTTTTGAAGTAACTTCATCCCATCTAGCGAAGATCATATTCAAGGGTTAACATAATCTTTCCAATAATTTTATTACAAAGGTTTTAGAGGCCAAAAATCATGGTTCCATATTACCTTCAAGAATCAATTGAATGTTCAAGACAAATTTAACATTTCTCACCTTTAATCATTAAGGATATCATCCCTAACATGTTCCTAGTGTTGAGACTATAATCAACTTCCGATTATCATGTTATACATCAGGTTTTATGTATATTATTATCAACACAATCACATTATGAAGTTATTTACATCAAGAAGTAACACTAATACCCTCAATGTTATTCTTCACTTAGTTTGAGCATGATTCAATTAACTTATCATGTTTACACTAGTTTAAACTAACATTATGTGAAGTATTTATCTACTAACATCATCATAAGCATGGAATTGATATGAGTTAAAGAAAGACCAACCTCAAAAATGAAGAACAACACCAACACTTCAAGGGATACACTTCAATCTCTAACTCTCCAAGTCACCAATCAAGTGCTGAAGCTCCAACACAAGTTAGAAAGGCTTAGAAACGGAGTTGGAAGGGAAAGGAATCGTTTTTCTCAGTTGGGAGGTTGAAAGGGTCGAGTAGGAAATGAATGGCAAGGCATACTTTTATAATCTGAACTCGACATTACGTACATTAACGAAAGTGGTTAACGTACGTTATAGCCCTTACGTACGTAATCTTATGATCATTACGTACGTAACCAATTTCATCAGATCTTTCTGCCTCAAAACACGCAATTCGTTACGTACGTAACTATATAGCTATTACGTACGTAATAGTCGTTGACTTGGCTGTCGCGATCGACTCCCGACCACCTACCCCCGCTCGGCCCCACCCGCCGAAAGGCGGACTGCTGGTGGATCTCCCGCATTACGTACGTTAACGTATGGATGTTACGTACGTAAGGCGACATACATAGCGTACGTTAAGAAGATAGGTTAACGTATGTTAAGTAGTATAACAAGCATAAATGGAATTCTCCCAATATCACCCAACAATTAATATAGTATGAATGACCATGATTCCAACTTAACATAATTCGTCGATACTTGCTACAACATCACAGATATGGTGCGAAAATACTTAGCTTAAATCATAAAATACAATATTAAAGGCGAGGGTATTACATACTCCCCCCCTTAAAAGGAGTTTCGTCCCCGAAACTAAGGGGCAAACAGTTCAGGGTATTTCTCTCGCATGCTATCTTCAGTCTCCCACGTAGCTTCCTCGACTCCATGTCTCGACCACTGAATTTTTAATAAGGGAATCGTCTTGTTCCTCAGCTGTTTAATTCTTCTCTCGAGTATCTGCACAGGCCGTTCTTCATACGAATGGTCATCGGCTATTTCGACCTCGTCGAATTGAATAACGTGACTTGGATCAGCAACATACTTCCTTAACTGAGATACATGGAATACGTTGTGAATCCGGCTCAAAGCTGGTGGTAATGCTAAACGATAGGCTAGGTCGCCTACTCGTTCCAGGATCTCAAACGGACCAATATACCTTGGGCTCAATTTGCCTCTCTTCCCGAATCGGAAAACACCTCTAGTAGGAGATACTTTGACTAGTACATGGTCACCAACTTCAAACTCGAGTGGTCGTCGACGATTATATGCATATGATTTCTGGCGACTTTGGGCCGTTAATAGACGACTCTTGATCAGGGAAATCTTCTCGCGGGCTGCCAATAACATATCAGGTTCCGTACCAATAGATTCAGACAAATCGTCCCAGCACAAAGGGGACCTACAATGACGACCATACAATGCCTCATAAGGTGCCATCATGATCGAGGCGTGCCAGCTGTTATTATATGTGAATTCTACCAACGGCAGTTGGGCTTCCCAGTCAGGCTTCCAATCGAGAGCACATGCCCTCAACATATCCTCTAGAGTTTGAATTGTCCTCTCAGATCGACTGCTTGGCCCGAGGATGAAAAGCCGCATCAAGTTCAACCGTGTACCCATAGCACGATGAACCGCCTTCCGGAAGTGCGACACGAACCGTCCCGTCCCGATCCGATACAATACTCTTAGGGGTGCCATGCGCCTCACAATCTCTTTGATGAATAATTGGGCCAATCTCTCGGGGCCCCAAGTATCCTTGATCTCCAAGAAGTGGGCTGATTTAGTCATCGATCCACAATCACCCAAATCGTATTCATGCCTCGACGGCTCGTCAAGCTAGTAATAAAATCCATCGATATGTCTTCCCACTTCCACTCGTGAATCTAAGCGGTTTCATCATGCCACCGGTCGTTGATGCTCAATCTTGACCTTGACAGTCAAACATTTCAAACGAATTCGCAACCTCCCGCTTCATGTTACCCCACCAATAATACGGCTTCAAATCCTTATACATTTTGTTCGATCCGGGTGTATGGAATACGGGTAGCATGAGCCTCCTTGAATATTATTCCTCAACTCTTCGTCTGTGGTACACATACTCGATTTTTAAAGCGTATCACCCATCCTCGTGAACCACAAATCCGGGCCTTCCCCGATCGATTTCTCCTCGAACTCGGATAAGAATGGGTCCGTCATCTGCTTCGGCCCCGATCGTCTCATCAAGGGATGGTGAAATCACAAGCGTGCACGCTTGTCCCCGAGTGCGTTGTAACTGCACTCCTCAATCTCTGGTCTCATGAACTCTAATTGCAACTCCTTCTGGGCGGTCAAACGAGCCAGTATCTGCTCCTGCACCGTCTTGCGGCTCAAGGCATCGGCAACCACATTTGCCTTGCCTGGATGATAAAGGATCTCGATATCATAGTCTTTGATTAGCTCTAACCACCTCCTTTGTCTCATATTCAACTCCTTCTGGGTAAAAATATACTTCAGGCTCTTGTGGTCCGTAAAAATCTGGCAGGTAACTCCATACAGATAGTGGCGCCAGATTTTTAAAGCAAACACTACGGCTGCTAACTCCAAGTCATGAGTCGGGTAGTTGACCTCGTAAGGACGCAACTGTCTGGACGCATAGGCGATCACTTTCCCGTCCTGCATTAATACGCAGCCAAGGCCCTGTCTCGATGCATCGCTATATACCACGAATCCTTCCGTTCCTCTAGGTAGTACCAAAACAGGTGCTGAAATTAATCGACCTTTGAGTTCATCAAAACTTTGCTGACATGCTTCCGACCACAAGTACTTCTTATCTTTTCTCAACAGATTAGTCATCGGTTGAGCAATTTTGGAAAATCCTTCCACGAATCGTCTGTAATAGCCTGCTAGACCCAGAAAACTACGAACTTCCTTCACGTTCTTCGGGGGTAGCCAGTCTCGGATAGCTTCCGTCTTCTGTGGGTCTACTCTTACTCCCTCTGCTGATATCACATGTCCCAGAAAAATAACTTCAGACATCCAGAATTCACACTTAGAAAATTTTCCATAGAGTTGTTCTCGCCTTAATGCATCGAGAACCTGGCGGAGGTGACACTCATGTTCCTCATGATCACGAGAGTAGACCAAGATGTCGTCAATAAAAACGACTACAAAACGATCCCGATACTGAATAAAAACCCGATTCATCACTTCCATGAACACTGCAGGTGCATTAGTCGATCCAATGGCATGACAACGAACTCATAATGCCCATAGCGAGTGCGAAAAGTGTCTTCGGGACGTCGACTCGAATCCGCAATTGGTGGTACCCGGACCTCAAGTCGATCTTGGAAAATACAGCGGCTCCCTGGAGCTGATCCAATAGATCATCGATGCGAGGTAAAGGATATTTATTCTTAATTGTTACTTTGTTCAGCTCCCGGTAATCAATACACAAACGCAGCGATCCGTCCTTCTTCCGTACGAATAACACCGACGCTCCCCAAGGGGATGCACTGGGTCGAACATATCCTTTCTCAGTTAATTCTTTGAGTTGTCTTTTCAACTCCTGCATCTCAGTCGGGGCCATACGATATGGTGCTTTCGAAAGCGGGGACGTCCCTGGCTCCAACTCACTGGTGAATTCTACCTCTCGCTGTGGGGGTATTCCTGGAATCTCTTCTGGAAATACATCTGGATAATCTCAAACTACTAAAATATCAATCAATTTGACTGGCCGGTCAGTTGTCTTGGTCATGTAACACCAATAACCAATGCATCCCTGGTTCAGTAATCTCACAGCCTTCATAGCGCTGATAACTCTCCCAGAATGATTGGGATAATCACCCCGAAAAATACACTCGACGCCATCATCCGTTGTGACGGTCACCATTCGCTTACGGACGCTAAGCACGGCATCGTGACGATCCATCCAGTCGATACCCAAGATTACATCATCTTTAGGTAAATCAACCACAATCAATTCGGACAACCACTCACGGTTGTTCATGCTAATCGGACAGTTCTGTACTTCACGACTCCCAATAATTCTTCTACCATCGGGTAGACCAATTACATAAGGTTCACAATCGGTAACATGATTCAAATGCAAACGACTCAAACAAGAACTAGACAAAGGAGTGTGAAGCACCAGTATCAAAAAGAACACAAACGGGCTAAGAGTGGATCTCGAGAGTACCTGCAATCATGCTGGCTTCGGGATCATCGACTTTCTTCATCTCGTAGACTCTGGGTTTTGCAACCCCAAGGTGTGTACCACTTGATTTCCACGGCCCATCCCTTTGTTTGCCCCTTAGTCCGGTAAGAAGCGGATGGAGGAGCACGTTCTGAGCAGACAAGATCATCTGGAGCAAGAGATGCTACTGGAGCACGCCCGAGTCCACCCCGGCAATAGCGAGCACGATGACCGTTCTTCCCGCAAGTGTGACAGGCAACGGACGGCTTCGGACACTTGGAGCTGATATGCCCCTGGTCCCCACAGTTATAACACACGACAGGTGAGCTGATTGCCCGAGAGTGCGCTCCTGCCGGTTTCGGTGCCATAGGTGGCCGCTCAGAAGGATTTGGTACAGGCTGGGGTTTCTTGAATACCCCCCGGTTACTGTCTCCTTGGGTCTGGTTCCTGGATCTCTTGTTGGAAAACTGAGGCTGCTTCTTAGAAATCTCCTTCGCAGTAAGTTCATACTCCAAAGCCTTCTCAATAAACTCCGGTAAGGTCGTACAGTGGTGATTGAGTAATTGCATCCTCATTCGGGGTTTAAGCCTCTTGAGGAAATATTTGATCTTATCAGCTTCCGAACGGACAACTGACGTAGTAAAAGGGAGAAGTGCTTGGAATTTTTCAGCAATCGCTAACACATCCTCATCTTCCGATGGGTTGGGGTTTAGTAATTCAGAAAGTTTGGCTTCACGGAGGGGTGCAGGATAGTAACGATCTAGCATAAGATTCTTGAATTTCTCCCAAGTACTCGCGCCATCGGCAGGCCTCACAGAAAGCCACCAAGTATGGGCACTCTTACTAAGGTAGTAGGCTGCCACAGCAACTCGATTTTCCTCTGGGCACTCCACCATCTCGAATAGTTTCTCGAAATGCTCTATCCAAAGGTACATGTCGCAGGCTCGATGAGCCTTCAAAAGTCGGAGGTCGCCGCCGTGATATGTCGCTAATAATCCGGCTCACGATCCCGCCAGCACTGCAGGCGCAGGCCGTTGCCCCCGCCGTTGACCAAGATATTCCTCCGCATAGCTTCCATCACCGACCCATTTGGGTCATCCGGGCCATCATGCCCCGCATCACGGTGTAAGGATCGACACGTGCATTCTCTCCTGTGGTGTGATTGGTCCCTAGAAGGCGAATCCACCGCTGCGGAACTCGCTCCACATTCGCGCGTCTGTTGGCTCGTGGTATCGGAATTTGGCCTCTTCCGCGGCCTCGTCCCCCTCTGCCACGGCCTCTCGGATTCCTTTCCATACTGAAAGAATCAAGTCACAAGTACAGTTCGATTTATCAATCATAATTCATGCTAAGTTAATAGCAACAGGGAATTTCCTATCCAACAAAGCAGTTTGTAATGAATCACTGGCACTACAGGTGTTACACACTCAATATCATATCAACATCAAATCGAAACAATTCCAATCACATAATTAATTTAGGTTCACCTCAAACAGATGAATTTTACCTCATGTTAGCAAGATGCCAAGATAAGTAAGGAGACCAATACATCGTCAATATCATGCCAGTAATCAAATTATGGTTCATGAGAACATACCGTATTTGACGGGTCAGGCGCTTGCACAGGTTACACGTGGCACGAAGGTTTCTTGATGCTATTTCGATTCTACAATGACTCAAAATAAAAACACATTCTCCGATACCATCTTCTGTAACAGCCCAAAAACAGTGGCTATTACAGTGCCGTGGACCCTTACCGGTACCACCAGGCGATATCACAATATACATTTATAATCTGACAACGTGGCACCGTACCACAATATTTATCAAAACTCCGGTGTGGAGTATGAGTTATTCATGTCTTTAATACGAGCAAACATACACAGGATCCAAATTCGGTACAGACCATATGACGATGGGCAGTACCTAACAAATTTTAGTACATTCATCCGACACAAAATAAAATGAAAGTCACAATAAAACATAACCGAACAACCAAAAGACTCGGGCCCCCCGAAATAGCATACTTCAGAACCCTCCGTCGCCATTGTGCTCCTCCTGTGCCTTGCCCTTTCCTCGCCCTGAAATACAAGTATTTCGCCCCAAACCACAGGGTCAGCTATACATGATAATAATTCTCATGACATTATACAATTCATATATATATATATATATATATATATATATATATATATATATACTGATCTCAAAGAAAACCATCGACTACTGAATATACCCCGAAGGCGTATAAACAATCAGTCCCAACTGTCGAACATAACCAAATATATGAACGACCATATAATATGGCTCAAGACGGACGTCACAGTACGCCCGATCTGGAAATGTGTCCGTGCACATGTCCACCCCGTATACGGAATCCAAAATATACGTGGGACGATGTGTAATACCCGTACTCTTATTGACTATTTGACTCTGTCATCCTCCTTATTTTGTCGCTCTGTAAATGCTTGGAGATGTTGTTAATATTGTTATTGAGTTTCGCATCTCGTTTGGTTTTTGATCATGTCGTTTAGACCTTGTGGAAATGTTTTGAGCCAGAGATATAACGCACGCTAGGCCTAGACTAACGCACACTAATTCTGCTTGATTAGCGCACGCTAGCTTTGGGGCCGTAGCGCGTGCTAAGAGGATCAGTCAGGTCAGAACCCGTATTTCGAACTGCTCTCTGGACTGGCGGATTAACGCACGCTAGGAGTTGTTAGCGCGCGCTATTCGTGGTTAGTAGCGCACGCTAACATCCGTCCGTAGCGCATGCTACCGGCCGGCCGCCAGAGGCGTGAAGTTGCGAGGTTTTCGGAATATCGTAGCGACGCTAGGCTTCGGCTAGCGCACGCTAAAGCTATTGCATAACGCACGCTAAATCATAGAGCTAGCGCACGCTAAGTTGGAGCAGGCGTAGACGGTGAGTTCGACTCCGATCGAGTGCCACATTCCGGACTAGCGCACGCTAGAGGCGCACGATTAGCGCACGCTAACGGAGCCTGCAGAAGCCACTGGACTATCCGGTGACTTCGCTAGCACACGCTAATGAAGGAGGTGTAGCGTGCGCTAGACTGGGCAGATATAAATATGACAGTTGACTTCCATTTCGTCATTTCTCACCTACTTCACTCCTTTTCGACGTAAATCGCTCGGGAGAGACGATCTTGGGCGATTGGAAGCAATCTTCCTTCTAACAACAACATACTTGGTTGGAGAACAAGGATTTCTCAACATCTAATTCCTCCTAACGTCCGAATCAAGGTAAAAATCCTTAGAACCCTACTTTTTGGGAATTTTGGGGTTTTTCGTAGATTCGTCCGATTTATCCGTTTGGAAGCTTGAGAACCTTGAGATTATGATGTATCTATACCGTATGCATGCTTTTCCTACGATTTTATGGTTTGGGTTGTACCGTTTTCGGACTTGTGAGATTTTGGACGATTTTCCAACCTCTAGTCGACTATCCGTACATCCTTACGAATCGTAGACGGGTTTCGGGGGTTTCTTCATGTAATTTGAATATGGATAATTGATTATCATATTCCTTGCGAATCGTTTAGGTGCCGGAAGCGCGTGCTTGGACCTACCGATCTCATACCCCTTTTTCCGTTTGTTTTCTCGATGTCTCAAAGGCAAGTATATAATTATGATTGTACGTTCTCGAATTTGAAAGTAAGAAGTATTGATGGCATGATATGAACGAACCGTTTCTACGGCATTCATATATGTATTGTTGGCATGTAATGAATGAACCGTTTTGACGGCATTCCTACATGTAACGGCGGATGATATGAACGAACCGTTTCTACGGCATTCATATACGTCTTGATGTGGTACGATGAGATTTAGTTATTCCGGAATGCTAGTCTTGAATTGATGAATTGACGGTTACATTTACTTTATTGACGAGAAGTATTGTGTTTCATACTTGATATTCTTGCACTAGCTATTCGACGGCTAACCCCTTATGGGGGAAATACGTTTTATGTATTTCAGGTTCCAGGAGAGCGGACAGGCAGGTATCGGGTCGGCATAAAGATGGTGGGCAAGTGTGATACTGTGTATTTCTTCCAGTTATGTTTGGAGTTTCCCATTCAGTGTTGTTGTACTGGATTGGCTATTGAATACTCGAGTATTGTTTTCTGTTTTCCTTGATGTTCCGGCTTGTGTTTGCCGAAGTATTGATTCGAGTTGTGATGTTTGTGAATACATTGGTTATGTTTTGAACACTTTTGTATTGTTTTTCATCCCATTGTGTGTAGACCTTATCGGTCAAAATTTATGGTTCCGCGTATGTTTAGCCTTGTGGGTCCCACGGCGGGACTTACGGCGCTGTAATATCCCTAAATAACTCGGGGGTGTTACAGAATATGGTATCAGAGCTTAGGTCTATGGATACCTAGGCTGTCGGTCTTTTGGGTCGATCGAGTTGTCTTTTGTCCGCAGTATCACTACTTTGCCATCATCACAGTGCGACCGGTACTTGTAAGACCTCTTACTCTTCTAGTGTTTCCTTGTTTATTTTACTTCGTTTTGTCGGTATTCGTGAGAATCGGTCACTTTGATGACGTGTAATTGAATTGTGCTTACGTGACTTGTGTGTTCTTCAGTATGTCAGCTGGTAGGGGCCGTGGCCGTGGTCGTGGCCGTGGACGTGGAAGAGGTCATGGCGCGGCCGTTTCCATCAGCTCGGTTGCGGGGTCGACCAACCCCAGTTTGTCGAACTCGGTGCATCCTGACACCGAGAGTCATCACGACCAGTCAGACGGTCAGGGGAATAACGCGGACGTTGGAGTGGTGAATGCACTTCAACAATTAGCTACTCAGATGACTATCTTGGCCCAAACTGTTCAGCTGAATAATCCGAACCCGAACATGGATGCCTTACTTTAGAATGTAATCTGTATGCACCCTCCACAGTTTGGCGGTGCCACGGACCCGTTAGGCTGGGAAGACTGGCTAGCGGAATTGGAAAAGATTTTCGAGGCGGTTGATTGCCCCGAAGTGAGGAAAGTACCGATTGCTCAGTATTTCCTCACCAAGGAGGCCGCTACCTGGTGGAAGGTCATCAAGCCACAGGATCGCATTGCCACGTGGGATGAATTTAAGGAACTCTTGGAGGTCGAGTTTTGTCCTTGGCCGGTGCGAGAGAGCCGAATCCGAGCCTTTTTCGAGGCTAAACCTCAAGATATTCCCGTATCGCGGGCGATCGTGGAGTACAACCAACAATTGATCCACGTGAAGGATCAAGTGCGTAACGAGCGTGATAAGATCCGTTATTTTGATATGCGGATGAATTTGGACTTACGGCGGTATATGGCCGGATTTGCTTGTACCACACGAAGAGTATCGTGACGAGCTTTAGCCCATGATATGTTGAGCCCCGACAATGATACCGTTGAAGAACCGAAGAAGCGTAAAGTCGCGGGAAGTTTTTCGGCTCTAAAGGTGGCAACTTTCGAAGTCACAGACGACTAGCTTTCTTAGGACGATCGTCACGTTCTAATAAAGGAAAGAGGGGCTACCGTCCTACTCCGGGCACCACAAATCGCACGGTGACTTGCTATAATTGTGGCCGTCCTGTGCCACGTCGATTTGGAATGCAACTTTCCACCATTGAAGTGTCACACGTGCGGACGAGATGGGACATAGGGCGGCTTATTGTTCCGAGCCGAATCGGACCTTGGACACTCGGGCTTCCGCCACCGGTCAACCTCGGCAGAATTTCGGCAGGGGCCGGGGATGGGGTCAGAATGCTGGAGGGGGGAATTCTAGCGTCGGTTCGGTACAACCTCGGGTTTATGAGATGCGTCGATCGACGAGCCCGATGCGGCGGTGGCTTGTGTACCATCCATGTTTTATCTTATCCATCCGTGTACTCTTTGACACGGGTGCTACACATTCTTTTATATCTTTGGAATGTGTACGCCGTCCGAATATAACTTGTTTAATCGCTTGCGATCCCTTTATCGTGAAATCGCCAAATGGGATAGGATTGTGGGGAATCGGGAGATTAGAGATTTTCCGGTAAGTATATCCGGTATGGAATGGTTATCGAATTTGATTGTAGTTGATATAGAGGGCGAGGATGTGATCCTCGGCGAGGATTGGCTTGATAATCATCAAGCGATTATGAACTACCGTACCAAGGTTATCACCATGATGACTAAAGACGGATCCGAGTACTCATTTTTGGGGCGTAAGTCGGGACTATCCAAGTTGCTTATCAGTGCCATGAAGACCGTAAAACTTTTGAATAAAGGTTGTACGGGCTATTGGTGTTATGCCTTGAAAACGGAAGGAAACGAAATCGATTTCTCTTCGATTCCGGTTGTTAGTGAGTACCCCGACGTTTTTCCGGATGAACTCCCGGGATTACCGCCAGATCGAGAGATAGATTTTTCCGTGGATTTAGAGCCGGATGCGGCCCTGATTTCTAAAGCACCTTATCGGATGGCACCTTCCGAGATGCAAGAATTGAAGAATCAGTTGGGAGAACTTCTGGAAAAAGGGTACATCAGACCGAGCGCTTCTCCTTGGGGCGCGCCTGTTCTTTTCGTGAGGAAGAAGGATGGGTCACTACGTTTGTGCATCGACTACCGTGAGCTGAACAAAGTAACCATCAAGAACAAATACCCTCTACCTCGTATAGACGATTTATTTGATCAATTGCAAGGGGCTGCAGTTTTCTCGAAAATTGATTTAAGATCCGGATATTATCAACTCAGGGTGAGGGAGTCCGACGTTCCGAAGACGGCATTTCGGACGAGATACGGGCATTATGAATTTGTAGTCATGCCTTTTGGGTTGACTAATGCACCGGCAGTGTTCATGCAGTTAATGAATAAGATATTCATCGAGTACCTCGACAGGTGTGTAGTCGTCTTTATTGATGACATCTTGATATATTCTCGAGATAAGGAGGAACATGCCCGACACTTGCGTTTGGTTTTAGATATTTTGAGAACCGAACATCTCTATGCGAAATTCTCGAAATGCGAATTTTGGTTGGAAGAAGTTATGTTTCTCGGCCATGTGATTTCGGCCGAAGGGGTTCGTGTAGACCCGCAGAAGATTGAGGCAGTGCTAGATTGGGCACCGCCTAAAAATGTTAAGGAAGTTCGTAGCTTTTTGGGCCTTGCTGGGTATTACCGTCGGTTTGTCGAGGGGTTCTCGAAACTCGCTCGGCCGCTTACGAAATTACTCCAGAAGACCGAAAAGTATGTTTGGACGGATGAGAGACAACAGAGCTTTGATGAGCTGAAGAGGCGTTTGACTTCAGCACCTATTTTAACTTTACCACATGGTAGTGAGGGCTTTGCAGTTTATAGTGATGCTTCGGGTCAAGGTCTAGGCTGTGTACTTATGCAGCATGATAAGACGATAGCTTTTGCATCACGACAATTAAAGCCTTATGAGATGAATTATCCTACTCACGATTTGGAATTGGCCGCAATTGTCTTCGCGCTCAAGATTTGGCGGCACTATTTGTATGGCTCACCGTGCCGTATTTATACCGATCACAAGAGCCTGAAGTATATTTTCAGTCAGAATGAGCCGAATATGAGATAGAGGCGTTGGTTAGAATTGATAAAGGATTATGATTTGGAAATTCTTTACCACCCCGGAAAAGCTAATGTCGTTGCGGATGCTTTGAGTCGCAAATCGGCATCCCTTCAAATGCTCGAGGTTCTTACATCTCAGACGAAAATTCGTCAGGATTTAATTGAGCAAGGGATAGAAGTTTGGCTTCAGCGACTACAAGGACAGTTGTGTACTCTCGAAATTACATCGTCCTTAGTTGATGTCATCAAAGGGAAGCAGTGGAGTGACCCGATGATTTCTCAACTGAAGGGAGACGTAATTAAAGGAAAAGCTCCTGGATTTATGGTTCACGAGGATAGTATTCTGAGATTTCAGGGCAGGCTTTGTGTTCCGAACGATTTAGAGTTGAGGCAGAGAATTCTCCGAGAAGCTCATGCTACGCCTTACTCAATCCACCCCGGGACGAGCAAGATGTACAAAGATTTGAAGCGCAATTTTTGGTGGAATAATATGAAAAAAGATGTTACGGAGTTTGTACTATGGTGCTTGACGTGTCAACAAGTCAAGATCGAACATCAACGACCAGCGGGGTTGTTGAAACCGCTCCCCATTCCCGAGTGGAAGTGGGAAGACATCTCTATGGATTTCATCACTGGCATGCCGAGGACTCGAGCCGGAATGAATATGATTTGGGTAATTGTCGATCGGTTGACTAAGTCAGCACACTTCTTAGGTATTAAGGATACTTGGGGACCGGATAGACTGGCTCGAACCTTTATTGCTGAGATCGTGAGATTACATGGTTCCCCCAAGACCATTGTTTCTGATCGAGACGGCCGTTTCGTATCGCACTTTTGGCAGGCCGTTCATCAGGCTTTGGGCACTGAGTTGAGATTGAGCACTTCTTTTCATCCTCAGTCGGATGGACAAACAGAGAGGACGATTCAGACATTGGAAGATATGTTACGGGCTTGTGCCTTAGACTGGAGTAATGATTGGGAGCTTCACTTGCCGTTGATCGAGTTTGCTTACAATAATAGTTGGCATGCGTCGATCAAAATGGCACCCTTCGAGGCACTTTACGGTAGACGATGTAGGTCCCCATTGTGTTGGGACGAGGCTTCCGAGCTAGTTGGAACGGAGCCGGATATGTTGATGGAGACTAAGGAAAAGATTTCTATTATCCGAGATCGATTGCTAACCGCCCAGAGTCGTCAGAAATCTTATGATGATACTCGTTGTCGACCTTTGGAGTTTGAAGTGGGGGATCATGTCTTACTCAAGGTGTCGCCGACCCGTGGAGTTTTCCGCTTCGGGAAAAGGGGAAACTTAGTCCGAGGTATATCGGACCTTTCGAGATTTTGGACAGAGTTGGAGATTTAGCTTATCGCTTGGCGTTTCCTCCAGCTTTGAGTCACGTCCATAGTGTTTTTCATGTGTCTCAGTTGAGAAAGTACGTGCCGGATCCGAGCCACATCATCGACTACAGTGAGATTAACGTAGCCGAGGATATTACCTTTACGGAGAGACCCGTGAAGATCCTTGAGCGTCGCGAGAAACAACTCCGACATAAAACCATTCCATTGGTTAAAGTGCAATGGTCGAGACATGGAGTTGAGGAGGCAACTTGGGAGACGGAAGAGAAGATGCGGGTGGAATACCCCGAACTATTTATTTCTTAAGTTTCGGGACGAAACTTATTTTTATAGGGGGAGAATGTAATACCCGTACTCTTATTGACTGTTTGACTCTGTCATCCTCCTTATTTTGTCGCTCTGTAAATGCTTGGAGATGTTGTTAATATTGTTATTGAGTTTCGCATCTCGTTTGGTTTTTGATCATGTCGTTTAGACCTTGCGGAAATGTTCTGAGCCAGAGATATAACGCACGCTAGGCCTAGACTAACGCACGCTAATTCTGCTTGATTAGCGCACGCTAGCTTTGGGGCCGTAGCGCGCGCTAAGAGGATCAGTCAGGTCAGAACCCGTATTTCGAACTGCTCTCTGGACTGGCGGATTAACGCACGCTAGGAGTTGTTAGCGCGCGCTATTCGTGGTTAGTAGCGCACGCTAACATCCGTCCGTAGCGCACGCTACCGGCCGGTCGCAGAGGCAATGAAGTTGCAGGTTTTACGGAATATCGGGTAGCGTACGCTAGGCTTCGGCTAGCGCACGCTAAAGCTATTGCATAACGCACGCTAAATCATAGAGCTAGCGCACGCTAAGTTGGAGCAGGGCAGAGACAGTGAGTTCTGGACTCCAGTACTGAGTGCCACATTTTGGACTAGCGCACGCTAGAGGCAGACGATTAGCGCACGCTAACGGAGCCTGCAGAAGCCACTGGACTATCCGGTGACTTCGCTAGCGCACGCTAATGAAGGAGGTGTAGCGTGCGCTAGACTGGGCAGATATAAATATGACAGTTGACTTCCATTTCGTCATTTCTCACCTACTTCACTCCTTTTCGACGTAAATCGCTCGGGAGAGACGATCTTGGGCGATTGGAAGCAATCTTCCTTCTAACAACAACATACTTGGTTGGAGAACAAGGATTTCTCAACATCTAATTCCTCCTAACGTCCGAATCAAGGTAAAAATCCTTAGAACCCTACTTTTTGGGAATTTTGGGGTTTTTCGTAGATTCGTCCGATTTATCCGTTTGGAAGCTTGAGAACCTTGAGATTATGATGTATCTATACCGTATGCATGCTTTTCCTACGATTTTATGGTTTGGGTTGTACCGTTTTCGGACTTGTGAGATTTTGGACGATTTTCCAACCTCTAGTCGACTATCCGTACATCCTTACGAATCGTAGACGGGTTTCGGGGGTTTCTTCATGTAATTTGAATATGGATAATTGATTATCATATTCCTTGCGAATCGTTTAGGTGCCGGAAGCGCGTGCTTGGACCTACCGATCTCATACCCCTTTTTCCGTTCGTTTTCTCGATGTCTCAAAGGCAAGTATATAATTATGATTGTACGTTCTCGAATTTGAAAGTAAGAAGTATTGATGGCATGATATGAAAGAACCGTTTCTACGGCATTCATATATGTATTGTTGGCATGTAATGAACGAACCGTTTTGACGGCATTCCTACATGTAACGACGGATGATATGAACGAACCGTTTCTACGGCATTCATATACGTCTTGATGTGGTACGATGAGATTTAGTTATTTCGGAATGCTAGTCTTGAATTGATGAATTGACGGTTACATTTACTTTATTGACGAGAAGTATTGTGTTTCATACTTGATATTCTTGCACTAGCTATTCGACGGCTAACCCCTTATGGGGGAAATACGTTTTATGTATTTCAGGTTCCAGGAGAGCGGACAGGCAGGTATCGGGTCGGCATGAAGATGGTGGGCAAGTGTGATACTGTGTATTTCTTCCAGTTATGTTTGGAGTTTCCCATTCAGTGTTGTTGTACTGGATTGGCTATTGAATACTCGAGTATTGTTTTCTGTTTTCCTTGATGTTCCGGCTTGTGTTTGCCGAAGTATTGATTCGAGTTGTGATGTTTGTGAATACATTGGTTATGTTTTGAACACCTTTGTATTGTTTTTCATCCCATTGTGTGTAGACCTTATCGGTCAAAATTTATGGTTCCGCGTATGTTTAGCTTTGTGGGTCCCACGGCGGGACTTACGGCGCTGTAATATCCCTGAATAACTCGGGGGTGTTACACGATGTACCTAATTAGCCTCACGAACTACGTCTCGTGTGCACGATCTAAATGCAGAAAACATCCACGCATGATCATCAAGTGCCCGGCTAAAAATCCTACACATAACCAATCGGCGCGCAGATATGACTCCAGAGATGTCACGATACAACATGACAATGAAACTCAACGAATTACACTTTTACCAAGGAATCGAACAACTCACCGAAGTGTCAACAAAACTCAAAAGGACTAACGGTAACAAGGACGGTAATTTCGGGTATATCATCCCCAACACCATGACAATACGATCAAGGGTATCACCATATCACGAATCATAGATTATCAGAACATTTCATACACACGAAACGCATAATAATCACAAGAATTCAACCATCATTATAACCAAGCAAGATAACTTGCCTCAATTCCGTAGATGAATAATCCTTCTTTGAATGGTCAAACGAACGGTATCCTCGTCTAACAATACTCACGTGAACAAGCAACCTTGAATGAAATGTAATTCATTCAACAACACATTCGTACGATAACGGTATTATTACATAAATAATATTCGTAAATTTACTTGAATAAATCAATTATCCTATTGATCACTTTAATGTTCTTATTACAAATCATCGTATGTTTATCATGTTCATTCACATATTCTAACATTAATGTCAAATACTTGATGTCTAGTTTATTATCAATGTAATATCGTGAAAATATCTTTTCAAATCATCGACACTTCCAATTACAATATAAGTTTGTGTATAATTACGTTCTTCATTATTTTACCAACGATTACATTCAAAACTTGATTACTATATGAAACGTAAGTTTAAGTTTTTAGTGAACTAAGAACATCATCTTAATTTACGTCTCTTAACACGAACGGATTAATGAAATGGAATTCGGCTACTCCTCTACCGCATTTGTATCATCATATTCAACACAATCCTCTTAAGAACATTATCAACCTATTAATGTAGTGATTAACACCCTTTAACGAAATCGATTAATTTGAACATATGAAGATTACAACTTCCTTCTATCAACATCCATTGTTTTACTTTTGAAGAATTTATTAAAAGCCTAGTTATATCATTGGATACTTGAAATTTTTGAAGTAACTTCATCCCATCTAGCGAAGATCATCTTCAAGGGTTAACATAATATTTCCAACAATTTTATTACAAAGGTTTTAGAGGCCAAAAATCATGGTTCCATATTACCTTCAAGAATCAATTGAATGTTCAAGACAAATTTAACATTTCTCACCTTTAATCATTAAGGATATCATCCCTAACATGTTCCTAGTGTTGAGACTATAATCAACTTCCGATTATCATGTTATACATCAGGTTTTATGTATATCATTATCAACACAATCACATTATGAAGTTATTTACATCAAGAAGTAACACTAATACCCTCAATGTTAATCTTCACTTAGTTTGAGCATGATTCAATTAACTTATCATGTTTACACTAGTTTAAACTAACATTATGTGAAGTATTTATCTACTAACATCATCATAAGCATGGAATTGATATGAGTTAAAGAAAGACCAACCTCAAAAATGAAGAACAACACCAACACTTCAAGGGATACACTTCAATCTCTAACTCTCCAAGTCACCAATCAAGCGCTGAAGCTTCAACACAAGTTAGAAAGGCTTAGAAACGGAGTTGGAAGGGAAAGGAATCGTTTTTCTCAGTTGGGAGGTTGAAAGGGTCGAGTAGGAAATGAATGGCAAGGCATACTTTTATAATCTGAACTCGGCATTACGTACGTTAACGAAAGTGGTTAACGTACGTTATAGCCCTTACGTACGTAATCTTATGATCATTACGTACGTAACCAATTTCATCAGATCTTTCTGCCTCAAAACACGCAATTCGTTACGTACGTAACTATATAGCTATTACGTACGTAATAGCCGTTGACTTGGCTGTCGCGATCGACTCCCGACCACCTACCCCCGCTCGGCCCCACCCGCCGAAAGGCGGACTGCTGGTGGATCTCCCGCATTACGTACGTTAACGTATGGATGTTACGTACGTAAGGCGACATACATAGCGTACGTTAAGAAGATAGGTTAACGTACGTTAAGTACTATAACAAGCATAAATGGAATTCTCCCAATATCACCCAACAATTAATATAGTATGAATGACCATGATTCCAACTTAACATAATTCGTCGATACTTGCTACAACATCACAGATATGGTGCGAAAATACTTAGCTTAAATCATAAAATACAATATTAAAGGCGAGGGTATTACATGAAATCCAAACCGGATGTGCTATGCTTTCGAGTTATCGGGGTAGTCGTTCGTGGAGGGTCGATAAATTACCGAGAGTGCATTAGATGCCTTCGGTTGGAGCAAATTTTATCCCTAGAAACCTGTTAGGTTGCCGGATAAGATTCAATTGCGAAACTGATCAGCATCGATGGTGTAAACTTAACTAGTTCACGAACCATAGAAACCGTATAGGTTGAGGGGACTGAACAAGGGAAAAAGAAGATCGAATCGTCCATTAGATGGGTTGGTGTTGGACACCACTTTATAAATATTAATAGACCAGAAACATATTCCGTTGCCCTCTATTAAAATTTATAAAGAACTCGATCACCACTATGAAGTAAAACGAACGAATACTTCCGGATTTCACAAGGGAGTGTGTTATTCCGATAAAAATAGTGGGAGCTGGATTAAAAGAATATTAAAGTCCTTAATTCTAAACTCAGACCATAATTGCACAAGTCCCTAATCAATCTAGCGTACTTTATGCAGACATAAAACTCTGAAATATGACAATGAACCCACTCGTTATGAGGGAGTTACGCCTTCCCAGTCATCCGCGGATTCGGCTTTCCATTCAGTGCCGAATACTCTACCTTTGAGTTTTGACGGACATCAGGTTTTATCAGTTATCCAGGGCCAACCGTCGAGCAATAACGCCGACGTAGGAGCTACTGCTATCCTTCTGCAGTTTGTAGCTCAACTGGCTCAGATAGCTCAAGGTGGGCACCAAAATCCGCCCCCTACTACGGAAGACGAAGCCAGCAAATGGCTGTAGAAGGTGACGAAGATGCACCCCCCTCGTTTTGCTGGTTCTTACTACCTGGTTTGGGAAAATTGGCTCTTTCAGTTAGGAAGAATTTTTGATACCGTGGCTTGTCCGGACGATAGTAGAGTACCTATTGCTCAATACCTCCTGGATAAAGAAGCCGCATAATGGTGGGAGGCAGTAGCGCCCAGAGATCGTGTGTCCACTTGGGATGAGTTTAAGACCACTATGGAGGCGAAATATTGTCCGCCGCCGGTTCGGGAGCGCATGATCGTTGAGTTCTTTACAGCTATGCCGCAGGATATACCGATATCCCCAGCCATCATTACCTGTATCAGCAGTTGGGCTATGTGAGAGATCAAGTGAGAACTGAGTTAGATAAGATCCTCCGATGCGGTTCGGATCGGTTCCGCGGTTCTCGATTTCAAAAGTCCAAGCCCTACCGGAAATCAATTTTGAGAAAAATAAAATCCTACGTTCATTTTCTTTCTCAAAACGTAGATTCACAATTTATTATTTAATTTCAAAGAATTAAATATTTATCATTATTAAATTGGATTAAATTGAGTCAAAACTCATTTTTCTAAAACTAATTTCGAACGGTTATCAAATTTTCCATTGAGTTAAACTTATTAGTTATAAGCTAGTTCCCTAATTGCTAGTTGAATTTAATGCATCGAAATTAGATGTCAAGGTTTCTTCTTAAGCTTAGGCGTTAGAAATACATTGCAGAGTTTTCCAATCTAGCCAATTATAAATTGTCATTTATATAGTTGAGCTAATAACAAAATCTTTTACCTCTGTGTTTCCCACACATCGTTTAACACATTCTTTTAGGTGTAAATCCGTTACCTAAACAGCCAAATGACATATTAATATTCATAACCATAAACGGTTATTCAATAAAAACCTTTCGAATTAAAAATGAATAGTAAAAGACCTTGATTTACTTAAGATTATGTATAATAAATCAAGTGATGCTAATTTATATTAAAACCAGCTACACCTTTTCGTATGTTAGAGAGTAAGATTGTCTAACGCCTTTTTGTATATATTAGATTAAGATTGTTGACTTGATGGAGTGCGTTAACTCCCTGCGAAACGAAACAATGATTTAACAGTTTATCTTTCGATGTATCAATGTATTTCTAAAAAATAGAGTAATTTTCGTAGTGTTAAGAAATTTTAGATACAAAAGAATTTTACATCATAATAATAAAACAAGAGGAAATTTTATATTTACTAGACCATAATTGGAATTTTAAAACAAGGATATATAGATATATAAAAAGTTATAAAAGTATACACTTCTATAATAATAATAAATATAGTGAGAATCAATTTTTTAATACCAAACCATAAAATTGATAAGTTATATATCCTCATTCATAAGAGTGTAAGTTATTGATACCATTTTGCTTAAAAAGACTAAACTGTCCTCCAAAAAGGTGTTGATGTTGACATTTCTTTTTTACCTTTTAGTGATAGATTTAAGGGTATTAATGTCTTTTGGTATCAAAAACTTATACTATTATGAATGAGGATATATAACTTGTTACATTTTAGTCTTTTTAAACAAAATGGTATCAATAACTATCTATTCATCTAGGATACCACTTTCATTGAGAAGGGAGAAAGAAAGGGAAGTGGAACTAAAAATAACTTTTAAAATAAGTAGGATTTATTTAATGCTTCTAGTGCAACGTGATAATTTCAAATAAGAAAGTGCGAATCCTTTTAAGTTTTCAAAATTTTATGACAGTGTATTCTAGTTCACCAAGGTCCGCTTTAACTATATTGACAAATGACATCAATTAGTAATATTGGAGGAATGATATGCTATATATCTTCCACCTTATGTGAGTTCCTTATGTGAGCACCACTCACATTTAAGCCATATTAGCATAATTATATTTTGTTCTAGACATTTATGTAGATTCTAATACCCAAGAAATGGTAACATCATTCATTCAATATGATATCTAGATTAATGTTCGATTTGTTCATTTTATTCACTATTTGAACAAAAACAAGATTCATAGAGAAAATATGAAATCGGGCGTTGATTTTTGTGTAATTTGTAAAACTAATGATATTAATAACCATTTGTTAGATATTACACTACCAAAAATAACACTTTAGCCGACGACTAGCCGGAGAACGGCCGACGGCCGGCGGAAGTCGTCGGCTAAAGTCAGCAAGTTTAGTCGACGGCTAACTTGTTGTCGGCTAAAGTAGTTTAGCCGACGACTTTACTATTGGTCGTCGGCTAAAGTCAAGTTAGTCTTCGGCTAAAGTTTTGTAGTTTAGCTAACGACTAATATACTTTAGCCGACGACATACAGTCGGCTAAACTTAACTTTATCCGATGGCAAGTATACTTTAGCCGACGACCTGCCGTCAGCTAAAGTCTTACATATTTTTTTGTGTAGAATATATCACCATCTAACACTTGAAGAGACCATTTACAACACATTCGAAAATTACAGAACAAGAAAATGAAAAACAGTAATTTTCTCTGGTTTGATCATTCAAGAAATCATATTTGAAGGTATGTTTATTGAATTTTAATATCAGTTATAATTATATTACGCATATAATATATCTATTTGGATGATTATGAAAATGTTTTAGAATTATTAGTTCATTTTCTCGAATATTTCTTGGTGTATATATATATATATATATGGATTTGACATCTTTAATCCGAGCTATATATATATGATGATTTTAGTCGTAATTTTTGTATGTTCTTGATAAATATGATGTGTAATATTGTTGTTATTTTTGTGAGATAGGATGGATAAAAGTTGGATTGGTCTGCAAAAATGGGATCCAAGGGTCATAGATGGAATGCGAGGGTTTATTCGATTTGTGAAGGAGCATGATAGTGATAGTATGATTCATTACTGTCCTTGCAATAAATATAAATGCCGCAGCGATATGTACCGTTTTACACTTGATGTCGTATGGGAGCACTTGAAAAAAAATGGATTTTGGGATAAATATAAATGTTGGATTTACCACGGTGAAAGATCGAATTCAATTATTCCCCATGATCACGGACAGTACAGTAGTAGCACATCCAATGACCCCACAAGAAGGTTGATTGACGACATGTTTGGTTATTACGACAGGGACGTATCGGCTGAAGGTCATGAATACCATATAGCTGATCAAGCAGTCATCTGAACGCCTACATTGATACCCGTTAACATAATTTCTCTTGATAGATACAACAAGCTAATCCAGCTCCAACAGACTCTTCTTTATCCTGGGTGTCACATGACGGTTCTTGATAGTGTCATAGACACTATCAGAGCAAGGTGGAGAACAAAACCTCGATTAAAGCTGTGGATGATTATTTGGAACTTACAGGGAAAATGCTCCCAGAAGGTCATCATCTTCCCAGTAATCACAGTAAAATGAGACGTATCCTAAAAGGTCTTGGGCTATCGTACATCAAGATCCACGTATGCATATATGATTGTGCTTTATTTTGGGGAAAGCCTAATGAAGACCTAAAGAGATGTCCGGTATGTTACACAGAGAGGTATAAGTTCACTCCTTCTGGTAAAGAGAAAGCTATGAAGGTTCTTTGGTATTCCCCTCTGAAGGATAGATTGGAGAGGCTTTTAATGTCTCCTCACACAGCCAAGGCGATGAGATGGCACGCTGAGCCTCGGGTGACTGACGATGATATTATGATACACCCTTCTGATGGAGAGGCTTGGAAGCATATAGATAGGGAGTTTTCAGGATTTGCATCAGATGTCCGAAATGTAAGACTCGGACTTGCATCTGATGGATTAAACCCTTTTGGCAACATGAGCCTTTCGTATAGTATATGGCCGGTGGTATTGGCTTCTTACAACCTTCCTCCATGGATGTGCATGAAGAAGGAGTATAATAAGTTGACTCTCTTAGTACCTGGCCCCGGGTATCAAGGAAAGTGTATTGATGTTTATTTGAGACCTTTGATAGAGGAGATGAAGTTGTTGTGGGAGCAAGGTCATCCGACGTACGACAGTTACTCACATGAGATGTTCTACTTACGTGCTATGTGTATCTGTAATACCCGTGATTTCGATTTCCGGTAATTTCTTTTTTTTTTCGGCGGAAATCCGTTTTGACGACTCGTTCATGACCGTTTCGTCATTCCGAGAATGATTAATTCTGCACTTTTTGTCATCCAAGCTCGTTTCGGTGTCGTTTTGTTGAGTTCCATGCTTTTTAGCGGTTTTTCCGCACTTGAGTTCGATTCTTGCGAATCTCGTCCGAAACTGTTGTTTCGACTTTCTCGTAAGTTCATTTAATGTTATTATTCATGTTGCGAGCTTTGGCTTGGTGTTTCGATCACGTATCGTGATTTTCGGGCGTTCTGGGCCATTTTCGTAATTTCCCAAAGTTTGGGGTAATTACTTTCCGTTGTCGAATTTCGAGCCTTCGGGTGGTCGGACTCGTGTGTTCTCTTAGTGCTAGGATTCGTCTTTGCGAGTACTTCGTAACCGTATCTTCGATTCGTACTCAGGTTTGGGTTTCGGGGTCGTTCGGGCCGTCGGAGTTGGTCCCGGCCGAGTCATGGCCGGGCATCTTTGGGCCAAAGCACCGCCGAGTAACGTGCGGTAGTGATCGGCAGCTACGCACGTAAGGCCGGATTACGCACGTAAGGCCCTGTCCGCAACGCACGTAACGCTCCGCATTTCCAGCAAAGGCGTTCGCCATGGCCGGTTACGACGTAAGCCATGGCCGGTTTGCCAGACGTAACCCTACGGCAATGACCTATTTAAGGCTCCGGCAACAGATTTCTACCATTTCTCACTCGTTCTTCTTCCCTTCCGAGGATGAGGTTGTGCTAAGCATGGAGGAGTGTTGTTATACAATTAATCCATGAAGTTTTGAGGTTCATATCATCAATCATCCATCCTATAACATCCTCCGATCTACCGAATCAGGTCAGATTTCCTAGAAATCTAGTTTTGGGGAATTTAGGTGTTTTGGTTGTTTTCATCCGATTAATCAGATTTAACTTAGGATTATGATGTATTGATGAATATTTAGATGTATTATATCTTTTCCATTGTTATTCCATGGTTGGATCGTATCGATTTGTTATTTGGGTCGAGTTCTTGACCGACGCCTTGAAGGTGTCCGGTAAAATGTCTTAGAGGGGTTTTCGGGCGTTCTACGATTATCCTTCCTCGTATGATCGATGATTTATTGATTATATATTGTTAGGGTCGAGTTTCTTGCGAAGAAACCGAGTTGAACCCTTCCGTTCGTTGTCGTCTTTCTTTTCGATTGCATCGGGCGTTTCGAAGCTTTCCGGTTGAGCCGTGTTCGTCGGGATACTTGCGTGCCGATTTTGAGGCAAGTACCTTGTCCATATGATTCTTGTTTTGTGGATATGATAATTGGTGATCGTTTAAATGTGTTTGTTTGGTCGTTTGAATTGAACTTTCAAAAGATTTGGTTAGCCTTGTTAAAGGCCCTCTTTCAAAACGCGTGTGTTTTGTGAATGGTGTGGTTTGTGAACTAAGTGAATTCTATGGATATGTTTGGTGTTTATGTTACACTTGGTATTGCGTGTGGACGTATATGGTTTCTTTTTGGTGCGTAATGGTTTGATGTGGTGTTTTGCTAAGTGTTATTTGCATTAACTCATGATTTGATGTATTTGTGATTGTGGCAAACGTGAAACCCTTGTCGTTGTGAACTCGATGCATTGATGATTTGACCACAAGGTTATCAATTCGGGTAGGTCTGGAGAGGGCTCCGAGAATCGTCACTTGCGAGTGCGATGTCACGATAACTTGTGGGTATATTCGATTGATGTTTATCGGGTAGGGACCCGTGAGGCCTCCGGCGGCGCGTTACTTGCGAGTACGGCCATTTGATATGATTTGACCATAAGGTTATCTAATCGGGTAGGTCTGGAGAGGGCTCCGAGAATCGGTACTTGTGAGTACGATGTCAAGATAACTTATGGGTGGTTTGAGTTTGTTTAGCTAGCCAGTGCGGGAGGGTCCTTAGAGGCCTCGTGCGGGAATCTATGATATGACTCTGTTCCCAAGGCGATGCATGTGTTGTGATTTGTTTAGCTAGCCAGCTCGGGAGGGTCCTTCGAGGCCTCGGGTGGGATGTCTGTGGTAGCGTCCCGGTCCTAGGCGATGCGCGTGCGTGATTACGTTTCGTTGATTTTATGTCCGTTGAGGACACGTGATGTTGGACTCTGGCCCTGTGAATTGTTGTCGGTTTTCTATTTGCGAAAATAAAACTTTTGGGCTGTGACCCTATTGATTTTGGAAAGAGAAGTATTTGATAATCCTAATTTGTTTTCTATTAAAACTCCCGAGGGTATTTTAAACCATTTTGCAAACCATTCTCGTTATTTGTGATCTTTCGGATTTGGAAAGTTTTACTCAAATTCCTGCCTCGGGAAGTATTCGTTTCGTGGTATTTTAATCTTTAAGGATTCCTGGTTATTGTTATTCGTGGAACTTGAATTATATGGCTCGTATTTGCACTTTGTATTTGCACTAGCAAAACAAAGGAGTTTGCTAACCCCCGAGTATTCGGGGGTGGATGTCTCAGATTGCATTCGGGTTTTGGAGCAGAGCACGGGGTCGGCATGAAGGATGATGAAAGATGAACGATACTAATCACACGAGGACCCGTTGATGTCGTATTGGTTTAGTTGTATTTTATTTCCGCTGCAGTATTTTTCCGTTATGACGGAGCATTTTGTATTCGACCCCTGCGTGGGCATGTAATGTGTTAGAGTTGTATGTTTTTATTGAAAGGCCAAATCGGTCTACTGAGTCTTTTTAGCCTTAAAGGCATTGTCGAGTTGTTCGATTGTTGTTACCAGCCTGGTAGATCCTTGAGGAAAGGTTCTACGGCGTGTAATATCCCTGAGCGGATTGGGGGTGTTACATAAATGGTATCGGAGCTTAGGTTGTGGAAACCTAGGCTGTCGGGTCAGTGGTGTCTATTGAGTTTTTGTCTCGTCGGATTTTGTCTAACTAAGTCGTGTCGCGACGCGTCGTCTGAGTTTGTTGGTCGTGATTAGTATCGTGGGCGATCATCATCTTCGTGCGACCTGTGGATGTAAGTCTCCCTTCTTTGTGTTGTGCCTCGTGTGACATGAGCTATTTTTATGATTATGAGTTAATTGACGGAATCCTCTTATGGATTTTGATTTCGTGATATGTGATTATTTGACTCCCATTTTTCGTTCATATGAGGAGTAGTGTTGCTGTCTTGTGCATGTTTGACTTTATTTCTTTTATCCGCTGTGTGAGTTCTTTTGTAATAGATTTCGGTATTTTACCGACTGAGTTTTATTTCGAAAACCGATTCCTTAACCGAGTTTTTGGCATTACGGCCTTGATCGTTTTGGCGAAATTCTTATGACGGTATTTATTATTTTCTAAATGGCTTCTGTGAGTTTTTGAAATATTACCGTCATCAACTTTTTGACGTTTTTGTAAATGGTTTTTAGCCTGGTGGCTTCTGGCGTGGGGCCCACGGCGTTATTGTAACACCCCCGATATATTCGGGAATATTACAGCGCCGTAAATCCTTTACGTAAGGATTTACAAGGCTGAAGAATTGAACAAGTGTAAAAAAGGTACTAATAAATGGAAATAACGGAATTACAGTACATCAGTTCTGACCCAATACAGGAATAGTACAATTGTTCAACAGAACTCAATAATACATTACCAAATTCAAAACATCACAAACGACTTCGTACTCGAGTACTTATTGAAATAACGAATAAACAACAGATAAATAAACCCGGTCGGGACATCACTCTGCACCCTCGTCGTCATACTGCCGGTTGGTTGTTTCCCCGCCCTCCTGGATCCTGAACACAAACAAAATGTTCACCCCCGAAGGGGTTAGCACAATGATGCTAGTACAAGTACCACAACATATTATTCATATCTCACGGTGAATAATAATAATAATAACGTAAACAACAAAATACCAACGAGTCTTCTCCTACGAGAAACTCAAACATAACATACACAACTGATAATCACAACATGATATCAATACATACACATGGTAATTCCATCGATCCACTGCTCATCGCCTAGAACCCACGATGATCCCGCCGACCAACCCGTGGTGGAAAACCCGTCCGATGATCCAGTAAGACGCTAGCATAGATCCCCCGATGATCCCGTCGGACCAACACGAGGTGGACATACAATAACGACATACATGCACGACAATATGTATAACAACATTACATAAAACAATTAAGGTACTTGCCTTGATTTGAAGACAATAATAACACTTCCACGGAAATGAACACTCGACGATCGTCCTCCTCAATCAATCACGTAACTAGACCAAACCTTAACAAAAGAAATAATATAGGATTTATCTCACGTCGTACAAATGTTAAACAATTCGATTAACGGTCAAAAGTTCATAAACTGCAATCTGCCCGAATAGCTTAGCGCACGCTAAGTTTTCTCAGCGTAGCGTTACGTCTGCCCGATAGCGCACGCAAACAACAATTACTAGCGCACGCTAACTATGCATGGTCAAGATTTCACCGATCAGCCAATCGACTCGATCGGTGGTCTAGCGACGTTACGTACCAAACGTAGCGCACGCTAACTAGTACTCGATAGCGCACGTTAACCGCAATCCTAGCGTGCGCTATTCGCATGGCGCCATCACCGAAAGCAAGAATCGTTTCTTGCCATGTTCAAACAATGAAATCCTTCGTGATAATTCATGTTACTTCCATGAATACCAAGTTCTTACTCTTATGAATGATCTCCGGATGATATCAACTTCAAGATGCAAATATACGTATAATCATCATGACACCATAATCCATCTTGATTACAATTTTTCATGCAAGGTTGGTTATCTCCGGTTGATGTGTTAGATGCTACTATCATTATACATATTCAGACTTCATCTTGAGGTGAACTAACAATTCCGACTTATACGAAAGAATATTTCCTAAGATGATTCTTTCTTTAAGTCCTTATAACATCTTTTCCAAATCATGATCACATAAATCATATGGATTGTTAACTTCCGAATATTCTCTCATCAATTGAAGTACTAGGATTCCAACTTCAAGGTTCCAACAATAATAACGTAATTGTAGACATCCCAATCTTCTAAACATGATGTTGTTGAAATAATTCACTAATGAAATTCAATATCTCGATAACATGATCATCATATCCATTGGAAATCCAAATCTAAGACTGGTGATAGGTTGAACATACCTTAATATGCTGGATTCACTGAACCACAAGGTGTAATTCGACTCCGGTTGGTTATGTGCCACTCCAAGGTGTTACTTCTCTTCAATGATCACTCACAAGTGATACTCAATCATTCAATGATCACTCATAAACGTTCTAAGTGTTTAGAAGGGAGATTTTTGCTCTCTGGACTCTCAAAGATGAAGTAAAAACGAAGGAAATGAAAGCCCAAGCCGTTGATGTCTCATTTATAATATTCTGCACTATTGACAAGTTAGCGCACGCTACTAAGCATCCCTTAGCGTGCGCTAATAATGGTTGACTTCAGATTTTGTCCGGGTGCGTCAGCGGGAATCTTATCCGGACCCATGTCCCGCTGGCGCACGAGCCAGCTGCCCCGCTCAATAATTGAGTCCTTAGCGCACGTTACTCATACCTGCATAGCGTGCGCTAAAAATGGCCCGATAGCGCGCGTTAAGATACATTCTTAGCGTGCGCTATCACAAGGTTGCTTGAGCAATTTTGCATGTTTCTATACTTATGCGTAATGATATTAATGCACTAAATATCATACTCCAATAATCAAAATCACCAATCCGAAATAATACATGGTTTGAATACAGATGAAATACACTGTAATAAATCCGGATATTACATACTCTCCTACTAAAAAGGAGTTTCGTCCCGAAACTCAAGACCAAAATAACTCGGGATATCTAGACTTCATATCAGCTTCTGTTTCCCAAGTGGCTTCTTCCGTTCCATGACGTGACCACTGAACTTTGACCAAAACGATTTACTTGTTCCTCAGTTGCTTAACTCGACTCTCGAGTATCTTGGCTGGTCTTTCCTCAAACGTCCCATCCTGTTCGACTTCGATCTCGCCGAAATCGATGATATGACTCGGATCTGGTATATATCTCCGCAACTGGGATACGTGGAACACGTTATGAACATGGCACAATGACGGTGGTAATGCTAATCTGTATGCCAACTCCCCAACTCTCTCGAGGATCTCAAATGGTCCGATATATCTCGGACTCAGCTTTCCTTTTCTTCCGAAACGAAAAATTCCCCGAGTAGGAGAAACCTTCAAAAGTACATGGTCCCAGATTGAACTCCAATGGGCGACGACGTACGTCCGCATAGGATTTCGCGACTGGCGATCAACAAACTTTCTTCACGAATTAAGGCTATCTTCTCTCGAGTCTACTCGATCAACTCAGTTCTGCTCGATCAAGTCCGATGAATCGTCCCAGCATAGGGGCGATCTGCATCTCCTTCCGTATAATGCCTCAAACGGTGCCATCTTAATGGAAGCATGCCAACTATTGTTATAAGTAAATTCAATCAACGGTAGGTGAACTTCCCAATCGTTTGACCAATCTAAGGCATAGGCACTTAGCATGTCTTCCACCGTTTGTATAGTTCTCTCAGATTGTCCGTCAGACTGCGGGTGATAAGTCAGATCAAGTTGATTCGGTCCCCAAGGCCTTATGAACTGCCTTCCAAAAGTGAGACACAAAACGGCCATCTCGATCAGAAACAATGGTCTTCGGCGTACCATGTAATCGAACTATCTCTGAAATAAAGACTCGTGCCAACCTCTCTGGTCCCCACGTATCCTTAATGCCTAGAAAATGAGCCGATTTAGTTAAACGATCAACTATCACCCAAATCATGTGTCGGGTAATTCACTTCATAAGGTTTCAGTTGTCGCGACGCATAAGCGATCACCTTATTATTCTGCATCAACACGCACCCAAGTCCTTGATTCGAAGCATCACTGTAAACTATGAATCCTTCAGTTCCCTGCGGAAGTGATAGAATCGGTGCCGTTGTCAATCTCTTCTTTAACTCATCAAAACTAGTCTGACACGACTCGTTCCACTCAAACTTTTGAGTTTTCTGCAGAAGTCGAGTAAGTGGGCGGGAAATTTTAGAAAACCCTTCCACGAATCGACGGTAATATCCAGCAAGTCCTAAGAAGCTTCGGACCTCTTTCACATTCTTTGGAGGCTTCCAATCCAATATTGCTTCGATCTTCTGAGGATCCACTCGGACTCCTCTAGCTGACACCACATGGCCGAGGAACATTACTTCTTTTAGCCAAAATTCACACTTAGCAAGTTTGGCGTACAATTGCTCGTTTCTCAAAAGCTCCAATACTATCCGCAAATGCTGCGCATGTTCTTCCGGACTCTTAGAATACACCAGGATGTCATCAATAAATACGACCACAAATTTGTCCAAATATTCAATGAACACTCTGTTCATCAATTGCATAAATACAGCAGGTGCGTTAGTGAGTCCAAACGGCATCACTACAAACTCATAATGCCCGTAGCGAGTTCTGAACGCTGATTTCGGAACATCAGACTCCTTAATCCTCAGTTGATGGTATCCTGATCTCAGATCGATTTTAGAAAATACTGTTGCCCCTTGCAGCTGGTCAAACAGATCATCAATCCGTGGCAACGGGTACTTGTTCTTAATCGTCATCTTGTTCAGCTCTCGATAGTCAATACACAGTCGGAGCGATCCATCCTTCTTTCGGACAAAAAGAACTGGCGCTCCCGTGGTGAAACGCTTGGTGAATATAGCCCTTGTCCAGTAACTCCTCCAGCTGCTTCTTCAGTTCGTACATCTCAGTAGGTGCCATACGATACGGCGCTTTAGAAATTGGTGTCGCTCCAGTTCCAGTTCAATAGTAAATTCTACATCCCTTCGTGTAGGTAGCCCAGGTAATTCATCAGGAAATACATCTGGAAATTCGTTCACAACAGGAATAGATGAAAGTTCCACCATTTCTTCTTCTTTCTTCATTGCGTAGCACCGATCTGCATGACCTTGTTTCAACAATTTGACAGCTTTCATCGCCTTGATCAACTTTCCTGAGCTTCCCGGTTTCCATCCGTCAAACAGAATCTCGGAACCATCGTCAGCGACCAGCGAGATATTCCTCCTTCGGTAGTTTACAATTGCTCCGTACCGATTAAGCCAATCGTCTCCGAGTATCGTGTCATCTCCTTGCATTTCTATCACGATCGGGTTTGAGAGCCACTCGCCTCCAAATGATACAGGAAATTTCTAGTTTCTAAATTTCCGACAATCCTTTCTCCACTCGGTAACCCAACCACATAAGGTTCACAAGCATGAAAACCGGAAATATTCAAACGATTTACACAAGACAAGGATATGAAAGAATGTGTAGCTCTGTATCAAATAAAACGCTAGGCCGGGGAAAGGATCTGGACAGCACTGATGCGACAAGACATCCTAATCGTCTGTCCTCCTCATCTCGCATGCACGTGGGGAACAGATCCGCACTCGATGTCCCCTTTCGGTCCCATTGTCCTCTCGCCTCGCCGCGGCCAAAATTCCCGAGGCATCCGAACACTTTGCCGCGTCGTGGAATACCGCCTCCTTCTCGACGGCCGTGGTGTACGGGCTCAAAGACTTTGCGACCTCTTCACAAAACACCGCTCGATGTCCTCTCGTCCACAATCAAAACAAGTCACGGCAGAAGGGGGCAATTCCGTCGATAGTGCCCCGTCTGGGCGCAGTTAAAGCATTTCTGGTAACATCGGTAAGAGTTGATGTCGCCCAAGTTCTTTCCGTTCCTAGTGGGTGCGGAGGTTTCTGAAAGAGTGAAAGGATGACTGGGCCTTACGGGCCCCACTGTTCTTGTGCTCTGTAAAGTACCGAGACTTTCTGTTTCTTGGTTTCGCAAATTTCTCCATGGCCGCTTCCTTGATCTCATATGCCAACGCCTTATCTGGTATTGGCGGAGTGTGGTACATTCGAATCCGGACATGTACCTGCGGACTTCTGGTTTCATTCTCATATCGAAGTGAATCATCATTTCGCATCATTACGACCGGATGTCGAACAAATGCCATTCGGTTAAACGTCTTGATCGCACAGGATACGGCACATCGAAGGCGAGCGGAGAAAAACTCCCGAACTTTGGCTTCCCTCACGGGGCGAGGCAATCGAGCTTCCATCATTAATCTAAACTCTGTCCAATCGGCATCATGGTCTACAGGCCGGATGGCTTCCCACCATTCGGACGCTTCCCTATCGTAAAATATTGAGCGATAGAGGCTTTCCGGTCGTCTGGGCTGTTGTTTCCGGCATAGTTTTTCTCCAGGTCCTTTAACCAATGAGCCCTGGTGGGTGTCTCAGAAATACCGTCGAATTTTGGTGGTTGATTCTTTGCCACTTCTTGCAGCCACGGTTCACCTCGATTTCCCATATCTGGGATCCCTTGCCGTCTCTCTCCTGCTTTGTAGTCCCACCGCCACTTGCATTCGGTCCACGACACAGGCGAACCGAGTCATCTGGTTCACCACTTGACGAAGGATCTCTCTGCACAGGATCTGGTTCATTATTAATAGATTGTTGCGGCTCGCCGAGCTATGATCGCACAGTTAGAAGGCGACGCCTCCCTTTCGGCATTTCTTCGTCCGCGTCCACGACCGCGACCACGTCCACGCCCGCCTCTCAACATACTGTAAGCATAAATACTCAATATACAGAAAACAACATCGTTCTAATATCCGAGTATAAAGAGATACAATATGCAAAGAACGAGATAGAGTTTAGGAACTTACAACCACCGTTCGCATGAAGACGTAGGCAGTGCAGTGATGTCATTCACGGCCGGTTACCCCAAAAGACATAAATGACCCCTATTTTAACCCAACGGCCAAGATATCCATAATCTTAGCTCCGATACCATATTCTGTAACACCCCCGATATATTCGGGAATATTACAGCGCCGTAAATCCTTTACGTAAGGATTTACAAGGCTGAAGAATTGAACAAGTGTAAAAAAGGTACTAATAAATGGAAATAACGGAATTACAGTACATCAGTTCTGACCCAATACAGGAATAGTACAATTGTTCAACAGAACTCAATAATACATTACCAAATTCAAAACATCACAAACGACTTCGTACTCGAGTACTTATTGAAATAACGAATAAACAACAGATAAATAAACCCGGTCGGGACATCACTCTGCACCCTCGTCGTCATACTGTTCCAGTGGTTGTTTCCCCGCCCTCCTGGATCCTGAACACAAACAAAATGTTCACCCCCGAAGGGGTTAGCACAACGATGCTAGTACAAGTACCACAACATATTATTCATATCTCACGGTGAATAATAATAATAATAACGTAAACGACAAAATACCAACAAGTCTTCTCCTACGAGAAACTCAAACATAACATACACAACTGATAATCACAACATGATATCAATACATACACATGGTAATTCCATCGATCCAGCATTCACTGCCTAGAACCCACGATGATCCCGTCAGACCAACCCGTGGTGGAAAAACCCGTCCGATGATCCAGCGCACGCTAGCATAGATCCCCCGATGATCCCGTCGGACCAACACGAGGTGGACATACAATAACGACATACATGCACGACAATATGTATAACAACATTACATAAAACAATTAAGGTACTTGCCTTGATTTGAAGACAATAATAACACTTCCACGGAAATGAACACTCGACGATCGTCCTCCTCAATCAATCACGTAACTAGACCAAACCTTAACAAAAGAAATAATATAGGATTTATCTCACGTCGTACAAATGTTAAACAATTCGATTAACGGTCAAAAGTTCATAAGCGCACCGCCTGAATAGCTTAGCGCACGCTAAGTATTCTGTGTAGCGTGCGTTACGTCTGTCCGATAGCGCACGCAAACAACAATTACTAGCGCACGCTAACTATGCATGGTCAGTACTTCACTGATCAGCCAACTGACTCGACTGGTGGTCTAGCGTACGTTACGTACCAAACGTAGCGCACGCTAACTAGTACTCGATAGCGCACGTTAAACTGCAATCCTAGCGTGCGCTATCTACGCATGGCGTTCTTTCTTGAAGCAAGATGTATTCTTGCCATGTTCGAAACAATGAAATCCTTCGTGATAATTCATGTTACTTCCATGAATACCAAGTTCTTACTCTTATGAATGATCTCGAGGATGATATCAACTTCAAGATGCAAATATACGTATAATCATCATGACACCATAATCCATCTTGATTACAATTTTTCATGCAAGGTTGGTTATCTCCGGTTGATGTGTTAGATGCTACTATCATTATACATATTCAGACTTCATCTTGAGATGAACTAACAATTCCGACTTATACGAAAGAATATTTCCTAAGATGATTCTTTATTTAAGTCCTTATAACATCTTTTCCAAATCATGATCACATAAATCATATGGATTGTTAACTTCCGAATATTCTCTCATCAATTGAAGTACTAGGATTCCAACTTCAAGGTTCCAACAATAATAACGTAATTGTAGACATCCCAATCTTCTAAACATGATGTTGTTGAAATAATTCACTAATGAAATTCAATATCTCGATAACATGATCATCATATCCATTGGAAATCCAAATCTAAGACTGGTGATAGGTTGAACATACCTTAATATGCTGGATTCACTGAACCACAAGGTGTAATTCGACTCCGGTTGGTTATGTGCCACTCCAAGGTGTTACTTCTCTTCAATGATCACTCACAAGTGATACTCAATCATTCAATGATCACTCATAAATGTTCTAAGTGTTTAGAAGGGAGATTTTTGCTCTCTGGACTCTCAAAGATGAAGTAAAAACGAAGGAAATGAAAGCCCAAGCCGTTGATGTCTCATTTATAATATTCTGCACTATTGACAAGTTAGCGCACGCTACTAAGCATCCCTTAGCGTGCGCTAATAATGGTTGACTTCAGATTTTGTCCGGGTGCATCAGCGGGAATCTTATCCGGACCCATGTCCCGCTGGCGCACGAGCCAGCTGCCCCGCTCAATAATTGAGTCCTTAGCGCACGTTACTCTTACCTGCATAGCGTGCGCTAAAAATGGCCCGATAGCGCGCGTTAAGATACATTCTTAGCGTGCGCTATCACAAGGTTGCTTGAGCAATTTTACATGTTTCTATACTTATGCGTAATGATATTAATGCACTAAATATCATACTCCAATAATCAAAATCACCAATCCGAAATAATACATGGTTTGAATACAGATGAAATACACTGTAATAAATCCGGATATTACAGTTATAATGTTCCGCGTAATTACCTGAAATTTTTGGGCATTCTAGCCCATTGAATTATCCTTGAAAAACTTGAGTATCTTAGAAAATAAATTTCGAGACGTACTTTTAAAATGAATTATTTTCTCGTGGTACGTCCAAGGTGCCACAATATATTTCAAAATTCTTCTAACTCGAGGACCAAAATGTTTTGAGATATTTTCAATGTTTTATAAACACTTTTACTTAGACCTGAGGGTCGAATATTCTGAAAGTCTTTCACTAAGAGAAGGTGTCCTCATTTTTGTTCAAACGCCAGACGATTTTCAAAGTCTCGATAACAATGTTTGCACTACTTTTTGTAAAGTGATACTCAAGATCAACTGGTGTTTCCAAACTATTTTCAAAAGGGTGGTTTTCGTTTTTAAAACCCATCATTTCGTGCTTGTGGTCGGAGAAGGTGTGTATGATGTTGTTATTGTTGTTAGGGTGTTAGCCCTCTGAATTGTGATTGAATTGGTGGTGTGAACGTTGAGTCGTTCGCCACGCATATGTTTTGTTAGCCCATTGTGGGAGGTGTGATGACGATCTTTATTGTTGCCATTTCGTGGTGGCTTGCGTGTTATCGCACCTGTGTGAGCTGTTAAAGCTTGGATTTTTATGCATTTATGCACATTGGTGATCGTTTCATGATGTTTATGGTTGTGTGCTGGCTATCGTTTGGGCCGTTGTAATCGTCGAATGATGCCGTTGTTGTTGTGATTTTTGTATGCGTTGATATGTTATGCTGAGTTGGCATCTCCGGTATGTTGTTTTGCGGTGTTTTGTTCCATTGTATCGAGCATTTGTATTTTCGGTATGCCGAGCCGAGACGTTACAACTGTGATGTGCCGGGGCATGCACGTGTATATTGTCCTCCTCGTCGGTAACACATTTCAAGTGTGGACTCGATGGACACCGAATTCAATTTTGCGAATTGGCTACCGAGACTTTCGGAGTTCGCGCTCCAGCGCAGTTATCAGAATCGGCTTTGAGAGGCCTTTGAAGGATGTTTCTGTCGGTTGCTTGTTGTGTTGTCGCCTTGATTTCGTTGTTGTGAGTTTCGGGGACGACACTTCTCTTAGAAGAGGTCGAATATAATACCCGTATTATATTTGGCTCCTGCATTTTCTCTTTCTCAATTCTATCGGCTCGCTCGTGTTCGTTGATACTTTCTGAACTTGTCCTGTATTTCGGTTTTATCGTTCGAACGAGCTGTGATCTTGTTTTGGGTCGATCTGGTTATCGCTGTAACTTTTCCGAGTTCGGTTCGATTCTTGTGAACCTTGTTCGGAAGTAACATCCTTTGGTTCTACTAATTCTTTTATTGGAAGTGGATCCGATTTGGAACACTTATGTTTTCGACTCTGTCGACTCGTTTATGTTCGTTGACATTTCTGAGCTTGTCCTGCCCCTTGCTTTTGTTGATCGAACGAGTGTGGTATTATTTCGGAATAACTCGTTTGTCGTTGTGACTTTTCTATTGCTATTCCCTTTCCTGTGGATCTTATGTGAATCACATCTTGTTGCTTTTACCGGATCATATATTGTCTCGAGCCGAGACGTGAACCTGAGAGTTGTTATTTGAATTTTATTGTTCTTCGTGATTCGAACATGATTGTTCGATTTTTGTTGTCTCGACCGTTGTGGTTCGATCGTTTGATTGTTCGGTTTTTGTTGATCTCGTTTCGTGATTGTTGAGCATTCAGACTCCTTCCTAATTTCCTTATATTTGGGAAATTTGTCTCGTTTTCGATCTTCCAACCCTTGGGCGGTGGAATTCCGTATTTCTTCAGCGATTGGCTCGCGTTTTGATTGATGTACCGTTGGGGTGGTCAATCATATTGATTTTCGTTCGTTGTGTTTTGTGATTGTTCGGATAATCGACTTGGTTGTATTATCTGTTTGATGACGTTTGTCACTAGTTGGTTTTATTATGTCTCTATCGGTGGCGTTGTGTTGGTCGTCGTGGAGCGTGTTTTCACGCCGTATGTTCCTTTGCGTTTCTTGCAGCGTTTCGCCGTCGGGCGCGAGTTTTTGGTTTTTGGGTATCTCGTAGAGTTTTCCTGACAGTGGATATTGCTTCTCCCTACTTATTTTAAGTTTCGGGACGAAACTTCTTTTAAGGAGGGTAGAATGTAATACTCGTGATTTCGATTTCCGGTAATTTCTTTTTTTTTTTCGGCGTAAGTCCGTTTTGACGACTCGCTCATGACTGTTTCGTCATTCCGAGAATGATTAATTCTGCACTTTTTGTCATCCGAGCTCGTTTCGGTGTCGTTTTGTTGAGTTCCGTGCTTTTTAGCGGTTTTTCCGCACTTGAGTTCGATTCTTGCGAATCTCGTCCGAAACTGTTGTTTCGACTTTCTCGTAAGTTCATTTAATGTTATTATTCATGTTGCGAGCTTTGGCTTGGTGTTTCGATCACGTATCGTGATTTTCGGGCGTTTTGGGCCATTTTCGTAATTTCCCAAAGTTTGGGGTAATTACTTTCCGTTGTCGAATTTTGAGCCTTCGGGTGGTCGGAATCGTGTGTTCTCTTAGTGCTCGGATTCGTCTTTGCGAGTACTTCGTAACCGTATCTTCGATTCGTACTCAGGTTCGGGTTTCGGGGTCGTTCGGACCGTCGGAGTTGGTCCCGGCCGAGTCATGGCCGGGCATCTTTGGCGAGCCACCGGCCGAGTAACGTGCGGTAGTGATCGGCGATTCACGTAGGGACGGTTCGTCGTAAGGCCCGGCCGTAACGCACGTAACGCTCCGGCATTTCCAGCGGTGCGTTCGGCCATGGCGATTCGTCGTAAGCCGTGGCGATTACGTACGTAACCCGGCCGGCAGTCGGCCTATTTAAGGCCTGGCAGCGTATTTCTCAGCCATTTCTCACTCGTTCTTCTTCCCTTCCGAGGCTGAGGTTGTGCTAAGCATGGAGGAGTGTTGTTATACAATTAATCCATGAAGTTTTGAGGTTCATATCATCAATCATCCATCCTATAACATCCTCCGATCTACCGAATCAGGTGAGATTTCCTAGAAATCTAGTTTTGGGGAATTTGGGTGTTTTGGTTGTTTTCGTCCGATTAATCCGATTTAACTTAGGATTATGATGTATTGATGAATATTTAGATGTATTATATCTTTTCCATTGTTATTCCATGGTTGGATCGTATCGATTTGTTATTTGGGTCGAGTTCTTGACCGACGCCTTGAAGGTGTCCGGTAAAATGTCTTAGAGGGGTTTTCGGGCGTTCTACGATTATCCTTCCTCGTATGATCGATGATTTATTGATTATATATTGTTAGGGTCGAGTTTCTTGCGAAGAAACCGAGTTGAACCCTTCCGTTCGTTGTCGTCTTTCTTTTCGATTGCATCGGGCGTTTCGAAGCTTTCCGGTTGAGCCGTGTTCGTCGGGATACTTGCGTGCCGATTTTGAGGCAAGTACCTTGTCCATATGATTCTTGTTTTGTGGATATGATAATTGGTGATCGTTTAAATGTGTTTTTTTGGTCGTTTGAATTGAACTTTCAAAAGATTTGGTTAGCCTTGTTAAATGCCCTCTTTCAAAACGCGTGTGTTTTGTGAATGGTGTGGTTTGTGAACTAAGTGAATTCTATGGATATGTTTGGTGTTTATGTTACACTTGTTATTGCGTGTGGACGTATATGATTTCTTTTTGGTGCGTAATGGTTTGATGTGGTGTTTTGCTAAGTGTTATTTGCATTAACTCATGATTTGATGTATTTGTGATTGTGGCAAACGTGAAACCCTTGTCGTTGTGAACTCGATGCATTGATGATTTGACCACAAGGTTATCAATTCGGGTAGGTCTGGAGAGGGCTCCGAGAATCGTCACTTGCGAGTGCGATGTCACGATAACTTGTGGGTATATTCGTTTGATGTTTACCGGGTAGGGACCCGTGAGGCCTCCGGCGGCGCGTTACTTGCGAGTACGGCCATTTGATATGATTTGACCATAAGGTTATCTAATCGGGTAGGTCTGGAGAGGGCTCCGAGAATCGGTACTTGCGAGTACGATGTCAAGATAACTTATGGGTGGTTTGAGTTTGTTTAGATAGCCAGTGCGGGAGGATCCTTAGAGGCCTCGTGCGGGAATCTATGATATGACTCTGTTCCCAAGGCGATGCATGTGTTGTGATTTGTTTAGCTAGCCAGCTCGGGAGGGTCCTTCGAGGCCTCGGGTGGGATGTCTGTGGTAGCATCCCGGTCCTAGGCGATGCGCGTGCGTGATTACGTTTCGTTGATTTTATGTCCGTTGAGGACACGTGATGTTGGGCTCTGGCCCTGTGAATTGTTGTCGGTTTTCTATTTGCAAAAATAAAACCTTTAGGTTGTGACCCTGTTGATTTTGGAAAGAGAAGGATTTGATAATCCTAATTTGTTTTCTATTAAAACTCCCGAGGGTATTTTAAACCATTTTGCAAACCATTCTCGTTATTTGTGATCTTTCGGATTTGGAAAGTTTTACTCAAATTCCTGCCTCGGGAAGTATTCGGTTCGTGGTATTTAAATCTTTAAGGATTCCTGCTTCTTGTTAATCGTGGACCATGAATAATATCCCTCGAATTTGCACATTGTAATAGCACTAGCAAAACAGAGGAGTTTAGCTAACCCCAGTATTCGGGGTGGATGTCTGTGTGCATTCAGGTTTTGGAGCAGAGCACAGGGTCGGCATGAAGGATGATGAAAGATGAACGATACTAATCACACGAGGACCCGTTGATGTCGTATTGGTTTAGTTGTATTTTATTTCCGCTGCAGTATTTTTCCCCCTTGTACGGGAGCATTTTGTATTCGACCCCTGCGTGGGCATGTAATGTGTTAGAGTTGTATGTTTTTATTGAAAGGCCAAATCGGTCTACTGAGTCTTTTTAGCCTTAAAGGCATTGTCGAGTTGTTCGATTGTTGTTACCAGCCTGGTAGATCCTTGAGGAAAGGTTCTACGGCGTGTAATATCCCTGAGCGGATTGGGGGTGTTACAGTATCGGTACCATCAGTGATTTTCGTGCGTACGGGATGCTGTCTGGATCTGTTATTAGTGGATACAGAGGATGTCCAGTGTGCTTGAATGCTGACTGCGCAAGGTATCATTGTCGGAAGGTTATCAGAATGCGTCACCGTATATGGCTTGAGAGGACGCATGTCTGGCGTACGGATACTGCAGCATTTGATGGGACTGAAGAGGTTGGTGATCCACCATGGGAGTGGACTGGTGAGGAAATTTTGGCCGTGCTGAATGAGTATGATTTTGGGCAGTTGAGCAACCATCACTACTAGAAAAAGCGGCTTTAGTGACACTCAAAAGTGTCACAATATGTGGTGTATTGTGACGCTTTTGCTATAGTTACGCTTTTCAAAAGCGTCACTTGATTTGGCGTTTCAATAGACCATTGTTGTGACACTTAAAAGGCGTCGCAACAGATATCTAATGTGACGCTTTCTTACATATTGTGACGCTTTTGATGCATCACATGAGTAAGCTTTCGTGACGCTTTTTGCCATTTTTTGTGACACTTTTTGGCGTCATAAAATTGAATTGTAGTGCCACTTTTTAATTGAATGTTGTAGTGACACACCTCTTTTAGTGATGCATTTTTGTGTCACAAAAATCCATTAATTTCGAATAACAAGCTTCACTAAACATATCTCATTTTCAATAAATTTTTTATGTAATATAAATTTGAAACTACAAAATGAAAGAATTGCAATCTTGAAAAATTCAGTTACATTCATTAAATCAACTTATATCCATTACCTTAATTGGAGTACAATCAAATAAGAATATAATAAACAAAATTTTCCAATAAAACAAGCTTTAACGTAACCAAAAAATGTACGAGAAAACTAACTATACATATCTTGACAAGTTTTTAAAACCTACAATATGGTTATTGACAATTCTATCAAAGAAAAGCCACCATGATCTTGTCTAAAGACTTTTTACAGTAACTCCCACTTCTTCGAAAGGTCTTGTATGAATAATTCCTGCAATTTTCAAGCAATATGCAAAATTAAAGCAAAAAGAGAAACTGGATTCCAAATAATATCATGAAGCACTACAATACAAGCTACAAATCAATTCACTCTTTGCAAAACCTGAATCAACATATATCAATATGGTATGCAAATAATTATATGCTCTCAAAAAAATTAGTTGATAATATTGAAAAGTTCAAAGGCACTTACCATAAGGGGGTGGAAAAGATCCCATCATTCCCAGCTTCTCAATCAGAAACTGGATTAGAACTCCACCAAAGTAGATCACGTACAAAATGCAAGATAAAAGGGCTATGATGTAACACGCACCTGACCTGCCAGAAACAGTGAACAATTTATGTGTTTAGCCTGGTTTAGATACAAACCTTCATAGATTTATTGAAGCGTATGGCCAAACAAGGTCATAATTTTTGAAAACATGAAATAACATAATTTACTGATATGACTAAATATAGGAAGCCTAAATATAGGAAGCAGCATCTATATGCATATAAAACCACATGTACGGATGCACACAATTTTCTGTATGCTATCTTAGTGTATGAAAAAATAAGTACTGATACAAGTTCCTTGTTAATTGACCTATGCAAATTAGCTCAGGTCTCTGTAGCTTATCCGTGATATATCTTGTTGTGTGATCGACAATGTTGCAAGAAGAGTAGCACCAGCTGCTAAAAGATCTCCCCCACGCTTTTCAGCTTAAACCAATTAAAGTTTGTACTACCAACTAATGAAAGCCGTTTTAACAATCACATCAAAAAGTAGATGCTGGAATATCTATAAACTTAAGTCTGAAGGAAATTTGAAGTATATGAGATGAGAGATAAACCGACTAAATGTATTAAAGAACACGGGGAAATTGGGGTATCACCAAGGACACAAACCAATTCACCATGGATAATCCAGAAAATTGAAAGTAAAATAACTCAAACAAGCCATACAGACCAAATTCAAGTATTCAACCCATAAATAATCCAGAAAATTAAAAAAAAAATACAAAAACAGAACTCACACAGCGAAAATAAGGCCAAATGACAACTGCTCCTCTCCTCGCCACATGTATAAAAGATTGCAATCAATATATTGTAACTGAAATAGCAAAGCAATCTCATGTAAAAGTATAGGTGAATGTAATCTACAAACCTCGTAATCGAATTGGGGGTTAGGTCTCGTCGGAATGACCCACTCGTTCTAGGGTTCTTGTTTTGGGCGGAATTCTGGGGAGAAATTGAATTGGGGAGAAATTGAACTAATGACTTTGAGCTATATAAACTTTAAACCACTTTGACAAAACCAACTTCTGGATACACAAATTACCGAACCTGTAAAAAATGGAGGTAAAACAAGTTAATAAACATAAGTTAGCAGTTGGCACCTCAATGGACATGCATAGCCTATTAGTAAACAACAGTCATAAATTAGAAGCACCAATTTTCTAAGATTTTCAATGAGAAGCTAAGCATTCTTACGTATAGCCAAGATATTTCAAGATACCCAAATGAATGATGCCCCAAAAATTAATATGAGTGATCAAGGAATGTTTATCTGTTCAAGACTTCTACAACTGCAAATTTATTTATACAAATAATATTATAGAAAATCCACTTATTAAAATCATACTTTTAGCATAAAATGTCATTCTATCAAATTATGAACTGAAAAAAAAAGTCAAAACATAATTCTTGGATCTAAATTGAAAAACAAAAACTTCCACAAACTTCACGTCACAAAATAACAAAATTCTTATATAGAAAGCATTTAAAGAGAGGCATTAAAAAGAACTGATATCCAACCTCCAGTATATCAAATCATCAGAAAAGATCTTTCATGTACAAGTACAACTTATTTTGATCTTTCATTTAAAACTTATAAGGAGAAGCCAAATTGAAGTAAATTCAATTCCAATCTCCAGCAGTATAATTAACAACTTAAAAAAGATTATGCATGCAAGTCAACATCATTTGGAAGAGGTACAACAAAAATGAACACAACATATCAAATAATATTTTTATACAAAGTTAGTTACGCATTACGAAAATAAAATTGAAAAGCATTGACCAATTGCTGAAATAACATCCAAGAATACAAGCACACTAAAATACCAACAGAAATATAACCAAATAGGACTCATTTCCATGTTTAAATTGAAGTTTAAGTTAATAACTTACCCATTGCTTACATTAGGAAAAAGCTTGAATGTACCTCTTATGCTTGTGCTAATAGTCCTATGTACTCACTCCAGATGTGAACCCTGCAAAAAGAAGATATTAAAGTTCAATTTTGGAAGAAAAAGGTTAAAAGTTATAGAATAAAGTTTTGTATGCAGGTATCCAGTTGTGATCAAATCTATTACATTTGAAATCCATATATTCATTCTTCGTATCTACCTGTTACTATACATAAGTTTGAAATTTTGGTTAATGCTCTAGCAATCTACGAAATATTTTTACGATGAAAGCAAACCTAGACAAAAGTTTGATATATTCACATAAAAAAAGATAATTGACAGTCCATAATTTTTCGTCTCAAGCTCTAGTAGAGATTACAATTTAGACAATAGTATTTTCCAAAAAAACTAAATGTCAACTACAATCTAAATCTCTACAATTTAACTTGAAGGAAATTCAGAAACATACTCTTTAGCCCAATGCCCAAATCATTAGTACAATAAAGTTGATAAACTTCAGATATTCACTGAAGTCTATTTTTCTATTTACCGAAGTCTAGGCGTGTGAAGTAATGGGTGTACTTTTTTACTTCGCTGAAAAACCGAAGTGTATTGCTTATATTTACCGAAGTCTATCACAACTTTATTTGACGAACCCTAAGGCTTTTAAATCAAGTAAAAACATCTTTACTACTTCGGTTATTTATTTTTTTCGAAGTAAAACATATACTTTATTCTTTGTTTGTATAAAATTTACTGAAGTAAAAGGAGTTCTTTTACTTCGTTCTCTTTTATCATATTAGAAGTTAAAACCAACAAACCAAGCCAACAAAATACTGAAGGGCCAAAACCAACAAACCAACCAAGGAATGTAATCATACAAATACTGAAGTAATACTTAAACAATTTCTTAGCAATATGTACTAAAATGAAGCGCATCCTGCTAATCTATTATATCAAACATACCATTGCTCCGTTGGATGTAGATCAACCGATCTCACTCTTTCTGCCTTTGTACAAGTGTTTTCTGATGCAAAACATCAAAAATTCAGCATCCAATAATAAATCTCTTCCTCACCACAACGAAATTATCAAAATAAAATGATTGAAGTACCTTCACTTCTAGTATGAGCCGCTGCAGCACAACAGCAGAAAAATTCAATACAAAAAAAAAATCAAAAGATAGGTTAGCAAAAGATCAATAGCAGCACCAGATATCAAGTAGTGCCCAAACAAAATCCAAAACTGTCAATGAAATCCCAAGTACTGCCAATGAAATCCAAACAAAATCCAAAACTGAAAGTGAAATCCCAAGCAACCAAAATGTCGGATCTCCCCCCAACACAGGAAGCAAAACAAATCTGAAAAAAAAAAGAACACGAAATTAAATCCCACCGAAAAAAGATGCGGTCGTCGGTCAAAGCACGGAATCACCATCATCGAGGGAAGGTGACATGAGTCATCGCCGTGAATATCTGCCTCGTGCCTCAGCACCGATGTTCTAGCCATGGCCGATCTGGAGAGAAGTGAAAAAAATCTTAGAAAATAAAAAGGTCCGGCGAAGAGAGGAAAGGAGCGGCGAAAAAATGAAGGGAAAAGAGAGTACAGTAGTGAAAATAAAATGTATTATCACTTTAGGATGCGAGGGAGCAAAACAAAATTATGGAGCGTCATTAAACATAAATGTTTATTAAAAGTGTCATTATAAGGAGATATTGTGATGCTTATTGAAAAGTGTCATTAAAAAAGTGTTACTACAGGGGGTATTTTTTAGTAGTGCATCCTGATATAGTAGCGGCAACTCCTGGAAGACCTGACAGGTATAAGTATTGGTCCCACAAAAGTATTTTCTGGGATCTACCTTATTGGAGTAAGTTTTCGATTAGGAACTACCTAGATGTGATGCACATAGAAAAAAATGTTTGTGAAAGTGTTGTCGGTACAGTGTTATGTTGGGAAGGGAAGACTAAAGATGGCCCTAAGGCACGCATTGGTTTAAAAGAAATGAACATTAGAAAACATTTATGGTTGAAGGAAGGGAAGGGGAAACACAAAATGCCGAAATCTGCTTACACCGTTACCCCTGAGCAAAAGGCTGAGATTTTTTCGTGGATGAAAGTTGCAAGGTATCCCACAGGATATGCTGGAAATATAGGGAGGTGTGTTAACTTCAAGAAGAACAAGTTAACTGGACTGAAGAGCCATGATTGTCATATCCTCTTACAACGTTTGTTTCCTGTGTTTATTCGACCATACTTGTCCAAACAGGTGGTCGATCCATGTGTATCGTTATCCAGGTTCTTTCAAAAGTTATGCACTAGGGAAGTAAGGAAGTCAGATCTCCGTCTCATGCAAAAGGAGATCATTTATATCTTATGCAAATTTGAGAGGATATTCCCACCGAACTTTTTTGATCTCATGCCTCACCTCATGATCCATCTCCCTCGCCAACTTTTACTAATAGGCCCGGTCCACTACACGTGGATGTTTCTAATAGAAAGGCAATTTGGTGAGTACAAGGACTCTGTGACTAATAAGTCTGCACCAGAAGGATGTATAGCTGAAGCATATCTTGCATGGGAGTGTTCAAAATATACCAAGTTCTATTTAGGCGCGGTGGATCCCACACCCGAGCCTATGTCAACAATTCCAGTGCAATTTAATCTCTCCATCATCACCAGCGAAGTTGAAGTTCAAGGAAGATTACCTGACAGTTATTTACAACCTTACGAGCTACGAATTGCATATTAGTGGATATTACTTAACTGTCCAGAAGTTCAATATTGGAAAGACATTCACCTTTCATGTGATGCTGTGAATGGAGACATTAGATTCCACAATGGAATATATGCTGATTATTTCGGACAATGGGTAAGTGTTTAATTACTGTTTACTTATTTTGCTTACATAATTTACTTAATCACGACATTCACCTTAATTAATATCCAGATGACGCACATACAAAGTGATGGCCACCCGATGTGGTCACGTGAGTTGATACTTCTTTCGATGAAGCCTGTTACATCTAGAGTTTATTCAATGACAAATGGTGTGACATTTGTATGTATCGACAGAGATCAAATAAGGAGGTGTCAAAATTCTTGGGTTATAATTGACGGTGGATATTACGGTGTTCTTCTCGAAGTAGTGGAACTAATTTATGGAGAAGGCTTGACAGTTTACTTGTTCAAGTGTAGGTGGTTTGATACAAATCCTCAAATCGAAAGGGAGGATAATTATGGACTATTATCTGTTGATACTTCTACAAGTTGGTATGAAGGTGATCCTTTTGTTTTTGCAACATCTGCTAAACCAGTTTACTACCTCGATGACTTGGTAAAAAAAGGAGCATGGAAGATCGTAAATCCTGTGGCTACGAGAAATATATATAGTGCGGCTACACTTGGACAAGCAGTCGATAAGGATGATAATGAGGCATATCAAGAGCCGGATACAACTAATATTCCACCATCCTCCACAATACTACTGAATAATGTTGTAGAAGGTCGAGTGGTTCGGCTACATGGTGAAGATCGTGGGTTCATAGAAGTAGGTACAAATGAATTACATGCAGACTCTGATGAAGATGATGATGACGAGTTCAGACATATGCTGCCAGTTATCTACTCCGACACAGAGACAGACTCAAGTAGTGATTTTGACTACGAACCTTAGAAGGACATATCATCATTTGTAAAAGTTCCTTAAATATTTATTGTTGTGTGCCGCTCGAACGAATCGAAAAAGTGATATTATTACCTGTTTTTTTTATTTTGTTATATATTCATTGTTCCATTTATAATAAAACAAGTATAAATATACAAACTATTAATATTATATAAAAAAAGTATAAATTTATAAAATATTATTTTATAAAAACTGTATAAATTAATATACAGATATATAATCATGTCTAAATATTTATAAGATATATTTATAACTAAATTCAAACATAAAATATTATTATATAAAAACATGTCCAAATATATAAAATATTATTATATAAAAACTATATATATATCGTCATATATATGTATATACATATATTTATAATTAAATTCAAATATGTAAAATATTATGTTATATGAAAGACATATATAAATATAAAATTGGGTTAAAATGTTTGAATGACAAACATGACCCAGTGGAAACATGTCATATTACTTACATAAATGGCCCGGGTTTGAACCCCGGTAGCCACTGGGTCATGTTTTTTTTTTTGGAATTAAGAATAGCCGACGGCGTTAGTCGTCGGCTAAAGTACATGGCCTTTAGCCGACGACTGTCGTCGACTAAAGTATTAATTTTTACTTAAATTTAAATATAATCCGATCGTGTCGATCGACACTGGCCGAGTCATTATGGTCTACAATCAAAAAGGTTCGGACGGATAACCCGATCGGTCGATCGACACTGGCCGAGTCGGGCCAGTGTTTTGGCCGACGGTCTTTGCCGGCTAAAGGCCTTAAAGTTTAGCCGATAATGACACCGTTGTCGGCTAAAGTATTGTTTTTAATTTTTATTAAATATATTCACAATTAAATTTAAATATAATCCGACCGTGTCGATCGACACGATCGAGTCGTTGTGGTCTACATTCAAAAAAGTTCCTGGACGGATAACCCGACCGTGTCGATCGACACGGTCGAGTCGGGCTGGTGTTTTGGCCGATGGTGGTGTCGGCTAAAGTCCTTAACATTTAGCCGACGACATCCTCTGTCGTCGGCTAAAGTTCCCTTATAAAAAAAAACGCGACTTTCTCCCCATTTTCCCTTTCTTTCCCAGAACCTCCTCCGCCCGAAAACTCCGAATCCGTTCCTCCTCCGCAAACTCCGAAGCCGACCGCCGCACCCAGCACCGAAAACTCCAAAGCCGACCGCCGCACCCATCACCGAAGCCGTTCCTCCTCCACCACCGGCCCCCGACCGCCGCACCCAGCACCGAATCCGACCGCCGCCGAAGCCGTTCCTCCTCCACCGCTCCTCCATAAGCCAGCTGCCACTCCTCCTCCATCGGCCCCGAAGGGTAAGAATATCCAATGAACAAACTATTTGCTGCTGCTTTGAAATTTTGGAAAAAAAATTATAAGTAGGTTTTGATGTTGAATGACAGTTTTGAATTCTGATTTTGACTAAAAATGTGAGATAATTGGTATCATGAAGAATTTTATGTCTTGTTTGTATACATCTTGGATAAGGAATATTGCTCCCTGGAAGGGGGAGAGAATACAATATCTCACTGCCTAGAACTAAGGAAGTAAAATGCTGTTATGGAACACCAGTAAAACCTGAATCACACTGAAGAGCACTCTATGAAAATAACTTACATATTAAAAATTACCTTCACAATTTGTTCCCACTGGTTTGCGGACAAGGATTTTATGTCTTGTTTGTATACAATTATGTCTTGTGTTGGAATGATTATTGAATTTATTGGGATAATAGTGTTGATTATTGAGTTTATTGATTGTTGAATTTGTTGTTCTAGTGTGTATATTGGTGTGTGCGAATTTAATTAATGTGATAGTTTTCGAATTTGTACAGGTTAAATGGATAAAATTAAGAGACTAGCGTGTGGTAAGAAAAAATCGAAGACTCCGGATTTGGGAGATAGTTCCGCAGCTTCCAATCGTGCGGATCCTATCGGTAAATATTTGGATCAGAGTAACGCTCGCATACGTGGACTAGTAGAGAATAGTGGACTGAAGTTTAAGGATGGGAACTTGTACCCGACAGATGACGCACATACTATTGCGAGGCGCTTATCGTATCAGACTCCCAGATCGCGGACGACCCCCACTACTGTCGAGATGACTCAGCCTCGTATGCCTCCTATACACCGCATTCCCTCCCCTCCTACTACATCTGGGAGCGGCCGATCTACACCGAGCACATCATCCGAGGTGCCTTCCGGTCCGCCGTCGACTCTATTTATGCCCCTTGTGGTACCATCGATTCCAAGGGTCGATGAGAATGGAGTCCGCCGGCTATATATCTTGGTTAACCCGATAGAGGCGTATGTGTTCCATGCGTGGCCTGAGAAAATGATTTGGCGGACATGTCGGATATCTAAGACGAAGTTGTACGCGTCACTTGCGGAGCTTGAGAATGAGGAGGGTCGTATCGAAGACGAACCGAAAAAGAAGAAGAAGACTCGTGGCCCATCGAAGGGTCTAGCACTTGACGTATATGTTTCAAAAAATGGCCGTCACAAGATAGAAGTAAATGAAAAGTATCGACGACCCATTTTGGCTTCGGATGCTTGTACGGCATATTGTCGTAATGTTCGGTTTGTCATACGCGATAGAGTTCCTGTACTGTGGGCTGAGTGGAAGAATGTGCCACAAAGTGTGAAGGATGCATTGAACAATGCTATGTCGGTAAGTTTATCTCAATTCCGAAAGCTAATTTATGTATTTAAATTCAGAAAAAATTTAGTAATATATATCATATGCTAATTGTAGGATTGGTTTGAGGTTCCTTCTTTCCTACTACATACTTGGTGTGATGAGGCGCAAACAACCAAGTAAGTAATTTCCACAATACGTAGTTGAGTAATTACTCGAGAATTTTTTGCATTATTTTTTTTATTGTTAAAAATATATATTTGTCAAACGCTTTAATAATTTATTTATTAATACAAAACAATTTATAATTTAAAATTCACAACTTGTATAAATGGAAGGTAATTTGATTGATAAATTTAAACATGGTAAATATTTTAATTTACTTGTAATTATGAGTATTATAACATACACTTTTAGAATATACATAAAACATTATAATATTAATTATACATAAAAATAATAAAACTAACACATTAACATTATATAATTATACACAAACAACAAATATAAAATGACATGTAACATAATCACTAAACTTAAATCTTAACATTCAACTGCATAATAACAACTGTATACACACAACAGATTATCTATGAATAACATAATAAACAAATAACATTATGAATTAGAATAAAACAATAACACAAATCACATTAAATAAATACATAAATTTATACTTTACAAATATATTTGACTAATGTTTGATTATTATTTATAAATATTTGTTATAGGTACAAATCTTGGAAAAATGAGCTACACATGTTTTGGTCAGCTTGGGGTAATTCCCGTAAGGCTACTCCCGAGGAGTTCAAGTATCGGGAGTACGAGTGGAGGTGGCTATACGCACATTTTAGCGACCCGGACTATATTGTATGTAATCGAGCTCTAAATATTGTCGTAATGCTATTGTTGTTTATAGATATGTAACATATATGAAACTTACTTGTGGTAATTTTTCTCCTTGTTAAATGAAAATTACATGTTTCTATGTGTAGGCGAGCAGTTCAACCAACACTGTTAACCGTAAGGGTTTGACGGAGCACCACAGCTTAGGTTTGCGGTCGTTAGCGAGAGTTTCGCACGAGGCCACTTGTAAGTTGTAAATGTATCCTAACCATTTTAATACTGCTATCAGTCTTTACCTCTAAACTTTATTAATATTCGGTTACTTTTTTGTTCCCACTTAATTAGGAGAGAGTGACTGAGGAGTCTGAGAGGATGTTGATAGAGATGGCGAGGGAGGAGCATCCGGATTTGGACGAGACTGGTCTCGAGTTAGCACGCCGAGAGATCGATCAGGCTGATCCCTACATTAGGACAAGGGTGTGGGCTAACATTTACCCTCCTAAAGGGAGTCATCACCGGACGCCGATGATGGGAGCTGAAGGCACCGGATTATTGAAGAATACTACAGGGTTTCAGCGCAATCAAAGAGGCGACACTTAAAAGGCCTATTTGGAGGAGCAATTGAGGATCGAGAGGGAGCTCCGAGCTGAGGAGCAAAGGAAGTCTCAAGACCAGTTCCAGAAATTTCAAGAGGAACAAAGGAAGGTTCAACAAGACATGTTAGCTTAGCAGCAGGCCATGATGCAGTATATGATGTCATTGAGTCAGACCGTGTGTCAATCGGGAATTTCGGTACCACCACCACCTCAATTCTTCAATTCACAGACACCCCCTCTTCTTCACAGCCTCAGAACGACGACATGCAAGATTGTAGTAATCCTTCTTCTATCTTTAAGAATTTGACGGATCTTTGAGGATTTTAGTTGTCATTGTAGTAGTTCTTTTGCTAAATATTTTTTGTTTAGACTCGTGTTCGTTAATGTTGCTGTTTATTGATTTTGTTGATGTTGCTACATGACATGTTGATATGGTTTGTATTTAAATTATGCTTTTCGTGATTGATTTATGTTGATTGTGATGTATGGTGGTGTATTGTACATTTGGAATAACAGGTTATCTGAATAGGTTTGGTGATTTCGAAATCTGAATTTTTTTTTCACTGGACTTTAGCCGACGACATTTACACAGACCGTCGGCTAAAGTATTTAATTAAAAAAATAAAATAAATCACTTTAGCCGACGATTGTGTAACCATCGGCTAAAGTTTTCACTAAAAAAAAAAATAAAAAAAACTTTAGCCGGCGACGACGTAGCCGTCGGCTAAAACCTATACACTTTAGCCGACGACAACGCTTACCGTCGGCTAAAACTGTACACTTTAACCGACGACTATGTATCCGTCGGCTAAAACGAGAACTATTTCAGCAGACGACCGTGTAACCGTCGGCTAAACTCGAACTTTAGCCGACGACCTTCCCTATTAGCCGTCGGCTAAACTTTAGCCTACCGACCTCGGCCGACCGACTTTTGGCAGATAGCTGACCACTTTAACCAACGATTTTTGACTTTAACCGACGACTTTTTGCTGTCGGCTAAAGTATAAACATTGGTAGTGTTAGAATCTACATGAATGTCTAAAATACAAAAGTAGTTATTGTAACACCCCCAAGTTGGTCAGGGTATATTACAGCGCCGTGAGCCCCGCCGTGGGACACACAAGGCTAAACATACACGGAACTATCAAACTTGACCGAGAAGGTCTACATATAATGAGAAGAAAGACGATACAAAGGTATTCAAAAACATAACCAATGTATTCACAGACATTACATCACAAGTCAATACTTCGGCAAACACAGGCCGGAGCTTCAAGGAAAGAGGAAAAACAATACTCGAGTATTCAATAACCAATCCAGTACAACAACACTGAATGGAAGGCTCAAAACATAACTGGAAGATCAACACAGTATCACACTTGCCCACCATCTTCATGCCGACCGGTGCACACTGTCCGATCTTACGGAACCCGAAATACATGAAACGTATTTCCCCCATAAAGGGGTTAGCCGTCGAATAGCTAGTGCAAGTATATCAAGTATGAAACACAATACTCCTCGACAATAAAGTAAATGTAATCCGTCAATTCATCAATTCAAGACTAGTTATTTCGGAATGACTAAAATCTTATGACGTATGTGAATGCCGTAGAAACGGTTCGTTCATATCATACGCCGTTACATGTAGGAATGCCGTCAAAACGGTTCGTTCGTTACATGCCAATAATACATATATGAATGCCGTAAAAACGGTTCGTTCATAATATGCCATCAATATATCTATGAATGCCGTAAAAACGGTTCGTTCATATCATGCCATCAATTCCTCTTACTTTCAAAGTCGAGAACGCACAATCATAAATGTATACTTGCCTTTGAGACATCGAGAAATCGAACGGAGGAAGGGTATGAGTTCGGTAGGTCCAAGAACGCGCTTCCGGCACCTAAATGATTCGCAAGGAGTATGATAATCAATCATCCATATTCAAACTACACGAAGGAACTCCCCAAACCCGTCTACGATTCATAAAGATATACGGATAATCAACTAAAGGTTGGAAAATCGTCCTAAATCTCACAAGTCCGAAAACGGCACAATATGAACCATAAAATCGTAGGAAAAGTATACACACGGTATAGATACATCATAATCTCAAGGTTCTCAAACTTCAAAACGGGTAAATCGGACAAATCTACGAAAAACCCCAAAATTCCCAAAAGGTAGGGTTCTAAGGATTTTTACCTTGATTCGGACGTTAGGAGGAATTAGATGTTGAGAAATCCTTGTTCTCCAACCAAATATATTGTTGTTAGAAGGAAGATCGCTTCCAATCGCCTACGATCGCCTCTCCCGAGTGGTTCCCGTCGAAAAGGAGTGAAGAAGGTGAGAAATGACGAAAATAAATTCAACTGCCATATTTATAATCGTCCGGTCTAGCGCACGCTACGCCTCCTTCATTAGCGTGCGCTAGCGAGGTCACCGGATAGTCGGTGGTTTCGCGGTTCCGTTAGCGTGCGCTAATCGTCGACTCTAGCGTGCGCTAGTCCAAATGTGGAACTTCGTCTCTGCCTCGCTCAACACTTAGCGTGCGCTAGCGCTAAGACTTAGCGTGCGCTATTCCATAACTCTAGCGTGCGCTAGCCGAGCCTAGCGTACGCTACACGATAGTCCAGAAATGCAACTTCATCGCCTCTGACGGCCGGCCGGTGGCGTGCGCTACGGACGGGTGTTAGCGTGCGCTACTAACCACGAATAGCGCGCGCTAACAACCTCTAGCGTGCGTAAATCCGCCGATCTAGAGAGCGATTAGAAATGTTGGTTCGACTGATCGATCTTCTTAGCGCGCTACGGCTCAAAGCTAGCGTGCGCTAATCAGGCAGAATTAGCGTGCGTTAGCCTAGGCCTAGCGTGCGTTATATCTCCGGTCCAGAACATTCCCGCAAGGTCCTAAACGACATGATCAACAACTAAACGGGATACGAAACTCAAAAACAATATCAACAACATCTCCAAGCATTTACAGAGTGTTAACACAAGAGAAACGGCAAGGTCAAACAGTCAAAAAAAGTACGGGTATTACATTCTCCCCCTCTAAAAAGAAGTTTCGTCCCGAAACTTAAGAAATAAACAGTTCGGGGTATTCCACCCGCATCTTCTCTTCCGTCTCCCAATTTGCCTCCTCGACTCCATGTCTCGACCATTGCACTTTAACCAGTGGAATGGTCTTATGCCGAAGTTGTTTCTCGCGACGCTCAAGGATCTTTACGGGTCTCTCCGGAAGGTAATATCCTCGCCACGCCAATCTCACCGTAGTCGATGACGTGGCTCGGATCCGCGTACTTTCTCAATTGAGACACATGAAAAACACTATGGACGTGACTCAAAGTCGGAGGTAACGCCAAGCGATAAGCTAAATCTCCAACTCGTCCAAAATCTCGAAAGGTCCGATATACCTCGGACTAAGTTTCCCTTTTCCCGGCGGAAAACTCCACGGGTCGGCGACACCTTGAGCAAGACATGATCCCCACTTCGAACTCCAAGGGTCGGCACGAGTATCAAGATAAGATTTCGACGACTGGGCACCAATAATCGGTCCGGATAATAGTAATCTTTTCCTTAGTCTCCATCAACATATCCGGCTCCGTCCCAACTAGCTCAGAAGCCTCGTCCCAACACAATGGCGACCTACATCGCCTACCATAAAGTGCCTCGAAGGGTGCCATTTGGATCGACGCATGCCAACTATTATTGTAAGCAAACTCGATCAACGGCAAGTGAAGCTCCCAATCATTACTCCAGTCTAAGGCACAAGCCCGCAACATATCTTCCAACGTTTGAATCGTCCTCTCGGTCTGACCATCCGACTGAGGATGAAAAGAAGTGCTCAATCTCAACTCAGTACCCAAAGCTTGATGAACGGCCTGCCAAAAGTGCGACACGAAACGGCCATCTCGATCAGAAACAATGGTTTTGGGGGCACCGTGTAACCTCACGATCTCAGCAATAAAGGTTCGAGCCAGTCTATCCGGCCCCCAAGTATCCTTAATACCCAAAAAGTGTGCAGACTTGGTCAACCGGTCGACAACCACCCAAATCATATTCATTCCGGCCCGAGTTCTCGGCATGCCAGTGATGAAATCCATAGAAATGTCTTCCCACTTCCACTCGGGAATGGGAAGCGGTTTCAACAACCCCGCTGGTCGTTGATGTTCAATCTTGACTTGTTGGCACGTCAAGCACCGTAGTACAAACTCCGTAACATCCTTCTTCATGTTATTCCACCAAAAATTTCGCTTCAAATCTTTGTACATCTTACTCGTCCCGGGGTGGATTGAGTAAGGCGTAGCATGCGCTTCTCGGAGAATTCTCTGTCTCAACTCCAAATCGTTCGGAACACAAAGCCTGCCTTGGAATCTCAGAATACTATCTTCGTGTACCATAAAGCCAGGAGCTTTTCCTTTAATTACATCTTCCTTCAGTTGAGAAATCATCGGGTCACTCCACTGCTTCCCTTTGATGTCATCAACTAAAGACGAAGTAATTTCGAGTATACAAATGCCCTGTACTCGTTGAAGCCAAACTTCTATCCCTTGCTCAATTAAGTCCTCGACGGATTTTCGTCCGAGGTGTAAGAACCTCGAGCATTTGAAGAGATGCCGATTTGCGGCTCAATGCATCCGCAACGACATTAGCTTTACCGGGGTGGTAAAGAATTTCCAAGTCATAATCCTTTATCAACTCTAACCAACGCCATTGTCTCATATTCAGCTCCTTCCGATCAAGATATACTTGAGACTCTTGTTATCGGTATAAATCCGGCACGGCGAACCATACAAATAATGTCGCCAAATCTTGAGTGCGAAGACAATTGCGGCTAATTCCAAATCGTGAGTAGGATAGTTCATTTCGTAAGGCTTTAATTGTCGTGACGCAAAAGCTATTGTCTTATCATGCTGCATAAGGACACAACCTGTGCCTTGACCAAGCGTGCCATCAGAACCGCAAAGCCTTCGCTACCATGTGGTAAAGTTAGAATCGGCTGAAGTCAATCGTCTCTTTAGTTCATCGAAGCTCATTGCCTCTCATCCGTCCAAACAAACTTTTCGGTCTTCTGGAGTAATTTCGTAAGCGGTCGAGCGAGTTTCGAGAACCCTCGACAAACCGACGGTAATACCCAGCAAGGCCCAAAAAGCTACGAACCTCCTTAACATTTTTAGGCGGTGCCCAGCCTAGCACTGCCTCGATTTTCTGCGGGTCTACACGAACCCCTTCGGCCGAAATCACATGGCCGAGAAACATGACTTCCTCCAACCAAAACTCACATTTCGAGAATTTTGCATAGAGGTGCTCGGTTCTCAAAATGTCTAAAACCAAACGCAAGTGTCGGGCATGTTCCTCCTTATCTCGTGAATAAATTAAGATGTCGTCAATAAAGACGACTACGCACCTGTCGAGGTACTCGATGAATATCTTATTCATTAACTGCATGAATACTGCCGGCGCGTTGGTTAACCCAAAAGGCATAACTACAAATTCGTAATGCCCATATCTCGTCCGAAATGCCGTCTTCGGAACGTCGGACTCCTTCACCCTGAGTTGGTAATACCCGGATCTTAAATCAATTTTCGAGAAAACTGCAGCCCCTTGCAATTGATCAAATAAATCGTCTATACGTGGCAAAGGATACTTGTTCTTGATGGTTACTTTGTTCAGCTCACGGTAGTCAATGCACAAACGTAGTGAACCATCCTTCTTCCTCACAAAAAGAACAGGCGCGCCCCAAGGCGAAGCGCTCGGTCTGATGTACCCTTTTTCTAGAAGTTCTCCCAACTGATTCTTCAATTCTTGCATTTCGGAAGGTGCCATCCGGTAAGGTGCTTTAGAAATCGGAGCCGCATCTGGCTCTAAGTCCACGGTAAACTCTATTTCTCGATCTGGCGGTAATCCCGGGAGGTCATCCGGAAAAACATCAGGATACTCATTAACAACCGGAATCGAAGAGAGATCGACTTCGTTTCCTTCCATTTTCAAGGCATAACACCAATAGCCCACGCAACCTTTATTCAAAAGTTTTACGGCCTTCATGGCACTGATAAGTAACTTGGGTAGTTCCGACTTACGCCCCAAAAATGAGTACTCAGTCCCGTCTTCAGTCATCATGGTGATAACCTTGGTACGGTAATTCATAATCGCTTGATGGTTATCAAGCCAATCCTCACCGAGGATTACATCCTCGCCTTCCATATCAACTACAATCAGGTTCGATAACCATTCCATACCGGATATAATTACCGGAAAATCTCTAATCTCCCGGTTCCCCACAATTCTATCCCCGCTAGGCAGTTTCACGATGAAGGGATCGCAAGCAGTCAAACAAGTTATATTCAAACGGCGTACACACTCCAAGGAAATAAAAGAATGTGTAGCACCCGAATCAAAAAGTACACGGACTGGATGAGATAGAATATGAATGGTACCTGAAGACACCGTCGCGTCGGGTTCATCTGCTCGGCGCATCTCATAAACCCGTGGTTGTACCGAACCGACGCTAGAGTTCCCCCCTCCAGCATTCTGGCCCCGTCCCCGGCCCCTGCCGAAATTCTGCTGAGGTTGACCAAAAGATTGCCGCTGATTAATACCTTGATCAAGTGGCGTTGAAATGGCCCGAGTGTCCAAAGTCTGGTTCGGCTCGGAGCAATAAACCGCTCTATGCCCCATCTGTCCACACGTGTGACACTTTAATGGTGGAAAGTAGCATTCAATTCAAGTGGCACGGGCGGCCACGATTATAGCAAGTCACCGTGCGATTTGAGGTACACAGGTGGAACGGTAACCCCTCTTCCCTTTATCGAGCGACGATCGTCCGCGAAACAGTTAGTCGTCCGAGACTTGGAAAGTTGCCACCTTTAGATCCGAAAAATTTCCCGCGACTTTCGCTTCTTAGGTTCTTCGACGGTATCGTTGTCGGGGCTCAACATATCATGGGCTAAAGCTCGTCCCGATACTCTTCGGCGTGGCACAAGCAAATCCGCCATGTACCGTCGTAAGTCCAATTTCATCCGCATATCAAAATAACGGATCTTATCACGCTCGTTACGTACTTGATCCTTCACATGGATCAATTGTTGATTGTACTCCACGATCGCCTGCGAAACGGGAATATCCTGTGGTTTAGCCTCGAAGAAAGCTCGGATTCGGCTCTCTCGTACCGGCCAAGGGCAAAACTCGGCCTCCAAGAGCTCCTTAAATTCATCCCACGAGGCAATACGATCCTGTGGCTTGATGACCTTCCACCAAGTAGCGGCCTCCTTAGTAAGGAAATACTGAGCAATTGGTACTTTCCTCACCTCGGGGCAATCAACCGCCTCGAAAATCTTCTCTAATTCCGCTAGCCAGTCTTCCCAGCCTAACGGGTCTGTGGCACCGCCAAACTGTGGAGGGTGCATACGGATTACGTTCTGAAGCAAGGCATCCGTGTTTGGGTTCGGGTTATTGGTGAAACAGTTTGGGCCAAAATAGTCATCCGAGTAGCCAATTGTTGAAGTGCATTCGCCACTCCAACGTCCGCGTTGTTCCCCGACCGTCGATTGGTCGTGCCGACTCTCGGTGTCGGGATGCACCGAGTTCGACAAACCGGGTTGGTCGATCCGCAATCAATCGATGGAAACGGCGCCGCGCCACCTCTTCCTCGTCCACGGCCACGACCACGGCCACGGCCCCTACCGGTGACATCTTGAAGAACACACAAGGTACGTAAGCACAATTCAAACACACGTCATTAAGGTGATCGATTCTCAAGAACATCCATAGATGAAGCATAATGAATAAGGAAACATCAGAAGAGTAAAAGGTCTTACAAGTACCGGTCGCACTGTGATGATGGCAGAGTAGTGATACTGTGGGAAGTTGACGACTCATTCGACCCAAAAGACCGACAGCCTAGGTATCCATAGACCTAAGCTCTGATACCATATTCTGTAACACCCCCAAGTTGGTCAGGGTATATTACAGCGCCGTGAGCCCCGCCGTGGGACACACAAGGCTAAACATACACGGAACTATCAAACTTGACCGAGAAGGTCTACATATAATGAGAAGAAAGACGATACAAAGGTATTCAAAAACATAACCAATGTATTCACAGACATTACATCACAAGTCAATACTTCGGCAAACACAGGCCGGAGCTTCAAGGAAAGAGGAAAAACAATACTCGAGTATTCAATAACCAATCCAGTACAACAACACTGAATGGAAGGCTCAAAACATAATCGAAGATCAACACAGATCACACTTGCCCACCATCTTCATGCCGACCCGGTACTGCTGTCCGATCTTACGGAACTGAAATACATGAAACGTATTTCCCCATAAAGGGGTTAGCCGTCGAATAGCTAGTGCAAGTATATCAAGTATGAAACACAATACTCCTCGACAATAAAGTAAATGTAATCCGTCAATTCATCAATTCAAGACTAGTTATTTGAATGACTAAAATCTTATGACGTATGTGAATGCCGTAGAAACGGTTCGCTCATATCATACGCCGTTACATGTAGGAATGCCGTCAAAACGGTTCGCTCGTTACATGCCAATAATACATATATGAATGCCGTAAAAGCGGTTCGTTCATAATATGCCATCAATATATCTATGAATGCCGTAAAACGGTTCGTTCATATCGTGCCATCAATTCCTCTTACTTTCAAAGTCGAACGCACAATCATAAATGTATACTTGCCTTTGAGACATCGAGAAATCGAACGGAGGAAGGGTATGAGTTCGGTAGGTCCAAGAACGCGCTTCCGGCACCTAAATGATTCGCAAGGAGTATGATAATCAATCATCCATATTCAAACTACACGAAGGAACTCCCCAAACCCGTCTACGATTCATAAAGATATACGGATAATCAACTAAAGGTTGGAAAATCGTCCTAAATCTCACAAGTCCGAAAACGGCACAATATGAACCATAAAATCGTAGGAAAAGTATACACACGGTATAGATACATCATAATCTCAAGGTTCTCAAACTTCAAAACGGGTAAATCGGACAAATCTACGAAAAACCCCAAAATTCCCAAAAGGTAGGGTTCTAAGGATTTTTACCTTGATTCGGACGTTAGGAGGAATTAGATGTTGAGAAATCCTTGTTCTCCAACCAAATATATTGTTGTTAGAAGGAAGATCGCTTCCAATCGCCTACGATCGCCTCTCCCGAGTGGTTCCCGTCGAAAAGGAGTGAAGAAGGTGAGAAATGACGAAAATAAATTCAACTGCCATATTTATAACTGTCCAGTCTAGCGCACGCTACGCCTCCTTCATTAGCGTGCGCTAGCGAGGTCACCGGATAGTCCAGTGGTTTCTGCCGGTTCCGTTAGCGTGCGCTAATCGTCTGACTCTAGCGTGCGCTAGTCCAAAATGTGGAACTTACTGTCTCTGCCCTGCTCAACACTTAGCGTGCGCTAGCGCTAAGACTTAGCGTGCGCTATTCCATAACTCTAGCGTGCGCTAGCCGAAGCCTAGCGTACGCTACCTGATAGTCCAGGAAATCTGGTAACTTCACTGCCTCTGCTGACCAGCCCGGTAGCGTGCGCTACGGACGGGTGTTAGCGTGCGCTACTAACCACGAATAGCGCGCGCTAACAACCTCTAGCGTGCGTAAATCCGCCAGTCTAGAGAGCAGTTAGAAATGTTGGTTCTGACCTGACTGATCTTCTTAGCGCGCGCTACGGCTTAAAGCTAGCGTGCGCTAATCAGGCAGAATTAGCGTGCGTTAGCCTAGGCCTAGCGTGCGTTATATCTCCGGTCCAGAACATTCCCGCAAGGTCCTAAACGACATGATCAACAACTAAACGGGATACGAAACTCAAAAACAATATCAACAACATCTCCAAGCATTTACAGAGTGTTAACACAAGAGAAACGGCAAGGTCAAACAGTCAAAAAAAGTACGGGTATTACAGTTATGCTAATATAGCTTAAATGTGAGTGGTGCTCACATAAGGTATGTAGCATATCATTCCTCCATGTATGGTATATATATATAGTTTTACATTGTCGTCACTATCCATTTTCATTTTTTCAACTAAATAACTAATAATAATATACATAATTTATATGAACTAGTACAACATTAAACATATAAAATACTTGAGCAAATTAGGTGTATTTGCGTTATATTTTTTTGGGTAAATAATACTATAATATTGAGCATATAGCTGATGATCATGTATCTTTCAAGTGATCTATATTTAGAAATACGAGATGCAACCATGTTTTTTATGAAATAAATTGAATTGAATGCTCATGAAGAAGATTTGGTAACATTATGCTATCATTTGCTTTTGCAAAATCACTAATTTAGTGTTGTAGAGTAAGGCCCTATTTTTTTGGACTTATTTTGATTTTGATTCGATTCGATTCGATTCAGTCCATTCGATTCGATTCAATTGATTCGAGTCCATTCGATTCGATTCGATTGATTGATTCGATTATTTCGATTCTTCTTCTTATTATTATTATTAATCTTAATTATTATTGTTATTATTACTTATAATATTACTATTATCGTTGTTGTTGTTAATTACTATTATTATTATTATTTACCATTATTATCATTATTATTATTTACCCTTAATATATATTTGATTCGATTCGATTGATTGATTCGATTCAATTGATTGATTCAGTTTCATTCAGTCTAAAAGAACAGAGCCTAATAGTAGTATGCAGATAACTATTCGTTATACTTTATTCTATTATGATAACAATAAGTTTTGTATAATATTTTATCTCCATTGAAGCTGGATGGGGCAACATGTTTGTTGAATGACCATCCTTGCTGAATGTATTATTGTAAATGGTGATAAATTTTATATCCATTAATGATTACATAATATTAACCACAGAAGCATATTGTCGTGTTTACTACTCGTTCTGTATGAACACTACAACAAAAAAGGTATTTGACAACGTTTTTTAAATGTTGTAATAGGTGTTTGACAACGTTTCTTAAAACGTTGTATTATCCGACGTTGTCTTAGGTCCATCTATATGACAACGTTCTTTAAACGTTGCGGAAACGTTGTTGTAATAGCGATCCCATTTTTTGTTAAAAACCTTTAACAACGTTTTGTAAACGTTGTTACTAACTTCAACAACGTTTATTTAAACGTTCTCCTTGTTTATTGACAACGTTCTGAAAAGGTTGTTAATAAGTTCCACAACGTTTGAAAAACGTTGTCTTTGTGTATTCACAACGTTTATATAAAACGTTGTATAAAGTTATTTTTCTAAAAAAAATATCCACCCCCAAATTCACCTATTGCACCTACTACAATTTTTTTATTTTTTTCTCCTATTTGCTTCACCAATAGATTTCAAAGCAAAACAAAATTGTAACAATTAGTTTACCAACACCAGTAAAAATATTGATGTAACAAAATGCATTAAAATGGTTCCCTTAATTTTCAAGCTCAAAAGACATAACTAGCTGCATGTCAATTGAACATCATAAACAAAAAGAAAACTCATAAAACCGGAAGATTCGGTCGTATTAAGCTGCAAAAAGTAAAGCTACGAAAGAATCAGTTTAAAAACATATGCTTTATGTATAAGATTGACGGAGAAGAAGGAACCCGTTTCAGCCGAGGATGTAGACGAGGTCATGGCCGCAACCCTCGAGGCAGTCTATATTGAAACCAACTTGTCTGATTGTTATAAAGAGCCTGATGATGATGACGAAGTCATAGTCGAAACCCTCACTAAAGTCATGGATACAGGGACTTTCATATATGAGGTTTCCCCCTCTTCTCATGGGTTCCATCAAACCAACTCTTCTTCTTTCGGTAAGGATGATTGGGTATAAGAAACCGTCGATGACCCATATACGCACACTTGTGACTGTGAGGTAGATAAATTGAACAAGTATTAGCACCACAAATAGGACATGCCATCTTACCCTTAGTCGTACACCGATTTCCATAAGCCGGAAAATCATTAATCGTCCACATGAGAATAAGCTTCAGATTGAAAATGCTCTTCGTAAATGCATCGTACACCTCAACCCCACTTATCCATAACTCTTTCAAATCTTCAATCAATGGCCTTAAATATACATCAATATCATTTCTTGGTTGTCTTGGACCAGGGATTAGCAAAGTTAACATCATATTTTCCCTTTTCATGCACAACCAAGGGGGGAGGTTGTAATTAACAAGCATCACGGGCCAACAACTATGTGTAGAACTAAGATTACTATAAGGATTAAATCCATCTGTGGCAAGTCCAAGTCTTAAATTCCTAGGATCAGATGAAAAACAAGGCCACCTACTATCAATAGACTTCCACTGTGGCGAGTCAACAGGATGTCGCATTTTGTTACCATTACTATGATGACTGCTATGCCACAATAATTGTTCAGAATTATCTAATGATGTGAACATCCTTCTAAATCTGGGAATAATAGGAAAGTATCTTAACACCTTGGCTGGTACCCTCTTTTTAATTTTACGCTCATCTCCTTTTCCTACCACTTTCCACCTGGATTTCCCACACCTTGGACAATTGTCTATATCTGCCAAGTTTTTTCTAAATAAACAACAATCATTAGCACATGCATGTATTTTTTCATAACCCAAGTCAAAGTTCTTACGTAATTTTTTTGCAGTATATGTGGAACTAGGAAGTACATTCTTCTGTGGCAACATGTGACCTAAAATTTTGAGAAGATCAGTAAATGCTTTGTCAGAAATGCCGTTAACGGCTTTATGTTTGAAAAGCACAACTGTCGTTGTCAACTTTGTATAGTCACTACAACCCATATATAAGGGAGTTTCTGCATCTTCTAATAATTTTGAAAACCCCTCATCTCCCATTGCTTCAGTATAATTTGGAATCGTTTCCTCGTTAACACGTGCATCTATGAACATCCTATATGTATCTGATATATCATCAAGATCAAATGTCCTATTGGAGGAAGTGCTAGGACGTTCTTCCCCATGAAAATTGCAAACATCGTATGTCTTATCCATACCATATATAACCAAGTGCGAGACTACATCATCACTAGACTGGTAATCTAAATTTCTGCATCGAGTACAAGGACATCTAATTTTAGAGGGATTTCCTAGACTTTCCAAACTTACTGCTACAAAGTTTTTTACTCCTTCCCTGTAAGCAACAATTGGCCTACAAACAAAATTATACATATTACATAGCTGGCATAAGACAACAAGCAGCTATGAAACTGCTATTTAAGCTTAGAGTGAAAACCTGGGCAGATTCACCCACGATTTATCCATCGATATGAATTATGAGTACACCGAGAACACTACAAGAGATAATAATATTAGCACAGTTTGAAAGCAGATCGTCAAAGTAATTTCGCAAACAAATCCATTAACATAACGTCATCAACTATATCCGAAAACGAACAAATCAAACAATTGGTTCAAAACCACAAGGAATCAAAAGCAATGCGTATTTTCATCAAATAAACGACGAGTTCCATGAATACAAACATCCCACAGTGAAAACATAATGAATACGAAATTCAGCCAGTAATCATATGATGAATATAAAGGAGAGGTAATTCTATGACATCAAACACAAAAGCTTATAGTTGAATTAATGGTTTATATAATAAGTTTAGTGCAGCTTTAGTTTTCCTATTTCCTTTTTTTTTCAGTTGGTAGAGTCATTATTTTTATGTATAAATAGTTTCGAAGAATACATGCCGAATATAAAGACGTAGAAATTTTTTTACTTCATTGTAGGATTTCTAAAGAAACAAAAAAAAATGATTGCAATATATATATATATATATATTCAATTAATCCCATATTATGTATATTGATTATTGATGCAGCCATTATTGTTATATTTGCATGAATTACTTCACAGGACACAAGTACCAAAAGTTCAAGCTTTAAAAAAAAATTAAAAGCATATTTCAACTATACAGCAATGTTATGCAATGATATAGCAAATAAAGATTCAAATCACGTCAAATTGGAAGCTTAAATTAATAAAATTGGCACGAGTAAGAATACTCCAATCATCACCCACGATCCCTCTCAAAATCTCAAAATCATGAGGGCTAGGGTATAGGGGAAACGAACGGGGAAGGAAGAGAGATGATACAGTGTTGTTGTTGTTGTGGAGAGTGTTAAGAGCAGCGCCGCCTCCGACCAGTATCGTTGCCGTCGCCGATGCCCAAGTACTGCGTCTGTGCTTTTTGGATTTGGGGGAAGACTGAAGAGAAGTCACTTTAGTTTTGGGGGGAAGCCGTTCACCTTTTTCATTTTTAGTGAAACCATAATACAACGTTTATAAAAAAACGTTGTTATATCATTTTTCACAACGTTTAGCAATTAAACGTTGTATTATCTTACGCGTTTCTTCGTTAAACGTTGTCTATTCCAATTACCACAACGTTTTTTTTATAAACGTTGTTAACATATAAATACTACAACGTTTTTGAAATAAATGTTGTAGAAAACCTAAATCACAACGTTTTTTTAAAAACGTTGTTAACAAAAACGTTGTCAATGCCTCTTTTTGTTGTAGTGATACGTTTACATCTAATTTTTGATAACGTGTCAAGTATCAAACAATACAACTTTCACTTCTATATAAGTGTTGTAGATGTCACTCTAGTGAGAAACTTGATTTTAATATTTGAAAATGGTGGTAAGTATTAGAAAAAATTTTTGGTTTTATCTACATGATGAGGAACTAATGTTCAAATTTATCAAAGCTTTGCTTGCAATTCGTTCTTGCATTTTAAAAGATTGAAGATTACGTTCTCTTATTATTGCAACGTGTTGACTATTACACTGGTCACATAGTCTCTTTTGACCATCTTTTGTGATTTATACATATGAAAAGATATAGTCATGTGAGATCTTATTAGATTCATCTCTCAAAATATCAACTTTTTATAATTTTTAAAAATAAAGAATTGAGGATATTAATAATCAAAGTTGTGCATTGGCAAACGTAAAAATCCAGATGTTGCAGTTATAAGAGAAATGATTTATTTTGAATTTTATTATTATTATTATTATTTAGGTGGATAAAACTTGATAGGAATTTGTTGGCATTCTGAAATTTATTTGGGTTTCGTATGAGCCTAGTCAATAGGATGAACCAAAGGAATTCTCCACCGTGAACGTAAAGTCATGTTAGACGAATTAAGAAATTGAATAGGAACAAAAATACCAAGAAATGGAAGGGTATCAAATTCGATTTATTTATATTGTATCTGAAATCTTGCCTATTTCCACTTTGACTTTTTGTTCTTTAAACAAACCAATTTATCCTTTCAAATATGAAATATTTTTAATTTATTTATTTCAGAAACTTTTCCCATCTATTTTAACGTATTTTATAGATGAGGTATATTTCGCCAAAATAGATTAAAAAGTATGATTTATGATCCAGATTCGAAATCAATACGTATCTCGCTTCATATCAATTAATTTCTATTTAAAAAAAGATTTGAAAAGAAAAATAAAACCATGTGTTAGGAACCAAATTTGAACTGGTGCCACGAGAATTTTCAGTCCTTTGCTCTAAAAGAGCTATCCCGACCATTTCCAAATATAGCATCTTATGAGATTATTGGAGTCCATTTCAATTAAAGGGGCAAGGGGTTACAAAATTTTCTCCAAGTCCTATAATTTCAATGGTATTCATTCATATCGGCATTTCTTGCTTCATTTGTACAAAAATATATTGGTTATGGATATTTCATTTTCATCGATTAATAAACCTACTCATCCAACCTGAAAGAATAGAAGACAAATATTATGAGGTTGTCTTATTTAATTTTTATTTTCTAATGATGTGTTATGATTTAAACGATGTTATTAAATATGTTCCTCTCTTCGTCCCATTTCAAATGACTTAATTCATCTGGACATACAAATTAAGAAAACTATAGTTTGAGAGGTAAAATGGAGAAACTCATTTGCTTTAGACAATATTTAGGTGTCAAAAAAAGCCAAAAGGTACAAATAGAAGAATCTATTGTCAAAGTATCATCTTTCCAAAAAATTATTGTAAAACTATCACTCCTTAAAAATTAATTGTCAATATAATATTATCTTGCCACATGGATTGCCACATAGATAAATTATTAATTTTTTTAATTATGCTCTGTAAATTAATACACATGTGTTGAATTATTGACAGCAGAGATAGAGAGAGAAAAAAAATACCCCAGGGGTGCAAATAGCTCTCCTCCGCTGGTCAACGTTGATTCAGATTTGATCCCCACAGATACTTCAAAACAAGTGTTTCTTATTCCTCAAATCGAGTGTAGTTGGCCCAGATTGATCCACCGATGAACAAGGCGAAAAGCTAAAAGAAGCCGGAAAAGCTGTTAATGCTTCTATTCTCAATCTTCTCCATTGAAGGATCCAACTCGATTTGTTTTTTAATGGTGATAGAAGCAACTTCGGCTATCCACTTCCATGGAGCAACTTATTCCGATGGAAATCTCCATTCCAGACCCAGTCGTCGTAAATCATGCTAGATGAACTTTTCTTGTGTCTTGGTTAGGATGGTTCGAGAAAATATAATGATATTATCCTATTGGAACAGATGCACGACATCAAGTTCTCGTGGAATTGCTTATGAATGTGCTACACCAAAGACTGTCAAAGTTAACAGATGAATTAGCTACAACAATCTAGTGGACAAGATGTACAGTATCATAGGTTTTATTCGAGTGAATACGCTCATTAATATTACTTGCAGGTATCGAAGTAATTCTCAAGAATACATAGGTTTACTGGTTGAAGATAATGATACAATGAGTTTGCTTTTGATGTTATGAAATGTCCGGATACCAATTGTCTGGACTTTTACTTGTAACACCCTAAAACTCATACGGTTCATTACACACTGTAGAACCTTCATCAAGGTCTACCAGACTAGGACATTCACGCAACTTCACACTAATCTCTTAAAGATACAATATTTAATAACACAAATAAAGTCGTGGCCGCGGTCAAAATAATTTGATTTGAACACAGTAAAACACAGTCTAAAATAAATCCATCGCCCACGCAGGGGACTTCTGTAACACCCCCAGAGCCATCCAGGAATATTACAGCGCCGTGGGCCCCGAGATGGAACCCACAAGGCTAAAAGAAATTTTCGCAAACATTTAGAAACGCCCAAGAGGCTAACGATGGTATAATCTATTTAAAACATTGGAAGACTTAAAACTCGTTTAACAAAAACCGTCGTAAAATCTCATTTGAAAGAACAAGGCCAGAAATGCCAGAACTCAACAGTTAACAAACAACATATGTTAAGCTATCGCTTACACGTATCAACAAAATAGTTTATAAAATGATTGCCAAAGTAACCTAAGTTACCAGATACCAAAAGGCCATCTATAAATACTCACGCAACGGAAAAAAGACAAACAAATAAAATACTCTAGCAGCGGAATACAACAACATATCAGGAAACTCAATACATAAATACATGCCCTAGCCAGTATCCTCCGGGAAGCTCATCTCTCCACGACCGCTACGAGCTTGATAATCCGAGAACCTAAAAAGAAAGCCCACGACGGGGTCAGCCATAATATCCAACAATGATAACCATCACATCACGTCAATAATTACATACCAATGAAAATACTAAGTAAGAATACGACCAATGTAATCTTACCGCTATAATTTTACCAACTCATGATAATAAATACCAAAGTTCACATCTTGTATCCTTTCAATAACACAATAAGCTCATACCTAAATATCTGTATTGTATCTCAACAATACCCAAGGTTCTCAAAATATTATCATAACTCACTGTTACAAAATCTAGGAACTCTGTCCTACCCAATCCATCGGGTAACATCATCACATCTCAACACGATAATCGATTGTTCATCAAAGACAAATACCAAGGGAAAATACGGAACATACCTCATGATATGAAATGCCACGACGAAATCACGTCTGTAATATCCACAATTTCGATTTCCGGTAATTTTCATTTTCCTGGCGGAGGTCCGTTTCGACGAATCTATTATGACCGTTTCGTAATTCTGAGAATATTTTATTCTGCACTTTTTGTCATCCGAGTTCGTTTCAGTATCGTTTTGTTGAGTTCCGTGTTCTTAAACGACTTTTCCGCAGTTGAGCTCGATTCTCGCGGATCTCGTCCGAAACTGTTGTTTCGAGTTTCTCATAAGTTCATTTAACGTTATTGTTCATGTTGTAAGCTTTGGTTTGGTGTTTCGATCGTGTATCGTGTATTTCGGACATTTTGGGCCATTTTCGTAATTTCCCAAAGTTTGGGATAATTACTTCCGTTGTCGAATTTCGAGCCCTCAGGTGGTCGGAATCGGGTGTTCTCTTAATGTTCGGATTCGTCTTTGCGAGTACTTTGTAATCGTGTTTTCGTTTTACGTTCAGGTCTGAGTTTCGGGATTTTTCGGACCGTCGGATCGATCGAGGCCTGGCTGGCCAGACCTGGCCGAGTAACGGCCGTAATGGCCGGCGATGCGGCCGTAAGGCTGTTACGTGCATGACGTAACGCCGATTACGCGTCGTAACATGTTCGGCAGAATGGGTACAGGGAGTTCGGCCTTGGCCGATTACGTACGTAGGCCTTGGCCGATTACGTACGTAAGCGGTCGACCAGGGTCGGCTATTTAAGGCCTGGACCGAGTCACATCCGGCATTTTTCCACTTTTCTTCGTTCCTTCCGTGATTTTTCACCATAGATCGATTCTTTTGAGTAGAATCAACTTATAACAACATGTTTGGAAGTTGAAATCATGGATTAACATCATCTTCCACCCGGATCGAAGGTAAGAACACCTAAACTTTTGGATTTTGGATGTTCTTGGGGTTTCTTGGTGTTTTGGCCGATTTGCTTTGTTTTGATTCAGATTGTTGATGAAACTTGATTGTAAACTCGTAATCATTCAGTACCCTTGAAGTTTTGTGGAACGAATTTGAGTATTTCTTTGAATAATCGATTGAATTGGACTACGCCTTCAAAGTGTCCGATAAAATGCTTCAATGGGTAGAACTTGGGAAGTTCCATACGTTTTCGTAGAATTGTGATTTAAATGATATCGTTGTGACTTAGGAACGAATTCTTGTGAAGAACTCGAGTCGGAACCTTCCCGTTCGTCGCCTTCTTTGGGGTCCGAGCTTCCCGGTCGAACCGTGTTCTTCGGAGTATTCGGTAGCGGTTATTAAGGCAAGTATTTTACTATACGAATTGTGTCTTGTGAATAGGGACATTATATTATGGTTGTGATGCATTGGTTTACTTTCATGTATATGCTTCGTATGAATTGATTATTACGAACAATTGAGGGTAACGATAGTACCTTCACTTAGTTAACATCGTGGAATTGTGTTGGATGTGCAAATCATCTAAGTTTGTGTCGGGCGTGGTTGGTCATTGTTGAGTTGTTGTGATGATCATGATATTTGTGTTGTTTTGGTTTACATACTTGATTGTACATTTCGGTGTAATGTGGAATGGCTTGACATTTGATGATTATGAGTTGTGTCGTGTCGATGTGTGTGTGTCTTCCAGGTAGGGTCTGACGAGGCCTCTGGAGTTCGGTACATGATGTGTACGAACAAAGTGTGTGATCCAGGTAGGGTCTGACAAGGCCTCTGGAGTCTAGTACATGACGTGTACGGACAAGGTGTGTGATCCAGGTAGGGTCTGAAGAGGCCTCTGGAGTTCGGTACATGATGTGTACGAACGATGTTTGCAGCCGGGTAGGGTCCATCGAGGCCTCCGGAGTTCGGTACATGATGTGTACGAATAGTGTGTGTGCGGTCCGGGTAAGGTCCGTCGAGGCCTCCGGAGTTCGGTACATGATGTGTACGGACAATGATCGTGTTATAGTGCTTGTTTGGGTAACATTTTAAATATGGGTCTCAGACTCATAATGATATCTTATCTAGTGTGTTTTTAATCGAGAATCGGGCCAAGACCCTAATGTTTACAAAAAGGTTTTGTAAATTGGGACTCGAGGTCCAAAAGAATTTCTGCTTTAAAAATCCCCGAGATGATGTGTTCCTTTTCAAATATCTCTTACTTGAGTTCGAAATTCTAAAACTTCTCGGGAACATTTTGATAATTGATTTCTGTATTAAATTCGTAGTTGCTATTTACTTATTGCATTTCGTATCGTTTTATACTTGCACTAGTAAATCAGTGGAGTTTTACTAACCCCCGAGTAATCGGGGGGTGGATGTCTGTTCTGCGTCCAGGTACATGGAGGTTCAGGGGAGCAGTCACAGGATTGGCACAAGGGGATGACGAGCTGCGATACTAATCAAGAGTCGAGATTTGGTAGAGTTTGGTTGTATTGTCAGAATTGATTCAGTCTTCCGCTGTATTGTGTTTCGACCCTTGTGTGGGTAATGTTGTTAGTCAGTTCTGTTGATAGAGTTGTGTGACCTCATCGGTCTGTGTGTGTTTATGTGCAAGTGACCTTAACGGTCTGCATTATTATATTGTTTGACCCTGGCCGGGCAAGTATTTGGTTGTTTATGGATGTTTAGCCTGGTAGATCCTTGTGAAAAGGGTCTACGGCGTGTAATATTCCCATACGGTTTTGGGGGTGTTACATTTATGGTATCGGAGCTTAGGTTGCGGAAACCTAGGCTGTCGGGTCGAGTCGAGTCGTGATTTGTCGAGTAATGTGTTGTCTTTTCGTTCGAGTCGTCAGGTGACAAGTTGAGTTGTGCGTAGTCACAACGCGTTGGATATGTTGTCGGATGAGATTAGTATCGTGGGCGACCGTTGTCTCCGTGCGGCCTGTGAACGTAAGTCTCCTCTTTTATGCATAATATCTGTGTTCATGATTTTATTTATGTGTGATATTTGTGGTGCATAATTTTATTTACACGGTGTTGTGTAGTTAAGTTGTATTCGATACTTGGATACGTTGTACGTGTATAGAACTGGATGTATTGATGTTTGGCTCTTGAACCACCATGTGGGTTGGTATGGTGTGAAAGTTGTGAACCTTGATGGGTTTCACGATAGAGTTCGCGAGAGACTCCGATGAATGGTTTTGTTGCATATTTAAACGTGATGCCATGAGATGTATGTGATTGAATTGGCGATCCTGTTTGCCATTTGGGCATGTGGTTTTATTGTCAACTATTTTGGATTGTTGTAATTATGCCCGCTAAGGGTAGCTTTGAAAACGTTTTCCTAAAAGACTACTGATTTGAGCATTTTTGTGGAAATCAAAATTTTTGGAAAAATCTTGTTTTGCAAAACGACCATAATTTTCGGAATTTAAATATTATGTGGGACTACTGTGACAATATTGCAGTCCTGCAGCTAGATGTTACGGCCGTAAGATGTTTTCCATTACGGCCGTAAGCTCAGAGTTGTTACGGTCGTAAACTATATGTTGTTACGGCCGTAAACTTTTGACTGACCAGGTAGTAAGTTGTTATTACAGTTGTACCCGTGCCCCTTGATTATTTAATCTCTGTTGATATATTAGTGATGGATGACGTGGTAACATGTTGTTACCCTATATAACGCTAGTAAAGATAATGATATATTGATAAGGTCATTTGGACGATATCGTCTAGCGAAAAGATTGAAGCCTCAACGTGTTGTTTTGCAAATAGCTTCAATCAAAACAGTTTTGATAATGAGATACATGGTTTTGATTAAACGACCGAGGTATTAAAAGTGTTTTCTAAAATTTCATTTCACCAAATTCTTTTTTTTCAAACTTGAGAATTTTAAAATTTTATCATTTGAATAATACCCCGGAAATATTTTATTTTTGTTGTTAGTGTTTGATCCCTGCGATATGTGTGTGGTTTTGACCGTGTTTGATTTGGTAAAATCCAAACATCTCTGTTGATGTGACTGGGTGAATTATTTTCGGAATGAAGTTCTAAAATTACAGTGTTAGTTCGTGCACTTGTGTGATGACTTGGAGTTAATATTTTAACGTGCTGCTATTTATTGTCTTATCTTGATGTGGTGATGTTTGTTTGGATGTGTTATTCTGATTGGTCGTCTGTCCAGTATGCCGAGAGGTCGAGGCCGAGGATGTGGTCTTAGTCGTGGTCGTGATCAGCAGCAATCATCCAGAGGTAATGTTGACATTGGCGCCACCACCATCCTTCGTCAGGTGACTGACCAGTTGGCGCATATGAATCAGACCGTGCACCGAGACGGGATTCCGGATGTAGATAGCGGAGCTAGTAAGTGGTTACGAGATGTGATGAGAATGCACCCGCCCCGTTTTGTAGGTTCTTCAGACTCGTTAGGCTGGGAGAACTGGCTCTTCCAGTTGGACAGAACATTTGATGCTGTAGCTTGCCCCGATGAGAGGAGAGTGCCTATTGCTCAATACCTACTCGACAAGGAAGCTGCTGACTGGTGGGAGGCCGTAGCGCCTAGTGATCGTACCGCTACTTGGACTGAATTCAAAACTGCCATGGAGGCCGAGTATTGTCCGCCTCCTGTTAAAGAGCGTTGGATTGTCGAGTTTTTCTCGGCTACGCCACGAGACGTGTCGATATCCCAGGCGATAGTCGATTATAATCGACAGCTATGTTATGTACGGGATTAGGTGAAAAGTGAGGCAGATAAGGTTCGTTATTTCGATATGCATATGAAATCTCAGATTCGGCAGTGTATGGCTCCTTTTATGTGTACAACCTTGAAGGACTATCAGGATCGAGCCTTGGCTTTTGAGATGGGTATAATGTCTACCGAGTCCGTATCGGTAGCGAAAAAGCAGAAGATCTCCGATGACGCATCGGGAAGTAAGGGAATTGGGATTCCCACATCTCAACCCTCGTATCAGCCGAGTATGGGACCGTCTCGGTCAGTTAGAGAACCCAAAAGACCCAAGCCGGTGTCTTTGAGTTCTGGTAATGCTTCTAGGTGTTTCAACTGTAACGTTCTAGGCCATGAACGTGCGTATTGTAAGAAACCTCCAGTGACTTGTTATAATTGTGGACACGAGGGGCATCGAGTTCAGTACTGCGAGATTGTTGCCGAGATGATAAGGGACCGGAATTCCATTCCTACTTCCGGAGGGCCCAGTGATGTCCAGTGATGGTGTTTTTGGTACTCGCTGCACGGATTGTTTCGCGTGTAGAGATGTTTTCTTGTGACGCGTTTACGTTTGGAACTTGTTGAATGATATTTTGTTTTGTGTAAGTCCCCGTTTAGTTTTTGAACCTACGGAGGCGTGACAGTGGACCGCGGGGTCATGAGCATGGTGTTTTATTATGTGTCGCTATATTTTGTTTCGTATCACTGTGATAACCTTAGTTTAAGTTTCGGGACGAAACTTCTTTTTAGTATGATAGAATGTAATATCCGGTATTCTCGTTTTCTGTTATCTTGAATTGGTTGTGTTTTGACGTCGGACATTTTTTTTTGTTGATAAAAATCGGAGTGATTTCTATCGTGATATTCTATTCGTTTCTATCGCATAGTCGTTTTGGTCGGGTGCGACTTGTTGTCGCGTGCGTTTCGTTGATTAAATGTGTGCATGTGATGTGTTGTTAATTTCTTGTTGTTGTTTTGAATCATAGTCGGTGGCGTTGTGTTGGTCGTCGTGGAGCGTGTTTTCACGCCGTAGGTGTCTTTGCGTTTCTTGCAACGTTTCGCCGCTGGGCGCGAGTTTTCGGTTTTTATGTATCTCGTCGAGTTTTTTTGGTGGGGATATTGCTTCTCTCTACTTGTTTTAAGTTTCGGGACGAAACTTCTTTTAAGGAGGGTAGAATGTAATATCCACAATTTCGATTTCCGGTAATTTTCATTTTCCCGGTAGAGGTCCATTTCGACGACTCGCTTATGACCGTTTCGTCATTCTGAGAATATTTTATTCTGCACTTTTTGTCATCGGAGTTCGTTTCGGTATCGTTTTGTTGAGTTCCGTGTTCTTAAACGACTTTTCCGCAGTTGAGCTCGATTCTCGCGGATCTCGTCCGAAACTGTTGTTTCAAGTTTCTCGTAAGTTCATTTAACGTTATTTTTCATGTTGTAAGCTTTGGTTTGGTGTTTCGATCGTGTATCGTGTATTTTAGACGTTTTGGGCCATTTTCGTAATTTCTCAAAGTTTGGGGTAATTACTTCCGTTGTCGAATTTCGAGCCCTCGGGTGGTCGGAATCGGGTGTTCCCTTAATGTTCGGATTCTTCTTTGCGAGTACTTCGTAATCGTGTTTTCGATTTACGTTCAGGTCTGAGTTTCGGGATTTTTCGGACCGTCGGATCGACCGAGGCCTGGCTGGTCAGACCTGGCCGAGTAACGGCCGTAATGGCCCGGCAGTAATGGCCGTAAGGCCTGTTACGTATGTAAAAGCCTGCCGGTTACGTACGTAACATGTCCGGCAGAATGGGTACAGGGAGTTCGGCCTTGGCCGATTACGTACGTAGGCCTTGGCCGATTACGTACGTAAGCATTCGGCCAGGGTCGGCTATTTAAGGCCTGGACCGAGTTACATCCGGCATTTTTCCACTTTTCTTCGTTCCTTCTGCGATTTTTCACTATAGATCGATGCTTTTGAGTAGAATCAACTTATAACAACATGTTTGGAAGTTGAAATCATGGATTAACATCATCTTCCACCCGGATCGAAGGTAAGAACACCTAAACTTTTGGATTTTGGATGTTCTTGGAGTTTCTTGGTGTTTTGGCCGATTTGCTTTGTTTTGATTCAGATTGTTGATGAAACTTGATTGTAAACTCGTAATCATTCAATACCCTTGAAGTTTTGTGGAACGAATTTGAGTATTTCTTTGAATAATCGATTGAATTGGACTACGCCTTCAAAGTGTCCGATAAAATGCTTCAATGGGTAGAACTTGGGAAGTTCCATACGTTTTCGTAGAATTGTGATTTAAATGATATCGTTGTGACTTAGGAACGAATTCTTGTGAAGAACTCGAGTCGGAACCTTCCCGTTCGTCGCCTTCTTTGGGTCCGAGCTTCCCGGTCGAACCGTGTTCTTCGGAGTATTCGGTAGCGGTTATTAAGGCAAGTATTTTAATATACGAATTGTGTCTTGTGAATAGGGACGTTGTATTATGGTTGTGATGCATTGGTTTACTTTCGTGTATATGCTTCGTATGAATTCATTATTACGAACAATTAAAGGTAACGATAGTACCTTCACTTAGTTAACATCGTGGAATTGTGTTGGATGTGCAAATCATCTAAGTTTGTGTCGGGCGTGGTTGGTCATTGTTGAGTTGTTGTGATGATCATGATATTTGTGTTGTTTTGGTTTACACACTTGATTGTACATTTTGGTGTAATGTGGAATGGCTTGACATATGATGATTATGAGTTGTGTCGGGTCGATGTGTGTGTGTGTGTTCCAGGTAGGGTCTGACGAGGCCTCTGGAGTTCGGTACATGATCTGTACGAACAAAGTGTGTGATCCAGGTAGGGTCTGACGAGGCCTCTGGAGTCCGGTACATGACGTGTACGGACAAGGTGTGTGATCCAGGTAGGGTCTGACGAGGCCTCTGGAGTTCGGTACATGATGTGTACGAATGATGTTTGCAGTCGGGTAGGGTCCGTCGAGGCCTCCGGAGTTCGGTACATGATGTGTACGAATAGTGTGTGTGTGGTTCGGGTAAGGTCCGTCGAGGCCTCCGGAGTTCGGTACATGATGTGTACGAACAATGATCGTGTTATAGTTCTTGTTTGGGTAACATTTTAAATATGGGTCTCGGACTCATAATGATATCTTATCTAGTGTGTTTTGAATCGAGAATCGGGCCAAGACCCTAATGTTTACGAAAAGGTTTTGTAAATTGGGACTCGAGGTCCAAAAGAATTTCTTCTTTAAAAATCCCCGAGATGATGTGTTCCTTTTCAAATATCTCTTACTTGAGTTCGAAATTCTAAAACTTCTCGGGAACATTTTGATAATTGATTTTTGTATTAAATTCGTAGTTGCTATTTACTTGTTGCATTTCGTATTGTTTTATACTTGCACTAGTAAAACAGTGGAGTTTTACTAACCCCCGAGTAATCGGGGGGTGGATGTCTGTTCTGCGTCCAGGTACATGCAGGTTCAGGGGAGCAGTTACAAGATTGGCACAAGGGGATGACGAGCTGCGATACTAATCAAGAGTCGAGATTTGGTAGAGTTTGGTTGTATTGTTAGAATTGATTCAGTCTTCCGCTGTATTGTGTTTCGACCCTTATGTGGGTAATGTTGTTAGTCAGTTCTGTTGATAGAGTTGTGTGACCTCATCGGTCTGTGTGTGTTTATGTGTAAGTGACCTTAACGGTCTGCATTATTATATTGTTTGACCCTGGCCGGGCAAGCATTTGGTTGTTTATGGATGTTTAGCCTGGTAGATCCTTGTGAAAAGGGTCTACGGCGTGTAATATTCCCATACGGTTTTAGGGGTGTTACAACGTCAGTCTAATCCAAGTTCAGATCAACACAACATACGAACACAGTACTAACACAAGACCTACAAATACATACTCATATGACAACGTCAATATGCTCACATCAATAACAACAATGTATACTTATGACAAACCCATAATATACATATGCACAATAACAACACACATGGTAATCTGATGATCCAGCGTTCACTGCCTAGATCCCACGATGATCCCGTCAGACTAACCTGTGGTGGAAAACTTGTCCGATGATCCAGCGTACGCTAGCATAGATCCCCGATGATCCCGTCGGACAAACACGAGGTGGACATACGACAACAATGCACAAATGAGTATAACAATGATATGCAATGCAAGAAAACAACGATACACGAATGTATCACAACATGATCGATACGAAATGACAAAAATGATTAGAGTACTTGACCCGAGTCCTTCGATAGCAATCTCTATGTCTAAACCATCACGAACCATTATCCTCAATACTCGACGGTCCAAAATATCACAGATAATTCATATCTTCGTCTTTATCACAATGTATCCTCGATACTAAGTATACCAACAATAAATGTAAATCATATACATTATGATTTAATTCCCAAAACTTGAATACGACTTATAATCCCAAATCTCCTATGATTACGATTATAAACATTGCTATACGAATTATGAACGAATGAAACGGAAACCATTCATTAAATATTATAAATTGAGCGAGTAATAACTTGCCTCGATACTGATGAAGCCGTTACCAATTCCATGCCGTCGTCTCAGCCTCAAAGCAATCTACGAACATTCTCGAGCTCGACCGAAACACATGGTTATAATCACCGATCAATATTCTCAACCTATTACAATAATTCGATAAACAACAAGTTCGATAACAATCAACAATCCAATCAACAAACCAATGGTTCTGCAATATCTCGATTAACCACTAGTCTGATCAATCCAATTCAAACCATAATGAATTTATAACCACAACACGAAAATACTGCACTGTCTGCCTACTTAGCGCACATTAAACACATAACGTAGCGTGCGCTAAGTCGCTCCCGTTAGCGTGCGCTAGCCAGTAAGCTTAGCGTGCGCTAATGCTGTACAGTTGCATGCATTCCAAGCATCGACTAACACCTTGCGACTACGAATACAAATGAAAAGGAAATCAGGCTCCAAGATTAACAATAACTTTTCCAAATTCAATCTAATCAACATACTCGAAATCGTATTCGTGTTCTTATACGAATATTATATCAAAACACGTATCTTAGCTCTAGATACGAATACCCATATTCATATCCAAAACACCAACACCTCCTATACATAATCATCATATCATAGCATACTTAATCTAGAATACAACCTCATATCATGATTCATATGAAATCAACATAATTCAGAAATCCATCTTTCATCGGGTTTAAACGAAACACAATTCTTAAAGTATGGAGAATCTTAATTAACATCCGAGAACTCTTATCAAAATCCCATTAAATCTTATATAGCATCATCACAAGATAATCCAACTCGCTTCCTCACAAGTAATCAACCTTAAAAATGAACCACTATCAAAGGGATACGAAATTACCTTGTATAGATGAAGCAAGAAGAAGATCAATTGAACTCCTTTCCAAGAATCATGAATAACTTCAAGAACAAGGCTTTAATCCATGCTCTCCGCCTTAATCTTGTTAAAGATCATCATCTCTCAGTGTTTGGGAACCTCAAATACTTCTCAAGGCTCTCTCTATCGGTTCACATAAAGAAATGGATGGAAATGACGAATAATGGCCAACTGCACTGATATATGCGCTAACTGTCTTTGTTGGCGTGCGCTATCGCAGATCAGAGGCTACTGCCTTACTGCATACAATGATTTACGTACGCAATGCCCATGCAATAGCGTACGTAATCTCCTCTATTTAGCATACGCTAGTGTCCGATCATAGCGTGCGCTACTCATAGTTGACTCGTTTGTCTGCATGCTCCGAAGACGGGTCCACACGCCGACAGCTCTGGCAAGGATAAAATTCCTTTTGGACCAATCTGATGTTACATACTACACCACTTAAAATAAGTTTCGCCCTCGAAACTTGCAATCCGTCATAGAAAACAAACAAACAAACCGTTCAACCAAAATATTCTGAAACCATCACGACAATGATCGATCATCATCATTAACGAATAATCAAAATAGTATACTTACAAATGCGCAAAGTCGATGATCTCCTGAGATACTAGCAAGTAACTTCACTGTAAAGCCTCAACACGCTTACAGTCACAATTACATGAGTCTCAACAAAATATATCATCTTTGGATGAATTAATCTATCTGTATCAAACCTTGTCTGCCTGATCGTACAATTAAGTCCCAATTCCGATAAAACCAATAATACACGATACATCTGTGAGACAACTGTCCAACACAATAGCAACAAATCCCGAAATATCAACACAAAATCTGAATGCTCAGATAATCACCAGCAATGATCAACCCATAAATTAACCGAGAATATCATCGACATGATAAACTCTAATACGACCAATCCAAAGGTCAAAACGCAACCGAGAATACCATCAACATGATAAACTCCAATATGACCAACCAGAGGTCAAAACACAATCGAGAATATCATCATCATGATAAACTCCAATATGACCAACGAACGATCAACAATAATCGAGAATACCTTCACACGGTAAGCTCCAACACAGTCAACACAGAACCACAAAAATCGATATACACGAACGAATAAAGTTCTCAAAACAACACACCAATCACATACAGTGGATCTCAATAAACATACCCGACTAGTGAACATACTCCTAGGTACATGAACAACCAATCACAACCGACGAATATATCCAATCATACATGGAGTGGGAACGACCACTCAATATCCAAAACAACCAGCATGGGGTCACCATCCCCAAATCTACACTTACAAAGAAATCATTCAAAAATCACTATGGTAAAATCGCGCTACTACCATACCAATGGAATCACATAGCACATGTCCCGGTTTCACAAAATCCAAAGTTCCAAAATTACATCATGGGCATGAATCTACAACACGCAGCATATGATCCGATAAATCAACCGATCATCCCTGAATAACCAAACTACCATACTGAAGTTCAAATCTCTTTTCCTCGTACCATCGATATGATATCCAGTGTGTGAGTCACACTCATAACTTCACCATGATATGCACTATGCACTAAATGCGTATGTATATTAGTCACATTTTCAAAACCAGTTTGAAATCATATAGTCTTGTCAAGAAGACAAATTTTCGAAAGTTCTTTCATAAATTTCAAAGCTCAAAACATAAATTTTGGTAAGACCACAAAATCAATTTTTGAAAAAATTAAATCGGCTCGCTGGTGCCAAGTATTCGATAATAGTTTCCTTCGAATCCATACGATTTCAAGTTTTAAAATGAAAACTAAGCAAATGATTGACCACATCCATACTCTTGTATACCAATTCAGTTTGTCACCAATATCCACTGATATTCCATCGGAAAACCACATGATAGAGTTCCAAAATCTCAATATATAGACTCCAATAAAAACTCCTTTTCCACATATGACTCGTAAGGTCGACCATTAACCCATCCTGAATCACCTCAATTATGTTATGACAAAATATTGAATAATTGATAAATCGAACACAACGAAAGACTACCCGGGAAGTCTCATTTGAACAAGTAGATCAAAACCCCGAAGGGTAGTAATAAAATAGATAAACGATTGGTAAAGTGTTTTACATATCTCGGGAGTTTTAGGAAACAGAAAAGCCTTTTGAAACATTAGGGTCTCAGCCCATACCCCGTTCCACATTACAAGAAGTTTAAAAAGTAGAAAACTCTTTTGGACCCCAAGTCCTGAGTTACAAAACTATTTCAAAATCAATTGGGTCTTGGCCCAAAAATCATTTTCCGTAAAACATCTGTAAAACATTCATCTTGAAAAGTATCATTTTCAAATGCTCAAAAACAGTTCATATATCTCAAAATGAACTAACATGACTACATGTTCAACAATTCACAGTTCTTCTCCCTAATACACAACTCCGTTCTAAAACTTAACCGACATATTGATATCCAAAATCATAACTTCTCAAGATCATCAATCCTGTCTTAACTCTGTCACCTTACACTATAACGCATAATATCTTTCTGAATCTCAAAATATATCAACTTAGAATGGCAACAAATTTCAATGCAATTCAAAAATCCAAATACTTACAGATTGTGAAGTCGACGATTCCCCGTGATACTGGCAGATGTAATATAGAACACAAATGCCCAATGACAAATCATCAATATAGAACACAACAATGAAATACCCGAAGGTAAAGCAAACCAGAGCTGAGATAAATACGAATCACAATGCCCGAAGGCTCCAACGGAAATACCAAAACATCCCAATAGCGTGAAAGCCACTCAGCCGAAGCTGTCAAAATATCATAATGGCCTAAAAGCCACTCAGCCAAAGCTGCCAATCATCACAATGGCCCGAAGCCAAGACAGCCCGAAGATGTATCACATGAGGGCCGAAGCCACGGTACAAAGCCGTATCACAATGAGGGCCGAAGCCACGGCACGAAGCCGTATCACAATGAGGGCCGAAGCCACGGCACGAAGCCGTATCACAATGAGGGGCAAAGCCACGGCAGGAAGCTGCATCACAATGAGGGCCGAAGCCACGACACGAAGTCGTATCACAATGAGATCATCTAATGACCGTGACCTGCTGAATTGTAGGGGCTAGGAAACCAACCTCGAAGGTTCAAGCCCCAGACTTACCCATAATGAGATCACCCAGTGACCGTGACCTACTGAACTGTAGGTGTTGGGAAACCAACCGCGAAGGTTCAAGCCCCAAACTTACACATAATGAGATCACCCATTGACCGTGACCTACTGAACTGTAGGTGTTGGGAAACCAACCGCGAAGGTTCAAGCCCCATACTTACCCATAATGAGATCATCAACATGACCGTGACCTACTGAACTGTAGGTGTTGGGAAACCAACCGCGAAGGTTCAGCCCAAACTTACCCATCGAGCACTAGCCGAGACTAGCCTCCAAAACACAATTAATCACAAACGGCAACGATCCCAAATTACCGAATTCACAAGAATAATAGGGTGCTGCCTTGAGTCGGCCAACACGACAACAATAACTCACGGATGGGCACCATCCTCGGCGGTCCCAATTCAAATACCTCGACTGCCTTGGAATGCCCAATCGATCACAATGACTCAATGGATGGGAACTATCGTCGAGAGTCCCAATTCAATACCTCGATTGTCTTAGAACGACCAATCGATATCAACGACTCAACAAATGGGAAATGTCTTGACAGTCCCAACTCAATACATCGATTACCTTAGAACGGCCAATCGATAACAACGATACAGCGGATGGGAAATGTCTTCGACAGTCCCAATTTAATACATCGATTACTTTAGAATGGCCAATCGATAATAACGATACAATGGATGTGAGATGTCTTAGACAGTCCCAATTCAATACATCAATTACCTTAGAACGGCCAGTCGATAACATCGATACAACAGATGGGAAATGTCTTCGATAGTCCCAGTTCAATACATCGATTACCTTAGAACGGCCAATCGATAACAACGATACAACGGATGGGAAATGTCTTCGACAGTCCCAATTCAATACATAGATTACCTTAGAATGGCCAATCGATAACAATGATACAACAGATGGGAAATGTCTTCGACAGTCCCAATTCAATAAATCGATTACCTTAGAATGGCCAATCGATAACAACGATACAATTAGAACAGATGTCCCGGTGCCTTTAATTGACTACCAGAAACAGATATGATAATCGAATACGTCAACGCCTTCAATCGGCCAATACAAAATCAACAAAAAAACACCGATATCAATAACAACGATCATAATGATATCTCAATGGAACATCAGTCAACAATAACCATGATACATCGATACCGCAAACCGGCTATCGACAACAACATAATCCAACAAGTATCTCAATGCCTTGAACCGGCCATTAACGAACAAAAATAACAACAAGATGATCAATTAACAACGCTGGCATAATTACCGAAGGGTTTTGTATCAAACAATTCCCTGACATCAACAGATCATGAAGAGACTACGTCTCGAAATGATACAACAGATTCATACACATATATGATAACATTTATCTCATTGACTAGTACAAGTATAAAACTTGCCTCGAAACGAAGGCGATGAAATCCTCCAACGAACGACGAACGGCATCCTCCGGCGATCACAAGCGCTCGAACAACCTTGAATGAAATACAATTCATTCAATAACACAAAATCAATAGAAAACAACACCAAAGACAATCCCGATTCAATCAAGAATCGGTTAAACTCCACAAACGAATATCATTGTTCTCAACTATGAATTCTAACATCCTCCAACACCTCAATGATCAATTAACATGATCATTATGTTCTTAACACTTGTGAAAAACAATTCAACAAGGATTATCAAGAACAACATCAAATCAATCATCTCAAAATTATCACCAATATCCTCATCAATACCTCAAGAACATCATCGTCACAACAAACATGATGTCTCCACCAAAATCAATCACTAATTCCTCAAGAATTTTGGATTAATCAACATGATTAACTTAACCATTTCAAAATTATGACAATCACCTCCTAATTCATCATAAATCCTTACTAAAATGGTTATAATCCCTCAAGAACACAACCAACAACAATAATCATCTCAAGGCTATGTTAATCATCTAAAATCTTAACATAAGTCTTCATAGACATGATTATAACCTCCAAGTATTCTTAAACATCAAGAACAGAATCAAACTCAAGCTATATCATCATGTACTTGATCATAAGTTCATCAAAATTATCAAGAACCACACTATCCTCCAACAAATCGTCATTACACGAACTACACAACAACAACATCAATATAATCTCGAGTTAAAACACAAGATTAACCTACATACCTCTAGAAAAATGAAGAACAACCTCAAACCATCAAGAATCCTCTCCAATCTTCAAGTTCCTAAGCTCCAATCCAAGTTATGAAGCTCCAAGTCAAGTTGGAAGAGGCTAAGTATCAAGAACAAGTCCAGAGGGACGATTCTAGAGAGAGAAAAATGGTTTTCGTTCGTGAAGAAATGAAATACGAAAACAAGATATATAATCTGACAAGCTCAGTACGTCTGCTATAAAACCACCTTAACGTACGTTATTCCCCTTAACGAACGTTATCGCCTCTACGTAGCGTACGCTACGTAGTCCAAAACTCACTGTCTCAAAACGGAGTACCCATTACGTACGTTAACTAAATTACATACGTAACAAACATCACCATTACGTACGTTAACCTCAAGGTATAGCGTATGTAATGTGCGTTGACCTGCCTGTCCCAATCGAACTCCACAAATCGAGCCTGGCCCGGTCCTACACGCCGAAAGTCGGATGCGATCTGATACCCATCGTTACGTACGTAACCCTCTAGGTTTAACGTATGTAAACCTCAGCTCATAGCGTACGTAATGTTAAACATATAGCATACGTTATGGCTAGTATACTTAGCCAAAATTCCAAACTCACCAAGCAACATCCAAACGACGAAACAAAACCGACGACAAGTATAAATATTTCGATTCCGAAAAATCCCAATACAATATACATTATATCAGTCAAATACAACAACACTTGTATAATTCCAAATGAATACGTACAACACAACAGTGAAACGAAAAAAAAAATATTACCCCCGGATATTACATACTCCCCCCTTAAAAAGAGTTTCATCCTCGAAACTAAGGGTACACAACTCGGGATATGAACTATCCATCGGGATATAAAAACAACATCTCCAAGAATACTCCTCACTACGAACAACTCCTCCTGAGTAGTTGGGCCAACCCCTCGGGTCCCCGCGTCTCCCCTGCCTGAACACGGCGAAAATCAAGTGATAAAAACACTCAACCAAGTGCGAGATCAGTCGAATCATGACTCCTCCGCTAGAAACCAGCCAGAAAGTCGTACCAAGCGCATGACTCGTAACACCGGCATACACACCCCGTGGGATCCGCCCATTGTACATGTCTACAATCATTGGTGTACACTTCCCCGTTTTCATTGGCATCGGACGCCCATGCAAACACAGACTCACGCCATGCAAAGATAATAACAACACAAACATAGTCCTCGGGACCATATCAATCGTGCGCCCAAGTCCTCACGACTCAACGTCTCGAATCACCACAAGGTTTACCCAGATTATCACGAAATCTCGGGTACAACACCAAAAGGAAAGAAAAATGCATAAAACGACCTCAAATCTGAAGATTATCAAATACTATCATTACAAGATAGATCAACAACAAATGGCTCACAATCATAATACCATAATACAAATTAAGTTAAACATTAATCCGAAAGTCAAAGAAAGGAATACATAAATCGAGGCTACATCTCAAGTGTACCCAACATCGATATCCTCCAAATCATCTATCTCTTCAGTCTCAACGACTCGAGGAAGACCCAAATCTGAACTCGCTGCTCCTCCTCGACTCTCCTTACCTCTGGCTTCAGAAGCCTGATAGGACCCCTTGGATGAAGTACGGACTGGAGTAACAAAATCTCTCGAGGCCTATGAGCTCTCTTGAGATCTATTGGCACTAGAACTCCTGCAATTCTTCGAAGGTGTCCCTGCCTCCCACATGAACGACAAACAAAAGCTGGCACCGTACAACGAGTGCTGACATGCCCAACTGAATCACAGTTAAAGCAAATAACAGTCGAACACATCGTCTGAGACAAAGATGCTTTCCCAGCACGAAGACGACTAGAAAACGACCTCTTGGATGTCGGAGCCCGATGTTCCTATGAACAAACTGGCATACTAGTCCTCTCCCCAGAAGCAACTGAAGGGTTCTCCCGAGTAAGCTCCTTGATCAAAAGCTCTGCCCCAAGAGCCTTCTCAATGAATTCACCAAGTGAATTATAATTGTGATTGAACAACTACATCCTCAACTGCGGGTTTAGCCTCTTGCTAAAATACTTGATCTTATCTGCCTCAGTATGGATAACAGAAGAAACAAACTGAAGAAGTCCTTGAAACTTCTCAGCAATAACAATAACACCCTCGTCCTCGACGGATTCGGGGTTCAAAACCTCTGACAACTTGGCTTCACGAAGTGGAGCTGGATAATACCTCTCTAACATGAGAGTCTTGAACTCGCTCCAAACACAATCACGGTCGGTGAGTTTCACAGAAAGCCACCAAGAATAAGCACCCTTACTCGAGTAGTAAGCCGCTACTGCCACCTTACTCTCTTTCGGACACTGAACCATGTCGAAGAGTTTATCAAAATGTTCAAGCCAATGAACAATATCAGCTGGTTCCGACGAACCCTCAAAAATAAGCGGCCTCTGACGAGAGATGCCAACAATCTGACTCACTCCCCCAGTCTGCCCATGAAACAGCACCTGGAATCCCTGCTACGGTGTACCACGAACCATCGAGGCCTGCATGGTCTCCACTATCTGCGTCATCTGAGTCATCTGGGCCATCATGCCCCTCATAAGCAAGAAAGGGTCGACGTGTCCACTCTCAGTCTGATCGACTTCTCGGGTATGACGTCCCGAAGGAGAATCCGTCGCATAGGTAACACCACCGGCCGAACTCTGAACCATCTAGGTATCCGCATGCGCATAGACATGAGGTTCTGGGTTCCAGTCTGCTCTGCAGCCTTTACCCCCTCTCTCACGTCCTCGGATTCCTCTTTCCATACTGAAGAATAATGCTCAATCATGATCATAGCTCAAATACGCCTGAACGGCCAATCCAGAATGCTAAGTCAATAGTCAAACACGAGTATACATACTCAATACATAGATAATTACATCAATCATGCTAATCATTGGCAATACAGAGCCCACACGATCCAAAACAAATAATCATGAATGAATCTTAACACAAATGTTACATACAGGTTTCAAAAAAACATGTATAATCAATGACATAATGAATGTATGAACATGAAAGAGATTCGAGTCCTTACACAGGTCATACGAAGCTTCGAGATCTTGCGATACTAGTCTTCACTAACAACGACTCGATGAAAGAATGACTCATACATTCGCCCAACTATCACGATTTCACAAACCTCGACTATCCAGATTGTCATAACCTGACATCCCCACTACTACCGCGTCAGTAGAGCCACATAGCTCACATATAAGGGTATCTCACAACCCATTTCTCTGATACCATCTTCTGTAACACCCCCAAAATTCCATTGGGTTGTTACACTGCCGTGGACCCCACGCTAGGAGATCCACCAGGCGAACACGACTAACATACATCAATATGACCAAAAGAAAAATCACAGTCCTACTATGATATCCGACACAATATTCCGACATGGAATTTCAACTACAATGATGGGCCTAAATGGCCAAAATAAAATACAACAACATCTACGAGCCTTGCTCGGATAACACATAATGACAACGATTGACAAACTGGAGAACACTCCGAATGGACTAACCAACATGAACACCAAAACAACTCGGGACTAGTATTGCTTGAATGCCTCGTAGCCATCGTCATGCCCCTATGTCTCAACTCTCTCCTCGCAAGCACCTAAAACATGAAAACATGTTCTGCCCCCATGGGGTCAGTCATCCAGATAATGAATATCAAATACATATACAATATGATATGCATCCAAAGGCAGAATGAATGGTACAACAATGGTAATACGAGATGCTCACAAACCAAGGTAAGAACCGAGCATTCGTGAAACACTATGCCCATGGCATACGATCGGTACCTGCTCAACAGGTTAGAACACAATTGCCCAACGACAAATCATCAATATAGAACACAAGTGCCCAATGGCGAATCATCAATATAGAACACAACAATGAATTACCCGAAGGTAAACCAAACTAGAGCTGAGATAAATACGAATCACAATTCCCGAAGGCTCCAACAGAAATATCAAAACATCACAATGGCCTGAAAGCCACTCAACCGAAGCTGTCAAAATATCACAATGGCCTGAAAGCCACTCAACCAAAGCTGCCAATCATCATAATGGCCCGAAGCCAAGACAGCCTGAAGCTGTATCACATGAGGGCCGAAGCCAGGGCACGAAGTCGCATCACAATGAGAGCCGAAGCCACGACACGAAGCTGTATCACAATGAGGGCCGAAGCCACGACATGAAGCCGTATCACAATGAGGGCCGAAGCCACGACACGAAGCTATATCACAATAAGGGTCTAAGCCACGTCATGAAGACGTATCACAATGAGGGCCGAAGTCACGGTACGAAGCCGTATCACAATGAGATCATCCAATGACCGTGACCTGCTGAATTGCAGGTGCTGGGAAACCAACCGCGAAGGTTCAAGCCCCAGACTTACCCATAATGAGATCACCCGGTGACCTACTGAACTGTAGGTGTTAGGAAACCAACCGCGAAGGTTCAAGCCCCAAACTTACCCATAATGAGATCACCCAGTAACCGTGACCTACTGAACTGTAGGTGTTGGGAAACCAACCGCGAAGGTTCAAGCCCAAAACTTACCCATAATGAGATCATCAACGTGACCGTGACCTACTGAACTGCAGGTGTTGGGAAACCAACCACGAAGGTTCTGCCCCAAACTTACCCATCGAGCACTAGCCGAGACTAGCCTCCAAAATACAATTAATCACAAACGGCAACGATCCCAAGATAACTGAATTAACAAGAATAATAGGGTGCTGCCTTGAGTCGGCCAACACGACAACAATAACTCACATATGGGCACCGTCTTGGGCCATCCCAATTCAAATACCTCGACTGCCTTGGATTGGCCAATCGATCACAACGACTCAACGGATGGGAACTATCCTCGACAGTCTCAATTCAATACCTCGATTGTCTTAGAACGACCAATCGATAACAACGACTCAACGAATGGGAAATGTCTTCGAGAGTCCCAATTCAATACATCGATTATCTTAGAACGGCTAATCGATAACAATGATACAACGGATGGAAAATGTCTTCGACAGCCCAATTCAATACATTGATTACCTTAGAACGGCCAATCGATAACAACGATACAATGGATGGGAAATGTCTTCGATAGTCCCAATTCAGTACATCGATTATCTTAGAACGACTAATTGATAACAACGATACAACGGATGGGAAATGTCTTTGACGGTCCCAATTCAATACATCGATTGCCTTAGAACGACCAATCGATAATAATGATACAACGGATGGGAAATGTCTTTGACAGTCCCAATTCAATACATTGATTACCTTAGAACGACCAATCAATAACAACGATACAACGGATGGGAAATGTCTTCGACAGTCCCAATTCAATACATCGATTACCTTTGAACGGCCAATCGATAACAACGATACAATTAGAACAGATGTCCCGGTGCCTTTAATTGACCACCGGAAACAGAGATGATAATCGAATACGTCAACGCCTTCATTCGTCCAATACAACATCAACAGAAAAACACTGATATCAATAACAACGATCATAATGATATCTCAATGGAACATCAGTCAACAATAACCATCGATACATCGATACCACAAACCAGATATCGACGACAACATAATCCAACAAATATGTCAATGCGTTGAACCGGCCATTGACGAACAACAATAACAACAAGATGATCAATCAACAACAATGGCATAATTACCGAAGGGTTTTGTATCAAACAATTCCCTGATATCAACAGATCATGAAGAGACTACATCTCGAAATGATACAAGACATTCATACACATATATGATAACATTTATCTCATTGACTAGTACAAGTATAAAACTTGCCTCGAACCGAAGGCGATGAAATCCTCCAACGAACGACGAACGGCGTCCTCTGACAATCACAAGCACTCGAACAACCTTGAATGAAATACAATTCATTTAATAACACAAAATCAATAGAAAACAACACCAAAGACAATCCGGATTCAATCACGAATCGGTTAAACTGCACAAACGAATATCATAGTTGTCAACTATGAATTCTAATATCCTCCAACACCTCAATGATCAATTAACATGATCATTATGTTCTTAGCACTTGTGAAAAAAAATTCAACAAGGATTATCAAGAACAACATCAAATCAATCATTTCAAAATGATAATATCACCAATATCCTCAGCAATACCTCAAGAACATCATCATCACAACAAACATGATGTCTCCACCAAAATCAATCACCAATTCCTCAAGAATTTTGTATTAATCCACAAGATTAACTTAACCTTTTCAAAATTATGATAATCACCTCCTAATTCATCATAAATCCTTACTAAAATGATTATAATCCCTCAAGAACACAACCAACAACAATAATCATCTCAAGGCTATGTTAATCATCTAAAAATCTTAACATAACTCTTCCTAAACATGATTATAACCTCCAACTATTCTTAAACATCAAGAACACAATCAAACTCAAGCTATATCATCATCTTCCTCATCACAAGTTCATCAAAACTATGAAGAACCATACTATCCTCCAACAAATCGTCATTATATGAACTACACAACAACAACATCAACATAATCTGGAGTTAAACACAAGATTAACCAACATACCTCTAGAAAAATGAAGAACAACCTCAAACCATCAAGAATCCACTCCAATCTTCAAGTTCCTAAGCTCCAATCCAATTTATGAAGCTCCAAATCAAGTTGGAAGAGGTTAAGTATCAAGAACAAGTCCACAGGGATGATTCTAGGGAGAGAAAAATGGTTTTGGTTCGTGAAGAAATGAAATACGAAACCAAGATATATAATCTGACAAGCTCATTACGACCGCTATAGCACCACCTTAACATACGTTATGCCCCTTAGCGTACGTTATCGCCTCTACGTAGCATACGCTACGTAGTCCAAAACTCACCGCCTCAAAATGGAGTACCCATTACGTACGTTAACTAAATTACGTACATAACAAACATCACCATCACGTACGTTAACCTCAAGGTGTAGCATACGTAATATGCGTTGACCTGCCTGCCCCAATCGAACTCCGCGAATCCAGCCTGGACCGGTCCCACACGCCGAAAGTCAGATGCGATCTGATACCCATCGTTACGTACGTAACCCTCTAGGTTTAACTTACATAAACCTCAGCTCATAGCGTACGTAATGTTAAATACATAGCGTACGTTATGGCTATTATACTTAACCAAAATTCCAAACTCACCAAGCAACATCCAAACGACGAAACAAAACCGACGACAAGTATAAATATTTCGATTCCGAAATATCCCGATACAATATACACTGTATCAGTCAAATACAACAATACTTGTATAATTCCGATTGAATACGTACACCACAACAGTGAAACGAAAAAAAATATTACCCCCGAATATTACAATAAATTTATATTAAATAGGGAAAAATGCACAAAAATACATGAACTTTGCTCTTTCTTTCATTTTGTGCACGACTTTTTAATTTTCTCCATAAAATCGCTAACTTTCGATTTCGCTCAATTTTTCCCTAGTCATAAATTTCGCCCAAATTGAATCTGACATGGCGCTGATGTGGCAACTGGGCATGTGTCAACTTCTCTTCCATTCGGGAATTAAAGGGAAAAATGCACGAAAATACATGAACTTTGCTCATTCTTTCATTTTGCGCATAACTTTTTAATTTTTTTCATAAAATCACCAACTTTCGATTTTGTTCAATTTTTTCCTAATTTTAAATTCTATAAACATATTTTTAGCTTTTTAACAATACTATACTGTTGGAATATTTACCATGCTTTTGAATCTACTGCATTAGCTGCAAATCTGAAAAGAATAAAGTAGGAGACAGAATCGTTAGTGACGCAATCTGCAAACAATATGAGTGGATGTGTGATTAGGCGCCCCTCGCGCACACACACACGCGCGCGCCGCCCCCGCCGTCCGTCCGTCCGACCGGCGGCCGGCTCGGGTCGCGCTTGGTCGGGTCGGGTCGGTCGAAGGGCGATTTGGGTGAAATGTCTCGGCGTTTCGAAGTTATCTTTTTACTGCAATTTTATTCGGTAAAAATTTATTTTACTGAAACACCTCAATTATAAATTCCGAATTTTGGTTAATTCCGATGTTGCTCATATGTTTTAGTTAATTCCGGGGAGTTCAGGTAAATACCTCAAGTATAAATTCCGATGTTGCTCATATATATCCTGGGAGGCAGACGCTACACATTGCGGTGGGGGCGAATTTGCTTTAAGGAGACAGAAATTCTAGACTCAACATCGCCCATTTTTGGATTTAGTGCCTTTGATAATATATATATATATATATATATATATATATACACACATATATATATATATATATATTGTTTGCAGATTGCGTCCCTAACGAATATATCTCTTACTTTGTTCTTTTCAGATTTGCAGTTAATGCAGTAGATTCAAAAGCATGGTAAATATTCCAACAGTAGAGTATTATTAAAAAGTTAAAAATATGTTCATAGAATTTAAAATTAGAAAAAAATTGAACAAAATCGAAAGTTGGTGATTTTATGAAAAAAAAATTAAAAAGTTACGCGCAAAATGAATGAATGAGCAAAGTTCATGTATTTCTGTTCATTTTTTCCTTTAATTTTCCGGATGGAAGAGAGGTTGACACATGCGCGATTGCCACATCAGCGCCATGTCAGATTCAATTTGGGCGAAATTTAAGACTAGGGAAAAATTGAACGAAATCGAAAGTTAGTGATTTTATGGGAAAAATTAAAAAGTCGTGCGCAAAATGAAAGAAAGAGCAAAGTTCATGTATTTATGTGCATTTTTCCCTATTAAATACATCCAATTATATGTAAAATTACATTACATAAAATATAGTTACTTTCTTAATCAATAAATAATATTATATTAATATCATTTTATATAATATAACTTAATATATATTTTTATATTTATATTATAATATGTATATGAAAATTTATATATTATATATGTATCAATTATATTTAAATTTATATACATTTATACATATATAATTATATTATACATATTCAAGTATATACAAAGTTATATGATATATATATATATTAAATTATCTTATATTTATATAAATTTATAAATGTATTGTTTGGATTCGGGGCCTAAAACGAAGGCGCGGCGGAAGCAATATACGAAAATAAATTCGATCCAATCCTATAGAGAGGATCGATCAAGATACGTATATACGAATAAATAAAACTAAACAAGTGGGATACGAAATTATACCCTTGTAGTCCTTTGATTAAATGGTTGTGAAGATGGTGATGTTCGCCATGAATTCGATTCGTGAAAGCTCTCGGAAAATCCAACGCCGAAAGCACCGCGTCTCTACTAGCCACGCGCCGAAAGATGACCGAACAACACCCACCTTATTATCCCCCAAGGATATGGCTAGAACAAGGTGTTTGGATCTATGTGATTAATTGATACACTCTAATTGTACTAATTAATTTTTCCACTAGTAGAATAAACATCAAAGACTTTGGTATGTCTCACTTCGGTAATGTATATTACCAAAGTAAAAATAAACAACAACTTCGCTTTTCAATTTACTGAATTAAACAACCCACATAGACTTCAGTAAATGGTACCAAACAGAAAAGCAGGAGCTAGTTAGAAATTTTAAGTTACAAAGACTTCACTAATTTGATAATTACTGAAGTAAAAAGTGTGAAATTTTATTTTTTACTAAAACTTTTTACAACAGCGAAGTGTATGTCTTGAAACCGGGAACTAATATTTTTTGCAATTTTTTATGTTAAAGGCAGAAATAGAGATATATTTTTTTTTTGATGATCCAGGTTTAATCCTGGGGGTTGTAGGTCCGATCCCTCATTCCTACCCCCAGTTAAATCGCAGGTTATGCCTCAGCAAACCGGTTTTGAGGATGCTTCAACTGAATAAACACACAAGGTCCAAATCCCTGAAAAGAGTGGATGCTCCCACGAGGATTCGAACCCACGCTGCGTGCCACCAGCGTGAAAGATATCCCCCTGTTTTGCCACTGAGCTATGCCCTGAAGGATATTTAATTAATACTATGTATAATTCTTCGAGAAAAAATCAATTTTGGTCCTCTAATGTTACCCCAAATCAAAATTGGTCCTGTAATTATACTTCAATCGGTTTTGATCCTGTAATTTTACTTTGTCTCCACTTTTGGTCCTGTCGCCGGATGGTGATACACACGCGCCTAACTCCGTTGCCAGAAATTTTTCCGGTCACTCACACGTTTTCATTTTTAGTCCTGTAATGTAGCTTGCAATCAATTTTGGTCCTGTAATTGAGCTCTCAATCGATTTTAGTCCTGTAATTTAACTCTCGGTCGATTTTGGTCCTGTAATTTAACTTTCAATCGATTTTGGTCCTATAATTGAGTTCTAAATCGATTTTGTCATATAATTTAACTTTCAATCTATTTTTGTCATAGAGATTATCAAATTGGTCTCGTATGTGGGACCAATTGGCAAAAAAACCCCATCTGTTTCCAGCCGACCAAAAAACCCAACATCTCTCCCCTGATTTCACCAATTTAGTCCTCGTCGCCGGCCGGAGTATTTTCCAGCCAGCGGAGCTGACGTGGCTGACACGTGGCAAAAATAGCGGGTCCATGTCAGGCCATGTGGCTGACACGTGGCAAAAAAATTAAAAAAAATTGTTTTGATAATAAAAAAATTAAAAGCATTTGGAATGTATTTATAAACAGTTTTTTATGTAAAGAAAACTGGAATTTTTTTTATAAAATAAATAATAAATCTGAATTAATAATTTGATAATTTTTTCAAAATAATTTTTTTTATTTATTTTATAGAAAATGATAATAATATTTTTCTCAATTTGATAATATTTTATTAAAAAATTGGAACTTTAGATAATTAATTTTAATTCTGGAATATTAATATGAAAATATTAGAATTTTTTATTTATTTATTTTTTAATTTTTTTATTATCAAAACATTTTTTTTTAATTTTTTGCCACGTGTCAGCCACATGGCCTGATATGGACCCGCTATTTTTGCCACGTGTCACCACGCTACCATTGCCGGAAAATACTCCTACGACGAGGACTAAATTGGCGAAATCAGGGAAGAGATATTGGGTTTTTTGGTCCGCCGGAAATAGATGGGATTTTTTGGCCAATTGGTCCCACATACGGGACCAATTTAATAATTTTCTCTATGACAAAAATAGATTGAAAGTTAAATTATATGACAAAATCGATTTAGAACTCAATTATTGGACCAATATCGATTCAAAGTTAAATTACAGGACCAAAATCGACCGAGAGTTAAATTACAGGACCAAAATCGATTGAGAGCTCAATTACATGACCAAAATTGATTGCAAGCTACATTACAGGACTAAAAATGAAAACGTGTGAGTGACCGAAAAAATTTCCGGCAACGGAGTTAGGCGCGTGTGTATCACCATCCGGCGACAGGATCAAAAGTGGAGACAAAGTGAAATTACAGGACTAAAACAGATTGAAGTATAATTAGAGAACAAATGTGATTTGAGGTAACATTAGAGAGGATCAAAATTGATTTTTTCTCATAATTCTTCTTCCCTCAGGCGTTGGATTTCTTTACCCCTTCTCTTCAGAGTATTCTGCCGTCTAAATCAATCCGAGTCTTCGACCTGTAATTCTCTTCGATTCCTCCAGATCCAAGCTCACAAATTGCCGATAGATCGAGACCGATTTGAACTTCTCTGTATTCATCAACCTGTCAATTCAAGTCCAGCGGCCAACCCTTGTCAACCGTTGCCAACTCTAGGGAGCGCATCTCCGGCCACTCCTGGCTGCCCCCGGTGACGGAAACGCCGAATCGCGTTTCTCAGTTCGGACCGGCCATCAGGTAGGCGTTTCCTGGTTCTAAAGTTCAACTTGATCCACATTTTTTTATAATTTCTAACATTTTTTGTAATCTTTCCCCTTTTATTTCTTGATTCGAGGTTTTGGATGAAATTGAGGAGCATTTGTCAGTTAATTTTGTATTCGTATTGTTCATAATATGTACTTCTAAGATTCCGCCGAGATTATGCAGGTATATGCCATCTTATTTAACCTTCTAGCTTTCATTGTTAGAGTGAGAAGTTATTATTATTATTATTATTATTATTATTATTATTATTATTATTATTATTATTATTAGCAGTAGTAGTAGTAATCTGTGGATTTACAATCTTGTTTGCATATTGAGTTTAGAGTTGCCAAGATTGAATCTTTTATCTATTATTATTTCTGGGTTCCTTTTTACTTTTTCATGAGATTTTTCATGGTTATGTCTTCTACTAAATAATGATAACAGTAATAGTATAATCTTGATCTTCCCGATGCCCCCTTCTTCTTCCTTGGTTTGGGGGTTGGAGGTTGGGGGTGGGAAGGGATAAGCAATGCATTTTGCATCACCATGTTTAGATTGCATCATGATTAGTTTCTGAATTTGTAACTCAAGATTTTTTCTTCATCAGTTGATTGAATATTTGTGTTGATATTGTTTTTTTCTTTTCTTTTTTTATTGGGGGGGGGGGGGGGGGGCTGGGGGTATGTTCAGTGTTGAATGTGAGTGATGGCCTGATGGGGTAACTGGAATTACTAGTTCATGGGATAATATTTTGTCTGTCTGTATGTATGTATAAGGAAAGCATGCCAATCTCATTAGTTTCTCGTATGAAGTTCGACGTATATGGGATGTGGTATGTGAAGAGGAAGTGTTTATTATGTATTTTTATTCATATTGAACTGATGGAGTTTCTTGGTCACTGTAAATAAGTATATAGTTTTCATGCCCGAGAGGTTTTAAATCGTCTAATTTCATAAAAATTGTCGCCTTCTTTTTTTGTGTGTCAACAACGGGTTTTAGAGTAACTGGTTTCATCTGGATCCTGGGGTGTGTGTGCATGTGTAAGATGTATATTTTTTGTTGCGTTCCAATCAGGGGCGGAACCAGGGGGAAGAGTGTGTGTGTGTGTATCAATTAATTGGCATCATAATCTTCATAACACCGACCCCAGCATAGTTGGTTTTAAGGTGCAGTTGATGATAATGATGACTATAATTGTTTATTTGTATATTTTTATACTTAAAGTAAAACCTCTCTAAAGTCATATCCTTGGGAACACTAATGACAATATGGAGTTTATTCCAAATTATAACTAGTCCCAAGTTGGGACCATAAATTTTTATTCCTAAATAGAGTTTATTCCTTAATAGAGTATTCTTTTTTAGAGGTTTTACTGTATTTGTTTGGATTCAGATGTAATTTCTGTAATACCCGCATTTTTTTTCTTTCCCTTGTATGTTCATTTTCGGTGTATTTCTCGATTGGAGTAACCCTCGTGTATCTTCCTGTCATCTTTTGATCAAATTCTCGTTGTTGTCGTGCGGAACCGCCGTTTCGGGGTTGCCGTGGATCCATTTCGTGTTATTGTTTCCCAAATATTGAATCCTACCGCTTTTATTCTCTTTCCGGATCATTTTTATCATTTTGGGACCCAAAGGGGGTGTGGGCCGCGACACAAGGTGTGTGCGCCGCGGCACACACATTTCTCCAGTTGTTGGTCGAGCGGTATCAGCGTGTGCCGCGGCACACCCATCGTGCCGCGGCACAGTCTGAAGTCGAGCCGCAGCACACCCGTCCGGTGCCGCGGCGCACTCGTGTGGCATTGTCGGCCAAAACCCGACTGTACCGGGTGCCGCGGCACACGCCGGCTGAGCCGCGGCACACTGCCGAACCCTGGGAGCAATTTTTGGGCCTGTGCTGCGGCACACCTCAGCTGAGCCGCGGCACACAATGCGGTCAACCCTCTATAATTGTGTTGTTTTGAGCGAGAGCAGCTCATTTCCTTCTTCTTCTTCCATTTACGCGAGAGAGAGTGAGAGAGGAGGAGAGCTTCTCATCATCCATCAATTGGGGGTTGATTTTCATCATTCTTCTTCGGTTGTGAAGCCCGGATAATCAATCTAACGCGTGTTCTACGAATCTAAATACTTGAATCTTCAAGGTAATATCTCTTGGAACCCTACCTTTTGGATAATTGGGGATTTTGGGGTTTTTGTCCGATTCTTTCCGTTTGGTTGGTGGATTCTTGGTGAATACGATTAATATTGTTAGTATCATTAACTTTCCCACGGATTCATGGTATATTTTGTGATTTTTACGGATTAGAGAGGGTTTGGTTGTGGTCCGCCCTCGTTGTTATTTTTGTACGAATATACATGAATCGTAGGTGGGATTTCGGGTGTATTCCATTTCCGTGTTCGTCTAGAGTTGGTTGTAATTATGTTCTTCGAATCGTTAGGTTCGGTTCCGTTGGTTCGTAACGTTCGTCGGTGATTATCCTTTCCGTTCGTTGCGTCGTGAATTACTCAAGGCAAGTATTCTTGGAAACCTTTATGCTTAACGTGAAATGGTAATGTATATTGTGTGTGCTTTACTCACCTCGGGAGGGTCCGACGGGGCCTCGAGGGAATCTATGGCTTCGTCCTGGATTCATGAGTTTGATTCGCTAGCCAGCTCGGGAGGGTCCTTAGAGGCCTCGAGTGGGATTCGTGGCTTCGTCCGGTCTAGGTGACGTGTGGTGCTTGATTTGTTTTATGAATGTGGCCGGCTCGGGAGGGTCCTTAGAGGCCTCGAGTGGGATTCGTGGCTTCGTCCGGTCTAGGCAAATTAATTGTATTTGTTTGTTTCCGGAAAAGACATGTCTGGTTTTGTTTCTGAAATGATATTGGTGCATGTACTATGAAATGTGTAAGCGATTGGTTTTCCTTGATTACTTGTACTAGCGTAATTGCTAACCCCTTTGGGGACCCGTTTTGGGGAAATTCTTGTTATGGATTTCAGGTTATGATTACCCGGACAAGCGGGCACCTGGACAGTACGAGGACGTTGGCCAGGGTCGTTGACATGTGCATTTGGGTCTTTTTATTTCTTTTGTCCATTTCGATTTGGTTGTTCTCACAATTATAAACTTATAGATTGTACTCGCGAGTACTTAGGCTTTTCATTTCAAACTCCGTATTGTATTACTTTTAAATTGTTACATTGTCGGGTGATGCTTATTTCGCCGGTTGCTCCGGGCGTATCGTTTTATGTCATATCATTTAAATGAGTGTCCTCACTAACCGAGGTGGTTAGTCGAGTGGAGTTTTCGTGATCGTAGCCTGGTGGGTCTCATGTAGGGGTCCACGGCGCTGTAATATACTCTGAATATCTCGGGGTGTTACAGAAAATGGTATCGGAGCATCTAGGTTTATGGATACCTAGGCTTGTTGGTTATTTGGGTTTAGTCGTGTTTTGTTTTGCACATTGTCACACCGCTGCCAGCATCTCGGTACTTCCAATGCTCGTAAGTTATCTTATTCGGTCTTTTGTTTTCTTGCATAGTATTTTCGCTTTTCGAATCGTGGTGGCTTTTCCTCCCTTACTCATCATCAAAATACTTCTGTTATCTCTTAACACCAGTATGGATGCTGGAGGAAACCGTGGTCGTGGTCGTGGTCGTGGTCGTGGACGCGGCTGAGGACGTGGGGCAGCCGGTGGGGCGGCCACGTCGCATTCTTCGAGGCCGCGTGCGGTGACCGTCACAGTCATGCTTCTTCTCAGGAGCGCGCCGATCTTGGTATTGCGGCTGTTATGCAGCAAATGGTTAACCAGATGGCGGCTATAGCTCAGGTGGTCCAGAACCCCGATCAGGCCCATGCTAATCGGGGCGGAGCGGATCGCTGGCTTCAGGATGTCATCAAGATGCATCCTCCTCAGTTTTCGGGAGCTTCGGACCCGATCGGCTGGGAAGGATGGATCAAGGAGATATCTAAAGTCTTCGTTGCCACCAACTGTCCCGAGGACCGCAAGGTCCCTATTGCCCAGTACTTTCTCACTGGGGACGCTATGGATTGGTGGGAGGCCGTGGGGCCCAAAGATCATGTTGCTTCGTGGGCCGAATTTCAGGAATTAATGGAGACCGAATATTGCCCGTGGCCGGTCAGACAGGCTCGGGTACACGCTTTCTATGATGCTCAACCACGGGATATCCCCGTATCTCAAGCCATTGCCGATTTTAACAAGGAATTGGGCTATGTGAAGACCCAAGTTGTCGAAGAGAGCGACAAATTTTTTTACTTTTCCAGAAGGATGAAGCTGTCCATTCGGGACTATATGTCAGGACTCGTCTGCACTACTTTGAAGGATTATCAGAGTCGAGCTCTTGCCTATGATATGTCCGTGACGGCTAGTGAGGTGGCTCGTGAGAGCAAGAAGCAGAAGTCGGCCGGAAATTTTTCTGGTCCCAAGAGTGGAGGCCAGCAGAAATCACAACCTGTAAACATTTCTACGGGTGGTTCGGCTTGTTTCTCTGGGAGTTTCCGAAGTGCCTCCGGAACCTTCGTCCGGGACCCCAGATGCTTTAACTGTGGCAAGCCAGGCCACGTGAACCGGGATTGTCCTCGTGCACCTTTAACTTGTCATACTTGTGGTCAGTCGGGCCACAAGGCTTCTTTTTGCGAGAAGCTCAGACAGTTTCGCGGCGCCCGTTCTTCTCACCCAGCACCTATGGAGCCGAGTGTGAACCAGGGCTCATTCGCTCCGCCGCCACCGCCGAGTGCCGGCCGAGGTAGGGGTCGGGGTCAACCCGCTAGAGGAGGAGCTTCCAGTGTCGGCTCTGCCCAGCCGCGTATATACGAGATGAGGAGGGCCGAAGACCCAGCGGCTACTGTGGCGACAGGTACCGTTCATATCCATTCTCATCCTGTGAGTGTACTTTTTGATTCGGGTGCTACGCATTCATTCATTTCTCTAGAGTGTGTACGCCGTTTGAGTCTCGACTGCTTGTCACCTTGCGAGCCTTTCATCATTAAACTTCCTAGCGGTGATAGAATTGTCGGTGATCGAGAGGTCCGGGACTGTTCTGTGTTTATTTGTGAGAGGGTCTGGCCCTCTAATCTTATTGTTGTGGGTATCGAGGGTGAGGATTTGATTCTCGGGGATGATTGGCTCGAGCGGCATGGTGCAATCATGAACTACCGCATGAGGATCATTACCATGTTACCCGAGGACAGCACTGAACACTCTTTCGCGGGGCGAAAGAGAAACCAGAAGTTTGTTATTAACGCCTTGAAGGCGATGAAACTCCTGCGGAAGGGGTGTACTAGTTTTTGGTGCTACGCCTTGAAGGCGGAGAATGGTGGAGTCGAGTTTTCGTCGATTCCCGTCGTTAGTGAGTTTCCTGATGTTTTTCCTGACGAGTTACCGGGATTGCCACCGAATCATGAGGTCGAATTTGCTATAGAGTTAGAGCCGGGCGTGGCTCCAATTTCGAAGGCGCCGTATCGCATGGCACCTTCAGAGATGGCCGAGTTGAAGAAACAGTTGAGTGAACTTCTTGAGTCGGGGTATGTTCGACCGAGCGCCTTGCCTTGGGGCGCACCGGTCCTGTTTGTGCGTAAGAAGGATGGTTCGCTGCGTTTGTGTATCGACTATCGCGAACTGAACAAGGTGACCATCAAGAACAGGTATCCTTTGCCTAGGATTGATGACTTGTTCGATCAGTTGCAGGGAGCGGCGGTATTCTCAAAGATTGATTTGAGATCGGGGTACTATCAGCTCCGGGTGAGGGAGTCCGATGTGCCGAAAACAGCTTTTCAGACGAGATACGGACATTATGAGTTTGTAGTTATGCCTTTCGGGTTAACTAATGCGCCGGCGGTGTTCATGCAATTGATGAACAAAGTCTTTATCGAGTATCTAGATAAGTGTGTCGTCGTCTTCATTGACGATATTCTTATCTATTCGAGGAATGAGTAAGAGCATGCCCATCATTTGCGGATAGTGTTAGACATTTTTAGGGCCGAGCAACTCTATGCGAAGTTCTCGAAATGTGAATTCTGGCTGAAGGAAGTGATGTTTTTGGGTCACGTGATTTCAGCCGAGGGAGTTCGAGTGGATCCGCAGAAGATTGAGGCAGTGTTGGATTGGGCACCGCCCACAAGTGTGAAGGAGGTCCGTAGTTTCTTGGGATTAGCTGGCTACTACCGTAGGTTCGTCGAGGGTTTTTCGAAACTAGCTCGGCCACTTACTCAGTTGCTCAAACTGAGAAATTAAATGCGGAATGACGAGGCGATCGATTTTGAGGAGCTGAAGAAGCGTTTGACCTCAGCCTCGGTTTTAGCATTGCCATGTGGCAACGAGGGTTTTGCCGTTTATAGCGATGCTTCGGGTCAGGGTCTTGGGTGCGTATTGATGCAGCACGGCAAGACCATCGCTTCTGCGTCGAGACAGTTGAGGCCGTATGAGCTGAACTACCCTACTCATGATTTGGAGTTAGCGGCAGTTGTTTTCGCGCTCAAAATTTGGCGTCACTATATTTTCGGCTCTACATGTCAGATTTTTACAGATCATAAAAGTCTGAAGTACATATTTACTCAGCGAGAGTTAAATATGAGACAGAGGAGGTGGTTAGAGCTGATTAAGGATTATGACCTCGAAATCCTTTATCATCCGGGCAAGGCGAACGTCGTGGCCGACGCCTTGAGTCGGAAACCAATTGCATTGCGAACGCTTGAGATCCTTACGTCTCAGTCTGAGCTTCGGCGGGTTTTGATCGAGTTAAGTGTTGAGGTTTTGTTGCCTGGAGCTGTCGGACAACTTTGTGCTTTATAGATTTCGTCGTCTTTGATCGATGAAATTAAGCTGAAGCAATTAGAGGACCCGATGATTACTCAAATCCGAGAGAACGTTCTTAAGGGAAAATCTCCTGGATTTGTGATTCACGAGGATGGTGTTTTGAGATTTCAGAGTCGGCTTTGTGTGCCGAACGACTCAGAGTTGAGACAGAGTATTTTGCGAGAGGCCCATGCTACACCTTATTCCGTTCATCCTGGTTCGAGTAAGATGTACAAGGACCTGAGGAGGAATTTTTGGTGGAATGATATGAAGGAAGAGGTCGCGCAGTTTGTAGCAAAGTGCTTGACTTGTCAGCAGGTCAAAATCGAGCATCAGCGGCCGGCTGGGTTATTGCAGCCACTTTCCGTTCCGGAATGGAAATGGGAAGATATATCGATGGATTTCATTACGAGTTTGCCGAGGTCGAGGTCGGGCATGAATATAGTCTGGGTGATTGTTGATCGTCTGACCAAGTCGGCACATTTGCTGGGCATCAAGGACACTTGGGGCCCGGAGAAGTTAGCTCGTGTGTTTATCACACAGATTGTGAGGCTTCACGGTACTCCGAAGTCTATTGTTTCAGATTGTGATGACCGATTTGTATCGCACTTTTGGCAGGCGGTGCATAAAGCATTGGGCACTCGTTTGCGTTTGAGTACCTCTTTCCATCCTCAGTCGGATGGACAGTCAGAACGCACTATCCAGACGTTCGAGGATATGTTGCGTGCGTGCGCTCTCGATTGGAGCAGCGACTGGGAGGAGCATTTGCCATTGATCGAATTCACGTACAACAATAGTTGGCATGCGTCGATTCGGATGGCACCGTATGAGGCACTTTATGGGCGGCGTTGTCGATCGCCGATTTGTTGGAATGAGGCGTCCGATTTGGTCGGGACCGAACCGGATGTCGTTTTAGAGACGAGGCGGAAGATAGAATTGATTCGGGAACGGATGTTAACTGCCCAGAGTCGACAGAAGTCTTATGCCGATGTCCGTCGTCGACCTTTAGAATTCGAGGTGGGAGACCACGTTTTGCTGAAGGTGTCGCCGACGAGAGGAGTTTTCCGTTTCGGGAAGAAGGGGAAGTTGAGTCCGAGATTTATTGGACCCTTCGAGATTCTCGAGCGAGTCGGTGGGTTAGCATACCGTTTGGCGTTGCCCCCAGCCCTGATTCATGTTCATAGCGTTTTCCATGTTTCCCAGCTGAGGAAATATGTCCCAGATCCGAGTCACGTCATCGATTATGGTGAGATTGATGTCGCCGAGGATATTACTTTTAACGTCCCTTGAAGATTTTGGAGCATCGTGAGAAACGACTGAGGCATAAGACCATCCCCTTAGTCAAAGTGCAGTGGTCGAGACACGGTGTCGAGGAGGCAACTTGGGAAACCGAGGATAGCATGCGTGCTAGGTACCCTGAGTTGTTTGTTTCTAAAGTTTCGGGACGAAACTTATTTTTAGTGGGGTAGAATGTAATACCCGCATTTTTTTTCTTTCCCTTGTATGTTCATTTTCGGTGTATTTCTCGATTGTAGTAACCCTCGTGTATCTTCGTGTCATTTTTTGATCAAATTCTCGTTGTTGTCGTGCGGAACTGCCGTTTCGGGGTTGCCGTGGATCCATTTCGTGTTATTGTTTCCCAAATATTGAATCCTACCGCTTTTATTCTCTTTCCGGATTATTTTTATCATTTTGGGACCCAAAGGGGGTGTGGGCCGCGGCACAAGGTGTGTGCGCCGCGGCACACACATTTCTCCAGTTGTTGGTCGAGCGGACTGTACCGTGTGCCGCGGCACACCCATCCGGTGCCGCGGCACAGTGCCGAGTCAGTGCCGCAGCACACCTGTCCGGTGCCGCGGCGCACTCGTGTGGCATTGTCGGCCAAAACCCGACTGTACGGGGTGCCGCGGCACACGCCGGCTGAGCCACACCGCTGCCAACCACGGGAGCAATTTTTGGGCTGTCTTTGCGGCACACCTCGGTGAGCCGCGGCACACAATGCGGTCAACCCTCTATAATTGTGTTGTTTTGAGCGAGAGCAGCTCATTTCCTTCTTCTTCTTCCATTTACGCGAGAGAGAGTGAGAGAGGAGGAGAGCTTCTCATCATCCATCAATTGGGGGTTGATTTTCATCATTCTTCTTCGGTTGTGAAGCCCGGATAATCAATCTAACGCGTGTTCTACGAATCTAAATACTTGAATCTTCAAGGTAATATCTCTTGGAACCCTACCTTTTGGATAATTGGGGATTTTGGGGTTTTTGTCCGATTCTTTCTGTTTTGTTGGTGGATTCTTGGTGAATACGATTAATATTGTTAGTATCATTAACTTTCCTACGGATTCATGGTATATTTTGTGATTTTTACGGATTAGAGAGGGTTTGGTTGTGGTCCGCCCTCGTTGTTATTTTTGTACGAATATACATGAATCGTAGGCGGGATTTCGAGTGTATTCCATTTCCGTGTTCGTCTAGAGTTGGTTGTAATTATGTTCTTCGAATCGTTAGGTTCGGTTCCGTTGGTTCGTAACGTTCGTCGGTGATTATCCTTTCCGTTCGTTGCGTCGTCAATTACTCAAGGCAAGTATTCTTGGAAACCTTTATGCTTAACGTGAAATGGTAATGTATATTGTGTGTGCTTTACTCACCTCGGGAGGGTCCGACGGGGCCTCGAGGGAATCTATGGCTTCGTCCTGGATTCATGAGTTTGATTCGCTAGCCAGCTCGGGAGGGTCCTTAGAGGCCTCGAGTGGGATTCGTGGCTTCGTCCCGGTCCTAGGTGACGTGTGGTGCTTGATTTGTTTTATGAATGTGGCCAGCTCGGGAGGGTCCTTAGAGGCCTCGAGTGGGATTCGTGGCTTCGTCCCGGTCCTAGGCAAATTAATTGTATTTGTTTGTTTAGGAAAAGACATGTCCGGTTTTGTTTACGAAATGATATTGGTGCATGTACTATGAAATGTAAGCGATTGGTTTGCCTTGATTACTTGTACTAGCGTAATTGCTAACCCCTTTGGGGACCCGTTTTGGGAAATTCTTGTTATGGATTTCAGTTATGATTACCGGACAAGCGGGCACACAGACGATGCGAGGACGTTGGCTGTGGTCGTTGACATGTGCAATTGGGTCTTTTTATTTCTTTTGTCCATTTCGATTTGGTTGTTCTCACAATTATAAACTTATAGATTGTACTCGCGAGTACTTAGGCTTTTCATTTCAAACTCCGTATTGTATTACTTTTAAATTGTTACATTGTCGGGTGATGCTTATTTCGCCGGTTGCTCCGGGCGTATCTTTTTATGTCATATCATTTAAATGAGTGTCCTCACTAACCGAGGTGGTTAGTCGAGTGGAGTTTTCGTGATCGTAGCCTGGTGGGTCCCATGTAGGGGTCCACGGCGCTGTAATATACTCTGAATATCTCGGGGTGTTACAATTTGATACTCGAGGAGAATATGATTAGATTTGAAACCTTACTAGGTTTGCGTATTGCTCCTCCCGAAGCACCTGTCACGGGTTACATGTTTGGCAAATGAGTTTATTTTGCTGATATGTTCTCATAAAGTGCTAATTATTGTTGTTCGACTAAAAGTGCCAATGCTGGTGTGCTGCTTTTATGAGAGATGATTTATGCCGTCTCCCTCTGTCTGCATCTATGTAAATTAAAATGTGATTCCTCCATTCATTTTTAGTTGCAACACTTCACTTTTTTACACTATTTATATATACTAATCTTATATCATGGTTGTAAGATGTTGGATTTTTCTCAATGTATATTTTCAAAATATTCTTTTTACAATTTTATAATATATAATCAAAGATAATGATGATCAAAGTTATATGAACTCCGTGAAAAGTCCAATGTGGCAGTTAATACTGACACTTTGACTTTACAAACATTATTGCAGTTTAATTTAGTTACAAACAACTTCCATTACCTTCCGAAACTGCATTGCGAATATACCCCTCGAGTGTATTCAGCTAACAAATAACCCTTCTTGAGGATACACAAACAATTTTTAACAACATATTTATAAGTTTGAAAGATAACTGGGTTTTCTGTAATTAGATTAAAACCTCAAGTGCAATGTTATAACAAAATATATATCTCATTTTCCTTTGCCTATATATAATTGTGTGAGTTGCTTCGCAGGTTGCTCTGGGAGACATGGACGAGCTGCTAACAGCTAATTATCAGGCTGACAAGTTCCCAGCTGGGAAGCTTAGATTTGATATTATGTTGTTGATTGTTGTTCTTTTCATCGTATGTTCTTTTACTCTCAATTGCATTTGTGTCCGGATCAAGTCAAAATGTTTGGATCTTTGTATAGCACAAATGGAGTAGGTTCGACCGCCCCTGATCTTTCGGAGACTGCAACACTTGAAAACGGCGTTGTTGTTCCATTAGGAAGACCAAAAGAGCAACTGGGCCCAAAGGTTCGTGTATTTTTTTTTATATATTTTTTTGTTTCAATATGATTTCGAAACAATCTCCCATCACTTGCTTCGAAAGTGACTTTATTTTATTTGTTTGTTGCAGGGGGCTTCGTGTTACAACGAGTACATAGTCTACAATGTGGAGCAGATTACAACACTTGAAACGATCTTTCGGAGGCTGCAACACTTGAAAACGGCGTTGTTGTTCCATTAGGAAGACCAAAAGAGCAACCGGCCCAAAGGTTCGTGTATTTTTTTTATATTTTTTTTGTTTCAGTATGATTTCGAAACAATCTCTCATCACTTGCTTCGAAAGTGACTTTATTTTATTTGTTTGTTGCAGGGGGCTTTGTGTTACAACGAGTACATAGTCTACAATGTGGAGCAGATTACAATGCGTTATATCGTCAATGTGAACTTCAACTTCAAGTGATAAAAATATTCGAAAGCTAGTAAAGTTTGTTTTATTTTGTATTTATAGAGTTTTATAGAGCACTGTAAATATTTTTGATGTATCTCAACTTCTCATTAAATTAAGCCAATGTGTCTCTCAAATTGATAGGATATTATTATGCATTTTTTGGTCGAGTCTTGCATTTACTCAAGGATTATGATATGTATCTGGTTTTGAATTGGTTGGAACGCATGTTAGTTTTTTTAAGACGGGATGATATGAAATTGTTGGTTCTTATATTATTGAGCTCTTGTGGTTGATGGTTAGTTATAGTTGAATGTAGAATTTGGCAATGATATTTAAATTGAAATGGAAATATTAATATATATTACTGCAGAAAATACTAATATATATTATACAATAACTGAAGTAAAAAGTTCTTTATTTACTACGCCAATTATAAAATAACCGAAGTTGAAGACATTCTTTTACTTCACTTACCCCCCACATTTGGATCATAATTAGAAAAAAAACCGAGATATTCTTCAGTTATTAAGATATTAGACTTCACATAAAATGCAAAGTCTAAAGTATACCTTTTACTACATGAACATAGACTTCGGTAATTATAACGTTTTTACTTCAAATATTATTCGAAGTCTTTGACGTTTATTCTTATAGTGTTCTCTCAAGATTTTCTTATGCACTCTAAGTGTTTTGGAAAATTTCTTCTCTCTCAATTTTCTCCAAGAAAATGAAGATGAATGAATAACAAAAGGGGAAGTAAAGAGAGTTTATTTATATTGTCTTTCTCCTACATCACAAGACGAAGTCTTCCCCTATAGAAAAATACATCACATCCCTCCTTGAGTCTTGGTCTTCCTCTAAATTAGGAGAGGAATCAAAGACCAAGCCAAAGCATGTGAGAGGGGGAGGGGGGGGGGGCTCTAGAAGGTATTAAGAGAGCCTGGTTCGTTTCGGATACACTTCGTTCCGTCTAAATGTATTTATATCAATTAATTAATCCAATTAATTAATTATATCAAATACAAAATAATATTATTAACTTTTCCAAGAAATAATTATATATGTGAACGAAATTAATTACCCAGTAATTTATTTAATTCATTAGGCCATAAATTAATTTATCCAATAAATCAATTTAGACATCCAATGTCTCATAATTAATTAGACATCTAATTCCAGTAAATCAGATATCCAATATCTAACATTTATAAAGAGAGAATAAGCTCGAATTATTCCGTCGTCTATCCTAATGCGCGACTCGGTAGGTTCATCTCAGTTAGTAATGGGAGGAACCAGAGAGTGATAGCACCACCTAGCCAATCCCGCGACCTATACTGTAACCTAACTGAGAACGAATGATTGGGATTATTCCAAAACCCTTCTCTCGTGAATAACAGTATACATATAAACCCTTCTTTCAAATATCCCAATCAAGTTATAGGGTCACAGTCAGTCAAACCCTATCTGTACTTGACGCTATACATGAGTTAATGCAAATCGATATCACTGAGCTCTCGTGTATCCAATACAACTATAATATCTGCAATTTCGATTTTCGGTAGTTTTTTTTGGTAGGAGTCCATTTCAACGGCTCACTTGTGACCGTTTCGTCATTCTGAGAATGACTAATTCTACACTATTTTGTCATCTGAGTTCGTTTGGGTGTTGTTTTGTTGAGTTCCGTGCTTCTTAGCGACTTTTCCGCACTTGAGTTAGATTCTTGCGAATCTCGTTCGAAATTGTCGCTTTGTGTATCCCATAAGTCTGTTTGATTTTGTTAGACGTGTTGTGAGCTTCAGTTCGGTTGTTTGATCTTCTATTGGATTTTTCGGATGTTTTGGGCCGTTTTGTAATTTCCCAAAGTTTTGGGGAACTTCTTTCGTATTCCTCACTCCGACCTTTTTGGAGTGTCATTATGAGTTCGGTAAGAGATCAGACTCATTTTATGATCACATTTTGGAGTGTTCCGTTCATTTATTAAACTTGAAGTTTCGGTCGGAGAATTCCGTCGTCGTACCCATCTTTGAGAATACTGTTGCTGTCATTTTTGAGTGTTTTAGCGCACGTTAAGTTTACATTTAGCGCACGCTATGGAATGAAAAATTCAGAAGTCAGTAGCTCTCACTGACCCCCATTAGCGCACGCTACCTGAATAGGCTGAGATAGTCCAGTAGTTGATGCATTTGACTGGGAGTTCGGTAGCGCACGCTATGTAGATTTATAGCGCGCGCTAAGGTGCAGCAGTTAGCGCACGCTAACTGGTAGTTCTTGGGCAGTCCATAAGACACTGGACTGGTACTGGGACTCGTTAGCGCACGCTAATACTTAGATATTAGCGCACGCTAACTGTACGTTTGGCAGAACACTTTGTATTGTGGCTTCGATAGCGCGCGTTAGAACATGCTGATTAGCGCATGCTAGTCTATTTGGTATATAAACTGGACAACAGCTTATATTCTCATTTCCTATTCATTTCTTTCTTCCTCCGCGGATGTGTGTCAAGGACGACTAGGGTTCGTGGTCTCGGCCGATTTTGTTCCATTCCAAGGTGTTTTGGAGGGTTCTAGGTGATTGTGACATCATCTAATCCGTTGTTCTTCGTCAGGTGTGTTGTGCGGCGATTTATACGCCTCGATGGCGATCGGCATGATGGTCAGGAGCCAGCTAAAGAAGACAGACGCTGGGCAAGCACCTAGCGATCGACGTCCAAGGCGATCGTCTGTAGGCATCTGGCGATCGCCAATGATATCTGACTGTAGACGATCGTCCCATACTGCATGTGAATCCGACATCCGTCAAAGTCTTCGAAGACCGAATCTCGGACGTAGACCCACGTGCAGATCCACAAAAGGCGCCGCAAGATAAGGCCTTTAACCCCAGCCTGTCACCAACCTCACACCTACCGACAGGCCTGCCGAAAGGTACAAGGTGGGTCCCCCCAGACAGCGACTCAGGACGCGTGCAGGTTTCCCATTGGCTCGCACAGCTGGCTGCCAGCAGCTAGGGGTGTTCAAAAATACCCGACCCGAACCACCCGGCCCAACTACCCGATGACCCGAACTAAATATTCCGGGTATTTTTAAAATTTTTAAATTTTTTTCGGGCTGGGTACCCGACCCGGAAAAAAGTCCTATAATCAGGCCGGGTCATGGGCCGACTTGTTGCGTAAATTCGGGTACCCGAAAACCCGATTATTTTTTAATAATTAGTTTTTTTTTATAAATTTAATTATTTAATTTGTAATGATATGAAAATTTATCTTTCAACTAATATGAAATATATTTAATATGAGAATCCATGTTAATGTATTTTCACTCATGGTATTTATTCTCACTAGTTTGGAAATTTATAAAATATTTAAATAAAAAAGAATATATTCTTTCATATATATAATTAAATATTGAATTAAGCATAATTATATAATAAAAAAATGATATATATATAAAAAATTTAGTTAGTTTTGAAATTTACTTATTGTACGGAAAATATTTATAATGTATTTAGTACTCGGGGAATTAATTTATATAATAAATTTTAAAATAAATTTATATTAAAATTACAAATTATTTATAAAAATTTAAAATTAGTGGTATTAAATTTTGGGCCGGGTACCCTATGACCCGACCCGAAAAATAGGGTACCCGCTTTTTCGGGTACCCGACTTTTCGGGTCGGGTCACGGGCCGAATTTTTCATTACCCGAAAAACCGGGTACCCGTAATTCGGGTACCCAAAAAACCGGCTACCCGGTTATGAACACCCCTACCAGCAGCAGCCTCGGACTTTAAGGGAACAGTCCCACGTGACGGGACGATCGCCCACCTTATTCTTATATAGAAAACGGCAGTCGCCCGCGATCGCCGGAGAGGACCCAACAACATTTTCTCCTATAAATAGGAGGCCTCCAACAGTGGCCAGAGGGTAGAAAAACGTACAGAGAGAGATACATTCTGAAAACAGTGGACTTACTGAACAAATTCATTCGCATATGCAGAACATCAAAAGCAAGAACTCACAGAAATCATATCTGGTTCTTCCGGCAATCTTCACGCTCTATACCTAAGATAACTAGAATCTTTACACTCATTGGTATTCTAACATTAATATTTGTACTCCAAAGTATTTATATTAATAACATCTCGTGAGAGCATTCAAGCCCGGGATTAACAACCCCGGCAAATCTTGTGTTATTTACTTTCCCACGGAAGTGTTCTCGCATTTGTTTGTTACTAGACCATTCCAGCAATATCATATCCGGATAATATTTTGGGTAACAACAATTGGCGCTAGAGGAAGTGGATCTTAACCTTCATTTTTATTCCGATCGTCTCGAAGAACACTCACTGTTCTCCGGGGCATATACTTGAAGAAACACTCACTGTTCTTCAATGAAAAACCTTCAGAGAAATGACATCTGCCACGACCTCCAAAAGAGCCACCCTGCGATCTGCCATACATCTCATTCCGGCCCAGACCGAATCCCAGCCTACGGCAGAAGGCGACCGCGGCGACGCTAGACTCTCACTCCCGTCCCCGAGGGATGGTCCCAACCTCTCACTCGATCAGTTCCAGACTGCGGAACAGGTCGAGGAGGCTATAGCCATCCTCAGGGAGCGACGGAGGGCATGCGACTCGCCCACCATTACTCCATCAGCTATCCGCCGAGCAGGCAACCGGAAGCTTAAGAGGCTATACGTCGAGAAATCGTCGGAATGCCCCGAGCCGCAGGAAAAGTCTCTCGTAAGGTGGGATGATTCCGTCTTCAGCCACCTAGGGAGCGATCCCTCATGGCGACCCGGGCATTCAGGCCCCAGCCGGGAGACATCGGAGTCCCAATCCGTAACCAGGAGTTTGGCATATCCGACTCCCAGAAGACAAGCCGGCCAATGGGCTCCCGATCGCCCAAGAATTGAGCCCGGTGGCGGAGAACTCGTCACCTACCATAGGGCCAGGAGATCAGTACATGATCGCCTTGGCTCCCGCTCCGAGAACCAATCAGTGAGCAGTCAGGCTACGGCTATGGCAGCCATGCAGCGCCAGCTCGACGAAATGAAGGCGCTCCTAGAGACTGGGGCAGGTGCCAAGAGATCGATCGTTGGACCGAGTGAGCCACTCGGGGCCCAGATCGAGCTCACTCCAGTTCAACCGAAGATCGCTCCCCCTCAAACACCTCTATATGAGGGGAGATCAGATCCTAAAACCCATTTGAGCAAATTCCGGATTTACATGACGGGATGTGGAGCATCGGACGTGACAAAGTGCCGAATGTTCCCATTGACATTGGGCGATCTCGCCCATAGGTGGTACATCTCACTGCCACCTCGCTCGATTAATTGTTTTGAGAAGCTGGCGAACGACTTCACGTCGTATTTCGCCGCCAAAGTTGCTCGGCCAGAAGGCCCCCACCGCATGATGAAAATCAGGCAGGGGAAGAACGAGCTCGATGAAGACTACATCGATCGGGTGGATGAAATAGTCCTCACCGGAAAGCCTATTAGTGACAAACTTGCTCTCTACTCGGTCCTAGGGGGATTCTACGGCCACTCGCCCATGTTTAGGCACCTTACAAAGGACATTCCCCCGACCTACGCGATCTTCCGCGTCAGGGCAGCTGATTTCCTGGCTAGGCAGAGGATGCTCACCCTCCGCTTAGGTGAGGGATCTACTGGGGAAGGGAAGGCGCCATCTTCCATCCCGAGAAAGGCGATCACCAAGCCCAGAAAGGCGATCGCGAAACCGCCCGGCGAATTCAAAGCTTTCGAGGATGTGGAGGTTCACCTCCTCCGCAACCTCAACCTATCTCCGGCCCACATTTTCAACGCCATCAAGGGGCGCAAATGGCTTAAGAAACCAAAGCAAGTGAGGGACCACGGTTATCTAGACCGCAGCAAATTTTTTGCCTACCACAAGAGTCCCGGCCACAACACCAGTCAGTGCCGCGACCTCCTCAGACAACTCTGGAGTGTTTGAGGAAGGCAAATTGGATAACTTGGTTACCAAGCCAGAGCCCCGAGCAGAGAGGACTGGGGGCGGGAGCGCCGACAGAACGACGGGATCCCTCCCAATCCGGTCGCTAGGATCGAGCAGAACGAGCCAGAGTATTCTGACGAATCCATTCCTCCGATCAACCCTGGCGGTCGGATCAATATGCTTCAGGTGGGAGGTGGAAACCTCGGAGGACTTTCCCCGGTTTCCACCATGTCGAACAGAAAGCGGAAGGCTGAATTAAGGGCGTTCGTCGGGGTCCATGTCGTGGTACCCCCAGAGCCGACCATCTCCAAAGACGTGCTCGTCACTTTCTCCAACAAGGATAGGGAGTGAGTGCAGTGCCCCAAAGAGGATGCATTGGTGATCTCTGCATGTATCTTTGGGAAAATGGCGATCGCGTACAGGTTGACAATGGGAGCTTTTGCAATATCATATTCAAATCCGCTCTTGACCAGCTCGGCAACCAGACCAAGTTCATCAAGCCATATGACACCGTGCTCTAAGGGTTCGGAGACAGCACAGTCCAAGCCTACACAAGGATCAAGCTCTCTGTCGAGCTAATATGTTATTACGATCCCAATGTTAGGATTACTAGGAACCTCAACTTTGTAATCATAGATAGGCCTAACATCTATAATGGGTTCCTAGGTCGTCCATTTCTAGAAACCTTCGAGGTGGTCACCTCTTCCTTCTTTTACTGTATCAAATTCCCCACTGCCGATGGGACGGTCGGTACTGTAAAAGGAGACCAACTAATGGCTAAGAAATGTTTAAATTACTCCTATGTCGTAACTTCTTTCAACACTTCCCGTACTACTTATAACATTGAGACAATCGGCAATCAACCGATGGAGATCGACGTGCTGAGCACCTCGTACCAGCCCGACTCAGAAGACGGCATCTCACTGTAATATCCGAGAATTTTAAACTCGAATTTTGGCTATATATTTTTTTTTATTTATTTTTATTAGCTGATTATTTAAAAGTCGGGCGGACTCTGAGATGTTGGACTAATATATTGGCGAGTTAGTGTTTGTGTTATTTGACGCAGTGTAATAATCGGATGATCGAACCAAGAGACGGAATAATGAATCTCAGATTGATCCATTTTTACTCGATTAACTTATAATCGAACCGGGTTGGGCTGAATAAACCCTACTATCCATATATATAATATATATTTATATACATATTTGTGTGTGTATGTCTTACGAGAGGGGAGTCACGTCTTTCTCACCCTCTCACCTACCCTTCTCTCTCTTCTTCCATATATCCATCTCTCTCTCCCACTCTCTATGTCTCTCAACAAGTTACAGGCGACGGCAAAGGAGGGCGAGGCAGTGGGACTCGGGTCTGGGATCCCGACGGCGGCAGAGCTCGAAAGAGGCCGGATTCTGAGTCTTGGGTCGGAGTTAAAGGAGGTCCGGATGGGGCCGGAAATGAACTGGGTTCCTTACCCCGAAATTGTGTTCCGGCGGCTCGATTTCAGGGATGGACAGTTGGAGGTGGAGTTAGACGAGGTCAGGCCATTGACCACTGGATTTAGATCGAGTTGTTGGAGCCTTGATTTTTTCCGACGAGGTGGATGAAGAATAGGCGGCCGATTTCTTCATAGTCTCCGGCGACGGACTCGACTTTCATCAGATGTTGGCCGATTTGTGGTGTTCCGGTGAGATAGATTTAGATCTACCGGAGATGCTTTTGACAAAAGTCAACAACCTGAGTTGAGCTTTCCGCCGGCCGAACAGCTTTAGACCGGAACGGTAGGGTGAACGGCGGTGCGGCGAGACTTCCGGTGAAGGGTTGCAGACGAGGGCTGGAGTTAGGCGAGGTCCGGTCATAGCCGGGAATGAGTCATAACTGGACGAGTTCCAGCGAGTCGGATTTTCGGCGATCCAAGTTCCGGTGATGTAGGGAAGTGACGACGGGGTTGGTTTTTTGGCCGGGCTGCATCTGTGTGTGTATGTGTTTCCGTGTGTGTCTGTGTGTTTTGTATGCAGGTGTGTGGTGTGTGTATAGTATGTGCTGTGTGTAGTGTATATATATATATATATGTGTGTGTGTGTGTGTGTGTATGTGTGCAGTAAGTGTGTGTGCGTGTTTAGGTGTGTGTGTGAGTTTATGCTGTGAGTGTGTGAAGGTGTGCACAGTGTGTGTGTTTTGTGTGTGTATATATATATATATATTTGTGTGTGTAGTTATGGTTGTGTGTATGTGTTCGTATTAGAATTTGGACAAAAAAAAAACATAAATGTAGATTAAGGTTTTGGTAAACATGGATTGGTGTAATTAGACCAACGGAATGAGTCCGAGTTTGGAGTTTGTTTTGGAGCCATAATCGAGATACGGGTCCGGGTTGATTATCGTTGGTCACTTGATCCGATCAATTAATTAAGGGGCGCAATTGAGGTTGGGATTTCAATCGATCGATCGGGTGAGCCGTGTTCGTCGGAGCTTTCGGCATCAATTATCGAGGCAAGTATTTTACTATACGAATTGTGTCTTGTGAATAGGAACGCCGTGTTATGGTTGTGATGAATTTGGATTACTTTCGTGAATATGCTTCGTAAGAATTAATTATTATGAATGATTGATGGTAGCGATAATACCCTCACTTAGCTAACGTCGTGAAATTGTGTTGGTCGTGTTGATCATCTAAGTTTGTGCCGGGTATGGTTGGTCATTGTTGAGTTGTTGTGATGATTATGATAATTGTGTTGTTTGGTTTACATACTTGATTATACATTTCGGTGTAATGTGGAATGGCTTGATATTTGATGATTATGAGTTGTGTCGTGTCGATGTGTGTGTGTGTGTGTGTTCCAGGTAGGGTCTGACGAGGCCTCTGGAGTTCGGTACAAGATGTGTACGAACAAGGTGTGTGATCCAGGTAGGATCTGACGAGGCCTCTGGAGTTCCGTACATGATGTGTACGAACAAGGTGTGTGATCCAGGTAGGGTCTGACGAGACCTCTGGAGTTCGGTACATGATGTGTACGAACGATGTTTGTGGCCGGGTAGGGTCCGTTGAGGCCTCCGGAGTTCGGTACATGATGTGTACGAACAATGTGTGTGGTCCGGGTAAGGTCCGTCGAGGCCTCCGGAGTTCGGTACATGATGTGTACGAACAATGATCGTGTAGCAGTGATTGTTTGGGTAACATTTTAAATATGGGTCTCGGACTCATAATGATATATTATCTAGTGTGCTTTGAAACGAGAATCGGGCTAAAGCCCTAATATTTACGAAAAGGTTTTGTAAATAGGGACTCGAGGTCCAAAAGAATTTCTGCTTTAAAAATCCCCGAGATGATGTGTTTCTTTTCAAATATCTCTTACTTGAGTTCGAAATTCTAAAACTTCTCGGGAACATTTTGATAATTGTTTTCCGTATTAAATTCGTAGTTGCTATTTACTTGTTGTATTTCGTATCGTTTTATACTTGCACTAGTAAAACAGTGGAGTTTTACTAACCCCCGAGTAATCGGGGGGTGGATGTCTGTTCTGCGTCCAGGTACATGCGGAGTTCGGGGAACAGATCACGGATTGGCACAAGGGGATGACGAGTGCGATACTAATCAAGAGTCGAGAGTTGGTAGAGTTTGTTTGTATTCTTAGAGTTGATTCAGTCTTCCGCTGTATTGTGTTTCGACCCCTGTGTGGGTAATGTTGTTAGTCAGTTCTGTTGATAGAGTTGTGTGACCTCATCGGTCTGTGTGTTTATGTGTAAGTGACCTTAACGGTCTGTATTATTATATTGTTTGACCCTGGCCGGGCAAGCATTTGGTTGTTTATGGATGTTAGCCTGGTAGATCCTTGTGGAAAGGGTCTACGGCGTGCAATATTCCCATACGGTTTTGGGAGTATTACATTTATGGTATCAGAGCTTAGGTTGTGGAAACCTAGGTTGTCGGGTCGAGTTAAGTCGTGGTTTGTCGAGTAATGTGTTGTCTTGTCGTTCGAGTTGTCAGGTGACAAGATGAGTTGTGCGTAGTCACAACATGTCGGATATGTTGTCGGATGAGATTAGTATCGTGGGGCGATCATCACCTTCGTGCGACCTGTGGATGTAAGTCTCCCTTCTGTGTATTGTGCCTCGTGTGACACGAGCTATTTGTATGATTATTTGTTAAGTGATGGAATCCTTCTGTGGATTTTGATTTCGTGATATGTGTTTATTCGACTCTCGTATTGAGTTTATACGAGGAGTGTTGTCGTTGCTTATGTCTCTTCGACTGTTGTTTTTGTCCGCTGCTAATGATTTCAAATTGATTTGCTCACTTTGCAAGTATTCTTGTGAAACCTTTGTGCTTATACGTGTTTGATTTGCTCACTCCGGGAGGGTCCGACGAGGCCTCGGGGGAATCCGTGACTTCACTCCGGATTCACGAGCTTGCTTGCTAACCAGTTCGGGAGGGGTCCTTAGAGGCCTCGAATGGGGTCAGTGGTTTCGCCCCGATCCTAGGCGGTTTTCGACTGTGATATTTTACTCTTTGTTTTCCGATAAAAGACATGTATTGTCTTGATTTTGAACGATTTGATGCGGGTGCTATGATGTGTTTAAGTGAACGTCGATACGTGTGAATTTTGGGTATTCTGGCCTATTAGACTTTCGAAAAATCTTGAGTATCTTAGAAAATAAATCTCGAGACGTACTTTTAAAACGGATTATTTTCTCGCGGTACCTTCAACGTGCCTACTAGTGCCACACTATGTTTCAAAATTATTCCACTTTGAGGACCAAAATATTTTGAGATATTTCCAATGATTTATAAACGCATTTGCTTAGACCTGAAGGTCGAATATTTCTGAAAAGCTTTAATTTAAAGAAAGGTATCCTCATTTTTTATAAACGCAAGATGGTTTTTCAAAGTCTCGATGACGATGTTTGTACTACTTTTTTTGATATATGATACTCAAGATCAACTGGTGTTTCTAAATTATTTTCAAAAGGTGGTTTTCGTTTTTAAAACCTATCATTTCCTGCTACAGTCGGGGAATATGTGTGTGACGTTAGCATTGTCGTTAGGGTGTTGGCCCTATGAGTTGTGATTGAGTTGGTGGTGTGAGCGTTGAGTCATTCTCTACACATTTGTTGTGTTAGCCCTCTGTGAGGTGCGATGTTGGTATCGAATGTTGTCGCCTTGTGGTGATTTGTGTGTTATCGCACATGTGCGAGCTATTAGAGCTTGGGTTTGTATGACTGTGTGCATCTGTGATTGTTCCGTGATGTGTCGGTTGCTTGTTGTGTTGTTACCTTGCTTCTGTTGTTGTGAGTTTCGGGGACGTCACTTCTTTTAGAAGAGGTCAAATGTAATACCCGTGTTATTTTTGACTTCTGTATTTTCTCTTTCTCAATTCTATAGACTCGCTCGTGTTCGTTGATACTTTCTGAACTTGTTCTGTATTTCGGTTTTTATCGTTCGAACGAGCCGTGATCTTATTTTGGATCGATCTGGTTATCGCTGTGACTTTTCCGAGTTCGGTTCGACTCTTGTGAACCTTGTTCGAAATTAACGTCTTTCATATCTACAAGTTCTTTTAATGTCTTGAGTTGAAATGTGAACTTCGGAGTCGTTGTTCTACCATTGTTATTCGATCTTTGTGGTTCGATCGTTGTCGTTCGATCATCACTGTTCGATCGTTGGTGTTCGATTGTTGTTGTTCAATCATTGTTGTTCGATCATTTTTATTCGATCATTGTTATTCGATCATTGTTGTTCAATCGTGATTGTCCGATTGTTATTGCCTGATCTCATACCGCGAAGAATCGTCACTCACCGTTAGTCAGCTGTTTCGATTGTGGCCAGGTGGGTCACCGAGCCGTGCACCGCGAGATGGTAGCTGAGAGGTTGGAGGATCGAGTTTGCATCTCTGCTCCGAAGGGACACGGAGGTACCTAGTGTGGTTTTCGAGAATTTTGGGCATAGTCAGAGTTCTCCGTGGTTATCTTTACGATCGTTGTACGCGTCATTTCTATTTTTCCGACTGTGCTTGATGGTTCGGATAATTGACTTGATTGCGTTATATGTTTGGTGATGCTTGGCACTTGTTGATTGTGTTATGCCCCTGCATGTGGCATTATGATGGTTGTCGTTGAGCGTGTTTTCACGCCGTTTGTCTCTTTGCGTTGCTTGTAACGTTTTGCCATTGGGCGTAAGTTACGCGTTTCTTATGTATCTCGTGGAGATGTTCCTGGTGGGATATTACCTCTCCCTACTTGTTTTAAGTTTCGGGACGAAACTTCTTTTAAGGAGGGTAGTATGTAATATCCGAGAATTTTAAACTCAAATTTTGGCTATATATTTTATTTATTTATTTTTATTAGCTGATTATTTAAAAGTCGGGCGGACTCTGAGATGTTGGACTAATATATTGGCGAGTTAGTGTTTGTGTTATTTGACGCAGTGTAATAATCGGATGATCGAACCAAGAGACGGAATAATGAATCTCAGATTGATCCGTTTTTACTCGATTAACTTATAATCGAACCGGGTTGGGCTGAATAAACCCTACTATCCATATATATAATATATATTTATATACATATTTGTGTGTGTATGTCTTACGAGAGGGGAGTCACGTCTTTCTCACCCTCTCACCTACCCTTCTCTCTCTTCTTCCATATATCCATATCTCTCTCCCACTCTCTATGTCTCTCAACAAGTTACAGGCGACGGCAAAGGAGGGAGAGGCAGCGGGACTCGGGTCTGGGATCCCGACGGCGGCAGAGCTCGAAAGAGGCCGGATTCTGAGTCTTGGGTCGGAGTTAAAGGAGGTCCAGATGGGGCCGGAAATGAACTGGGTTCCTTACCCCAAAATTGTGTTCCGGCGGCTCGATTTCATGGATGGACGGTCGGAGGCGGAGTTAGACGAGGTCAGGCCATTGACCACTGGATTTAGATCGAGTTGTTGGAGCCTTGATTTTTTCCGACGAGGTGGATGAAGAATAGGCGGCCGATTTCTTCATAGTCTCCGGCGACGGACTCGACTTTCATCAGATGTTGGCCGATTTGTGGTGTTCCGGTGAGATAGATTTAGATCTACCGGAGATGCTTTTGACAAAAGTCAACAACCTGAGTTGAGCTTTCCGCCGGCCGAACAGCTTTAGACCGGAACGGTAGGGTGAACGGCGGTGCGGCGAGACTTCCGGTGAAGGGTTGCAGACGAGGGCTGGAGTTAGGTGAGGTCCGGTCATAGCCAGGAATGAGTCATAACTGGACGAGTTCCGGGGAGTCGGATTATCGGCGATCCAAGTTCCGGTGATGTAGGGAAGTGACGACGGGGTTGGTTTTTTGGCTGGGCTGCATCTGTGTGTGTGTATGTGTTTCCGTGTGTGGTGCGTGTATAGTATGTGCTGTGTGTAGTATATATATATATATATATATATATATATATATATATGTGTGTGTGTGTGTGTGTGTGTGTGTATGTGTGCAGTAAGTGTGTGTGCGTGTTTAGGTGTGTGTGTGAGTTTGTGCTGTGAGTGTGTGCAGGTGTGCACAGTGTGTGTGTTTTGTGTGTATATATATATATATATATATATATATATATATTTGTGTGTGTAGTTATGGTTGTGTGTATGTGTTCGTATTAGAATTTGGACAAAAAAAAAACATAAATGTAGATGAAGGTTTTGGTAAACATGGATTGGTGTAATTAGACCAACGGAATGAGTCCGAGTTTGGAGTTTGTTTTGGGGCGATAATCGAGATACGGGTCCGGGTTGATTATCGTTGGTCACTTGATCCGATCAATTAATTAAGGGGCGCAATTGAGGTTGGGATTTCAATCGATCGATCGGGTGAGCCGTGTTCGTCGGAGCTTTCGGCATCAATTATCGAGGCAAGTATTTTACTATACGAATTGTGTCTTGTGAATAGGAACGTCGTGTTATGGTTGTGATGAATTTGGATTACTTTCGTGAATATGCTCCGTAAGAATTAATTATTATGAATGATTGATGGTAGCGATAATACCCTCACTTAGCTAACGTCGTGAAATTGTGTTGGTCGTGTTGATCATCTAAGTTTGTGCCGGGTATGGTTGGTCATTGTTGAGTTGTTGTGATGATTATGATAATTGTGTTGTTTTGGTTTACATACTTGATTATACATTTCGGTGTAATGTGGAATGGCTTGATATTTGATGATTATGAGTTGTGTCGTGTCGATGTGTGTGTGTGTGTGTGTTCCAGGTAGGGTTTGACGAGGCCTCTGGAGTTCGGTACATGATGTGTACGAACAAGGTGTGTGATCCAGGTAGGGTCTGACGAGGGCTCTGGAGTTCGGTACATGATGTGTACGAACAAGGTGTGTGATCCAGGTAGGGTCTGACGAGACCTCTGGAGTTCGGTACATGATGTGTACGAACGATGTTTGTGGCCGGGTAGGGTCCGTTGAGGCCTCCGGAGTTCGGTACATGATGTGTACGAACAATGTGTGTGGTCCGGGTAAGGTCCGTCGAGGCCTCCGGAGTTCAGTACATGATGTGTACGAAAAATGATCGTGTAGCATTGATTGTTTGGGTAACATTTTAAATATGGGTCTCGGACTCATAATGATATATTATCTAGTGTGCTTTGAAACGAGAATCGGGCTAAGGCCCTAATGTTTACGAAAAGGTTTTGTAAATAGGGACTCGAGGTCCAAAAGAATTTCTGCTTTAAAAATCCCCGAGATGATGTGTTTCTTTTCAAATATCTCTTACTTGAGTTCGAAATTCTGGAACTTCTCGGGAACATTTTGATAATTGTTTTCCGTATTAAATTCGTAGTTGCTATTTACTTGTTACATTTCATATCGTTTTATACTTGCAATCACATGCCCAAACGGCAAACAGGATCGCCAATCTAATTGAATATATCTCGCAACATCAAGTTTCAACAAAACCATTCCTCGGAGTATCTCACGAACTCAATCGTCGATACCTTATTCGAAACCAATCAAGGTTCTCAATTTTTCACACCATACCACCCCACACGGTGGTTCAAAGGTAAAACAACAATACACCTAGTTTTTACACATATACTATATGTCACAAATATTATATACAACTATATTACACAACATCGTGTAAATAAAATTATGCACCGCAATTAACTCACTAAGATAAAATCATGATACACGGGTACCTCGCATAAAAGAGGAGTCTTACGTCTACAGGCCGCACATAGATGACGGTCACCCACGGTACTAATCTCCTCCGATAACATATCCGACACGTTGTGACTATGCACAACTCAACTTGTCACCCGACATCTCGAATGACAAGACCACACACTACTCGACGAATCACGACTCGACTTGACCCGACAACCTAGGTTTCCGCAACCTAATCTCCGATACCATAAATATAACACCCCAAAACCGTATGGGAATATTACACGCCGTAGACCCTTTCCACAAGGATCTACCAGGCTAAACATCAATAATCAACCAAATGCTTGCCCGGCCAGGGTCAAACAATATAATAATACAGACCGTTAAGGTCACTTACACATGAATACACAGACCGATGAGGTCACACAACTCCATGAACAGAACTGAATAAAACAACATTACCCACACAGGGGTCGAAACACAATCCAGCGGAAAATTGAAATCGACTCTGACAACACTACAAGAATCAAAACAACTCTCAACTCTTGATTAGTATCGCAGCTCGTCATCCACTTGTGCCAATCCTGTGACTGCTCCCCCGAACCTGCATGTACCTGGATGCAAAACAGACATCCACCCCCCGATTACTCGGGGGTTAGTAAAACACCACTGTTTTACTAGTGCAAATATAATACGATACGAAATGCAACAAGTAAATAGCAACTATGAATTTAATACAGAAATCAATTATCAAATGATACCGAGAAGTTTTAAAATTTCGAACTCAAGCAAGAGATATTTGAAAAGGAACTCATCATCTCGGGGATTTTTGAAGTAGAAATTCTTTTGGACCTTGAGTCCCAATTTACAAAACCTTTTCGTAAATATTAGGGCCTCAGCCCGATTCTCGTTTCAAAACACACTAGAAAAGATATCATTATGAGTCCGAGACCCATATTTAAAATTTTTTCCAAACAATCACTATTATTCAATCATTGTTCGTACACATCATGTACCGAACTCCGGAGGCCTCGACGGACCTTACCTGGACCACATGCACTGTTCGTACACATCATGTACTGAACTCCGGAGGCCTCGACGGACCCTACCTGGCCACAAACATCGTTCGTACACATCATGTACCGAACTCCAGAGGCCTCGTCAGACCCTACCTGGATCACACACCTTGTTCGTACACATCATGTACCGAACACCAGAGGCCTACCTGGATCACACACACACATTGACACGATACAACTCATAATCATCAAATGTCAAGCCATTCCACATTACACCGAAATGTATAATCAAGTATGTAAACCAATACAACATAAATATCATAATCATCACAACAACTCAATAATGACCAACCACGCACGGCACAAACATAGATGATTTGCACATCCATCATAATTCCACAATGTTAACAAAGTGAAGGTATTATCGCTACTATCAGTCATTCATAATAATCAATTCATACGAAGCATATTCGCTAAGATAAATCAATTCATCAAAACCATAACACGACATCCCTATTCACAAGACACAATTCGTATAGTAAAATACTTGCCTTAATAACCGCTACCGAATACTCCGAAGAACACGGTTCGACCGAGAAGCTCGGACCCCGAAGAAGACAACGAACGGAAGGGTTCCGACTCGAGTTCTTCACAAGAATTTCGTCCCTAAGTCATACCAATGATAAATCAACAATCGTACGATGTATAATAATCGCACAACGCCCAATCCTCCCTCTAAGACCTTTTGTCGGACACCTTCAAGGCGTCGACTAAGAACTCGACCAAAACGACGAATCAGTACGATCCAACCATGGAATAACAAGGAAAATGATATAATACATCTAAATAATCATCAATCCATCACAATCCTAAGTTAAATCGGATTAAATGGATGAAAACAACCAAAATACCCAAATTCCCCAAAACTAGGTTTCTAGATAATCTGACCTGATTTGCTCGATCAAAGGATGTTATAGGATGGATAAACGATGATATGAACTCCACGACTTCATGGATTTAACACCTGACAACATCCCTCCATGATCATCAAAGCTCCAGCCATGGAAGAGGATGAAACGAGTGAGAAAAATGATGAAAAACCCGTTTGCTGGGTGTTAAATACACAGCCTGTCGGACGCCTTACGTACGTAATCGGCCATGGCTTACGTACGTAACCGGCAATGGCCGAACGCACTGTCCAATTCTACCGGCAGTGTTACATACTTTACCGGCCAGGCCTTACGTACTTAACAGGCCTTACGGCCGTAACTGCCGGACACTTACGTACGTGACTCGGCCAGGTGTGGCCTGGCCCCAAGATGCCCGGCCATGACTCGGCCGTGGCCAACTCCGATGGCTCGGACGACCCCGAAACCCGAACCTGAATATAAATCGAAGATACGGTTATGAAGTACTCGCAAAGATGAATTCGAGCACTAAGAGAACACACGATTCTGACCACCCGAAGGCTCAAAATTCGACAACGGAAAGTAATTACCCCAAACCTTGGGAAATTACGAAAATGGCCCAAAACGTCCGAAATACACGATACACGATCGAAACACCAAACTAAGGCTCGCAACATGAATAATAATATTAAATAAACTTACGAGAAACTCAAAACAACAGTTTCAGACGAGATTCGCAAGAATCGAACTCAAGTGCGGAAAAACTGCTTAAGAACGCGGAATTCAACAAAACGACATAGAAACGAACTCGGATGACAAAAAGTGCAGAATTAATCATTCTCAGAATGACGAAACGGTCACAAGCTAGTCGTCGAAACGGACTCTCGCCGAAAAAAGAAAATTACCGAAAATCGAAATTGCGGATATTACACCTCTGCCTCCCTAGACCGATTATACCCTCTTCCAACTTGTCTTTGAGCCTTGTATCTTGGAGTAGAGCTTATTGATTGGAAGTTTGGAAGGTGTTCTTGAAGCTTGGAGTGTGTTCTTGTGTTTTGGTGGTTGTTCTTCGTTTCTGAAGGTATGTTGTGCGATTCTACTCTATATTTTCGTAGTTATGATGATAGTGATATGGTATACTACACCTAGTGTTGAATTAATCAAGTAAAACATGTTTGTGGTTAAGATTTTTAACACTTATTTATGAATATGGTAATTAAAGGTTTGGAATGAATATGTTCTTGATGTTTTAATGATAATGATCATGTTTATAAAAATCATACTCATCTTGGTGGATGTATTAACATCAGTGCAACAATGATAATCATTTAGCTTCATCGTAGTTAAGTTTAATCAAATGAATTGATATCATAGAATTGTTGAAACACCATGTTAGGTATATTTCCTACATTGGGAAGAACTTGATGAACGTTAGAGATTAGGAATGATGTTTCTCTTGATTCAGAAATCTTAAAAGGTATAACACCATTGTTGTCTCGGCTTAGCAAGGTCTTTGAGAGTCGATAAAGGGTATTGATGAATAAAACTTTAACTTATGATTAATCAAATGTGTTGATAACTTAAGGAAGTATAGATCATCATAATAAAGTGGATAGTGTTCTTAAGAAGGTAATGCTAATTGTGGTTGATAATGTATTGAATTCGTTTATGATGGTCTTTGTATAGAAGTAGATGTTGAAGAACCGTAAGAACTTGGTTAATCCGATTGTTAATGGTGAATTGAAGGAGTTTATTGCATAAACTTGTTTACAGTGATAACAAGAGTATTAAAAGGACATTTTAGTATAGTAATCCGATTGTGGAAGACAATCCATATGTATTGAAATTCATCAATAATCGGTAGCATGTTCATTGGAATATAATGAATTATTCGGGTTGGTTCGGGCATCGTTTCCTATGAATTGATATCAATATTATGTGAATGTATTATTGAATGAATTACATTTCATTCAAGGTTGCTTGTTCGAGTATATAATCGAGGATACCGTGCATTTGATCATTTAGAGAAGGACTATCTTTCAACTACGGAATTGAGGCAAGTTATGTTGCTTGGTTATAATGATGATTGAATTCTTGTGATGGTTATACATTTCGTATATATGAAAAACTTATGAATCTATGATTCATAATTTGATATTGTTCTTGATGATGTTTCCGTTTCTTATCGTGGGATTGGATTCCCAAGTTCATTACCTTTCAATCGTTGATCTCTTTGATCCTTATTGTCACTTCGGTGAGTTTCTTGATCCTTAATCAAATATATGATTTATTAAATTCATTGTCATGTTGTATCGTGACATATCTGGAATCATATCTGCGTGCCGATTGGTTATTGTGTCGGACTTTTAACCAGGCACATATATAGTCATATGTGGATGTTTTTGTATTGGAATGTGCACATGAGACGTAGTTCGTGAGGCTAATTAGGTACATTATCACACGTATATTCTGGATTTCGTATACTGGATGGACACGTGCACGGACACATTTCCGGATTGGGCGTACTGTGATGTCCATCTTGAGCCATATTGTTTGGTTGTTCATAGTCCATGTATGATTAGATATGTTCAATGGTTTTTGACTCATTGTTCATACGCCTGAGGGGTATGTTCAATAGTCGAGATGTTTCCTTGAGATCTAGTATATGTGAATTGTATAATGTCTTGAGAATCATTTATCATGTATATCTGACCTGGTGGTTTGGGCGAAATACTTATGTTGTATTTTAGGTCGAGGCAAAAGGCAAGGCACGGGTAGAGCATGATGACGGCGAAGCATTCGAAGTATACTAGTTCGGGGGCCCCAAATCTTTTGTTGTCCGGTTATGCTTGAAAACCGTGTAATGTTATTTTCCACTTTATTTAAACTAATGACCGATTATATTGTTATTTGAAGTATATTCTGTTGTGCGGAAATTTATACGCCTCGATGGCGATCGGCATGATGGTCAGGAGCCAGCCAAAGAAGACAGACGATGGGCAAGCACCTAGCGATCGGCATCCAAGGCGATCGTTTGTAGGCATCTGGTGATCGCAGATAATATCTAACTGTAGACGATCGTCCCATACTACATGTGAATTCGACACCCGTCAAAGTCTTCGAAGACCGAATCTCGGACGTAGACCCACGTGCAGATTCACAAAAGGCGCCGCGAGATAAGGCCTTTGACCCCAGCCTGTCACCAACCTCACACCTACCGACAGGCCTGCCGAAAGGTACAAGGTGGGTCCTCCCCAGACAGCGACTCAGGACGCGTGCAGGTTTCCCATTGGCCCGCATAGCTGGCTGCCAGCAGCAGCCTCGGACTCTAAGGGAACAGCCCCACGTGACAGGACGATCGCCCATCTTATTCTAATATAGAAAACGGCAGTCGCCCACGATCGCTGGAGGGGACCCAACAACCTTGTCTCCTATAAATAGGAGGCGTCCAACAGTGGCCAAAAGGGTGAAAAATGTACAAAGAGAGATACACTCTGAGAACAGTAGACTCACTGGAAAAAACTCATTCATATATACAAAACACCAAAAGCAAGAACTCACAGAGCATCACATCTGGTTCTTCCGGCAATCTTTAAGCTCTATAGCTAAGATAACTAGAATCTTTACACTCATTGTAATAGATTCTAACATTATTATTTGTACTTCAAAGTATTCATATTAATAACATCTCGCGAGAGCATTCAAGCCCGGGACTAACAACCCCGACAAACCTTGTGTTATTTATTTTCCCACGGAAGTGTTCTCGCATTTGTTTGTTACTCGACCATTCCAGCAATATCATCTCCGGATAATATTTTGGGTAACAACAATTGGAGCTAGAGGAAGGGCATCTAAACCTTCATTTTATTCCTACCGTCTCGAAGAACACTCACTGTTCTCCGGGGCATATACTTGAAAAGACACTCACTGCTCTTCAAAGAAAACCTTCAAAGACATGACATCTACCACGACCTCCAAAAGAGCCACCCTGCGATCTGCCGGACATCTCATTCCAGCCCAGACCGAATCTCAGCCTACGGCGGAAGGTGACCGCGGCGACGCTAGACTCTCACTCCCGCCCCCGAGGGATGGTCCCAGCCTCTCACTCGATCAGTTCCAGACCGCAGAACAGATTGAGGAGGCTATAGCCATCCTCAGAGAGCGACGGAGGGCATGAGACTCGCCCACCATTACTCCGTAAGCCATCCGCCGAGCAGGCAAGCGGAATCTCAAGGGGATATATGTTGAGAAATCGACAGAAAGCCCCGACCGCAGGAAAGGCTCTCGTAAGGTGGGACGACTCCGTATTCAGCCGCCTAGGGAGTGATCCCGCGTGGCGACCCGGGCGTTCAGGACCCAGCCGGGAGGCATCGGAGTCCGAATCCGTCACCAGGAGTTCGGCATATCCGACTCCCAGAAGACAAGCCGGCCAACGGGCCCCCGCTCGCCCAAGAACTGAGCCCGGTGGTGGAGAACTCATCATCTACCATGGGGCCAGGGGATCAGTAGATGATCTCCTTAGCTCACGCTCCGGGAGCCAATCAGCGAGCAGTCAGGCTACGGCGATGGCCGCCATGCAGCGCCAGCTCGACGAAATGAAGGCACTCCTGGAAACTGGGGCAGGCGCCAGGAGATCGATCGCTAGACCAAGTGAGACACTCGCGGTACAGATCGAGCTCGCCCCAGTTCAACCGAAGATCGCTCCCCCTCAAACACCTCTATACGAGGGGAGATCGGATCCTGAGACCCATTTGAGCAAATTCCGGATTTATATGACCGGATGTGGAGCATCAGACGCAACGAAATGCCGAATGTTCCCATTGACATTGGGCGACCTCGCCCATATGTGGTACATCTCACTACCACCTCGCTCGATCAATTGTTTTGAGAAGCTGGCGAACGACTTAACGTCGTACTTCGCCGCCAAAGTTGCTCGGCCAGAGGGCCCCCACCGCATGATGAAAATCAGGCAGGGGAAGGACGAGCCCGATGAAGATTACATCGACCGGGTGGACCAAATAGTCCTCACCGGCGAGCCCATTAGCGACGAGCTCGCTCTCTACTCAGTCCTAGGGGGATTCTACGACCACTCGCCCATGTTCAGGCACCTTACGAAGGACATCCCCCGACCTATGCGATCTTCTGCGTCAGGTCCTCTGATTTCTTGGCCAGGCAGAGGATGCTTACCCTCCGCTTAGGCGAGGGATCTGCCGGAGAAGGGAAGGCGCCATCCCACATCCAGAAGAAGGCGGTCGCCAAGACCAGAAAGGCGGTCGTAAAGCCGCCTGGTGAATTCAAAGCCTTCGAGGATGTGGAGGTTCACCTCCTCCGCAACCTCAATCTATCTCCGGCCCACATCTTTAATGCCATCAAGGGACGCGAGTAGCTCAACAAACCAAAGCCTATAAGGGACAACGGTCACCGAGACCGCAGCAAATTTTGTGCCTACCACAAAAGTCCTGGCCACAACACCAACCAGTGCCGCGACCTCCTCAGACAACTCTAGCGGCTGTTTGAGGAAGGCAAATTGGATAACCTAGTTACCAAGCCAGAACCTCGAGGAGAGAGGTCCGGAGGGTGCGAACGCCGATAAAGCGATGGGATCCCTCCCAATCCGGTCGAAGGATCGAGCAGAATGAGCCGAAGTACTCTGATGAATCGATCCCTCCGATCAACCTTGGCGGCCGGATTAATATGCTTCAGGCGGGAGGTGGAAACCTCGGTGGCCTTTCACCGGTTTCCACTTTATCGAACAGAAAGCGAGTGGCCGAGCTGAGGGCGTTCGCCGGGGTCCATGTCGTGGTCCCACCGGAGCCGACCATCTCCAAAGACGCGCTCATAACCTTCTCCAACAAGGATAGGGAGGGAGTGCAGTGCCCCAAAGAGGATGCATTGGTGATCTTTGCATGTATCCTTGGGAAAATGGTCGATCGCGTGCTGGTTGACAATGGGAGCTTTTTCAATATCATATTCAAATCCGCTCTTGACCATCTCAGCAACCTAACCAAGTTCATCAAGCCATTCGACACCGTGCTCCAAGGGTTCGGCGACAGCACAGTCCAAGCCTTTGGAAGGATCAAGCTCTGTCGAGCTAACATGTTACTACGATCCCAAGGTTAGGATTACTAGGAACCTAAACTTTGTAATCATATATAGGCCCAGCATCTATAATGGGTTCATAGGTCGCCCATTTCTAGAAACCTTCGAGGCGGTCACCTCCTCTTTCTTTTACTGTATCAAATTCCCCACTGCCGATGGGACGGTCGGTACTGTAAAAGGAGACCAATTAATGGCTAAGAAATGTTTGAATTACTCCTGTGTCGTAACTTCTTTCAATACTTCCCATGCTGTGTGTAACATTGAAATGATCGACAATCAACCCATAGAGATCGACGAGCCAAGCACATCGTACCAACCCGACTCAGAGGACGCCACCTCACATTGATTAACGGATGACATCGAGCCGAGGATCAGTTTCGAGCCAAGCCTCGACATCGATCCAAGGATCGAGTCCAGAAATCGTTCCAAATGAGAGGCGACCGTCCCCATTGAAGAGTTGGAGAGCATAATGATAGATCCGGCTCGCCCGGAGCGGGAAGTACATATCGGCACAAGCATCGACCTCGAATTAAAGGAGGATCTGATCAATTTACTATGTAAGAACATCGAAGTCTTTGCCTGGTCGCATCAAGATATGGTTGGCATAAGTCCAGAACACGCTTGCCACTATCTAAAGATCGACCCGGTAAGGAAGCCTGTTCACCAGAAACGTAGGAAATTCGGTCCTGAGAAGTATGCAGTGCTCGACATATAAGTCAAAAAGCTACTCGATAACAAACTAATCGGAGTAGCTACAGACGAACCACAGTGGGTCGCCAACGCGGTGCTCGTCAAAAAACCGAACAGCTCCTGGAGGTTATGCATCGACTTCACCGACCTCAATGCGGCATGTCCAAAAGACCACTTTCCGATGCCTCATATTAATCACTTGGTCGATAGTACAACAGGTTGCGAAATGATGTCGTTCATGGATGCCTTCGCCGGATACCATCAAATCCCAATGGAGGAGAAAGACATAAAGCACACATCATTCCACACGGAAAAAGACATATACTTTTGGGTCCGAATACCGTTCGGCTAGAAGAATGCAGGGGCGACCTACCAGCGACTAGTCAACGGGATGTTCGCCAATCAGATCGGCAAGACCATGGAGGTCTACATTGACGACATCGTGGTCAAAAGCCTCAAGAAGGAAGATCACCTCAATGACCTTGCCGAGACATTCGCCATCCTCGAGAAGTTCAATATGAAGCTAAACCCCAAGAAATGCAACTTCGAGGTAAGCTTTGGGAAGTTCCTGGGGCACATCGTGAGCTAAAGAGGGATCGAGGCAAACCCCACCAAGATCCAGGAGATCCTCGACATGCAGGAGCCACGAAATATCAAGCAGGTGCAACGCCTCACAGGTTGTCTAGCCGCCCTCAACCGTTTCATATCTCGGCTCGGGGATAAAAGCAATCCTTTCTTCACGACCATAAAGAACAATAAGTTCGCATGGACAAAGGAGAGTCAAATAGCGTTCGCCAAAATCAAATCTAACCCCCAGATCTTGGCAAAACTGATCCCCGGCGAAAAGCTATTCCTTTACCTGGCGGCCTCGGAGGTCGCACTGAGTGCTGTTTTAGTGCGAGCAGAGGGGCAAGCCCACTTGCCGATCTACTTCGGTAGCCAAGCGCTCCATGACGCGGAAACGCGATACACGCCTCTGGAGAAGATCGCATACGCCTTATTCATGAGTGTTCGCAAGCTGAGGGCCTACTTCTTCGAAAATCAAGTGGATGTTCTGACAACTCTCCCCTTGAGGCAAGTTTTGCACCGGCCAGACACCAACGGGCGACTCCTCAAGTGGTCACTAGAGATCGCCCAATACGGTATCACGTACGCTCCTCGCACGGCGATCAAAGGTCAAGCCCTGGCGGACTTCGTGGTGGAGTTAATGTTCCCACCCAGTCCGACCCTGATCGGTCGCCCTGCGTGGAAGTTGTACGTGGATGGCTCGGCAACCAACTCGCGAGCAGGGGCAGGCATTGTCCTCATCAGCCACGACGGCCAAAGTTTCACAAATGCTATATGTTTCGGGTTTCGGGCGACCAACAATGAAGCCGAGTACGAAGCCTCGGTAGGCGGGCTCGATTTAGCCCTCGCCCTAGATGTTCGCCGTCTCCACATTTTCATGGACTCCCTCTTGGTAGTAAACCAAGTCAAAGGAGAATATGAGGCACGCAGCGAACAGATGGTCAAATACCAAGAATTGGTCGCCGAAATGTGCACAAAGTTCGAAGAAGTGCTAATCGAACAAGTCCCAATAGAACACAACTCCCAGGCCGATGCCTTATCTAAACTAGCGTCGTCGGATAGAGCGGCCAACTTCTCTAACATCCAAATCAAAAAATCAGCAAAGCCGGCGATCGACAGAAACCTGATTACCACGATCACCATCGCTGAGGAGAATTGGATGACACCTTTCATTAAATAGTTAAAGGACGGGACGGTCCCCGACGACCGTATCAAAGCTCGCCAACTTCAGCTCCGTGCAACCAGATACACCCTACTGGACGACCGGCTTTACAAGCGAGCTTTCAGCCTTCCCCTCCTCAAGTGCATTACGCCGGAGGAAGGCCAATTCATTTTAGCCGAGATCCATGACGGGATCTGTGGAAATCATGCGGGAGGCCGAGCTCTCATCCATAAGACAACCAGGCAAGGTTTTTTCTGGCCTACACTACAAAAAGATGCGATCGCCTATGCCAGATCGTGTCACAGGTGTCAAGTGATGGGCCCAAACATCAAGCTCTCCCCCGAGCAGCTCACTTCAATGTACATCCTGTGGCCATTCGCCCAATGGGGCATCGACCTTATAGGTCCCTTGCCGACGGCGCCAGGGGGCTGTAAGTTTGCCATCGTGGGGGTCGACTATTTCACAAAATGGGCTGAGGCCGAGCCGCTCAACAAGATCGGCCAAGAGCAAGTAATAAAATTCATTTGGAAGAACATCATATGCCGGTTCGGTCTACCCCAGGCTATAATCTCCGACAACGGAAAGCAGTTCGACGGCTTGGAAGTCATGCAATTCTGCGAGAAGTGGGGAATCAAAAAGTTGTTCTTGGACCCTTACCACCCTCAGACTAGTGGGCAGGTAGAGGCTGTAAACAAGATCCTCAAACACACGATCAAAGCATGACTCGAATCCAAGCAAGGACGATGGGCGAGCGAGCTCCTGGATGTTTTGTGGTCCTACTGAACGACAACCCGAAACTCAACCGGTGAGACCTCATTCGCCCTCGCCTTCGAAACAGAAGCGGTGATCCCTTCGGAGATCGCCGTCCTCAGCCACCGAACTGAACAAGAAATGACGACGGACAATGATGTGGCCCGGCGGATCGACTTGGACATGCTCGAAGAGCGGCGACTGACCTCGGAAATGAAGAACATAATCTACAAAAAGAGATCCGAGAAGTTCTTCAATTCGAAGGTCAGGGAAAGACGGTTCCTAGTGGGCGACCTAGTCCTCAAAAAGGTCCAGACTCACACAGGAGTCTTTGGCCCGAATTGGGAAGGCCCCTTCAGGATATCTAAGTGGCTAACTAGGGGAGCCTACGAACTTAAACACCCTGATGGCACTCCGGACCAATATCCCTGGAACACCGTACATTTGAAGAAATACTACCAGTGAGAACTTTGTATTCAGTTTCAGTTACACAATGTACAAAGAGTATAATGAGATTTTCCTATCCCATCTATATGATTCGCCTCGACAAAAATGAACTAAAAAGAGGACGACTCGCTCGCCCCACAAGAGGTCGTCATCTGACCTGACAGACCTATGCAAGCGATCGCCCCTCCAAACACAACGTATATCGTCAAGGGTCGCCATCTAACATGGCGATCCAAGGTAGAAAAAGTGCAGCCATGGTCCTAGAGGTCGATGGAACCGACAGCTTCATCCATGCAAGGTTCCTTAGGGCTGTGATCGCTCGCCCTTCGTTTAAATACGAGGCGGGTGTAGCTGAAGGACCCTCCAAATAACTCTGTGGACACACTCGCGCACCCTCAAAGTACATCATCTAACATGATATACCCAAACAAGGCGACGCATCCGTACCCCGTCACAACGTATACTGTCGAAGGTTGCCATCTAACATAGCGACCCGAGATAGAAAAGTGCCAACAAGCCGTGGACGTGAAGTCGAATAAACCGACGACGCCCCGTCCAAGGACTCCTCCAGACCAAGACCACTCGCCTTTTGTTCAAATACAAGGCGGGCGCAGCCTAACGGAAGACCCTAACAATAAAGTGAGTCGCGGGACATACCTAAGCATGGAATGTCCCTCGCACATAAAGACACGGTTACGGAGGTCGGTCCATCGAACTCAGCGACCGTGCACACAGTCGTCCCCCTCAAAGAGTCGGCAAAACGAAAAATAGCTCACCAAACATACTATTTTCGTTCCCTTACTTACACTAAGTAAACACAAACAAGGGGCGAAATGGAGCTATTCCTAAAATGCGATCGGGAGGAAGGAACCATACACGATCGGCTTTGTTCAGATACACACATGACGATCGGTTTTGTTCAAGAAATTTACAAGTAAGAATTTTCAAGTGTACCAATACATAAAGTCGAAGCGATGCGGAACACTCAAACAGTCGATCGTACAAACAAGGCATCAGGTGCAATTGTGTAAACACTTATACAAATTCATATGCAAACATTCAGAAGAGACGATCATACAGATAAAGAATCAGATGCGAAGAAGAATTATTTCATTCCATTCAAAACGATCGTACTTACAAGCTCGAAGGCAATACAAGAGAAAAATAGAAAATTACAAGCGAAGGAAAACAAAACAACTCCACCATCACTCAGGCCGCCCCAGACTGGCCTTCGCCCCCAGTAGGCGGATCGGCGCGCGCTTCCTCACCGGCCTCAGGATAAAAAAGTTTATCAGGAAACGGATACCAGCTCAAGTCAATCCCTAAGTCGGCGAGATCAAGGATCGGCAGGGAGAAGTCCGGATGCAGGGGATGCTCGAGTACGTAGGCCATGAAGGTTTCTATCATTGGGCCGACCTTGATCCCTACCTTCTTGGCGGCATGGATAGCGTCGGCGTAGGCCATATAATAGGTGAACTCACCGACGTATCCCACATTAAGGTAGGGATTGGTCTCGATCTCTTTTAGCTTCCCCTTCAACCCCGCAGTCGTCGGCATCCGCAAGCTCGGCTACATTAGCGGCCAGTTCTCCCTTCGCCTTCTCCAGCTCGTCGTTGAGACAATCCACTGTCACCCTCAGCCCAACTGCCTCCTCCTGCGTGGCCGCGTGCAACCGACGAGCCTCCATCATCTGGTCGCGAAACCGATCGGCTACTTCCTTGGACCGGCCAAGCTCTTGCTTCATCCGGTCGAGGTCTTGTTTAGCCCGTTTGGCCGTCTCAATTTGTTCCTTCTCCATGGCCATGATCCGGTTAGCGAAATCGGCATTCTGGATCCGAACGATCTCGAGATCTTGATGCAGGCGAGGATTAGAGGGTCGCCCCTCGTAATCCTTAGCGGCTTGGGCGGCCATCGTCTCCGCCTGGAGAGTCAGGGCGAGTGTCACCTACATGGCATCTCCAGACCACCGACGAGCAATCGCATCGAGGTCGGTCGTCCAGGCCTTAGGAAGAGAGTTGATGGCCCGGGAGAGATAAGAAGAAACATCGAGGGACTGGCACGGAGACTTGCTCTCCAAGAAATCCAGCACCATCGGCGAGACGTCCTGATCGGCGAGGCGGACCCTGCAACACAAACAAAAAGAAACAAAAGAGTTAGTATACATCCAACACAAATAGCCTAACTCAGAGAGATCAAACCGGTCTTACCTGTTGACCAGCTCGGGGTCGCGGCCGAAAAAGGGCTTGCCCCGAGGAGTTTTGGCTTCGGCGATCGCCGCAGTTTTCAAGAAGGCAGCTGATGGCCCGGATCCCTCTACCATCAGAACAGCACTGATAGGCGGCGCGACAACTGGCGGCTTTAAAATGGATACCTCCGCGTCAGCAGTTGGTAGGGACTCCTCCGTCCTCCGCCTCTTGCGGTTGCGCTAGAGCTGTTCTTCCTCCCAAACTTCCGGCTCGACGACCGGCACCGTAGTAGGTCTCACCACAGGGACAGGACGGGACGTCGTTGATGGGGCACGACCCGCCTTCTTGTCCTGTGGAGACGACCCAAAAGACCAGGATTCGACATGGAGATCTCTCACGGTGTCTCGGTATAATGGGGAAAATGGATCTCTGTCAAAGAAGAAATTCAGACAAGTTAGACATCAGAGGGGATATGAAATTTCTCCCTCCAGCGAATCAAATCTTTCCTGGTCGCCGAACTCCGAATCTGTCCAAGGGTCCATAAGGAATGGTCCATGGCCCGGAATGACGTCCGCTTCACGGGCTCATAGGGGTGGGCAGCAGAATAGGCTTCGAAGTCAAACTTGGGACATGGTCCGGCGATCCTCTCCATATGTTTGGCAAAATCTAAATAGGCGGGGCCGAACACGCTGTTCCGCTCCCAATCCAACCTCACCTCTTCATCCTCATCCACCGGTGAGTCCCTCTGCCAACCGCCGCCGACCTCGCCACGTCAGCTTCATTGAAAAGCTCTTCAATCTCTGCAGGTGCAATCCCCGCACGGATGGCCTCAACGGCCGTCTCCATGTTGAGAACCGTGGAGGTTTCTTCCCGGTCAGGTGAATCCGCGGCGGCGGAAGAACTACCAGCTTCGTATGTTCTAGATCCTCCTCCAGACATGTTCTTAAAAGTGAAGGGAGAAAGAAAATTTTGGTTCTTACCTAGAAAGAAAGACGGTCGGCACAAGGAGCTTCAAAGAAATTCGGCAGAGTCTTCTTATAAAAAGCAAGGGCGCATAAAGAGTTGAAATGAAATGTCCATAGCCCTTTTTATAGGCTGGAGTAGGGGCCTCTGTGCAAATAAGCGGAATCCCAGGGGCTGGAGTGCAACTGTCGGGGGGACACATTAAATGCAGCCCTCGAAACCCGCGTACGCATCGTTTCGAGGGCACGCCAGACGACAAGTCTAACAAAACCGTCGGACTCCCCCAACGACAGCGAGACGCGTGTCCCTGCAACGTTTCAAGAGCCCGCCTCCATTTCCCGCCATTTCCAACGTTTCAAGAGCCCGCCTCCTTGAATTTGTAGTTCCTTTGTTGCTATTAACTTAGAATGAATTTTGATTGGTCATAAAGACGGTCATGAACAGTGCTTATGGTTATTATCATTGTGTGATTCTTTCAGTATGGAATGAAATATGAGAGGCCGTGGCAGAGGGTGACGAGGCCGCAGAAGGGGCCGAATCCCGAGACCACGAGCCAACATGCGTTCGAATGTGGAGTAGAGTTCCACAGGCAATAGTTCACCTCCTAGGGACCAATCGCACCACACTGAACACGAGAATGTGCGTGTCGATCTTTAAGTTGTTATGCAGGGCATGATGGATCAGATGACCCGGATGGGTCAATTGATGGAAGCTATGCAGAGAGCTGCTGCTGGCTAGTAGCAGGGGCCTCATCCACCACCTCCTGTGCACAGCGGACCCGTGAGTCGGATCATCAACTACATCTCTCGCCAGTGACCCCCGACTTTTGAAGGCTCCTCTGAGCCTGCTGATATTGTACATTAGATTGAACACTTTGAGAAATTATTCAAGATGGTGAACTGCCCAGAAGAGAATCGCGTCCTAGTAGCAACTTACTATCTTAGCAAGGGCGCCCACACCTGGTGGCTTTCAGTGAGGCCAGCTAATGGTGTATATACTTGGGAGGAATTAAAAAACCTCATGTAAGACCGTTACTACCCAGGTCCACTCCGTGAGGCCAAGCTGTCAGAATTGCTGAACCCAGACCCGTCTGAAGACGATGATGTACTATCTGTTGCCGAGAAATTTCAAGCACTTTTTTCTTTCGCCTCGTTGATTTCCAAACGGAGGCCGATAAGATCAAATATTTTCTCAAGAGGCTTAAACCATGAATGAGAATGCAGCTGTTGAATCACCACTGTACGACCCTACCGGAGTTCATTGAGAAAGCTCTCGAATACGAACTTACTGCGATGGAGATTTCCAAGAAGCAACCACAGTCCTCCAACAAGAGATCCAGGAACCAGACCCAGGATGACAGTAACCGGGGGACGTTCAGGAAGCCCCAGTCGGTACTGAATCCTTCTGAATGGCCACTCATGGCATCAAAGCCGGCCAGATCGCAATCTCGAGCGGTTAGCTCATCTGTTGTGTGCTATAACTGTGGGGACCAGGGGCACATCAGCTCCAAATGCCCGAAGCCGGCCATTGCATGCCATACTTGTGGGAAGAATGGGCAGCGTGCTCGTTGTTGTAGGAGTGGACCAGGAAGTGCTCCAGTAGCATCTCATGCTCCAGTTCAGTCTTCTATTCAGGACCGTGTACCTCCGTCCGCTTCTTATCAGACTACCAGGGCAAACAGTGGAATGAGCCGTGGGAATTAGTGGTACACCTGGTGCCGGAGCTATGGAACCCAGGATTTACGAGATGAAGAAGGCTGACAATCCCGAGGCCATCATGATTGCAGGTATACTCGAGATCCACTCTCATCCCGTTTGTGTTCTTTTTGATACGGGTGCTTCACACTCCTTTATATCTGCTTCTTATTTAAGTTTTTTGCCATTAGACCATGTTATCAATTTTGAGCCTTATGTGATTGGTCTACCTGATGGTAGAAGAATTATAGGAAATCGTGAAGTCCAGGACTGTCCAATTCATATGAACGATCGTGAGTGGTTGTCAGATTTGATTGTGGTCGATTTACCTAAGGATGATATAATCTTAGGTATCGATTGGATGTATCCTCATGATGCCATACTTAGTGTCCGCAAGCGGATGGTGACCGTCACTTCTGATGATGGTTTCGAGTGCATTTTTCCAGTGATAATCCCAGCCGTTCCGGGAGTGTCGTCAGCGCTATGAAAGCAGTGAAACTGCTTAATCAAGGGTGTATTGGTTATTGGTGTTACATGACCAAAATAGCAGATCGACCAGTTGAATTGGTCGATATTCCGGTAGTCCGAGACTACCCATATGTATTTCTAGATGAGTTGCTAGGCTTACCTCCACATCGTGAGGTAGAGTTTACTATTGAGTTAGAGCTAGGTACGTCCCCACTTTCGAAAGCACCATATCGTATGGCTCCGACTGAGATGCAGGAGTTGAAGAACCAGCTTGAGGAGTTGAATGAGAAGGGCTATATTCGACCTAGTGCGTCCCCTTGGGGAGCATCAGTGCTATTTGTACGGAAGAAAGACGGATCTCTGCATTTGTGCATTCATTACCGTGAGCTGAACAGGGTAACCACCAAGAACAAATATCCATTGCCTCGTATTGATGATTTATTGGATCAACTTCATGGAGCTGCTGTGTTTTCTAAGATCTACTTGAGGTCCAGTTATCATCAGTTAAGGAATCGAGAGTCCGACATTTCGAAGACAACTTTTCGTACTCGCTATGGGCATTACGAGTTCGTGGTGATGCCATTTGGACTGACTAATGCACCAACGGTATTTATGGAGTTGATGAATCGAGTTTTTATTAATTATCGGGATCGTTTTGTAGTCGTTTTTATTGACGACATTCTGATTTACTCTCCTGACCATGAAGAGCATGAGCGTAATCTCCATCAGGTTCTCGAGGTGTTGAGGCAAGAGCAGCTTTTTGGGAGGTTTTCCAAATGTGAGTTATGGATGCCTGAGGTTATTTTTATTAGGCATGTGATATCAGCCTAAGGGGTGAGAGTAGACCCACAGAGGACAGAAGCTATCCGAGACTGGCTACCTCCGAAGAACGTGAAGGAAGTTTGCAGTTTCCTGGCTCTAGCAGGATATTACCGATGGTTCGTTGAAGGTTTTTCCAAGATTGCTCAACCACTGACTAATCTATTGAGGAAGGGCAAGAAGTATTTGTGGTTAGAGGCATGTCAACAGAGTTTTGATAAACTCAAGAGTCGATTGATTTCAGCACCAGTTTTGGTTTTACCAAAAGGAACGGAAGGATTCATGGTATATAGTGACACATCAAGACAGGGCCTTGGATGTGTGTTGATGCAGGATGGGAAAGTGATTGCCTACACATCGAGATAGTTGTGACCCTATGAAGTTAACTATTTGACCCATGATTTGGAACTAGCAGCTGTGGTATTTGCTTTGAAGATTTGGCGCCACTACTTGTATGGAGTCACCTGCCAGATTTTTACTGATCATAAGAGTCTGAAGTACATTTTTACTAAGAAGGAGTTGAACATGAGACAGAGAAGGTGTCTAGAACTAATCAAAGACTATGATATCGAGATCCTTTATCATCTAGGCAAGGTAAATGTGGTTGCCGACGCCTTGAGTCGTAAGACAATATAAGAGCAGTTGCTTGCCCGCTTGACAGTTCAGAGAGAATTGCAGTTAGAGTTCGTGAGGCCGGAAATTGAAGTCTGGTTACAGCGTGTTCAGGGACAACTTTGCACACTTGAGATTTCATCATCCCTTGATGATACAATCAGATCGAAGCAGGTTATGGACCCATTTTGATCTCGAGTTCGGGATGAAGTAACTCAAGGGAATGCCCCTGGATTTGTGATCCGCGATGATGGAATGATACGCTTCAGGAATCGAGTATGTGTGCCGGCAGATGAAGAGTTGAGGAACTCTATCCTGAGAGAGGCTCATACTACCCTATACTCCATTCACTCGGGGTCTAGCAAGATGTATAAGGATGTGAAGTGATGTTATTGGTGGGGGAATATGAAATGTGAAGCTGTAGAGTTCGTTTCGAGATGTTTAACCTGTCAGTAGGTTAAGATTGAACATCAGCGACCCGCAAGAATGCTGAAACCGCTCCCGATCCCCGAGTGGAAATGGGATGACATATCGATGAATTTTATCACTAGCGTGCCGATGAGTCTTCGAGGGATGAATATGATTTGGGTGATTGTGGATCATCTGACCAAATCAACACACTTTTTGGAGATTAAAGACACGTGGGGTCCCGAGAGATTGGCCCAGCTATTTATTAAAGAGATTGTAAGGTTACATGGTACCCCTGAGAGTATTGTATCGGATCGTGATGGGCGATTCATGTCATATTTCTTGAAAGCAGTTCATCGTGCGATGGGTACGCAGTTGAACTTCAGTACAACATTTCATCTGCAGACTGATGGTCAGTCTGAAAGGACTCTCCAAACTCTAGAGGATATGTTGAGGGCATGCGCTCTTGATTGAAAGGACGATTGGGAAGCCCAACTAACTTTGGTGGAATTCACTTATAATAATAATTGGCACGCTTCTATTCAGATGGCACCATATGAGGCATTGTATGGCCGTCGTTGTAGGTCCCCTTTGTGTTGGGACGAACTGTCCGAATCTTTAGGTACGGAAGCCGGTATGTTGTTAGGAGCTCATGAGAAGATCACTCTGATTAGGAGTCGTTTGTTAACGGCTCAAAGCCGACAGAAGTCTTACGCAGACAACTGTCGACAACCGCTTGAGTTCGAGGTTGGCGACCACGTGCTAATGAAGGTGTCTCCTACCCGAGGTGTTTTTTGTTTTGTGAAGAGAGGCAAGCTGAGTCCGAGGTACACTGGGACGTTTGAGATTTTGGAACGGGTAGGTGATCTGGCCTATCGACTGGCATTGCCACCGGCTTTAAGTCAGATTCACAACGTGTTTCATGTCTCCCAGTTGAGAAAGTATGTTGCTGATCCGTGTCATATACTTCAGTTCGATGAGATCGAGATAGCGGAGGATCATTCGTACGAGGAGCGTCCCATACAGATACTCGAGAGAAGGATCAATGAGTTGCGGAACAAGACGATTCCCCTGCTGAAGGTTCAGTGGTCACGACACGGAGTCGAGGAGGCTACGTGGGAGACGAAGAGCAGCATGCGAGAGAGGTATCCTGAGTTGTTTACCCCTTAGTTTCGAGGACGAAACTCCTTTTAAGGGGGGATTATGTAATATCCGACAGTAATTCCTTATCTACTGTTGTATTATTCAGATGTTTTGAGTATCATTGTAATCATGTTACATTTAGTTAGTGTTTATTGATGTCGAGATATATCAGAATAGACTTGATTATAACTATCATTCGCATTATGGTTGATTGCTTGACGTTGTGTAGATTGTTACATTTTGGGCTTGGTTTTCTGTGTTTAACGTACGCTAAGATTTAACTCAACATACACTAATGCATTGGCTTTACATACGTAATGAGGTACTAGTTACGTACGTAATGCTGGGAATCTTATCCGACAACTTTCAGCATAGGGGGCAGACATGATCCAGATAATTGGCCCTTTCGAGGCAGCCAAGTTGACGTACACTACATACGTAATGATGAGGCTATAACAACATAATGAGGTTGTTGTTTTGAGGCAGTAGCCTCTGGAGGCAGATTACGTACGTAACATCTTAGGTGTAGTGTACGTAATATGATTAACGTACGCTAGATTGATGCTATAACGTACGTAACTAATTGTGCAGTTTATAAAAAGACAGCTTGTGTCTTTTATTTGCGCATTCCAACTTTGATTTTTCCTTCTAGTTTCCATCCCTCTGCCTCCCTAGATCGATTATACCCTCTTCCAAATTGTCTTTGAGCCCTGTATCTTGGAGTAGAACTTATTGATTGGAAGTTTGGAAGGTGTTCTTGAAGCTTGGAATGTATTCTCGTAGTTTTGGTGGTTGTTCTTCATTTCTGACGGTATGTTATGCGATTCTAGTCTTTATTTTCATAGTTATGATGATACTGATATGGTATACCACACCTAGTGTTGAATTAATCAAGTAAAACATGTTTGTGGTTGAGCTTTTTAACACTTATTGATGAATATGATAATTAAAGGTTTGGAATGAAGATGTTCTTGATGTTTTAATGATAATGATCATGTTTATAAAAATCATACTCATCTTGTTGGATGTATTACCATCAGTGGAACAATGATAATCATTTAGCTTCATAGTAGTTAAGTTTAATCAGTAGAATTGATATAATAGAAGTGTTGAAACACCATGTTAGGTATATTTCCTACCTTGGGAAGAACTTGATGAACGTTAGAGATTGGGAATGATGTTTCTCTTGATTCAGAAATCTTAAAAGGTATAACACCATTGTTGTCTCGGCTTAGCAAGGTCTTTGAGAGTCGATAAAGGGTATTGATGAATACAAGTATAACTTTTGATTAATCAAATGTGTTGATAACTTAAGGAAGTATAGATCATCGTAATAAAGTGGATAGTGTTCTTAAGAATGTAATGCTAATTGTGGTTGATAATGTATTGAATTCGTTTATAATGGTCTTTGTATAGAAGTAGATATTGAAGAACCTTAAGAACTTGGTTAATCCGATTGTTAATGGTGAATTGAAGGAGTTTATTGCATAAACTTGTTTACAGTGATAATAAGAGTATTAAAAGGACATTTTAATATAGTATCCGATTGTGGAAGACAATCCATATGTATTGAAATTCATCAATAATCGGTAGAATGTTCATTGGAATATAATGAATTATTCGGGTTGGTTTGGGCGTCGTTTTCTACGAATTGATATCAATTTTATGTGAATGTATTATTGAATGAATTACGTTTCATTCAAGGTTGCTTGTTCGATTGAATATTTAATCGAGGATACCGTCTGTTTGATCATTTGGAGAAGGACTATCTTTCACCTACGGAATTGCGGCAAGTTATCTTGCTTGGTTATAATGATGATTGAATTCTTGTGATGGTTACACGTTTCGTATATATGAAACACTTATGAATCTATGATTCGTAATTTGATATTGTTCTTGATGATGTTTCCGTTTTTCATCGTGGGATTGCATTCCCGAGTTCATTACCTTTGAATCGTTGATCTTGTTGATCCTTATTGTCACTTCGGTGAGTTTCTTGATCCTTAATCAGATATATGATTTATTGAATTCGCTGTCATGTTGTATCGTGACATATCTGGAATCATATCCACGTGACGATTGGTTATTGTGTAGGATTTTTAGCCAGGCACATATATAGTCATACGTGGATGCTTTTTTATTGGACTGTGCACATGAGACGTAGTTCGTGAGGCTAATTAGGTACATTCTCAAACATATATTCTGGATTCCGTAAATGGGGTGGACATGTGCACAGACACATTTCCGGATCGGTCGTACTGTGATGTCTATCTTGAGCCATATTATTTGTTCTTTCATAGTCCATGTATGATTGGATATGTTCGATGGTTTGTGACTGATTATTTATACGCCCGAGGGGTATGTTCAATAGTCGAGATGTTTCCTTGAGATCTAATATATGTGAATTGTATAATGTCTTGAGAATCATTTATCATGTATATCAGACCATGTGGTTTGGGCGAAGTACTTGTGTTGTATTTTAGGTCGAGGCAAAAGGCAAGGCACGGGAAGAGCATGATGATGGCGAAGGGTTCGAAGGATACTTGCTCGAGGGCCCCAAATATTTTATTATCCGGTTATGCTTGAAACTCGTGTAATATTATTTTCCACTTCATTTAAGCTATTGACCAATTGTATTGATTTGAAGTATATTCCATATCCTTATGGTTTATACTTGTATTTGGATCCTGTGCATGTTATGGCCATTGGGCATACTATTTATAAACTCCTAATCAGATTAATGACTATTTATTGTGGTTCGGTATCACAAGGTAATATATATTTAATCTATATTTTGATATCGCCTGGTAGGTCTCAGTGTGGGATCCACGGCACTGTAATAGCCGCCTTTTGGGGTGTTACACATGTCCTTAAGATGAAGGGCTACATTGAGCATCTTGAAAGACTAGGAGCTCATATCAGTCGGGAACTCGCTACCGATATGATCTTAGCATCACTGCCTTCAGAGTATGATCAGTTTGTAGTAAACTTCAACATGCACAACATGGAGAAAACAATTACTGAGTTACATGGGATGCTAAAACAAACTGAGACAAACATTAAGAAAGCTGTTCCTAATGTTCTAATAGTTCAAAAGAAATGGAATAAAAAGAAAGGGAATAAGATGGCCTCGAAAGATAAAGGTAAGGGTAAAATGCAAATGTTGCCTAAACCCAAACCTAAACCTTTCAAGAAGTCATCGAAACAACCCAAAGAAGGGGCTTGCTACCACTGCAATGAAACTGGTCATTAGAAAAGGAAGCCTACCTGGAAGAAATGAGGAAACTGAAGAGCAGTGAGACTGCTGTTTCAGGTATTCTTGTTATAGAAGTAAATTTATCTACTACTTCATCATGGGTATTAGATACAGGTAGTGAATCTCACATTTGTGTGAATGCACAGGGGCTTAGAAGGAGTAGACAACTGGCAAAAGGTGAAATAGACCTACGTGTTGGAAATAAAGCAAGAGTTGCTGCTATTGCCGTAGGGACTTATGATATAAAGCTACCAAGTGGACTTGTATTGGAACTTAATAATTTTTATTGCGTTCCTGCTATGGGTAGAAACATTATATCAGTTTCTTGCCTTGATTTAGAAGGTTATGACTTTACTATTAAGAATAGTGTAATGTCCATATTTAATAAAAGTATTTTTTATGGAGATGCCTTGATGAGTGGGAGATTATATCCCATAAATCTTGAAAGTTCCAAATCTGTCTGTAACATAAATGTCAAAAGACTTAAATCAAATGATTTAAACCAAATATATTTATGGCATTGTCGTTTGGGCCATATAAACGATAAACGTATAACCAAACTCCATAAATATGGAATCATGGAGACATTTGATTTAGAATCGTATGATACGTGCGAATCTCGCTTATTAGGCAAAATGACCAAAGCTCCTTTCACGGGCCATACTAAGAGAGCTGTAGATTTATTGGGCCTAATACATACTGATGTGCATGGACCAATGAATACAAATGCTAGAGGAGGTTTCCAATACTTCATAACGTTCACGGATGACTTAAGCAGATTCGAATATATCTACTTAATGAGTCATAAGTCTTGGTCGTTTACGAAATTCAAGCATTTCAAAATGAAGTACAAAATCAGTTAGGCAAAACTATTAAAGCATTACGATCACATCATGGTGGTGAATATTTGAGCCATGAATTTGATGATCATCTAAAAAATTGTGGAATTGTTTCACAACTAACTCCACCTGGAACACCTCAATGGAATGGTGTGTCGGAATGGAGAAATCGAACCTTGTTAGACATGGTTAGATCAATGATGGGTCAAGGTGATCTTCTAATTTCTTTTTTGGGGTTACACCTTAGAGACTACTGTGTTCATTTTAAATCGAGTACCATCTAAATCAGTTCAAAGCACACCATATGAGATATGGACAAGGAAACAACATGTTTTGTCTTTCCTTAAGATTTGGGGTTGTAAATCTTATGTGAAGCGGCTTATCACTGATAAATTATCACCCAAATCGGATAAATGTATTTTTGTGGGATATCCTAAGGAAACTAAAGGATATTACTTTTACATCCCATCAGAGAACAAAGTGTTTGATGCTCGATCTGGAGTATTCCTTGAGAAGGAATTTATTTCCAAGAAAAATAGTGGGAGTAAAATAAATCTTCATGAGATGAGAGAGCAACAAATAGATACTGAACCTTTAGATAAAAGTAATTTAAACTCACATAGAGATGTTGAGACCACTTTTTCTAGACCAGCTCCGCGTAGGTCTATACGTAATCATCGTGAACCTGAGAGATATGGATTTCTCATCACAGATGACAACAATGTGGAACTCATGGATCTAGATGAGCCCACAACCTACAATGAATCAACTACTAGCATTGAATGCGAAAGTTGGCTTGGAGGGATGAAATCCGAAATGCAATCCATGTATGATAATTAAGTATGGACTTTGGTTGATCTTCCCGAAGGTTCCAAAGCAATTGGATGCAAATGGATCTTTACAAAGAAAAAGGACATAGATGATATTATACAAACATATAAATCACGACTCGTGGCGAAAGGATACAGACAGACTTATGGTATTGACTATGATGAAACTTTTTCACAAGTCGGAATGATGAAATGAATTGGAATTATACTTGCCATAGCAGCATATTATGACTATGAGATATGACAAATGGATGTCAAAACCGCTTTTCTTAATGGGAAGTTAGATGAGGATGTGTATATGATACAACCCGAAGGTTTTGTCGATCCTAATAATCATAATAAAGTTTGTGAGCTTCTAAGAGCCATTTATGGTTTGAAGCAGGCATCCTGAAGTTGGAATTTTTGTTTTGATGAAAAATCAAAGAGTTTGGTTTCATTATAAATCAAGACGAACCTTGCGTATACAAGAAGATTAGTGGGAGAGCAATTGTTTTTCTAGTACTCTATGTGAATGATATCCTACTCATTGGAAATGACATCCCTACTTTGCAAAGTGTTAAGCTTTGGCTAAGTACATGTTTTACAATGAAGGACTTAGGGGAAGCTGCCTAATACTGGGTATAAGGATTTATAGAGATAGATCTAAAAGGCTCCTTGCCCTAAGTCAAAGTACATATGTTAACAAGGTACTGAAACGGTTCAGTATGCTTAATAGTAAGAAAGGGTTCTTACCTATGTCACATGGCATAAAACTCGGTAAAACTCAATATCCTTGTTCGAAGGAAGAGAGAGATAGAATGAGCTTGATACCTTATGCTTCGGCTATAGGATCTATCATGTATGCCATGAATGTACTAGACCGGGTGTATCATTTGCATTGAGTGCAACCAGCAGATACCAGCCTGACCCTGGTGAGGCTCACTGGACCATAGTCAAAAGCATACTTAAGTACTTGAGAAGGACTAAAGATATGTTCTTGATATATGGTGGTCAAGATAGTGATTTTGTAATATCCGGGGGTATTTTTTTTTGTTTCACTGTTGAGATGTATGTATTCATTTGGAATTGTACAAGTGTTGTTGTTTTGGACTGATATAATGTATATTATATTGGGATGTTTCGGGATCGAAATATTTGTACTTGTCGTCGGTATTGCTTCGTCGTTTGGATGTTGCTTGGAGAGTTTGGATTTTTGGCTAAGTATAGCCATAACGTATGCTACATGTGTAACATTACGTACGCTATGGGATGGGTATTACATACGTTAAACCTATAGGGTTACGTACGTAATGAGTGGTCGGTTGTAGGAATCTTCCTCGTGGCCAACTTTCGGCTGGTAGGGCCGGGTATCTTTCGATCAGATCTCACTATTGCAGTCAACGGATCCTTACGTACGCTAGGATGTGAGATCTACATGTGTAATTCATGCGGCTTGTTAACGTACGTAAAAGGTGGTTTTTACGTACGTTAAGGTCTTCTTATTTCTAGTCAGTCGGTTCTGGACTAGCATTACGTACGTTACGCTACTGATATAGCGTACGTAATAGTCCTTACATACGTTAGGCTTTGTGTATAGCATACATAATGAGCCTATCGGTTTATATATCTTGGTTTCGTATTTCATTTCTTCACTCACCAAAACTTCCTTTCTCTCCCTAGAACCATCCCTCTGGACTTGTTCTTGATAATTAGCCTCTTCCAACATGTTTTTGATCATCATAACTTGATTTGGAGCTTGGAGTTGGAAGCTTGTTGGTGCTCCTTTGGTGTTTGGAGAGTTCTTCTTGTTCTTCATTGGTAAGTTCTCTTAATCTCTTCTTCTACAAGTGACTTTAGAGTATGATGATGTTGTTGTTGTTGTTTTCCTCGTATAGTTGGTGATTGTTGGAGTATATCATGATTCTTGATGAGTTTTTACAACTTGTGATGAAGAACATGATGATTGTGTCTTGAGGAGGAGTTGTTCTTGATGTTTAGGGATGTTTGGAGGTTTTAATCATGTCTAGGAAGGATTATGTTAAGATTGTTATATGATTAACATAGTCTTGATATGATTGATGTTGTTGTTGTGTTTCTTGGGGAGATTTTAACCATTTTAGTAAAGAATTATGATGAATTATGTAATGATTATCATAATTTTGAAATGGTTGATTTAATCTGGTTGATTAATCCGAATTCATGATGAATTGGTGATTGATTATCGTGTTGAATTAGTGTTTGTTGTTTTGGTGATGTTCTTGAGGTGATGGTGATAATATTGATGATATTATCATCATAGGAGGATCGATTTGATGATGTTCTTAAGTGATTCTTGTTGAATTGTTTTCACAAGTGTTAAGAACGTCTGATCATATCAATCATTGAAGTGTTGGAGGATGTTAGAATTCATAGTTGAGGACTACGATTTTTGTTTGGGGAGTTTAACGAATTCGGGATTGAATCGGGATTGTTTTTGGTGTTGCTTTCCATTGATTTTGTGTTATTGAATGAATCGTATTTCATTCAAGGTTGTTCCAGTGCTTGTGATCATCGGAAGACAACGTTCGTTGTTTCGTGGGAGGACGTTGATCGTGGAAGGACTTTCTCGCCTTCGGTTTGAGGCTGTAATATCCGCAATTTCGAATTTCGGTAATTTTCTTTTTTCGGCGGAAGTCCGTTTTGACGACTCGCTCATGACCTTTCGTCATTTCGAGAATGATTAATTCTGCACTTTTTGTCATCCGAGTTCGTTTCGGTGTCGTTTTATTGAGTTCCGTGTTCTTAATCGACTTTTTCACGTGGGAGTTCGACTTTGTAAAGTCACCATTAATTTTTTGTAACTCCAAAAATTCTAAATCTTTGCAATATTATAGAGCATCGAGTTAGCTTCCCAATGGTTCAAACGGTGAGTCAATCGGAGTCCGGACGAGAGAGTTATGGTCGTTTTAGCTCACCTGCTCGTTATTGGCCGATCACTGCCGGCCGAACTCGGCCGTGTCGTCCGACACGGCCCGTGCCGTACTTGTCCGGATAAGCCGGAAGTCTCTGCCTCAGGACCCGACCGTGTCGTCTGGCACGGCCGAGCCGAACTCTTCCGGATAAGGTGAAGCGATCGCTTCAGAGGCCCGACCGTGTTCCAGTGACACGGCCGAGTCAATGCCGAGCGCCGCGGACAGTCACTATCGGTAGCCCTCGGCGGCGCGACCGTGTCTAGCAGACACGGTCGAGTCCTCGCCGGCCTGCGCGACACGGCCGTGTCAGCGGACACGGCCGAGTCTGTCACCTATTTAAGGCCCAATGAATGGGTTTTTCTTCATTTTTCTCACTCGCTTTCTTCCTCTTCCGCGCCGGAGTTTTGATGATCATGGAGGGATGTTGTTAGGGGTTAAATCCATGAAGTTTTGAAGTTCATAACATCGATTAATCCTTCCATAACTTGCTCCGATCGACCGAATCAAGGCAAGTTTTCCTAAAATATAATTTTGGGGATTTTGTTCGATTTGTCCGTTTAATTCGTTTTAACTCAGAATATTGATGGATTGATGATTGTTAAGATATATTATATCTAATTCCTTGTTATTCCACGGTTGGATCGCCACGGATTTGTCGTTTTATTGAGTATTTTATCGACGCCTTGAAGGTGTTCGATAAAATGTCTTAGAGGGGTTTTTGGGCTCGATGATTTATTGATTATATTGTTGTTAGGGTCGAGTTTCTTGTGAAGAAACCGTGTTGAACCCTTCCGTTCGTTGTCGTCTTCCTTTTCGTTAACATCGGGCGTTCCGAAGCTTTCCGGTTGAGCCGTATCCGTTCGTGGTTCCGTGCTCGTGGTATCAAGGCAAGTACCTTGTCCATACCATTCTTGTTTTGTGGATATGATAATTGGTGATCATCTTGGTGTGTTTGTTTATTTGTTTGAAATGAGTTTTCAAAGGATTCGGCTAGCCTCGTTAAGGCTCACTTTCAAAACGCGTGTGTTTTGTAAATTGTGTGGGTTGTAAGTGATTACATGAATCCTTTGGATATAATTGATGTTGATGTTGCGCTTGATAATGCGTGTGTACGTGTATTGCTTATTTCCGTCGCGTTATGGTTGACGTGCGTGTTGTTATTTATTCGTGTGGTCGTGGTGACGGATGAATTATGTGATTTGGTGTATCGATTTGATAATTGTTACAACGATTGATCGTGTGCTTGATGTTTGTGATAATGTGGATACTTGTTGTGAGAAACGTCGTATCCGGAACCTCTCGAGGCGGGCGTGCACTCCGCCCGGTGTATCCGCAATGTGCGGCTCCATATGGGTGGTGAACGCCGGTGTTACCTAATGCGCGCGCAAGGGGCGGCTCTTGCGGGAGTGACGCCGGTGCGGTGACATGTTCAATGAGCGGCCAACATGATGGAAGTGAACGCCGGTACACAGGTGCGCAAGGGAGGCGCCTGGCAGGCTTATTGGTTACGGGTATTTGAGTGATAGCTAAGACCCCGTTACCGAACGATGTTCGTATCTCAAATTCTTTCAACTCACTTTTAAATGTTTGTCTTGATATAGACCGCGATTCGTGTTTTTGAAAGCTTGTTTCAACTTGTTTTTAAAGCGTTGGTATCAGGGTTAATTAACCAAGGAGGTTTGACGAAATCTCCGAGGGTTAATTAATCGGGGGTCTTGAGCAGGACTTGTCGAATGAGAGATTGTACCTTTGATGGTATTGTGGTGCTATTCTGTATTTTGGGTCGAGGACCCTGTGGAATGTTGAGATGTTTGATCTCGTGCCGATATTATTTGATTTTGGGTCGAGAATCCCGTGGAAATATTTGTGAAGATTCGTTTGTGTTGATTGAGTGGCTTTCTTGCAAATTGTTTTCTATTAAAACTCTCGATGGCATCTTTAAAACTGTTTTATAAATGGTTTCCCTTTATCGGTGATCTTTCGGTTTTGAGAAATGTTTATCAAACTCATGCCTCGGGAAGTACTTTTCGTTACATTTGGATTTTTGAGGATTCCTGGTTATTGTTATTCGTGAAATGTGAATGGTATGGCTCGTATTTGCACTTTGTTCTTGCACTAGCAAAACAGTGGAGTTTTGCTAACCCCCGAGTATTCGGGGGGTGGATGTCTGTTTTTGCATTCAGTTTTGGGAGCATAACACAGGGTCGGCACGGAGGATGATGAAAGATGAACGATACTAATCACACGAGGATCCGTATGAGGTCATTGGTATAGGTATAGTTTATTTTCCGCTGTGGTATTCTTTCCCGTTGTATGGGAGTGTGTTGTACTCGACCCCTGCGTGGGCATGTAATGAGTTTGAGTTGTATGTATTTATTGAAAGACCAAATCGGTCTACCTAATCATTTTAGCCTTAAAGGCATTGTCGAGTTGTTCTATGTTGTTACCAGCCTGGTAGATCCTTGAGGAAAGGTTCTACGGCGTGTAATATCCCTGAGCGGATTGGGGGTGTTACATTTATGGTATCGGAGCCCAGGTTGTGGAAACCTAGGCTGTCGGGTCAGTGGTGTCTATTGAGTTTTTGTCTCGGCGGATTTTGTCTGACTAAGTCGTGTCGCGACGCGTCGTCTGAGTTTGTTGGTCGTGATTAGTATCGTGGGCGATCATCATCTTCGTGCGACCTGTGAATGTAAGTCTCCCTTCTTTGTGTTGTGCCTCGTGTGACACGAGCTATTTTTATGATTATTTGTTAAGTGACGGAATCCTTTTATGGATTTTGATTTCTTGATATGTGGTTATTTGACTCTCATATTTCGTTCATATGAGGAGTTGTGTTGTTGGATTATGCATGTTGAACAGTATTTCTTTTATCCGCTGTGTGAGTTCTTTTGTAATGACTTTCGGTATTTTACCGACCGAGTTTTATTTAGAAAACCGATTCCCTTAACCGAGTTTTTTGGCATTATGGCCTTGACCACTTTGACGAAATTCTTATGACGGTATTTAGTATTTTGTAAATGGCTTTCGTGAGTTTTGAAATATTACCGTCATCGGCCTTTTTGGCATTTTTGTAAATGGTTTTTAGTCCGGTGAGTTCGGCGTGGGACCAGGGCGCTATAATGTTCTGTGAAATTACTCAAATTTTTGGGCATTCTAGCCCATTGAATTATTTTTGAAAACCTTGAGTATCTTAGAAAATTAAAATTCGAGACGTACTTTTAAAACGAATTATTTTCTTGCGGTGTTTTCAAGGTGTTTTCTAATGCCGCAATACATTTCAAAAATTTTCCGGTTGAGGACCAAAAACATTTGTGAGATATTTTCAAATGCAGTTGCTTAGACCCAAGGGTCGAATATTTTTGAAGGTTTTTCACTACGTGAAGGTGTCCTCATTTTTGTTCAAACGCAAGATGATTTTCAAAGTCTCGAAAATGATGTTTGTTCAACTTTTTGTAAAATGATACTCAAGATCAACTGGTGTTTCCAAACTGTATTCAAAGGTGGTTTTTGTTTTTAAAACCTATCATTCCTGTTTGCGGACCGGAAATGCGTGTATGGTTTTCGAACTTTCGTTACGGTGTCAACCCCGAATTGTGATTGAATTGGTGGCGTGAGCGTCGAGTCGTTCGCCACGCATATGTTTTGTTGGCTCTCTGTGAGAGGTGTGAACTGGTGTTTACTGTTTATCGCCTCGTGGTGATTTGCGTGTTGTCGCACTAGTGTGAGTTGTTAAAGCCTGGATTTTTGTGCGTTATACACATGGGTGATTGTTTCATGATGTTTGTGATTGTGTGCTGACTGTCGTTCGGGATGTTGTAATCATCGAATGATGCCGTTGTTGTTGTGATTTTTGTATGCGTTGATATGTTATGCTGAGTTGGCATCTCCGGTATGTTGTTTTGCGGTGTTTTGATCCATTGTATCGAGCATTTGTATTTTCGGTATGCCGAGCCGAGACGTTTCAACCGTAATGTGCCGGGGCATGCACGTGTATATTGTCCTTCTCGTCGGTAACACATTTCAAGTGTGGACTCGATGGACACCGAAGTCAATTTTGCGACCGCTACCGAGACTTTTGGAGTTCGCGCTTCAACACAGTCATCGGAATCGGCCTTGAGAGGCCTTTGAAGGATGTTTCTGTCGGTTGCTTGTTGTGTCGTCACCTTGATTTCGCTGTTGTGAGTTGCGGGGGCGACCTTCTTTTATAAGAGGTCGAATGTAGTACCCGTGTTGTTTTTAAACTCCTGCATTTTCTCTTTCTCGAGTCTATCGACTCGCTCGTGTTCGTTGATACTTTCTGAACTTGTTCTGTATTTCGGTTTCGTCGTTCGAACGAGCTGTGATCTTGTTTTGAGTCAACTGCTATCGCTGTGACTTTTCGAGTTCGGTTCGATTCTTGTGAACCTTGTTCGGAAGTGACATCATCTGGTTTTACTAGTTCTCTTATTCGAAGTGGATCGGATTTGGAACTTCTGTATATTCTACTTTGTTGACTCATTTATGTTCGTTGACATTTCTGAGCTTGTCCTGCCCCTTATTTTTGTTTATCGAACGAGTGTGGCATCATTTCGGAATAACTCGTTTGTCGTTGTGACTTTTCAATTGTTATTCCCTTTCCTGTGGATCTTATGCGAGTGTGCATCTTGTTTTTTTCACCGGATCTTGTTTTGTCTCGAGTCGAGATGTGAACCTCGGAGTTGTCGGTTGAACCTTATTGTTCTTCGTGATCCGAACATGATCGTTCGATTTTTGTTGTCTCGATCGTTTGTTTGTTCGGTTTTGTTCTCGTTTCGTGATTGTTGAGCGTTCAGGCTCCTTCCTAATTCCCTTAAGTCTCGTTTCCGATCTTCCAACCCTTGAGCGGTGGAATTCCGTATTTGTTCACCGATTGGCTCGCGTTTTGATTGATGTACCGTTGGGTTGGCCAATCATACTGACTTTCGTTCGTTGTGTTTTGTGATTGTTGGATAATTGACTTGGCTATATTATCCGTTTGATGACGCTTGTCATTTGTTGGTTTTATTGTATCCCTAACGGCGACGTTGTGTTGGTCGTCGTGGAGCGTGTTTTCACGCCGTATGTCTCTTTGCATTTCTTGCAGCGTTTCGCCGTTGGGCGCGAGTTTTCTATTTTTGTGTATCTCGTCGAGTTTTCCTGGAGGGTATATTGCTTCCCCCTACTTGTTTTAAGTTTCGGGACGAAACTTCTTTTAAGGAGGGTAGAATGTAATATCCGCAATTTCGAATTTCGGTAATTTTCTTTTTTCGGCGGAAGTCCGTTTTGACGACTCGCTCATGACCTTTCGTCATTTCGAGAATGATTAATTCTGCACTTTTTGTCATCCGAGTTCGTTTCGTGTCGCTTTTATTGAGTTCCGTGTCCTTAATCGACTTTTTCACGTGGGAGTTCGACTTTGTAAAGTCACCATTAATTTTTGGTAACTCCAAAAATTCTAAATCTTGCAATATTATAGAGCATCGAGTTAGCTTCCCAATGGTTCAAACGGTGAGTCAATCGGAGTCCGTACGAGAGAGTTATGGTCGCTTTAGCTCACCCGCTCGTTATTGGCGATCACGCCGGCCGAACTCGGCCGTGTCGTCCGACACGGCCTGCGGCTGCACTTGTCCGGATAAGCCGGAAGTCTCGCCTCGGGACCCGACCGTGTCGCCTGGCACGGCCGAGCCGAACTCTTCCGGATAAGCCAAGCGATCGCCTGCAGGCCCGACCGTGTTCCAGGACACGGCCGAGTCAATGCCGAACGCCGCGGACAGTCACTATCGGTAGCCCTCGGCGGCGCGACCGTGTCTAGCAGACACGGCCGAGTCCTCGCTGCCACTGCGCGACACGACCGTGTCAAAGGACACGGCCGAGTCTGTCACCCTATTTAAGGCCCAAGAATGGGTTTTTCTTCATTTTTCTCACTCGTTTCTTCCTCTTCCGCGGCTGGAGCTTTGATGATCATGGAGGGATGTTGTTAGGGGTTAAATCCATGAAGTTTTGAAGTTCATAACATCGATTAATCCTTCCATAACTTGCTCCGATCGACCGAATCAAGGCAAGTTTTCCTAAAATATAGTTTTGGGGATTTTGTTCGATTTGTCCGTTTAATTCGTTTTAACTCAGAATATTGATGGATTGATGATTGTTAAGATATATTATATCTAATTCCTTGTTATTCCACGGTTGGATCGCCACGGATTTGTCGTTTTATTGAGTATTTTATCGACGCCTTGAAGGTGTTCGATAAAATGTCTTAGAGGGGTTTTTGGGCTCGATGATTTATTGATTATATTGTTGTTAGGGTCGAGTTTCTTGTGAATAAACCGTGTTGAACCCTTCCGTTCGTTGTCATCTTCCTTTTCGTTAACATCGGGCGTTCCGAAGCTTTCCGGTTGAGCCGTATCCGTTCGTGGTTCCGTGCTCATGGTATCGAGGCAAGTACCTTGTCCATACCATTCTTGTTTTGTGGATATGATAATTGGTGATCATCTTGGTGTGTTTGTTTATTTGTTTGAAATGAGTTTTCAAAGGATTCGGCTAGCCTCGTTAAGGCTCACTTTCAAAACGCGTGTGTTTTGTAAATTATGTGGGTTGTAAGTGATTACATGAATCCTTTGGATATAATTGATGTTGATGTTGCGCTTGATAATGCGTGTGTACGTGTATTGCTTATTTCCGTCGCGTTATGGTTGACGTGCGTGTTGTTATTTATTCGTGTGGTCGTGGACTGACGGATGAATTATGTGATTTGGTGTATCGATTTGATAATTGTTACAACGATTGACTGTGTGCTTGATGTTTGTGATAATATGGATACTTGTTGTGAGAAACGTCGTATCCGGGAACCTCTGAGGGCGGGGCGTGCACTCCGGCCTGGTGTATGCTGCAATGTGCGGCTCCATATGGGTGGTGAACGCCGGTGTTACCTAATGCGCGCGCAAGGGGCGGCTCTTGCGGGAGTGACTCCGGTGCGGTGACATGTTCAATGAGCGGCCAACATGATGGAAGTGAACGCCGGTACACAGGTGCGCAAGGGAGGCGCCTGGCAGGCTTATTGGTTACGGGTATTTGAGTGATAGCTAAGACCCCGTTACCGAACGATGTTCGTATCTCAAATTCTTTCAACTCACTTTTAAATGTTTGTCTTGATATAGACCGCAATTCGTGTTTTTGAAAGCTTGTTTCAACTTGTTTTTAAAGCGTTGGTATCAGGGTTAATTAACCAAGGAGGTTTGACGAAATCTCCGAGGGTTAATTAATCGGGGGTCTTGAGCAGGACTTGTCGAATGAGAGATTGTACCTTTGATGGTATTTTGGTGCTATTCTGTATTTTGGGTCGAGGACCCTGTGGAATGTTGAGATGTTTGATCTCGTGCTGATATTATTTGATTTTGGGTCGAGAATCCCGTGGAAATATTTGTGAAGATTCGTTTGTGTTGATTGAGTGGCTTTCTTGCAAATTGTTTTCTATTAAAACTCTCGATGGCATCTTTAAAACTGTTTTATAAATGGTTTCCCTTTATCGGTGATCTTTCGGTTTTGAGAAATGTTTATCAAACTCATGCCTCGGGAAGTACTTTTCGTTACATTTGGATTTTGAGGATTCCCGGTTATTGTTATTCGTGAAATGTGAATGGTATGGCTCGTATTTGCACTTTGTTCTTGCACTAGCAAAACAGTGGAGTTTTGCTAACCCCCGAGTATTCGGGGGGTGGATGTCTGTTTTTGCATTCAGGTTTGGGAGCATAACACAGGGTCGGCACGGAGGATGATGAAAGATGAACGATACTAATCACACGAGGATCCGTATGAGGTTATTGGTATAGTTATAGTTTATTTTCCGCTGTGGTATTCTTTCCCGTTGTACGGGAGTGTGTTGTACTCGACCCCTGCGTGGGCATGTAATGAGTTTGAGTTGTATGTATTTATTGAAAGACCAAATCGGTCTACCTAATCATTTTAGCCTTAAAGGCATTGTCGAGTTGTTCTATGTTGTTACCAGCCTGGTAGATCCTTGAGGAAAGGTTCTACGGCGTGTAATATCCCTGAGCGGATTGGGGGTGTTACAGAGGCATGGTTTATACTTGTACTAGTCAATGAGATTAATGTTATAATATATGTGTATGAATGTGTGTATCGTTTCGAGACTCGGTCTTTTTATGATTTTGTTGATATCAGGGGATTGTTTGATACGACACCCTTCGGAAAATCATGCCAAATGTTTTTGTTGTTCGTAAATGGCCGGTTCAAGGCATTGAGATACTTGTTGGAAATATTGTAGTCGATAGACGGTTCGCGGTATCGATGTATCGATTGTTGTTGTTGATATTGATATCGATTTAAGACATAGTTGTGATCATTGTTATTAATATTGGTGCTTCGTTATTGATGTTGTATTGGCCGATTGAAGGCATTGACGTATTCGATTATCATCTTCGTTATCAGTAACCGATTAAAGGTGCCGAGACATCCATTGTATCGTCGTTATCGATTGAACGTTCTAAGGTACTCAATGTATTGAATTGGGACTGTCGAAGACATTTCCCATCCGTTGTATCGTCGTTATCGATTGATTGTTCTAAGGTAATCGATATATTGAATTGGACTGTCGAAGACATTTCCCATCTGTTATATCATTGTTATCGATTGGCCGTTCTAAGGTAATCGAGGTATTGAATTGGGATTATCGAGGATAGTTCCCATCCATTGTGTCGTTGTTATTTATGAGCCATTCTAAGGTAATCGAGGTATTGAATTGAGATTATCGAGGATAGTTCCAATACATTGTGTCGTTGTTATCGATGAGACATTCTAAGGCAATCGAGGTATTGAATTGGGATTATTGAAGAGAGTTCCCATCCGTCGTGTCGTTATCGATTGTCCATTCTAAGACAGTCAAGGTATTTGAATTGGGATTGCCGAGGACGGTCCCCATCCGTGAGTTATTGTTGTCGTGTTGGCCGACTCAAGGCAGCACACTATCATTCTTGTAAACTCAGTAATTTTGTGATCGTTGAGGGTTGAGGATTCTAGGATTGTTGTGTTGTGATTGTTGATCGCGTTAATCGGTCCTTAGGGATTATGATCCCAGGATGGTTGTTTTGGATATTGTTGGTCATGTCGATCTTTCATTATTTATGTATCATCGTTTACTTTGGTGGATCTTTTGATCCGTATTGGATGTGTTATCCTTTGTGTTTCGTTGTCATGTTGCATCGTGACATATCTGGAATCATATCTCCGTGCCGATTGGTTATGTGTAGGATTTTTATCCAGGCACACGATGGTCATGCGTGGATGTTTCCGCATTGGACCGTGCACACGAGACGTAGTTCGTGAGGCTAATTAGGTACATTGTCCCATGTATATTCTGGATTCCGTATACGGGGTGGACATGTGCACGGACACATTTTCGGATCAGGCTTACTGTGATGTCCCTCTTGAGCCTTATTGTTTTGGTCGTTCATAGTCCATGTTGTATTGCATATGTCCGACAATTTGCGACTGGTTGTTCATACGCCAAGGAGTATGTTCGACAGTCGGGTTTGTTTATTTGAAATCCGTATTGTGATGATATACAACTTCGGGGTGTTCGGCTTTCAGGCCATTGTGATTATTGGCAGCTTCGGCTGAGTGGTTTTCAGACCACTGTGATATTTTGGCAGCTTCGGCTGAGGGGCTTTCAGGCCATTGTGATGTTTCGGTAGTTCCGTTGAAGCCTTCGGGCATTATGATTCGTATCTAGTTCAACGTTGGCTTGGTTTACCTTCGGGTAATGTATTGTTGTGTTCTATGTTGATGATTCGTTGTTGGGCACTTGTATTCTAACCTGTTGAGCAGGAACCGATCGTATGCCGTGGGCATAGTATTTCACGAATGCTCGATTCTTACTTTGGTTTGTGAGCATCTTGTACTACCATTGTTGTACTGTTTATTCTCCTTTGGATGCATATCATGTTGTGCATGTATTTGATATTCATTATCTGGATGACTGACCCCGTAGGGGCGGAACATGTTTACATGTTTTAGGTGCTGGCGAGGAGAGAGTTGGGACATAGTGGCATGATGATGGCGACGAGGCCTTCGAGCGATACTAGTCCGAGATGTTTTGGTGTTCATGTGAGTCAGACAGTTTGGAGTACTCCAATTTTGTTCAGTGGTTGTCATTTTGTATTATCCGAGCAAGGCTCGTGGATGTTGTTGTATTTTTATTTTGGCCATGTAGGCCACTTTTGTCATTGAAATTCCATATCGGAATATTTTGTCGGATGTCATAGTAGGGACTGAGTTTCCCCTTTTGGTCAGTTTGTTGTATTTTAGTCGTGTTCGCCTGGTGGATCTCCTGGTGTGGGGTCCACGGCACTGTAATGATCCAATGGGATTTGGGGGTGTTACAGAAGATTGTATTAGAGCATTGGTTTGGGAGATACCCTGATATGTGAGTTTTGTGGCTCTACCGACGCGGTAGTTGTGGGGCTGTCAGGTTATGACAATCTAGACGGTCGAGTTTTGTGAGTCGTGATAGTTGGGCGACTCTATGAGTCTTTATTTCATCGAGTCGTCGTCAGTGAAGACTAGTATCGCAAGGCCTCGAAGCTTCGTATGACCTGTGTAAGGACTCGATCCTCTTTATGTTCATACATTCATTATGTCATTGATTATACATGTTTTGTTGAAACTTGTATATAACATTAGTGTTGCGATTCATTCATGAATATTTGTTCTGGAGCGTGTGGGCTCTATGTTGGCTATGATTAGCATGATTGACGTGATTATTTATCTATTGAGTATGTATACTCGTGTTTGGCTATTGGCTTAGCATTCTGGATTGGCCGGTGAGGCGTATTTGGGCCTTGTTCATGATCGGACGTTATTCTTGCAGTATGGATAGAGGGATCCGAGGACGTGACAGAGTGGGTAAACGCTGCAGAGCGAGCCATAACCCAAATCCTCATGTCTATGCGCGTGCGGATGTCGAGACGGATCAGAGTTCGGCCGGTGGTGCTAACTACGTGACCGATTCTCCTTCGGGACGTCATACTCGAGAAGTAGATCAGACTGAGAGTGGAAACATCGACATTTTCTTGCCTATGAGGGGCATGATGGCCCAGATGACTCAGATGATGCGGATAGTGGAGACCATGCAGGCCTCGATGGTTCGTGGTCCACCGCAGCAGGGATTCCAGGTGTCGTTTCATGGGCAGACTGGGGGAGTGAGTCATATTGTTGGCGATGCCTCTCATCAGAGGCCGCCTATTATTGAGGGTTCGTCGGAACCAGCTGACTTTGTTCATTGGCTTGAACATTTTGATAAACTCTTCGGCATGGTTCAGTGTCCGTAAGGGAGTAAGGTGGCAGTAGCGGCTTACTACTTGAGTAAGGGTTCTTATTCATGGTGGGTTTCTGTGAAGCCCACCGATCGTGGTTGTGTTTGGAGCGAGTTCAAAACTCTTATGTTAGAGAGGTATTATCCGGCTCCACTTCTTGAAGCTAAGCTGTCAGAGATTTTGAACCTCGAATCCATCGAAGATGAGGTTGTTATTTTTATTGCTGAGAAGATTCAAGGTCTTCTACAGTTTTCTTCGTCTGTTATCCGTACAGAGGCGGATAAGATCAAGTATTCTAGCAAGAGGCTGAACCCGCAATTGAGGATGCAGTTGTTCAACCATAATTGTAACTCACTTGGTGAATTCATAGAGAAGGCTCTGGGAGCAGAGCTTTTGATCAAGGAGCTTGCTCGGAAGCACCCTTCAGTTTCTTCTGGTGAGAGGACTAGGATGCCGGTTCATTCTGAGGGACATTGGGATCCGACGTCAAAGAGGTCGTCTTTTAGTCATCTTCGTGCTGGGAAAGCATCTTCTTATCAGGCGGCGAGTTCGACTGTTGTTTGCTTTAACTGTGATTCAGCGAGGCACGTTAGTACTCGTTGTGCAGTGCCGGATTTTATTTGTCATTCATGTAGGAGGTAGGGACACCTTCAGAAACACTGTAGGATTTCTAGTGCCAGTAGGTATCGAGAGAGCTCATGGGCCTCGAGAGATTTTATTACTCCAGTCTGTACTTCATCCAAGGGGTCCTATCAGGCTTCTGGAGCCAGAGGAAAGGACAGCCGAGGAGGAGCAACGAGTTCAGGTTTGGTTCTTCCTTGAGTTGATGAGATCTAGGATCTCGATGATCTGGAGGATGTTGATTTCGGGTACATTTGAGATGTATCCTTGATTTGTACTTTTTCCTTGTTTCGGATTGATGTTTGACTGAATATGTATTATGGTATTGTAGTTGTGAATTATTTGTTGTTGAACTATCTTGTAACGATAGTATGTGATAATCTTGAGATTTGAGGTCGTTTGATGTGTTTTTCTTTCCTTTTGATGTTGTACCCTAGATTTTGTGATAATCTAGGTAATTGTTCATTGTGATTCGAGATGTCAAGTCATGAGGATTTGGGCGTGCGATTGATATGGTCCCGAGGACTATGTCTGTGTTGTTATAATCTTTGCGTGGCGTGAGTCAGTGTTTGCATGGGCGTCCGATGCCTACGAGAATGGGGAAGTGTACACCGATGATTGTAGACATGTCCAGTAGGCGGCTCCCTCGGGGTGTGTACGCCGTGTTACGAGTCATGCGGTGGTACGATTTTCTAGCTGGTCTCTGGCGGAGGAGTTATGATTCGAATGATCTCTCACTAGGTTTAGTGTTTTTATCACCTGGTTTTCGCCGTGTTCAGGCAGGGGAGATGCAGGGACCCGAGGGGTTGGCCCAGTTAGTCAGACGGAGTTGTTCGAATTGAGGAGTATTCCTGGAGATATTGTTTTCAGATACTGATGGATAGTTCGTACCCCGAGTTGTGCACCCTGAGTTTTGGGGACGAAACTCTTTTTAAGGGGGGAGTATGTAATATCCGAGGGTAATTTTTTTTTCGTTTCACTGTTGAGTGGTACGTATTCATTTGGAATTGTACAAGTGTTGTTGTTTTGGACTAATACAATGTATATTATATTGGGATATTTCGGGATCGAAATATTTATACTTGTCGTCGGTATTGTTTCGTCGTTTGGATGTTGCTTGGAGAGTTTGGATTTTTGGCTAAGTATACTAGCCATAACGTACGATACATGTGTAACATTACGTATGCTATGGGATGGGTATTTTGTACGTTAAACCTATAGGGTTACGTACGTAATGAGTAGTCGGTTGTAGGAACCTTCCTCGTGGCCAACTTTCGGCTGGTAGGGCTGGATATCTTTCGATCATATCTCACTATTGCAGTCAATGGATCCTTACGTACGTTAGGAGGTGAGATCTACATTCGTAATTCATGCAGCTTGTTAACACATGTAAAAGGTGGTTGTTTACGTACGTTAAGGTCTTCTTATTTCTGGTCAGTCGGTTCTGGACTAGCATTACGTACGTTAAGCTACTTATATAGCGTATGTAATAGTCCTTACGTACGTTAGGCTTTGTGTATAGCGTAGCCTGTCCATTTATATATCTTGGTTTCGTATTTCATTTCATCACGAACCAAAACTTCCTTTCTCTCCCTAGAACCGTCCCTTTGGACTTGTTCTTGATAATTAGCCTCTTCCAACATGTTTTCGATCATCATAACTTGATTTGGAGCTTGGAGTTGGAAGCTTGTTGGTGCTCCTTTGGTGTTTGGAGAGTTCTTCTTGTTCTTCATTGGTAAGTTCTCTTAATCTCTTGTTCTACAAGTGATCTTCGAGTATGATGATGTTGTTGTTGTTGTTTTCCTCGTATAGTTGGTGATTGTTGGAGTATATCATGATTCTTGATGAGTTTTTACAACTTGTGATGAAGACATGATGATTGTGTCTTGTGGAGGAGTTGTTATTGATGTTTTAGGATGTTTGGAGGTTTTAATCATGTCTAGGAAGGATTATGTTAAGATTGTTATATGATTAACATAGTCTTGATATGATTGATGTTGTTATTGTGTTTCTTGGGGAGGTTTTAACCATTTTAGTAAGGAATTATGATGAATTATGTAACGATTATCATAATTTTGAAATGGTTGATTTAATCTGATTGATTAATCTGAATTCATGATGAATTGGTGATTGATTATCGTGTTGAATTCGTGTTTTTTGTTTTGGTGATGTGTATGAGGTGATGGTGATAATATTGATGATATTATCATCGTAGGAGGATCGATTTGATGATGTTCTTAAGTGATTCTTGTTGAATTGTTTTCACAAGTGTTAAGAGCGTTTGATCATATCAATCATTGAAGTGTTGGAGGATGTTAGAATTCATAGTTGAGGACTACGATTTTCGTTTGGGGAGTTTAACCAATTCGGGATTGAATCGGGATTATTTTTGGTGTTGCTTTCCATTGATTTTGTGTTATTGAATTAATCGTATTTCATTCAAGGTTGTTTGAGTGCTTGCGATCATCAGAAGACGTCGTTCGCTGTTTTGTAGGAGGGCGTTGATCGTGGAAGGACTTTCTCGCCTTCGGTTTGAGGCAAGTTTTATACTTGTACTAGTCAATGAGATTAATATTATCATATATGTGTATGAATGTGTGTATCATTTCGAGACTCAGTCTCTTTATGATTTTGTTGATATCAGGGGATTGTTTGATACGACACCCTTCGGAAAATTATGCCAAATGTTATTGTTATTTGTAAATGGCCGGTTCAAGGCATTGCGATACTTGTTGGAAATATTGTTGTTGATAGCCAGTTCGCGGTATCGATGTATCGATTGTTATTGTTATTATTGATGTCGATTTAAGACATAGTTGTGATAATTGTTATTGATATTGGTGCTTCGTTATTGATGTTGTATCGGCCGATTGAAGGCATCGAAGTATTCGATTATCATCTTCGTTGTTGGTAACTGATTAAAGGTGCCGAGACATCCGTTGTATCGTAGTTATCGATTGACAGTTCTAAGGTAATCGATGTATTGAATTGGGCTGTAGAAGACATTTCCCATCCGTTGTATCATCATTATCGATTGACCGTTCAAAGGCAATCGATGTATTGAATTGGGACTGTCGAAGACATTTCCCATCTGTTGTATCATTGTTATCGATTGACCGTTCTAAGGTAATCGAGGTATTGAATTGGGATTATCGAGGATAGTTCCCATCCGTTGTGTCGTTGTTCTCCATGAGCCATTATAAGGTAATCGAGGTATTGAATTGGGATTATCGAGGATAGTTCCCATCTGTTGTGTCGTTGTTATCGATGAGCCATTCTAAGGCAATCAAGGTATTGAATTGGGATTATCAAAGAGATTTCCCATCCGTCGTGTCGTTATCGATTGGCCATTCTAAGGTAGTCGAGGTATTTGAATTGGGATCGCCGAGGACGGTGCCCATCCGTGAGTTATTGTTGTCGTGTTGGCCGACTCAAGGCAACACATTATCATTCTTGTAAACTCGGTAATTTTGTGATCATTGAGGGTTGAGGATTCCAGGATTGTTGTGTTGTGATTGTTGATTGCGTTAATCGGTCCTTAGGGATTGTGATCCTAGGATGGTTGTTTTGGATATTGTTGGTCGTGCCGATCTTTCATTATCGTTGTGTCATCGTTCACTTTGGTGAGTCTTTTAATCTGTATTGGATGTGTTATCTTTTGAGTTTCGTTGTCATGTTACATCGTGACATATCTGGAATCATATCTGCGTGCCGATTGGTTATGTGTAGGATTTTTAGCCAGGCACACGATGGTCATGTGTGGATGTTTCCGCATTGGACCGTGCACACGAGACGTAGTTCGTGAGGCTAATTAGGTACAATGTACCACGTATATTCTGGATTCCGTATACAGGGTGGAAATGTGCACAGACACATTTCCGGAACGGGCGTACAGTGATGTCCCTCTTGAGCCTTATTGTTTTGGTCGTTCATAGTCCATGTTGTATTGGATATGTCCGACGATTTGTGACTAGTTGTTCATACGCCGAGGAGTATGTTCGAGAGTTGGGTTTGTTCATACGCCGAGGAGTATGTTCGAGTACTGTTTATTCTGCCTTTGGATGCATATTATGTTGTGCATGTATTTGATATTCATTATCTGGATGACTGACCCCATGGGGGCGGAACATGTTTACATGTTTTAGGTGCTGGCGAGGAGAGAGTTGAGACATAGGGGCATGACGATGGCGACGAGGCATTCGAGCGATACTAGTCTGAGATGTTTTGGTGTTCATGTCAGTTAGACAGTTTAGAGTACTCCAGTTTTGTTCAATGGTTGTAATTTTGTATTATCCGAGTAAGGCTCGTGTGTAACACCCCAAACTAGGCGGATATTACAGTGCCGTGAATCCCCGATTGGGACCCACCAGGCAAAAGAAAATGATGAATTAAATAATATAATTGTAGTACCGAACCACATTATATTACCAATTACTCCGATGAGGAGTTTAAGTACAACACACCAGGACTAAACCGAATACTAGTATATTTTATATGGAGATAAAATACACCACCCTGAACAATTAAACATCTCAAACGGAATTTGCAGCGGAAAATACAAATGACGGAATAACTGAAATGACTGAAATGACTGAAACAAACGAAATGACTGGGGCCCCCTACTAGTATCACTGGGACTCCTCGCCGTCAGCATGCTCTTCCCGTGCCTTTGCCTTGCCGTGACCTGAAAACAAAATCCCCCAACGGGGTCAGTTACACAGAACAACAATCCTCAAGGGTTGAAATAACACAATCATGAATTAACTGAAGTTATGAAATATCCTTAGTTATGAATTACGCTGAAGAGGAGTATCATAGTACGCCCGTAATGTTCTGTGCAAGTGTACAAGACGAATGACCGGACACACCCGTCCTTGTACCTAATTAGTCTCACGGAGGTAAGCGTTACCGTGTGCACGGTCCAATGTATCGGTGAACCCAATACATGACCATCGTGTGCCCGACTAAAAATTCCACACAGCCACACCCGGCCACGCAATATGAACCCAGAAGGTCATATGAACGAGAATGACCACAATGAAAATCAATGAATAATAATTCGACAAGGCCAAGATGACTCACCGAGATAAAAATAATAGTGACGTGATTGATAACCCAATGAAATGATTTGGAACAGTCGTTCCTCGTGAATGAAATGATTATTCGACAATTACAAGTCTCAATATGATTAATATTATGATGAATGAATTATGATTATGAGCAATCAACAACAAAAGGAATGAATATCCTTTTAACCGAGTAAGAGTTAACTTACTCGATACCGATGACAATTTCCTTCCACGAACAACGTCCTAAATGAAATGTCAGTCGCTTGAACAACCTTGAATAACAATAATTACCAACAACCGATCAATACACGAATCAAATACGGTCATAACCGACTCAAACGTCGATACAACAATATCCGAACTCGTAGATGTACTCTAACGAAAATGTTGAGAATATCCTTCCCGTTGGTTAAAACCAAACCCAAATTACCGAACCAACTCCAAATGATTGATTCAAACCAGCAAAACATTATCAATGACATCAATAATCTCATAGAAATCCACAATCCAAGTTTACGACAACAACAATCGAAAAATCCCCAAATTAACCGAAGTCAACCCTAAGGGTTCTTGAAATAATTCCGAAAATAGCCATTAAATTCGTAGGAATACATTTATCCAAGGTAGATAATCCATATCTATTGTATTCCGACAATAATCCAAGCTTACACGAAGAAATCGGAAGGAAAAACCCAAAAATCCGAAATTCTAGATCCAAGGGATTAATACCTTTGATTTGATGTTAAGGAGATGATGAAGTGGTGATAATCCAACTCAAAGCCTTGAATATTATGATAGGTGATAGCAGCTCGAAGAGAACACTCCAAGTCGCCCAAAGTCGCCCGAATTCGCTCCAAAAACAAAGGGAAATGAGAAATGATGAAACTCAGGCTAACTGTCCAATATATAGTCACTCCAGGTTAGCGTGCGCTAGCCCTTGTGCGTAGCGTGCGCTAACGGGTAATTTGGGTAGTCCAGTACCCACTGTCCGAAAACGGTAGCGCGTGCTACGTACCTTTTGTAGCGTGCGCTACAACTATTCCATTAGCGTGCGTTAATACCCATGGTTAGCGTGCGCTAACGAATTATTAGATGCCCAGTACTGGAATCCAGAAACCGTCTGTCCTCTGATCTGACCTCGGTAGCGTGCGCTACAACCAATATTTAGCGTGCGCTACTACACCGTTTGCGTACGCTAAATATCACTCATAGCGTGCGCTATGAATTAATCCAGTGCAGTCCAGTAGCCACTAGACTCAACCTGATCCGTCCTTAGCGCGCGCTACAGCAATTATTAGCGTGCGCTACTACCACCCACTAGCGCGCGCTACTTACCACTCGTAGCGTGCGCTACTAATAACTCACCTGCAGTCCAGTACCTTCTGGACTGCAGCCAGGGTAACATTAGCGTGCGCTAATGCTGAGTGGTAGCGTGCGCTACCTATACTCAATTAGCGTGCGCTAAAAAGAGTACGTAGCGTGCGCTACTTCCTCACGCACAGTCCACAATGAAAATGACGACAATGATAAACACGACACGAAAATGCAATTAGATTAGTGATGAATGACGATTGATACACGATACAATTATTCTGAATGATGAATACCATGATTGAATATGAGTGACAAATGATCATTAATGAGTGAAATTAATCGATCACACCTTGAATGATAAATCTTGAATGATAATAATCAATTACAACCGGTATTACATACACCCCCTTAAAAGAGTTTCGTCCTAAACTAAGGGTCAAACAACTCGGGATAACTCTCCCGCATACTATCCGGTTTCCCAAGTAGCCTCTTCGACTCCGTGACTAGACCACCAATTTTAACCAAAGGAATCGTCTTATTCCTCAACCGCTTGATTCGCCGCTCTAAAACTCGCATAGGACGCTCCTCATATGAATGATCGTCGATCTCGATTTCATCGAATCAAGTATGTGACTCGGGTCGGCAACATACTTCCGCAATCGAGAGACATGAAACACATTATGAATTCGGCTCAACGCCGGAGGTAAAGCCGATCGATAAGCTAACTCGCCTACTCGATCCAAAATCTCAAACGGTCCAATGAATCTCGGACTCAACTTCCCCCTCTTCCCAAAACGGAAGATACCACGACTGGGATACCTTGACCAACACGTGGTCACCCGCCTCGAACTCTAGTGGTCGATTTACGGTTATTCGCATATGATTTCGCCGACTCGAGCGGTCAACAAACGACTCGATCAAAGCTACCTTCTCACGGGCGGCTATAAGCATATGGGGCTCGGTGCCGATTGATTCGATAGGTCGTCCCAACACACCGTAGATCGACAACGACGACCATACAAGGCCTCGTAAGGTGCCATCTTAATCGAAGCATGCCAACTATTATTATACGAGAACTCGATCAATGGTAGTTGGGCTTCCCAATCGACTGTCCAATCGAGGACGCATGCCCTCAACATGTCCTCTAATGTCTGAATGGTTCTCTCTGATTGTCCGTCTGACCGAGGATGAAAAGCGATCGAGATTAAGTTGGGTTCCCATAGACGATGAATCGATTTTCAAAATGCGACACAAACCGTCCGTCACGATCGGAAACGATACTTTTAGAGTACTGCGGCCGACTATCTCTTTGATGAACAGTTGATCAAGTCTCTCGGGACCCCACGTCTCCTTGATCTCAAGGAAATGAGCTGATTTAGTTAAGCGGTCCAGGATCACCCAGATCGTATTCATGCCACGATGACTCGTCGGCAAACTCGTGATGAAATCTATAGAAATGTCTTCCCACTTCCATTCGGGAATAGGAAGAGGTTTCAGCATACCTGCCGGCCGCTGATGTTCAATCTTGACTTGTTGACAGGTAAAGCATCTCGAAACAAATTCTGCGACTTCTCGCTTCATATTACTCCACCAGTAATTTTGTTTCAAGTCCTTGTACATCTTGCTGGACCCCGGATGAACAGAATAAGGGGTAGCATGAGCTTCTCTCAAGATAGAGTTTTTCAACTCGTCATTCGCCGGTACGCACAACCGACTCTTAAACCTCAAAAGTCCATCCTCGTGGACCACAAATCCAGGGGCTTTCCCCTGAGTCACATCCTCACGGATGCGCAACAATGAAGGGTCTGTACTCTGATTCTCTCGGATTGCCTCCTTGAGTGACGATGAAATCTCTAACATACAAAGTTGTCCCTGAACTCGCTGAAGCCAGACCTCGATCTCGGGTCTAAGGAATTCCTGCTGAAGCTTCTTCTGGACTGTTAAACGAGCAAGCATCTGCTCCTGAACGGACTTACGACTCAAGGCGTCGGAGACAACGTTCGCCTTGCCCGGGTGGTAAAGGATCTCAATATCATAATCTTTGATTAGTTCTAACCACCACCTCTGTCGCATATTTAACTCCTTCTGAGTAAATATATACTTTAAATTCTTATGATCGGTGAATATCTGACAGGTAACGCCATAAAGATAATGACGCCAAATCTTCAAAGCGAACACCACGGCTGCTAGCTCCAGGTCGTGTGTCGGATAATTAACCTCTTAAGGTCTCAATTGCCGTGAAGCATAGGCAATAACCTTTCCATTCTGCATGAGCACACATCCGAGACCCTGTCCGGACGCATCACTATAAACGACAAATCCTTCCGTCCCCTGCGGCAAGGAAAGTACAGGTGCTGACATTAACCGGCTCTGGAGTTCCTCAAAACTCCGTTGACTCGCATCGGACCACGTGTATTTCTTATCCTTTCGCAAAAGGTTCGTCAGGGGTTGAGCGATTCTGGAAAATCCCTCTACGAAGCGCCGATAATAACCCGCTAATCCGAGAAAACTTTGGATTTCCTTAACATTCTTCGGAGGTAACCAATATCGGATAGCCTCCGTATTCTGAGGATCGACACGAACTCCGTCTGAAGAAATTACATGTCCGAGAAACGTCACTTCGGACATCCAGAACTCACATTTGGAAAACTTCCCATCAAGTTGTTCTCGTCTCAACACGTCGAGCACTTGGTGAAGGTGAAACTCGTGTTCCTCTCGGTCACGAGAATAAATCAAAATGTCATCGATGAAGACAACAACAAACTGGTCCAAAAAGTCGATGAAAACACGATTCATTAACTCCATGAATACCGCATGTGCATTAGTCAAACCAAACGGCATAACCACAAACTCATAATGACCATAGCGTGTTCGAAACGCCGTCCTTGCGATATCCGACTCTCGAATCCGCAACTGATGATATCCATATCTTAAGTCGATCTTGGAAAATACTGAAGCTCCCTGAAGTTGATCTAAGAGATCATCAATACAGGGTAAGGGATACTTATTCTTGATTGTCACCCTGTTCAACTCCCGATAATCGATACACAAGCAAAAAGAACCATCCTTCTTCTTGACAAATAACACTGGTGCTCCCCACGGGGACGCACTCGGTCGAATATAACCCTTCTCGAACAACTCGTCGAGTTGGTTCTTTAATTCCTGCATTTCGGTCGGGTCCATCCGGTACGGTGCCTTCGATATCGGGGACGTACCAGGCTCCAACTCAATCATGAATTCCACATCCCTCTGTAGAGGCAAACCAGGTAACTCGTCTGGAAAAACATCAGCATATTCCATCACTACCGGAATATCCGTCAACATTACTGATGATTTCTCGGTTTTGGTCATATAGCACCAATAACCAACACACCTCTGATTGAGTAATCTCACTGCTTTCATCAAATTAATGACCTTACGAGCAGTAGGGATTACCTCCCTGAAACACACATTCAACCCCATCGTCTGAAATGATAGTGATCATACGCTTACGGACACTAATGATGGCATCATGACGATCCATCCAATCAATACCCAAGATGACGTCGTCCCTCGGCAAATCTACTACGATTAGGTCCGCTGGCCATACACGACCATGAAACTTAATCGGACAATTCTGAATCTCACGATTACCGATAATTCGTCTACCATCGGGTAGGCCAATGACATAAGGCTCACAACTAGTAGCACTACCCAGACGTAGTCTACTCAAACATGACTCGGAAATGAATGAATGCGATGCACCAGTATCAAAAAGGGTACACACATGTTGAGATAGAATATCGAGTGTACCTGAGATCATTCGGGACTCTGGATCATCGGTCTTCTTCATCTCATAAATCAGGGGCTTGCTAGTCCCAGACCGACGCTCCTGCTTTGCCGCTATAGGCTCCACCTTTAGTCGCTCCCGCTGCTTTAAACGACGCCGATTGAGTGGCCTCGATTCTCAACTACTGATCGCTTAGGGGCACGAGATGACGTCCGAGTAGGTTTGGAGTCCCTACGGCAAAACGGGCCTTATGCCCATCAATCCCACAATTATGACACGTGATAGTCTCTGTCTTGACACTTGGTACCGAGATGACCAAGATCCCCACGATTAAAAGAGGTGATGGCCGAATCGGCCGCTCGAGACCGAGATTCCGGTTTAGACGACACAGAGGTCGCTCGGAAAAACAGAGCCCGCACGGGGTTTCTTGAAGGTTGTCCACCGCCTTCGATCGATTACGATTCTTCGATTTCTTGCTAGCACGAAGGTTGCCGCTTAGCAATCTCTTTAGCAAGAAGCTCATAGGTAAGAGCTTTCTCAATGAATTCAACCAACGTGGTGCAATTATGATTAAGCAAATCGTAGTCTCATACGGGGTTTCACCTCTTCTTGAAATACTTAATCTTATCTCGCCTCGGAATGAATGATAGATGAGGCGAACGGAAGAAGTTCTGAAATTTCTCGGCAATGGCGAGAACATCCTCGTCTGCCGAGGGTCGGGGTGAGTAATTCTGGCAGCTTGGACTCTCTGAGTGGGGCCGGATAATACCTCTCCATCATGAGAGTCTTGAACTGATCCCAAGTACATGATCCTTCGGTGGGCTTCAACGACAACCACCAAGAATGTGCGCTCTTACCCAGGTAGTAAGCCGCAACAGAAACTTTGTGTCCTTCGGGACACTCTACCATAGCAAACAACTTCTCGAAATGCTCGAGCCAATGAATAATATCCGCCGGCTCAGACGAGCCCTCAAAAGTAGGTGGCCTCTGGCGAGCGATGTCGCCGATGATATTGCTCACATTTCTCTCTTGCCTCTGAGGTGGCGGCAGAGGAGCCTGCTGATTTTGATTGACGGAGTTATGCATCGTCTCCATCAGTTGTGCCATCTGAGTCATTTGGGCCATCATGCCCTGCATAAAAGCGAGTGGGTCAACCCGGACACCTTCTGACTGAGCTGTGTCCTGGGTACGACTCCCCATTAGTGAATGATCGCGTCCAGGAGAATGAGTGGCAGCGTCGCTGCTCGATGAATTAGCATTATTTCTCGCGTTTGCACGTGTATTCACACGAGCTCTCGGGATTCGGCCCACTCCACGGCCTCGTCCTCCACGTCCTCTTCTTGCTCTTTCCATACTGAAGTAGGAAAGTTACATGATGATTATATTTCCCGCATGAATGTCACGTTATGATTATGACATGAGATGATGAAAATGAGCATACGCACTCTAACACAGTGATTACATGAATGATTAACTAACGTGACATGATTATCTGATGAAATTACTGAAATGATTATCTTGAACAAGTTAACATGATTAATGATTTGATCTTCCAGATCACAACCGAGTAATGAAATGAATTGAGTGATTAATGAGTTAACCTGACCGTCCTGGTCAAAATGACAATGATGATTGAGGATTGTTAACAAATGAATTATGAATGAATGATTATTGCCAGAAATTATACCATGGCATTAGAAATCTTACAGTTCTTGGTCTGATTGGCTCGGCATTGGCACAGGTCACACGTGACGCGAAAGTCCAATGATACTAGTCCGATGACGATGATTTCAAATGAGACATGACTTGGAGGGTAGTATTCAAAACCACCCTCCGATACCAACTCTGTAACACCCCAAACTAGGCGGATATTACAGTGCCGTGAATCCCCGACTGGGACCCACCAGGCAAAAGAAAATGATGAATTAAATAATATAATTGTAGTACCGAACCACATTATATTACCAATTACTCCGATGAGGAGTTTAAGTACAACACACCAGGACTAAACCGAATACTAGTATATTTTATACGGAGATAAAATACACCACCCTGAACAATTAAACATCTCAAATGGAATTAGCAACGGAAAATACAAATGACGGAATAACTGAAATGACTGAAATGACTGAAACAAACGAAATGACTGGGCCCCCTACTAGTATCACTGGGACTCCTCGCCGTCAGCATGCTCTTCCCGTGCCTTTGCCTTGCCGTGACCTGAAAACAAAATCCCCCAACGGTCGCCATTACGAACAACAATCCTCAAGGGTTGAAATAACACAATCATGAATTAACTGAAGTTATGAAATATCCTTAGTTATGAATTACGCTGAAGAGGAGTATCATAGTACGCCCGTAATGTTCTGTGCAAGTGTACAAGACGAATGACCGGACACACCCGTCCTTGTACCTAATTACTCTCACGGAGGTAAGCGTTACCGTGTGCACGGTCCAATGTATCGGTGAACCCAATACATGACCATCGTGTGCCCAACTAAAAATTCCACACAGCCACACCCGGCCACGCAATATGAACCCAGAAGGTCATATGAACGAGAATGACCACAATGAAAATCAATGAATAATAATTCGACAAGGCCAAGATGACTCACCGAGATGAAAATAATAGTGACGTGATTGATAACCCAATGAAATGATTTGGAACCGTCGTTCCTCATGAATGAAATGATTATTCGACAATTACAAGTCTCAATATGATTAATATTATGATGAATGAATTATGATTATGAGCAATCAACAACAAAAGGAATGAGTATCCTTTTAACCGAGTAAGAGTTAACTTACTCGATACCGATGACAATGTCCTTCCACGAACAACGTCCTAAATGAAATGTCGGTCGCTCGAACAACCTTGAATAACAATAATTACCAACAACCAATCAATACACGAATCAAATACGGTCATAACCGACTCAAACGTCGATACAACAATATCCGAACTCGTAGATGTACTCTAACGAAAACGTTGAGAATATCCTTCTCGTTGGTTAAAACCAAACCCAAATTACCGAACCAACTCCAAATGATTGATTCAAACCAGAAAAACATTATCAATGACATCAATAATCTCATAGAAATCCACAATCCAAGTTTACGACAACAACAATCGGAAAATCCCCAAATTAACCGAAGTCAACCCTAAGGGTTCTTGAAATAATTCCGAAAATAGCCATTAAATCCGTAGGAATACATTTATCCAAGGTAGATAATCCATATCTAATGTATTGCGACAATAATCCAAGCTTACACGAAGAAATCGGAAGGAAAAACCCAAAAATCCGAAATTCTAGATCCAAAGGATTAATACCTTTGATTTGATGTTAAGGAGATGATGAAGTGGTGATAATCCAACTCAAAGCCTTGAATATGATGATAGGTGATAGTAGCTCGAAGAGAACACTCCAAGTCGCCCAAAGTCGCCCGAAGTCGCTCCAAAAACGAAGGGAAATGAGAAATGACGAAACTCAGGCTAACTGTCCAATATATAGTCACTCCAGGTTAGCGTGCGCTAGCCCTTGTGCGTAGCGTGCGCTAACGGGTAATTTGGGTAGTCCAGTACCCACTGTCCGAAAACGGTAGCGCGCGCTACGTACCTTTTGTAGCGTGCGCTACAACCATACCATTAGCGTGCGTTAATACCCATGGTTAGCGTGCGCTAACGAATTATTAGATGCCCAGTACTGGAATCCAGAAACCGTCTGTCCTCTGATCTGACCTCGGTAGCGTGCGCTACAACCAATATTTAGCGTGCGCTACTACACCGTTTGCGTATGCTAAATATCACTCATAGCGTGCACTATGAATTAATCCAGTGCAGTCCAGTAGCCACTGGACTCAACCTGATCCGTCCTTAGCGCGCGCTACAGCAATTATTAGCGTGCGCTACTACCACCCACTAGCGCGCGCTACTTACCACTCGTAGCGTGCTCTACTAATAACTCACCTGCAGTCCAGTACCTTCTGGACTGCAGCCAGGGTAACATTAGCATGCGCTAATGCTGAGTGGTAGCGTGCGCTACCTATACTCAATTAGCGTGCGCTAAAAAGAGTACGTAGCGTGCGCTACTTTCTCACGCACAGTCCACAATGAAAATGACGACAATGATAAACACGGCACGAAACTCCAATTAGATTAGTGATGAATGACGATTGATACACGATACAATTATTCTGAATGATGAATACCATGATTGAATATGAGTGACAAATGATCATTAATGAGTGAAATTACTGAATGACAATTACTGAATGATAAATACTGAATGATAATAATTGAATTACAACCGGGCATTACAACTTGTGATGAAGACATGATGATTGTGTCTTGAGGAGGAGTTGTTATTGATGTTTTGGGATGTTTGGAGGTTTTAATCATGTCTAGGAAGGATTATGTTAAGATTGTTATATGATTAACATAGTCTTGATATGATTGATGTTGTTATTGTGTTTCTTGGGGAGATTTTAACCATTTTAGTAAGGAATTATGATGAATTATGTAACGATTATCATAATTTTGAAATGGTTGATTTAATCTGATTGATTAATCCGAATTCATGATGAATTGGTGATTGATTATCGTGTTGAATTCGTGTTTGTTGTTTTGGTGATGTGTATGAGGTGATGGTGATAATATTGATGATATTATCATCGTAGGAGGATCGATTTGATGATGTTCTTAAGTGATTCTTGTTGAATTGTTTTCACAAGTGTTAAGAGCGTTTGATCATATCAATCATTGAAGTGTTGGAGGATGTTAGAATTCATAGTTGAGGACTACGATTTTCGTTTGGGGAGTTTAACCAATTCGGGATTGAATCGGGATTATTTTTGGTGTTGCTTTCCATTGATTTTGTGTTATTGAGTGAATCGTATTTCATTCAAGGTTGTTCGAGTGCTTGCGATCATCAGAAGACGTCGTTCGTTGTTTCGTGGGGGACATTGATCGTGGAAGGACTTTCTCGCCTTCGGTTTGAGGCAAGTTTTATACATGTACTAGTCAATGAGATTAATATTATCATATATGTGTATGAATGTGTGTATCATTTCGAGACTCGGTCTCTTTATGATTTTGTTGATATCAGGGGATTGTTTGATACGACACCCTTCGGAAAATTATGCCAAATGTTATTGTTGTTCGTAAATGGCCGGTTCAAGGCATTGCGATACTTGTTGGAAATATTGTTGTTGATAGCCAGTTCGCGGTATCAATGTATCGATTGTTATTGTTATTATTGATGTCGATTTAAGACATAGTTGTGATAATTGTTATTGATATTGGTGCTTCGTTATTAATGTTGTATCGTCCGATTGAAGGCATCTAAGTATTCGATTATCATCTTTGTTGTTGGTAACTGATTAAAGGTGCCGAAACATTCGTTGTATCGTAGTTATCGATTGACAGTTCTAAGGTAATCGTTGTATTGAATTGGGACTGTCGAAGACATTTCCCATCCGTTGTATCATCATTATCGATTGACCATTCAAAGGCAATCGATGTATTGAATTGGGACTGTCGAAGACATTTCCCATCTGTTGTATCATTGTTATCGATTGACCGTTCTAAGGTAATCGAGGTATTGAATTGGGATTATCGAGGATAGTTCCCATCCGTTGTGTCGTTGTTCTCGATGAACCATTTTAAGGTAATCGAGGTATTGAATTGGGATTATCGAGCATAGTTCCCATCCATTGTGTCGTTGTTATCGATGAGCCATTCTAAGGCAATCAAGGTATTGAATTGGGATTATCAAAGAGAGTTCCCATCCGTCGTGTCGTTATCGATTGGCCATTCTAAGGCAGTCGAGGTATTTGAATTGGGATCGCCGAGGACGGTGCCCATCCGTGAGTTATTGTTGTCGTGTTCGCCGACTCAAGGCAGCACATTATCATTCTTGTAAACTCGGTAATTTTGTGATCATTGAGGGTTGAGGATTCCAGGATTGTTGTGTTGTGATTGTTGATTGCGTTAATCGGTCCTTAGGGATTGTGATCCTAGGATGGTTGTTTTAGATATTGTTGGTCGTGCCGATCTTTCATTATCGTTGTGTCATCGTTCACTTTGGTGAGTCTTTTAATCCGTATTGGATGTGTTATCTTTTGAGTTTCGTTGTCATGTTGCATCGTGACATATCTGGAATCATATCTGCGTGCCGATTGGTTATGTGTAGGATTTTTAGCCAGGCACACGATGGTCATGTGTGGATGTTTCCGCATTGGACCGTGCACATGAGACGTAGTTCGTGAGGCTAATTAGGTACAATGTACCACGTATATTCTGGATTTCGTATACAGGGTGGAAATGTGCACAGACACATTTCCGGAACGGGCGTACAGTGATGTCCCTCTTGAGCCTTATTGTTTTGGTCGTTCATAGTCCCTGTTGTATTGCATATGTCCGACGATTTGTGACTAGTTGTTCATACGCCGAGGAGTATGTTCGAGAGTTGGGTTTGTTTCTTTGAGATCCGTATTGTGATGATATACAGCTTCCGGTTGTTCGGATTTCAGGCCATTGTGATGATTGGCAACTTCGGCTGAGTGGTTTTCAGACCATTGTGATATTTTGGCAGCTTCGGCTGAGGGGCTTTCAGGCCATTGTGATGTTTCGGTATTTCCGTTGAAGCCTTCGGGCATTATGATTCGTATCTAGTTCAGCGTTGGCTTGGTTTACCTTCAGGTAATGTATTATTGTGTTCTATATTGATGATTCGTCGTTGGGCACTTGTATTCTAACCTCTTGAGCAGGTACCGATCGTATGCTGTGGGCATAGTATTGCACGAATGCTCGATTCTTTCTTTGGTTTGTGAGCATCTCGTACTACCATTGTTGTACTGTTTATTCTGCCTTTGGATGCATATCATGTTGTGCATGTATTTGATATTCATTATCTGGATGACTGACCCCATGGGGGCGGAACATGTTTACATGTTTTAGGTGCTGGCGAGGAGAGAGTTGAGACATAGGGGCATGACGATGGCGACGAGGCATTCGAGCGATACTAGTATGAGATGTTTTGGTGTTCATGTCAGTCAGACAGTTTAGAGTACTCCAGTTTTGTTCAATGGTTGTCATTTTGTATTATCCGAGTAAGGCTCGTGGATGTTGTTGTATTTTTATTTTGGCTATGTAGGCCCACTTTTGTCGTTGAAATTCCATATCGGAATATTTTGTCGGATGTCATTGTTGGAACTGAGTTTCTCCTTTTGGTCCGTTTGTTGTATTTTAGTCGTTTTCTCCTGGTGGATCTCCTGGTGTGGGATCCACGACACTGTAATGACCCAATGGGATTTGGGGGTGTTACAGATTTGGTCCTTAATGGCTATGTCGATGCCAGTTTTGAGACAGACCAAGATGATTCAAAATCGCAGTCTGGATATATATTTTGTTGAATGGTGGTGCTGTTAGCTGGAAGAGTTCCAAACAACCAACCACCGATGATTCTATAACGGAAGCTGAGTACATAGCCAATTCGGAAGCAGCTAAAGAAATTGTTTGGATGAGGAAGTTCATTGGTAAACTGGATGTGGTTCCTAGTATTGTTGATCCAGTAAATTTGCACTGTGATAACAATGGAGCTATTGCACAAGCTAAAGAACTAAGATCACAACAAGAATCCAAATACGTACTTATAAAGTTTCACCTCATTCGAGAGATTTTCACTCATGGCGATGTGAGGATGTGCAAAGTTCACACGGATGATAATATAGCGGATCCTTTAACCAAGCCACTTTCTCAAGCAAACAATGATGGTCTTATAAAGGCTATGGGTCTTCAGTTTATGTCTGTATAGGACTAAGAGCAAGTGGGAGATTGTTAGTATAATGCTCTAAGTCTACTGTTTAATAATAATAATGTGGAGACATTTATTATTATATAATATTGATTATATTATTGAATTAATATTCTGCTTACGATCATAAAGTATGTGACTTGATAGTAAAACTCGTTAAAGCATTAAAGAATATTTATTATAGATATCCCTAGTAATATGATTACTAGTATGATAATGATAAGATGTCTATGTTTTACTGGTCAAGAACATGAGATGTTATATCACGTCATAGATACATGTAGAGACATCATATTAGATATGACATAACAAAGAGAATTATATATGGATTAAGTCATTATAATTCCTCTGATTGTTATATATTATTTAAGTCCTTATTACCTAAAAACACTACAGTTTCATACATAATGAGTATCGTATTTTAACACAATGCCAACGTCTTTTGTAATAAGGGACCATACAGTTTGTGATTGGATACGGTACGATTTATGCAGAGGGAAGTAGTTTGTCCAGAGGGGACTTGTCCCTCCTATTAAACGGAGAAGATATCCACGGGCCCTTGATAAGTTAAATTGTTTAAATGCAGGGCCATGCTCAAATTGATCAATAAATAGTTATTGATAAATATTTGAATTGGACAATTGTAATGTAAAACCCTAAAATTCGGTTTCCATATTTTCTAATTAATTCGAAGCCTAACCTAAGTTTTGCTATGATTTAAAACCTTTACCTAAACTATATGTCATGAATATAAATACAAATAAATAAAGCTAACCTAAGATACACTTAATATAAGATTGTTACTATATCAAAACTTTCCTAAATTCTCCTAACAATCACACGTTCCTTTGGCCTTTGTAACATGCGATTCACATACAATTTAAGAGATAAGAATCCCACAAATTTAGCCCTCGTATCACGCATGCATTATAGACTCAATCAATACAATTAAATTGTGATTATAAGTTTCCTTATTTGCATAACACGCTCCCCTTATTCTTTGGTGTAATACGTTTTCTCTGCCTCCCCATTCTTCTTTTATACGACACAAAAAATAAAATACACATATTCTCTCTAATATCATCTCCATTATACGGCTCCAAGTGAAAGAGAAACAAGAAGGTGTTGGTGACCAAAGGAGAAGTGCTAATCGTGGTGAAATTAAACGAGCCACAGTCCTTGATTCCCATTCGGTTTATTTGTAGTCGACACACAGGTTTCTGTCTCTCCTTGTTATGCTCTTCCATACGACTTAACACATGTGCAATCAAGAAAATAATCGTGCTAAGAAATCTGTTGAAAACATGTTGGATATACCTTTGTTGGCCTCGTTAATAATCACACATAAAATCGTAACTTATATGTCTATATGTTGTTGTTGTTGTTGATGTCGGGTTGTGGACTGTTTTGGTGTCCTTGTTCCAGCCCTTTGTCAACCATATGTATAACCTAAACAAGCCCTAATACCTGGTCATGAATGCACACTAAATGGATTAAGTAGAATTGGATGAATTAGGGTTTAAATGAATTAATTGATTTGGATAGCTTTGATAATCAAATATGTATGCATCATCAAACGAATTCTATTAACGTTTAAATCGGTATTTTTGTTTGCAAACTCAGTTTAGGGTCTTAGTTAAGTGTTACAATTGGTTTGGATGAATTTGAATTTGATTTGGTCCTATTTTTGAATTTTATGAGACGATATGTCAAAACTGTGTTTGCAGAATTTGATTTTAATCATGGTTTATGGTCTTTCATGTTCAAACCATAAGGATTTAGGAGATCTACTTTTACAGTAGTAATATTTGGGTCATGTGTAACGTTCTGGAATTTTTGTGTATTTTTCTAAAGTGCACAAATGGGTTAGTTAAAGGAAAACTTTCTGTGTGTATCTGCAGATACGAATCTGAATATGTTGGCATAAACAATTTTTGACAGGGAGTTCCACTTAAAAATCAATTCTAGAAAAATTCAAGTAGACTTTTAAGACATTATTTCTTTTGTGAGAATTTTTGTGAATTTTCATTTGACTTCTGGTGTGGTGTGAAAATTCGTAAAGTGAAGGTAAAAGTATACTAAAATCAGAAATTTGTTAAGAAACTTAAGTCCTTGTGAATTAATACTGGTTGATGTGTTTTGAACCCTAAATTGTGTTTTAAATGCTAGTTATGATACTTTAATGTCTTGTTGACATATTTATGTGTATGGGAACCATACCCTACACTCTTAACCCTAAACTTGTGATAACTACATTTTAAACCCTAAACTTATATAAACTGTCACAATAAACCCTAATCTATAGATAATTGTCATTCAAATACTTTAACCTAATTAAATGGTGACTTAAATAATAAATGATTAATCTTGCTAATTTGGAAAACTTACTAAATATGGAAACTCACTAAATTTGGAAACTTATTAAAACGGGAAACTTACTTAAAAGGGAAAGTTAGTATTTTTAGATAGCTACTATAAATGGAAGGTTACTAAAAATAGAAAGTCGACTAAAACGAGTAATCTGATTTAAAATAAGCTATTAATAATAAGCTGATCATTAATTCGTGTAGATTCGCTGAAGAAGGAGTAACTTCCGATCTTTACGATGTGTTTGCACTTGCGGTTTAAGGTACAAATATTCTGACCTTTCTTATAAGGTTACTCATGACTCTTCTACATCTTTTGATTGTTTAGCTTCTGATTTTGATACCTTTGCTATGATCCTTTCTATTATGACACTTCTGATATGACACTATGATATGAACCTTTGATTTGAACCTTTTGGATTTCAGCCTTTGTTATGAACCTTTGATTATAAACCTTTGATTATGAACCTTTAGTTGTGGGGCTTTGATTGTGATATCCTGATGAGTTAGACATTTGCCAAACTTTTGACTTTGCTTTGATCCTTCAGTTTGATACCCGAGCCATTATACTAAGCATGGGGGTTCCATGTCCGTGTCATTGATGCACCAATGGCATGACTCCAGGGTGGTCGAGTGATGTGCCATCCCGTCACTTTTGTTTGTTGAAGATATGGTCACTAATACTTTTGCAGGGGCGTATGGATGCATCCTAGATTTGTTTTGTATTTGATATGCTATATTTGGTTTGGTGATTGATGTTGTGTGCAATACACGTCCTTCACATTTTGGGAGCTAGCTACTCCATGGTAACTATGATATGATATGGTTTGTTTGGTTTGGGCTCGTGGTGGATTACTAACTTTCTTTACCTTACTCTATACCTTTGTTATACCTTCTCTTATTCCCCAATGCACCATATTCCTTTATCTTATTTCCGTATCTTTGACTTTTTCATGTTCTTTATTCAGTTGACTCATGATACTTGTTCAGTTGACCGTTAATCCCTTATTCATTTGACAGATGATTTTCATTTCAGCAGGAGCTTATTATTTCTTTCCTTATACTTTTATACGTTTCGTTTATTAGTTTTGTTTTATATCTGTTCACTGGGCTTTTTAAGCTCAGCCGCATTTCTTTTCCTACGGCAGGTTTTAGGTTGGAAGCCGGATTTGAGTGAAGAGTGCATAGGAGTTCTTAGTGGACTACCTTGATGGTTAGAAGCCTTTTGAACCTTGATTAGACTTGGAATGGATTTAATTTGGATTGTATTACATTTTTATAGAGTTAGCCTTTCTTTTGTTTCCCATAGAATACCTTTGTAATTATTATGTTTATAAGTCTTCCGCTTGCATTGTATGTTCTGATTTGGCACCATAATGTGATACTTCTACCCTTGTCAAGTTGGGGTGTTACATGTAACTTGAGATCAAGAATATTAATTAATCTATATAAGGTCAACTTATCCATGCCTTATGCTTAATTAGGATATCGCGCGACGAGACGATTAAATATTATACAGTAATGGGATTTCGTTCGTGCCGCCGAATTAATTCTTTTAATGTGGGTAGTCATAATGTATAGCTAGAGGCCTCTTATGATTTATGAGTCGTGAAATTATTTTTATACTCATTGCCGTATTAATTAGAACCTACAGTGTCTCACACTAAAACGAGCAGAGCAGCTATTTTTTTCTGGTTTATTATGGTTGGTGAAGGGGTTGGTGAACCCTTAGCCATGTAGAGGGCTATATAATAGTGTCTTGTGATAGCCCTCACACTTGAATAAAATTCTTGGTGTTCTCGTTCTTACCATATTCAAGAACATATCTATATTCAAATCGATTTAAGTGAAATCTTTATTGAATCGGAGCTAGCAACCCATTAGACGTTCGGGACTTGTGTTGTTACCCAAAATATTATCCGGAGATAGTATTGCTGGAATGATCGAGTAACAAACAAATGCGAGAACACTTCCGCGAGAAAATAGATAACACAAGATTTGCCGGGGTTGTTAATCCCGGGCTTGAATGCTCTCGCGAGATGTTATTAATAAATATACTGCCGAGTACAAATATTAATGTTAGAATCTAATACAAGGAGTGTAAAGACTTCTAGTTATCTAGGCTTTAGAGCGCGTAGATTGCCGGAAGAACCAGATAGATGAATCTGTGAGTTCTTGCTTGGGATATATGATGAATGTGTATGAATATCACTATGAATGTGTTAGTGTTTGCCACAAGAGCCTTTGATTCTCTCTTTTGTGTGTATTTTGCACTTAATTCGTAGTAGAATTCGTCTCTCCCCTGGCCGCAACAGTGAGTCCTCTATTTATAGGGGACAAGGTAGTTGGGATCCCTCAGGCGATCGCGGGCGATCGCCGTTTTCTATATTAAAATAAATGGCCGATCGTCCCGTCACGTGGGCCTGTTCCCTTGAGGTCCGAGGTTGCAGTTGGAGGCCAGCTGGGTGAACCAATGGGAAGCCAGCACGTGTTGCGAGTCGCTGTCTGAGGAGGGCCCACTTCGTACCTTTCGGCGGCCTTGTCGGTAGGTGTGGTAGGTGACAGGCTGGGGTCAATGATCCTATCTGTCGGTATCCTATGAAGATACGCGGGTGGGCCATCGTCCAAGATTCGGTCTACGACGACTTTGACGGATGCTGGATCCCCACGTGGCATGAGGCGATCGCCTCTGGTCCGTTCTTCAAAGACGATCGCCAGGTATCAAAAGACGATCGCCAGGTATCAAAAGACGGTCGCTGGTTACCAAAAGGCGATCGCTGGTTACCAAAAGACGATCGCTGCATTATGCCGAACTCTAGGCGCTCGTCCGGAGTTTGTCTTCTATGGTTGACTTTTCTGGGAGGTCGCCGATCGCCTATCGTGGCGAATTAAACGCCGCACAACAATTGCCCCCCAGCTCGCCTCGATGTTGAAAACACGGGGTGAGGTGGCACTGTTGGCGATCGCCGATGTTTAAACGACCAGCCGATCTGAATTCAAATATGGACGACCTTCTTTCGCGTTGGGAGCAGCGGGAAAAGAAGGCGGGCCTTCCAAAAGTGGCTGGGACACGCGTCGTGCCGCTGTTGGGGGAATCCGACGGTTTGTCGGACTGCCGGTGGCATGCCCTCGAAAAGACGCGTATGCGGGATTCGAGGGCCGCATTTAATGCGTCCCCACGTGACGGTTGCGATTCAGCCCCTGAGGTTTCTCCTATTTACACTTACGCCCTCGTCCCCATCTATAAAAAGGGGAGGGCTTCTTCTCCTTCACTTTTTACGCGCCCTTAGTATCCATAGCCGAATTTCTGCAGAAATTTCCGGAGCTTTTGTGCCGATCTCCTTCTTTTTTCTAGGTAAGAAAAAATTAACCTTCTCCCTCTCTTTACTTTCTAATATGTCGGGAGGATCGAAAACCTGCGAGACCGGAAGGTCTTCCGCTGCCGGCGCGTTGCCTGAACGGGAGGAGGTTCCCGTTAGAGTGGATATGGAGACGGCCGCTGAAGCTATTCGAGCGGGGATTGCACCCGAAGAACTCGAAAAACTTTTTAACGAGGCCGAGGTGGCGAGGACGGCGGCGACGGCGGAGCAGGGGGGCTCTCCGGTGGATGAAGACGATTTGGTGCGGGAGGCCTGGGAAAGAGAGAGCAGATTCGGCCCCGCCTATGTGGCTTTTGCTCAGATGATGGAAACGATCGCTGGACCTTGCCCGGAATTCCATTTCGAGGCCTACACCGCCGCTCACCCTTACGAACATGTGAATCGGACGGTCTTTCAGGCCGCTGTCCCGTCTCCGTGGACTCTCGGCCAGATCCGGAGTACGGCGACCAAGAAGGACCTGAGCCGCTGGAGGGCCAAATATCACATCCCCTCTGACGTTTCCCTTCACGTGCCTTTGTAGAATGAGCGCGCCGACCAACCGCCCAAGGATATGGTCGCCGTCAACGAGATGATTATGGAGGCGGGTCTGCGATTCCCGTTGCCTTTCGCCGTCTCCTACTTGCTGATCGCCTGGAATTTGGCGCCTCTTCAACTGACACCGAATGCTTGGCTGCAGATCATCTGCACGTTGACCTTGTTTGGCGGTCACCGGTTATTCCGCCACCTTACTGCGCTGGAGATGAATTATTTGTTTAAATTGGTTGCGCAGAAAGGGTCAATCGGCGGCCATCATATCCAGGGCCGACTCGGGAGAGTGGTCCTCGGCGTGCCGAATAAGACCAAGGGCGACCTGGCTAAATGGTGTTGGTACGGCGGGACATCGCGATCTGCGTCTAGAGATATGCCGAAATAGGATTAGGAGATTCCCACCATTTTCCGGGAGAGGAATACGAGTAAAGATTTAAACTCTCACCTTGATTGAGCTTGTCTTGGTGATCTAATTTTATTTTCTTTTTGCAGGACCTCTCGTTCCAGCGATCGGCGACCTCCCATTTGATTTCTTGATCGTTTGGGAGCGGATCCGTGCATTGCCGAACTCTTTTATTGACGTTCGATCGCTTGGTACCGAAGCTCATCGGTTGGGGGCTCGTTTGTTTTGCTACCCCCGTCACTTGAAAGTTCAAGGTATGAGTTTAAGTGGTGCTTTCTTTCTTTGACGATCGTCTCCACGAGGTCGTTTTGTTTTGTCTAACTTGTTTGTATCTTTTCTTTGACAGAGGCTTATTTTCCCCGAATTGCCGAACCTCCGCCAGAGATAGCCATGTCGAACCGGGGAGTTCTTGATCGCCTTAATTTGGGCAAGCAGACTGGTCGCGTTCCTGCGACGACGTCTCACCCTGCCCCGGTGACGAGACCCGCTGAGGCGCCAGTCACCAAGCCGGTGGTCGAGGGAGAGGAATAGCTCAAACGCCGCAAGAGGCGGAGGTCGGAGGAGTCCCCGACGATCTCTGAGGCGGACGTATCGATTCTTGAGCCTCCGGTCGCTGCGGCTCCTATCTCCGCCATCCCGATGACGGAGCGATCTGGCCCCAAGCCCGCGGTCTCCGGCCCCCGGTCATCTGGCAGCTCGGCGAAGAAGATAGCGATCGCCGATGCGGAAACATCCCGGGGCAAGCCTTTTTTCGGACGCGATCCCGAGCTGGTCAATAGGTAAGAGTGGGTCAAAAATTTTTCTGAGTTAGGCATTCTGAGCATGGTATGGGCTAACTCCTTGATTTCCTTGGTTTGCGCTGCAGGGTTCGTCTCGCCGACCCGGACGTCGCCCCCATGGTGCTGGACTTTCTGTCGAGCAAGGCTCCGCAAAATTCTCTCGAAGTCCCCGCTTACGTTCGCCAGGCTATCACTTCTCTGCCCAAGGCTTGGACGACCGACCTTGATGCGATCGCTCGTCGGCGATCTGGAGACGCCATGCAGGCGACCGTTGCCCTGGCTCTTCAGACGGCGACGATGGCCATCCAAGATGCTCGGGATTTTGAGGGGCGACCCTCCACTGCTCATCTCCATCGCGAACTCGAGACCGCCCGGAATAGAAATATCGAGGACGCCAACCGGATACGGTCTATGGAGAAGGAGTACGAGGAGACGGCCAAACGGGCTAAGCAGGACGTGGATAGATTGAAGCAGGAGCTGAGCCGCTCCAGAGGCTGCCGATCGATCCTGTAATAAGGAGAAGGAAACTCGCCAGAAGCTAGAGGCTTCGCAGGAGGAGGCGACCGGGCTGAAGGCTGCGGTGGATCGGCTCAGTGGTGAGCTGGAGGCGGCGAAGAGAGAGCTGGAGAAGGCCAAGGGCGAGAATGTTGCCAAGGCGGCCGAACTGGCGGAGGTCGAGAAGACGGCGGCGGATCTGAAGGGGCAACAAGGCACCGAGGTCGATCCCTACCTTAACGTCGAGCACGTCGGCGAGTTCGCTTACTACTTGGCCTATGCTGACGCTGTTCGAGCCGCTAAAAAGGCAGGGGTCGAGATCGGCCCCCTGATGGAAAGCTTCAAATCCTATGTCCTCGAGCATCCTCTGCATCCAGGATTCTCCCTGCCGATCCTTGACCTTGTCGACTTCGGGATCGACTTGAGTTGGTATACCGGCAAACTCATTCATCCCGAGGCAAGTTTTATACTTGTACTAGTCAATGAGATTAATATTATCATATATGTGTATGAATGTGTGTATCATTTCGAGACTCGGTCTCTTTATGATGTTGTTGATATCAGGGGATTGTTTGATACGACACCCTTCGGAAAATTATGCCAAATGTTATTGTTGTTCGTAAATGGCTGGTTCAAGGCATTGCGATACTTGTTGGAAATATTGTTGTTGATAGCCAGTTCGCGGTATCAATGTATCGATTGTTATTGTTATTATTGATGTCGATTTAAGACATAGTTGTGATAATTGTTATTGATATTGGTGCTTCGTTATTGATGTTGTATCGGCCGATTGAAGGCATCGAAGTATTCGATTATCATCTTTGTTGTTGGTAACTGATTAAAGGTGCCGAAACATCCATTGTATCGTAGTTATCGATTGACAGTTCTGAGGTAATCGTTGTATTGAATTGGGACTGTCGAAGACATTTCCCATCCGTTGTATCATCATTATCGATTGACCATTCAAAGGCAATCGATGTATTGAATTGGGACTGTCGAAGACATTTCCCATCTGTTGTATCATTGTTATCGATTGACCGTTCTAAGGTAATCGAGGTATTGAATTGGGATTATCGAGGATAGTTCCCATCCGTTGTGTCGTTGTTCTCGATGAGCCATTTTAAGGTAATCGAGGTATTGAATTGGGATTATCGAGCATAGTTCCCATCCATTGTGTCGTTGTTATCGATGAGCCATTCTAAGGCAATCAAGGTATTGAATTGGGATTATCAAAGAGAGTTCCCATCCGTCGTGTCGTTATCGATTGGCCATTCTAAGGCAATCGAGGTATTTGAATTGGGATCGCCGAGGACGGTGCCCATCCGTGAGTTATTGTTGTCGTGTTGGCCGACTCAAGGCAGCACATTATCATTCTTGTAAACTCGGTAATTTTGTGATCATTGAGGGTTGAGGATTCCAGGATTGTTGTGTTGTGATTGTTGATTGCGTTAATCGGTCCTTAGGGATTGTGATCCTAGGATGGTTGTTTTAGATTTTGTTGGTCGTGCCGATCTTTCATTATCGTTGTGTCATCGTTCACTTTGGTGAGTCTTTTAATCCGTATTGGATGTGTTATCTTTTGAGTTTCGTTGTCATGTTGCATCGTGACATATCTGGAATCATATCTGCGTGCCGATTGGTTATGTGTAGGATTTTTAGCCAGGCACACGATGGTCATGTGTGGATGTTTCCGCATTGGACCGTGCACATGAGACGTAGTTCGTGAGGCTAATTAGGTACAGTGTACCACGTATATTCTAGATTTCGTATACAGGGTGGAAATGTGCACAGACACATTTCCGGAACGGGCGTACAGTGATGTCCCTCTTGAGCCTTATTGTTTTGGTCGTTCATAGTCCCTGTTGTATTGCATATGTTCGACGATTTGTGACTAGTTGTTCATACGCCGAGGAGTATGTTCGAGAGTTGGGTTTGTTTCTTTGAGATCCGTATTGTGATGATATACAGCTTCGGGTTGTTCGGATTTCAGGCCATTGTGATGATTGGCAACTTCGGCTGAGTGGTTTTCAGACCATTGTGATATTTTGGCAGCTTCGGCTGAGGGGCTTTCAGGCCATTGTGATGTTTCGGTATTTCCGTTGAAGCCTTCGGGCATTATGATTCGTATCTAGTTCAGCGTTGGCTTGGTTTACCTTCAGGTAATGTATTATTGTGTTCTATATTGATGATTCGTCGTTGGGCACTTGTATTCTAACCTCTTGAGCAGTACGATCGTATCTTTGTGGGCATAGTATTGCACGAATGCTCGATTCTTTCTTTGGTTTGTGAGCATCTCGTACTACCATTGTTGTACTGTTTATTCTGCCTTTGGATGCATATCATGTTGTGCATGTATTTGATATTCATTATCTGGATGACTGACCCCATGGGGGCGGAACATGTTTACATGTTTTAGGTGCTGGCGAGGAGAGAGTTGAGACATAGGGGCATGACGATGGCGACGAGGCATTCGAGCGATACTAGTATGAGATGTTTTGGTGTTCATGTCAGTCAGACAGTTTAGAGTACTCCAGTTTTGTTCAATGGTTGTCATTTTGTATTATCCGAGTAAGGCTCGTGGATGTTGTTGTATTTTTATTTTGGCCATGTAGGCCCACTTTTGTCGTTGAAATTCCATATCGGAATATTTTGTCGGATGTCATTGTTGGGACTGAGTTTCTCCTTTTGGTCCGTTTGTTGTATTTTAGTCGTTTTCTCCTGGTGGATCTCCTGGTGTGGGATCCACGACACTGTAATGACCCAATGGGATTTGGGGGTGTTCTGATTTGGTCATAATGGCTATGTCGATGCGGTTTGAGCAGAGACCAAGATGATTCAAAATCGCGATCTGGATATATATTTTGTTGAATGGTGGTCTTTGTTTGGAAGAGTTCCAAACAACCAACCACCGATGATTCTATAACGAGTGAGTACATAGCCAATTCGGAAGCAACTAAAGAAATTGTTTGGATGAGGAAGTTCATTGGTAAGCTGGATGTGGTTCCTAGTATTGTTGATCCATAAATTTGCCTTTGTGATAACAATGGAGCTATTGCACAAGCTAAAGAACTAAGATCACAACAAGAATCCAAATACGTACTTATAAAGTTTCACCTCATTCGAGAGATTTTCACTCATGGCGATGTGAGGATGTGCAAAGTTCACACGGATGATAATATAGCGGATCCTTTAACCAAGCCACTTTCTCAAGCAAACAATGATGGTCTTATAAAGGCTATGGGTCTTCAGTTTATGTCTGTATAGGACTAAGAGCAAGTGGGAGATTGTTAGTATAATGCTCTAAGTCTACTGTTTAATAATAATAATGTGGAGACATTTATTATTATATAATATTGATTATATTATTGAATTAATATTCTGCTTACGATCATAAAGTATGTGACTTGATAGTAAAACTCGTTAAAGCATTAAAGAATATTTATTATAGATATCCCTAGTAATATGATTACTAGTATGATAATGATAAGATGTCTATGTTTTACTGGTCAAGAACATGAGATGTTATATCACGTCATAGATACATGTAGAGACATCATATTAGATATGACATAACAAAGAGAATTATATATGGATTAAGTCATTATAATTCCTCTGATTGTTATATATTATTTAAGTCCTTATTACCTAAAAACACTACAGTTTCATACATAATGAGTATCGTATTTTAACACAATGCCAACGTCTTTTGTAATAAGGGACCATACAGTTTGTGATTGGATACGGTACGATTTATGCAGAGGGAAGTAGTTTGTCAGAGGACTTGTCCCTCCTATTAAACGGAGAAGATATCCACGGGCCCTTGATAAGTTAAATTGTTTAAATGCAGGGCCATGCTCAAATTGATCAATAAATAGTTATTGATAAATATTTGAATTGGACAATTGTAATGTAAAACCCTAAAATTCGGTTTCCATATTTTCTAATTAATTCGAAGCCTAACCTAAGTTTTGCTATGATTTAAAACCTTTACCTAAACTATATGTCATGAATATAAATACAAATAAATAAAGCTAACCTAAGATACACTTAATATAAGATTGTTACTATATCAAAACTTTCCTAAATTCTCCTAACAATCACACGTTCCTTTGGCCTTTGTAACATGCGATTCACATACAATTTAAGAGATAAGAATCCCACAAATTTAGCCCTCATATCACGCATGCATTATAGACTCAATCAATACAATTAAATTGTGATTATAAGTTTCCTTATTTGCATAACACGCTCCCCTTATTCTTTGGTGTAATACGTTTTCTCTGCCTCCCCATTCTTCTTTTATACGACACAAAAAATAAAATACACATATTCTCTCTAATATCATCTCCATTATACGGCTCCAAGTGAAAGAGAAACAAGAAGGTGTTGGTGACCAAAGGAGAAGTGCTAATCGTGGTGAAATTAAACGAGCCACAGTCCTTGATTCCCATTCGGTTTATTTGTAGTCGACACACAGGTTTCTGTCTCTCCTTGTTATGCTCTTCCATACGACTTAATACATGTGCAATCAAGAAAATAATCGTGCTAAGAAATCTGTTGAAAACATGTTGGATATACCTTTGTTGGCCTCGTTAATAATCACACATAAAATCGTAACTTATACGTCTATATGTTGTTGTTGTTGTTGTTGTTGATGTCGGGTTGTGGACTATTTTGGTGTCCTTGTTCCAGCCCTTTGTCAACCATATGTATAACCTAAACAAGCCCTAATACCTGGTCATGAATGCACACTAAATGGATTAAGTAGAATTGGATGAATTAGGGTTTAAATGAATTAATTGATTTGGATAGCTTTGATAATCAAATATGTATGCATCACCAAACGAATTCTATTAACGTTTAAATCGGTATTTTTGTTTGCAAACTCAGTTTAGGGTCTTAGTTAAGTGTTACAATTGGTTTGGATAAATTTGAATTTGATTTGGTCCTATTTTTGAATTTTATGAGACGATATGTCAAAACTGTGTTTGCAGAATTTGATTTTAATCATGGTTTATGGTCTTTCATGTTCAAACCATAAGGATGTAGGAGCTCTACTTTTACAGGAGTAATATTTGGGTCATGTGTAACGTTCTGGAATTTTTGTGTATTTTTCTAAAGTGCAAAAATGGGTTAGTTAAAGGAAAACTTTCTGTGTGTATCTGCAGATACGAATCTGAATATGTTGGCATAAACAATTTTTGACAGGGAGTTCCACTTAAAAATAAAATCTAGAAAAATTCAAGTAGACTTTTAAGATATTATTTCTTTTGTGAGAATTTTTGTGAATTTTCATTTGACTTCTGGTGTGGTGTGAAAATTCGTAAAGTGAAGGTAAAAGTATACTAAAATCAGAAATTTGTTAAGAAACTTAAGTCCTTGTGAATTAATACTGGTTGATGTGTTTTGAACCCTAAATTGTGTTTTAAATGCTAGTTATGATACTTTAATGTCTTGTTGACATATTTATGTGTATGGGAACCATACCCTACACTCTTAACCCTAAACTTGTGATAACTACATTTTAAACCCTAAACTTATATAAACTGTCACAATAAACCCTAATCTATAGATAATTGTCATTCAAATACTTTAACCTAATTAAATGGTGACTTAAATAATAAATGATTAATCTTGCTAATTTGGAAAACTTACTAAATATGGAAACTCACTAAATTTGGAAACTTATTAAAACGGGAAACTTACTTAAAAGGGAAAGTTAGTATTTTTGGATAGCTACTATAAATGGAAGGTTACTAAAAATAGAAAGTCGACTAAAACGAGTAATCTGATTTAAAATAAGCTATTAATAATAAGCTGATCATTAATTCGTGTAGATTCGCTGAAGAAGGAGTAACTTCCGATCTTTACGATGTGTTTGCACTTGCGGTTTAAGGTACAAATATTCTGACCTTTCTTATAAGGTTACTCATGACTCTTCTACATCTTTTGATTGTTTAGCTTCTGATTCTGATACCTTTGCTATGATCCTTTCTATTATGACACTTCTGATATGACACTATGATATGAACCTTTGATTTGAACCTTTTGGATTTCAGCCTTTGTTATGAACCTTTGATTATAAACCTTTGATTATGAACCTTTAGTTGTGGGCCTTTGATTGTGATATCCTGATGACTTAGACATTTGCCAAACTTTTGACTTTGCTTTGATCCTTCAGTTTGATACCCGAGCCATTATACTAAGCATGGGGGTTCCATGTCCGTGTCATTGATGCACCAATGGCATGACTCCAGGGTGGTCGAGTGATGTGCCATCCCGTCACTTTTGTTTGTTGAAGATATGGCCACTAATACTTTTGCAGGGGCGTATGGATGCATCCTAGATTTGTTTTGTATTTGATATGCTATATTTGGTTTGGTGATTGTTGTTGTGTGCAATACACGTCCTTCACATTTTGGGAGCTAGCTACTCCATGGTAACTATGATATGATATGGTTTGTTTGGTTTGGGCTCGTGGTGGATTACTAACTTTCTTTACCTTACTCTATACCTTTGTTATACCTTCTCTAATTCCCCAATGCACCATATTCCTTTATCTTACTTCCGTATCTTTGACTTTTTCATGTTCTTTATTCAGTTGACTCATGATACTTGTTCAGTTGACCGTTAATCCCTTATTCATTTGACAGATGATTTTCATTTCAGCAGGAGCTTATTATTTCTTTCCTTATACTTTTATACGTTTCGTTTATTAGTTTTGTTTTATATCTGTTCACTGGGCTTTTTAAGCTCAGCCGCATTTCTTTTCCTACGGCAGGTTTTAGGTTGGAAGCCGGATTTGAGTGAAGAGTGCATAGGAGTTCTTAGTGGACTACCTTGATGGTTAGAAGCCTTTTGAACCTTGATTAGACTTGGAATGGATTTAATTTGGATTGTATTACATTTTTATAGAGTTAGCCTTTCTTTTGTTTCCCATAGAATACCTTTGTAATTATTATGTTTATAAGTCTTCCGCTTGCATTGTATGTTCTGATTTGGCACCATAATGTGATACTTCTACCCTTGTCAAGTTGGGGTGTTACATGTAACTTGAGATCAAGAATATTAATTAATCTATATAAGGTCAACTTATCCATGCCTTATGCTTAATTAGGATATCGCGCGACGAGACGATTAAATATTATACAGTAATGGGATTTCGTTCGTGCCGCCGAATTAATTCTTTTAATGTGGGTAGTCATAATGTATAGCTAGAGGCCTCTTATGATTTATGAGTCGTGAAATTATTTTTATACTCATTGCCGTATTAATTAGAACCTACAGTGTCTCACACTAAAACGAGCAGAGCAGCTATTTTTTTCTGGTTTATTATGGTTGGTGAAGGGGTTGGTGAACCCTTAGCCATGTAGAGGGCTATATAATAGTGTCTTGTGATAGCCCTCACACTTGAATAAAATTCTTGGTATTCTCGTTCTTACCATAATCAAGAACATATCTATATTCAAATCGATTTAAGTGAAATCTTTATTGAATCGGAGCTAGCAACCCATTAGACGTTCGGGACTTGTGTTGTTACCCAAAATATTATCCGGAGATAGTATTGCTGGAATGATCGAGTAACAAACAAATGCGAGAACACTTCCGCGAGAAAATAGATAACACAAGATTTGCCGGGGTTGTTAATCCCGGGCTTGAATGCTCTCGCGAGATGTTATTAATAAATATACTGCCGAGTACAAATATTAATGTTAGAATCTAATACAAGGAGTGTAAAGACTTCTAGTTATCTAGGCTTTAGAGCGCGTAGATTGCCGGAAGAACCAGATAGATGAATCTGTGAGTTCTTGCTTGGGATATATGATGAATGTGTATGAATATCACTATGAATGTGTTAGTGTTTGCCACAAGAGCCTTTGATTCTCTCTTTTGTGTGTATTTTGCACTTAATTCGTAGTAGAATTCGTCTCTCCCCTGGCCGCAACAGTGAGTCCTCTATTTATAGGGGACAAGGTAGTTGGGATCCCTCAGGCGATCGCGGGCGATCGCGGGCGATCGCCGTTTTCTATATTAAAATAAACGGCCGATTGTCCCGTCACGTGGGCCTGTTCCCTTGAGGTCCGAGGTTGCAGTTGGAGGCCAGCTGGGTGAACCAATGGGAAGCCAGCACGTGTTGCAGTCGGCTGCGAGGAGGGCCCACTTCGTACCTTTCGGCGGCCTTGTCGGTAGGTGTGGTAGGTGACAGGCTGGGGTCAATGATCCTATCTGTCGGTATCCTATGAAGATACGCGGGTGGGCCATCGTCCAAGATTCGGTCTACGACGATTTTGACGGATGCTGGATCCCCACGTGGCATGAGACGATCGCCTCTGGTCCGTTCTTCAAAGACGATCGCCAGGTATCAAAAGACGGTCGCTGGTTACCAAAAGGCGATCGCTGGTTACCAAAAGACGATCGCTGCATTATGCCGAACTCTAGGCGCTCGTCCGGAGTTTGTCTTCTATGGTTGACTTTTCTGGGAGGTCGCCGATCGCCTATCGTGGCGAATTAAACGCCGCACAACAATTGCCCCCCAGCTCGCCTCGATGTTGAAAACACGGGGTGAGGTGGCACTGTTGGCGATCGCCGATGTTTAAACGACCAGCCGATCTGAATTCAAATATGGACGACCTTCTTTCGCGTTGGGAGCAGCGGGAAAAGAAGGCGGGCCTTCCAAAAGTGGCTGGGACACGCGTCGTGCCGCTGTTGGGGGAATCCGACGGTTTGTCAGACCTGTCGGCTGGCATGCCCTCGAAAAGACGCGTATGCGGGATTCGAGGGCCGCATTTAATGCGTCCCCACGTGACGGTTGCGATTCAGCCCCCGAGGTTTCTCCTATTTGCACTTAGGCCCTCGTCCCCATCTATAAAAAGGGGAGGGCTTCTTCTCCTTCACTTTTTACGCGCCCTTAGTATCCATAGCCGAATTTCTGCAGAAATTTCCGGAGCTTTTGTGCCGATCTCCTTCTTTTTTCTAGGTAAGAAAAAATTAACCTTCTCCCTCTCTTTACTTTCTAATATGTCGGGAGGATCGAAAACCTTCGAGACCGGAAGCTCTTCTGCTGCCGCCGCGTTGCCTGAACGGGAGGAGGTTCCCGTTAGAGTGGATATGGAGACGGCCGCTGAAGCTATTCGAGCGGGGATTGCACCCTAAGAACTCGAAAAACTTTTTAACGAGGCCGAGGTGGCGAGGACGGCGGCGACGGCGGAGCAGGGGGGCTCGCCGGTGGATGAAGACGATTTGGTGCGGGAGGCCTGGGAAAGAGAGAGCAGATTCGGCCCCGCCTATGTGGCTTTTGGTCAGATGATGGAAACGATCGCTGGACCTTGCCCGGAATTCGATTTCGAGGCCTACACCGCCGCTCACCCTTACGAACATGTGAATCGGACGGTCTTTCAGGCCGCTGTCCCGACTCCGTGGACTCTCGGCCAGATCCGGAGTACGGCGACCAAGAAGGACCTGAGCCGCTGGAGGGCCAAATATCACATCCCCTCTGACGTTTCCCTTCACGTGCCTTTGGAGAATGAGCGCGCCGACCAACCGCCCAAGGATATGGTCGTCGTCAACGAGATGATCATGGAGGCGGGTCTGCGATTCCCGTTGCCTTTCGCCGTCTCCTACTTGCTGATCGCCTGGAATTTGGCGCCTCTTCAACTGACGCCGAATGCTTGGCTGCAGATCATCTGCACGCTGACCTTGTTTGGCGGTCACCGGTTATTCCGCCACCTTACTGCGCTGGAGATGAATTATTTGTTTAAATTGGTTGCGCAGAAAGGGTCAATCGGCGGCCATCATATCCAGGGCCGACTCGGGAGAGTGGTCCTCGGCGTGCCGAATAAGACCAAGGGCGACCTGGCTAAATGGTGTTGGGTCGGCGGGGCATGGCGATCGGCGTCGAGTGATATGCCGAATGAGGAGTTGGAGATTCCCACCATTTTCCGGGAGAGGAATCCGAGTAAAGATTTAAACTCTCCCCTTGATTGAGCTTGTCTTGGACTGATCTAATTTTATTTTCTTTTTGCAGGACCTCTCGTTCCAGCGATCGGCGACCTCCCATTTGATTTCTTGATCGTTTGGGAGCGGATCCGTGCATTGCCGAACTCCTTTATTGACGTTCGATCGCTTGGTACCGAAGCTCATCGGTTGGGGGCTCGTTTGTTTTGCTACCCCCGTCACTTGAAAGTTCAAGGTATGAGTTTAAGTGGTGCTTTCTTTCTTTGACGATCGTCTCCACGAGGTCGTTTTGTTTTGTCTAACTTGTTTGTATCTTTTCTTTGACAGAGGCTTATTTTCCCCGAATTGCCGAACCTCCGCCAGAGATAGCCATGTCGAACCGGGGAGTTCTTGATCTCCTTAAGTTGGGCAAGCGGTGAGTCGCGTTCTGCGGCGACGTCTCACCTGCCCGGTGACGAGACCCGGCGGCGCGGTCGCCAAGCCGGTGGTCGAGGAGAGAGCAGCTCAAACGCCGCAAGAGGCGGAGGTCGGAGGAGTCCCCGACGATCTCTGAGGCGGACGTATCGATTCTTGAGCCTCCGGTCGCTGCGGCTCCTATCTCCGCCATCCCGATGCCGGAGCGATCTGGCCCCAAGCCCACGGTCTCCGGCCCCCGGTCATCTGGCAGCTCGGCGAAGAAGATGGCGATCGCCGATGCGGAAACATCCCGGGGCAAGCCTTTTTTCGGACGCGATCCCGAGCTGGTCAATAGGTAAGAGTGGGTCAAAAATTTTTCTGAGTTAGGCATTCTGAGCATGGTATGGGCTAACTCCTTGATTTCCTTGGTTTGCGCTGCAGGGTTCGTCTCGCCGACCCGGACGTCGCCCCCATGGTGCTGGACTTTCTGTCGAGCAAGGCTCCGCAAAATTCTCTCGAAGTCCCCACTTACGTTCGCCAGGCTATCACTTCTCTGCCCAAGGCTTGGACGACCGACCTTGATGCGATCGCTCGTCGGCGATCTGGAGACGCCATGCAGGCGGCGTTGCCACAGCTCTTCGAGGCGGCGACGATGGCCGTCCAAGCTACTCGGGATTTTGAGGGGCGACCCTCCACTGCTCATCTCCATCGAGAACTCGAGACCGCCCGGAACAGAAATATCGAGGACGCCAACCGGATACGGTCTATGGAGAAGGAGTACGAGGAGACGGCCAAACGGGCTAAGCAGGACGTGGATAGATTGAAGCAGGAGCTGAGCCGCTCCAGAGGCTGCCGATCGATCCTGTAATAAGGAGAAGGAAACTCGCCAGAAGCTCGAGGCTTCGCAGGAGGAGGCGACCGGGCTGAAGGCTGCGGTGGATCGGCTCAGTGGTGAGCTGGAGGCGGCGAAGAGAGAGCTGGAGAAGGCCAGGGGCGAGAATGTTGCCAAGGCGGCCGAACTGGCGGAGGTCGAGAAGACGGCGGCGGATCTGAAGGGGCAGCTGAAGGCGATCGAGGTCGATCCCTACCTTAACGTCGAGCACGTCGGCGAGTTCGCTTACTACTTGGCCTATGCTGACGCTGTTCGAGCCGCTAAAAAGGCAGGGGTCGAGATCGGTCCCCTGATGGAAAGCTTCAAATCCTATGTCCTCGAGCATCCTCTGCATCCAGGATTCTCCCTGCCGATCCTTGACCTTGTCGACTTCGGGATCGACTTGAGTTGGTATACCGGCAAACTCATTCATCCCGAGGCCGATGGGGGTGCCCAAGCCGATCCGCAACCCGAGGGCGAAGACCAGCAGGCGGGGCCTTGAGAGGCATTTTTGTTTTTCCTCCGTAACTTGTACTTTTTGTTGTAATGCCTTCGGGCCTCGAAATGTATGAAGCTTGTGTTTATGAATAAAATACTCCTTTTTTTATTCTGCGTAATGTATTACATGCGATCGCCTTTGACTGTTTGCGTGCAATTTTTACGAGTACGTGTATATTTGCTTTCGACTTTTTGTTCGTTTGGCCGATCGTCTGAGTGTTGAAAGTGTTGGCATGTTTTGAATTGGAATTCTTACTTGTAATTTTCGTCAGACGACCTCGATCGCCCTGCATGTTTTTGAGCGAAGCCGATCGAGTATGGTTCCTCTTTGTTCGATCGTATTTGAGAGTAGCTCGACCTATCCCTGCCCCCTTATTTTTGTTCACTTATTGTAAGTAAGGAAACAAAGACTAGTCTGTCTGGCGAGCTATCTTCATTTCGCCGATTCTGAAGAGTCATGTGTGGTTGGGGTGTTCGATGGACCGATCTCCCCAATCGTGTCTTCGTGCGCGAGGGATATTGTGTATCCTGCGACTCACTTTTCGTGAGGGTCCTCCGTTAGGCTACGCCTGCCTTGTGTTAAAACGAAAGGCGGGCGATCTCGGTCTGGAGGAGTCCTTGTGCGGAGTGTTTGTCGGCTTATTCGACACCACGTCCGCGGCTTGTCAGCTCTGCTTCCACCTCGGCCCGCCATGAAGATGGCGATCCTCGACGGTGTACGTTGAGACGGGGGTAACGGCACGTCGCATTGTTCGGGTTCACCATGTTAGATGATGTACCTTGAGAACGTGCGATCGCGCCTACTGATTATTTTGGAGCGGCCTCATATTTAAACGAAGGGCGGACGATCTCAGCCCAAAGGAACCTTGCATGGGCGAAGCTGTCGGTTCCATCGACCTCCAGGACCATGGCTGCATTAATTTTACCTAGGATCGTCGTGATCAGCGATCATCGGCGATATGCGATATGCCTGGTGGGGCGATCGCCATAATAGATGGGATAGGAAAAAATTTCATTATATTCCTTGTACATCATTGAAATCGAATACAAATTTATCACTGATAGTATTTTTTCAGATGCACGGCGTTCCAGGGATATTGGTCCGGAGTACCGTCAGGATGTTCCAGTTCGTAGGCTCCTTTAGTTAGCCATCTGGATACTCTGAAAGGTCCCTCGATTCGGACCAAAAACGCCTGTGTGGGTTTGGATCTTCTTAAGGACGAGATCGCCCACTTGAAATCTTCTTTCTCTGACCTTTGAATTGAAGAACTTCTCGGCTCTCCTTTTGTGGATTGTGTTCTTCATTTCTGAGGTCAACCGTCTTTCTTCAAGCATGTCCAGGTCGATTCGTCGGGCTACATCATTGTCGGTCGTCATCTCCTGTTCAGTTCGATGGCTGAGGACGGCGATCTCCGAAGGAATCACCGCTTCTGTTCCGTAGGTAAGGGCGAACGGGGTATCGCCGGTTGAATTACGGGTCGTCGTTCGGTAGGACCACAAAACGTCTGGGAGCTCGCTCGCCCATCGTCCTTGCCTGGATTCGAGTCGTGCTTTGATCGTGTGTTTGAGGATCTTATTTACCGCCTCTACCTGCCTGTTCGTCTGAGGGTGATAGGGCGCTGAGAATAACCTTTTGATTCCCCACTTTTCACAGAATTGCATGACTTTTAAACCGTCGAACTGTTTCCCGTTGTCGGAGATGATGGCCTGGGGCAAACCGAATCGGCATATTACGTTTTTCCATATAAACTTGATCACTTGCTCTTGGCCGATCTTGTTGAGCGGTTCGGCCTCAGCCCATTTGGTGAAATAATCGACCCCAACGATGGCGAACTTACAGCCCCCTGGAGCCGTCGGCAAGGGACCTATAAGGTCGATGCCCCATTGCGCAAATGGCCAAGGGCTGTACATGGAAGTGAGTTGTTCGGGTGATAGTTTAATGTTGGGGCCCATTATCTGACATCTATGACACGATCTGGCATAAGCGATCGCATCTTTCCGAAGTGACGGCCAGAAAAATCCTTGTCTGGTTGCTTTATGGATGAGGGCTCGCCCGCCTGCGTGGTTTCCACAAATCCCGTCATGGATCTCAGCTAAAACGAGCCGACCTTCCTCCGGTGTAATACACTTGAGGAGGGGAAGGCTGAAGGCTCGCTTGTAAAGCCGATCGTCCAATAGGGTATATCTGGTCGCACGAAGCTGGAGTTGGCGAGCTTTAACACGGTCGTCAGGGACCGTTCCGTCCTTTAAGTATTTGATGAACGGAGTCATCCAATTCTCTTCGGCGATGGCGACCGTGGTAACCAAATTCTGTCGATCGCGGCCTTGCCGACTTTGTGATTTGGATGTTGGAGAAGTGGTGCCCCATCCGATGATGCTAGCTTGGAAAGAGCATCGGCACGGGAGTTGTGCTCTCTCGGGACTTGTTCGATTAGTACTTCTTCAAATTTTGTGCACATTTCGGCGACCGGCTCTTGGTATTTGACCATCTGTTCACGCGAGCCTCATATTCTCCCTTGACTTGGTTTACGACCAAAGGGAGTCCATGAAGATATGGAGGCGACGAACATCCAGCGAGGCTAGATCAAGCCCGCCTACGAGCTTCGTATTGACTTCATTGTTGGTCACACGAAAACGAAGCACACGGCATTTGTGAAACTCGACCGTCGGGGCTAATGAGGACAATCCACCTTTGCTCTCGCATTGGTCGCTGAGCCATCCACGTATAATTTCCAGGCAGGTCGGCCGACCTGGGTCGGACTGTGAGGGAACGTTAATTCCACCACGAAGTCCGCCAGAGCTTGGCCTTTGATCGCCGTGCGAGAAGCGTAAGTGATATCGTATTGGGCGATCTCCAGCGACCACTTGAGGAGTCGTCTGTTGGTGTCCGGTCGGTGCAGGACTTGTCTTAGAGGTAGAGTGGTTAGGACCTCCACTTGGTGATCGAAGAAGTAAGCCCTCAGCTTACGTACACTCATGACAAGGGCATAGGCGATCTTCTCCAACGGTGTATAATGTGTCTCAGCGTCATGGAGCGCCTGGCTAACATAGTAGATCGGCAAGTGAGCTTGCCCCTCTGCTCGCACCAGAACGGCACTCAGCGCGACCTCTGAGGCCGCCAAGTAAAGGAATAATTTTTCACCGGGGATCGGCTTTTCCAGGATCTGGGGGTTAGATAGATATTTCTTTATTTTGGTGAATGCTACCTGGCTTTCTTTCGTCCACGCGAACTTCTTGTTCTTGATGGTCGCGAAGAAAGGATTGCTTTTATCGCCGAGCCGTGATATGAAACGGTTGAGGGCGGCTAGACAACCTCTGAGGCGTTGCACCTGCTTGATGTTACGCGGTTCCTGCATGTCAAGGATCGCCTGTATCTTGGTGGGGTTCGCCTCGATCCCCCTTTGGCTCAGTATGTGCCCCAGGAACTTCCCGGAGCCCACCCCGAAGTTGCATTACTTGGGGTTCAGCTTCATGTTAAACTTCTCAAGGATGGCGAACGTCTCGGCGAGATCGCTGAGGTGATCTTCCTTCTTGAGGCTTTTGACTACGATATCGTCAATGTAGACCTCCATGGTCTTGCCGATCTGATCGGCGAACATCCTGTTGACTAATCGCTGGTAGGTCGCCCCTGCGTTTTTCAAGCCGAACGGCATTCTGACCCAAAAGTATATGTCTTTTTCTGTGTGGAAAGATGTGTGTTTTATGTCTTCCTCCGCCATTGGGATTTGATGATATCCGGCGAAGGCATCCATAAACGACATCATTTCGCAACCTGACGTGCTATCGACCAGGTGATCGATATGAGGCATCGGGAAGTGATCTTTTGGACATGCCGCGTTGAGGTCGGTGAAGTCAATGCATAATCTCCAGGAGCCAGTTGGCTTTTTGACGAGCACCGCGTTGGCGACCCACTGGGGTTCGTCTGTGGCCACTCCGATCAATTTGTTGTTGAGTAACTTCTGGACTTCTATGTCGAGCGCCGCGTATTTCTCGGGACCGAACTTCCTACGCTCGGTGAACAGGCTTCATCGCCTTGGTCGATCTTGAGATAATGGCAAGCGTGTTCGGGACTTATGCCAACCATATCTTGATGCGACTGTGCAAAGACTCCGATGTTCCTACGTAGCAAGTTGATCGATCCCCTTTTAATTCGTGGTCGATGCTTGCGCCGATCTGTACTTCCCGCTCGATGATCGGATCCATCGTAACACTTTCCAACTCTTCGACAGAACGGCCGCCTCTCGCTTGGTACGATCTCGGACTCGGTCCTAGGATCGATGTCGAGGCTTGGCTCAAACCGATCCTTGGCTCGATGTCGTCCGTCAATTGATGAGAGATGGCGTCCCCTGAGTCGGGTTGGTACGAAGTGTTAGGCTCGTCGATCTCCATGGGTTGATCGTCGGTCGCTTCAACGTTACATATAGTATGGGAAGTATTGAAAGGAGTAACAACATAGGAGTAATTCAAACATCTCTTTGCCATTAGCCGATCTCCTTTTACGACCGACCGTCCCATCGGTGGTGAATTTGATACAGTAAAAGAATGATGAGGCGTCCGCCTCTATGGTTTCTAAAAAGGGCGACCTAGGAACCCATTATAGATCTTTGGGCCTATCTATGATTACAAAGCTTAGGTTCCTAGTAATCCTAACCTTGGGATCATAAAAGCATACTAGCTCAACGGAGAGCTTGATCCTCCCGTAGGCTTGGACTGTGTTGTCGCCGAACCCTTGGAGCACGGTGTCGAAAGGCTTGATGAATTTGATTAGGTTGCCGAGTTGGTCTAGGGCGGATTTGAATATGATGTTGCAAAAACTCCCATTGTCGAGATGGGAGATCACTAGTGCATCCTCTTTGGGACATTGCACTCCTTCCCTGTCCTTGTTGGAAAAGGTGATGAGCGCGTCTCTAGAGATGGTCAGCTCCGGAGGAACTACAACATGGACTCCGGCGAACGCCCTCAGCTCGGCCTTTCTGTTCATGTTCGACATGGTGGAAACCGGGGAAAGACCTCCGAGGTTTCCACCTCCGGCTTGAAGCATGTTGATTCGACTGCCAGGGTTGATCGGTGGGACCGATTCATCAGAGTATTCCGGCTCATGCTCGATCCTGGCGACCGAATTGGGAGGAGTTCTCTCGCGTTGTCGGCGTTCGCGCCCTCCGGTCCTTTCCGTCCTTGGCTCCGGCCTGGTGACCAAGTTGTCCAGTTTGCCTTCCTCAAACAGTCGCCAGAGCTGTCTGAGGAGGTCGCGGCATTGGCTAGTGTTGTGGCCAGGACTCTTATGATAGGCACAGAACTTGCTACGGTCTAGGTGACCGTGGTCCCTTATTGGTTTTGGCTTGGAAAGCCACTCGCGACCCTTGATCGCGTTGAAGATGTGGGCCGGAGATAAGTTGAGGTTGTGAAGAAGGTGGACCTCTACATCCTCGAAGGCTTTGAACTCGCCAGGCGGCCTGGCGACCGCCTTTCTGGGCTTGGCGACCGCCTTCTTCTGGACATGGGAAGGTGTTTTTCCTTCTTCGGGCTGTCCCTCGTCCAAGCGGAGTGAGAGCATCTTCTGCCTGGCCAGAAAATCGGCGGCTCTGACGCAGAACGCTGTATAGGTCGGTGGAAAATCCTTTGTGAGGTGCCTGAACATGGGCGAGCGTCCGTGGAATCCGTTCAGGACTGCGTGGTGAGCGATCTCGTCGCTGACGGGCTCACCGGTGAGGACTATCTCGTCCACCCGGTCGATATAATCCTCATCCGATTCGTCCTTCCCCTGCCTGATTTTCATCATGCGGTGGGGACCTTCCGGGCGAGCGACTTTGGCGGCGAAGTACGACGTGAAGTCGTTCGCCAGCTTCTCAAAGCAATTGATTGAGCGAGATGGTAGCGAGATGTACCACATGTGGGCGAGATCGCCCAGAGTTAACGGGAACATACGACATTTCGTCGCGTCTGAAGCTCCGCATCCAGTCATGTAGATCCGGAATTTGCTTAAGTGGGTTCCCGGATCCGTTCTCCCCTCATATAGAGGTGTTTGTGGGGGATTGATCGTTGATTGGACAGGGTCGATCTCGATCTGGACCGCGAGTGGTTCATTTAGCCTAGCGATCGGTCTCCTGGCGCCTGCCCCATTTTCCAGGAGCGCCTTCACTTCGTCCAGCTGGCGTTGCATGGCGGCGATCGCCGTCGCCTGACTGCTCGCCGACTGGCTCTCAGAGCGTGAACCAAGGCGATCGTGTACTGATCCCCTAGCTCCGTGGTGAATGACGAGCTCCCTGCCAGTGGGTTCCTTTCTTGGGCGAGCAGGGGCTCGTTGACCGGTATGTCTCTTGGGGGTCGGATATGCCGAACTCCTGGTAAAGGATTCAGATACCGATGTCTCCCGGCTGGGGCCTGAGTGCCCAGGTTGCCATGAGGGATCGCTCCCTAGGCGGCTGAAGACGGAATCGTCCCGCCTTACGAGAGCCTTCCCCTGCGGCTCGGGGCTTTCTGTCGATTTCTCAACATAGATTCCCTTGAGCTTCCGTTTGCTTGCCCGGCGGTTAGCTGACGGGGTGATGGTGGGCGTATCGCGGGCCCTCTGCCGTTCCCTGAGGATGGCTATAGCCTCCTCAATCTGTTCCGATGTCTGGAACTGATCGAGTGAGAGGCTAGAACCGTCCCTCGGGGGCGGGAGTGAGAGCCTAGCGTCGCCACGGTCGCCTTCCGCCGTGGGCTGGGATTCGGTCCTCGCCGGGATAAGATTTCCGGCAGATCTCAGGGTGGCCCTCTTGGAGGTTGTTGCTGATGTCATTTTCTGAAGGTTTTTCTGTTGAAGAACAGTGAGTGTTTCTTCAAGTATATGTCCGGAGAACAGTGAGTGTTCTTCGAGAAGGTAGGAATAAAAATGAAGGTTTAGAAGCCCTCCTTCTAGCGCCAATTGTTGTTACCCAAAATATTATCCGGAGATAGTATTGCTGGAATGATCGAGTAACAAACAAATGCGAGAACACTTCCGCGAGAAAATAGATAACACAAGATTTGCCGGGGTTGTTAATCCCGGGCTTGAATGCTCTCGCGAGATGTTATTAATAAATATACTGCCGAGTACAAATATTAATGTTAGAATCTAATACAAGGAGTGTAAAGACTTCTAGTTATCTAGGCTTTAGAGCGCGTAGATTGCCGGAAGAACCAGATAGATGAATCTGTGAGTTCTTGCTTGGGATATATGATGAATGTGTATGAATATCACTATGAATGTGTTAGTGTTTGCCACAAGAGCCTTTGATTCTCTCTTTTGTGTGTATTTTGCACTTAATTCGTAGTAGAATTCGTCTCTCCCCTGGCCGCAACAGTGAGTCCTCTATTTATAGGGGACAAGGTAGTTGGGATCCCTCAGGCGATCGCGGGCGATCGCCGTTTTCTATATTAAAATAAACGGCCGATCGTCCCGTCACGTGGGCTGTTCCTTGAGGTCCGAGGTTGCGGTTGGAGGCGGTTTGGGTGAACCAATGGGAAGCCGGCACGTGTTGCGAGTCGTTGCCCGAGGAGGGCCCACTTCGTACCTTTCGGCGGCCTTGTCGGTAGGTGTGGTAGGTGACAGGCTGGGGTCAATGATCCTATCTGTCGGTATCCTATGAAGATACGCGGGTGGGCCATCGTCCAAGATTCGGTCTACGACGACTTTGACGGATGCTGGATCCCCACGTGGCATGAGACGATCGCCTCTGGTCCGTTCTTCAAAGACGATCGCCAGGTATCAAAAGACGATCGCCAGGTATCAAAAGACGGTCGCTGGTTACCAAAAGGCGATCGCTGGTTACCAAAAGACGATCGCTGCATTATGCCGAACTCTAGGCGCTCGTCCGGAGTTTGTCTTCTATGGTTGACTTTTCTGGGAGGTCGCCGATCGCCTATCGTGGCGAATTAAACGCCGCACAACAACTTGTTCGTTGTGTAGATACCGTAGAGGACTCTCGCTTCTTGCAACGTCTCTAGAAGGCTCGATCGAAAACACGCCATAAGAGGTAACAATCTTGTTCTTCGTACTTTGTTAATATACTTGGATCCTCGGAGGGTTTTATATATTATATTTATATTTCTGCTACACTATTTTGATATATGATGAGATCATAAATCTTAATAGTTCAATAATAACCCAACATGGGCAGTCTTGGTCAATTATACCTTGATTATCCAATGCTTAACAGATTAATAAAATGATAGTCCACCTTAATATGTTTTGTGCGCTCATGAAAAATGGGTTTGGTCACAATCTGAATGGCGCGAGTATCATCAACATATTTCATGTGGTAGTAGTTCGAGAGAAGCTAAGCTCAAGCAAAAGCCCAAGAAGCCAAACCACTTTAGAACTGGTTAGAGAGATAATCAGATACTCGTATTATGTGGAGGATTTAGAGACTCGGTGTTTCTTAACTCTTCTAAGAGAGCCAACCAATGATCGATCTTTGGGTATAATAAGTACAACCAGCCCAATCCATATCACCATAGCCTATCAAACTAAGAAGCTCTCTGACCACAAAAAAGGGCTCGAGTAGAAATGCCTTTAAAATAAGTAATGGTAGAATAAAAAAGGTAATTGTGGCTATCCATACTATGGTACAATTATGGCTGGGCTTAGGGCCGGCCCAAGCATATGGCTGTCATGGCCCCAGCCATGGGCAGCAAAGCACATAAGGGAATCAATAAGCTAAACAACATTAGGCCGGGATAGGTTCATTTTTTCATTTGGGCCTAAGATAAATGATAGCCTGAGTCCGTTTCAGTTTCACAAGTCAAACCTCTCGGCTTCTACTAGACAGATTGCCTCTCTGCTCTCTCGGCTCTCTTATCTTCCTTGTCTCCCAATCTCTCTCTCCAGCTGGCTCTCTCTCATCTCTACGCTCTCCTTTTGCCTGCGCCCTGGCCCCATCGCTCACTCTACAACTCGCTCATTGTCACGCCCACACACCAGAGTTGGACGAGGACGGGACAGTTAACGTAATAAATAATGTTTGTGGTTATAAAATTTTAGTAAAATATACAAATGCCAGATCTTAGCCTGGTCAACTAGGTTGGTTGTTTGATACAACAGAGTAACTCATAAAAGCTAAGAGTACATTGGAATTATTACATAAGAATACGAAAGAGTACAACAGAAATAAAAGTACAAGATTGACATAGGAATAAAAAAATTCTAATTGCGACTCCATGAATCCTATGTCCCGTCGGTATAATTAAGGGTAGACTTCACATGTCGTCAGCATCTGTCTCCTCTCCCTCTTTGATTTCTTTTTTCTTTTGGAATTGTGGACAGGGCTGAGGCGGGATCCACCAACATGTGAGATAAAGAAATACTTGAGAAATACAAACAATCTGACCCGGACTGTGACCAAAATTGGGCCATAGCCCGAGACCTAAAAATTAAACTACATACGGCCCACTAAAGAAATATAATGTGCACTGCTGTAATCGTTGGCTAATGTGCTGGCCAATATGCTATAAATCAACTAGCAGTAATAAAAAATGTTATCTAAATCTAAAATAGGGGCAACCGAGCTGATACATCCGTACAAGGGAGAGAAAAAACGGAGCCACAGTATATGAGGTGTAAGTCTGAATGCCGAGAGACAACATGCCCAGCTCTGAAAGGTAGTCGACTGGCATGTTGCCCTTCCGGAATATGTGTGACTCTAAACTGAATATCTTTGAGAATGTGTTGGATACGCATAAGATTGTGGCGTACCTGCGATGAACCCCGATGGCCAAATGTAAGTAGGGTCACCACAACAGTAGCATCAAGCTCAACCCAAACATGTCTGCAATACTGGAAAGCCAAAATCAAACCAATCGCAAGTGCTTGGATCTCCGCATCAAAATTCGACGAATGCGGAAAAGAGAAGTGAAAAACAAGAATGATATCTCCATGATGATCTCTAATCAGGCATCCACCACTGGCAATCTGATTGTCTATATCAAATGAGCTATCTGCAATATCCACAATTTTCTTTCCTAGTATTATCATGTTTGGTGTATTTTTTCGTTTTTAGTGACTCGCTTGTAACCGTATTGGTATTTTGAGAATAGTTAATTCTGGACTTTTTGCCATCTGATTCTTGTAATTGTTGTTCGGAACCGCCGTCTCGGGGTTTCCGTAAATCCATTGTATGTTATTGTGCATTTTACGAGCTTCCGTTTGATGTTTCGTCCGTGATTCGGTGTTTTGGGATCATTATTATCTTGTGACTTGCGCACGCTAATGGTGTTATTTAGCGCGCGTTAATGTCCTTCGGTAGCATGCTACGCTTGTTTGGTAGCGAGCGTTAGTGTCTCGGTCACAGCAGTGGCAGTAACCTGCTTCTGCCCTCTGCTCTCTGGAGAGTTGTTCTAGCGCACAGTATGGTGTTGTTCTAGCGCATGGTATCGTTTGGACTTAGCGCACACAAAGTGGCCGATAGCACGCGCTAATCCGGCAGTCCAGTACTGGGCAGTTTGCTTCTGGACTCAGTTGTGACACCCCCAAAATCGTATGGGAATATTACACGCCGTAAACCCTTTCCGCAAGGATCTACCACGCTAAACGTCCATAAACAACCAAATGCTTGCCCGTTCAGGGTCAAACAATATAATAATACAGACCGTCAAGGTCACTTACACATAAACACACAGACCGATGAGGTCACACAACTCTATCAACAGGACTGACTAACAACATTACCCACACAGGGGTCGAAATACAATACAGCGGAAGACTGAATCAACTCTAACAATACAACTAAACTCTACCAACTCTCAACTCTTGATTAGTATCGCAGCTCGTCATCCCCTTGTGCCAATCCTGTGATCGCCCCGAACTCGCATGTACAGACGCAGAGCAGACATCCACCCCGAATACTCGGGGTTAGTAAAACTCCACTGTTTTACTAGTGCAAGTATCAAACCATACGAAATGTAACAAGCAAATAGCAACTACGAATTTAATACGGAAATCCATTATCAAAATGTTCCCGAGAAGTTTTAGAATTTCGAACTCAAGTAAGAGATATTTGAAAAGGAACACATCATCTCGGGGATTTTTAAAGCAGAAAATCTTTTGGACCTCGAGTCCCAATTTACAAAACCTTTTCGTAAACAATAGGGCCTTAGCCCGATTCTCGTTTCAAAGCATACTAAATAATATATCATTATGCGTCCGAGATCCATATTTAAAATGTTACCTGAACAATCACTGCAACATGATCACTGTTCGTACACATCATGTACCGAACTCCGGAGGCCTCGACAGACCTTACCCGGACTACACACATTGTTCGTACACATCATGTACCGAACTCCGGAGGCCTCAACGGACCCTACCCGGCTACAACACACACTGTTCGTACACATCATGTACCGAACTCCGGAGGCCTCAACAGACCCTACCCGGCTACAGCATCGTTTGTACACATCATGTACCGAACTCCAGAGGTCTCGTCAGACCCTACCTGGATCACACACCTTGTCCGTACACGTCATGTACCGGACTCCAGAGGCCTCGTCAGACCCTACCTGGTTCACACACTTTGTTCGTACACATCATGTACCGAACTCCAGAGGCCTCGTCAGACCCTACCTGGATCACACACACATCGACTCGACACAATTCATAATCACTAAATGTCAAGTCATTCCACATTACGCCGAATGTACAATCAAGCAAGTAAACCAAAACAACACAAACATTCGGTACACAATACATTGAAGAAACACGTGTACAACCATCTCATATGTACATCGCAATCCTGCACAAATGGCACAACGCCTAACACGTATACCAATATATCACTATTATCACAAAGCCTTCAAATTTCGGAAAACACAACCAACTCAAACGGAACATATTTACGGAGGCAAGCAAGATCGTTAAACATATCATACGTAATTACTATTCACAAGATACAAGTCGTATAATAAGTTACTTGCCTTAATAACCGCTACCAAACGCTCCGAAGAACACGGTTCGACCGGGAAGCTCGGACCCCGAAGAAGACAACGAACGAAAGGGTTCCGACTCGAGTTCTTCACAAGAATTTGACCCTAACAACATATAATCAATAAATCATCGATCATACGAGGAAGAATAATCGTAGAACGCCCGAAAACCCCTCTATGACATTTTACAGGACACCTTCAAGGCGTCGATCAAGAACTCGACCAAAACAACGAATCGATGGAAATGATATAATACATCTAAATAATCATCAATCCATCACAGTCCTAAGTTAAATCGGATTAAACGGACGAAATCGAACAAAATACCCAAAATCCCCAAAATTAGATTTCTAGAAAATCTGACCTGATTCGCTCGATCAAAGGATGTTATAGGATGGATGATTGATGATATAACCTCAAGAACTTCATGAATTTGTTGTTAAACAACATGGCTTCAATCTTAGAACACGCCCAGCTGCGGAAGAGGAGAAGAAGAAGGTGAAAAATGGCGATAAAAACGTCTGCAGGGCCTTTATAGGGGTTACCTGCCCTGCCGGACACGGCCCGTGCCGATCGGCACGGTCGTGTCGTATAGCTGGCCGACAGGGACTCGACCGTGTCCTGCTAGACATGGTCGTGGCGCGGAGGGCCTTCCGATAGTGACCCGTCCGACAGCGACTCGGCATGACTCGACCGTGTCCTGGGACACGGTCGGGCGTGGCCGGGCGCTGCTCGCTTATCCGGAAGAGTTCGCACGGCCGTGTCGGACGACACGGTCGGTCTGAGACGAAACTTTCAGCATTTCCGGACGAGTACGGCACGGGCCGTGTCGGACGACACGGTCGAGTTCGGCCGGCAGTGATCGGCCAATAACGAGCGGGTGAGCTAAAACGACCATAACTCTCTCGTCCGGACTCCGATTGACTCACCGTTTGAACCATTGGAAAGCTAACTCGATGCTCTATAATATTGCAAAGATTCAGAATTTTTGGAGTTTCCAAAAATTAATGGTGATCTAACAAAGTCGAACTCATACTTAGAAAAGTCGTTTAGTAATCCTGAATTCAACAAAACGACACCGAAACCCGAACCTGAATACGAACCGAAGATACGGTTACGAAGTACTCACAAAGACGAATCTAAGAGATAGTAGAACACACGATTCCGACCACCCGAAGGCTCGAAATTCGACAACGGAAGGTAATTACCCCAAACTTTGGGAAATTACGAAAATGGCCCAAATGCCCGAAAATCACCATACGACAACGAATAATCAAACCGAAGCTCACAACACGTATAACAACGTTAAATGAACTTACGAAAAACCCCAAGCAGCGGTTTGAGCGAGATTCGCAAGAACCGAACTCAAGCACGGAAAAGTCGCTAAAAAGCACGGAACTCAACAAAGCAGCACCGAAACGAACTCGGATGACAAAAAGTGCAGAATTAAATATTCTCCGAATGACGAAACGGTCAAAAGCGAATCATCAAAACGGACTTCGGCCGAAAAAAGAAATTTACCGAAAATCGAAAATTTGCAGATATTACATCAGTTTGGTGTCTAGGTAGCGCGCGCTACCGAGAGGCTGTTAGCGCACGCTAATTCCTGATAGCGCACGCTAACGGTCCACAACTATAGGTTCTGGACTGGGGTGTTAGCTTTCTGGACTGGGGTGTTAGCCGATAGCGCACGCTAATAACCCTCTGGTTATAAAAACTAGAGAGTTGACCGGAGTAATTCATTTTTTCTTCCTCTTCACTTTTCTCCGAGGGTTAGGTGATTTGGAGCTTTTTTGGAGCCTGGATTTGAGTGAGTACCATCATCCATCCAATATCTTGAGTCTTTAACACCAAGTTATCATCATCTAATCATCTTCTACCTCTTGAATCAAGGTAAATCTTCTAGAACCCTATTTTTGGGGAGATTTGGGGGGTTTCGTGTTTTTGTCCGATTCGTTCCGTGTTGTTGATTAATTCATGATGAATATGATTAATCTTGTTGGTATTCTTGGTTTCCCTACGGATTAATGATATATTTCGTGATATTTGCGTAATCCAGGGGTTTGGTTGTGGTCCGCCCTCGTTGTTGTTCTTGTACAAATATACATGAAACGTAGGCGGGTTTTCGGGTGTATTCCATTTCCGTATTCGTTTAGAAATAGTTGTGGTTGTATTATTCGAATCGTTATGTTTGGTTTCACCAGTTCCTCGCGGTCGTGTTTGATTCGTCCTTTCTGTTCGTGTCACCGCCTATTAATCGACGCAAGTACCCTTATGAACTTACAATCTTGGCATGGTAGTATTGCATGAGAAATTGTGTGTGTGTGTGTGTATGCTCACTATGGGTTAGATCCGACGGGTTCTCTGTAGGGGTCCATGGAGGGGTGGATCCACGAGCTTGCTTTTAACCACTACGGGTTAGATCGGACGGGGTCTCGGTAGGGGTCCACAGAGGGATGGGTCCACGGTTAATTGTGGTGCATTTTACAAATGTGTTATGGATTATGGCGTTTTCCTAAAATGTGTGTTTCAACCGATGTTTTCATGATTGCGTGCATTGACTATATGTGTAAGGTGTAAGTTGTTCATTTGGTTACTTGTACTAGCGTAATTGCTAACCCCTTTGGGGGCCCATTTTGGGGAATTGTTTTTATGAATTTCAGGTGAGGTTCATCGAGACGAATGGGTGCTGGACCAGTATGCGGATGATGGTCGTGTTTGAGGATTGTGAATGAGTAGCGTCTTATTATTTTCTACTTTTTGATCGCTGTCATCTTGTAAACTATTAGAAGTAATCGAGTACTTAGGAGTTTTTATTTGTTCGTATTGAAACGTTTCATTTACTATATTTGTGCTGAGTGCTTGTGATGTTGTTGACCAGTTGAGCCAGGTGAATTATTATTGCTTTACGTCTTTATGACGAGATATTTTTATGTTGATTCTGCCAGTTGATGAGTATATTTGGTCGTCTAGCCTGGTGGGTCCCATGTAGGGATCCACGGCGCTGTAATATACCCTGAATATCTTGGGGGTGTTACAGAAAATGGTACTAGAGACAGGTTTATGGATACCTAGGCTTGTCGGTTTATTGGGTCTTGTTGTGTTTCGTTTTGCACATCGTCATCATGCTACCATGATTCCGGTGCTTCCAGTGCCCATAAGTTTTTCCTTACTCTGTTCCCTGTTTCCTTGTATCGCACCTTCGATTCTTGATTTGTGATTGTTTTTCCTCTCGTACTCACCATCGAGTTGCTTTTGCTACTTATTTAACACCAGTATGGATACTGGAAGAGGTTGTGGTCATGGTCGTGGTCGTGGTCGTGGACGCGGCCGGGAACGTGGGGCAGCCGGTGAGGCGGCCACATCGCATTCTTCTGGAGCCGGCAGTACCGGTCACCGTCATAGCCATGCTTATACTCAAGATGGCGCCGACCTTGGTGTTAGATCAGGGTGAGAGAGTCCGACGTTCTGAAGACTGCATTTCGGACGAGATACGGGCATTATGAATTTGTAGTCATGACTTTTGTATTGACTAATGCACCGACAATATTCATGCAGTTAATGAACAAAATATTCATCGAGTACCTCGACATGTGTGTAGTCGTCTTTATTGATGACATTTTAATCCATTCTCGAGATAAGGAGGAACATGCCCGACACTTGCATGTGGTACTAGATATTTTGAGAACCGAGCACCTCTATGCAAAATTCTCGAAATGTGAGTTCTGGTTGGAAGAAGTTATGTTTCTCGGCCATGTGATTTCGGCCGAAGGGGTTCGGGTAGACCCGCAGAAGATTGAGGCAGTGCTAGATTGAGCACCGCCTAAAAATGTTAAGGAAGTTCGTAACTTTTTGGGCCTTGCTGGGTATTACCATCGGTTTGTCGAGGGGTTCTCGAAACTCACTCGGCCGCTTACGAAATTACTCCAGAAGACAGAAAAGTTTGTTTGGACGACTGAGAGACAACAGAGCTTCGATGAACTAAAGAGACGTTTGACGTCAGCGCCAATTCTAGCTTTACCGCATGGTAGTGATGGATTTGCAGTTTATAGTGATGCTTCGGGTCAAGGTCTTAGATGTGTGCTTATGCAACATGATAAGACGATAGCTTTTGCGTCACGACAACTGAAGCCGTATGAGATGAACAATCCTATTCATGATTTCGAGTTGGCCGCAATTGTCTTCACACTTAAGATTTGGCGGCATTATTTGTATGGCTCTCCGTGTCGGATCTATACCAACCATAAGAGTTTGAAATATATTTTCAGTCAGAGAGAACTGAATATGAGGCAGAGACATTGATTGAAATTGATCAAGGATTACGATTTGGAAATCCTTTACCATCCGGGAAAGGCCAATGTTGTCGCTGATGCTTTAAGCCGCAAATCGGCATCCCTTCAGATGCTTGAGGTTCTTACATCTTAGGCGAAGATTCATCAGGATTTAATCGAGCAAGGAATAGAAGTTTGGCTTCAAAGAGTATAGGGACAACTGTGCACTCTCGAAATTACTTCGTCCTTGGTTGATGACATCAAAGGGAAACAGTGAAGTGACTCGATGATTTCTTAACTGAAGGAAGATGTAATTAAAGGAAAAGCCCCTAGTTTTATGGTCCATGAGGAAAGTATTCTGAGATGTCAGGGCAGGCTTTGCGTTCCGAATGATCTAGAGTTGAGGCAGAGAATTCTCCGAGAAGCTCATGCCATGCCTTACTCGATCCACCCTGGAACGAGTAAGACGTACAAGGACTTGAAGCGAAATTTTTGGTGGAATAATATGAAGAAAGATGTCACGGAGTTTGTACTACGGTGCTTGACCTATCAACAAGTCAAGATTGAACATCAACGACCGGCGGGGTTGTTGAATCCGCTTCCCATTCTCGAGTGGAATTGGGAGGATATATCTATGGATTTTATCACTGGGATGCCGAGAGCTAGAGCCGGAATGAATATGATTTGGGCAATTATCGATCGATTGACCAAGTCTGCACACTTCCTTGGTATTAAGGATACTTGGGGACCATAGAGATTGGCTCGAACTTTTGTCGTCGAGATTGTGAGATTGCATGGTGCCCCTAAGACCGTTGTTTCCGATCGATATGGCTGTTTCATATCATATTTTGGGCAGGCCGTTCACCAGGCTTTGGGTACCGATTTGAGAATGAGCACGTCTTTTTATCCTCAGTCAGACGGAGAGGACGATTCAGATGGAGGATATGTTGCGAGCTTGTGCCCTAGACTGGAGTAATGATTGGGAGCTTCATTTGCCATTGATCGAGTTTGCCTACAATAATAGTTGGCATGCGTCGATCAAAATGTAACCATTCAAGGCACTTTATGGTAGGCGGTGTAGATCACCATTGTGTTGGGACGAGGCTTCAAAAACTAAGGAGAAGATTTCTATCATCCAGGACCGGTTGTTGACTTCCCAGAGCCATCAGAAATCTTATGCCGATACTCGTCGTTGACCCTTGGAATTCGAAGTGGGAGACCATGTTCTACTCAAAGTATCGCCGACCAGAGGAGTTTTCCATTTCGGGAAAAAGGGAAAACTTAGTCCGAGGTATATCAAGCCTTTTGAAATTTTGGACAGGGCTGGAGATTTAGCTTATCGCTTGGCATTGCCCCCAGCTTTGAGTCATGTCCATAGTGTTTTTCATGTATCTCAGTTGAGAAAGTACGTGCCGGATCCAAGCCATGTTATCGACTATAGTGAGATTGACGTAGCCGAGAATGTTACCTTTCCGGAGAGACCAGTGAAGATCCTTGAACATCGCGAGAAACAACTTCGGCACAAAACCATTCCGTTGGTTAAAGTACAATGATCGAGACATGGAGTTGGGGAGGCCACTTGGGAGATGGAAGAGAAGACGTGATCAGGATTCCCCGAGCTTTTTATTTCTTAAGTTTCGGGACGAAACTTCTTTTTAGAGGGGGAGAATGTAATACCCGTACTTTTTATTGATTGATTGTTTGACCTTACCGTTCTTCCTCTTTAGTCGCTCTGTAAATACTATTGTTATGGGTGATGATTTAGAGTTTTATACCTTTTGGGATCATGATAGTGTACATCTGAGCCTTTTGTCAGTGATCTGGAACAGCTAGATAGCGCACGCTAGGCCTAGAGTTAACGCACGCTATTTTTACTTAAATAGCGCACGCTAGCTTTGAGCTTTAGCGGGCGCTAACGTTCGGAAGCATGTCAGGATAGTAGCTAATTCCGACCTCTCGACTAGTGGTTAGCGCACGCTATTCGTGGCCAATAGCGCGTGCTAACATCATCCGTAGTGCACGCTAACGAGCTGGGTCGGTAGAGACAGTGAGGTTTCCAGACTCTTTGGACTATCAGGTAGTGTTGCATAGCGCGCGCTAATCGACTACAGCAGCGCACGCTAAGGTTTGAGCAGGGCAGAGGACAGTAGGTTCTGGACTCCCATTTCTGAGCAACAAGTACCACGTAGCGCGCACAAAGTCTTGGATAGCGCACGCTATAGAAAGGCGTTAGCGCACGCTACGGTATGCGTAGCGCATGATAACGATGCGGCCAGAAGTCTCTGGACTGCCGGATGACCCGCTAGAACACACTACGGTATGCGTAGCTCACGCTAACGATGCGGGCAGAAGTCTCTGGACTGCTGGATGACCCGCTAGCACATGCTAATACTGAGGCGTAGCGTGTGCTAGACTGAACACAGTATATATAGGACAATTGACCCTGCACTTGTCATTTCTTCCATGTTTTTCACTTATCCGATTGGGAGAGGTCAAGGAAGGTGATTCGGGGCGATTTAAGGCGGTCTTTCATCATCAATCATCATCTTGAGTTGGATAACAAATATCTCACAACACTTAATCCTTTTCCATCTTCTAAATCAAGGTAAGAATGCTTAGAACCCTAATTTTGGGAATTTTGGGGATTTTCTTAGATTCGTCCGATTTATTCTTTGTGAAGCTTGAGAACATTGAGATTATGATTTATCTACCCCGTATATATGTTTCCCTTACAATTTTATAGATTGTTGTGTACCTTGTTCGGATGAGGGAGGGCTTGGGCGATGTTCCAACCTCTAGATGGTTATCTTTGTAGTTTCATGAATTGTAGGTTGGTTTCGGGAGTTTCTTCGTGTTATTTGATTATGGATTATTGATTATCATATTCCTTGCGAATCATTTAGGTGCTCTTGGACCTAATGAACTTATACTCTTTTCCGTTCGATTGCTCGATGTCTCAAAGGCAAGTATATATTTATGATTGTACGTTCTCGACTTTGAAAGTAAGATATATGAATGGCATGATTGTTTATATCCACTCTAGGATGGGCCGACGGGTCCTCTGAGGGTTTCGTAGCCTCTCGTGCGATTCCACAGATAATTTGGGTTAACCACCCTGGGACGGACCGATGGGTCCTCTGAGGGTTCCGTAGCCTCTGGTGCGGTTCCATGGTTGATAATGCATACATTGATGTGATGCTATGAGATTTAGTTATTCCGGAACACTAGTCTTGAAATGTTGAATTGACGGTTACTTTTACTTTATTGTCGAGAAGTTTTGTGTTTCATATTCGATATACTTGCACTAGCTATTCGACGGCTAGCCCCTTTATGGGGGAAATACTTTTTATGTATTTCAGGTTCCAGGAGAGCGGACAGACAGGTATCGGGTCGGCATGAAGATGATGGGAAAGCGTGATACTGTGTCTTATCTCCGGTTATATTTTGTGTTCCTCCATTCAGTGTTGTTGTACTGGAATGGTTATTGAATATTCAAGTATTGTTTGTCAGTTTCTTTGATGTTCCGGCCTGTGTTGCCGAGGTATTGATTTGTGTTGTTATGTATTTGGATACATTGGATATGGTTTGAATACCATTTGTATTGTCATTCATTTCATTGTATTTGGACCTTCTCGGTCAAGTTTTATAGTTTTGCGTATGATTAGCCTTGTGGGTCGCATGGCGGAGCTCACAACGCTGTAATATACCCTGAATAACTTGGGAGTGTTACACCTAAGTTGCTTATCAGCGCCATGAAGTCCGTAAAACTTTTGAATAAAGGTTGTATGGGCTATTGGTGTTATGTTTTGAAGACGAAAGGGAATGAAGCCTATTTCTCTTCGATTCCAATTGTTAATGAGTATCCCGATGTTTTTCCGGACGACCTCCCAGGATTACCGCCAGATCGAGAGATAGAATTTTATGTGGACGACCTCACAATGTGGAGTTGGCCGCAATTGTCTTCGCACTTAATATTTAGCTGCATTATTTTTTTGGCTCTCCGTGTCGGATTTATACCGATCACAAGAGTTTGAAGTATATTTTCAGTCAGAAAGAGCTGAATATGAGGCAGAGACGTTGGTTGGAATTGATCAAGGATTATGATTTGGAAATTCTTTACCATCCAGGAAAGGACAGTGTCGTCGCGGAAACTTTGAGCTGCAAATCGGCATCGCTTCAGATGCTCGAGGTTCTTACATTTCAGATGAAGATTTGTCAGGATTTAATCGAGCAAGGAATAGAATTTTGGCTTCAAAGAGTGTAAGGACAGTTGTGCACTCTCGAAATTACTTCGTCCTTGGTTGAAGACATCAAAAGGAAACAGTGGAGTGACCCGATGATCTCTCAACTGAAGGAAGATGTAATTAAAGGAAAATCCCCTGGTTTTATGGTCCACGAGGATAGTATTCCGAGATTCCAGGGTAGGCTTTGTGTCCCGAATGATCTAGAGTTGAGGCAGAGAATTATCCGAGAAGCTCATGCCACGCCTTACTCAATACACCCCAGAACGAGTAAGATGTACAAGGACTTGAAGCAAAATTTTAGGTGGAATAATATGAAGAAAGATGTCACGGAGTTTATACTACGGTTCTTGACGTGTCAACAAGTCAAGATTGAACATCAACGACCAGGAGGGTTGTTGAAGCTACTTCCCATTGCCGAGTGGAAGTGGGAAGATATCTCAATATATTTTATCACTGGGATGCCGAGAGCTAGAGCCGGAATGAATATGATTTGGGTAATCATCGATCGGTTGACCAAGTCTGCACACTTCCTAGGTATTAAGGATACTTGGGGACCAGAGAGATTGGCTCGAACTTTTATAGCTGAGATCGTGAGATTGCATGGTGCCCCTAAGACCATTGTTTCTGATCGAGATGGTCGTTTCGTACGGCATTTTTGGTAGGCTGTTCATCAGACTTTGGGCACCGAGTTGAGATTGAGCATGTCTTTTCATCCTCAGTCAGACGGTCAGACGGAGCGGACGATTCAGATGTTGGAGGAATGATTGGGAGCTTCACTTGCCGTTGATCGAGTTTCCCTACAATAATAGTTGGCATGCGTCGATCAAAATGGCACCATTCAAGGCACTTTATGGTAGGTGGTGTAGATCGCCATTATGTTAGGACGAGGCTTCGGAGCTTGTCGGAACGGAACCAGATATGTTGGAGACTAACACTACACCATATATGGCTTTCAACAACAGTTTTTTTGATGTTACAAGCAAAAGTGTAACCTTAGATGCCTTAAAATTGGTCAAATTTGATTTAAGGCTACACATTTTTCTAACGTTATTGTTGATAAAAATTAGTGTTACAATAGACTAAATTGAATATCTACGCCAACACAAAATTTGGTGTTGCCGTTGCTATTTAAAAAAAGTGTAACTAAACACTAAAAGAAACAGGAGGGCTTGCTAAAATATTTTAGGCGGTCCAAATAAATTATTTTCAATTTTAGCGGGTCAATACACTCACAGTAGTCAATACTCACTCAACACAGTTTCTCTAAAAACGCAAACTCACTCATCACACTTTCTCTCTAAAACAGAATTTCCACTAGGGGTGTTAAAAAATATCTGATACGCAATATTCGATCCGAAAATTCAAAAATACGATCCGAAATTAACCGAAAAATCGGATATCCGAAATATTGGATATCCGAAATTTGGAAATCCTTTTTTTCAGATTCGGATAGTATTTTTCAAAAAATTCGGATATTTTGGATATCTGAATCCGAAATATGTCAGGCATGTGTTACTTTTAGTCTTTTACATTTATCACTTAACACTTTAATCGATTGTTTTTTTCCACCGCTACAAACAAGTAAACTTCACTTTCCTCTAAGACCTTCCCTTCTGCAGTAACTATGTTTCTTCCAAATCCAAACCTTGAATCGATTGGACCTTCCCTCTTGTTGTTCGATTGGACTTCCCTTCTGCTGTTCGAGTTTCATCCTGTGCAAGCTCCGTACATCCCAAATACCACTGTGTGCTTCACGAAGGCACGACCTTGGGTTTCAATCGATTCAGGCTTCACTGCTGTTGTTCGAACTTCATCCCTACTGTGCGAGGTTGCGGGTTTCACTCATGCTGTTCGATTCGGTATGTTGCTACTTCTGAGAGTTTTGTTTTTTTTGGTATTTTCTTTGTCAAAATCAATCTTGCTTTGCTGAAACTGTGAAATTTACAAATGTCTGTAGAACTTTACTGGTTTATACATTCCATAGCAATATTGCATTATATATTTGTTTATTAGTTATATATAAATCAATCTTGCGGTGCTGAAACATTTGAAATGATTTTTTATTTGTGGAACTTAACTGATTTTGTGGAACTTTACTGATTCTGTCTAGTATGTTTATTATAAGGTTTAAAATGTTTGTTTTAAAGTTGAGAATTTGTTGGTTTGGCAATTTCTTTTTCAATGGAAATGGTTGAAATTTAGTAAATGATTTATTTAAATGAGTTAAGGTATTTATATGGTTATCCAAAACTAAAACACATGTTAGATTAAGTAGAATTAGTGGCTAACCATAGTTGTTTTTTCACTGTAGTCATGAGTGAAGCATGTAATAATTGGTTGAATTGTAGAAGGGTATCTTGATGATGAATGTTTGACGTTTTGTGCAAGATTTCTGAATGATGGTGAAGAGAAGTCATTGAAGGAGTCTGCAACTCCAAATGTAGATACTGGTGGGTATTCTATTTTTTCGGGGAAAAACAAAAGCGGGAAATATATTCACTTGCCTAAAGATATGTGGATCCCAGCTCATCAGTATATTTTATTTAACTACAATGACGAGGCAGTGGAAGAGCTAATTGAGTAAGCCCTTAAAGCTTAATAATTCTGGAATATTTAATAAGTAATAAAGTAATTTATCTAAAATAGTAAATTGACACACTATACATATGTATAATTTCAGGAAACATCGTGCAATAGTGGACAATAACGTGAAGTCGAAACGATATCATAAAGAAAGAACACATACCGATGAAATATGTGAGTGGTTCAGGACTGAAATCAGGAAACAACCAGGGGTTTCCAGGGAACTATTCTCCTTAGCAAAGGGTCCAAGACGAAATGTGTTAGGCGTATTTTTATACTGTTATTTATCATTATTTTGTATTATTTTGGCGAGTAAACTTGCATAAATGAACTTTTAATGCCTTATTCTTGTATGTCTGACAGGAAATTGGAGTACGGAAGCTAAAACGAGGCAAAACGGGCGAAAACGGCGATTTTTGGCCTGGGGGCCGCGGCACGTACCAAGTGAGCCGCGGCACACGAAGGTAGCCAGCAGACACCGAGTAAACTGTACTCTGAGCCGTGGCACAGATGAAGTGAGCCGCGGCCCAGGAGGAAAAATCTGCGCCCAGGCTTCCCGCTGAGTGCCGTGAGCCGCGGCACAGATTAAGTGAGTCGCGTCCCACGGGGCGGTTTTGACAGAAAGTGCCGCGTTTCTGGGCCGTTTTGGAGCCTGTTCTCGACCTAATCACACAGACGCGATTTGTAGGCTGCTGGGAGCTATAAATAAGGGTTTAAAGCCATAATTAATCATGGGGGGAAGATCGATCAATCTTGGAGGAGGAATATCGCAGAGGAGAGGAATAAGCAGAAGACATCAAGAGCAGAGGGCGGAAGCCAGAAGAACGGAGGAATCCGAGTTCTTCATCTGCATTTGATTTTCATGTTTTCATTCATTAATTCTGTATTTTTATCTTTTAGCATGTCAGGCTAAAACCCTATTCTAGGATTTTGATGAAACCAAAGTTTTGACGGATTTGCTTTTGATTATCTATATAATTCCCTTTTCTGTTGAGTTTTCCCAATCGATTTTAATGCTTTCAATTGTCTGGCCAATAATTGGATTGTTTTAATTACTCAACTCAAATCGGGAGAGGAGAGTTGGTGAGAAACTATTGGTGAGGACCGTTTTATCTTGTGAGATAGGAATATACTCATAGGAACTACATGGCTTTTTGAGGATTTTGTGCTTTTTGCCTATTGTCGAATTAATTTACCTAGGGATAGAGTGTGTTATTCGCCTTTAGAAAAATCTATTGACCTCGGGAGAGGCGGTAGAGTATATTAGCAATCTTCCCCTTCAATAAATTGGGGAAATCATTAACTTCAGATAATCTAGAGTAAATTCGGATAAACCAAGGTGGATTCAGAATCCTAGACTTATTCATCATTTGATTTTCTTTCTTCAAGCGATCGTTTTTACTGTTAGTCTTTTATTGGTTTTATTTAGTTATTAATTGCAATCCAAATTTTGACTGTGCAAATAAAATTAGAATACATAAAAATCGGTACTTAGTGATTCAATCCTCGTGGGAACGATACTCACTCATCACTTTATTACTTGTCTACGATAACGTGCACTTGCGTTTAACGAAATATCGCAACAAGTTTTTGGCGCCGTTGCCGGGGACTGATTTTTTTTACTAATATCGATTTCAGTATTTCTAGTCTTAGTTTGAACATTTTTATGTTTTTTGTGTTATTTTAATTTTTTGTTTGTTTTTCCTTTCAGGATTTTCCGGTTAGTGCATGAGAAAATTCGGTAACGAAGGCCTACTACCTTTGGATACCGAACTCGAGCGCACTCTTCGGAGATACAAAAAGGAGAAACGAGAGTTACCACCCACAATCACCATGGCTGAAAATACCGGAAATCACGATGCGGGAAACCCCATGGTGCAAGCTCAACCGGCATTAGCACTCCACGATTATGCTATGCCACAAATCAACGCGAACTTTTCGGGGATTCGTCGTCCCACCATCCAGGCGAATAATTTCGAAATCAAGCCTGCAATTATTCAGATGGTGCAAGCGAGCCAGTTCCGTGGATTGCCGAATGATGACCCCAACACACACATTGCGTCCTTTCTCGAGATTTTTGACACGTTCAAGAACAACGGTGTCACCGATGAAGCCATCCGTCTAAGGCTTTTCCCTTTTGTCTTTGAGGGACAAAGCAAAATTTTAGTTGAACTATTTACCGCCGGGCTCGATCAAGACATGGGCAGAATTAGCGCAAGCCTTCCTTGCTAAATTATTCCCACCTTCGAAGACAGCGAGGTTACGAAACGAAATTACTACTTTTGGTCAATTTGATATGGAGTCGCTTCACGAGGCATGGGAGCGATACAAAGATTTGCTAAGGAGATGCCCACATCCCGACCTATCGGACTGGCTCCAAATTCAGACGTTCTATAATGGATTGAGTGCCTCACACGCACTCTCGTGGATGCAGCCGCTGGAGGAGCCTTAATAGGAAAAACGATGGCTGAAGCACACTCTTTGTTGGAAGCTATGGCTGCAAATTCGAATCAATGTCCATCCGAACGAGTAAATCCGAAGCGAGTCATGGAAATTTCGAATAATGATCCGATCTCTACATTGTCGGCCCAAGTCGCAGCGCTAACTCAGCAATTTTAGGCATTTTCACATGCTCCTTCCCCCATTACCATTGAATCTTGTAATTGGTGTAATGGATCTCACCCTAGCGCATAGTGTCAAGTCGGAAACCCTTTCGAGCAGCCCCCAATTGAACAAGCTCAGTTTGTGGGGAACGGGAACCGGCAAAATAATCCTTACTCCAGCACTTATAATCAAGGGTGGCGAAATCACCAAAACTTTTCGTGGAGGAACGGGCAAGCTTTAAAACCTCCACAAGCTCAATTCGCGCAGCCCCCACAGCAGCCCCCTCAATCACCAAAGGTATCCTTGGAAGATGCTCTTGCTCAATTGGCGGCTAACACGAGCCAATTCATGACCCGCACGGAGACTACCCTTTAAAATCATTCCGCCTCCATCCGAAACTTGGAAGCACAGATGGGGCAGATTGCAAGTCTATTGTCCTCTCGACCTCAAGGTGCATTACCCAGCACAACCGAATTAAATCCCAAGGAAAACATGCAAGCAATCGAACTACGAAGTGGAAAGGAGTTGAAAGTGCAGCCTATCAATGACAAGGACAAAATCGAGCAAAGTGAGAAAGAAAAAGATGAGGCGCCTATGCCAAAGGCAGTGTCAACTACTCAGCCCACCCCTAAAATTCCATTCCCACAGCGCTTGCAAAAGCAAAAATTAGACAAGCAATTTTCCAAGTTCCTCGACGTCTTCAAGAAGCTGCACATAAACATTCCATTTGCCGACGCATTGGAGCAAATGCCGAGTTACGTAAAATTCATGAAAGAAGTCTTGTCAAACAAAAGAAATCTCGAGGAGTATGAGGCAGTCGCATTGACGGAGGAGTGCAGCGCTATTTTACAAAAGAAGCTCCCACCTAAATTGAGAGATCCGGGAAGTTTTACCATTCCTTGCATCATTGGGAATTCGTCTTTTGAAAGAGCCCTATGCGATCTCGGAGCCAGCATAAACCTTATGCCCCTTTCTATTTTTAAAAAGCTGGATATTGGGGAAGCCAAGCCGACAACGGTCACCTTACAATTGGCCGATAGATCCATTAAATATCCGAGGGGAGTGATAGTGGATGTCTTAGTCAAAGTCGATAAGTTCATCTTTCCGGCCGATTTCATTGTGCTTGACATGGAAGAGGACCACGACATCCCAATTATCTTGGGAAGACCATTTTTGGCAACCGGCCGAACTTTGATCGATGTGGAAAAAGGGAAGATTACTCTACGAATTCAAGAGGAGCAAGTAACGTTCAATATCTTTCGATCCTTAAAATATCCGAGTGATGCTGAAAATTGTTTTCAAGTTGATGTCATTGACTCGTATGTAAGTAGAGCCTTTCAAGAGAATTATCCACCCGATCCATTGGAGTCCGTTTTGATGGGGTTTGCTTCCGAATTAAATTCAGAGCATGCAGCCTACGTTCGACACATGGATGCTTCCCCGCCAATTTTCATTCGTCAACCGTATGAGGAACTCGGAAATTCACTAACTCGACCCATTCCTTCAATCGAGAAACCTCCAAAGTTAGAACTCAAGAAGCTGCCGTCTCATTTAAAATATGCATTTTTGGGACCCGACGACTCCCTGCCAGTTATTCTTTTGGCCACTTTAGCGGGGGATCAAGAAGAGAAATTATTGAGAGTTTTGAGGAAATACAAATCTGCTCTCGGATGGTCTATTGCGGATATTAAGGGGATCAGACCGTCCATTTGCATGCACAAGATTTTGATGGAGGAAGACTACAAACCATCCGTGGAGCATCAACGCCGTTTGAATCCAAACATGAAGGAGGTGGTAAAATTCGTGGTTCTAAAACTCCTCGACGCAGGTATGATCTTTCCGATTTCTGATAGCAAGTGGGTAAGTCCGGTCCAAGTTGTGTCAAAGAAGGGTGGGATAATGGTTATTCAAAATGATAATAATGAATTAATTCCCACTAGGATTGTTACGGGGTGGCGTATGTGCATAGATTATAGGAAGTTAAATTAAGCCACTAGAGAAGACCATTTTCCCTTACCTTTTATTGACCAAATGTTAGATAGATTAGCCGGACAAGATTTTTATTGCTTTCTTGATGGTTATTCTGGTTATAATCAGATTTATATAGCCCCAGAAGACCAAGAGAAAACGACGTTTACATGTCCATACGGCATTTTCGCTTATAGGCGTATGCCTTTTGGATTATGTAATGCGCCAGCTACTTTTCAACGGTGTATGATGGCTATTTTTTCTGACATGTTAGATCATTGCATTGAGATTTTTATGGAGGATTTTTCTGTTTTCGGTTATTCGTTTGACATTTGTTTGCATAATTTGCTGAAAGTCCTGAAAAGATGCGAAGAGACAAATTTAGTCTTGAACTGGGAGAAGTGTCACTTTATGGTTCAGGAGGGCATAGTACTTGGCCATCGAATATCCTCACATGGAATTGAAGTTGACCGGGCAAAAATTGAAACAATCGAGAAGATGCCTCCGCCTACCTCGGTTAAAGGGATTAGAAGTTTTTTGGGACATGCCGGTTTCTATCGCCGATTTATTAAGGATTTTTCGAATATCACGAAGCCGTTGTGCAATTTACTCATGAAGGATGTTCCGTTTAATTTTGACGAGTCGTGTATAGAAAGTTTCGATTTATTGAAGAAAGCTCTAAGCATGGCACTAGTGATAGTCGCTCCGGTCTGGGACCTTCCGTTCGAATTAATGTGTGATGCGAGTGATTTTGCCATTGGGGCTGTTTTGGGACAAAGACGAGGGAAAGTGTTCCACGTCGTGTATTATGCGAGCCGAACACTAGACGACGCCCAAAGAAATTATGCCACAACGGAAAAGGAATTGTTGGCAGTAATCTTTGCATTTGATAAATTCCGGGCGAATCTAAGGGACGAAAGTGATAGTGTGGACCAACCATACATCAATTAAATACCTTTTGGAGAAGAATGTGTAATATCCGGAATTTCTACTACTGTTGTTTGATATTATTTTATCCGAGTTATATTGTACAGCGTGGAATCTGTACAGTAGGGATAAAATAAATAAAGGACTGAGATGTCAGTATCGGTATAATTGTCGTATTTGGTCGACAGTTACATTTGAGGATATCGTGTATCAGGTTATCGTACTTTCGATATAGCGTATATCGTATAAGAATATTATTGGATTCAATATTTGTGTTCAGTGTGTCTTATGTTCGTTTTTGGTACGTCAAGATGTTGGATAGAAATTACGGAAAATGGCCAAGTGTTCATTAGCGCACACTACTGGGTACAGGTAGCGCACGCTACGAAGTATTGATAGCGTACGCTAAGAGGTTCGGTTACGTACGCTAAGGAGGACCCCTAACGTACATAACGACTTGCTGGGTTAGTTCCGAAAGGTGGCCGACAGGTAGGCCCAGGTTGATTTTTATAATCAGTTAGCGCACGCTAACGTATGTTGGTTAGCGCACGCTAACATCAGATCGCCAATAATGGAATCTTAGCTTTCGGCGGGTGGACCCGGCCACTTGCGACGCTTGTCCAGATAAGGTCAGCGGGTGTTTGTCATGTAGGGCTAGCGCACGCTAAACCGTATGGTTAGCGCACGCTAATTCCAGATCGGTCAAAGGAATCCCGATAATCGCGGATGCTTTCGGCATGTGGGGGCACGAGTGGTAGGTGTGTACTGTAGCAAGTCAACTTCGGATAGCGCACGCTAAGGTCAGTGACTTGCGTACGCTAGGCAGGACTTTTTACGTACGTTAATGCATGGGCATTACGTACGTAAGCTAGTTTACGAAGCAAGGCAGTAGCCTCTGGGCTGCGATAGCGCACGCTAACAAAGTCAGTTAGCGCACGCTAAGGCGGTAGCGCACGCTAAACATGAGATGTTAGCGCACGCTAATAATGGATATTATAAAAGGGGACAGAAGGGTGCTGAGAAGCATTTCGTCATTTTTTCTTCTTTCAGTCGAGAGAGAGAGAGAGAGAGAGAGAGTTGGGATATATTTGAGGTTCCCAAACACTGTATAATGATAATCTTTAACAACATTAGATTGAGAGCTTGGATTCAAGCCTTGTCCTTCAAACTGTTCATGATTCTTTGGATGGAGTTCTAGTGTTCTTCTTTTTGGTTCATCTAAACCAGGTAATCTTCGTATTCCTTTGTTAGTGGTTCGTTTTTCTTGGATGATTTCATGCAAGGAGCATGTTGGATAATCATATGATGATGTTATATGAGATTCAATGTAATTTTGATAAGAGTTTCGGATGTTAGTTAAAATTCTTCATACCATAAGGATGTTGATTCATTTAACCCGATCTAAGAAGGATTTCTGAATCTTGGTAATTATATTGGTCGATTTAGATGAGATGGATCATGATACTAGGTTGAATTCCAGATTTAGCATGATACGATCCTTGTTATCGAGTTGGTTTGATTGTTGATGTTGTTATTGATATATGGACATTGACATGATCATTGTGATAATTATGGGGTCGTTTATCTTCAAGAGATATGGAGATTTGTCTCCCTTCATTCGGATTCGTAGTTGCAAGATGTGAGTCGATGTTTGGAATGCATGCCACTGTACAGCATTAGCGCACGCTAAGCTTACTGGCTAGCGCACGCTAACGGGACAACTTAGCGCACGCTACGTTATGCGTTTAACGTGCGCTAAGTAGGCAGATAGTGCAGTATTTTTTTGTGTTTTGATTATGAATTCGTGATGGTTTGACTTGGTTGGTTCTGACTGTGTTTATTCGAGGTTGTGTTGAACCGTTGAGTTCGATTGGTTAGTTTTGTCGGTTGTTGATTGTTATCGGATATGTGTTATTTGATTTCTTCGATTGGTTGAGATTATTGATCGGTGATTATAACCGGATATTGCGGTCGTGTTCGAGTATGTCCATTGTATTGCTTTTGATCGGGGCTGAGGAGCTCGTAGAAAAAGGCAATGTGTTCGGCAGCAGCTTCGTGGTATTGGTATCGAGGCAAGTTATTACTTGTTCAGTTATAATATTTAATGAATGGTTTCAGTTTCATTTCGTTTATAATGCATATAGCGATGATTATTATTGTGAACTCTGGGTATTCGGATCGCATATCGTTCTTTCGATTCTGGGAGGTAAATCATAATGTATATGCTTTATCTCAATTATTGGTATGTTCGAGTATCGAGGTTACATTATGGTAAAGACAAGGATATGAGTATCTATAGTTCATTGTACGTTTGGATCGCCGAGCATTGAGGATAATCGTCGGTGATGATTGGACATCGATGTTGCTCCCGAAGGACTCGGGGCAAGTATTCCATATTGATTATGGTTTAGTATTATTTATTTTGGTCTCTTACATTTTCTTTCATGTTGTTGAACATGGAGTCGTCCTAGTAAATTGTCATGTTGTCGTGCATGTTATGTTGTTCATGTTGATGAATGTGTTGATTTGCATATGTGTATGCATATTGTGTTGTTCATGTTGTGTAAATAATCCGATGGGATTATGAGGATCTATGCTGAGGGCACTGGATCGAATGTCCACCATGCGTTGGTTCGACGGGATCATCATGGGATCTATGCTGAGGGCGCTGGATCGCTGGACAGGTTTTCCACCATGCGTTGGTCCGACGGGATCATCATGGGGATCTATGCTGAGGGCGATGGATCGTTGGATTACCCAGTATTGTGTTATTGTTGTGCATATGTATATTGTTGGTTATCCATCTCGTGTTGATCTTGTAGGATCATCTTGGGATCTATGCTGAGGGCGCTGGATCATGGGATTTCCATTGAGTATACATAGTTGTTATTGTTTTTGAGCATATTGACGTTGTCATATGAGTATGCATTTGTAGGTCTTGTGTTAGGACCTTGTCCGTATTGCATTGTTCTGATCTCGGATTAGACTGATATGATTATCGTGGCACATCATATCTCGAGGTATGTTCCATATTTTCTTTGGTCTTGTCTTTGGTGGACAATCGGTTATCGTCTTTGGATTTGATGATATTATTCGATGGATCGTATTGGTAAAAAATGGTAGATTTCCGTATCGTGAGTTGGTTATGATAGTTTGAGGATCTTGAGTATTGTTTGAGGTACAATACAGATATTATGTTCGAGTTTATTGGTTAATCGAGTACAGGATGTGAAATGTGATAATGGTTATTCTGATGAGAATTACTTGAGTAAGCAAAGTTATGGCGGTAAGATTACGCTGGTCGTATTCTTATGTTGTATTCTCATTGGTATGTTATTATTAATGTGATGTGACGGTTATCATTGTTGGATATTATGGCTGTCCCCGTTGTGGGATTTCTTTTTAGGTTCTTGGAGTATCGAGCTTGTAGCGGTCGTGAAGAGATGAGCTTCCGGAGGATCTTGGCTAAGACATGTTGTGTGCATTGAGTTTCTTGATTGGTTCTTGTATTCCGCTGCTAGAGTATCTTTATGGTTGGTCTTTTTCCGCTGCGTGAGTATTTTGAAATGCTCTTTTGGTATCTAGTAACTGAGGTTACTTTGGAAATCGTTTTCTAAACTTTTGAGTGTCGGCTGTTTGGCCTTGCGATTTCAAATGAGTTTTTACGACGGTTTTTGATAAATGGATTTGTTAAGTCTTTGTGAATTTTTAAAGATAGTACCATCGTTGGCCTCTTGGGCATTCGTAAATGTTTGCGAAAATTTCTTTTAGCCTTGTGGGTTCCATCTCGGGGCCCATGGCGCTGTAATATTTCGGGTTAAATCTGGGGGTGTTACAGAATATGGTATCGGAGCTTAGGTTGAGAAAACCTAGGCATTTGGGTCGAGTTGGGTCGTGTTTTTGTTGCGTCATTCGAGTTGTCGATTGACAAATATTAGAGCCGTGAGTCTTTGTTGTTCACTCAGGCTTGTGCGTTATCGGATTTGCCAGTATCGTACTGGGCTTGTTATAACTTTTCCAAATGGTGTTACGAGATTCTCTGGAATGAGATGTATTATGTTCTTGAGTCGAACTGATTTGGCAAACGTGTGTTTTGAAAATATCCATGTCGAGTATTTTCTAGAGTCGAGACATGTGCCAGTATCACGGGGAATCGTCGGCTTCACGATCTGTAAGTATTTGGATTTTTGAATTTCATTGAGATTTATTGCCATTCTAAGTTGATATGTTTTGAGATTCAGCAGATATCATGCGTTACAGTATGAGATGTCAGAGTGGGACAGGATTGATGATCTTGAGAAACTATGATTTTGGAAATCAGTATGTTGGTTAGATTTTGGAACGGAATTGTGCATTTGGGGAGAAATATTGTGCATGGTTGAGAAGAACATGTAGCATGTTAATTCATTTTGAGATATATGAACTGCTTTTGATCATTTGAAAATGATACCTTTCAAAATGAATGTTTTACGGAAAATGATTTTTGGGCCGAGACCCAATCGATTTTGAAATAGTTTTGTAACTCAGGACTTGGAGTCCGAAAAGAGTTTTCTACTTTTTAAACTTCTTGTAATGCGGAACAAGATACGGGCTGAGACCCTAAATGTTTCAAAAGAAAGCTTTCCTGTTTTCTAAAACTCCCGAGATTTGTAAAACTCTTTATCAATCGTTTATCTATTTTGTTCCTACCTTTTGAGGTTTTTGGTTTACTTGTTCAAATGGAACTTCTCGGGAAGTCTTTCGTTGTGTTTGATTTGTTGATTTGTTTCAATGTTTTGTCATATCATATTTGAGGTGATCCACGATGGATTAAGGATTTACGTTGCGAGTAGTATGTGGAGAGGAGTTTTTATCAGAGTCTATATATTTGAGATTTTGGAACTCTATCGTGTGGTTTTCTGGTGGAATATCAGTGGATATTGGTGACGAACCGAAGTGGTATACAGGAGTATGGATATGCACAAGCATTTGCATAAATTCCATTTTATTTAATCGTGTGTATTCGAAAAGAATTTTTATCGAGAACTTGGCACCAGCGAGCCGATTTAATTTTTAAAATTGATTTCGTGGTCTTACGGAAATTTATGTTTTGAGTTTTCAAACTCTTGAAAGAACTTTCGAAAATTGTCTTCGTAAAAAGAATATATGATTTCAAACTGGTTTTGAAAATGTGATTGATATACATACGCATTTCGTGCATCGGGCATATCATATCGATGGTACAAGGAAAAGAGATTCGAAGTTTAGTATGGTAGATTGGTTATGCAAGGATGATCGGTTGATTGATCAGATAAGAGAAATATACTGCGTGTTGTAGATTCATGTGCAGGATGTAATTTTGGAACTTTGGACTTTGTAAAACCGGGACGTATGTGCTATGTGAGTCCATTGGTGCGGTAGTAGCGCAATCTTACCATAGTGATCTTTGAATGATTTCTTTGTAAGTGTAAATTTGGGGATGGTGACCCCACGCTGGTTGTCTTGGATATTGAGTGGTCGTTCCCACTCCTTGTATGAATTGGTATGTTCGTCGATTTGCGATTCGTTGTTCGTATGCCGAGGATATGAGTTGGGTATGTTTATTGAGATCTACTGTACGTGATTGATTTGTCGTTTTGAGAATGTTATTCTTTCGTATATCTGTTTCTGTGGTTCTGTGTTGATCGTGTTAGAGTTTACCGTGTGAAGGTATTCTCGATTTTCGTTGATCGTTCGTTGGCAATATTGGAGTTTATCACGTTGATGATATTCTCGATTGTGTTTTGACCTCGGGTTGGTCATATTGGAATTTATCATGTCGATGATAAATTCGGTTGATTGTTGATCATTGTTGGTGATCATCTGAGCGTTCGGATTTTGTGTTGATGTTTCGGGATTCGTGTCGTTGTTTTGGGCAGTTGTTTTGCAGATGTATTGTGTATTATTCGTCTTTTCGGAATTGGGACTTGATTATGGAATCAGGCAGACAGGATTTGATTCGGGCAGATTGTTTCATCCGAAGATGATATATTTTGTTGAGACTCAGGGAATTGTGATCGTAAGCGTATTGAGATTGTACAGTGAGATCGCTTGCTAGTATCTCAGGAGATCGTCGACCTGCGTATTTGTAAGTATGCTCGTTTGGTTATTCGGTGATGACGATAATTGATCGTTGTCGTGATGGTTTTGGGATATTTTGGGTTGAAAGGTATGTTTGTTTGTTGTATGACGGATTGCAAGTTTCGAGGACGAAACTTATTTTAAGTGGTGTAGAATGTAGTATCTGGAACTTCTACTACTGTTGTTTGATATTATTTTATCCGAGTTATATTGTACAGCGTGGAATCTGTACAGTAGGGATAAAATAAATAAAGGACTGAGATGTCAGTATCGGTATAATTGTCGTATCTGGTCGACAGTTACATTTGAGGATATCGTGTATCAGGTTATCGTACTTTCGATATAGCGTATATCGTATAAGAATATTATTGGATTCAATGTTTGTGTTCAGTGTGTCTTATGTTCGTTTTTGGTACGTCAAGATGTTGGACAGAAATTACGGAAAATGGCCAAGTGTTCATTAGCGCAGACTACTGGGTACAGGTAGCGCACGCTACGAAGTATTGATAGCGTATGCTAAGAGGTTCGGTTACGTACGCTAAGGAGGACCCCTAACGTACATAACGACTTGCTGGGTTAGTTCCGAAAGGTGGCCGGCAGTAGGCCTGTTGATTTTTATATTCAGTTAGCGCACGCTAACGTATGTTGGTTAGCGCACGCTAACATCAGATCGCCAATAATGGAATCTTAGCTTTCGGCGGGTGGACCCGGCCACTTGCGACGCGTGTCCAGATAAGGTCAGCGGGTGTTTGTCATGTAGGGCTAGCGCACGCTAAACCGTATGGTTAGCGCACGCTAATTCCAGATCGGTCAAAGGAATCCCGATAATCGCGGATGCTTTCGGCATGTGGGGGCACGAGTGGTAGGTGTGTACTGTAGCAAGTCAACTTCGGATAGCGCACGCTAAGGTCAGTGACTTGCGTACGCTAGGCAGGACGTTTTACGTACGTTAATGCATGGGCATTACGTACGTAAGCTAGTTTACGAAGCAAGGCAGTAGCCTCTGGGCTGCGATAGCGCACGCTAACAAAGTCAGTTAGCGCACGCTAAGGCGGTAGCGCACGCTAAACATGAGATGTTAGCGCACGCTAATAATGGATATTATAAAAGGGGACAGAAGGGTGCTGAGAAGCATTTCGTCATTTTTTCTTTTTTCAGTCGAGAGAGAGAGAGTTGGGATATATTTGAGGTTCCCAAACACTGTATAATGATAATCTTTAACAACATTAGATTGAGAGCTTGGATTCAAGCCTTGTCCTTCAAACTGTTCATGATTCTTTGGATGGAGTTCTAGTGTTCTTCTTTTTGGTTCATCTAAACCAGGTAATCTTCGTATTCCTTCGTTAGTGGTTCGTTTTGCTTGGATGATTTCATGCAAGGAGCATGTTGGATAATCATATGATGATGTTATATGAGATTCAATGGAATTTTGATAAGAGTTTCGGATGTTAGTTAAGATTCTTCATACCATAAGGATGTTGATTCATTTAACCCGATCTAAGAAGGATTTCTGAATCTTGATAATTATATTGGTCGATTTAGATGAGATGAATCATGATACTAGGTTGAATTCCAGATTTAGCATGATACGATCCTTGTTATCGAGTTGGTTTGATTGTTGATGTTGTTATTGATATATGGACATTGACATGATCATTGTGATAATTATGGGGTCGTTTATCTTCAAGAGATATGGAGATTTGTCTCCCTTCATTCGGACTCGTAGTCGCAAGATGTGAGTCGATGTTTGGAATGCATGCCAGCATGCGGCATTAGCGCACGCTAAGCTTGCGGCTAGCGCACGCTAACGGGACAACTTAGCGCACGCTACGTTATGCGTTTAACGTGCGCTAAGTAGGCGACAATGCGGTATTTTTTGTGTTTTGATTATGAATTCGTGATGGTTTGACTTGGTTGGTTACATTGTGTTTATTCGAGGTTGTGTTGAACCGTTGAGTTCGGTTGGTTAGTTTTGTCGGTTGTTGATTGTTATCGGATATGTGTTATTTGATTTCTTCGATAGGTTGAGATTGTTGATCGGTGATTATAACCGGATATTGCGGTCGTGTTCGAGTATGTCCATTGTATTGCTTTTGATCGGGGCTAAGGAGCTCGTAGACAAAGGCAATGTGTTCGGCAGCAGCTTCGTGGTATCGGTATCGAGGCAAGTTATTACTTGCTCAGTTATAATATTTAATGAATGGTTTCAGTTTCATTTCGTTTATAATGCATATAGCGATGATTATTATTGTGAACTCTGGGTATTCGGATCGCATATCGTTCTTTCGATTCTGGGAGGTAAATCATAATGTATATGCTTTATCTCAATTATTGGTATGTTCGAGTATCGAGGTTACATTATGGTAAAGACGAGGATATGAGTATCTATAGTTCATTGTACGTTTGGATCGCCGAGCATTGAGGATAATCGTCGGTGATGATTGGACATCGATGTTGCTCCCGAAGGACTCGGGGCAAGTATTCCATATTGATTATGGTTTAGTATTATTTATTTTGGTCTCTTACATTTTCTTTCATGTTGTTGAACATGGAGTCGTCCTAGTAAATTGTCATGTTGTCGTGCATGTTATGTTGTTCATGTTGATGAATGTGTTGATTTGCATATGTGTATGCATATTGTGTTGTTCATGTTGTGTAAATAATCCGATGGGATTATGAGGATCTATGCTGAGGGCGCTGGATCGAATGTCCACCATGCGTTGGTTCGACGGGATCATCATGGGATCTATGCTGAGGGCGCTGGATCGCCGGGAGTTTTCCACCATGCGTTGGTCCGACGGGATCATCATGGGGATCTATCTTGAGGGCCTTTGGATCGTTGGATTACCCAAGATTGTGTTATTGTTGTGCATATGTATATTGTTGGTTATCCACCTCGTGTTGATCTTGTAGGATCATCTTGGGATCTATGCTGAGGGCGCTGGATCATGGGATTTCCATTGAGTATACATAGTTGTTATTGTTTTTGAGCATATTGACGTTGTCATATGAGTATGCATTTGTAGGTCTTGTGTTAGGACCTTGTCCGTATTGCATTGTTCTGATCTCGGATTAGACTGATATGATTATCGTGGCACATCATATCTCGAGGTATGTTCCATATTTTCTTTGGTCTTGTCTTTGGTGGACAATCGGTTATCGTCTTGGGATTTGATGATATTATTCGATGGATCGTATTGGTAAAAAATGGTAGATTTCCGTATCGTGAGTTGGTTATGATAGTTTGAGGATCTTGAGTATTGTTTGAGGTACAATACAGATATTATGTTCGAGTTTATTGGTTAATCGAGTACAGGATGTGAAATGTGATAATGGTTATTCTGATGAGAATTACTTGAGTAAGCAAAGTTATGGCGGTAAGATTACGCTGGTCGTATTCTTATGTTGTATTCTCATTGGTATGTTATTATTAATGTGATGTGACGGTTATCATTGTTGGATATTATGGCTGACCCCGTTGTGGGATTTCTTTTTAGGTTCTTGGAGTATCGAGCTTGTAGCGGTCGTGAAGAGATGAGCTTCCCGGAGGATACTGGTTAAGACATGTTGTGTGCATTGAGTTTCTTGATTGGTTCTTGTATTCCGCTGCTAGAGTATCTTTATGGTTGGTCTTTTTCCACTGCGTGAGTATTTTGAAATGCTCTTTTGGTATCTAGTAACTGAGGTTACTTTGGAAATCGTTTTCTAAACTTTTGAGTGTCGGCTGTTTGGCCTTGCGATTTCAAATGAGTTTTTACGACGGTTTTTGATAAATGGATTTTATAAGTCTTTGTGAATTTTTAAAGATAGTACCGTCGTTGGCCTCTTGGGCATTTGTAAATGTTTGCGAAAATTTCTTTTAGCCTTGTGGGTTCCATCTCGGGGCCCATGTCGCTGTAATATTTCCGGTTAAATCTGGGGGTGTTACAGAATATGGTATCGGAGCTTAGGTTGAGAAAACCTAGGCATTTTGGTCGAGTTGGGTCGTGTTTTGTTGCGTCATTCGAGTTGTCGATTGACAAATATTAGAGCCGTGAGTCTTTGTTGTTCACTCAGGCTTGTGCGTTATCGGATTTGCCAGTATCGTACTGGGCTTGTTATAACTTTTCCAAATGGTGTTACGAGATTCTCTGGAATGAGATGTATTATGTTCTTGAGTCGAACTGATTTGGCAAACGTGTGTTTTGAAAATATCCATGTCGAGTATTTTCTAGAGTCGAGACATGTGCCAGTATCACGGGGAATCGTCGGCTTCACGATCTATAAGTATTTGGATTTTTGAATTTCATTGAGATTTATTGCCATTGTAAGTTGATATGTTTTGAGATTTAGCAGATATCATGCGTTACAGTATGAGATGTCAGAGTGGGACAGGATTGATGATCTTGAGAAACTATGATTTTGGAAATCAGTATGTTGGTTAGATTTTGGAACGGAATTGTGCATTTGGGGAGAAATATTGTGCATGGTTGAGAAGAACATGTAGCATGTTAATTCATTTTGAGATATATGAACTGCTTTTGATCATTTGAAAATGATACCTTTCAAAATGAATGTTTTACGGAAAATGATTTTTGGGCCGAGACCCACGGCGCTGTAATATTTCCGGTTAAATCTGGGGGTGTTACAGAAGGATGCTAAACCAAGGTTGATTAGGTGGGTGCTTCTCCTTCAAGAATTCAACTTGGAAATTCGGGATAAAAAGGGGACTGAGAATGTTATACCCGATCACCTTTCACGGTTAGAGAGTCCCCTCGAGCGAGGAGAAAGTCATCCGCAAATCATGGAAACCTTTCCCGACGAGCAGCTCTAGAAGTTGGGTTCGCAACACGCGCCTTGGTATGCTGATCTAGTGAACTACTTGGCAAGCAAGACAATTCCAAACGACCTCTCACGCCATCAAAAGAAGAAGCTAATCTCAGACGCTAAGTATTATTTGTGGGACGATCCTTTTCTATTCAAAAGATGCCCCGATCAAATCATTCGCAGATGTATTCCCGATGAGGAAATCCACAGTGTGCTGAGCCATTGTCATGCATCACCCTACGGTGGACATTTTAATGGAAATAGAATAGCGGCAAAGGTCTTACAATCGGGGTTCTATTGGCCGTCATTATTCAAGGATGCTCACTCCTTTGTGTCCACATGTGATCGGTGTCAACGGACAGGAAACATCTCAAGACGGAACGAAATGCCGCTGAACACCATACTCGAGGTTGAATTATTCGACGTGTGGGGGATCGAATTCATGGGTCCATTTCCTCCATCCAATAAGAATCTTTATATTTTGGTAGCCGTGGACTACGTCTCAAAGTGGGTTGAAGCGGTGGCACTACCAACGAATGGTTCCAATGTCGTAATCAAATTTATAAAAAAATATATTTTCTCGCGTTTTGGGACTCCATGTGCTATTATTAGTGATGGTGGTTCACACTTCGACAACAAATTCCTTGATGCGGTCTTGAGAAAATACGGAGTCACTCATCGTGTTGCTACAGCCTACCATCCTCAGACGAGCGGTCAAGTCGAGATATCAAATCGAGAGCTGAAGTGGATCCTAGAAAAAACAGTCAGCTCGTCTCGAAAAGATTGGTCTTTTAAACTCGATGATGCACTTTGGGCGTACCGTACTGCGGATAAAACACCTATCGGGATGTCGCCTTATAGATTAGTTTATGGGAAAAGTTGCCATTTGCCCATAGAGATGGAATATCGTGCTTATTGGGCGATAAAGAAATTAAACTTTGATCTGAAGTCTGCTGGTGAGAAGCATTGTTTACAGCTGAACGAGTTGGAGGAAATTCGCCACGACGCATACGAAAATGCGAAACTTTATAAGGAGCGAACAAAGATTTCGCATGATAAGCACATCACACAGGGAGAGTTTGTCCCGGGTCAAGAAGTGTTGTTATTTAATTCTCGCTTAAGGTTATTCCCCAGGAAATTGCGTTCACGATGGTCGGGACCATTCACCGTAGTTCAAGTGTTCCCACATGGTGCGGTGGAAGTACAAAAAGATGACCGCAAATTCAAAGTTAATGGACAGTGGTTGAAGGCCTATTTGGGAAATCCAATAGACGCGCAGAAGACGAGTGTCGTCTTATCCACCGCCGGATGAATGCTAGAAAAGTCCGGCTGAAGACTATAAACTTAGCGCTTCTCGGGAGGCAACCCGAGTATTAGTTGTAGAATTTTCAATTTATTTTAGTGTTTTCTTGCATTTTAGAGTCTTTATTTTTCGTCATTTTGGCTTTGATTTGCTTATCCCTCTCGTTCTTGATGTTTTCCTTTAAAAATTCTGTGCAGGAATCACCGAGGGGACGAAATCAATGATGGGCCGCGGCACAAGAATAGTGAGCCGCGGCACACACCAGTTGCAGGAAAAAGCCAAACCAGACTGTACTCTGTGCCGCGGCACGATCTTACTGGGCCGTGGCACACCGGACCCCTGAGCCGCGGCACGTTGCTGCTAAGCCGCGGCACGCCAATTGCGAAATATTTGCCCAGGAGCCTGTACTCTGTGACGCGGCATAAATGTGCTGAGCCGCGGCACATTAAATTATGAGCCGCGGCACCCGTATGCTGAGCCGCGGCACCCGGCGACATCACAAAAAGTCCCAGGCCGACTGTACTATGGGACGCGGCTTACTTAGGCTGTGCCGCGGCCCCCGTCGCAAATAGGGAAACCAGGTATCCTTCTTATACTCGATCGGCCAGGATTCAGGTAAACTTCTTTCCTTTCCTTCCTTCACACAAGCACTCGGCCGATATCTTTTTCCGCTCCTTCTTCTTGCATTCTTCATTCCAAGTCAGGTAAATCTCGATCTCTTAATCATAATTGATACATGATTTGAAAAGTGAATTGAAGTTATATGTTGCTAAGTTGTTCTTCAATGTTTTCTCAAAAATGGAGTTGGAATATGGTGAATATGGTATTTGATTATGATGGTATTGGTGATTATGAACGAATTGGTGATGTTAGTTGTCATTTTTCATGGCTATATATCTGTGTTATTATTTTTTTTTGGGATTTGGAGTTAGCCATTAAACTTCTTGTTCTTCATTTTGACTTGTGCATACCAAGTGTTTGATAAATTGCAGCAGTGAAAAATTGTTAAGGCAAGCATTTTAAAACTATATGCAACGAATCGTTTTATTGGATTATATTATCTCCCAACCCTTACATCATGTTTAAACTTGAGAGCTCATCCTTAATTCCCTCTTTGATGTTGCAAGCTCACTCATTCACGTTCCGCAAGGTGTAGTCGAGGGACGTGCAGACTCGCCGGACGACGCCGCCGCCAGTTCGTGAGCTAACTATAGGGGAGTACTTGACCTTCTTACTTTATTGCATAGTACATTTTGTCCATTGAGGTCAATGTACATCCTAAGTTTGGGGGGGGGGGGTTTACTTTCTGTTGATATACTTATTGATGTACTTAATTCGTTTGCACTGTCGTTATTTTTAGTTATCTTTTTGTTGCTAGCCTTGCTTGTCATGATTTTACTCTTATTCGTGAATTTTTTTCGTGCTCCTTTTTGTGTGAAACTGATGTTACAATACTGATTTCTCTCTGAAGAAACGGTTGAGTTTTAGTCGAGTTGTAGTCAGTGATATCTGTTTCTGTTAAGTCTTCATTTAGGTCCGAAATTTTTTCGTTTTTGTAGAAATCTTAGCAGATAAGAAAGGAGACATACGTGTTTTCAAATCGCCACCTATACGTTTGGTTACATTTTTTCCAATAGCTAGTCGTCCAGTAACATAAGTCGTGTTGGCACCTAATTTGAGTTTAGAGTCGGACAGTTTTTCCCAAAAGTCGTGATATTATTTGTTCTATGACGGGAAGTCCAGTAACCGGGGGTATTCGTGTGAACCGTTGTTTACTATTGCGTAAAACGACGACCCTGATTAGACTAGTGGTTTAGAGATTTCGCTTGTGCCGATGATGGGGAGCCTAGTAACCGGGGGTATTCGCGTGACCCGTTGTTTATTCTCGCGTAAAACAGCGACCTTGAATCGGACATGTGGGAATAGCTATTCAAGTTGTTTCTCCGCTGTAGAGGGGAACTTAGTAACTAGAAGCATCCATGAGCCCCATGAGTGTCTTTTACGTCAAATGGTTCCCCAATACATGAGAATGGAATTCCACCCTAGGATTATCCCGATGAAACATCCCGAGATCCGAACCTAGTGGTCAACTCGAATCAATTTATTGATCATATATAAGGGAACACTGTCCGAGGGTTATTTTTGATGAAACTCTTGGAATTATTGCCACTAGACTGTGGAACTGGGCGAGTTAGCTTGTTTATTTTAACCTTTCATATTGACGGTCGATTAAATTCACACTTGTTAATCTTTGAGCTGGATTTTCTTCATGAACGATTGATTAGGACTGAAGTTGATTACTTTGTGGAATCAGTATCCTAGATGTAGCTCGCTATTACGATACTTGTATTATTCTTTGAGATTTTCAGGATAGTATTGATTAGGTTGAGCACTATGAGTTGCACGATTATTCACGATATTCTTTTGTTGAAATTGATTATTTTTGCTTGAGGACAAGCAAAGGCTCAAGTTTGGGGGTATTTGTTAGGCGTATTTTTATACGCTTATTTATCATTATTTTGTATTATTTTGGCGAGTAAACTTGCATAAATGAGCTTTTAATGCCTTATTCTTATATGTGTGACAGGAAATTGGAGTCCGGAAGCTAAAACGAGGCAAAACGGGCGAAAACGGCGATTTTTGGCCTGGGGGCCGCGGCACGTACCAAGTGAGCCGCGGCACACGAAGGTAGCCAGCAGACACGGAGTAAACTGTACTCTGAGCCGCGGCACAGATGAAGTGAGCCGCGGCCGAGGAGGAAAAATCTGCGCCCAGGCTTCCCGCTGAGTGCCGTGAGCCGCGGCACAGATTAAGTGAGCCGCGGCCCACAGGGCGGTTTTGCCAGAAAATGCCGCGTTTCTGGGCCGTTTTGGAGCCTGTTCTCGACCTAATCACACGGACGCGATTTGGAGGCTGCTGGGAGCTATAAATAAGGGTTTAAAGCCATAATTAATCATGGGGGGGAGATCGATCAATCTTGGAGGAGGAATATCGCAGAGGAGAGGAATAAGAAGAAGACATCAAGAGCAGAGGGCGGAAGCCAGAATAATGGAGGAATCCGAGCTCTTCATCTGCGTTTGATTTTCATGCTTTCATTTATTAATTCTGTATTTTTATCTTTTAGCATGTCAGGCTAAAACCCTATTCTAGGATTTTGATGAAACCAAAGTTTTGACGGATTTGCTTTTGATTATCTATATAATTCCCTTTTCTGTTGAGTTTTCCCAATCGATTTTAATGCTTTCAATTGTCTAGCCAATAATTAGATTGTTCTAATTACTCAACTCAAATCGGGAGAGGAGAGTTGGTGAGGAACCATTGGTGAGGACCGTTTTATCTTGTGAGATAGGAATATACTCATAGGAACTACGTGGCTTTTTGAGGATTTTGTGCTTTTTGCCTATTGTCGAATTAATTCACCTAGGGATAGAGTGTGTTATTCGCCTTTAGAAAAATCTATTGACCTCGGGAGAGGCGGTAGAGTATATTAGCAATCTTCGCCTTCAATAAATTGGGGAAATCATTAACTTCAGATAATCGAGAGTAAATTCGGATAAACCAAGGTGGATTCAGAATCCTAGACTTATTCATCATTTGATTTTCTTTCTTCAAGCGTTCGTTTTTACTGTTAGTCTTTTATTGGTTTTATTTAGTTATTAATTGCAATCCAAATTTCGACTGTTCAAATAAAATTAGAATACATAAAAATCGGTACTTAGTGATTCAGTTCTCGTGGGAACGATACTCACTCATCACTTTATTACTTGTCTACGATAACGTGCACTTGCGTTTAACGTAATATCGCAACAAAATGCTAAGTTGTTTAGTGGTTATGTAATAAATGGCTATAGGTTTCATACAAAAAAAAGGATCGTAAGTGTACCACGCAAAATAGTGGTGTGTTTTTAACAGCCTTAACAACTACTTTCGCAAGTTCAAAAGATCCTAATCCATCAATTGGGGATGTTAGTTACTACGGATCAATTGAAGAAATATTAGAAGTTGACTACTGGGCTGCTTTCAGTGTTGTTTTGTTTAGGTGTACTTGGTATAAAGATGAAAAGGATTCTTTTGGTTTTACTCGAGTTAACTGCAACCGAGTTTGTCAAAAAATGATCCATATGTCATGGCGAATCAAGTGAAACAGGTGTTTTACATTGAAGATCCCGTTGAAAAACATTTCAATTATCCTATTAAGAGGTTGTCAACGGAATTTCAGGAAGCCCAAGAGGATGCAGTTGAAAATGATTTAAACGGGCAATTTTCAAATGACACAATATTTCGTTCTATAATAGAAGAACAAGATCGTGAAGTTAGTTGTTTCAGAGAAGACATCCCTGTAATAGAAATTCTCATTTCGCCGCCTAAGAAAAATCATGAATCAGACTCGGTAAATTAATTTTAAAAATTAGATTAAGTGTAGTATAATAGACTTCTATGTGAAAATTAAACTTGTTTATACATTATTCTTGTTAAATAGTTAGATTTACCATCTTAATTTAGTTACTGAATTCTCATGTAATTTTAAACTTGTCTTGTACTTTATTCTTGTTAATTATTTAGTTAATTGTCATGTATTTTTAAACTTGTCTTGTACATTATTCTTGTTAAATAGTTAGTTAATTATCATATAACTTGAATGACTATTTTTTCGGTATTTTATTACAGGATGCAGAGTCTAGTTATCCGATTGCACCACAACAGAGACTTTTTAAAGAATGAGTATTCTGGTGGAGATCACAAGATATTTGACTCGGACCCTGACAGGTTTTCATATGGAGTGCTTATGGAGTGTGTCAAAGAAATGAAGTACGATGAGATTGGAGGGGTATATGTCCCTAAAGGGAAGAAGGAAAATCTGAGGCTGGAAACTGATTTCAGATGATAAAACTCTTGGCGAATATATTAAAGGAAAATCTGAGGCTGAGTTTTACATCGAATCCGCTGTCGATGAGGCTATAACAGTAACGAACCAAATGCAACCATATGTGATTGTAAGGCCAAGACCAAGCCCTCTTGCTAAGGAAAGGAATGGTGAGAAGCGGACTTTTGTGACTCTGAAGACTATCAATGCCGAGATATCATGGAGGCTGAAGGCTGTGAATGATGAGAAGGAACGGAAGCTGAAGGCAGTGAATGATGAGAAGGAACGAAGGCTGAAGGAAGTGAATAATGAGAAGGAACAGCAGCAGCTGAACCCAATGAAGAAATTACAATTTACAGCTGCTGAAACTAGTTCACATGAACTGATGGGTATGTCATCCTATATAAAAGAATTTGAGAGAACTGGAGGAAATAAAGAGACAGAGAGAACTGCTGGTGAGGAATTGGTAAAAAATGTCGAAGGTCAAGGATGTAATGATTTTGAAATGAGAAGGAATCAGAATGTTCTGAAAAATTATGCTAAACTTGAAGAACTTCGATTGCTCAAAAGAAAGTCTGCTAAGAGTTGTGAAAATGATAAAAATAAACGCAAGGAATCAAATGATGATGCAGCTGAAAGTGAGTTTGTCCCGAATATGAATGATGCTGAACCTGAATGAAAAAGTGATAATGAGGATGATAATGTCACTTCAAAAGTATTTTTTTGCTTAATCTATGCATCAATTCATGTTTATAGTGGTGAGGATGATTGACAAATATAAATTTTTTGTAGAGAACAAAAAAGGTCAAGAGACAGAGAGTTGACACCGGTGCTGGCCCAAGAACTCGTTCTCAAGCAAATAAATTGCTGGATTCATCTAAAAAGAAGGAGCCAACTGCCGACGCAGCTTCACTTCCTTTAGAGGTATTAATTTCGACAAGAAGGAAGCAACTGCCGACCACTTTATATACAAGAATAAAGTCTTCAGTGGTCTTGTTGTGCAGACTACTCTTCTTCTGTTCTATGCAGATAAGGCGTGATTGTGCAAAATTAATTTGATTTGCCCTCATTCTTTAGTCTACATCTGAATAGATCACGTCGCACAGCAGATCAATGAATCTTCTCTTCTTTCATTTTTTGAGCCAATCTGTAAAACCCCACTTTTCTTAGACCACTGAACCATGTCATATTGGGAACATGCAGTAGTATGAAGTGCTATGACTGAAATAAATTGATGATATATATATATATATTTATAATTTTGACATTTGATATATTCAAAATTAAATTTGAATAACAAAATATAAACTAGAAGCTAGCTCTCACTATCATGATGTCATTCTTTTTCTTTATATTTCTCTACCACTTAATTACTTCTTTCTTTATTAATTAGCTTCATATAAATGACAGTTTTAATATTGTGAGAAGATATTTTTTTTGACAAAGGACAATAATACTTTCAGTTGCAAAATTCCTTGGTATTTTATTTATGGAGGGATTATATCTACTTAGAAGTTTGTTCAACTCGACTTCTAAACCTATACTTGTTCTGACACCAACATTCACACAACTATACTAACTATACAAGTGTGTTGTATGTAATTAATATTGCTAATATATTTGTCTTGTGTAGGTCAATAATGCACCAGTGGTTTCTGTTAAAGAGAAGCTAAACAGCTGAGAGACGGTCCTGGTTCAATGACTGCATACTTGGATTTAAGGGAACGTGAAAAACTAGAACTTCAAAAGGAGATTCCACAGCCATACTCTTGATCACAACAATTGCAGTCACAAGCCGATAATTTTAGTTGTAAAAAGTGCACTACAGATGTAAGCTTTCATGTCAGTATTTATGGTTAAATTTCAGATAATAAAATATTGTTGCTTAAATCATATTTTGGTGGTTATATATTTGATTATCTAGCTAGATATGAAGCTAGATTATAAAATGTTGTTGCTTAAATCAGCTTTTTAATACTTGTCAAAATAATAAAATACAATTGTCTAGCTAGTTAGGTTGTTACATATTTGATTGTCTAGATAGATATGAAGTAAAATTTACTTCTCTGAAAATTGGTTACATATTGATTATTTACTGAATCATCTAAACCAATCACATGTCTCTCAGTGTCATAGTTTTTTTAACTCATTACCTTGTTTTGTTAATTTGCAGTTGATACACCGTTTGATGAGGCTCTAAAAAGAAAAAGATGGAAAACGAAGATGGATCATGTTCATAATAGAGCGGACAAAAAAAGAATCACACTCAATTATCTCAACCAACCTATAGCGGATGATGGCAAGTTACTATCTGAGTTTAGCAACTTTTTGGGGACCATTATGAGGGAGTTCGTGTTTCTTACTTGTGCCAGTTGGCGTCAAGTTCCTGAAAAAGAACTGTTGTGGGAGTACGTCAAGGTAAACTAAGCAACATTTGATTTATATGTTCCTATTTATATGTTCCTTAACTTGTCCTGAATAATATTAAAATTAGGCCAAATCCATTATTTACGTACTACTTTGTGATTTTTTGGTAGGACAAGTACATCATTTCGGAAGATGCTAAAAACTGGGTTCTAAAGTCGTTGAATGATCCGTTTAGGAGATTCAAAATTAGGATTAAGCGAGACTATTACTATCCTTATCCCACAGATGAGGAGCGGATGGAAAAAGGCCCGAAGAGGTTCCTCTTTCAGATTGGAAGATTCTTTTAAAATATTGGGGTGATGAAAAAGTTAAGGTAATAATTTAAATTCAATTTTCCTTTTTATTCATTGTTTCGTTGGCAATTTAGTATGAAAAGTAATGACGATAAGTGTTCCTTTATTTTATAGAGAACTGCGGAAAAGAATGCAGAGGCACGGAAAAAGATAACAGAGATGCATACTACTGGGCCCAGAAGTTTCGCTCAAGTTGCTAACAAGATGGTAATGTATATTTGATCATATTTTAATAATAAATTGCAAATGTATTATTATCGGTAACATGTAAAATTTATTGAATTCAGCGACATAAAAAACTTGAAGAAATGCATGTCGATGTCGATGCTGATGGTGATGGTGATCGTGAGGAAGAGCCGGTTGTAATCTCTGATGGTGATATATATTTAGCGACTCGCAAACGAAAAGAGAATGGGAAGTACAAGTTACCTAAGGAGGTGCTTAAAACCGTTAATGAAAAAATTGTAAGTATTTATCATATCTACTAAATGATAGGTTGCCTGGTAATGATTTCTGGTGGAAGGTCGCCTGGTAATGCTCTTTATATTCATGTGTTTGTAATCTATGCAGGATCGATTTTTCTATTTTGATTAGGATCTGGCGGATTGAGTTTGATGTTTTTGTTGAAAAACTTCAAGCTCCTGTTCTAATCTCTATCATTCCTTCTCCGATACCATCTCAGAGGGTAGCTATATGTTATATATATAATATATGATTGATAATGAAAACAGAGAGAAGAAGAGCAAACCAGATAGATTTGTCTTACTTTTGTTTAGATTTCTGCTCCTTATTTTGTGCTCCTGTTTAGATAGATTTGTCTTACTTATGTGTATATATATATATATATATATCATTCCTGCTCCTTATTTTCTGTTGAGATTTCTCTTACTTTTGTTGATTGTTGGTTCTGGTTATGCATGCTTTTATTTGCAAAGTGTAATAGTAAATGGTTAAAAGGATCAAACCAGATAGATTTGTCTTTGATTCAGTTAACAATGAAAATGATCCTCAAGCACGATTCTTGAAAAAAAATTCAAACTAACATAAATTGTACATGAGACCTAAGGAGATTCTCTAGGCATTTCTATTGTTTTTTGTTTATTGATGGTTGTGTTGAGGTCTTCTGCCATTACTAGAAGTGTATACTATGTTCTTCTTCGTTTTTTTCTTTTTTTCCTTGAAGATTGGGTAAAATTTAAAGCAGGTAGCTTAGCTGATTTCAATTTCTGGTGAAACTAGGTAGCTTAGCTGCTGTATATAACTATTATATTTACAAGAGTTAAACTAGGTAGCTTAGCTGCTGTATTATAACTACTTATGAAACAGGAATTAAGATAATTTTCCATTATTGTTATTGTTTGTATTTTATGTTTCTGTTAATTATTTGAGGGAAATACTTGATACTTTTATTTACAGGCTGATGTTAAGAAAGCTCTTGAAACGGAAGGTGTCGAGGCTACTAATAAATTGATTCATGATGGCAAAGAACACCGACCATCTTATCTAATTGGGAGACTTATTCAGAAAAAGAACCAAAATCGAAGTCTTCAGCATCACCATCCGTTCAAGTTGCTGATCAGTACGTGGCGGACCTAACTACTAAGATCAGGGCTCAACTTCAACAAGAGATGGATGAAAAACTTAACAAAAACGTTCGAGAAATGATGAAAATGTTGGCCGAGAAGCATCCAGATTTGAACTTAAAGATTGATAACTCTCAGAAATCAGTAGAGGAGTCATATGGCGGTGACAATGTCACTCCTTGACTGATCTCATCATGTTATATTATGCTAGCTAAGTTACTCAAGTAGTTTTGTTATATTTATGGATTGCGATCGTAACTTGTTCTTAGCTATTATGGATTGAATATTAGCAGTCATGTATTTTGGATGTTGTTATGGTTGACATTGTTTTAATGGTATTGACTATTTTATGGTAATATTTATTTTCCAATATAACATTTTGCCTTTTAGAATGAAAATGTTGGTAAAAACCTGCAAAAATGTAGCCATAGACTATAATTTATAATTCTTTCTGTTGGCAAAATATAAATATTGTGTTGGCAAAGATTAAAAGTGTGTTGACAAAAGTTAGAACTGTTCATATATAAGTGTAGCCATAGTGTTAAAGTTGTTGGTAAAGATGTCAAAGTGTTTCACAATTTAATGTTACATTAGACCTCATGAGTGCTGGCATAGGTCTACGGCTACACAAATCTTTGTGTCACTAAATATATAAAAGTTTGGCCTTATGTCTGCAGCAACACAAAATTTAGTGTAGCCACAGACAATGAAAGTGATGGCATAGGGGTCTATTGCTACACTTTTTTAACATGTTACCAAAAATAAGAAAAGTGTTACATTAGACCCATATGGTTGCGGCCATTTTTGTAACACTTTCGAATTTGGTCAAAGTGTAGCAATAGCTTGTTTTTCTACCTTCAGCAAACCTTTTTAGACTTTTGAACACAGTTTTTCAGGTGTTGCTGAAACCCATATATGGTGTAGTGTAAGGAGAAGATTTCCATTATCAAGGACCGGTTGTTGACTGCCCAGAGCCGTCAGAAATCTTATGCTGATACTCGTCGTCGACCTTTAGAATTTGAAGTGGGAGACCATGTTCTACTCAAGGTGTCGCCGACCAGAGGAGCTTTCCGCTTCAGGAAAAATGGGAAACTTAGTCCGAGGTATATCGGACCTTTTGAAATTTTGGACAGGGTTGGAAATTTAGATTATCATTTGGCGTTGCCTCTAGCTTTGAGTCACGTCCACAGCGTTTTTCATGTGTCTGAGTTGAGAAAGTACATGCCGGATCCAAGTCATGTTATCGACTATAGTGAGATTGACGTAGCCAGGGATGTTACCTTTCCGGAGAGGCTGGTGAAAATCCTTGAACGTCGTGAGAAGCAGCTTCGGCACAAAACCATCCCGTTGGTTAAAGTGCAATGGTCGAGACATGGAGTCGAGGAGGCGACTTGGGAGATGGAAGAAAAGATGCGATCCGAATACCCCGAACTTTTTATTTCTTAAGTTTCGGGACGAAAATTCTTTTTAGAAGGGGAGAATGTAATACCCGTACTTTTTATTGAATGTTAGACCTTGCCGTTCTTCCTCTTTTCTCGCTCTGTAAACACTTTGAGATGTTGTCGATGTCGATTTAGAGTTTTTTAACTTTTTGGATCATGATCGTGTTGTCTGGACCTTTCGGCAGTGTTCTGGGATAGGCAGAAAGCGCATGCTAGGCCTAGGCTAACGCACGCTATTTCTACTTGAGTAGCGCATGCTAGCTTTGAGCCTTAGCGCACGCTAATAGTCCGGGATTGGCAGAGGCAGTAGCTAATTCTGCCCTCTGGACTAGCAATTAGCGCACGCTAGGCAGTAGCTAGCACACATTATTCGTGTTCAGTAGCGTGCGCTAACATCACCCGTAGCATATGCTAACGAGCTGAGTCGGCAGAGGCAGTGAGGTATGTCTACTTTCTGTACTAACGGGTAATGCACGCTAGGCAGCAGCTAGCGCATGCTATTGGTGTTGCGTAGCGTGCCCTAGTGCCCAGTCATAGCGCACACTAGCGGAGTTGAGCAGTGAACTGGATTTTTTGCAGGATACTAGTTAGCGCACGCTAAGGAGTGGTAGCGCGCGATAATGTCTCAAGACAGAAGCCACTGGACGACCGGGTTACCCCGTTAGCGCATGCTAACCCTGATTTTTAGCGCGCGCTAACCTGGCGCCGTATATAAGGGGCAATCAACCCCTGCACTCGTCATTTTCAACGTATTCACTCATTCCGACGGGAGAGCTCGGGAGCAGGAGATTTGGGGCGATTTAAGGCGGTCCTTCTTCAACTATCATCATCTTTGGTTGAATAACAAAGATTACACAACATCTAATCCATTTCTATCTTCTAAATCAAGGTAAATTCCTTAGAGCCCTAGTTTTGGGAATTTTTGGGGATTTTCTTAGATTCGTCCGATGGATCCATTTTGGAGCTTGAGATCTTTGAGATAATGATGTATCTACCCTGTACCCATGTTTCCCCTACGATTATATGGTTGGTTTTGTACCTTGTCCGGACGTGAGAGGGTTTGGGTGATTTTCAAACCTCTAAGTGATTATCCTTGTAGTTTCGTGAATCGTAGGCGGGTTTTGGGAGTTTCTTGGTGTGATTTGATTATGGATTATTGATTATTATATTCCTTACGAATCGTTTAGGTGCCGGAAGTGCGTTCTTGGACCTACAGAACTTATACTCTTCTCCTTCCGATTCTCGATGTCTCAAAGGCAAGTATATGTTTATGATTGTGCGTTCTCGACTTTGAAAGTAAGATATATGAATTGTATAATGGTTTATATCCACTCTGGGACGGGCCGACAGGTCCTCTGAGGGTTCCATAGCCTCTGGTGCAGTTCCGTAGATATTTTGGGTTAACCACTCTGGGATGGACCGACAGGTCCTCTGAGGGTTCCGTAGCCTTTGGTGCAGTCCCGCAGTTAATCATGTATGTATTGAATGTGATTTTATGAGATTTAGTTATTCCGTAATACTAGTCTTGAGTTGATGAGATGATGATTACTTTTACTTTATTCTCGAGGAGTATTGTGTTTCATATTCGATATACTTGTACTAGCTATTCGACGGCTAATCCCTTTATGGGGGAAATACCTTTCATGTATTTCAGGATCCACGAGAGCGGATAGGCATGTACTGGGTCGGCATGAAGATGATGGGCCAGTGTGATGCTGTGTCTTGTCACTGGTTATGTTTTGTATTTCCTCCATTCAGTGATATTGTACTTGGATGGTTTTTGAGTACTCGAGTACTGTTTTCAGTTTCCTTGATGTTTCGGTCTATGTTGCCATGGTATTGATTTGTGATGTGCTGTATTCGGATTTATTGGATATGGTTTTGAATACCATTTTTATTGTCTTCCAGTTGATTGTACTTGGACCTTCTCGGTCAAAGTTTATAGTTCCGTGTATAAATAGCCTTGTGGGTCCCACGGCAGGGCTTACGGCGCTGTAGTATACCCTGAATAACTTGGGGGTGTTACAGAATATGATATCAGAGCTTAGGTTTATGGATACCTAGGTTGTCGGTCTTTTGGGTCGATTGAATCATCATTTGTCTACAGTATCACTACTTTGCCATCATAACAGTGCGACCGGAACTTGTAAGACCTCTTACTCTCATAGTATTTCCTTAACCACTTTACTTCTGATTGGGTATTTTTGGGAATCAGTCACTTCGATGACATGAGATTTAAATTGTACTTACGTGCTTTGTGTATCCTTCAGAATGTCTGCTGATAGGGGACAGAGACGAGGTTGTGGTTGTGGATGCGGATGAGGACGTGGCGCGGCCGCTTCCCTCAGTTCCATTGCGGGCTCGACCACCCCTAGTTTATCTAACTCATTACATCATGATACCGAGGGTCATCACGACTAGTCGACCGACCAAGGGAATAACGCAGATTTTGGAGTTATGAATGTCCTTCAATAATTGGCTAACCAGATGACGATCCTGGCCCAAGCCGTTCATCTAAACAATCTGAACCCAACATTGGATGCCTTGCTTCAGAATGTGATCCGCATGCACCCTCCGCAGTTCAGTGGTGCTACAGACCCGATGGGTTGGGAGAATTGGTTAGCGAAGTTAGAGAAAGTGTTTGAAGCGGTCGATTGTCCGGAAGTGAGGAAGGTACCGATTGCTCAGTACTTCCTTACCAAGGAAGCCGCAACATGGTATCAAGCCACAGGATCATGCTACTACGTGGGGATAGTTTAAAGAGCTACTGGAGGCCGAGTTTTGTCCTTGGCCAGTGCAAGAAGGCAGAAACTGAGTTTTTTTCGAGGCTAAGCGGCAGAATATTCCAGTCTCGCAGGCGATAGTGGAATACAACCAACAGTTGATCCACTTGAAGAACCAAGTGCAGGATGAGCGTGACAAGATCCGTTACTTTGACATGCAGATGAATATGGATTTACAGTGTTATATGGCTGGGTTTGATTGAACTACCTTGAAGGAATACCAAGACACCGCCTTGGCATACGACATGTTAAGTCCCCACAATGATACCACAGAAGAATCGAAGAAGCAGAAGATTGTTGGTAACTTTTCTGGCTCTAAAGTTGGCAACTTCAAGAGACCTCATACGACTAACTGTTCTGTTGGGCAGTCGTCACGTTCTATTAGAGGGAAGAGGAGTTTTCGTTCTGATCCAGGCACCTCAACTCGCTCGGTAACTGGTTTTAATTGTGGTCGCCTAGGCCACGTTAATCTGGAGTGCAATTTCCCACCCCTGAAGTGTCACACTTATGGACAGATGGGACATAAGGATGCTTATTACCCCGAACAAGGTCAGACCGTGGACACTCGGGCTTCTGCCCCAGTGCCTTTAGATCAGAGTATGAATCAGCGGCAACCAGTTAGCCAGTTGCAGCAGAGTTACTGTAGAGGCCGGGGACGGAGTTAAAACGCTATAGGGGGAGATTCTAGCATCAGTTCGGCACACTCACGAGTCTATGAGATACATCGAGCAAACGAACCCGATGCGGCGGTGGCCTCAGGTACCATTCATATCCTATCTCATCGAGTTCGTGTACTTTTTGATTCGGGTGCTACACATTCTTTCATCTCCTTGTAGTGTGTACGCCATTTGAATATAACTTGTATGACTGCTTGCGATCCTTTCATTGTGAAACTACCTAGCGGGGATAGAATCGTGGGGAATCAGGAGATTATAGATTTTCCAGTGAATATAGCCGGTACGGATTGGTTTTCGAAATTGATTGTGGTTGATATGGAAGGAGAGGATGTGATCCTCGGAGAGGATTGGCTTGACAGTCACCAAGGGATTATGAATTACCGTACTAAGGTTATCACTATGATGACTAAACACGGTTCTGAGTACTCGTTTATGGGACGTAAGTCCGGTCAACCTAAGTTGCTTATCAGTGCCATGAAGGCCGTAAAACTTTTGAATAAAGGTTGCATGGGCTATTGGTGTTATGCTTTGAAGACGGAAGGGAACGAAGTCGATTTCTCTTCAATTCCAGTTGTTAATGAGTATCCCGACGTTTTTCCGAACCACCTTCTGGGATTACCACCGGATCGAGATAGAATTTTCTGTGTACTTAGAGCCTGACGCGGCTCCGATTTCTAAGGCACCTTATCGGATGGCACCTTTCGAGATGTAAGAATTAAAGAGTCAGCTAGGAGAACTATAAGATAAAGGGTACATTAGACCGAGCGCTTTGCCTTGGGATGCGCCTGTTCTTTTTGTGAGTAAGAAGGATGGTTCACTACGTTTTTGCATTGAGTACCGTGAACTAAACAAAGTGACCATCAAGAACAAGTATCATTTGCCTCGTATAGATGATTTATTTGATCAGTTACAGGGAGCCGCAGTATTCTCAAAAATTGATTTGAGATCAGGATACTATCAGCTCTGGGTGAAAGAGTCCGACATTCCGAAGACTGCATTTCGGACGAGGTACAGACATTATGAATTTGTGGTCATGCCTTTTGGATTGACTAGTGCACCGGCAGTATTCATGCAACTAATGATCAAGATATTCATCGAATACCTGGACAGATGTGTGGTCTTCTTTATTGACGACATCTTGATTTATTCTCGAGATATGGAGGAACATGCCCGGCACTTGCGTTTGATACTAGATATTTTGAGAGTTGAGCACCTCTATGCAAAATTCTCGAAATATGAGTTTTAGTTTGAAGAAGTTATGTTTCTCGGCCATGTGATTTCGGCCAAAGGGGTTCGTCTAGACCAGCAGAAGGTTGAGGCAGTGCTGGATTGGGCACCGCCTAAAAATGTTAGAGACGTTCGTAGATTTTTGGGTCTTGCTGGGTATTACCGTCGGTTTGTCGAGGGGTCTCGAAACTCGCTCGGCCGCTTACAAAATTACTCTAAAAGACAGAAAAGTTTGTTTGGACGGCTGAGAGAGAGCAGAGCTTCGACGAACTGAAGAGACGTTTGACCTCAGTGCCGATTTTAGCTTTACCACAGGGTAGTGAAGGATTTGCAGTTTATAGCGACGCTTCGGGACAAGGGCTTGGATGTATGCTTATGCAGCATGATAAGACGATAGCTTTTGTGTCACGATAGTTGAAGCCGTATGAGATGAACTATCCTATTCACGATTTGGAGTTGGCCGCAATTGTCTTCGCACTTAAGATTTGGAGGAATTATTTGTATGGCTCTCCGTGTCGGATTTATACCAATCACAAGAGTTTGAAGTATATTTTTCAGTCAGAAAGAGCTGAATATGAGGCACAGACGTTGGTTGTAATTGATCAAGGATTACTATTTGGAAATTCTTCACCATCTGGGAAAGGCCAATGTCGTCGCGCGCTTTGAGCCGCAAATCGGCATCGCTTCAGATGCTCGAGGTTCTTACATCTCAGACGAAGATTCGTCAGGATTTAATTAAGCAAGGAATATAAGCTTGGCTTCAAAGAGTGCAAGGACAGTTGAGCACACTCGAAATTACTTCGTCCTTGGTTGACGACATCAAAGGGAAATAGTGGAGTGACCCGATGATCTCTCAACTGAAGGAAGATGTAATTAAAGGAAAAACCGCTGGTTTTATGGTCCACGAGGATAGTATTTTGAGATTGCAGGGCAGGATTTGTGTCCCGAATGACCTAGAGTTGAGGCAGAGAATTCTCTGAGAAGCTCATGCTACGCCTTACTCAATCCACCTCAGAACTAGTATGATGTACAAGTACTTGAAGCAAAATTTTTGGTGGAATAAAATGAATAAAGATGTCACGGAGTTTGTACTACGGTGCTTGACATGTCAACAAGTCAAGATTGAACATCAACGACCGGCAGGGTTGTTGAAACTGCTTCCCATTCCCGAGTAGAAGTGAAAAGATATCTCTATAGATTTTATCACTTGGATGCCGAGAGCTAGAGCCGGGATGAATATGATTTGGGTAATCATCGATCGGTTGACCAAGTCTACACACTTACTAGGTATTAAGGATACTTGGGGACCGGAGAGATTGGCTCGAACTTTTATAGCTGAGATAGTGAGATTGCATGGTGCCCCCAAGACCATTGTTTCCGATCGAGATGGCCGTTTCGTATCGCATTTTTGGCAGGCCGTTCATCAGGCTTTGGTCACCGAGTTGAGATTGAGCACGTATTTTCATCCTCTATCAGACGGTCAGACGGAGCGGACGATTCAGACATTGAAGGATATGTTGCGGGCTTGTGCCCTAGACTGGAGTAATGATTGTGAGCATCACTTGCCGTTGATCGAGTTTGCCTACAATAATAGTTGTCATGCATAGATAAAAATGGCACCGTTCGAGGCACTTTATGGTAGGCGGTGTAGATTGCCATTATGTTGGGACGAGGCTTCGGAGCTAGTCGGAATGGAACTGGATATGTTGATGGAGACTAAGGAGAAGATTTCCATTATCAGGGACCGGTTGTTGACTGTCCAGAGCCGTCAGAAATCTTATGCTGATACTCATCGACAACCTTTAGAATTCGATGTGGGAGACCATGTTCTACTCAAGGTGTCGCCGACCAGAGGAGTTTTTCGCTACGGGAAAAAGGGGAAACTTAGTCCGAGGTATATCAGACCTTTTGAAATTTTGGACAGGGTTGGAGATTTAGCTTATCGCTAGGCGTTGCCTCCATCTTTGAGTCATGTCCATAGCATTTTTCTTGTGTCTCGGTTGAGAAAGTACGTGCCAGATACAAGTCATGTTATCGACTATAGTGAGATTGACGTAGCTGAGGCTGTTATCTTTCCGTAGAGGCCGGTGAAGATCCTTGAACGTCGTGAGAAGCAGCTTCGGCATAAAACCATCCCATTGGTTAAAGTGCAATGGTCGAGACATGGAGTCGAGGAGGCGACTTGGGAGATAGAAGAGAAGATGCAATCGAAATGTAACACCCCGAGATATTCGGAATAATTACAGCGCCGTAAACCCTTTAGATAAGGATTTACAAGGCTAATTTTAAAAGAAGTATAAAAATAAACCAATCGAACAACTGGAATTCAAATACAGATTTGATTCAAACGATCAAATGGGTTAACTTATACAACCATATCGAAAAGACTTTGTTAATACGGGCATTTACTCGAGTACTAAACGAACCAAGAAGACAAATCACAATAATAATAATATCAACCACATCACTGAGCCATTTCATCGTCCTGTCGGTACTGTGGTTGCCTCCCCGCTCCTCGGCTACCTGAACATCAAAACAATGTCCACCCCCGAAGGGGTTAGCAAAACAATGCTAGTACAAGTATCATAATACAATTAATCATCAATGCATCACAAAACATGCAAACGGACTTCCGCTACCGGAATCCAACGATGCGAATCCTCACGATTCCATCAACACAATACAGGGTAATCCAGCGATCCAGCGCCCTTGGTATAGATCCCCATGATGATCCCGTCGGACCAACGCATGGTGGAAAACCCGTCCAGCGATCCAGCGCCCTCAGCATAGATCCCCATGATGATCCCGTCGGACCAACGCATGGTGGACATTCGATCCAGCGCCCTCAGCATAGATCCTCATGATCCCCTCGGATCATTTATACCATAATCAATCAACTATGCATACACATATGCATTTCAATATGTTCATCAATACGAATAAATAATCAATGAATATCATGAGAATTTTCAGAAATACATCCCATATTCAACAATATGAACAAAACCACAAGCATGATCAAAGATTCAATATAAATCGAACTCGACATATGATACTTGCCTCGAAAACGGCAAGAATTGTATACTTCGATGATCTCAACACAATCGAAGGCCGCCTCCTTCGATCAATGTAACAAGCTCGAACCTTAACAAAAGGGATAATATACAAATCACCTCAAGTCGAACGATGGCCTAACAATACGGTCTACGGCCCAAAAGCCCAATATAAACAATCTGCCTGGATTACTTAGCGCGCGCTACGTACTCTACGTAACGTGCGCTAAGCCGGACTGTTAGCACACGCTATCGTACAAGACTAGCGTACGCTAGCCACGGTCTGGCAGTCTGACTCGGCTGGTCTTATAACGTACGCTACCTACGTTTCGTGCGTTAACTGAACCCTGATAGTGCATGTTAACTCACACATGTTAGCGTGCGCTAATCTTGCATGGCAGAATACTGCAAACCGAAAACTGGGTTGAATGGTGAAGAACTCATGAATTCTACCGTGATAATACAAGTTATCCTCGGGCATATCATGCTAATAAGGTTTGTGGAAGTTTTATGATTATGAAATACAAATATACGGATAGTCATCTCAATATCATAATCTATCTACGATCTTCAAGAAATAATCTAAGTTCCGATCGTCTTATGTTCCAAAACACATGATTCCAACGTGTACAACGTAGCAACTGGGTAATATCCGATTACTGATCATAAATTGATTTGAACATGCTTAGGAGTCCTTATAATAAGATGGTTCAAAGGTTCATACGATATATAGTACCGATACGTCAAAAATATCCTTCTAACATGTGATGACCGATTATAAACGAAATACTTGCTATCCAAACATGATTCAAACTTCCTTAAGAACATTACTAATCATCGGTGAAGAATCACCTACCTCAAAGTAGTGAAGAACACGGATGAAAATGAAGCGATCCAACACCGAAGGCTTGAACACCAATCTCCAATGATATACGATCTTCAATCTCGAACTAGGAGGTTGATACGAAGTGTTTAGGACGAAGGGAGTTAAGTTCTAAGTGTAAGAGTTCGGGTTATGGGAGGAGAAGAACTGAAATCACGAATAGGATGCTGTCTAATTTATAATAAATGTCTATTAGCGCGCGCTAGACCCTGTTCGTAGCGTGCGCTAACGGCTCACTGACTAATCTGTACTTAGCACTTAGCGTGCGCTACGCATGTACCTGTAGCGTGCGCTAAGGCGTTGACTCGGCTTTTCCCGAAAGCCGTCCAGGTTCATTCGACACAATCCGACAAGGGTCCCCCGGCCAGATCTCACCTACCGCACGTCTCAATCAATTTGACCATGCATAGCGTGCGCTAATGACACTCTGTAGCGTGCGCTATGAATCCATGTTAGCGTACGCTACCCGTAGCATGTACCGTGCGCTACATGCACAGAATTTCAATCTTAAAATCACATACACGAAATTATACGCTCGACAACAAAAGAATTATGAAATACGGAGAATAGTACTCAGACAAAAGTACAATCATTACAATATCACAAGTTCCAATTACATAACAGAAATCTCGGGTATTACATCCTTCCTCCCTAAAAAGAAGTTTCGTCCCGAAACATAGGATGAAAACAACTCCGGATATTTAGCCTTCATACCGTCCTCCGTTTCCCAAGTGGCCTCTTTGACTCCATGTCGTGACCATTGTACTTTAACCAAATGTATTGGTTTATTCCTCAATTGTTTGATCCGGCTCTCAAGTATCTTGATTGGTCTCTCTTCGAAGGTGCCATCATTAGCTATCTCGATCTCGTCGAAATCAATGACGGATCGGGTGCAGTACATACTTCATGTTGGGATACGTGAAACACATTGTGAACATGACTTAGCGATGGCGGTAAGGCCAACCTGTATGCTAAATGCCCAACTCTCTCTAGGATCTCAAATGGTCCGATATATCTCGGACTTAGCTTACCTCTTCTCCCAAAATGGAAAATCCCTCGTGTAGGAGACACCTTCAATAGTACGTGGTCCCCAGCGTCGAACTCTAGAGGGCGACGACGTACATCTGCATAAGACTTCATCGACTGCAGGCGATCAACAGTCTCTCTCGAATCAAAGCTATCTTCTCTTGAGTCTGAATAATCAACTCCGGTTCCGTCCCGATCAAATCCGAAGAATCATCCCAACACAGGGGTGATCGGCATCTTCTACCGTACAAAGCTTCAAATGGTGCCATCTTAATTGAAGCATGCCAACTATTATTGTAGGTGAATTCAACTAATGGCAAATGGACTTCCCAATCAGTTGACCAATCCAAAGCACAGGCTCTAAGCATGTCTTCTACAGTTTGAATAGTCCTTTCGGACTGACCGTCCGTTTGGGGATGATAAGCTGTGCTAAATTGAGCTCAGTCCCCAAAGCCTTGTGAACTGCTTTCCAGAAGTGCGACATGAAACGACCATCTCGATCTGAAATAATGGTCTTCGGCGTCCCATGCAATCTGACTATCTCCGCAATAAATACTCGCGCCAATCTCTCGGGTCCCCATGTATCTTTGATCCCTAGGAAATGAGCCGACTTGGTTAGTCTATCAACTACAACCCAAATCATGTTCATTCCTGTTCTAGTCCTTGGCATATTGGTGATGAAATCCATCGCAATGTCCTCCCACTTCCATTCAGGGATCGGAAGCGGCTTTAACATCTCGGCAGGTCGCTGATGTTCAATTTTAACCTGCTGACAAGTCAAACACTTCGAAACGTACTCCGCTACGTCCTTCTTCATATTCCCCCACCAGAAGTTTTGCTTTAAATCCTTATACATCTTACTGCTGCCTGCGTGAATAGAATAGGGCGCGCTATGAGCTTCCTTCAAAATTGTCCGTCTCAAATCATCATCCTCGGGAACGCAAAGTCGACTCTGAAATCTCAGAACTCCATCGTCTTGTATCACGAATCCTGGGGCTTTTCCTTTCTTTACTTCATCACCTAATCGAAGGATTAAAGAATCGTCCAACTGCTTAGATTTGATCTCCTCGATTAGTGACGAAGTCAGTTCCATCACATACAGTTGCCCTTGGATTCCTGGTGCCCATACTTCAATCCCCTCGCAGATCAGTTCTCGTTGAATACTGGTTTGAGACGTAAGAGCTTCCAACACTCTAAGAGAAACAGGTTTACGGCTCAAAGCATCGGCTACTACATTTGCTTTCCCCGGATGATAGAGAATCTCCAAGTCGTAATCCTTGATCAATTCCAGCCACCTTCTCTGCCTCATGTTTAATTCTTTTTGACTGAAAATGTACTTGAGGCTCTTATGATCTATAAAGATCTGACAACGAGTGTTGTACAAATAATGTCGCCAAATTTTCAAGGCAAAGACCACAGCCGCTAGCTCCAGATCATGAGTCGGGTAATTAACTTCGTACGGTTTCAGTTGTCGAGAAGCATAAGCAATCACTTTATCCTTCTGCATCAATACACAACCCAAACCCTGATTTGAAGCGTCGCTCTTTACCATGAATCCATCAGTTCCCTCTGGTAGCGCTAATATAGGTGCTGTCATCAGTCTCCTCTTAAGCCCGTCAAAACCAGCCTGGCACTTCTCATTCCACGTGAACTTTTGAGTTTTCTGTAACAGCTGAGTGAGCGGACGAGCAATTTTGGAAAATCCCTCTACAAAGCGGCGATAATATCCAGCAAGTCCTAAGAATCTTCGGACTTCTTTCACGTTTTTAGGAGCCTCCCAATCCAAGATTGCTTCGACTTTCTTCGGGTCCACCTGAACTCCGTCGGTTGATATCACATGTCCAAGGAAGGTTACTTCCTTAAGCCAGAACTCGCATTTAGAAAATTTTGCGTACAGCTGTTCCTTCCTCAAGGTGCTTAAAACCACACGCAAATGCTCGGCGTGCTCCACCGCGTCCTTCGAATATATCAAGATGTCATCAATGAAGACGACCACAAATTTATCCAAGTATTCCAAAAATACCCGATTCATCAATTGCATGAATACTGCAGGAGCATTGGTAAGTCCAAACGGCATCACTACGAATTCATAATGCCCGTACCGGGATCTGAAAGCAGATTTCGGTATATCCGATTCCTTAATTCTCAACTGGTGGTATCCTGATCGCAAGTCAATCTTCGAGAATACCCTTGCCCCTTGCAGTTGATCAAACAAGTCGTCGATCCGAGGTATAGGATACTTATTCTTGATTGTCATCTTGTTGAGCTCCCTGTAATCAATACACAGTCGGAGGGATCCGTCTTTCTTCCGGACAAAGAGAACGGGCGCTCCCCAAGGAGAAACGCTCGGTTGAATATAACCCTTCTGCAACAATTGCTCCAGTTGTTTCTTGAGTTCATACATCTCGGTTGGCGCTATGCGGTATGGTGCTCTGGAAATAGAAGATGCTCCAGGCTCTAATTCGATAGTGAATTCTACTTCTCTCTGCGGAAGTAATCCAGGCAGTTCGTCAGGAAAAACATCTGAGAACTCATTCACAACTGAAATAGACGAGAGCTCTACTCCTTCCTTTTTCCTCCTGGCATAGCACCAAAGTCCCTGACATCCCTGTTTCAGTAATTTCACGGCTTTCATTGCTTTGATAAACTTTCCCGAGCTTCCTGGTCTCCATCCTCGGAATAAGTGTTCAGACCCGTCATCAGCAATGATGGAAATGACTCTCTCTCGGTAATTCAGAATAGCTCCATAACGGTTGAGCCAATCGTCTCCGAGAATTAAATCGTCACCGTAAATGTCAACCACAATAAGGTTCGATAGCCAATCTCTCCCTCCTATAGTTACTGGAAAATCCCTAGCTTCTAGGGTTCCCACAATTTTCTCTCCGCTTGGTAATCCCACAACATAAGGTTCACAATCATACAAGCACGAGATTTTCAAACGATTAACACAGTTCAATGATACAAAAGAATGTGTAGCTCCGGAATCGAATAAAACACTAACTGGTTGCAAAAGGATCTGAATTGTACCTGATGCAACAGCTGTGTTCTGATTATCCTTCTTCATCTCGTAAATACGCGGAGGAACGGACCCAGCGCTGGATGCCTCTCTCTTCCCAACGCTCTGCTGCTGAAATCCACTCTGTTGCGTCTGGTTCACACTCGTCTCCTTCGGAACTGGAGCTGGAGTGCGAGTACCAAAAGATCGGTTCGCATTCCCACAAAATGTCGCTCGATGACCTTCCTGTCCGCACTCGAAACAGGTCACAGCAGGCGCGAAACAATCACGTCGAACATGTCCTGCTTTGCCACAGTTATAACACTTCTTCCCTGCGTCTGAAACAGTTGGTGCTGCTCGGAACTTCTTTCCTCCTCGAGAAGGATGCGGAGGTCTCCTGGATGAGTGAAAAGAGGACTGACCCCGGCGGGGCCCGCTATTCTTATTCTCCGTGAAGTTGCCAGACACCTTCTGTTTCTTTGCTTCCGTCGATTTCTCTACTGCTGCTTCCTTCATATCATAGGCCAACGCCTTATCCTGATACTGTCGCAAAGTGGTACATTCAAATCCGGACATATATTGCTGAATTTCCGGCTTCATTCGCATGTCAAAATGAAAAATCCTTTCCGCCTCGGTCCTGACCAGGTGGCACACATAAGTCAGCTGGTGATTAAAAGTCTTAATCACGTCCGTCACAGATGCTTCTGAATTTTGCGGTGAGAAAAACTCCCGAACTCGGGCTTCTCTAACTGGGCGAGGACAATACTGCGCTTCCATCATCAATTTGAATTCCGTCCAGTCAACATTGTGCTCCTCCGGTCGGATGGCCTCCCACCAGTCGAAAGCCTCCCAGGTCAAAAGATACTGGGCGACGGGAACCTTCCTATCGTTGGGACAGTTAATCCCCGCAAAAATCTTCTCTAATTCCTTCAGCCAGTGATCCCAAGAAAGCGTCTCAGTCGAACCATAAAATTTCGGAGGATGCAATTTGACCACCTCGGTAAGCCATTTATCTCCCCGATTATCCACGTTATGTTGCTGCCCCATCACTGTCTGCATGCGATCCACAATCTGAGCAAATTTGTTTATCTGGGCAACCACTTGCTGAAGCACTCCCAGCACGTTAGGATCTGCATTATTATTTGTCGATCCCTGCTGTCCCCCGGAATGTGAATCCGTTTGACTAGCGGCTATCTCTGGAGTAGATACCGACTCTTCTTGCCTCGCATTTCCACATCCGCGTCCACGACCGCGTCCGCGTCCACGACCTCCTCCCAACATACTGTAAACATAAATACTCAATATCCAGAACAAACTTTCTAAAAGTACATCCATCAATTTTCACAAATCATGAATAAAATAAAACGGTAGTATTTGAGATTAGGAAACTTACAACCACGGTCCACACGACGATGCTGGCTCAGCAGTGATGTTACGAATGACCAATAATCAAAAACGTAAACAGACCCAACTAACCCGACTGCCAAGATATCCATGAATCTTAGCTCCGATACCATATTCTGTAACACCCCGAGATATTCGGAATAATTACAGCGCCGTAAACCCTTTAGATAAGGATTTACAAGGCTCATTTTAAAAGAAGTATAAAAATAAACCAATCGAACAACTGGAATTCAAATACAGATTTGATTCAAACGATCAAATGGGTTAACTTATACAACCATATCGAAAAGACTTTGTTAATACAGACGTACTCGAGTACTAAACGAACCAAGAAGACAAATCACAATAATAATAATATCAACCACATCACTGAGCCATTTCATCGTCCTGTCGGTACTGTGGTTGCCTCCCCGCTCCTCGGCTACCTGAACATCAAAACAATGTCCACCCCCGAAGGGGTTAGCAAAACAATGCTAGTACAAGTATCATAATACAATTAATCATCAATGCATCACAAAACATGCAAACGGACTTCCGCTACCGGAATCCAACGATGCGAATCCTCACGATTCCATCAACACAATACAGGGTAATCCAGCGATCCAGCGCCCTTGGTATAGATCCCCATGATGATCCCGTCGGACCAACGCATGGTGGAAAACCCGTCCAGCGATCCAGCGCCCTCAGCATAGATCCCCATGATGATCCCGTCGGACCAACGCATGGTGGACATTCGATCCAGCGCCCTCAGCATAGATCCTCATGATCCCCTCGGATCATTTATACCATAATCAATCAACTATGCATACACATATGCATTTCAATATGTTCATCAATACGAATAAATAATCAATGAATATCATGAGAATTTTCAGAAATACATCCCATATTCAACGATATGAACAAAACCACAAGCATGATCAAAGATTCAATATAAATCGAACTCGACATATGATACTTGCCTCGAAAACGGCAAGAATGGTATACTTCGATGATCTCAACACAATCGAAGGCCGCCTCCTTCGATCAACGTAACAAGCTCGAACCTTAACAAAAGGGATAATATACAAATCACCTCAAGTCGAACGATGGCCTAACAATACGGTCTACGGCCCAAAAGCCCAATATAAACAATCTGCCTGGATTACTTAGCGCGCGCTACGTACTCTACGTAACGTGCGCTAAGCCGGACTGTTAGCACACGCTATCGTACAAGACTAGTGTACGCTAGCCACGGTCTGGGAGTCTGACTCGGCTGGTCTTATAACGTACGCTACGTACGTTTCGTGTGTTAACTGAACCCCGATAGCGCACGTTAACTCACACATGTTAGCGTGCGCTAATCTTGCATGGCAGAATACTGCAAACCGAAAACTGGGTTGAATGGTGAAGAACTCGTGAATTCTACCGTGATAATACAAGTTATCCTCGGGCATATCATGCTAATAAGGTTTGTGGAAGTTTTATGATTATGAAATACAAATATACGGATAGTCATCTCAATATCATAATCTATCTACGATCTTCAAGAAATAATCTAAGTTCCGATCGTCTTATGTTCCAAAACACATGATTCCAACGTGTACAACGTAGCAACTGGGTAATATCCGATTACTGATCATAAATTGATTTGAACATGCTTAGGAGTCCTTATAATAAGATGGTTCAAAGGTTCATACGATATATAGTACCGATACGTCAAAAATATCCTTCTAACATGTGATGACCGATTATAAACGAAATACTTGCTATCCAAACATGATTCAAACTTCCTTAGGAACATTACTAATCATCGGTGAAGAATCACCTACCTCAAAGTAGTGAAGAACACGGATGAAAATGAAGCGATCCAACATCGAAGGCTTGAACACCAATCTCCAATGATATACGATCTTCAATCTCGAACTAGGAGGTTGATACGAAGTGTTTAGGACGAAGGGAGTTAAGTTCTAAGTGTAAGAGTTCGGGTTATGGGAGGAGAAGAACTGAAATCACGAATAGGATGCTGTCTAATTTATAATAAATGTCTATTAGCGCGCGCTAGACCCTGTTCGTAGCGTGCGCTAACGGATCACTGACTAATCTGTACTTAGCACTTAGCGTGCGCTACACATGTACCTGTAGCGTGCGCTAAGGCGTTGACTCGGCTTTTCCCGAAAGCCGTCCAGGTTCATTCGACACAATCCGAAAAGGGTCCCCCGGCCAGATCTCACCTACCGCACGTCTCAATCAATTTGACCACGCATAGCGTGCGCTAATGACACTCTGTAGCGTGCGCTATGAATCCATGTTAGCGTACGCTACCCGTAGCCTGTAGCGTGCGCTACATGCACAGAATTTCAATCTTAAAATCACATACACGAAATTATACGCTCGACAACAAAAGAATTATGAAATACGGAGAATAGTACTCAGACAAAAGTACAATCATTACAATATCACAAGTTCCAATTACATAACAGAAATCTCGGGTATTACACGAAATACCCCTAACTTTTTGTTTCTTAAGTTTCGGGATGGAACTTCTTTTTGCAGGGGGATAATGTAATACCCGTACTTTTTATTGAATGTATGACCTTGCCGTTCTTCCTCTTTTATAGTTCTGTAGACACCTTTAGATGTTGTCTATTTCAATTTAGAGTTTAGTACCTTTTTGGATCATGATCGTGTTGTCTAGACCTTTCGGCAGTATTCTGGGACAAGCAGATAGCGCACGCTAGGCCTAGGCTAACGCACGCTATTTCTACTTGAGTAGTGCACGCTAGCTTCGAGCCTTAGCGCACGCTAACGGTACGGGCTTGGTAGAGGCAGTAGCTAATTCTGCCCTCTGGACTAGCAGTTAGCGCACGTTTGGCAGTAGCTAGCGCACGCTATTCGTGTTCAGTAGCACGGGCAGACATCGCCTGTAGCGCACGCTAACGAGCTGAGTCGGCAGAGGCATTGAGGTATGTCTACTTTCTGGACTAACAGGTAACGCACGCTAGGCAGCAGCTAGCGCACGCTATAGGTGTTGCGTAGCATGCGCTAGTGCCCAGTCGTAACGCACGTTAGCAGAGTTGGGCAGTGAACTGGAATTTTCGCAGGATACCACTTAGCGCACGCCAAGGTGTGGTAGTGCGCGCTAACGTCTCAGGACAGAAGCCACTGGACTACCGAGTGACCTGTCAATGCACGCTAACCCCGATTTTTAGCGCGCGCTAACCTGCGCTGTATATAAGGGGCAGTCAACCCCTCCACTCGTCATTTTCAACATTTTCACTCATTCCGACGGGAGAGCTCGGGAGAGGGCAATTTGGGGCGATTTGAGGCGGTCCTTCTTCAACTATCATCATCTTTGGTTGAATAACAAAGATTACACAACATCTAATCCATTTCTATCTTCCAAATCAAGGTAAATTCCTTAGAACCCTAGTTTTGGGAATTTTTGGGGATTTTCTTAGATTCATCCGATTTATTCGTTTTGGAGCTTGATATCTTTGAGATTTTGATGTATCTACCCCGTACCCATGTTTCCCCTACGATTATATGGTTGGTTTTGTACCTTGTCCGGACTTGAGAGGGTTTGGGTGATTTTCAAACCTCTAAGTGATTATCCTTGTAGTTTCGTGAATCGTAGGCGGGTTTCGGGAGTTTATTGGTGTGATTTGAGTATGTATTATTGATTATCGTATTCCTTACGAATCGTTTAGGTGCCGAAAGTGCGTTCTTGGACCTACTGAACTTATACTCTTTTCCTTCTAAGTCTCGATGTCTCAAAGGCTAGTATATGTTTATGATTGTGCGTTCTCGATTTTGAAAGTAAGATATATGAATTGTATAATGGTTTATATCCACCATGGGGCGGGCCGACGGGTCCTCTGAGGGTTCTATAGCCTCTGTTGCGGTTACATGGATATTTTATGTTCACCACTATGGGACGGACCGACGGGTCCTCTGAGGGTTCCGTAGCCTCTGGTACGGTCCCGCGGTCAATCATATATGTATTGAATGTGATGCTATGAGATTTATTTATTCCGGAACACTAGCCTTGATTTGATGAGATGATGATTACTTTTAATTTATTGTCGAGGAGTATTGTGTTTCATATTCGATATATTTGTACTAGCTATTCGACGGCTAACCCCTTTGTGGGGGAAATACCTTTCATGTATTTCAGGATCCAGGAGAACGGATAGGCATGTACCGGTTCGGCATGAAGATGATGGGCAAGTGTGATGTTGTGTCTTGTCACTGGTTATGTTTTGTATTTCCTCCATTCAGTGATGTTGTACTTGGATGGTTTTTGAGTACTCGAGTACTGTTTTCAGTTTCCTTGATGTTTCGGCCTGTGTTGCCATGGTATTGATTTGTGATGTGTTGTGTTCAGGTTTATTGTATATGGTTTTGAATACCATTTTTATTGTCTTCCATTTTATTGTGTTTGGACCTTTTCGGTCAAAGTTTATAGTTCCGCGTATAAATAGCCTTGTGGGTCCCACGGCGGGGATCACGGCGCTGTAATATACCCTGAATAACTTGGGGGTGTTACAACAAGAAGGTTAGTGGGAGCAGAATTGCGGTCTTAATAAATATGTGGATGACATTCTACTTACCGGAAACAACGTAGGAATGCTCATTTCAGTGAAAGCTTGCTTTCGAATGTGTTCTCGATGAAAGACATGGGAGAAGCTACCTATATTCTGGGTATTCGCCCCTACCGGGATAGAACAAAAAGAATGTTAGGTCTCTCCCAAGCCCTCGATATAGAAAAGATCCTAAAGCGATTTAGGATGGAAGTTTCTAAAATAGTGTTTCTACCTATGCGACATGGTATAAAACTTCTCTTAGATATGTTTCCTAAAAGTGAGGAAGATAGAAAGGAAATGAGTAATATACCCTATGCTTCGGAAGTGGGAAGCCTCATGTGAGCTATGATTTGCACTAGACCGGACATTGCTTATGCTGTGAGCATAGTAAGTTAGTATCAGTCAAATCAAGGGCAAGAACATTAGACTGTTGTGAAGAACTTTATTAATTACCTTAAAAGGACTAAAGACTTGGTCCTTACATATGGCGGTAGAGAACTAACAGTGGGTTATACGGAGGCTGCTAAAGAAGCTTTTTGGATCAAGAAGTTTATTGAGGAACTTCAAGTGATACCTGATGCAGAGCGGCCCATGGCGCTGTTACGACAACGACGGAGCTATTGCATACGCAAAGGAGCCTAGGGATCACCACAACACCAAATATATTGAGAGCAAATATCATTTTGTACGAGAAATGTTCATAAGGGAAATGTTACACTACAAAGAATAAACACAACAATTAATGGTGCTGTTGGTCCCTAGAATGATGAAGACTGTCCTAACTGTACCAACACGAGTCTTTTTCTAGCGCACTTTATACTCGCTCGCGTGCACCCTGAGAAACTTCTCAGGGGGTCACCCATCCCATAACTACATCAGTATTTGTTCTAGCTCCCTTTACTTCGGCAGCGCCAACATATCAGTTCCAGCATACTAGAGTTGATCAGATAGCCCTCCAGCACCTGATAATCTCCAATGCACCAACATCTCAGTCCCGGCCAAGTGGCAACATGTGTTGTATGCCCGCCTCTCAGTTCCAACACTCTGGCAACCTCCATTGTAGGATACTTCGAGGAAATCCGCACCCGTGACCTGCTCTGATACCAATTGTTGGTCACTAAAATGATGAAGACTGTCCTCATTGTTGCTCACACAGCCCTCTAGCGGCTGGATTCGTTCACGCAGTCCTCCAACACTTGACATCAGTATTTGTTCCAGCTCCCTTTACTTCGGCAGCGCCAACATATCAGTTCCAGCATACTAGAGTTGATCAGGTATCCCTCCAGCACCTGATAACCTCCAATGCACCAGCATCTCAGTCCCGGCCAAGTGGCAACATGTGTTGTATGCCTGCCTCTCAGTTCCAACACTCTGGCAGCCTCCATTGTAGGATACTTCGAGGAAATCCGCACCTGTGACCTGCTCTGATACCAATTGTTGGTCACTAGAATGATGAATACTGTCTTCATTGTACCAACACGACTCTTTTTCTAGCGCGCTTTGTCCTTTCTCGTGCGTAGACTAAGAAACTATCCAGGGGGTCACCCATCCCATAACTACTCTAGGAAAAGCACGCTTAACTTTGTAGTTTCTATGAGATGGATACCAAAAAAGAAGAAGCATCTTGTTTTTATGAGTAGTCCAAATTAATTTATTTTTACCACTTTCTAGTGCAGATCTCACAGGCTGAATCGCAAGCCACGCATCGCATATTTTTAAGCTCATGCAGGCAGGATGTTGGATCGAATTCCAACAGGTGCTGATCCACCGACCAAGCCACTGTCTCAAATAGTCTTAGAGCAACCTTAGGAGAGTATGGGTATTAGATTCCATAGTTTGTGACATTGAGTGCACGTGGGAGATTGTTAGGAATATGTCCATATAATGCCACTCAGAGGATGAGAGAGAGACCATTATATTGTAATTATGAACATTAATCTAATAAGGCATTTATTATTTCTATCTCATTATATATCATTGGCATCACGATTTGGAATATAGAATAATTGTCCTTGAATTTGAGAGCAAATATTTCACTCCTTATGAAGATAAGGTGATAGGCACTGGAACGGTTTAGGGCTCGAAAGGTTAACTAGTTCACAGGTCAATAAAACTTAATTGGGCATTAATTTTAGACAAGACTTGTATAACGTGTACTTGGACATGGAGAGTGCTTGTCTTCATTAAGAGTTAGTGGGAGCACATGTTAAAGGTATACTAATAGGATTAACATACTCGGACTCGACTCACCTTGATTTGGTCACATGGTTTTCACTACGGGATGGTCAATGACTGAATCGAAAGCTTGTGATACGTATACGTGACCTATTGGCTAGAGGATTTGCTAAGAGATGTGCTTATTACATTTAGTCATTTGAGTAGTTTGATTCGATCACCGGCTGGTGGAGTCAACCTCGAAGTGCAATTTGGTGGGCAAGTACCAGTCATTACTAAATAACAAAATAAGATTCTTTCTCCTGTAAGTGAATAAGTAGATGTCATATGCGGTTAGTGGCAAATGAGATCATAAGCCTGCCAAAGCATTTAGAGATAGTTGTATTTGATACACTAGAGCTTGGTGATCTTAGTTTGCACTAACAAAACCATATAGTCAAGTTATATAATGGTTTGACATTGTCGTGACCCTAATACTTGATCGAGACATATAATCGAAGGGTTTATACGTATACATTATTCATAACATAAAGGTTTTAGAATGATCCTTATCATCCGTTCTCAGTTGGGTTGTAGTATAGGCTACGAGACTAGCTAGGTAGTTCTAACACTATTTGGTCCCTCCTATTACTAACTGAGACGAACATAAGGGTCGCACACACATGATAAACGACGAATTATATTGAGCTTATTTTATCTTGTTAATGTTGGGAATTGGTACCCCACTTAGAATGGTGGCTAATAGCGCAAAGTAGAGTTTTCAAACTCTTTTGCGTTTGCGGAAATGCGTATTTAAATTGCGGAAGATAAATGACACAAGATTTATAGAGGTTCGGCCAAACGTGCCTAAGTCCTTTCTCCGTATCTTTTTCTATAGGCTCAAGATCAACCTCTGCACCTCGTCTTATATCGGTCTGAGGGTACCGTTACAATCTCATCTTCTATCGGTCCGAGATAAACCGTTACACTCTTGTCTTTGTGTCGGTCCAAGACAAACCGTTTTCTTTTTCTATCGGACAAGGAAGCAACCTATCTAGCTTTCGATTGTTACTAGACAAACCTCACTTGGATTTAGATATGATTCTAATGTCGGATCAACAATCCTAATAACACCGAATCAATATACAATCCGTATCTTTCCTCTCGTGTATATGTTTTTGTGTATGAACACTCAAACAGTTATCAATTAAGCATAAATACAACAATAATAATGTATACACTGATATCTGATCAATATGTGATTTGCTTGTTGTTATGTTGAATGATAACAAATGACTTGGTATTTATAGGCAAATTTTCTCAACAAGCCGTTATCCTCTACATCATGTATTACGTACATTATCTGTATATCATTACGTATGTTAGCTGTATTACGTACGTTAACGTCTCCTGGTTACGTACGTTAAGCTTCATACGAAGTAGTCCAGTGGTTTCTGTGTTCTTATTTACCTACGTTGTATCTTCCCATAACATACGTTAAATTCATCATTTTACGTACGTTACGTACGCCCCCATTACGTACATTAAAGCATATGTTCGTTGCATGCCTTTTCAACTTCTCCGAATCTTCCAATGGTTATAATGTTTTGAATTCAGATTCAAACCATTATGTACGTTAAGCATGTAATCTTACGTACGTTAAGCTCTTCCATTTACGTATGTTAAGTTCCTTATGTTGCGTACGTTAGGCATGTCAGCTTGTACTTCACTGTCTTCAACTCGGTTCTCATTACGTACGTTATGTACACCCCATAGCGTACGTTAAGTATGTTATTTCTTCATTTCAATGAATTTCAGCACAACTCGTTGTCTTCGACTTCCCTATGATTTATTGTTGTTTTGCTTTGTTCCATTATTGTTTTTCTTTGATCGACAACACATCAACAAAACCATTTTATAATTATATGCAATAGAATATTCCCACAATCTCCCCTTTTTTGATGATGACAAACAACAATCTTCGATGAGATTTTATTCCTGCAAAAATATAAACAATTTACAGGTCAAAGTTTTTGGCTTTGTCAGTTTCGTTAGTTTTCTTATCCCCATCTTTTCTTTTCTCCTTTTCGACTCCTTCTCATTTTTTTTTAATTTCGACTTTCTTCTCTTTCGTCTTTTCTCCCCATTCATGATCGGGATATTATTTTTATTTTTCTCGTCATTCTTCCATGACTCGTATTCTCCTTCTCCCATCATTTTTCTCGACTTTTTCTCCCTCTTTTTATCATAATCAAAAAGTGAATAAATTAAAAAAATTGATATGTTAAATATGACAATGGGTAAAACCCCCCCTGAAAAATATATCTCCCCATTTAAAATATAACTCCCCCTGAGTTAAATACCAATTATAAAAAATATCAATTGATGAAATATTAATTTTGATTTTTGTGGATCCATCCGAGAGTTAGTTTTTCTTTTGAAACGTAGACGGTATTCGGTATAGTGGTTCCTTTAGGAATCCAAACTTTCTTAATTTTGATCGTCCGTCTTGGGCTTTTGCAATTTGAAATGTGATGCCCGATTTTAAAACATTTATCACATCGGGGTATTTTAAAATTTAAGGATTCAGTTTTATTACATGGTTTGAATCCCAACCCTGTTTATTTAATGAAATTTTTTTAACGGAAAGCAATTGTTCAAATTTCTCGTTTCCACAAGAAAATTTATTCGTTAACTCCTTAAGTTCGTTTTGAACTTTTAAAAGATCATTCTTTAAATTATTTTCATTTTCAAGACATTTAGAATGATCGGTTTCAATAAATTTACCTTTTTCATTTATTTTGGAAATTTCGATTTCCAATAATTTATTTTTCACTTTCAGGGATTTATTGTCAATTAAAGCATTCTGAAAGTCCGTATGCAAAAGTTCAAAAGCTTCAAAAAGTTCGTCGTGAGATGAGGTACTTACCTGGCTTTCGACGTTTCTTTCGTCGAGTGAACTCCTTGCCATGAGTGCGAGGTTATTCTGAATATATTCATCATCTTCCTTTTCGTCACTCCAAATAGCTATAAGAACTTCTTTCTTAGGATTTCAGCTATAATAATTTTTTGCAAAATGTCCGAGCTTGCCACAATTTCGATAGTTATTGTCGTATCTTTTCGAATCATTCCGGGCATGCGACTGGATGTATTTTCTTCTCGGTTTAATAACTTTTGAAAGTTATTTATGTTCTTGGCATAATACGCTGATTCTTCATCATCTTCATCTACCGGGGTTTCTTTTTTTCTTGACATCTTAGCTTTCAAATCTATTGACCTTTCTTTCGGTTTGGCCTTGGTGTTCCTAGATTTAAGAACTATCTCATAGTTTATTAGTGAACCAACGAGGGCACTAAAATCAAGACTATTTAAATCTTTCGATTCCATAATCGCCGTAACCCTCCCGTACCATTCAACAGGTAGTGATCGTACGATTTTCTTTACTTTTTCACTACTTGTTAATAGTTTCCCAAAACAAGCTAGTCCATTAGTAATGACTGAAAATCGGTCGAGCATGTTTGTTATGGACTCATCACTTTTCATCATAAATAGCTCGTAGTCGTGGAGGAGTATATTTATCTTTGTCTCCTTGACTTGTGATGTTCCTTCATGAGTTACCTCAAGTATTTTCCAAATCTCTTTGGCACATTCATATGAGGATATCTGGTTATGTTCTTCTGTATTTAGAGCACAATAGGATAATTGCGTTGCTTTACAATTATAATGGTCGTTTTTCCAAACCGTATCATCATACTCTTCAAAGCTTTTGAGAGTATCGTTTGAATTCCCATCGGACCAAGACATATGACTTTCCATAGCGCGATATCATAGGGTCGTATGAATATCAACATTTTCTTCTCCCACGTCATAAAGTTCGATCCATCAAAGAATGGAGGCCGGTTTAAGGCAAGACCTTCGACCGGTGCATATTGGAGTGCCACATGATCTTTTTATCTTCGGGTGCTAAGCCGACTTATATAGATACTCGCTCCGATACCAATTATTGGGAATTGGTACCCCACTTATAATGGTGGATAATATCGTGGAGTAGAGTTTTCCAGCTCTTTTGCATTTGGGGAAGCATAGTTAGATTGCGGAAGATAAATGACACAAGATTTATAGAGGTTCGGCCAAACGTGCATACGTCCTCTCTCCGTATCTTTTTCTATAGGCTCAAGATAAACCTCTACACATCGTCTTCTATTGGTCCAAGGGATACTGTTACAATCTCATCTTCAATCGGTCCGAGATAAACTGTTACACTCTTGTCTTTATGTCGGTCTAAGGAAAACCGTTTTCCTTTTCTATCGGACAAAGAAGCAACCTATATAGCTTTCGATTGGTAGTAGACAAACCTCACTTGGATTTAGTGTTGGCCACTAAGTATACAGGATACAGCTTGGAGAGTGTTTTAAACAACAAGCTGTACGATTTTCAAATCTGAGTGCATAGCGGAAGTCTTGTCAAAGTAAGTTGCTGTAAATACAGCAACTAGATATGAAATGTATACTTAAGGATAATCACAAATATTAAAACAGTAAATGCAGAAGGTAATTGACACAGTAATTAAAGTGGTTCGAGGTAAACCCCTCTACGTCTACTGGTCCTCCACACAGGAGTGAAAAAGTTTATTATAAATACTACGTACACAACTACGTATTTATAATCAAACCTAATCAGTATATCGTTCGCACAGATTGATATAATTATCTTAGCCTTCAACCGTTCACACAGATTGGTTTGAGCTTTCTCTTGACTGGCTTCTTCACACACAGTTCCGAAGCTTCGTCTCTTCAATGCAGGTCCGTTACACACAGTTCGGGAAGAGCAAGGATTCTCAGTCCACACAGGGCTGACGGGTTTGTTCAAGGGTTAGAACAATATTTGAACAACAGCTTTGACTTTATGAGCTTTTAGCTGATGATGTGTTGTTCACGTTTTTGAGCACTATATATCTCTTCTTTCAGAATAGCAGAATGCCTTGGGAGATATGTTTGCTCTGAATATTCGTGTAAGCACTTGTTTCACTTGCGTATAAATTCGATCGTTTGTTCGTTTGTTTGCATGTATCTGGATCTTCAAAGGATGGGAATATATATAGCTTTCTAAAATATATCCGTTGATCTAAATCTATTGAGCAAGATTCTGTTCCAACGGGATGATGTGTTTGAATAAAACATGATCCGGATTCTGTGCTAGATTTGAAGATCTCTGACGGATTGATATTTAAATACTTTATCCTTTAATATTTAAATATATCTTCTCAAACGGGATGTTGACTTAGTGAATAACAAAGATTCCTTCTTGTCCTGTTTGGATGTTGTATGGAATGATAGTTGTATTATCGATTCGAGACAGTTTCCATACTTAGTCTTTATAAGACTCCTTTGCTGTATGATTGATTCTGTATGCTGGGGCTACGAGAAGTCTTCGATATAGGTTGATATCTTTTGATTAGCTTTTCGATACAGCTGCTTGCTATATGCTGGATTGGCATATTGTCAAAACATTCTGTCATGATCTTTTCGATACAGGGATTGTTTTGTCCTGACAATCACGATAGAGGGATTGTTATCCCAACAATTTCCCCCTTTTTGATAATTTGTCAAGTCCTTCCAAGTCTTTCTTTTAAAACCTTATGATGTTATCCAAACATCCTTGATGATGCCAAAACTTTGACATTTAGCGTCTTGATGGAGGGCAGACTTCTTGGTCTTCTGTTCGAATGTTCTGGTCTTCAGCATTTAGCCTAATACTAAGAACTGCTCGCAGGCAAGTTCAGATTTTATCAAAAGAGTGATACATGTTTAAACGTATGATTGGCATGTAGGCACAATCTTACATTGTATTCTAGATACATACAAATTAAACTATGAACTGTTCGCAGACAAGTTCTTTACAGCTTATGTATTAAGATAAGTTTCATATTTGAATACAGCAAGGATAAATTTAAGTGTTTGTAGCATACAATAACACAGTAGATTACGAGTTGTAATCTTTCAAGACAGGCAAAATTTTTATTGATATTAAAACGAAGACTACAAATTTTTGTTGTTCTGAAAATAAGATTACAAAATTATAATACAAGGAAATTTAACTCCTGTAGTCTGAATGCCTCCATGACCTTTTAGGGTCATTCTTGGTGCCCTTCCACCAGTTTTGATGTGCGTCCCTATCTCGATTCAGATATAAGGCTTGACCTTCATATGATTTGTCGAAGACTAGGATCCAATCTTCTAGGTGGGTAACCAAGTCACCATTTCTGTGCTTTGACTTCATCTGCAGTTGTAGCGGGAGCGTTCCTTCTTCCAGCCTTTTCTTGAACTCCTCTGCCGCTTCCTTTACTGTCCTGCATCTGTTGAATAATGAGGATTCCCTGATAAGAACAACAAAGTGTCTTAGCAGTTCATTTCTCCTCCAGTTCTTGATCTCTTCAACAGTAGGCTGTCGGTCGGCCGAGAGGTTCATAGCTTGCGGTTTTCGGACTAGGCTTTTCCAAGGATACTTAGGATCCTGGAATTCTGGTCGATCTCACTGTATCCTAACATTTGGAGATGTGATACGGGCTATATAAGTAGTGATGGAGTCTTCAAAAGGAGCTCACATTTGTTTCTCTTGCTCTAGCCGCGTTCTCCTAACAGCTTCCCTCGATTCTTCCCCCTTTTTGGTGTCATCAAGGAATTACACCTTTACATCAAGGTGTTCCAGGATTTGCAAAGCAGCATCCTGTTTCATCTCAATATTAGTCATTTTCTCAACAAGGGAGGAGAGCACCTGCGACGTATCTTGAATTTTCTTATCGTGGGCTCGAAGCTGGGAATCGGATTCGATCAGAGCAGATGCTGTCTTGGCCTCAGAAACGTGTAGCTTTGATTGCTCTTCTCTCAGGATATGCTCTGGTTTTTCTTACAATTGACTCAGTGCCTGCTTGAAGACATGTGGTAAGACAGTGAAGACTTCTACCACTGGGGAGACTTCGTTCTTCAGTCCTGTCATTTCTTCCACGGCAGATGTGTGTAGCCAATCAAGAGCTTTTTCCACAGAGTACAGTGCATTGACGGCATCTTGGATGAAACAGTTTGGAGGCCAAGAGTATGTAATCGCTCTTTTCTTGTGGCAGTTCTAGGAGAGTCTGGCTGGGCGAAATCCTCGACTCCATTCAACCGTCTCAAATTCACACAGGGACGTGAATTGAGGTGGACATCCTCAGGTATTATACCATCGTCGGATTCTAAGGCGGTTGAGGGTGCGACAGTATCATATTCTGGCTCGGCGACAGGGGTGCTGCAGCCTCATGTGCTGAAGTGGGTTCTGAAGACATGGAAACAAGAGGGACTGATTCCTCCTGCTGTCTCTCAGCTTCCGCCTGCTCCGGTAGAGGGACTAATTCCTCGTGCGGGATGGTGCTGGATTCTTCTTCTGCTTGGGCAGCGATAGGCTCGGGTGCCTGTTGCGAAACAGACTATTCCTCCACGACATGAGGGGCTGAATCCTCGTTGTCGGGAACAGTGTCTTGTTGATGGGGAGGTGATTGATGTTGACTTGAAGTTCCTGCACCCATCTGAAATTCAGATTCTTTGCGACTCTTTCTTAGACCATCCTGAAGGGCATCGTCATCATCATCTGAGCCGGGATCTGATCTTGGACTTTCGGCAGATTCCACGGAGTTAGCTTTACCTTTCTTTCATGCTTCGGCTTTTTCAAACAAATGGCTCTCAATAAGCTCTTTAACGCATAGGTTGTCCCATTGGATCAGGACAGCAACATCTTGAGCATCCGTCACTTCCAAAACAAATCTTTCTTTGTTACTCCATTCGCTCCAGTTGTATAGGGTTTCGTACGGAGCAAGTCTGTAACTATTCCATTGGACAAACCACTCGTAAGCCTGTTCGATTTGCACAGAAAGTAGGGTTTTGTTAATAATTGTGTCCGGGGAGGGGCTGCGTACAGCGCCTGGGTTCCCTGTAGGCATGGGTTCCTCTACAGGTGTGGAATCCTGTATCAGAGATGGATTCCTTGCAGGGGTTGGTACCCTGATGGGAGATGGATCCTGAACGGGTGTGGGATCCCGTATAGGAGAAGTAGCTTTTGGCTCCAAAGTGGCAGCCGACTCGCCAGAGTCTTGTATGTTGGCAGATGTCTGAGCATCCGTCATAGCCGCCAAAGGCTCGGGATCTATTGTATCGACAGTAGCAGGCATCTCTTCCACAGAGGTTGGGCCCTGGGGGAGTTGTTCAGTGGGTTGAGCCATGGAAGAAGCATTCTTGGAGGTTTTTGTTGCCTTAACTTTGGAAAGCCTCCTTAGCTTCCTTTTCGGCTTCTCAGCAGCAACTGGAGTTTTGTTGTGAGATCTTTTTCTCTTCCTTGAAGTCTCCTCGCTATGAGACTTCGAAGATACGTCCCGTGGATCGGCAGAAAGGGGCAATTTGCGAACGTAGGGCCTGTTTGCAATGAGGGGTCCTTTCCTGAAGACGGTGTGTTTGATGCTTCCCATATAAATGCGAGAAGTGATCTTCTTGGATTTTTCATCTTGCGGGACACCACATTTGGTCAAAATGTAGTTCAACAGCAGACCAAAGGATTTCTTCTACGAAGCAGGCTTACAAACTTCTTCCTGCAACCGTTTGATGATGATTTGACACCAGTTGACCTTCTCACACGTCATTATTGCAACCATCATCCTAAACCTAGGATTTGTGCACATCTCAAAAGCACCTATTCTGTTCTCAATAATACGAAAACAGAAATCATGTAAGTAGACAAAAGGTAAACAGAAATTTTTCTTATGGCAAGAGGTGTGAACCGTTTCAACTGAGGATGAACCGGTGAACAGGCCATAGTAGGCGGTTAACAATTCCTGGGACCCAAATGTCTCAAGATCTTCCATTGACAGGCCATTAGCAAGAAGCCTGTAGATATTCTGGAGAAGCTATTGGTCAATGCGGATCTCGACTCCACGAACGACGGCTGTGATGTCAGCGACATGTCCTTCCTGGGCTTGTGAAAGGAAACGAACGGCAGCGTTGAGGTAGAACTCCTCAACCAGATGAACATCAAATCGTTCAGCAGAGTGGCTGCCAAGGCGATAGAGACCTTGTTGATGAATCCTAGTGATGACGTACTCCATCGATTCGACGTCATCCACTTCGGCATGAATATGTTCAAGTAAGACAGATCTGGAAAAGATTCGTCCGTCGATGATGTTATATGTTTTCTTGAGAGAGATGGAAGAGGTCTGAGAAGATGCCATTGTTGATGCTCGAAGAAAAGTTGAAAAGGTTTCAAGCAAAAATGCAGTAAAAACAGAAAATTTGTAGGCTGTATGCTCAAGAACTCTTACAATATGCAGAAAGCGTAAAGAGTCTCAAATGGCATTTTCAGTCCTTTTATAGTTGGCGGAGAAGAAGGGTTTTCCGAGACTGAACGGTCAGATTTAAGGGATGGGAACCGTTTGTTTAAAATGGACGATCACGATTGGACTAAGTGTAACCGGTACAACTTATCCAACTAATTTAAAATAGGAGCGGGTCCCACTTTTGACTTTTCAAATTACCCTTATTGCCTAACACGGCAGTGTAATTAATAAAAAAAATTTGAAATATCGCGGCTTGAATATACCAATGTCCATATGTCGTGTAAAGCATTTAATGCAAACGGCTTGTAATGATAACAGGGCACGTGGACATAAAATATTTTAAAATAAATAACATGATAATTGATTTCCCATAGTATGTGCTGTATCCGCGAAAATACAGCGTTCCCCCTTAAAAGGTACATACGGGTTTCAATTCGATACAGCAGCTTTCGGATTAATGCTGTATTCTTGGGTCGTACGATATCCCCCCTTAATTATTGCACACTTCAGCTGTAGGATAATTCATATTGCTTGGTTCCTACAGTGCTATTCTGATGGACTGAGTGTACAGATAACTAACAGTGGATACTGTATTCTTGGGTCTTACAGCATTCCCCCTCAATTTCCTGAGTAAAAGCATTAAAAACTTACAGGGAGTCAGGCTGTAGCAATCCTAATTCACGTCTTATTTCATCCTTTTCTTGTTGCTCGGCTTTTGACAACCTTTGAACTTCAGGATGAGGACATTTATTTGCATAATGTCCAGGTTTCCTGCAATTATAACACAGGTTAGCATCACCAGAGGAAGTTTCAGTACTTACCTTGTGGGCCTGTATGGAGTCTTTCCCGATTGCTTGATGAACTTCTTGAACTTATGCATGAGGAGCGCCATTTCATTATGCGACAGGATGTCATCGTTGCTGTCTGCATTCTTATGAATGGGCTCTGATGAGCTCGGCATTCTGTGTCTTCGATTGGATACATCGGCTAAGGCTGTAGTCCTGGCGGGAGATTCTTCAGCTTTCTCTCTCCTGTCTATATCGTACTCAAATGCTTTAAGGTCAGAAAAGAGATCAAAAGTAGATATTTCACTAAGATTGCACGAGACACGCATAGCTGTGGTCTTAATATCTGATCGGGCAGGGAGTGATCTGAAAATTTTTAGATTTTTCTCCCTTTGAGTATAAATTTTGCCTAATGCTTCAAGTTCACCAACAATCCCAGTGAATCTAAGGTCAAGTTCCTCAAGTGTTTCAGTTGGTTTCATTTCAAAAGATTCAAATTGCTGAGTTAATTTTGAAATCTTGTTTTCTTTTGAGATCTCAGTTCCCTCACAAATTAATTGAGTTTATCCCAGATATCCTTAGCTGATTTACAGCTCTTTACCTTAGAGAATGTGCCTTTGTCAAGGGTGACAAATAGCGCATTCTTCGCACCATTGTCGAGGTTGGCGCGCTTTCTTTCGTTAGAAGTCCATTGTTCGCGCTCTTTTCAAGCATCTCTGCATGAGCTTGGCATTTAATCCTTGGGGCCGGATTTAGCTTCATAATTTTTATGGGGCCATCCTGTATGACAAAAATCATCTCTTCGTGCATTGCTGCAAGATGAGCCTCCATCCTAATTCTCCAATCATCAAATTCGTTAATAAAAAACATAGGAACTTTATTGATCAATGATGAATCCATATGAGAGTATAAGGACGAAAACGACTATTTTATAAAAATAAGTGATTTAAGGATCTGATTCAATCAAAAATACGACTGGTTCTTTTTAGAATCAACCTCTCTGATACCACTTGTTGGCCACTAAGTATACAGGATACATCTTGGAGAGTGTTTTAAACAACAAGCTCTACGGTTTTCAAATCTGAGTGCGTAGCGGAAGTCTTGTCAAAGTAAGTTGCTGTAAATACAGCAACTAGATATGAAATGTATACTTAAAGATAATCACAAATATTAAAACAGTAAATGCAGAAGGGAATTGACACAGTAATTAAAGTGGTTCGAGGTAAACCCCTCTATATCCACTGGTCCTCCATACAGGAGTGAAAAAATTTATTATAAATACTATGTACACAACTACGTATTTATAATCAAACCTAATCAGTATATCGTTCACACAGATTGATATAATGATCTTAGCCTTCAACCGTTCACACAGATTGGTTTGAGCTTTCACTTGACTGGCTTCTTAACACACAGTTCTGAAGCTTCGTCTCTTCAATGCAGGTTCGTCACACACAGTTCCGGAAGAGCAAGGATTCTCGGTCCACACATGGCTGATGGGTTTGTTCAAGGGTTAGACCAATACTTGAACAACAGCTTTGACTTGCTGAGCTTTTAGCTGATGATGTGTTGTTCACGGTTTTGAGCACTATATATCTCTTCTTTCAGAATAGCAGAATGCCTTAGGAGATATGTTTGCTCTGAATATTCGTGTAAGCACTTGTTTCACTTGCGTATAAATTCGATCATTTGTTCGTTTGTTTGCGTGTATCTGGATCTTCAAAGGCTGGGGATATATATAGCTTTCTGAAATATATCCGTTGATATAAATCCGTTGAGCAAGATTCCGTTCCAATGGGATGATGTGTTTGAATAAAACACGATCCGGATTTTGCGCTAGATTTTAAGATCTCTGATGGCTTGATATTCCGTTCCATCGGTGCATTGTGGTTTGACGTTGTGTTTTGCTAAGTGTTTGATGCCTCTAGGTGAATTGTTTAAATACCTTTCTTGTGAATGTGCTTTGCTCACCTCGGGAGGGTCCGTCGAGGCCTCAAGGGAATCTATGACTTCACTCTGGATTCACGAGTTTGAGTATATGATTTGTGAATGTGCTTTGCTCACCTCGGGAGGGTCCGTTGAGGCCTCGAGGGAATCTATGACTTCACTCTGGATTAACGAGTTCGAGTATATGATTTGGGATTCTGCTTTGCTCACCTCGGGAGGGTTCCTCAGGGCCCCGAGGGAATCTATGACTTCACTCGGGATTCATGAGTTTGAGTATATGATTTGTGAATGCACTTTGCTCACCTCGGGAAGTTCCGTCGAGGCCTCGAGGGAATCTATGACTTCACTCTGGATTCACGAGTTGGTATTGTACTTGTATGACCAAGATTTGCGTATCTTGGGTGATTATATTGTGTTGATTTTATGTCCGTCGAGGACACGTGACGTGGGCTTTGACCCTGTGAATTGTTGTTGGTTTTATTTGTGAAAACAAAACCTTTGGGTTGTGACCCCTGTTGATTTTGGAAAGAGAAGGATTCAAAAATCCTAAATTGTTTTCTATCAAAACCCCCGATGGCATTTTAAACTATTTTATAAATTGTTTCCCTTGAATTGTGATATTTCGATTTTGGAAAGCTTTACCTAAACTCTTGCCTCGGAAAGTATTTTCGTTATGTTTGAATCTTTGAGGATTCCTGATTCATATTATTCTTGGAATATGATTTGTATGACTCGTATTTGCACTTTGTACTTGCACTAGCAAAATAGTGGAATTTTGCTAACCCCCGAGTAATCGGGGGGTGGATGTCTGTATTGCATTCAGATTTTGGGGAGCATAGCACAGGGTCGGCATAAAGGATGATGAAAGATGATCGATACTAATCACATGAGGACCCATATGTTGTTGTGTTGGTTCAGTTCTACGTTATTTCCACTACAGTATTTTCCCCATTGTACGGGAGTATTTTGTATTTGACCCCTGCGTGGGCATGTATTGAGATTGAGTTGTATGTTTTTATCGAAAGACCAAATCGGGCTACTGAGTCATTTTAGCCTTAAAGGCATTGTTGATATGTTGGATGTTGTTACCAGCCTAGTAGATCCTTGAGAAAAGGTTCTACGGCGTGTAATATCCCTGAGCGGATTGGGAGTGTTACAGGCTATATCACCTGTCTAAGCAAGCATGTCATCGATTTAGAGCCCTTCCCCAACAATTTCTTGGCGATCTCTGCCGGCTCTAGCCTGTTGAAAAAATCCCTGTTCAAATGGTCGATCAGCCAGATTGGTCCAAGTCATTTCGAAAATTCCTGGAGTGCCCACTCCCATATCTCGGTTGAAGAGTTGTCGGTCCCGATTTTGGCCACTCCTTAAGGGTCAGTCCAGCAGGCCGGGTCCGTGAGCAGAATAGAGATATGGGTTCCGGATTGGCCTCCACCAAGCTCTTCCAAGAAATGAGGGCTAAGATCTTGGCAAATTATAACGGAATCTATTATGCCAGCAGAGCCGCCATCTTCGAACACATTAATGATCTAAGGATTCTGCCTCTCCCGAGACCGATCATGAAAGACCTGTCCCTGCTGGATAAAAAGTGGTTATGCACCTACCACAATTCGATCTGGCATAAAACTAAGGAGTGTTATAACCTCATCAATGCTCTCATCCAAGCCTGTAACGACAACAATCTGAGATGTTTTGCCCATAATCTATAGGAGGACAACCGAGGTGTAGTTTCCCCATCATACCGTGTGATACCCGAGCTTGTACTCATTTGGTCAATATGTCTCATGCATTACTTGTTAATTATGTGTTATTTATATTACTGGACATTTCATTCACTTTATCTTATAGTTAATATCACTGCACCGAAGTGTGTTAAACATTTGAACTAAGCTCTATTATGGAACTAATTTTCATGGACGTTACTTTGATACGAAAATAAAATATATGTAAAGATTTTATGCAACTCTGAGTACACATTGTAAGCCTAGAAGTACTAATGGTGTCACTGACGTGTCTGTCGGAGGTTAACTAGCTTATCTCGGGATTTTAGCTGGTGCATGTACTGGGTCACTTTAGATTGATGGTTCAAGTAAATAACCGTCGTTTAATATAATAACGCTTGTCAAGTACCTTGATTCTTGTCAATACCCTATAGGATGCAATCTGTGATTGCATGTGGTAGCGGTGGTAAAATATTGTCATTTGTCTATACCATATTTATTATAAATGCGGTAGGAATTGAACTTATCTTTTAGTTTATTGTAGTAATTATATCATAATATTAAATGAGTCTTTCAACTCTTATCTATAGTGTCGTATGTGTGAAGTTCTTGAAAGTTTGACAATAAACTCCTTCACTAGCACTTGCATGAGTAACCGACTTTAAGCAATAAAAATACATCCTTAACTTCTAAGAAACCCTCGTACAGATCATCCGTACCTATATATAGGAACCCGTACAAACACTCCAAGAACCGGACAATAACTACTTAAACCAATCCATTCTTTCAAACTTGATTTCTAGAAACTATTTGTGGGTATTTTGGATATTTCACCTCAAAAACCGCCCCTGTCACTTGGATAAGAGATAAAAACTGACATTCAACCCTCATTTACAGTCTTATCTTGAACATGAAGTTCCAAACTTCGAATATTCACCAAAAAGTCAAGAAGAAACCATCCAAACATCAATACCTCAATTTCTTTGACAATCAAGGCGAGTTTATTTTGTTTCTCCCTTATTTTTGGTATGTTTATTAGGTATTACGAAGATGTGAGAGATTTTATATATTCTTATATATTTTAAAATTATTTTAATGACTCGGACATAGCTTATCCTTGTGTTTATTATGGATCTATAAGGCTTAAAACTCACTGAGACAATAAAAGAGTCAATTCTGCCACCTTTTGGAACTATTTGTATATGGTATTGAATTCGTATGTTTCATGGTCAGCGGTTTACATATACTTCTTCTTAAGTATCTTATTAATATTATGTCAAAAATTGGTGCAAATCCAACTTATATTCAAGTAGTTATAAGCAAAATAAAATCTGATTATGGCAAGACTTTGATAAACTCTCTTAATCAAGTGTATTGTTATAGAACCTTGGAGTCTTTGGTTGTGAGAGTTGAATGGAGATTATAAACAAAAGCTAATGAATTCATTAATGACTTAAAATTCCAAAATTGATTGGTTAATAGGCTGGTATATATGGATAGACAGACGTAAAACCCGTAAAACACCGATTAGGCATCTACATAGGAATTGGTAAAGCCCTTTCTATATGTAGAGAGTTAAAGTTTATGTATAGCCTGTAAATCCTATAAACACATTCCTTGAAACAGGGTCTGAAGGTAGATCGTCACAACCACCCCCTATTTGTATAAAAGTAAGGTTGTTACCCGATCAAGGTAAGTAGAAATCCAGCTGCAACTACAATGCATAAACATAGTATTGTTGGTATAACTAGTTGTTGAAATTGATGATATCTTGAGAGTGTTCCAGTGTATTGTATGATTGATTTAAATTATGCTTAAAGTGTCTGGTTTCACCTTACATTAACATGACATCTATTAGCATCTCTACATGCATGCATAACAGGAGACTCACTAGTGTGTGCATGCATGGAATGATCATGGAAAGAAAGTACAGAAAAATGTTTTGTTGGCTACTGCTAGAGCACCTAGGCATGGTAGATGCATGCTTTTATTATATATTTAGCACGGTATATGCATGCTTCTATGATGTGTGAGACATGGTAGATGCATGTTCTCACAGTATATTTGGTGTGGTAGATGAATGCCTTATATATCTGGCATGGTAGATGCGTGCCTTATGATATGATATTAATCTCTTTTCAGTGACTAGTACATTGATCAGCGGACCAAAAGATAATAAAATTATTACTAGAGAGATTCTCAATTATGATCATATGTCATGTGTAGCATCAAACATGATACATGCATGGATTATACTCATTGGGCCTTAGCGCACGTAGTTTGTGCATTATAGGTAATCATGATGCTTGAGCATATTCCCTTGCTGGATGGGTTGGAGTTCCACTGTTGCTGAGGGGCGACGTACATGGATGATGACATGTCAGGTTTAACCATGGGCTTAACATGTTTTAGTTCTTGTTTCTGAACCTTGTTTTATAAATAGGTATTGTAGTAATATACTCATATGTTCGAGTGTCATTGATGGTGTGATGTATACTTTAAGTTCACTTAGTATATTTATGTAACTTGTGAGGTTGTTTAAATGCCGTAATGTAACATAAATAAGTGAGTCATTTGGAAAGATTAGAGTTTTAGTATTTACTAGTCTCTTGTGGTTATAGCTAAGGGACTATTGATGTCATGAGTTTTATTTGGATTGAGACTGGATGTCTTTATGTGGTAGTTGTATTGGTTTTATGTCAAAGGTTTTGGGATAGGTACTAGTTTAGGGGAGACTCTGCGAAAATTTTGCGGCGTTTTATAAGTATTAATATGATATGGGACAGTCAGGTTAGGTAGTTAGAGTGGGACATTTTAGGTGTTATTGGAGCCCGGTTTGTGCCCTCTAGACTGTCCATGTACACGAGCTCAGAGCATGTGGAGCACAACAATTCCAGTAAGTGTCATTTCATTTGTGTGTACTCATATTTCATGAATTATATTAGCCATAAAATATAAGGCTCAGTCATAACTAGAAAATAATGCCGAGAACAAGAACCAAAAACAGTGAAAGGGGTAGAACACAAGAACCAGAAATGACGTCCGCAAGTTCTCATCGTGATCTGATCATTGGTCTGCTGACTGAACTAGTAGAAAGGCAATCTCTGCAAATCCAACAACTCATTCAACAAAGATACATGGGAGGACAACATAGAGATGATATAAATCGACTCCACCTCGGGTAGAACAAGTGGAATTGGATGGAGGAAGGTTCAAGAAGTTGAATCCCCCAACATTTGAGAACACAGTGGATCCTACAGAAGCAGAGGATTGGCCAAGGACTATAGAGAATATGTTCCAGTATAGTAAGGTTTCTGAAGAGAATAAGGTACTTTGTGCATCCTCCATGTTACGGGGTAGTGCAGGTCATTGGTGGGATATGATAAACACTATTGAGAATGTGGCAATAATTACTTGGGCTAAGTTCAAGGGACTCTTCAGAAACAAGTACTTTACAGCTTCTATTCGTGCAATGAAAACGAACGAATTTATACAGTTGAAACGGGGAGGTATGATGGTTTTAGACTATATCTGCAAGTTCGAATTACTCTCTAGGTTTGCCGAGCACATGGTTAGCACGGAAGCAATAAAAGTGGAGCGGTTCCTTGAAGTCTTGAGACCATAACTATACAGAGATGTCCGCATGGCAGGAATTCAAGGGACAACTTATTTAGTAGTTGCTGAGAGAGCATCGGTGGTAGAACAGTCAGAATTGAGAATTCGATAGGCACAAGAGATTTGACGACAATTTGCTCAACGGCAAGGCCAACGTTGGTATAGGAATGAAAAGTAGAGGCCACCTCAATCTCAGAACTCAAGGGCTAGGTTTTCGTCTAATAAGGGGCAAGAACAAGATCCAAGTAAGAATATGAAGTCTGAAGAGGGCGTCAGACCATTTGTACCATTGCTGGTATGTTATAACTGTGGAAAACAACATAGTGGAGTTTGCTTATTGGGTTCTAAGGTATGCTTTTCATGTGTACAACCTGGACATATGGCAAACGTCTACCCAAACAAGACAAAAGCCAAAGCACAGGAAAGGATACCAGCTAAAGTTTTCACTATAACTAGAGAAGATGCTTAAGCTAATCCATATGTTATCACAGGTAACCTTCCTATATTTGGTGTTTCAACATCGGTATTAGGTGGTCATGGTGCTACACATTCATTTACATCCACTGAGTACATGATACGGATGGGTAGAGTACCAGAAACAATTGATGTAGGTTATAATGTAGTGACCCCCAACAAATAAGATCATACGAGCCTGTAGTATTCATAATGAAATTAGGGAACTCTATACTGATTTAATTATTTTAGACATGAATGACTATGGTGTAATCTTGGCTATGAACTGGTTATCAAAATATCGTGCTACTGTTGACTGTCGAAAATAGATCATGACGTTCCAACCACCTGGGGAAGAAATTTTTTATTTTATCGTGGTTAGTAAGAATTTCAGATTTCCAGTAATCTCAGCAATGAAGGCACAACGTCTATTAAATAGTTGTTGTGAAGGCTATCTAGTAAGTATAATGAGCATTGAAAAGCATGATTACTCAAGCGTCAATGAAGTACCAGTTGTGAAAGAATGCATTGAAGTGTTTCCCGATGATCTACCGGGACTGCCACTCGATCGTGAAATGGAGTTTCTGATTAACTTGCATCCAGGGTCAGTACCAATATCAAAGTCACCATATAGAATGGCACCAGCTGAATTAAAAGAATTAAAGATCCAGTTGCAAAAGCTGTTAGATAAAGGCCTCATTACGCCTAGTTATTCACCATGGGGAGCACCAATATTGTTCATTTATAAGAAGGATGGCTCCTTGAGGATGTGTATAGACTATCGAGAGGTCAACAAAGTCATGATAAAAAACAAGTATCCCTTACCTCGAATTGATGACTTGTTTGATCAACTTCAAGACGCATCAATCTTTTCCAAAATTGATTTGCGATCAGGATACCGTCAATTGAAGATAAAGGAAGAAGACATCCCAAAAAAGGCATCGGACACTGTGAGTTTTTGGTGATGCCATTTGGCCTAACAAATTCCCCTGTAGTATTCATGGATTTAATGAATATAGTGTTTAAAGACTTCCTCGATAAGTTTGTTATTGTGTTTATCGATTATATTCTCATATATTCGAGAACCAAAGAAGACCATACAGTGCATCTAAGGAATCTATTATAAGTATTAAAAGAGAAGCGGTTATATGATAAGTTTAAAAAGTGTGAATTATGGTTAGACCGAGTGGTATTCTTGGGGCATGTTATATCTGGAGCAGGAATTTCAGTAGATACAAGCAAAGTTAAAGCAATCAACAACTGTCCGCAACCCACAAATTCTAGAGAAATACGTAACTTTCTTGGGCTAGCTGGATATTACCGTCAATTTGTAGAGGGATTCTCCAAAATTGCCTCTCCATGAACACAATTGACAAGCAAGAATGCTTCCTTAAAGTGGACAGAATCATGCAAACAAAGCTTTCAAGAACTGAAGAAGCGGTGACATCGGCACCGATCTTGACCATTTCGGTGGAAACTGAAGGTTTGAAAGTCTACAATGATGCTTCAAAGAATGGTCTATGTTGTGTATTGATGTAGAATCGTAAAGTAATAGCGTATGCATCTAGACAACTAACGGAGTATGAAAAGAACTACCAGACACATGATTTGGAACTTGCTGCAGTGGTGTTTGCACATAAAATATGGAGGCATCTGTTGGGAATAGTGCCCTAGGACATTCGATGTGCCTAGATTTGTAATTGTCACATTTAAATAAAGTTATTTGATATCATTTATTTCTCGTTGATTATTATAATGTGTGAATATTTTAATATTATAATATTCGAATAATAGTTACTCATCAATAATAAGATTATTCAAATGTCCCTGGTACGATCGCGTTAAGTAGAGACTCAAGTGATTAATATACTAGTATAAGTTTGATTGATAATGATCGGATGATTATGCATATTGTACGGATCAATCTTATGGGTATTGGTTGGAGAACTGGACTGACCCGCATTGGGATCACTGCATGGAAATGTCATAAGTGAATCTCAATATAACAGTATGTCAATAAATCCTAGAACGTGAGATTATCATAGAGTTCAACATGACAACTGCTATGCCTTGACGTAATCCAACATCATCTGAAACATGGTGATCATAAAGGTTAGCGATCAGGATTAGTGGGAGTCATGTAGAGGGCAATGAATAATCAAGATGGGGATTTGTCCCTCTCTTTAGTAAGAGAGATATCTGTTGGGCCCCTCGATAAGTAGGACTGAAGGAAATGCATGGCCATGCTCAAATGAATAGTCATTTAATTCAATAAATCTACTTAAGATCGAGAAAGCATTTGAACATAATAAGTCTGACAATCTCCATGACTTAGTTCAAATATGATATCGCGTGACAAAGGGATTTGACACGTTAAAAGGTTTAATGGACTATTAACTTATATTATTTGGGTAATCATAATGTCTAGCTAGATGCCGCTTATGATTTATTATTTAATAAGGTATTAAATAATTGTCAACATAATATAAGCCTTTGGGTCGCACGTACGACAATTATAGACAAATAGGAATAAATATCAACTGGGAATAATAAATATAATATTGGATATTATATTTATGAGGAGATTAAATAATAAGTAATATATAATATTGGATATTACATATATTATATTATTTAATAAGTTTATGGGGTAACTAAGCAAATACTAGAGTCTTGACTCTAGGGTTTACTTGGTATAAATATAAGGTCTTGGACAAGGAGTTGTCACAAGAAACCAAGACACAGAAATCGCCCCTCCAAGAAGGAAAGAAAAACCAGCCTCTTCCTCTGACAGTAGGAGAACGAAGTCGGTCATCTGATCTTCTTCCCTTAGTTGATCTTGATCTATAGTACAATCCTTATAGTAAGGAATTTGTGTTTTAATATTTATCAATATTATTCGTAAGGATCTAGCTATCCGGCTTGTGGAATTGTTCATGTGTGGATCACTCAGAGGAAGGATATATTCATCTGCTTCTAGTCCGGATCTTGATTTGTTCATCGGATTAAGGGAATTCGATTAACCCTATAATCAAACGATAAAACTGCATGAGATCCTAAATTGGGTTTTCTTATTATTTCTTCCGTTGCGTTTTACTTTTGTTTTATGTATTTGATGCATGGAAAACCCCAACAGCATCACCTATATGGAGAATGCTGTGAAATTTATACCGATCACAATAGCCTAAAATAAATATGTGACAATGGAGATGGTTAGAACTTGTTAAAGACTGTTTGTGTTATCAACTACCATCATGGTAAAGCTAATGTGGTAGCAGATGCCTTAAGCAGAAAATCAGCACAATCCATTGCAACCATGACTTTGCTCCAGAATCCAGAGTTACACGATTGGGTGAATATGGATGTGGAAATTATCCAACATGGATGGCTAGAGGCAAAATTGTCAGCATTAACCCTTAAACCTACCTTAATTGATAGAATTCAGTAAGGGCAGAAAGATGATCAAGACTTAGAGAAAATAAAGAAGAACATTGAATTAAGAACATCGCCAGACATTCAATGGTTAGAAGATGGTATTATTTAATTTAGAAATGGTTTATGTATGCCTAATGTTGAAGATGTTCATAAATAAATATTATTAGAGGCACACTCAACACCATATTCATTACATCCCGGAGGAACCAAAATGTATAGAGACTTGAAACTATACTATTGGTGGCCAAGTATGAAAGAAGATATTGCACAATATGTGGAGCAATGCCTAACATGTCAACAGGTAAAAGCAGAGCATCAAAGGCCAGCAGGCACCTTGCAACCTTTATTTATTCTAAAATGGAAGTGGGAGGATATTACGATGGACTTTGTCATAGGTTTACCAAGAACAGTGAAAAAGCACGATTCTATTTAGGTTATAGTTGATCGATTAGCCAAATCTGCTCATTTTCTTCCAGTTTGTATGACATAATCCATAGATCTCTATGCTCAACTATATGTGCAGGAAATAGTCACACTACACAGAGTTCCATTATCTATTATATCAGATAGAGATTCACGATTTGTATCAGCTTTTTGGAAGAGCTTGCATAGAGCATTGGGTACCTACTTGTCTTTTAGCACTGCTTATCATCCACAGTCGGATGGGCAACCCGAAAAAAGCATACAAACTCTTGAAGATATTCTCAGTGGAGTAAGTATTTACCTTTGACTGGATTCTCATACAATAACAGTTATCAAAGTACAATTGGAATGTCTCCTTATGAAGTTGTGTATGGCCGGAAGTGTTGGGCACCAATACATTGGGATGATGTTGGTGAAGGAAGACTTTTAGGTCCTGATATGATTCAATAAATGCCAGAAGTGGTTTCACTAATCAGAGAAAGAATGAGAACATCTCGAAGAAGACAAAAGAGTTATGCATATACTAGAAGAAGAGCACTGGAATTTGCCATGGGTGATCGAGTATTCCTGAAAGTTTCTCCAATAAAGGGAATGATGAGATTTGGTAAGAAAGAAAAACCAAGTCCAAGATACATTGGGCCATTTCCTATTACTGAGTGGGTTGGTGAAGTGGATTATCGACTAGAGTTGCCAGTATCAATGTCCCAGATACACAATATATTTAACGTTTCTTTACTAAGAAAATACGTTGCAAATCCATCCCACATTCTCAAGAATGAACCACTTGAGTTAGAGGTAGATTTGAGTTACGAGGAGATACTTATAGAAATCTTACTAAGAGAAGTAAAGAAACTCAGGAACAAAGAAATACCACTGGTCAAGGTGTTGTGGAGAAATCAACTTGTAGAAGAAGCCATTTGGGAGAGAGAAGATGAAATAAGGGCTAAATACCCTGATCTTTTCAAGCAAGTTAAATTTCGGGGATGAAATTTTTATAAGGAGGTGAGGATGTGATAACCGAGCCTGACACTACTCATTTGGTCAATATGTTTCATGCATTACTTGTTAATTATGTGTTATTTGCATTACTGGACATTTCATTCACTTTATCTTATAGTTAATCTCACTGCAATGAAGTGTGTTAAACATTTAAACTAAGCTCTATTATGGAACTAATTTTCATGGATGTTACTTTGATACGAAAATAAAATATATGTAAAGATCTTATATAACTCTGAGTATACATGGTAAGCCTAGAAGTACTAACGGTGTCACCGACTTGTCTGTCGGAGGTTAACTAGCTTATCTCGGGATTTTAGCTAGTGCGTGTACTGGGTCACTTCAGATTGATGGTTCAAGTAAATAATCGTCGTTTAATATAATAACGCTTGTCAAGTACCTTGATTCTTGTCAATACCCTATAGGATGCAATCTATGATTGCATGTGGTAACGGTGGTAAAATATTGTCATCTGTCTATACCCTATTCGTTCCAACTGCGGTAGGAATTGAACTTATCTTTTAGTTTATTGTAATAATTATATCATAATAATAAATGAGTCCTTCAACTCTTATCTATAGTGTCGTATGTGTGAAGTTCTGGAAAGTTTGACAATAAACTCCTTCACTAGCACTTTCAACACTGTTCGCATGAGTAACCAACTTTAAGCAATAAAAATAAATCCTAAACTTCTACAAAACCCTTGTACAGATCATCCATACCCTATATATACTAGGAACCGATCCAAACACTCCAAGAACCAGACGATAACTACTTAAACCGATTCATTCTTTCAAACCTGATTTCTAGAAGCTATTTGCGGGTATTTTGGACATTTCACCTCTAAAACTGCCTCTCTCACTTGGATCATAGATAAAAACCGACCCTCAACCCTCATTCACAGTCCTACCTGGAACAAGAAGCCCCACACTTCTAAAATTCACCAAAAATTCAAGAAGAAACCATCAAAACATCAATACCTCAATTTCTTTGACAATCAAGGTGAGTTTCCTTTGTTTCTCCCTTATTTTTGCAATGCTTATTAGGTATTACGAAGATGTGAGAGCTTATATATGTTCTTATACATTTTAAAATTATGTTAAGAACTCATACATGGCTTATCCTTGTGTTTGTTATGGATATGTAATGCTTAAAACTCACTAAGACAATAAAAGAGTTAATTCTACCACCTTTTGGAACTATTTGTATATGGTATTGAATTATTGTGTTTCAGGGTCAGCGGTTTCTATATACTTGTTCTTAAGTATCTTCGGAGTATTATGTCAAAAATAGATGCAAATTCAACTTATATTTAAAGTAGTTATAAGCAAAATAAAATCTGATTATGGCAAGACTTTGATAAACTCTCTTAATCAATTGTATTGTTATAGAACCTTGGAGTCTTTGGTTGTGAGAGTTGAATGGACATTATAAACAAAAGCTAATGGATTTATTAATGAATTAAAATTCCAAACATGATTGGTTAATAGGCTGGTATATATGGATAGACAAAAATAAAACCCGTAGAACACCGACTAGGCGTCTACGTAGGAATTGGTAAAGCCCTTTCTATATAGAGAGAGTTAAACTTTATGTATATCCTATGAATACTATAAACGCATTTCTTGAAACGGGGTCTGAAGATACATCATCACAACCATCCCCTATTGGTATAAAAGTAAGAGTATTACCCAATCAAGGTAAGTAGAAAATCCATCTACAACTACGATGCTAAAATAGTATTGTTGGTATAACTAGTTGTTTAACTTGATGACATCTTGAAAGTGTTCCATTGTATTGTATTATTAATTTAGATTATGCTTAAAGTGTCTCGTTGCACCTTACATGAACATGACATTCATTAGCATCTCCACATGAATGCATAACAGGAGACTCACTAGTGTCTACATGCATGGTATGATCATGGAAAGAAAGAAAAGATAAATATTTTGTTGGCCGCTGCTAGAGCACAGAGGCATGGTAGATGCATGCTTTTATGATATGTTTAACATGGTAGATGCGTGCCTATATGATGTGTGAGACATGGTAGATGCATGTTTTCTCGGTATATTTGGTGTGGTAGATGCATGCCTTATATATCTGGCGTGGTAGATACATGCCTTATGATATGATATGATATTGAGCTATTTATGGTGCCTAGTGCATTGGTCAATGGGCCTAAAGATAAGAAAATTATTTCGAGAGAGATTCTCATTGATGAACATATGTCATGTGTAGCGTCAAACATGATACATGAATGATTTATACTTATTGGGCTTTAGTGCACATAGTTTATGCATTGTAGGTAATCCTGATGCTTGATCATAATCCCTTGCTAGATGGGTTGGAGTTCCACTATTGCTGTACATGGATGACGACCTGTTGGGCTTAACCATGGGCTTAACGTGTTTTAGTTCTTCTTTCTGAACCTTATTTTATAAATAGGTATTGTAGTAATGTACTCATATGTTCGAGTGTCGTTGATGGTGTGATGTGTACTTTAAGTTCACTTGGTATGTTTATGTAACTTGTGAGGTCATTTAAATACCGTAATGTAATAAAATAGTTAAGTGAGTGATTTGGGAATATTAGAGTTTTATTATTTATTAATCTGTTGTGGTTATAGCTACGGGTATATTGATGTCATGAGTTTGATTCGGATTGAGACTGGATATCTCTATGCAATAGTTGTATTGGTTTTATGTTACAGGTTTTGTGATAGGTACTAGTTTAGGGGAGACTGTGCCGAAATTCTGAGGCGTTTTATAAGTATTAATATGATATGGAATAGTCAGGTTAGGTAGTTAGAGTGGGAGGTTTCACACCACCCCAAGGCGCCCAAAATGTAATTCTTGTTCTGATCGGCGCCAACAAAAAAGTTGAAAAGAGATCTAACCACAAGAGGAATGCATCTATCAGAGAATCGTCCACATCTTATCAAACAGCAACGAAAAAGTTAAAGAGAGACCTAACGTATATTTATTATAGCGAACACAACACTGAGATGGTTGTGCAACCGCACAATGATGTTTCATCATCACTTCCCATATTGGGCATCCTGGTCCATTGGGTTATGGTCGACAATAGGGCGTATGCAAGTTACCTCTATCTGCAAACATTTAAGTGAATGCATGTAGACAATTTGCATATACGTCCTTGTTCGGATCAGATCTGGCTGTCGGGGCGAGCATCATCACCCGACCAGTGGCTGATGTAATATCTGTGTATTTTATTAATAATGTATTTTATTTTTGGTCGTATTCCATTGGGAGTTGGTTTGAGAAATTTCCATATTATATTGTTTGGTGCCTGGAATCGTGTGTATATTGGAGTTGGAACTGGTATGTTGGTTGTTAGTGATTGTCGAGTTATGTGCCTGTTAGGATGTGTTCGTTCGGACCAAACTTCATAATAGTGATGTTGAGAAGTATCAGTTAGAGCATGCTAGACTGTATTGCTAGTGCGCGCTAATCATGCATTTGTAGCGCACGTTAGTTGGCCATGGTAGCGCATGCCATTATGGCCGGTCAGTAAATGCAGAGGTCTCTGGACTCTGCAAAAACTAACAGGTAGCGCAAGCTAACTATTACGGGTAACGCACACTAGCGCGGCTAGTGCAGAAAGTTCTACACCGCCTTTCAAAGGCGGTGGACTGCCTTTTAAGCCCGATAGCGCACGCTACACTTGCCGTAGCATGCACTAATCATCATCCAGTATAAATAGGACAGCGTAATTCAGTTCTTGCCATTTCTCTCTCTCTCTTCTTTCCTCCTCTGGCAGCTGGGTGACTTGAACGTAGGGAAGTGCAGATTTTGGCCGTATTTCACTACCCAACAATGTTTTAGAGTTCCTAGAGCAAAGTTACCAAGATCTTAACAGCTTTCATCATCCGGATTAAGGTAAATCATTCATGACCCTAGTTCTTCATATTTTAGGGTTTGTTGAGGTTTCATACTCTAAAGTCCAGATCTAGCCATGATTGTGTTGGATTATGATGTTGTAATTATAATCCTTTGGTTTTCGTTGAAGTTTATGGATTATGTTTCGAGTTTTCTTCCGTAGTTGTGCATGATCCATGCTGACCCCATAGTGTCCGATTGATTGTCCCTAAGAGTAGAACTTAGGGTAAACCTTTCCGTTTCCATCGTACTGTGTTTGATATAGTGATGTGTTGTCCTAGTACCTGATCGTTGAGGAAAGCTCGGGAGGCAGGTCCTTTCATTCACCGTTCCCTGTATCATTGTAATTGAGGCAAGTACTTTGATTATGTTTGATGTACTTCATGTGAATATGTGAGAAACATGATTTTGTAAAAAGTGGTAATTTCAGAAAATATGATTTGTGCCATTTGTGAAAAAGTGATGATTTCTGAAAGTACGACATGTGGTCGTGTGCCAAGTAAAACCAGTGAGGGTCCCCTGGGTTGCGTAGACCGAGGCTTCTACGGTTCACTTGGTAGGGTTGTACAGCCAGAGAGGGCCTGGCGAGGACTCTTTGGGTAGTGGTATGTATCTCGCGTGAGGTATAGTACCAGTATAGCCCCCGTTGTTTTGTGATGATGATTGTGGTATGGTATTCCAGAATATCTGTGATAGCACTGTGATTCCTGTTGTTTATTCACTTGTTGCACATATTATGGAATTGTTGTACTTGCACCGACTTCTTGCTGACCCCTTATGGGGTGGATATACTTGTTGTGTATTGAGGTACATGTCTCAGTTGTGAGCCGGCGCATGGAGGGCATGAGGATGACGAGCAACACTGATATCATGTATTATTTTGGGTCCGTGGTCGTTATGTCATGGTCAGAGTCGTGTTTTGGTTTTGTACTTGCGTAGGTAATGTTGTATATAGTTTAATGTGTTGGTATTAGTTGTTGTTGATATTGTTGGATCAGTTGTGAGTTGTTGTATCTGTTGTGATCCAACAGGACCATGTATTGGTATGCTTTGTGATGTATGTCATATTAGAATTGATGTTGGTTTTAAAGTGTAGGAATGTCTCGGTTTTGTTGATGATTAATGTGTTTTATGTTGATCTAAGCCTGGTAGGTTCTCCAAAAAGAATCTACGGCGCTGTAATATCTCTGTAAATCACGGGGATGTTACAGAATGTGGTATCAGAGCTTAGGTTTATGGATACCTAGGCTGTTGGTGTTTTGGGTCTGTCAAAGTTGAGTTGTTTTTTTATGATAGCACTAGGTTGCTGCCATCTCGTGCGACCTGCGCTGTAAGTCTCTGAATTCTAATTCCTTCTCTCCAAATTGTTTTAGTCTTTTTCCAAATATGCTTGGATTTTGAGTTCCTCTTGTGAATTGTGTTCCATTGGAGTTGTGCCTATTGATTTCTCATCTTATTAGAGGCCTACGGGAAAACTAGAATAACCAGTTGGTACTCCTTCGAATTGTGTCTGTTGTTTTCCTTTCCTTATACGTTTAAGGAACTGGTGTATGAGTGGTGCATGGCATAAATATAAGGTGAGTTTTTCGATTATAAGCTCCCTCTTATGTGTGTGGTGGTTGTGTTGTGTTAATTTGATTAACCCTCGGTTGAGGGGCTGGAATTTGTTGATGGTATTAGGATTGTCGGGATGTGCACGAGTATACTATACGGTCCGGGTGAAAATACATACATAACGTATATTCGAAAACCGGGAATATTATTGATTCCTACATTCCATCAAGAATGAAATTTTAAGTGTCGATTTTATCCGCTGCACGATTATTTTTAACGTAGTTTTGTGAGCTTTTTTCAAGAGGTGAAGACCTATGAACGTCTTATTATCTGGTCACGTATTTCGGCGAAAACTTTTTCTCAAGTTAAATGTTTTGGTAGAAGAGGAAAGATTTTTAAATTTGCGGTATTTGAAATGTAAGTCGTTCAAACTAGTTACGACATTTTAAAACTTTATTTGCAAAAAAAAAATTGAAAGTTGACATGAGAAATAAAACTTCCTCTTCTAAAGTATTCACGAGTTTTGGGCGAAACGTGACTCGCCCCTTATTTGCAAAAGATTGTGTTTCGGACATGGTATTATCATTCCTGTCAGAAGACCAAAAGTTGATTTTAAGCATAATACGCATGTATATATATTCTCACCCTTGTATATAGTATATGTGCCTCCCAAATTCAACGTTCTAGTTTTGCCTACTTTGGGTACTCGGATATGTTGATTGAGTCCGGTGGTGTTACTGTACGAAAGAGATTACAGGTCTTGGTATGTGGAATCTTGATGGAAGTGGATGTGTTGACGGTTATGGGAGCAATGATGTGGTTCATACGACAACGATTCATGATACCGTGATGGAGTACTAAAATCAGACGATACCCTATGAATCCCCCTCAGTAACTGAGTTGACAAGCGGGGCAAGGAGACAGAAAACATCTAGAAGATTTTGGGCAATAGTACACAGAATTATGATCAAGTTGATGGTGTAAACGTCAGGTCGTTTTGTATACACTCGTGATAATAACCCTCTTCATAGAGAGGTAGGATTTCGGTTTAGTTGTTAATGGTCTTTCGATGATTGTTTGTGTGGTGTTGTATACGTATGAACCGATTGTGTTCGGATTTGTATGTTGCGGTTTATTGGTAACCTTCAGTTCTAATGCTGGTTGAGATATGTTCACGGACATTTTACTGAATCGGAACAGTTAGTGTACGTTACCTTGTGCATAGCCCACACTAACGAGATATGCAGAAACTACTGCATTCAACTGAGAGTTCGGCAGTGCACGCTATGCAATTATGTAGCGTGCGCTAAGGTTCAGCAGTTAGCGCACGCTATGGAGAGGGTAACACACGCTAACTGGTCGTTCAAGGGGGACAGTCCAGAAGCTACTAGACTGGGGTTGTAGGTCTCGTTAGCACACGCTAATGCTTGTAGTTAGCGTACGTTAATCTGTCCGGCCTATAAACTGGACAGCAGTCGTGATTCATCATTTCCACTTTTTCCTTTTTCTCCGCGAGTGACACCAAGATATGCGGAGGCGACTAGGGTTCGTGATCTTGGCCGATTTTGTTCAAAGGTGTTTTGGAGTATAACAACTTCTAATCTATTGTTCTTCGCAGGATCGAGGAAATTCCTTCATTTCTCTTGAGTTAACCATTTTTTAGATTTTCTTCTTGATCTCATTTCCAAATTGATTCTGATGAATCAAGTGATGTTAAATATTGTTATTGGTCATGCCCTATAATTGTATACCCATAATTACGATTTGCTCAACTTGGTTGACGATTCTAAGGATTCTGAGGAACCGTGAACAATTAATGTTCGATCAAATGTCCATAAATTATCGGTGAACAAAGCAAACGATCAAGGGGCGTCCGATATCCTAGACGTTGGCAAGTGATGCTTTCATAATATGTCGGAATTGTTGATGCTTCCGACAATTGTGGCTTTGATTCTCTTTATCTGCTTACTTTCTATCTCTAACTTGGTAGTTCTACGTTTCAAGGACAAAACTCCATTTGAGAGGGAGAAGAGTATAATAATCGGGATTCTTGCACTTGTAAAATTTAGGGCCTTGAACCCTTATGCTTGACTCTGTTGTCGCAATGCAAAACTTGCGAGTTCAGTGGTACTGCGAAGATATTCTTGATATCTGACCTTATCGTAATTGTGATTTCCATCATGCACTGATTTCAATATCTCGTTGCATAACCTCACTGTGGTTGAGTATTGGACCATAATCCTTTTGGTAACTCATGATTCCACCCGAGCAGACCATATCTAATTGTGTTGTGCTTTATTTTGATCTCAACTTGTGCCGTTTATTAAATCGCGTCACTACCGAGAAATTCTCGTAATGTTAGTAGTCATTACATATTCGTTCGAATGCTTAGAGATTTGGCCATCCGACCTTATGAAGTTGCTTGTTACGTTATTACCTTGTTTTTGTTTTTCTAAATTCTTGGGACAAACTTCTTTTATTTAAAGTGGATCATGACACCCGAGTTTTTGACTTCTTTTATGTTCGGTGATACCTTCTGAATTTGTTCTGTTCTTTGGTTTTTGTCGTTCGAACGAGTTGTGACATTGTTTCAGATGAATCTGTTTACAGTTGTGACTTTTCCCAAGTTCGATTTAAAACTCGTGAATCCTATGTAAAGTGAATATCTTTTAATTCTTACAAGCCCACTTAATGTCTTTAGTTGAGGCGTGAACTTCAGAGTTTTTTGATTATTGTCGTCCAGTCGTTGTTGTTTGATCAATATTATTCGATCGTTGTGGTTCGATTGTTGTTGCTCGATCTCGCATAGTGATTATCGAGCATTTGATTTCCTTAAGATTCAGGTACTCGTCCCAGTAAGTCATCTTCCAAACCTTTGAGGTTGTCGGAATTATATACTTGTTCAGCATTAAGCTCGCATTTTGATTATTGTACTATTTGGATTATCAACCATACTGATTCATGATCGTTGCACTTCATAAACATTCTTGCGTATTGAATCGGACCACAATGGTTTGTATGACATGGAGTTTTATGTCCGCTGTTGGCAGCAGATAACGCGTGTCATCTAAAGTTTGCCTTGCCTTGATTGTTTCATGTCCTAAGTTTTGGGACGAAATTTATTTCAAAAGGAGTGAGATGTAATAATTTTATTTTCCCGTTAGTTCCTTTCTTTTTTATTTATTTGTTATTTCTTCGGTTTGCTAGTCTCGACGACCAACATCTGAGAGATGGTCATCATGCCTTGATATCAAGTGGGAGTACCGAGAGTCCGTGATTGCATCTTTTAGCTTGACCAATATTTTGGTCGTATTCGTACTATTAATTAACTCGATCCTTATCGTCAAGTGGGAATACTTGCGAGTCTATCGTCAAGATTTTTATCACTATTATTGTTATTGTTGTGGCGGCGATGGATAATTGATACTGAATGACTAATAGTGGCTACTAGAAACAACTGTAGCACCGTTAGGGCCGGCCACTTAAAGTCGGTTTGATGTCTATATAAGGCCCTGAGAGGTATTTCCATAGTAAATTTAAGACTTTAACCGAAAGGAACAGTTGAATGATCTTGTAAGTATGGATCCTGCTAAGAATACACATTGCTTAGAGCATATCACTTATCTAGAGTCTGTAGCATAATTACATCGGGACGCAAATCAGACTGCGTAGGAAGCAGCTACACGAGAACACGAGCATGCTGCGTATCTAGAAGCTCAGTTGGCTGCAGTACGGCATACTCTTCGAGAGAGGGAGGCCTAGTACACACAAGCGAGAGAGGCCCTCCAGGATTAGATCTAGCAAGAAAGGGAAATTATATGGGCCAACGCTGAGGAAATCCTTGTTATCCTCTCAGCGGCCCCAATTCCGATCGCAGAGGCCGAAGAGGATCCCGAGGAAGATCCCGAAGAGGACCCGGATGAAGAGGTCGAAGACGACTCTATCATTGTAAACCCATGAGATATTCTTAATGGGGCAAGCTATGTATCGATGTTTTCTTATAGACATGTATTGGTATAATGTTTATGATTTAAGAATAAAAATTTTGCATGTATACGATTTGTGACTCGAATATATATATTACCCTCTTCCTGGTTCAAGTTTCGAGGACAAAACTTCTTTTTAGAGGGTAAGGGTGTAATATCCGTGTACTTTATTAATAATGTATTTTATTTTTGGTCATATTCTGTTGGGAGTTGGTTTGAGAAGTTTCCATATTATATTGTTTGGTGCCTGGAATTGTGTGTATATTGGAGTTGGAACTGGTATGTTGGTTGTTAGTGATTGTCGAGTTATGTTCCTATTAGGATGTGTTCGTTCTGACCAAACTTCATAATGGTGATGTTGAGAAGTAGCAGTTAGTACACGCTAGACTGCGTTGCTAGCGTGCGCTAATAATGCATTTGTAGTGCACGTTAGTTGGCCATGGTAGCGCATGCCATTATGGCTGGTCAGTACATGCAGAGGTCTCTGGATTCTGGAAAAACTAACAGGTAGCGCGTATGCTAACCATTACGGGTAACGCACGCTAGCGCGGCCAGTGCAGAAAGTTCTGCACCGTCTTTCAAAGGCGGTGGACTGCCTTTTAAGCCGGATAGCGCACACTATACTTGCCGTAGCGTGCGCTAATCATCGTCCAGTATAAACAGGACATCGTAGTTCAGTTCTTGTCATTTATCTCTCTCTCTTCTTTCCTCCTCCGGCGGCTGGGTGACTTGAACATAGGGAAGTGCAGATTTTTGCCGGATTTCACTACCCAACAACGTTATAGAGTTCCTAGAGCAAAGTTAACAAGATCTTAACAGCTTTTATTGTCTGGATTAAGGTAAATCATTCGAAACCTTAGTTCTTCATATTTTAGGGTTTTGTTGAGGTTTTATCCTCTAAAGTCCAGATCTAGCCATTATTGTGCTGGATTATAATATTATAATTATAATCCTTTGGTTTTCATTGAAGTTTACGGATTAAGTTTCGAGTTTTCTTCCGTAGTTGTGTATGATCCATGCTGACCCCATTGTGTCCGATTGATTGTCCCTAAGAGTAGAACTTAGGGTAAACCTTTCCGTTTCCATCGTACTGTGTTTGATATAGTGATGTGTTGTGCTAGGACCTAATTGTTGATGAAAGTTCGGGTGGCAGGTCCTTTCGTTCACTGTTCCCTGTATCATTTTAATTGAGTAAAGTACTTTGATTGTGTTTGATGTACTTCGTGTGAATATGTGAAAAACGTGATTTTGTAAAAAGTGGTAATTTCAGAAAATGTGATTTATGCCATTTGTGAAAAAGTGATGATTTCTGAAAGTGCGACATGTGGTCGTGTGCCAAGTAAAACTAGTGAGGGTCCCCTGGGTTCCGTAGACCGAGGCTCCTGCAGTTCACTTGGTAGAGTTGTACAGCCAGAGAGGGCCTGATGAGGACTCTTTGGGGAGTGGTATGTATATGGCGTGAGGTATAGTACCAGTATAGTCCCCGTTGTTCTGTGGTGATGATTGTGGTATGGTATTCCGGAATATCTGTGATGGCACTGTGATTCCTGTTGTTTATTCACTTGTTGTACATATTATGGAATCGTTGTACATGCATCGACTTCTTGCTGACCCCTTCTGGGGTGGATATACTTGTTGTGTATTCAGGTACAGGTCTCAGTAGTGAGCCGGCGTAGGGAGCGCACGAGGATGAAGAGCAACACTGATATCATGTATTATTTTGAGTTCGTGGTCGTTTTGTCATGGTCAGAGTCGTGTTTTGGTTTTGAACTCGCGTGGGTACTGTCATATATAGTTTAATGTGTTGGTGTTAGTTGTTGTTGATGTTGTTGGATCAGTTGTGAGTTGTTATATCTGTTGTGATCCAATAGGACCATGTATTGGTATGCTTTGTGATGTATGTCATATTGGAGTTGATGTTGGTTTTAAAATGTGGGAATGTCTCGGTTTTGTTGATGATTAATGTATTTTATGTTGATCTAAGCCTGGTAGGTTCTCCAAAAAGAATCTACGGCGCTGTAATATCTCTGTAAATCATGGGGGTGTTACAGCTGAGATCGACCTATCTTGGCAATTCTGGGAATACCCAGACACGCGGATGATCATGACAATTTTTAAGATCATAGACGACGCGAGGGAGCATAATGCCCTTATCGATAGACTGTCCCTACATCAACTAAGGGCCATTGGGTCTATTTACCATTATTGTTTTAAATTTCCTTTGCCAGTGAGATTATCAGGGACTCACAGGGGGGGTCAGTGGGGCTCGGGAATGCAGCTCCAGCACTCGAGTCCAAGAAATCAATATTATAGAGAGCTTTATTGGGCCAGATACAGACTCAAATGCAGTTGATCCAGAGACTGGATCGGGCCGGCGACCTAAAAAATAACCATTGGATCCCACACCTTCCGAGTTTGAACAAACCGAGGATCTAACGACCGATCGGGGATGCCGACCTCGAAAGAATTGATGGACCCGGAAGACTAAATGGAACCTAGAAAAGAGAAGGGGAAAAGCAAAAGGCATGCCGAACCAATTGAAGAGCTAGACTGGATCGTCATCGATGAAGCCAACCTGACCAGGCAACTCCAGATCAGCCATGACCTTGCTGATATAATCTAGAGTGAATTAATCGATTTTCTACATATGTGCCTAGTCGCATGAGGATATGCATGGGATTATCCTGGCCTATCCTTGCCATCATCTTAATATTGGTCCTAACTACAAGTCGTGGTTCAATAGTGAAGGAATATAGGGCCCAAAAGACAATAGTCCCTTGAAGGAGAAGTATCCAAGTTGCTCGATATCAATTCATATGATGAGCCAAGTATCTTATGTAGGTCACAAGGTGTCAGGTATAAGTCTATAGGGGGGTGAATAGACTTATGAAATCTTTTGCTTAAATAACTGTTTAAAAAACATGGCTGTAGTAAATGCAACTAAGGTTACTCGGCTGATATGAATGCAGTTAACCTTTGTTAGCTGTAAAATATTTTGCAGAATAACAGCTGACTTTGAATGCAACAGTAAAATATGGATGCAATAGTTAAGTATGATGATTAAAACAGTAAATCAGACAACATCTTTATAGTGGTTTCAGAGGTGGGGTAATCCTCAACTAGTCCACTTGTCTCCAAACCAGTTGGAGATGAATTCACTATAACTTTCAACCAGTTAAATTAATGTTACAATGAATTCTGTTACAACAGCTTCCAACTAGTGGAAACCCGTGGCCGTTGCAGCTCCTTCCCTTGCTTGCTTAACACCTCTTGATCGAAAACCTGTGGATGCCTCAACAACTCGCAAGCTGCCTATCACCTTCCAATCAAGAACCCATGGATGTTTTACAACCTCACACTTCCAAGAACCTTGTTCAAGAAAGTACCCCTTACTCAAACTTTAAGACAAGAGTGTTGTCTTCTCCAACTTTAAGAGCTTCTCAGTATTAGCTTTAAGATCTCGATCTTCATGATGCTATAGATTTGCTTTGTGTTTGCTTTGATTGCTTTGGTTGCTTGTAAGTGTTGTTCGCACCTCTGCTCAATCTTTCTTTAGATATTTATAGTACTATAACGCCCACAAAATCCCATTGGGTTATTACAGTACTGTGGACCCCACGCCAGGAGATCCACCAGGCGAACATGACTAACATACATTAATATGACCTAAAAGGAAAATCACAGTCCCCACTATGATGTCCGACACAATATTCCGATGTGGAATTTCAATGAAAAGGATGGGCCTACATGGACAAAATAAAAATATAACAACATCCACGAGCCTAGCTCCGATAAATACAAATGACAACAACTGACGAAACTGGAATACTCCAAACTGCATGACCGACATGAACACCAAAAGAACTCGGACTAGTATCGCTCGAATGCCTCATCACCATCGCCATTCCCCTGTGTCTCAACTCTCTCCTCGCAAGCACCTAAAACATGAAAACATGTTTCGCCCCCATGAGGTCAGTCATCCAGATAATGAATATCAAATACATGTACAACATGATATGCATCCAAAGGTAGAATGAATGGTACAAAAATGGTAATACAAGATGCTCACAAACCAAAGTAGGAATCGAGCATTCGTGAAACACTATGCCCACGACATACGATTAGTACCTACTCAACAGGTTAGAACATAAGTGCCCAACGGCGAATCATCAATATAGAACACACCAACGAATTACCCGAAGGTAAACCCAAACCAGAGCTGAAATAATCACGAATCACAATGCCCGAAGGCTCCAACGGAAATACCAAAACATCACAATGGTGTGAAAGCCCTCAGCCGAAGCTGCCAAAATATCACGATGGCCTGAAAGCCACTCAGCCGAAGCTGCCAATCATCACAATGGCCCGAAGCCAAGACAGCCTGAAGCTGTATCACATGAGGGCCGAAGCCATGGCACGAATCCGTATCACAATGAGGGCCGAAGCCACGGCACGAAGCCATATCACAATGAAGGCCGAAGCTACTACATGAAGCCGTATCACAATGAGGCGGAAGCCACGGCATCCATATCACAATGAGGGCCAAGCCACAGCACAAAGCTGTATCACAATGAGGCCATCCAATGACCGTGACCTACTGAACTGTAGGTGTTGGGAAACCAACCGCGAAGATTCAAGCCCCAAGCTTACCCATCGAGCACTAGCCGAGACTATCCTCTAAAACATAATTAATCACAAACGGCAACGATCCCAAGATTACCGATTTCACAAGAATAATAGTATGCTGCCTTGAGTCGGCCAACACAATAACAATAACCCACGGATGGGAACCATCCTCGGCGGTCCCAATTCAAATACCTCGACTGCCTTAGAATGACCAATCGATCACAATGACTCAACGGATGGGAACTATCCTCGACAGTCCCAATTCAATACCTCAATTGTCTTAGAACGACCAATCGATAATAACGAATCAACGGATGAGAAGTATCCTCGACAGTCCCAAATCAATACATCGATTACCTTAGAATAGTCAACCAATAACAACGAAACAATTAGAACAGATGTCCCAGTGCCTTTAATCGACCACCAGAAATAGAGATGATAATCGAATACATCAATGCCTTCAATCGGCCAAAACAACATTAATAGCAAACACCAATATCAATAACAATGATCACGACAGTGTCTTAAATCGACATCAATACCAACAACAACAATCGATACATCGACAACCGCGAACCGGTTATCGACAATAACATCAACAATGAGTAAATAACAGTAACATTTGGCATAATTTGCCGAAGGGTATCGTGTCAAACAATCCCCTATATCAACAAAATCATAAAGAGACCAAGTCTCGAAATGATACACACATTCATACATATACATGATAACATTAATCTCATTGACTAGTACAAGTATAAAACTTGCCTCAAACCGAAGGCGGGAAAGTCCTTCGACGATCAACATCCTCCCACGAAAAGACGAACGGCGTCCTCCGACAGTCACAAGCACCCGAACAACCTTGAATGAAATATAATTCATTCAGTAACACAAAATCAATGGAAAACAACGCCAAAGACAATCCCGATTCAATCATGAATCGGTTAAACTCCACAAACGAATATCATAGTTCTCAACTATGAATTCTGACATCCTCCAACACCTCAACGATCGATATGATCAAATGTTCTTAACATTTGTGAAAACAATTCAACAAGAATCACTTAAGAACAACATTATACTAATCACCCTATAATGATAATATTACCAATATCACCACTATCACCTCAAGAACATCATCAAATCTACTAACATGATGTCTAAATAATAATCAACCACCAACTCATCAAGAATTCGGATTAATCAACAACATTAAATAAACCATTTCAAGATTATGACAATCATCACATAATTCATCATAATCCCATATCAAAATGGTTATAATCTCTTAAGAACACAGCCAACGACAATAATCATCTCAAAGCTATGTTAATCATCTAACAATCTTAACATAACTCTTCCTAGACATGATTATAACCTCCAAATAACCTAAAACATCAAGAACATCTCCTCCTCAAGACATAATCATCATATTCTTAATCATAAGTTATAAAAACTCATCAAGAATCATGTTATCCTCCATCCATCCATCAAAACATGAAGTAACAAACAATAGCAACAACATAATTTCGAGATAAACACAAGATTAAACACATACATCTTAAAGAAGTGAAGAACAACCTCAAACCATCAAGAAACACTCCAAACTCCAAGTTCCTAAGCTTCAATCCAAGTTATGAAGCTCCAAATCAAGTTGGAAGAGGATGGAATTCACTAAGAGATGCGGAGGGGTGATTTCTAGAGAGAGAAATCGAAAATGGATCGTGAGAAAATGAAGGACGAAGCATGTCTTTATAATCTGCACATCACATTACAGCCTATATCTTCCCTCCTTAACGTACGTAAGAGCTATTATGTACGTTATCACCTTAACATAGCATACGTTAAGTTCTGCCAGAACTCACTGCCTCAAAACGAACCATGATTTACGTACGTTATTAGCATAAGCATTACGTACGTAATGCTCGTTAACTTGGTTGCCTCGAAAGGCCAACATGATCCAATCCCGTTCGGCCCCAAACGCCGAAAGCCAGATGCGATCTGATACCCATCGTTACGTACGTAACCTTCCAGTTTTAACGTACATGAAACTAAGCTCATAGCATACGTAATGTTACACATATAGCGTATGTTATGGCAAGTATACTTCGCCAAAATCAAACTCCCAACTCACCAAGCAACATCCGATCGGCAACACAATACCGATGACAAGTATAAATATTTCGATTCTGAAATATTCCAATATAATATATATTGTATCAGTCAAATACAACAACATTTGTACAATTCTAAATGAACACGTGCAACACAACAGTGAAACGAAAAAAATTACCCCCGGATATTACATACGCCCCCCCTTAAAAAGAGTTTCTTCCCGGAAACTAAGGGTACACAACTCGGGATATGAACTATCCATCAGGATCTGAAAACAACATCTCCAGGAATACGTCTCAATATGAACGACTCCGTTTCAGTAACTGGGCCAACCTCTCGGGTCCCGCGCATCTCCCCTACCCGAACACGGCGAAAATCAAGTGATGAAAACACTCAACCAAGTGCGAGATCAGTCGAATCATGACTCCTCCGCTAGAGGCCAGCCAGAAAGTCGTACCAACCGTATGACTCGTAACATTGGTGTACACACCCCGCGGGAGCCTCCCATTGTACATGTCTACAATCATCAGTGTACACTTCCCCATTCTCGTTGGCATCGGACGCCCATGCAAACACTGACTCACGCCACACAAAGATAATAACAACACAGACATAGTCCTCGGGACCATATCAGTCGCACGCCCAAGTCCTCACGACTTGACGTCTCGAATCACAATGAACAATTACCCATATTATCACGAAATCTCGAGTACAACACCAAAAGGAAAGAAAAACGCATCAAACGACCTCAAATATCAAGATTATCAAATACTATCATTACAAGATAGATCAACAAGAAATGGTTCACAACCACAATACCATAATACAAATTAAGTCAAACATCAATCCAAAAACAAGGAAATTACAAATCAAGGCTACATATCAAATGTACCCAACATCGATATCCTCCATATCATCGACATCCTCGATCTCAACGACTCGAGGCAGACCCAACTCTGAAGTAATATTAGAGTGTAATCCTAACAATGCTGGATCTAATATCTGAATAACACCGGATTAGTGAATCTTAATTCGTTTCTCTCAAGCTCGAGTATGAGTGATGCAACACTCACAACCAATAAAGAAGATACAAAGTATATGAAATATTACAATGTGTATCACTCTTGTATCTTTTCTTGACACAACTTAGAATATAATAAACAATAGTAATCTGAGCTCAATAATGATTTGAATGCTTTGAATGCTTGAAGCTGTGTATTGAGATACCCAAATGATATGAGTATTTATAGGGTCCAATCCTTCTTCATATGCTGAAAAATGCATTATTAGCGTACGCTAATAAACCTTCATAGCGTGCGTTATCGGTGCTTTGACTTAGCTGATCTGAATGGTCAGTAAACCGTACCAATGGTAAAATACATGTCTAGCATGTGCTAGACAGTCTCTCGTAGCGTGCGTTATCGGCTGGTCAACAGGTCTTTACTTTTGACTTTGGATTGTGTCGGTTTTTCTCCCCAACGTCTACTTTCCAATGGATAAAAGTGAACTTAGTGTGCGCTAGGAGGTATACTTAGCGTGCGCTAGTATTAGTCAATTTTTGCTTTTCAACTTTCCGGGATTCCTGCGTTGACGATCTTGTCCAACGATTATCACTTTGTTGCCTGAAGTGGGGGCGCTGCCTGGACATCATTCGTTAGGCGATGGAAAATCTCACGCCTCATTCGAAAATGGGGCCTGAACACTTTTTGGGAGAAGACCGGGTTTTCACCAAAGTAGTCTCGCATTTGATTCTCGTGTACCCACTCGCGATCTCAGTGGAAGAATTGACGCCCTGGAGTAGGTCTACCCCGATATTGATGTGGATGAAGATTTATAGTAGCCAACCAAGTAGCTGTTGTGGCCATAATTTGTGTTGCATGCAACTCGATCTCTTCATTTTCTTCATCCTCTTCCTCTTCCTCATGGATTCTTTTCTCCACTTATCAAACCAGTTGGATCCCATTCCAAAAGTATTTTAAAAAACAAAGAAGAAGAGAGGTAGGTCTTGGATAAGTTCGGATTTGAGATGTTTGTGTGTGCCTCTTTCATGCAGTACTAGCTTAAGCAAATATAAAAATAGGTTGGAAAAAAAAATTCACCCGTCTTCTGCAAGTTCTGTCAATATAACTGAAGGTGATACTTTTTACATGAGACATTATTATTTTGATTTAAATAACATGAAACTTGTCTCCCATGGTGATCATGACATGATGTTTGTAGTCATTCATATTGTTTAAGAGATTCTATCCTAAACAATTTTTTATTTTATTTTTCTCATTAATATTTTAGGGATATAATTTGATCAATTATTAGTTAACAAATAATAATAAAAGTTAACTTTCTATACCCGTTGATATGACATCATATTCGGATCACTTTTGAGACCCGTACAATAAACCTGGCTCTTGGCTAGCCCAATTGAACTACCGACCCGAGGTAGGCCGAGGAGGGCCCGACGAGCTCGGACATTCACAGAGAGGAGCTCTCTCATAAATCGGGTCCGACCTCTATGCCTATCTTTTGAGCTTGCGACCGTTAGTCCTCTACATCATCAAGCTAATGATCTAAGAGGAGTGCCTGGTTATACCTCAAAAAGGTGGTTTGACTAGATAAAATCTCTATAAAGTAGCGATTAGTCGTGATAGCAGAAACCATAATTTTAAAGGAATGGCAACTCCCCATTATCCCCAAAAATCAGGGATCTGGCATTTTTTTTTGCAGGTACTTCCGTAGTTTTCCATCTTGGGTCTTTGGAAGCAGTCCGATTCTTGGTGACCTATTATCCCTGACTCATCAAGTGGTGCCATATATGCGAACAGTGGCATCGAGTCACTCCTAGAGTTGAGACATGAGATTAACAATGGCGGAAAGAGGTGTGATTTAGGGATCAATAAAAGTACTAATACCCAAAAAATTTGAAGAACAGTTAGCAGCGGTAGGAGGAAGAACAAATTTGGAAAAGACACCACCAACACTGTCGGAGAAAAGACCACCCCACTACAATCATGTTAACAAAGGTGACATTGACTGACATTATTGACAAATGAGGAATGCCATGGAGTAATAAAAATCTCACAAAACCAGAGAATACTAACAAGCAAGAAGAACATGGGGAATGTCATTCGAGAGCAGAGGAAAGATCTAGGCATGAGAGGACGCTCGGTCTAATTATATCGAACATGCTAGGCGAACTAGAAGAGCTTCGAGAGATGGTTGCAAGGAAGGGCACGGTAAACTATAGAGGCCACCCATTCTCGGATGAAATATTGCAAGCTGAGAGATCTTAATTTTACCTATGAAGGGCTCTCAAGCCCTATCAAACACCTGTATAGATTCAGAACAAAGTAGTATCGCATTGATATTTTAATCCCATCAGCTGCAGGGCATTCTTGGCCATGTTGACGGAGTCAGTCCAAGATTAGGTCCATCAGATACCATTAGGAGCAATTTCCAATTTTTGAGCTTTTAGCTCGGCATTTTGGACCCACTTTGCAAGTGCAAGGGCCCATCAAATGACGTTCATGTATTTGTTTAGTGTCAAGAAGTATCTCGAATAAGCACTAAGGGTTATGTAGATCGATTTACAAAAGCATGTTTGGAAGTAACATGGGTATCCAAGAAAGTAAATGCAAGCGCATTGGCTCAAGGCTTACAAGCAGGTTTACTCTGTATCTCTCTGGATAAGAAACCTTCCAAAACTTATGATGAAGTCTTAGATAGTGCTCGAAATATATCAATGTTTAAGAATCTGAACCACACCTGGAAGAATTTCGAGGGGCCAAATGTGAAATGAAAGAAGACAGAAGTAGCAGGGTGGCACATCCTGAGATATTTCAGGGAGAGAGAATAATAAATTAAAATACCGGTTGCAAGAGTAATGAAATAAAACCTGATCAAAGGAGTTCGCAGTTTGATCAATATTCCCATTAACACTAAAAAGGGTGCAGGTTTTGGAAGTAGTAGAAGGTAACATGAGCAAAGTCCTTGATTGGCCTATATAATTTCAGGGGGGCAACCCAGCCGAGATGGGAGCTCTTTTGCCGATTTCACAATAATTACAGACATAAGATGGATGAACCACCTTAAGGACCAGATAAAAAGGCTCATTCCAGATGGTCATTTGATGGAATTTGTGTATTGGGAAAGAGATGGAACCCGGAAGAAGTGACCCATTCCACCAGGAGGTCAAGGGATTAAAAGTAAGTCTCATCGGAGGCCTTATCAGGAGCGAAGTCCTCTTATCCCCAATAAAAAAAAGTGACCCATATGATATTAGGAGACCGAATGATGGAAGTTCTAACCAAGCTCGGGAATCTCATACTCAAAAGTTAAAGCACTAGCGATTTGAGGAGGTTGCCTCTGTGAGCAAAGGTCTCATTATCCAGTTTAGTCCTTCAATTATAAGGATGCATGCATCACATAATGATTATCTAGTTATTATGGAAGAGATCGCCAATTATGAAGTACATAAGATTTTTATTGGCACATGAAGCTCGGTGGACATCCTATTTTAGGACTCGACCTAAAAAGTGGTATTCCTGCCATACCAGAATGCTTCTTATCTATTGCTAGAAGCTTTGCCAGATGAATCTTGAAGATGAGCTGAGGAAGGTGGATATAGTGCTTTACGGGTTTTGCATGATCGGGGTTCAACCAATAGGTGGGATGATACTCCCGGTGCCTTAGGCCAAGAAACTTACTGAAAGGTCAAACCGTCAGTTTTTTGGTAGTGAAAACCAAATCCACATACAATGCTATCCTTGGGCGTCATGGGCTTAACAAATTTGAGGTTATGGCATATACTTGCCACGTGAAGGTAAAATTTCCAATCGGAAATGAGATCGGTTAAGTGGTCGGAGATCAACTTATCTTTCGATCCTGTTATCGAACAATAGTATATAAACTAATAAAAGAGCACTCTAGCTAAGGTGCTCGGACCCGGAGTAAGAGAAATATAAAAAACTGAAAACACTGGAAGAAACTCAAGAGGAAGGTGTTAAGCCTAATCAAGATCTGATAGAGATAAAATTAATCCCAAGAAATTTAGAAGCAAAAACTCACATCGGAAGCTAGTTAAGCATCTTACTGGAGGAAGATTTAATTTTCCTATTAATGAAATTTGTCTATGTAATTGCATTTGCTGCTGAGGACCTTAAGGGGATAAGCCCCAAGGTCATCGAGCACCAATTGAATATTGATCCATCAGTAAGGCTACTGAAACAGAAAAATGGACAGTTAGGGTCGGAGATGGATGGGATTATTTGAGAGGAAGTAGATAAGCTGCTCCGAGCTAAACACATACTTGACATCCAACTCCCAGAGTGTTAATCTAATGCAGGGAAGGTAGGAAAAATATAGGGAAAATAGAGGACGTGCATGGATTTCCACAATCTGAATAAGGCATACCCCAATGATCGTTATCCCTGACCTCGGAGAGACAAGCTTGTCCCACCTTGGGCTTCGAGTTGCTTAGTGTTAGGCTTTGGTTCAACATCCTGCCTGCATGGGCTTAAAAATGCACGAGGCACTGCTTGCGATTCAACCTATGTACTACGAAATGGTTAATTAATTGATTTAGACTACTCATGCCAACAAGGTGCATCTTCTTTTCTAGTAGCCATCTTATAGAAACTCCAAAGTTAAGCGTGTTTGACCTGGAGTGGTTATGGAATGGGTGAGCCCTTGGGAAGTTTCTCAGGGTGCGCGCGAGTGAGGACAAGCACGCCAGAGAAGACTCATGTTGGTATAGTGATGATAGTTTTCATCATTATGGGGACCAACAATTGATATCGGAGCAGGTCACTGGTGCGGATTCCCTCAGAGTATCCTACAGTGGAGGCTGCTAGAGTGTTGGAACTGAGAGGGGGGCATACAACAGATGTTGCCACTTGGATGGAACTGAGATGCTGGTGCAGTGGAGGTTTTAAAGTGCTGGAGGACTATGTGATCAAATCTAGTATGCTGGAAATGAGATAATGGTGCAGCATAAGTAAACGGAGCTGGAACAGATGCTGATGTCAAGTGTTGGAGGACTGTGTGAATGAATCCAGTTGCTAGAGGGTTGTGTGATCAAATCTAGTTCGCGGAGGATTCCAGACTCTGGGGCTGAGATACTGGCAGGTACTGGGAGGGGGATTGTTAGGCTTTAGTACAGAATCCTGCCTGCATGGGCATAAAAATGTGCGAGGCACTGCCTGTGATTCGACCCGTGAGATCTGTACTAGGAAATAGCTAAATGAATTGATTCGAACCCCTGGTAAGTTTCCCAGGGTGCGCGTGAGTGAGGACAAATGCACTAGAAAAGACTCATATTGGTACAGTGAGATTAGTCTTCATCATTCTGGGGACCAACACTTAGCATGATGGATGCATCACAAGGTTATCATCAGATCCCCCTTGCACCAGAAGATAGAAAAGTGGTCAGCTTTGCTGTGCGAAAGGGAACTTTTTGTATGTACGTATGCCATTTGGACTACAGAATACAGGTGCAACATACCCGAGGATGGTGCATAAGGTTTTCAAATCCCAGATCCAGCGTAATACGGTGGTATACATGGATGATATGTTGATTAAAAGTATACAAGTAGAGGACTATGTGAGAGTTTGGAACAAACCTTCGAGAGCCTACATACATATTGGATGAAACCTAATACATCTAAGTGTTCTTTTGGTGTGAAGTCAGTAACATTCTCAAGCTAGGTGGTGTAACTAGGGTTGTTCACAGAGCAGCCGTCTTTCCCTCTCAAGCGGAGAAGACTGGTGACATGTCCGATCCGGTAGCCCCCAGCCTGTCCCGGGCCGGGCCGGGCCGGGCCCGGGTCGGATATTAAAGGAAAAATATTTTGAATTTAAAAATATATTAACATTAAATTAAAAATCAATTTGAACAAATCTGTTTTAAAATTTTAAAATAAATTAGTTAATATTAATTAACAAAAAATTTGTTTGAATTAAAAAAAGTTTTTGTTAACATTAAATTAAAATTTTCATTTAAGAAAATTCATTTTGAATGTTTAAAATACGTTAGTATTAAATTAAATGGGGACAAATTGGAGAAAAAAATGGATGTGGACTTAATTTGTAAAAATTAGATTATTTTGTAAAATTTAATCTTTAACTTACCTACGTATCCTAAGAAATCAAAGTACACGTAGTTCTTTTTACTTACGTCTTACTTACCTGCAACTTGAATGTATGATGATGTGCTCAATCGTCGTGTTTGCCACTCGCCGAATTTTTCGATTCCGATGAAGAATCCATCATCATCCACAGATCATAATCCTCGTTGTGTTCCTCTTCTTCCGTCCGCCCTTGTTGGTGTTTTTCTGCTTGTTCCTAATTTTTTTACAGATCAGAATCTTCACAACGTCGGGCGATAAAGATGTCCGTTTACATGTTATTACTCTTCTACCTGTACTAAAAGCAGACTCCAAAGCAATTGTAGAGGCTGGAATGACAAAGAGATCCCTTGCAATTCTTTTTTTTTTTTGATACCGAGGTTCAAGCTTATACCTGACTAGTCCTCGGGATAACAGCTCCGGCCCCACAATACTGCTACCAGTTAAATCGCGAGATGTGTATCTGGCTCCCAGGTTCTTAACTATCATCAACTACTGCGCACAAGGAGTCGTCCCTCAAATGATTGCTCCATGCTGGACCCCCTCAAATCCAACCGCAAAGTCCCACCGAGATCTGGCCTCCCACACTGCCGCTTGAAGCCCTCAATATTTAATTGTTCCACCAGCATACCCCGGAGGGCTAGGATCTCTTCTTTAATCATAGATTAAAGAGTCATAAACCCTTGAAAATTTTTGTCTTTAGAGGGACTCGAACCCGGGTCCCTCACTTGAAGTGGGAGACCCGTGTCCAGTGATCCCTTGCAATTCTAGCGAATATGTGATATTATTTTTCACGTAATTTCCACTATTTTAAAATCTCAAAATCGGCATCAAGCTCATGTTAACGCGTAAAATACGCATTTAAGATTTGACTAAAAGAAGTTGTAGAACTAGAGCTTGATGACGATTTTGGTTTTTTGAAAAGAATTGAAGATGTAAATTGATCAAATCTACCTTTATTTTTTGAAATTTAGTGAGAGGCTAGAACCTCCGGTTTATATTTTTAATGTACAAATCAACAATGAAGCTAATATTTTGACGCACTCATTTACGTACCCCTCACTATCAAAAGAAGTATTACCAATACATTATAATGATAATCCAGAAGATTACGGAGTGCTTCTTTTTTCACATTCAGATCTAGAAGGCATGCAACACCATATATGTAAGGAAATTTATCCAAATATTATAACCATTTTTCTTGCATTTGAGAAATAACTTGAGATAAATATACATTACTTTTATGTTCAATTAAAGAACCAATAATTTTATAACATTATAAAATAATCAAATGCACATTAAGTTCATAAACATAAGAAAATAAATATGTAGAATTATTATAAGCACGTAGTATACTATGAACGACTGTAGCAAGTTCCCAATGAGCCTCAGTTTGCTCGGCTAAATGTTTGAGATCGGAATTATATAATTGAGTAATAATTTACTTATAAGAAATAGCATCATCAAGCAATTTAAAAGTAGAGCCCAACATGTAGGTGTATCAATGCTCTATTATTTATTTTTAAATTATGTTCTTTACATAGATGTTTATAATATCTCCTAATATGTTGACTCAGTCTTAGTTATTTAATTATTTTTCCAATCGGATTTAAAAGAGGTTAAATCATATCGGTTTCTTTTTAGCTGATAAATTCAAGACATGAGCACAACATCGGATATGCATAAAAATACCGTTTGCAAATAAAGAAAATTCGTCCAACAAATATTCCATAGATTTATTATTCGCGGCCGCATTATCGAGAGAAATAGAAAGCACTTTATCATATATATTAAATTCCTTACAGTATTCAATTATTCTATCTTTTAGGTTTTGTAGCGCTATGTGATTCCTCCATAATATCAAAAGCAATAATATGTTTCTGTATCACATATTCAGTTCCAACCCAATGAACCGTAATGCAAAGATCCGGTTCAGCAGCTGGAGAAGTCCAACAATCACTAGTAAGACATATACAACCTTCAAATCTTTTAAAAAATTAATTAATTGAGCACATTGAATATGATATTGTTGTTGAATACGATGTTTAAGAGTATTTTTTGGTATTCTTATATATGTCGGTTGCATTAAAGTCCTAGTCATACTTTCTAATTTTCACTCTCACTATGACTTAAAGGCAATCCATCAAGAGTAATATATTTAGCAAATCCGCCAATTAGTTTTTATTGATTGTAAACGAAAGACATACCTCCACCTGGCGCGTTTGAGAAAGAGGGGTATAGTTGAGATCAAGGTTGTAAAAATCGGTGTTCGGTCCTATTCGGTTTAATTTTTAAAAAAATGAGTACTCGGGTAATCGGAGAGTACTCGGAATGAGTACTCGGAGAACTAATCAGGATGAAAGAATATTTTTAATTTCTTATATATAATAAAAAGATAACTTAACTTTATGTATTTAAGCGTTATCAGTTTAATTCAGTTTTATTTATAAATATATAAAACCTAATGATTTAAAGTAATAACAAATGAAAATATTAAATGATTTTGAGCATATTTAAAATTATAAATTATCTCTATATCTCAGTATGTATCCAATTATAAGGTTATTCGAAAATTTAAGTAGGATATATCATTTTATCATTGTATTTTTATTAATGGAAAACGATATGTAGTCATATTGATATATAACTTTATAAAAAAAAATAGACCACTTAATTTGGTTGAATAAAAAATATAAGTAATTTTTAATGAAAAACAACAAAATCCGAGTACTCTCCCGATTTGTCCGAATTTGACCGAGTTTGACCCGGGTTTGGTCAAAACCGGTTTCTGACCCGAGTAGCCTCAAATCGGCTCGGTTGAGGACCGATTTCCGAGTACTCGCCCTAGTATTCATCCGACTTTACCAATTTTTACAACACACATTGAGATTGATCATTCGAACGTTCTTGATCATGATTATCCTTAGTCATACCGTGGTCATTTGCCAAATGACGAGCTAGTTTTCCGGTTTCGGTACCAATCTTCAAAGAAAAAGTAGTGGTTTTCTTTTGATTTTTGCATAGAGGACAAATTATTTTGCAATGCGTTGGTACGAAGCCGAGAATCCTCTCATAAAATGCCAAACCCACGATTTTTTATTCTTATTTGAAGCTTCGACTGTAGGTTCGGATGAAGGTGTCATGGTAGTAGAGTCTTGAGAGAGATTGTGAACTAATGACAATTTATAATAATAAGTATTAAATATATAAACTCTAATAAGCATAAAAAACTAATAAAAAGTAGAAATAATAAACTTACCAAAATACAAGTTGGTATCATTGTCGCCGGTTCCTTCATGATGAATGTTCCTTGATCCGTTCGCCATATTATTTTTTTTAATAAAAATAGATTTAGATTAATACAATTATACAAATTTACTTAACAAAAAATAATAATACGAGTTGTGACTTGAGAATTGTGAAAATTTGGGTGTTGTGAAAATTTGAGAATTTAGAAGAAGAGAATATAGTTGTTGGTGTGGAAAAATGTTTAAGAGAAGATGGATATTTATAAGATGATTTTTTTAAAAAAAAATTAAAATTTAAATTCTGGTCGTTAGGCCCGGCCCGGCCCATGGGCTGGCCGTTAGGCAACGGCTAGTGCACCAACCAATCGATTTTTGCCATATGTCATGGGTCCCAGCCAACCCAATTCAAATTTGAATGGTGGGCTAGGATGGGCTTGTGGTGAGCTTGGGTGGGCTGGGGGCGGGCAGGGTACGGGGTAGGCTAGGTTGGGCCTGTGCTGGAGGATTCGGGACCGGAACCGCCCAGTTGTCCAGGGGGATGGGCTCGATCCTAAGTCGGACTGGCCCGTGCGACCCACGGGCCTAGAAAACCCGTGCTGAGCCCGGTTGGGTTGGACCGGCCCGACCCACTGATCACTCTATATTTGGGTAATATAACCTTTTAGCTTAGGTAATTTCTAGTGGTATGGTTGGTATGGTGCCTTGGAGCTTCTGGAAGAAGACGTATGCTTCTGGGTTGGACTTCAAAGTTTGCCACTCACTTTGACCGAACACTCGTGTTCTACACAACATTTGAAAAAAACTACTATACGTGTTGACGTCTGATTTGGTCAACGTCACGTGTACTGACCGGGACAAATGGGTCGAAGACACGTAGAAAATAACAAATAATGTGGAAGATATTTGATCACTCAATTTTATTAATGACCTCTTGATAGCATAGAGCCGGGCAGAATAATGTATGCCGGTCTATTCGGTTTGCTTGTTAATTACAAGTCTTTTTTATTCTTTTTCTGTATCTCTCTTATCTCTCTTTTTTCTCTCTTTCGCTCTCTCTTTTTTTTCCAAAGTCCTTTCTTTGTACTTTCTCCTGCCATATATATATATAGGCAATGTCAGCCATTCATAAGATGACAATAGGAAGATTGAGATGAATATGCTGATGACATTTGTCACGATGAAGGTGACTCCTTTGACACGTGTCACCTTCTTAAGTGTGCTTTGGGAAGGGACATGACAGCTTTCTTTTACTGTCGTGTCTGCCTGTTCTTTGGGCTTTCGATATTTCTGTTATGACCGACAATGAGGTCGGCCCTCGAGCTTCCTGCTACTCTGGTCGGCCTTATTCGTGGTTATGGAGCGTATTCATATAAGTGCGCTCGGTTTTAAGTCCGGATCCCGGTCGGCTCTAAGGTCTCGGCGGTCCGGTTTTGTGCGAACCCGAGAAACGATCAAGTTTATGACCGGTTCGGCCGGGATCTCGCTCGGCCGTTCGGTGCCGAAGCGCTTGTGTGGACGCCAAGGCGGATCGACTACCAACAAGGGCCCGAGTCGAGTGTCGTGCGGTTTGGCGGTCTTTGGAATCGTTTCAGATTGAGGTCGATCCGATTTGGGGGTGGATAAGATCCCTTGAAGGGACATATCTTTGAGAGTCGCATCGATTTGACTTCGGGATCTCCAAGAGTCATAGTGAGGGGGACGCGTGGCGGGATGTAATTCGTCGCGGTGTCTCACGCGTTTTTAATCTTCGTGATGATTATGAATCGCCACTTTAGTATTTAATGCCCATGTCTCATCCTATAAATATAGAGTGTCTTCTTCTTCATTGCTTCCTTCGCCATTTTTATTGTAGAGAGAGATCTTTTCCGGCAATTTTTCTTCTTTTCCGGTTTCGCAGACTTTCCTGGTAAGCTTACTCTTCCTCCCCTTTTTTTCTTGTTTCACGATGTCGGAGCGGAGGAATACGGCGGAGGAGTCGGTTGTGTCCCCAGACCGCACGGGAGTGGCGGATTTGTCGATAGGTGATGCTCCCGTTGACTGGAGCGATGAGAATGGAGGCGAGGTCGCAAGGTCGCCGGATTCTGGAGATGTTGAGGTGGCGACGCCGGTGGCGGCGGTTGGCGAGACTGGAGCCTGGGTTCGGCCTCGGCCGTCTCATCTTGTTGAGGCGGAATGGGATTCGGCCTCGATACGCAACACGGTCACCGATGGGCAGTTGGAGGCTTGGCGGGGGCGATTTAAGATACCCGCGGTGGTGCGGATGTTTGTTCCGGGCCCAGAGGAGAGACCCCACACCCCTCCTGTCGGATGTACGGCGGTGTATTACCGCTCTCTGTTGTCTGGGCTAAGGTTTCCTCTGCCGTTGGTACTTTCCCGGTGGTTGAGGCAGTGGGGCCTTTGCATTGCCCAAATTCATCCGAATTCTTGGGCTCGGATGGTGGGCCTTCTAATTCTTTTTAGTCAGCATGGATGGACCGAGCCCAGTTTTGAAGAGATTAACAGTCTCTTTTTATGGAGGTCGGTCGGCCGATCTGGTTCCGGCTGGTTTTATTTGACAGCCCGGCACGCGATGTATAAGGAATTGGTGGATGTGCTGGAGACCATACATAGCTGGAAAGAACAGTGGTTCTACGTGGGGGGGCCGTGGATGAGCTCGGTTGATGAGTGGGAACCTGGCGTGATAGACGCCGAGCTTCGGGTCCCCGAATACTTCGTTGCCAAAATGAGTAAGTGTCGTGTTCTTTGTTTCTGTTCCTTTTTTGTCTAACGCTCATAATTTGTTGTTTGTGCAGAACGTATCCCGGCTTCAGAGACCTCCCCTTTGTTCGACGACCGGGTTGAACAGCTCTTGGATCTTCCCGCTGATCGGAGGAAGTCATACCTTCTGGTTACTGAGGACAATCTTTGGGCCGCGGGACTTCGATCCACTGACCCGAGCAGAATATCTTCATCAGGTAGCCTTTTTTTTTTTTTTTTTTTGACACGTCTTCCTCATCCAGGCTCCAGGGGCAGGAGTTCGTCGGGACGGAAGGAGACGCATGCGCAGCGGGTGTCGAGGCTGGCTGCGGAGGCCGTCGAGCGTAGGGAGCGCGCAGGCAAGCGGAAGAGAGTAGAGGCCGGGTCTGAGGTTAACATGACCAGGACCGAGGGTTTCCCCCTTCCTGAGATTGTTGTGCCCTCCTTGAGCCCTGTTCAGACGGGCCGGGCGAAGGGTAAGGAGCCCTTGATTGATTTGGAGGGTCACTATCTCCCGGTGAATAAGGATCGGGAAGAACCTTGTGCCCGGATGAAAGGGCGGAGACCGCGCTGGTTTCTCGACTACGTCCGAGCAGCCACTCCAACCGCCGAACTGCTCGATCGGGTCCCCCCATCGGTGGTTGAGTCCAGCTATGTCCCCATTTTGGGCTGGACGCCGAAGATGGAGATGGTGACCAACGACATGGATCCGGATGAGCAGATCTATTTTGGAAACGTTATTCTGGGTCGGGCGTTGTGCACCTATGTGAAGGCCGCTGGGGAGCTGACCGCCGCAGCTGGGAAACATAAGAAGGCAGAGGCCGATCTCAAGGCCTTACAGGAGGAACACCATCTCTGCCCTTCGCTTATCAAATCTTTGGAGGAGGAGATGGCTTCTCTGAAGGGTAAGATGGAGCTTCTGGAGAGGCGGGCCTTTGAGGCCGATGTATGGAAAGGGAAGGCCGACGAGATGGCCACGACGGCTGGGAAGGCGCAAAAACAGTGCCTGGATATCAGGGCCGAGTACGAGGCTCATTTGCAAAGTGCTAAGGCCCAGCTTGAGCAATTGACCGAGCGGGTTCATACTTGCGAGTCTGCGGGTTATGACAAGGGCCTGGCTGACGGGGCGGCTGCTTTTCAGAAGACACCCGAATACGAGGAATTGATCAACCTTAACTACGTCTCCACCTGTTATGAGATATTGGATCCCATGAAGGAAGGGAAGACCGTTGAGGAGGTCCAGGCCTACATAAGGTCTCAGGCGGCCGACCTAAAGGTTGAAGCTCTCGGAGATGACGAGCCGAAGGCCGCCGAAGCTGTCGAAGATCCTGTGGAGATCGTGTCTGGCGAAGGTGGAGGGCAGTCTTCTCAAGCGACCGATCAGGAGTACCAGGCCGAGTAGATTTTTTGTTTTATTCCATGTATGGCCTGCGTGCCATTCTTCCTTGATTTCTTTTGTATTCTGACATGGAGCTTATTTTGAATGAATAAAATCTTTTTATGGCTTTTGTTGCTTTCTTGTGCTTGGGCCCGGTTGGTCAGACCGCTGTTTTTTCTGCTCACCCTTCGCTGATTGTGCCGGATGGACCGGTCTTTTGAGGTGCCGAGGCGAGCCCGGACTTTCAGTGCCGGAGGAGCCGGTCATTCGAGGTGCCGAGACAAACTCGGTCTTATGGTGCCGGATGGACCGGTCTTGGGAGGTGCCGAGGCGAACTCGGGCTTTCAATGCCGGGTGGACCGGTCTTGTAAGGTGCCGAGGCGAGCTCGGACTTTCAGTGCCGGGTGGACCGGTCTTGTGAGGTGCCGAGGCGAACTCGGACTTTCAGTGCCGGGCGGACCGGTCTTGTAAGGTGCCGAGACGAGCTCGGACTTTCAGTGCCGGGTGGACCGGTCTTGTGAGGTGCCGAGGCGAGCTCGGACTTTCAGTGCCGGGTGGACCGGTCTTGTGAGGTGCCGAGGCGAACTCGGACTTTCAGTGCCGGGCGGACCGGTCTTGTAAGGTGCCGAGGCGAGCTCGGACTTTCAGTGCCGGGTGGACCGGTCTTGTGAGGTGCCGAGGCGAACTCGGACTTTCAGTGCCGGATGGACCGGTATTATAAGGTGCCGAGGCGAACTCGGACTTTCAGTGCCGGGTGGACCGGTCTTGTAAGGTGCCGAGGCGAACTCGGACTTTCAGTGCCGGAGGAGCCGGTCATTCGAGGTGCCGAGACGAACTCGGTCTTATAGTGCCGGAGGAGCCGGTCATTCGAGGTGCCGAGACGAACTCGGTCTTATAGTGCCGGAGGAGCCGGTCATTCGAGGTGCCGAGACGAACTCGGTCTTATAGTGCCGGAGGAGCCGGTCATTCGAGGTGCCGAGACGAACTCGGTCTTATAGTGCCGGAGGAGCCGGTCATTCGAGGTGCCGAGACGAACTCGGTCTTATAGTGCCGGAGGAGCCGGTCATTCGAGGTGCCGAGACGAACTCGGTCTTATAGTGCCGGAGGAGCCGGTCATTCGAGGTGCCGAGACGAACTCGGTCTTATAGTGCCGGAGGAGCCGGTCATTCGAGGTGCCGAGACGAACTCGGTCTTATAGTGTATTTGATTCCAAGATGAAAATAGAATCGAATTTTATTGATTTGTACCTTCATGGCATTCAACAAATGAATTAATCCTTGGTCATTTACATATTCTAGCTAGCAGCCTCCGTTCTGACGGGCTTTGCTACTTGGATCCAGGAGGTCCCGTGTCGGGCCCCAGTGCTCGTTTAATAATGAGATTATTGGCCTGGAGGCTGATGATCCTTGTATGTTTTGTATAAGACGGTCCGCCTTTTTGGGCGACGAGGTCCAGGTTCCTGGGGTCACATTGACCTTGCTTTTTGAAACGAATTCTCCTGTGGGTGTGTCCCAATTTCGACCGGGGTCATCGCAGAACGCCTGGGATTCTTCTTGGGTCGGCCGTTGCAGGATTGTTAGTGACTCGGTCGGCCGGGCCCCTCTTTTCTTATAGAGATTTTTCCTTGGCTTATTCTAGTTTTGCTGGTATTTTCCACTTTCCGCGGTTTTTTCATCACTTGAGTTTTGGGTTTCGTCGGTGGCATCCTAACGACCGCTGGTCAGGCGATTGTGGGGAAAACTCCTTTACGGATTACTTTTGCTTCAACTTCCAATTCCCTTGTAAGGGCCGCCGCTGCTTTTCTGACACATGACTCAATACTTGGAGATGTTTTCGGTAGCTGGCCCATTACCGTCCGGATTACCAGGACCTTCGCGGGTGCGGATGGGAATTCCGAAGGAGTTTTCAGATGTTGCAGTATATGTTGACTGCAACTTTAATTTGAAGGATACGAGGACTCTTTGAGACCTTCTCTGGAATTTTGAGCGACGCTCAATATCCTTCAAATCATGACCTCTAAGATGTCAGCCGAGTCGAGCAGGAGCCCGTGGTCACAATGGCTCCTGTGCTTTCAACTTCATATTACGATGATTCCTATGCTTTCGACTCGTAGTTACGATGATTCCTATGCTTTCATCTTACCACCCCTTGGTGGGTGTGGTTATTCCCGGATGAACGCAAGGTGTGTCAAAGTGCCCCGCCGGCTGGAACGGGTTTCCCTTCTTAGCGGCGGGCTGATCATTGTTGAAATTGGCCATAACTTGAGCGACTTGCTCAGGTTCCTGGAGGTTCAGGCCCCTTCTTCTAGCGCCATTCTGTTGATGTCTGATTTGGTCAACGTCACGTGTACTGACCGGGACAAATGGGTCGAAGACACGTAGAAAATAACAAATAAAGTGGAAGATATTTGATCACTCAATTTTATTAATGACCTCTTGATAGCATAGAGCCGGGCAAAATAATGTATGCCGGTCTATTCGGTTTGCTTGTTAATTACAAATCTTTTTTATTCTTTTTCTGTATCTCTCTTATCTCTCTTTTTTCTCTCTTTCCCTCTCTCTTTTTTTTTCCAAAGTCCTTTCTTTGTACTTTCTCCTGCCATATATATAGGCAATGTCAGCCATTCATAAGATGACAATAGGAAGATTGAGATGAATATGCTGATGACATTTGTCACGATGAAGGTGACTCCTTTGACACGTGTCACCTTCTTAAGTGTGCTTTGGGAATGGACATGACAGCTTTCTTTTACTGTCGTGTCTGCCTGTTCTTTGGGCTTTCGATATTTCTGTTATGACCGACAATGAGGTCGGCCCTCGAGCTTCCTGCTACTCTGGTCGGCCTTATTCGTGGTTATGGAGCGTATTCATATAGGGTCTGCTCGGTTTTTCTGGTCCGGATCCCGGGTCGGCTCTAAGGTCTCGGCCCGGTCCGGTTTTTTGTGCGAACCCGAGAAACGATCAAGTTTATGACCGGTTCGGCCCCGGGATCTGCTCGGCCGTTCGGCTGCCCGAAGCGCTTGTGTGGACGCCAAGGCGGATCGACTACCAACAATACGCAACATACCTCTGCAACTGCAACCCTTTAGATTTCTAATTTCGCTTTTTGTTTGATTTATACGAACAAATAATTATTTTTATGAAACTAATTCGCTTTTTGCGCACATTACCACAATTGGTGATGCTTCTACAACAATAAAGAAACGACACCCGCGCCCACACACACATATTTATAGAGTAAAATTATTGCAAATTTCTTTTTTTTTTTACAAATTATTGATCTGGAAGATGATAGCACATAAATTCAAAAGATTTTATGTGAAAAAGCTTTAAGTATGCTCGGCAAGTTGATAGAAGGTTCTCATGTAGATGAGCTATTGAGCACGCACGAATTAAATGATGAGATTTCAACAAAAAAAATCAAATCATTGCCACATACAACCTTAGACTAATATTTTAGATCATCTTAAAATTACTGTAACAGAACACATAACCATATATATTGAATATTACTGTATTTATTTCTAAATATAGATGTATTTCCTTAAGGCGGGACTTGAAAAAAAGTACTCTATCCGTCCCAATTAACATGAGCATTTTGACTTTATATGGTCAATAATTTTCAAGTTTGACTATAAATTAATCTCAAACTATAATGGTAAAATATTTAATAAAATTATATTATGAAACTTTAGATGGTGAAGTTTCATAATATAATTTTGTTAAATATTTTACAATTATATTTTGAAATTAATTCTTAGTCAAACTTAAAAATTATTGACCATATAAAGTCAAAATGCTCATATTAGCTGGGACGGAGGGAGTATGAATTATGATAAATGTAGAGTTTATTCATTCTTATAACTCGTCCCAAGTTGGGACCACAATTTTTTACTCCTAAATGAAGGTTATTCCTTAATAGAGTATACATTTATAGATGTTTTACCGTACATATAACTATAAAATAAAGGATAGTGGTATTTTTTGATCGTTGTAGAGTGCGCTAAAAATACCATTTTACCTCTCCACTCTATGTTAAATTTAATAATATCAAAATTTCAAAAATACTCATAAACTTCTGAAATAAAAGCTTAGAATATTAAATTAATTAAAAGGACAAGTAATCTCCTACCCGCATGTCGGCCGCACCAAAAAGGAAAAAAAAGACTGCCATTAGAGATCTGACATCGGCCAGCCCGCAGGCCGGCAGGCGACGCACCAACCAAAAAAAAAAAATTGGTCGGTCGTCGGTGGTCTGTCGGGAGCCCACATGTTTTTTTTTTCCTAGCAACACAATCTGGTAATTTAAGTATCTTAATCTAATAATGGAAACGCCATTGTGCCATTATGGCATAGATTTTTCCTCGTCGTAAGTGTGCACCTCAAAAGAACATTATATCCATCCGTGTTAAATTTATTAATAACAAAATTTCAAAAATAAAAATTTCTAGAAGTATTCTTATAATATTAATTAAGGTGACAAACAATCTTCTAACTTTTTTTTTTGGTTCCTGACGAGGTTTCGTCGACCTTCTTGGTCATTTACTACTGACAAGATATATATATTTTTTTGCACACCGGCAGATTTTCAACAATGACAATCTTTTATATTTTATTTTGACGTTAATTTACCGGCCTATTCAGGCGGCCAGCCATGGGCATATATTTTTTTTCAGTTTTCTTGCCTCCACCTTTCGGTCTGTTCTTCCGTGGATTGGTGCGACTGCAATCAGACCTCCATATGTCGGCCATTGGACCTCCGGCGATCGGGTAGCTTTTTTTTCAACCGGCTTCCAAAATATTCTTCCGCAAGGCTTTCGGCGCCCGACAGACCACCGACGACAGGATAGTTTTTTTTTTTTCCTGTGGGGGGTGGGGGTAGGGGGGGAAGCCAATGGTCGGCTTGTTCTCAGGCGGGGTCGTCGGCGTGCAGTTTTTTTTTTCTTTTTTTGTGTGGCAGCCTACCGACCGTTAGTGGACTTCCGGTAACCGATAGTTGTCTGTGGCAACCAATATGTTTTCTTAGCAAGGTAATATGGTAATTTGATAATTTTAATCCGATTATGACACCCTCATTTTGTCGTTACTAGGGGTGGCAAAATTTACCGAAATAACAAAATACCGTACTTACCTTACCGAAAAATTACCGAAGATACCGAAAATTTCGGTATACTGAATTTTCGGTACGGTAACAGTATGAAACGTTTCTATTTTCGGTATTTCGGTATATATCAAAATACCAAAAAAAATCGGTATTTCAATATATATATCGGTATATCGATATTTTCGGTATTTTATTTATTCGGTATTTCGGGATTTCGGTATATATCGGTGTATTAAAATTTTTCGATATTTTGATAATTCGGTATTTCGATAAGTTTGGTATATACCGATACCGAAATAAAATTCGGTATACCGAAATTTCAGTACGGTATCGGTATGGACCGAAAGCCATACCAAGATTCCAGTATACCAGATTTCGGTATAGTGAAACTTTCGGTACGGTATCGGTATGAATTTTGTTGTACCAAAACTTTCGGTACGGTATACGATATTGGCAAAAAAAATTGGTACGGTACGATATACCACCCATAGTCGTTACGGTACGAGTTATCAGTAGTTTATTATATAAAAGACATTGATTTTTTTTGACCTGCGTAGCGTGTACTTCAAAAGATAATTGTACACATCCGTGTTAAATTTAATAATATAAAAGATTCAATAATAATAAACTTCCAAAAGTATTGTGAGAAAATTAACTTAAAGACAACTAATCTTCTACTTTATTTCCGGTCCTAACGGGGTTCTCTGTCGGACCTCCGACGTCGACAATAAATTTTTTGATTGGCCTGCTCCTATTCTGGCGATCGTCGATAGACCTCTGGCGGCAAGCCAATGAGAGGCATTTTTTGTTATTTGCGGCCGCCTGCCGACCTCTCCCTCGATGTGCCCGCCGATGACCGTCGTCAGACATCCGTCGACCAGATATTTATTTTTGGACTGCCTGTCGGACTATTCTTGGCCCGGCTTCCGGATGCTGGACCTCCGACGACCTTTTTTTTTTTTTTTGCAGCCGCCTGTCGACCTGCGGGACTTATGACGGGCAACCAACAGACTTCCGATGAGATGGCCATTAGATCTATAATAAAATAAATAGGGGGCTCTTGGTTCGCACCACTCTACTCGGAGGCCCTGACGATCGAGGCAGACCTCCGTTAACCGAATATCTTTTGTGGTACAACCATCGGCGGATCTCTGGTGACCGTTCAGTTTTTTCTTTTAATCCTGCTGACATGTTTCCGGTGGAGCCCCTGACGGCCGCTCGACGGACCTCCAACAACTGGGCATTTTTCTTGTGCAACCTTATGCCGGCCGTCGACTGGCCTCCAACGATCGATCATTTTTTTTATTTTTCTTTTTTTGCGTCCGCCTAGCGGTATGTTTTCTGGTCAACATGTTTCCTGACCTCCAAGGATCGATATTTTTTTTTGTTTCAGATGGTCTCAATATATTTTTTAGCAAAATAATTCGATAATTTAATAATTTTAATCCAATTAATCGAGATGGATTTGTATTCTGGTTTGCCTGAAGCATAAGAGCAAATGGTCCAAATGCATTATTGCCTGGTGATTCTTTTCAACGTTTGCCTTCCTTTTTTTTTTTTTTTTTTTTCTGGTGGGGCTTTCGTTTCATTTCACCCTCTTGAAGCCTATATCCATAATTTGGTGCCAACAACAATGAGAAAAAGCCACACTGGTGGTCTTTTTCTTCACGACTCCCTCAAATCTTTTACCGACGTCTAACGCAAGGCAACGAACAGAAATTTTCTGTTGCAAAATTTTGCATGTGGTCTTATACTCTATTATTACCTCGTCCCATTTGAAAAGTTCTATTTTAAGAAATAACTAGATGTGCCCGTGTGCGATGAACGACGTAAAATATTAAATATTTTATTATATTAATAATATGTGATCGAATTTCAATAATAATATAAAATTATTATAAAATATACATGAATCAGTATACACACATATACATATATTATTATTTAATTTAATTTCATTTATAAACTCTTATCATGTGATCTAAGAGCACATCATGATAGGAAAACCGTAAAGTAATTAAGCACTGACATTTATTTTTTCATATAGGATAATATGAGTCTTATATCTAATTTTATAAATAAGAAATTAAATTATGTTTAATATTATCAACTTTCATTACAGCCGATCCCAAAACATTTTGAGATTAATTAGCCCTGATGATGATGTTGGTGGTGTTGTATTATCAACTTTCATTAAAAATATACAACTGATATTCTTACTAATATAATTCTTTTATATGATTTGACATTAATGTAATATATTTTACTATTTTATAATCAGAACAAAATAATTCTTAAAAATCAAATTGTTAAAAAGCTATGAAAATAAACTAAAAATATATCTTTCTTCAATAGTCTTATATTTTTATATTGAAATATTTTAATCATCTAAATATATTATAATTATATTTATATTACTTTATATATATTATATGGATGTCAAATTAAAGAGCACGAAGTAAGAATTAGTTTGATATATTTTTTCAAAACTAAAATTGATACATAAAAGTTATAATTGTTTAAACTACTAGGTTAAAAATAAAAGGAATAAAATGATGAGAGGAAGTTTTTAATTGGTAGATAATATATAATGGAATAATCCTCTAACCCCCTCTCAAATTAAACGTTCATTTTTTTAAGATTTTTAAAAAGAGGATTAACGTGGAGATGACACATATTTCCTTAGATTTTTTTGTGACTCTCTTTTAATATTAAGTATAGATGTGTAAAAGTTCGATATAAAATATATAAACATGACAGTAATCTATATGATCATTGTATATTTGTAATATTTATATTAATATACTAATATAATTACATATCAGTATATGGGTGAAAGAACGTCATATATTTTTGATAAATATTTAGATTAAAGTCACACATTTTATACTTAATAATATTCCATGAGACCCACAATGATATTAATTCATTAGGCATATGGTGATAAAGTATATTATTGTGACGTACTTAAATAAAAATATAATCAACTTATTATATTTGTTTATATAATTTTTCTTTTCATAAAAAGAAGAATAAATCAAAATATTATTTTAACTAATAATATATCTTTCTACTGGAAATTGTAAGTCTAACATGTCTATAATTCTTTTCCCAAATATTTTTAAAATAAAATAACTCAGTAATCTAAAATTATTATAAGAAGGTGAAAACTGAAGTAAAAATATTGATCTTGTAAAAAGATAGATTTACTTCAATGAAATTATTTGAAAATTATCTGATTTTTGTATTTTATATACAAATAATTTAAAATCAAGATAAATATAATAATTATTCAAAAACAACTTATATTCCAAAAGGAATATTTTAATTATATACATGCTTAATGAATGTTAAATCAAATATCGTAAAAAAAAGATTAATTTAAAATATTAATAATAAAAATAGAGTTGAGACGATAAAACTATTAACTTCTAAACACTGAGAGAAAAATAAAAAGAAAACAGAAAAAAAAATTGGTTCCCATTAACTCTCGTTCAAATGGGTAGGAGTTAGGCTCATTTTTCGATCGAATGAATCGAACTAAATCAATCGAATCGAATCGAATCGAATCAATTGAATGGATTCGAATCGAATCGAATCGAATCGAACTAAATGGACTCGAATCGAATCAAATATATATTAAGGGTAAATAATAATGATAATAATGGTAAATAATAATAATGATAGTAATCAACAATAACAACGATAATAGTAATATTATTAGTAATAATAACAATAATAAGAAGAAGAAGAATCGAATCGAATCGAATCGAATCGAATGGACTGACTCGAATCGAATCGAACTAAATGAACTCGACTTAATCGAACTAAATCGAATCAAAACTAAAAATAAGTCCAAAAGAACAGGGCCTTAGTGTATTTCTAAAAAGAAAAAAAAGATAATTAATTCAAAAAATCCACATAAAGACACGTGTTTTGTAAAACTCTCTTTTAATATTAGAGTAGATTTGTTCAACTAAAAGAATCAGTTTTCGATCGATACAAGACAGTAGTATCTAAATAAAGTTCACATGAACCAACTACCTTGGCGCAGTTGGTCACCTGACCTTCAATTTAGTTGGAGGTCACGGGTTCAATTCCTAGTGACAATACTTTGGAATTGAATTTCTCAAGGCCCAATGATCCCTTAGTCTTTGACTAAGGGTTAGGTCCTAGCCCTTCGGGGTATGCTGGTGGAACAATTAATTATTGAGGGCTTCAAGCGGCAGTGTGGGAGGCCAGATCTCGGTGGGAACCTGTGGTTGGATTTAGGGGGGTCCAGCATGGAGCAATCACTTGGGGGACGACTCCTTGTGCGCGGTAGTTGAGGATATTTAAGAACCTGGGAGCCAGATACACATCTCGCGATTTAACTAGTAGCAGTACTATGGGGCTGGGGCTATTATCTCGAGGACTAGTCAGGTGTAAGCTTGGAACCTCGGTATCAAAAAAATAAAAAAAATAAAGTTCACATGATATTTTCTTATTATTATATAAATGAAAATAGTAATTTAGCAGATACAACAAATAAAAAATAAACGGAAGTATGTGAACGAAGTTTTTAAATTTCTCTCTCTCTCCCTCTCTCTAATTATGCATGAAATATATGCATTTCGTGCATCAAAATTTCAATGCATTATCTCACACAAAAAATTGATGCATATAATCTAATATTTTAATGCATCGATATTTTGATGCATGTATTGCATATTTTAATGCATTAAAATTTTGATGCACGAAATGCATATATTTCATGCATAATTAGTACAAAACTCATGCATAAATTAGTACTATAAAGTAATGCATTGAAATTTTGATGCACGAAATGTATATATTTCATGCATAATTAGTACAAAACTCATGCATAAATTAGTACTGTAAAATACTGCATCTAATATTGGTACTGCACAGAACGCGCCACTATATATATATATATATGATCAAATGAGAATGATTCTTATCTTGCGAATTGCGAATATGCATGAGTTTTGTACTAATTATGCATGAAATATATGCATTTTGTGCATCAAAATTGCAATGCATTAAAATACGCATTATATGCATCAAAATATCGATGCATTAAAATATTGCATTATATGCATCAATTTTTTGTGAGAATATATCTAGGACATCCATTTATCGAGATCTATGGATGAAATTCATTCTTATTTCTTAACTTAAATTGTATTCTCACTTGAACACACACACACACACACACACACACACACACACACACACACACACACACACACACACATATATATATATATATATATATATATGGATTGGTTCAGGTAGGAAAGGTAAATTTCGTAGGAAATAAGAATGAATTTGGGCCTTTGATTGAGTTAGATCAATGGTTGAGATTTATACTCAATTGTGCTACGTGTTTGTGTTGTTTGTGCTACGATGCGATGGAAGATGTGCTAGACTTAACCTATTTAAAATTTGTGCTACGAAATAATGAAATATGTGCTAAACTCACATATTTAAAATCTATGCAGCATAATAATTCTGATTGTGCTACACACATATGAAAGATGTGCTAGACGGACGTATGTTTTCCTATATTCCTATACTAAGGAGTTTCTCACCATAACCTATCCCTATATATATATATATATATATATATATATATATATATATAGTTGGAATGTAATCGAATGTTCACCGTAAAATTGCACCATACCCCTCAAATTATGCCTTATAGGCATCAAACCTCTCAACCTTTTAAATTGCACGAGATCACATGAATTTTAGAATTGAGTTGCACAATGGCCCCTAGCTCATTTTCCATCCATTTACAATTAATGGCGTTAGTTTAACCTTTTTCTCTTTTTGATCAAGTATTCATTAAGATGGTTGTAGCACTATCTTTCCAGATTGTTTCAACTCACAACGAAATAATTTATTGCATAAGTACTACGTGGTTCAGAGTCACTTTATTTGGGTAATGTATCTCTCATGAACTTTCATGTGTATATCAGTATCTAGATTCACACAATGATAATCAGCCACATCTATAAGCTGCATGTTCATTTTTTTGGACACTACTAAACTGACTAAGTAGCAGTAAGTAATGATGTCCACAACCAGAGAATAAATCTCATAGTCATTCCTAGGATATTGCGGGAAGCATTGAAGAACAAGTCTCACGCTGTAACACATGATCTCATTCTTCTCATTACAGTTACAAATAAAGACCAATTTGTGTCCAACTTATGTTGATTTGATGATATTTCGGAATATTAAATCATGTTGCCAAAATATATATGCAATTACTATTTGAAATATATTTCAGATAGTTATGTACTTATACTATTAAGTCCAACGCTAATACAATCATGGATGAATACATCATATATATTCCAAGTAATTGTCCCTTCAAGGAGCAGGCACGAGAAATACATGGCAATGATGTGCGACCAGGATGTTAAAATGTTCATGTTATGTCGTTTATTTGTGTTGGTTTGATACTAGTGTTTTGAGAAGTTTAACTCGAGTACATTTTAATTTTGGTTGTCATAGAAAGTCTCTTGCATGGACACTTAAATTTATATTACATTAATGTGGAATTTGCTAAAATCATTATGTTTTTGATGGGGTCACGTCTAACTATATCGAATATGAAGAAGGTTTCTGTCTGAGTCCTTCACAAAGCTCTCGATCTTAATACATAATAACATTCAATCAACAACAACACGATCGAACGAATAAGAAATGCCCCCCAAAATCCATCAGGATATTCTAACAAACACTATGAAGGCGAAGAACTCACCAACACTATAAAACTCGGTCAACAATCGAATTACAACCATAATATCACAAATAACACAAAAGAATACGGTCTAATATCCAATGTCCTGCAACACCGAGGTTAAATTCGGATAAATTAATTAATTCAACCAAAAAAGAACTCGAAGCACAAAATTATGGTTCTAGGGAGATTATCTTGATTTAAAGAAGAACGGCAGAAGATTGATATCAGGAACATATTTTAATCTCCAATTTCAACTCTCTAATACGTACATGAGAAACCCTTGGAAAATCTCCCTAAGCTGCACAAAACTGAGAAGGAGTGAGTAAGTGCATTGAAATAACTGCTGCGCAGGTTACGACCACAACTATGGTGGCTTAATATTGCAACTACCTGACTATACGATTGTAACTATTGAAGATTACAACTCTAAGTAGGATACTGGTTCCATATGAACTGGAACTCATCAGAATACAACCGCCTCATAAGGGACTTACAACAATATTGACAGGATAGTTACGACTATAGCGCTAAGCAGTTTAAGGTCTATACTGACAACAAAACAGTCTAGCACTTCTGAAAAACAATCCCAAAATGACATCTACACCTCAATCCTTCCAACAACGATGAAGCGCTTATGACATGACAATATAAAAACTCTCGCATGAATCAACGACAAAACAAATGATACGAATGAGGCTCTGAATGATCAACTCCATGAATAATGAAGAAAATCACAGGTTAAACTGTAACACCCCCAGAATACGACCGGGAATGTCACACGCCGTAGACCCTTATCACAAGGATCCACCAGGCTAAACTCCAAAAGACTACTCAAAGATTGACCGGCCGGGGTCAAAATTTAATACGAAGCAGACCGACAAGGTCATAAACCAATTCAGAAACTAACGACATTCATATTACAATGACAACAATAAACTTGAACACAGAAAAGAATGACAACTCAATTTAATAAATGATAATTACACCCATGCAAGGGTGAATACTCGAACGACAGAGAAATACCGACCAAAGTGATACAAAAGAAAAGACTCTGACTCTGGTGTGATTAGCATCATCGTCTTCCATCTCCTTCCAAGCCAATCCCGTGACTGCTCCCGAGCTGCCAAAACCTGAGCGCATAACAGGCACCCACCCCCCGAAAACTCGGGGGTTAGCAAACTGGAATTTTGCTAGTGCAAGTACATAATATACAAGATATACGAACAGTAACAACATAAAATTCAACCGCCGTGAAGCCTTAGCACAAACCATACATTCCTATAATCAACACAGAGTACACTCGCATACACAAGGTGAAAGACAATCACATAGTCATATTCTCTTTACGGAACATAACATCAATGAAACTTTATACGAGCCCAAGGAGTCAGGAAGATCCCTTTTGTAAAAGGAAAAGTATTTTGATAAGATAGTTTGCAATCATTATTATTGACTCGGGCCGTTTAGGGGTTTTTAAAATCGAATGGTAATACTTTTGGAAATAATTTCAAAAACTCTCGGGTCCTTGACCCAACGTATGGAAAACGATTACACAAAAACCAAGTCAACTTATTTGGGGTTCTCAACCCAATTTATAGAACACCGTCACAAACGAAATCATTACAACATCTCACAGGGTTCTCAACCCATTCCAAATAACATCATCATAAAATCAATCATCTCAACATTCCCCAGGGTCCTCGACCCAAAACACAGAATAGCACCACAATACAATCAAAGGTACAAAACTCTCATTCGACATATCCTGCTCAAGACCCCCGATTAATTAACCCTCGGAGATTTCGTCAAACCTCCGTGGTTAACTAACCCTGATACCAACGCTTTAAAAACAATTTGAAACAAGCTTTCAAAAACACGGATTGCGGTCTGTATCAAGACAAACATAAAAAGTGAGTTGAAAGAATTTGAGATACGAACATCGTTCGGTAACGGGGTCTTAGCTATCACTCAAATACCCGTAACCAATAAGCCTGCCAGGCGCCTCCACTGCACACCTGTGCACCGGCGTTCACTCCACTATGTCGGCCGCTCCTTGAACATGTCACCGCACCGGCGTCACTCCCGCAAGAGCCGCCCCTTGCACGCGCATTAGGTGACACCGGCGTTCACCACCCATATGGAGCCGCACATTGCAGCGTACACCAGGCCGGAGTACACCGCCCCGCCCTCAGAGGTTCCCGGATATGACGTTTCTCACAACAAGTATCCACATTGTTCAAACATCAAGCACACGGACAATTGTCACAACAATTTTCAACTCGGTACATCAAGTCACACAATTTCTCCGCCAGTCCATATCCACACAAATAAACAATAACACGCACGTTATCAATCAAACTCAATCAACACCGCACATATATCTCTATGTTGCGACTCAACCGAATATATACACCTTTATATATATAGATATATATATATATATAAATATATAACCTCACTATATTATATGAATAACTATAGTTCGCCCATCAATCCAAGTTGAGTACGTCAACTAATGTTAGAATTCAACACTCGTCGATCACCGACATAAACTTATATATTAATATATGTATATACATACATATATTTAACATGTAACTATATATATAAACACATATATATATATATATACATACATATATATACCTCCATATAAACTCATACACTTCGACAACAATGATTTCACGCAGTTACAATTCGTATATCGAGGTACTTGCCTTGGAAATCTCTCACGAATACTTCAGAAAATGCGGTTGATTGGAGAAATCCGGAACTCCAATGAAAACGGCGATCGGAAAGGCTCGACACTAGATTTTTGTAGGGAATTCGTCCCTAGTATCCTATCATCAAATAAACAACAAATCACACGAGGAAAACATCGCAAAACGACCAATTTTCTCTCTGCGGCATTTTCCCGGACACCTTGAAGGCGTCAAACGAAAGTTCATATAAACGATTTAATCGGAAATGGTAAAACCGTGGAAAGATGATAAAAATGATAGAATACTACTTAATCTACAATTATCCATCAGAAATATGAGTTAAAACGATCAAATCGGACAAAATCAACTAAAACCCCCAAAACTAGATTTTAAGAAAACTTGCCTTGATTCGGTCGATCGAGCAAGTTATGGAAGGATTAATCGATGTTATGAACTCCAAAACTTCATGGATTTAACCCTAACAACAGCCCTCCATGATCATGAAATCTCCAAGCGTAAGGGTATGAAACGAGTGATAAAAATGAAGAAAACCCGATCGCTTCCGCCATATTTATACCCTCACGGACACGGCGCAAAGAAACCCCTGCATAGCCGTGTGTCTCGGCCGTGTCTCCAGGCTGCTGCCCTGGCCGACCAGCGCAGACACGGCGCCTGCAGGCCGTTTCGGGCCGTGTTGCATGTGCCGAGGCAGCCCTCCCGACACTCAAAATTACGTCCGAACGACCGAAACCCGAACTCGAATACGAATCGGGTTACGGTTACGAAGTACTCGCAAAGACGAATCTAAGAGCTAATAGAACACACGATTCCACCACCCAAGGCTCGAATTCGACAACTAAGTAATTACCCAAAACTTTGGGAAATTACGAAAATGGCCCAAAACGTCCGAAACTCACGATACGCGATCGAAACACCAAACCAAAGCTCGCAACATGAATAATATCATTAAATGAACTTACGAGAAACTCGAAACAACAGTTTCGGACGAGATTCGCAAGAATCGAACTCAAGTGCGGAAAAGTCGCTAAAAAGCTCGGAATTCAACAAAACGATACCGAAACGAACTCGGATGACAAAAAGTGCAGAATTAATCATTCTCGAAATGACGAAACGGTCATGAGCGAGTCGTCAAACGGACTCGCTGAAAAGAAATTTACCGAAAATCAGAATTGCGGATATTACATTCTACCCTCCTTAAAAGAAGTTTCGTCCCGAAACTTAAAACAAGTAGGGAGAAGCAATATCCCGCCAGGAAAACTCAACAAGATACGCAAGGAAGCGCGTAACTTACGCCCATCGGCGAAACGTTACAAGTAACGCAAAGGAATATACGGCGTGAAAACACGTCCCACGACGACTAACGCAACGCCACCGACTATGTTTCAAACAATAACGAGCAATTAACGACGCATCACATACCACATCACATGCACACATTTAATCGAAGAAACATATGCTACAACAAGTCGCACCCGACTAAAACGGCTATGCGATAGAAACAAGTACGGGTAACAATTGAATTACCAACAATGAAAGGTCACACAATACTGAAAATATCAAGAAAAGTACGGGTAACACATTCCCACATACTAAAAAGATATTACGACCCCGAAACTTAGAACAACAAGGGTTGGAAACGTAAAGCAATGAAACGAAATACGATCGAAGTCACGATTGTTTGAAACAGCAACGTTTAAGACATAGTACAAAATCTTCATTCTCCCATGCTAGGATCTTCAGAAGGAAACATAGGGTTTCGGGACACTTCCCGATCACTAGCTCTGCTCTCTCTCAGGGCGGCATTCTTTGCCAATTCGGAAACTGTCTCACAGTGTTTCTCCCGATGACATTCACACCCACACCGGTAACAAGTCAAAAGTGGAGAGGGACAATTTGCACGAACATGTCCCTGACAGTTACAGTTAAAACATCTTCTCTTCTTATCGCGAGTCACCGATGCTGGTTTGGGATTTCCAGCGTTCACTCCCGACCGCGAAGATGACGCTTTCGAACGACGTGAGGGCTTGGGAGCCTTAGTCTCTTCACCGCCCAGAAATTTTCCCGATATCCTCGGTCTCTTTGCTTCGCTCGTGGGCTCGATCACTGAGGAGATTTCATAGGATATCGTTTGATCTCGATACTCCTTCACTGTAGCATGGATAGTTGTCGTACGAACCACCTTGTCGTTTCCACTTCCGTCATCACACTTACGTCTGCCAAGGCTCGACATACTAATACAGATAGTACCATTCAGCATTATCAAATAATCAGTCGTACAGTATACTACACTTATCAACACAAAGTTTAGTTAACATCTATAGAATAACGGTAATATCGTAAAGTATAAAGTTTTATGAAGTTAACTCCGGTCCTTCGACTAGGATGATCATTACATATATATATGTGCTTAATAAAAACAAATTTTTGAAAAAGAGAGCGAGTCACGTTACGCTCAAAGCTTGTAAATACTGTCCTTTATTTCAGAAGAGGAAGTTTATACAACGACTCTAAAATTTATTTTCGAGTGATGTATAAAAGAAAATTGGAAATGAATTGTAACTAATTTGAAGTATTTCAAAAGTGTTGATTCTCAAATACCACAATTTTGAAAATCTACCCTCTCCTACCAAAACGTTTATTTTGAAAGAATTTTCCACCGAGATACGTGACGAATTGACATGACGACATTAAATCATGGCTTTCCACAACGTTAGAAAATTGCAAAGCACCACTTTAAAATATTCGTGATACTATAATACGTGGCCCGTGCATCGAACCCACTGTGCTAAAAATCATTTTAAAAAAATGTTCAAAATGCCAAAAAGGCCGATGTCGGTAATATTCTCAAATACTCACAAAAGTCATTTATAAAATATCAAATACCATCATAAGAATACAATCAAAACGCAAAAATCAAAATATCAAAACTCGGTTTGCAAGACACCAAAAGCCATCTCAAAATATTCACGCAATGGGATAAATTTAACATTCATAAATTTATTCTAATAAAGTGCAAGAACAAATAAATATGCTCGACTTAGAAGCATATTACATAACAATTTTTACACGTACCGCATACGCATGTTAAATCTTAAAACAATAATATCACCAACAAGTTCCAAAACCTAGTTCACATAAAAAATATAAGCACAATATAATCAAAAACTTATATAAGTGGACTTACGATCGGAGGCTTACCATCACGGATTCCGGAAGATGATGTCGAACCACGATACTAATCACAACTCTGATGCGCGCGACTTACACCGGACATGGACTTGACCCAACGGCCTAGGTTTTTCGCAAACCTAAGCTCTGATACCATAATTGTAACACCCCCAGAATACGACCGGGAATGTCACACGCCGTAGACCCTTATCACAAGGATCCACCAAAGCAACTCCAAAAGACTACTCAAAGATTGACCGGCCGGGTCAAAATTTAATACGAAGGCACCGACAAGGTCATAAACCAATTCGAAACTAACGACATTCATATTACAATTACAACAATAAACTTGAACACAGAAAAGAATGACAACTCAATTTAATAAATGATAATTACACCCATGCAAGGGTGAATACTCGAACGACAGAGAAATACCGACCAAAGTGATACAAAAGAAAAGACTCTGACTCTGGTGTGATTAGCATCGTCGTCTTCCATCTCCTTCCAAGCCAATCCGTGATCGCTCCCGAGCCGCCAAAACTCGAGCGCATAACAGGCACCCACCCCGAAAACTCGGGGTTAGCAACCGAATTATGCTAGTGCAAGTACATAATATACAAGATATACGAACAAGAATAACATAAAATTCAACCGTGAAGCCTTAGCACAAACCATACATTCCTATAATCAACACAGAGTACACTCGCATACACAAGGTGAAAGACAATCACATAGTCATATTCTCTTTACGGAACATAACATCAATGAAACTTTATACGAGCCCAAGGAGTCAGGAAGATCCCTTTTGTAAAAGGAAAAGTATTTTGATAAGATAGTTTGCAATCATTATTATTGACTCGGGCCGTTTAGGGGTTTTTAAAATCGAATGGGAATACTTTTGGAAATAATTTCAAAAACTCTCGGGTCCTTGACCCAACGTATGGAAAACGATTACACAAAAACCAAGTCAACTTATTTGGGGTTCTCAACCCAATTTATAGAACACCGTCACAAACGAAATCATTACAACATCTCACAGGGTTCTCAACCCATTCCAAATAACATCATCATAAAATCAATCATCTCAACATTCCCCAGGGTCCTCGACCCATCACTCAGAATAGCACCACAATACAATCAAAGGTACAAAACTCTCATTCGACATATCCTGCTCAAGACCCCGATTAATTAACCCTGAGATTTCACAAACCTCCGTGGTTAACTAACCCCGATACCAACGCTTTAAAAACAATTTGAAACAAGCTTTCAAAACACGGATTGCGGTCGTATCAAGACAAACATAAAAAGTGAGTTGAAAGAATTTGAGATACGAACATCGTTCGAGAACGGGTCTTAGCTATCACTCAAATACCCGTAACCAATAAGCTCGCCAGCGCCTCCATCGCACACACGTGCACCGGCGTTCACTCCACTATGTCGGCCGCTCCTTGAACATGTCACCGCACCGGCGTCACTCCCGCAAGAGCCGCCTTGCACGCGCATTAGGTGACACCGGCGTTCACCACCCATATGGAGCCGCACATTGCAGGCGTACACCAGGCCGGAGTACACCGCCCCGCCCTCAGAGGTTCCCGGATATGACGTTTCTCACAACAAGTATCCACATTGTTCAAACATCAAGCACACGGACAATTGTCACAACAATTTTCAACTCGGTACATCAAGTCACACAATTTCTCCGCCAGTCCATATCCACACAAATAAACAATAACACGCACGTTATCAATCAAACTCAATCAACACCGCACATATATCTCTATGTTGCGACTCAACCGAATATATACACCTTTATATATATAGATATATATATATATATAAATATATAACCTCACTATATTATATGAATAACTATAGTTCGCCCATCAATCCAAGTTGAGTACGTCAACTAATGTTAGAATTCAACACTCGTCGATCACCGACATAAACTTATATATTAATATACGTATATACATACATATATTTAACATGTAACTATATATATAAACACATATATATATATATATATACATACATATATATACCTCCATATAAACTCATACACTTCGACAACAATGATTTCACGCAGTTACAATTCGTATATCGAGGTACTTGCCTTGGAAATCTCTCACGAATACTTCAGAAAATGCGGTTGATTGGAGAAATCCGGAACTCCAATGAAAACGGCGATCGGAAAGGCTCGACACTAGATTTTTGTAGGGAATTCGTCCCTAGTATCCTATCATCAAATAAACAACAAATCACACGAGGAAAACATCGCAAAACGACCAATTTTCTCTCTGCGGCATTTTCCCGGACACCTTGAAGGCGTCAAACGAAAGTTCATATAAACGACGAATCGGAAATGGTAAAACCGTGGAAAGATGATAAAAATGATAGAATACTACTTAATCTACAATTATCCATCAGAAATATGAGTTAAAACGATCAAATCGGACAAAATCAACTAAAACCCCACAACTAGATTTTAAGAAAACTTGCCTTGATTCGGTCGATCGGAGCAAGTTATGGAAGGATTAATCGATGTTATGAACTACAAAACTTCATGGATTTAACCCTAACAACAGCCCTCCATGATCATGAAATCTCCGGCCCATGGAAGGGTATGAAACGAGTGATAAAAATGAAGAAAAACCCGATCGCTCTGCCATATTTATACCTCACGGACACGGCGCAAAGAAACGGCCCAGACAGCGCCGTGTGTCTCGGCCGTGTCTCGGCAGGCCGCGCCCCGCCGACCAGCGCAGACACGGCGCACGCCAGGCTGCCAGGGCCGTGTTGCACAGCCTGGCAGCCTCCCGACACCCGAAAATTACGTCCGAACGACCCAAACCCGAACTCGAATACGAATCGGGTTACGGTTACGAAGTACTCGCAAAGACGAATCTAAGAGCTAATAGAACACACGATTCCGACCACCCGAAGGCTCGGAATTCGACAACGGAAGTAATTACCCAAAACTTTGGGAAATTACGAAAATGGCCCAAAACGTCCGAAACTCACGATACGCGATCGAAACACCAAACCAAAGCTCGCAACATGAATAATATCATTAAATGAACTTACGAGAAACTCGAAACAACAGTTTCGGACGAGATTCGCAAGAATCGAACTCAAGTGCGGAAAAGTCGCTAAAAAACTCGGAATTCAACAAAACGATACCGAAACGAACTCGGATGACAAAAAGTGCAGAATTAATCATTCTCGAAATGACGAAACAGTCATGAGCGAGTCGTCAAAACGGACTCCGGCTGAAAAAGAAATTTACCGAAAATCGTAAATTGCGGATATTACATAAACGAAATGACCCAAATTGCAATTAAAGCACGAAAATGTGAAATGACAACTCCAATAGCATAGCATAACTAACCAGTCGAGTACAAGCGAGTCGCATGAATAAAAATTAGGTTGGAAATAAGTACGGATGTACAAAATAAAGTGGAAAATAAGCATGAATAAATATAGTTGTGTGTAAGAATGTATACCCGAAAATAGAAAGTGGGAGATTGGTAAGCAACACCAATGCCTTGTAATAGCTGTAACATCTTAATTGTTGCATCTGCAAGACATTCTGTGAGCGAACATGGTTCAACCTCAATCCCTATTTACATGCAATAATCATTGAAAGGTTCTGATTTAAACTCTCCAACTCCAATATAATACACTTGATCGAATACTCAGGGTGGTTGGCCCATAACTTTGTGTTGTGTCACGATTTATTCATCCCGACAGGCGATCGACTATAAGGCCGAGCGACCAAGTCAACTCCAGTCAAATCCTGACTAGCTCGCCAAGTCAAAGATATCAAACCACCATCAGGAACCTAGCGATCGACTCCCAGGGCGATCGCCCTTTGGCAGCTGGCGATCTGCTCTACTAACCGGCTAAGGGCAATCGACCTACGCCCCGAGCAGAGACGATCGCCCATCAAAACCGTCAAGGACTGGATCTCAGAAAAGCACCCACGTGCAGATCCATAAAAGGCGCTGACAAGATCTTTTGCTAACTGACAAGATCTTTGACCAGAGCCTGTCACCTACCCCACCTACCGGCATGTGCGCCGAAAGTTGTTAGTAGGGCCGCATGTGACTAACTCAGGACGCGTGTAAGCTCTCCATTGGACCGAGTAGTTGACTTCCAACAACTCCTGCAGACTTTGAGGGGACAGGCCCATGTGCTAAAAGACGATCGCCCGATTATTATATTGCAGTAAAGGCGATCGCCCGGCGTATCCAAGCCCTATAAATAGAGAACCTCCTCCTACTGGAAAAAGGTTCTCAGTTCTCAGTTCAGAATTCATTTGAACCAACAGCTCGGAATTCACTCTACAGTTCCCAGTTCACTGAATATACAGTTCCGAATTCATTCTGACTTACGCTCAGAGCTCATTCTCTCACATTCCGATACATCCACGGAAATACTGAAGAACACACACATATCATCAAGCTCCCGGCTATCCCACCGGAATCCATCTCAGGACTTCTCTCCAAATCTCTCGTCCAGAAGACGATCGGCAGAAGCAGCAAGTCTCCACTAGACAGATTCCAAGGGATTCACAAGCCCAGAAACCCAAACACCCAACTAAATACTCGCCGTGAGAGGCGGTCGATCTCTCACCGCCGCGACTATTCATCACCTTTGTTACAAGAACTCACAGAGCATCAAATCTGGTTCTTCCGGCAATCTACACGCTCACTAGCTAAGATAACAAGAAACTTTACACTCATTGTAATTGTATTCTTACATTAGTACTTGTATCCCCGAATATCGGTATTAATGATATCTCGCGAGAGCATTCAAGCCCGGGACTAACAACCCCGGCAAATCTTGTGTTATTTATCTTTCTCTCGGAAGTGCTCTTGCATTTGTTTGCTATCCCATCCATTCCAGCAATATCTATCTCCGGATAATATTTTGGGTAGCAACAATTGGCGCTAGAAGAAGGGGATCTAACCCTCATATTTTTATTTCTACCATCCCGAAGAACACTCACTGTTCTCGGGGCATATACTTGAAGTGACACTCACTGCACTTCAAAGAAAACCTCCAGAATCATGACATCCGCCGGTCCATCGAAGAAAGCTACTCTCCGAACCGCCGGACACCATTTCCCGGCTCAGTCCGAACCCCAGCCGACGACAGGGGGAGGCCGCAGCAACGCTAGACTCTCGATCCCGCGTCCGAGAGATGGCCCCAACCTCTCACTCGATCGGCCCAAACCAAGGAATGAGATCGAGGAGGCTATGGCCATCCCGGAGGAGCGACGGAGAGCATGCACGCCGCCCGCGATAACTCCCTCGATCATCCGTCGCATGGGAAAACGGAAATTCAAGGGGCTACCGAACGAGCGATCGTCAAAAGCCCCGATTCGCGAGGAAAGGCTCGCACGACCGGACGGATCCATATTCGATCGCTTGGGACGCGACCCATCCCGGCGACCGGGCACTGCTTTCCAACCTTGAGAAGACGGAATCCGAATCCGTCACCAGGAGTTCGGCCTACTCACTTCAGCCGAACGCATGTCGCCCATCCGACTCGCCGCCGCTCGCTGTGGACTCGATTCAACCGCCTCGGCTCCCGCTCCGATCGCGAGCCGCTAACAGCCAAAGCACGGCGATGGCCGCCATGCAACGTCGGCTCGATGAGATGAGAGCACTCTTGACGCCAGGGCAAGCACCAAGAAGAAGATCGCCGGCCGACCGAGCCACTCGCGGTCCACATCGAGCTTGCCCCCATACAACCAACGATCGCTCCTCCTAAAACACCTCTCGTATAAGGGGAGATCGGACCCGAAACCCACCCGAGTAAATTCCGAATTTACATGACCGGGTGTGGGGCATCCGATGCAACCAAGTGCCGGATCTTCCCACGACATTGGGCTTAGCCGCCCATAAGTGGTACGTCTCATTACCACCACGATCGGTCACCTCTTTTAAGAAATCGGATGACTTCACGTCATACTTCGCCAAAGAAGGTCGCCAGACTGAAGGCCCCACGCATGATGATAAAAATCAAGCGGGGAAGGACGAAATCGACGCAGATTACATCGGCCGGGTAGACGAAATCATCCTCACCGGCGAACCCGTCGCTGATGAGCTCGCTCTCTACTCGGTCATGGGGGATTCCACGGTCACTCTCCCATGTTCGAGACATCTCTCCAAGGATATTCCCCAACTTACACGATCTTCCGCGCTAAAGCCGCCAACTTCTGGCCGTGCAAAGGCTACTCACCCTCCGCCGACGAGGAAACGCCACCTCTTGCCCGTAAGATAGCGATCGCTAAAGCAAAGAAGGCGATCGCCAAGACACCCGGAGATCTCTGTGCCTTCGAGGACATGGAAGCCCATCTCCTCCATACGTTCAATGTAACTCCGGCACATATTTTCTATGCCATCGTGGGGCACGAAGAGCTAAAAAGCCTAAGGCGATAAGGGACCACGGTCACTGACAACAATCAATATTGCGCCTACCACAAGAGTCCCGCCACAAAGACCAACAATTGCCGCGACCTCCTCAAGCGACTCTGGAGACTGCTCGAGGGGGCAAGTTGATGACTTATTGGTTTAGCCGAAGCCCCCGCCTATCTCTATAGACGATCGTCCGAGTCGAACGCAAAACAGGCTGGGAAGCTCATACGAGCCAACCCCTGGATCAACCTCGGCGACCGTCTCTATATTCTTCGATCAAGAGAAGGAGACCACGGAAGTCATCCCGATCTCCCTCCTTATTCAAGAAACCGGAGGACTCGATCGCCATCTACAGTTCACCATATAACATGATGGACTAAGGCACGACATCGCCTCCCCCGCACAACGTACACCGTCGAAGATCGACATCTACATGACGATCCAAGGTGAAAGAGTGCAGCCATGGTCCTGGTGGTCGATGGAACCGACTGTTTAGGCCATGCAAGGTCCCTTTAGGCCAAGATCGCCCGCCCTTCGTTTAAATACGAGGCCGGCGTAGTCTGAGGGCCCTCCAAAATAAATCAGTGGACACGATCGCTCGCCCTCAAAGGTTCATCATCTAACATGGTGAACCCGGACAATGCGACGTGCCACAACCCCGTCTCAACGTACACCGGCGAGGTCGGCCCTCTCCATGGCGGGGCGGGGTGGACGCAGAGCTACCCAGCCGCGGGCGGGGAGTTGCTTCATCCGTCGCGCCCCGCGCAAGGACTCCTCTAGACCGAGACCGCACGCCCTTCGTTTAAAGACGAGGCGAGGCGCAGCCTAACGGAGGACCCTCATAATAAAGTGAGTCACGAGACACTCAATGTCTTCGCGCATCAAGACATGATCAAGGAGTCGGTCCATCGAACTCCGCGATCGCACGGTTCCTCAAGACGGACGACCGTCCCCGAGGACTCGACAAACTAGAAGACCGCTCGCTCAAGGAATTATTTTCAGCCCCTTACTTCCACTAAGTGAATAAAAACAAGGGGCAAGAAGAGTGCGGACTACCTACACGATTTATCGCCGCTATTCAACCACATACGGAGATCGTCATTTTTTCGGATGTAGTGCAAATGATCGAACTTGTTGTAAAAAGTTGTCTTATGAGTTTATCAATTCATTTGGAGCTACCTCGCAACGATCTCTCCTCACACATTTGTACAAAGTCAAACAAAGACTTAAAAATAACCATTCATTCAAGTTATAAGTCGAAAGACAAACGCTCATTTCATTACTTGAAAAAATAGAGTACACGGTCGCCCGAAGGCCTAAGTGCTACAAAAGAAAACTACAAAGCTACAAGTAAGCTAAAAACATCAAAGGAAGCGCCTCAGGCCCCTGCCGGGCCTTCACCATCGCATTCGGCGCGGTTCCCTCATCTTCCGGAGCATCGGGATGAGCAAGACTGTCTGGAGACGAAACCACTCAAATCCACGCCGATGTCCGCAGTCCAAGATCGGCAAGGAGAAAGCCGAATTAAGAGGATGCTCCAATGCATATGACTTGAACTTCTCGAAGAGGACCGACCTCCAAGCCTCCCTTCTTAGCCGCTCGGATGGAGTCGGCGAACGCCAAGTAATAGGCGAACTCGCCGACATACTCCAAGTTTTGGAAGGGATCGGCCTTGGTCGCCTCAACCTCTCCTCTCGGCTCGGCCATCGCTGTTGCGATCCCCGGAGCTCGGCCTCCTCGCAGCAACCTTCTCTTTCGCCTCCGCCGCCTCGCCATCACCCGAGCGATCGTCACCTGCTCGCGATCGGCCTCCTCCTCAAGAACATTCCTCGCCTGACGGCACTCTGCATCCGGTCCCAAACCGGCCGACCGCCATTCGGAATTTCTCGCCTCCTTCTTCTCGGCTCAAGCTCAAGGCTCGCCTTGGCCGCCTCCAAGGAGTCCCTCTCCATCGCTGCAATCTTGTCGGCAAACTCGGCGTTCTCTTCCGAGCCGCCTCAAGATCCTCCCGAAGGCGAATAGTGGAGGGCCGCCTCAAACTCTGGCGGCACTGACGGCCATGGTCGCCGTCTCAAGAGAAAGGGCGACAACAAAGATCCATCGAACTCGACGATCGCGGCCGGCGATCGCATCCAGATCGATTGTCCACGCCTTCGGCAAGGCGTATGCCTTGCTCACATAGGGAGGAATGTCGCAGAATGGCGAGGAGATCGACTCGCCGTAAAATCCACGACCATCGGTGGGCAAGACGGGTCTTTGCGACGGATCCCGCACCAAAACACCAAGGTTAATACAACTCCTACGCAGATGTAATTGTCAACACGTAAATGCTATCTACCTCTCACCTTCTCGGGATCCCGACCGAAAACGGTTTCCTCGAGGAGTTTCCGAGTCCGCGATCGCCGTCTCCCGCAGAAAAGCCGCAGAGGGCGGCTCGCGCTCCGAGCAACGATGGTGATCGGAGGCGCGCGATCGGCACTTCATCGCCCGGGCAGAAACGGTTTCTTGCGGCCTCGGCCTCTTGCGATTCGCCCAAGCCCCTCCTCCGAATTTCCTCCTCAACCTCGACTCGCTCTACGCTAGCTCCGGCTCCGCACGAGGCACCGCCTCCGAACTATAGGCGGCGACGGTGGAACCCGAGTCGACCTCCTCGACTTGAGACGGCCTAGACTCCCGGGTTCGACATAGCGATCTCCTCAGGGAGGCTCCAAAAAGCGAGGAAACGAACCTCTGCAGCTTAAAGACGATCGACTAACGGCCGACACTATCTTCAAATAAGGCGATCGCCTAGAAATTGAAGGTCGCATAAAGTCATACTGCACCGCGAGATGTCTCGGGAAGCGGAATAGTCGAGCCGACAACCGCGACTCTCCTTGTTGATCCGAGTGGCGTCTAGGTCGTCGTCCGACAAGCTCCTAATTCGCTCCCAAACAACGAGGAAGTCGAAGGCGGCTCCTCGATCACGGGATATGAAAGCCTCGCAAAATGTAAATCAAATTAGATCACCCAACACGCATCCAAGCGAAGGGAGAGTCTAAACCCTTACCGGGATTCCTCTCCGAAATTCGCTGGGATCTCCGGTCGCACTGTGGGATTGTCGCCGAAGCTCTCCACTTGCCAGCGACCCAGAACCACTTCGTCTGATCGCCCCGTATCTTATTCGGAACTCCATGAATCACCCGGCCAGATCGGACTTGAATGTGGTAACCGCCGACCAACCCTCTATGTGCCGTCAGTTTAAACAGATGATTCATCTCCAACGGCGACGGGAGGCGGTACAGGCGGTGACCGCCGAAAAGGGTGAGAGTGCATATGATTTGGAGCCAGGCGTTCGGCGTCAGCTGAAGTGGCGCCACATTCCAAGCGGCCAACAGATGGGAGACCGCGAAGGACAGAGGGAAGCGCAGCCCGGCCTCCATAACGGCCTCACTCACTGCGACCATACCCATCGGAGGCTGGTCGGCTCGTTCATTCTCCGCGGGCGCGAACATGTCCACATCTGAAGGAACATGGAATCTTGTCCTCCAGACGGCCAGATCTCTCTCGACGCCGAGCCCGTATTTGGCCGAGCGACCACAACGATCGCGCTGCACGACATCGCGACCGCTTGGGGAGCACATAGGGATAAGCGACCGAATATCCCCGAAATCGAATCGCGGAGTAGACCGCCAATCTATCCATTATTTCAGAAAGGCCCTATAGGCCGTCCAAAATCACTATGTTGCTCCCAAGAAGCCCCGATCGCAGATCTCTCGATCTGCGATCGTCTCTCCTCGCCAGCCCGACTCCTAGCAACATCGGCCTCTTTGATCAGAGCCACAACTTCAGCCGGGTCGATTCCGGCTCGAATGGCTTCACCGCCTCTCAGTGGAAGGCGGAAGAAGTTTCTCCTGGCACTGATGTCCGTGGCGTAACCGGGTTCCCGCTCCAAACGACGATGAGGTTCCGGCCATTTTCGAGTTAGAAAGGAAGAGAAGAATTTTTCTTACCCTAAAGTGAAATCAATCGACGATCGGCGCTTAGATCTTCAAAAATTCGGCGGCAGGACCTTCTTTCTCCAAAGCGTACGCGTGAGTGAGATCGCAGCCCCGCGCCCTTTTATAGGAGAAAGCAGGACCCGATTGCAATAAAGGAAAACCTCGTGGTCGGATCTCAAACGGCGCACGCTTGACCCCTCGAGACCCGCGCACGCGTCTTTTCGAGGACGCGTCAGCCGAGGAGTCATTAATGACCGTTGGAGTCCTCCAGTAGAAGCCTGACACGTGCGCGGAGACTTTTCAACGCCCGTTGTTTTTTCCCACGCAGTTCAGCGGCCAACCAGGTCGTCCGAAACTCAGGATATATCAGCTCAAAGACGATCGCCAGTTCAATAAAACTCTTAGTCGTCCACAAAAATTCGGCGATCGCTAAGAAAGCCATCTCACCCCACGTTTCCAACGTATGAGCGAGTGGGGGCAATTGTTGTGTCACGATTTATTCATCCCGACAGGCGATCGACTATAAGGCCGAGCGACCAAGTCAACTCCAGTCAAATCCTGACTAGCTCGCCAAGTCAAAGATATCAAACCACCATCAGGAACCTAGCGATCGACTCCCAGGGCGATCGCCCTTTGGCAGCTGGCGATCTGCTCTACTAACCGGCTAAGGGCAATCGACCTACGCCCCGAGCAGAGACGATCGCCCATCAAAACCGTCAAGGACTGGATCTCAGAAAAGCACCCACGTGCAGATCCATAAAAGGCGCTGACAAGATCTTTTGCTAACTGACAAGATCTTTGACCAGAGCCTGTCACCTACCCCACCTACCGGCATGTGCGCCGAAAGTTGTTAGTAGGGCCGCATGTGACTAACTCAGGACGCGTGTAAGCTCTCCATTGGACCGAGTAGTTGACTTCCAACAACTCCTGCAGACTTTGAGGGACAGGCCCATGTGCTAAAAGACGATCGCCCGATTATTATATTGCAAGAAAGGCGATCGCCGCGTATCCAAGCCCTATAAATAGAGAACCTCCTCCTACTGGAAAAAGGTTCTCGTTCTCGCCTGTAATTCATTTGAACCAACAAATTTAATTCACTCTACGGTTCCAGCCATTGAATATACGATTCGAATTCATTCTGACTTACGCTCAGAGCTCATTCTCTCACATTCCGATACATCCACGGAAATACTGAAGAACACACACATATCATCAAGCTCCCGGCTATCCCACCGGAATCCATCTCAGGACTTCTCTCCAAATCTCTCGTCCAGAAGACGATCGGCAGAAGCAGCAAGTCTCCACTAGACAGATTCCAAGGGATTCACAAGCCCAGAAACCCAAACACCCAACTAAATACTCGCCGTGAGAGGCGGTCGATCTCTCACCGCCGCGACTGTTCATCACCTTTGTTACAAGAACTCACAGAGCATCAAATCTGGTTCTTCCGGCAATCTACACGCTCACTAGCTAAGATAACAAGAAACTTTACACTCATTGTAATTGTATTCTTACATTAGTACTTGTATCCCCGAATATCGGTATTAATGATATCTCGCGAGAGCATTCAAGCCCGGGACTAACAACCCCGGCAAATCTTGTGTTATTTATCTTTCTCTCGGAAGTGCTCTTGCATTTGTTTGCTATCCCATCCATTCCAGCAATATCTATCTCCGGATAATATTTTGGGTAGCAACACTTTGTTTGTGCTAGGAGTTTAGAAAATGCAGTAATCCTTATGGCTAGTAGAGTAATGCATGACCATCTCCTTAAAACAATAACCAAGACCATAAAAGTACTTTAATAGTCCGCATTCCATTGAATAGATCCACATATATCTCCTTTTTTTTTTTTAGAAATGATTGTTTATGTTGAATTTTAGCAAAATAAGTCGTTGGCACCAACTTAACCAATAAAGAGGCTTCGTAAAATAACTTATGGGCATTCAAAATTTGCACATAAATTTAGAAAATGATCCGGTAGCCCTTAAAGGCAGCGCCATCTCCAAGTCCAGAGTCACCAACGACGTTGTTGTATCAGTTATACTCGGATCAGATTTGATATCGAGTGGTACTTTTAATCGTTTTCAAAACTTGAAAAATGGATTAATGTGTAAATTTTTCAATATACAAATAATCATATTACATCTAAGGTGACGAAGATAGTCATGCCAAAGTCTGTATGCTTTCGAATCAAGCCTCGTGACTCATAGTGTAAGATTTAAAGATCATGATAGTAGTGAGGTATAAACACCAAGACCCAGTAGTTTCTCAAAAACACGGTGTTTATCACATTTTACCAAATTAAACACATGCACTATTATCTAATCTCATAATGTGTATCAAGGTGATGACCGTTGACACGAATGTCCTCCAAATCGAGCAAGTTTGGCTTAGCTCTTGGTGCATAGAATGCACCAATGACATTAACATACATATTTTTAGGTAGCAAAAATGTGCAGGTCTTCTGCATTGAATTACTTCGGAGGATCTAACCATGGTTTGTCGCAGAGAATTTATAAGGCACAATATCTGCAAAAATTACTTCTTTTGAATAATAGTGTGGGTAATTTTAGGAATATGCCATCGAATGTCAGAGGATGAGAGAGTGAGAGCATTGTATTATATTTATGGACATAAATTGAATAAGGCATTTATTATTGCTATATAGTATATCATCGGTATCGTGATTTGGTATATAGAATATTAGTCCTTGCATTTGAGAGCAAGCATTCCACTCCTTATGAGGATAAGAAAATTTGCACTGGAAGTGTTTAGGGCTCGAATGCCTAACCGGTTCGCAAGATATAAAACTCAACTAGACATTAAGTTTAAAAAAGACTTGTATAACGTGTACTTTGATATGGAGAGTGATTGTCTTCACTAAGGGTAGTGGGGGCACATATTATAAGTATGCTAATGGGATTAGTATACTTGGACTCGAGTTGCCTCGATTCGGTCATATGAATTTCACTCTAGGATAGTCAATGACTGAATTGAAAGGTTATGATAGATATACGTACCTTTGACTTTAGGGTTCAGTAGAAGTGTAGCGACCACTTTTCTAAAATATAATTCTTCAAATTTTAAGAAGAATAAATAAAAATTTTGCAGCGGAAATACATTTCAAAAAGACAAACTTAATAATTGCAAGTAATCTTCTCGAGTCATTGTTAAAACAAAACAAAACATACCTTGACATAAAAATAAAACAAATTGAACACTTGTTCATAAACATAGTTTGAAAGAAATAACATTAAATAAATAAACATCTAATCATAGGCTTGATCATCCCACTCTCAATCGCATGCCACATCGAGCTCCTCAACCTGAATGGGGGTAAAATGGTGGGGTGAGCTTCCAACTCGCTCAGTGTGGAGAGTACGCAATATGTCTACGTTAATTACTAAATATATTAGCAAGTATAAATAACATGACTAATAAATTCTGATGCCCGTCGGCTAGCCCGAAGGCTTTATGCACAATTAAGTGCTTGGTCGATTTGCACATTTAAGTGCTTTTGGTGATTGCACATTTAAGTGCTTGGTCGATTTGCACATTTAAGTGCTTCGATCGATTTCACGTGCACATACGAGACAATATATAAAGCAATTAAAATAAACAAAAGCGTAATAAATCCCCACACGGATAAAATGCAGTTCTTGACTTGAATGTGATGAAGATGCTTGACTCGACAATTCTAGGCAGTAAATTCTTGTTATTATCTACAATTAATAATAATAGAAAATTATTATTATTATATGACTTAGAATTAAATTGTAAGTGAATAATAATAGTAATTAAAAATGTCAACATATTAAAAGCTTGGCGAAAGGGACCGATTTTTAAAATATTGAATCGGTTGGGGAATTAAAAGGATTGGAAAATATCTAGGAGAAATTAAATACCTTTGAAAAATTGATTTGGGTTCAAATTGAAAGGTCTGGAACTATGGGGGCTAAATTGATAAAACCTAAAATATGGCAGGGTATAAAAACAAACCCTTCTCTTCACACTTAGGTCAGCCGACACTCACTTCTCATCCTCACTTCTCCTTCTCCCTTGGTGTTCTCTCTCTCTCCCGATTTCTTCTCGGTTTCTCTCTCTCACTCTCGGCCAGAAATAAAATGGCAGAAAGACACACACAGAAGCTCTCCGACTTACACGCCCATCTCGCGACCGGAGGAATCCGGAATAGGAGGCAGTGGCGGCGGGCGACGATATGCGACCTCAACGGCGGTTTTCCAGTAGCTCGTGGCGGTGGAGATCCTGGGCCTCGGTTTGCGCCTGCAGCGGTTGTGGTTCGAACGGTGGTTCACGACGGCGAGGGTCCAGGTTGGAAAACAGGCTGGATATGGTTTCTGATTTCCAAATTTTGAGTTCGGGCTTCTGTGTTGATATAATCGGACGAACTTGTATGAGAAGGTAGGTCGATCGGAGGTCGATTCTGTTTCGGGTTTGAAGGTACTGAGTTCAGGCTGAGTCCGGGCTAAAAGCTTCGATTTCGGTTTGGTTTCGATGATTTCTGAATTTGGTTTCTATGTTCTGGTCATGATGCAAGGAGACGAAAGGTTAAAATTATTGGGTTCAGGCAAGTACTCTGGTTTGAAAATTTGGGTGTTTAGGAATTGAATTTAACAGATGTAGTATAATTTACCCTCTGTGGTATAAATTTGCAGAAGAAAAATAAAATAAAAAAAAAATAGAGTTTACCTTTGGAGAAACTGATAATTTTGTAGAAGACGAGAGGAAGCAGATGATTCGCAGAAGATACAAGTGTTGCGTTGCGGCTACAGTGAGCTTATGTGTATTGTGTATTCTAGCTGTATTATACAGTATTTATACTGAAAGAATTGCAACCACCCACGATGTAAAACTGCTCCTGCATGATGCCCACTACTCCACTAAAGTGGTGGTTGATGATGGTGCAGAAAAACTTCCGATCGTGAGTGTGTGTGAGAGAATGATTAAAATGATAATTGGGCTGGGTAAAATTATAATGGTTGGGCTTTAATTAATTGTAGGATTTGGGCTGAGTATTATAATGGGTTTGGCTTAGGCCGGCCCAAAGTGAATAAATTAAAATTAATTAAAATAGACTTGTGAAATCTTATGCGTAACGATTAATATTGCTTAAAATTTGACTCGGGCCTAGAAACGACGAGATGAAACAATGAATTAAAATGAGAAATGCAACGAAACAAATCACATGACTTGTCATGAATAATAATGGTATAAATGAATTTGCGTGATTATGAAAATGAAATGAATTAAATGATGAAATTATTCGGGCATTGATTTAATAAAATTGAATATGTTTTCTATAATTCACAATAAATGTATATGCAAAATCGGGGCGTTACAACCTATCCCCCTTTAACAAATTTTCGTCCTCGAAAATTAAATTACGTACCTTGAAAAATGAATGTTGGGTACTTAGAACGGATCTCTATCTGATACGATCGATACTGGAACACCATGTAGCCTCAAAATCTCCCGGATATAAATCTGTGCATATTGTTCCATACTGTAAGTCATCCTCACAGGTAGAAAATGAGATGACTTCGTCAAACGATCTACTATCACCCAGATAGCGTCGTTCTTCCTCACGGTTCGTGGCAGACCAACCACGAAATCCATTGTGATATGCTCCCATTTCCATTCTGGGATTTCCAATGGTTGATGTAAACCTCCTGGCCGTTGGTGTTCTGCCTTCACCTGCTGACATATCATACACCTCTCCACAAATACACCAATGTCCCGTTTCATTCCTCTCCACCAAAAGAACTTCTTCAGGTCGTGGTACATCTTTGTACCTCCCGGGTGAGCGGAGTATGGTGCATTGTGAGCTTCTTCAAGGATTTGCTTCCTAAGTAATGGATCCTTAGGAACACATAACCTCTCATCATAAGTCAAAACGTCGTCTGCGGAAACGACAAACTTCTCAATACTCCCAGCTTGTGCTCGATCCTTCATCTTGCACAAGAACTTATCACGTGGTTGAGCCTCCTTAATCTTATCCCTCAAGTTTGGTTGCAAGACCAAAGATGATAGGATTGCTTTCGAATGTTTTGAAGACTCAACTACCTCAATCCTCAACTGGGAGAACTCCTTTATCAAACTCTCCTGATCGGTCAAGCAAGCTAACTCGCTTCTAGTCTTCCGACTCAAGGCATCAGCTACCACATTAGCCTTACCCGGATGGTAATGAATAGTACAATCATAGTCCTTCACCAATTCTAACCATCGCCTTTGTCTCATGTTAAGGTCCTTTTGTGTGAAAAGATACTTCAAACTTTTATGGTCAGTGTATATCTCACACTTCCCTCCGTAGAGATAGTGACGCCAAATCTTCAGCGCATGTACTACAGCAGCCAATTCAAGATCATGCGTTGGATAGTTCAACTCATGTGGTTTAAGTTGTCTCGATGCATAGGCTACTACTTTACCATGTTGCATCAGAACACAACCCAACCCCTGCTTTGAGGCATCGCTATAAATAACAAAGTCTTCTGTCGGATCAGGAATCGTTAATACTGGTGCCTAGGTTAGTCTCCTTTTCAACTCTTGAAAGCTTTCCTCGCACTTGTCGTTCCATTCAAACCTCACGCCTTTCCTTGTTAACTGGGTCATAGGAGTGGCGATTTTCGAAAATCCTTCGATAAATCTCCTATAATAGCCAGCTAGGCCCAGAAAGCTGCGGACTTCGCTCGCATTCTTGGGTATTCCCCAACTACTCACTGCTACAACTTTATCGGGATCAACCTCAATTCCTTTTGAAGTCACCACATGTCCAAGGAATCCAACTCTGTTTAACCAAAACTCACATTTCTTGAATTTAGCATACAACTTCTCCTTGCGAAGTGTCTCCAATGTAATCCTCAAATGTTCTTGGTGTTGTTCCTTGTCCTTAGAATACACCAAGATGTCATCTATAAAGACGATCAGGAACTTATCCAAGTAAGGTTGGAACACCCTGTTCATCAAATCCATAAAGACTGCCGGTGCATTACTCAGACCAAAAGGCATCACTACAAATTCAAAATGTCCATAACGGGTTCTGAAGGCCGTCTTGGGAATGTCACACTCCCTAATCTTCAGTTGGTGATACCCCGACCATAAATCAATCTTTGAAAAGGTTCCGGCTCCCCTCAACTGATCGAATAGATCCTCGATTCTCGGTAGTGGGTACTTGTTCTTCACTGTGAGTCGGTTCAGCTCTCTGTAATCTATACACATCCGAAGTGACCCATCCTTCTTTCTTACAAATAGTACTGGTGCACCCCATGGTGACACACTAGGACGAACAAATCCGAGCTCCAACAGCTCTTGAATTTGGACCTTCAATTCTTGAAGTTCCCTCGGAGCCATTCTATATGGCGCTTTGGATGTTGGGGCCGCCCCAGGGACCAAATCAATACTAAACTCAACTTGTCGGTCGGGTGGGACTCCCGGCAAATCTTCTGGAAACACATCCAGAAACTCTTGTACTATAGGTACGTCTGTAGGGGACACCTTGTTAGTACGAGTGTCGACCAAACTCACCAAGTAGCCCTGACATTTCTCCTTCCTTAGACCTCTCAGTGCTTTCATGGCTGTGATTACTCTTGGTACTGTCCTACTCTTAGTACCATAAAAGGTGATCGACTCGCCTTCGGAAAACCTCAATGTTACCTTCTTCTCACGGCAGCTTATATCAGCATCATGTCTATCGAGCCAGTCCATACCAAGGATCACATCAAAATCCATCGCGTTAATTAAATACAGGCTAGCGTCAAATTCTCTACCTCCTATCTCAATATTCTCGTCAATCATTGTATTAGTGAGGATCGTATTTCCTGACGGTAAGCTAACCTCAAGAGACTCAACGGTTCTAATGCTTCTATGACCAATAGCATGATAAAACTTTGCAGACATAAAAGTATGTGTGGCACCAGTGTCAAATAAAGCAAAAGCAGGCACATTAGATATCATAAGCATACCTGACACTGTGCCGGGATTCTCATCTGCGTCCTTTTGGGTCAAAGAATAAATACGAGCCTTTCCTCCAGCACCTTGACCTTTGGCCCTTTGGAGATGACAATTAAGTGCATGCCACGGCTCATTACATCCATGTGAGACACCTTTTCCATACAAACACTCCCGCCATGATTCTTACCACACTTGAGCACTCGGCTTCTTGGTTTGAGGCTTAGGTCCCGACCTTTGATCAACCTTTGCTTGCTTATTAGAGACCATGGCCTTATTTTGGTTTCCATTCCAATGCCTCTTACCTATACTAGGCTTCGTAGACTGTTGTTGATCCAGATTATGGCTAGCCTCAACCTCTTGGGCTCGAAAAACCGTCTCGGTATAGGGTAGCACCCCATGACCAGCCACGATGTGACGAATACTCAGGCGTAAACCACTCCGGAACTTAAGGGCCCTCTTTCGATCTGTGTCCACCATGTGCTCCACAAAGAAGCTGATTTGGTTGAATTTTCTCTCATATTCTTCAACCGTCATTCCTCCTTGTTCAAGGTTCCAAAACTCTCTCTCCATCTTCTCTCGGTAGTGCTGTGGGTAGTACTGTTCCATCACTATTTCCTTGAACCGATCCCATGTTAACGCAGCACGCTCGGCCACCGGTCTCAAATGCCAATAGCTTATCCACCAGCGTCCAGCATCCTCCACCATTTGATATTGGCCACAAATAATTCTTTGCGCATCGGTGCACCCAATGAGCTCAAAGGTGCGCTCCAGCGACATGAACCATTCATCAACGAAGGCTGGTCCTTCTCGACCGTTGAATGTAGGTGGGGTGAAACGTCGGAATTGTTGCACAACTTGTGCCTGAGTAGGAGCTGGCACGTTATTGTTGTGGTTATCCTGACCTCCGTCACCACCACAAAGGTTAGCATTCTGACCACCGAGATTATCTGCACCTCGGTTAGCTGGGCGTCCACGTTTACGAGTTGCCATTATCCTAAGGCATATCATACTCAATGATCCCTCAGTACTTGCCCAACGAGAGAGACGAATAAGATGAAGAAATTGCATTGCATCTATGGGTTGAGAACCAGAGATTTCTAGCAATGGTGATTTACGCATGTCATACATATACTTATGAATTTATAAGAAAACAATTTCATGCCCAAATATTATCATAAAATTCTTATATAGAAAATAGACTGAAGATGCATCTTTAATGCATGAATCATGGTTGATCTGGTAAACTGCATTTATCACATAATGAATAATAATAACTTAATGTACCTTGGAGTCGACGTGGAGCGGCAGAGATGGATGATCATAATTGCTAAAGAAATATTTGACTACTTGCGAAAATGAAATTTTAGTTTTAGAAAAAGAAACCATTTTAACGAGTCTACAGAACCGTAAACCCGCTCTGATACCACTTATGTAGCGACCACTTTTCTAAAATATAATTCTTCAAATTTTAAGAAGAATAAATAAAAATTTTGCAGCGGAAATACATTTCAAAAAGACAAACTTAATAATTGCAAGTAATCTTCTCGAGTCATTGTTAAAACAAAACAAAACATACCTTGACATAAAAATAAAACAAATTGAACACTTGTTCATAAACATAGTTTGAAAGAAATAACATTAAATAAATAAACATCTAATCATAGGCTTGATCATCCCACTCTCAATCGCATGCCACATCGAGCTCCTCAACCTGAAAGGGGGTAAAATGGTGGGGTGAGCTTCCAACTCGCTCAGTGTGGAGAGTACGCAATATGTCTACGTTAATTACTAAATATATTAGCAAGTATAAACAACATGACTGATAAATTCTGATGCCCGTCGGCTAGCCCGAAGGCTTTATGCACAATTAAGTGCTTCTGACTGATTTGCACATTTAAGTGCTTCTGACTGATTTCACGTGCACATACGAGACAATATATAAAGCAATTAAAATAAACAAAAGCGTAATAAATCCCCACACCTGGATAAAATGCAGTTCTTAACTTGAATGTGATGAAGATGCTTGACTCGACAATTCTAGGCCCGTAAATTCTTGTTATTATCTACAATTAATAATAATAGAAAATTATTATTATATGACTTAGAATTAAATTGTAAGTGAATAATAATAGTAATTAAAAATGTCAACATATTAAAAGCTTGGCCGAAAGGGACCGATTTTTAAAATATTGAATCTGGTTGGGGGAATTAAAAAGGATTGGAAAATATCTAGGATGAAATTAAATACCGAAAAATTGATTTGGGTTCAAATTGAAAGGTCTGGAACTATGGGGGCTAAATTGATAAAACCTAAAATATGGCAGGGTATAAAAACAAACCCTTCTCTTCACACTTAGGTCAGCCGACACTCACTTCTCATCCTCACTTCTCCTTCTCCCTTGGTGTTCTCTCTTTCTCCCGATTTCTTCTCGGTTTCTCTCTCTCACTCTCGGCCGAAATAAAATGGCGAAAGACACACGAAGCTCTCACTTACACGCCCATCTCGCGGCCGGAGGAATCCGGAATAGGAGGCGGTGGCGGCGGGCGACGATATGCGACCTCAACGGCGGTTTTCCGGTGGCTCGTGGCGGTGGAGATCTGGGCGCGGTTTGCGCTGCGGTGGTGGTTCGAACGGTGGTTCACGACGGCGAGGTCCGGAGTTGGAAAACGAGTGGATATGGTTTCGATTTCCAAATTTTGAGTTCGGGCCGTGTTGATATAATCGGACGAACTTGTATGAGAAGGCAGGTCGATCGGAGGTCGATTCTGTTTCGGGTTTGAAGGTACTGAGTTCGGGCTGAGTCCGGGCTAAAAGCTTCGATTTCGGTTTGGTTTCGATGATTTCTGAATTTGGTTTCTATGTTCTGGTCATGATGTAAGGAGACGAAAGGTTAAAATTATTCGGTTCAGGCAAGTACTCTGGTTTGAAAATTTGGGTGTTTAGGAATTGAATTTAACAGATGTAGTATAATTTACCCTCTGTGGTATAAATTTGCAGAAGAAAAATAAAATAAAAAAAAATAGAGTTTACCTTTGGAGAAACTGATAATTTTGTAGAAGACGAGAGGAAGCAGATGATTCGCAGAAGATACAAGTGTTGCGTTGCGGCTACAGTGAGCTTATGTGTATTGTGTATTCTAGCTGTATTATACAGTATTTATACTGAAAGAATTGCAACCACCCACGATGTAAAACTGCTCCTACATGATGCCCACTACTCCACTAAAATGGTGGTTGATGATGGTGCAGAAAAACTTCCGATCGTGAGTGTGTGTGAGAGAATGATTAAAATGATAATTGGGCTGGGTAAAATTATAATGGTTGGGCTTTAATTAATTGTAGGATTTGGGCTGAGTATTATAATGGGTTTGGCTTAGGCCGGCCCAAAGTGAATAAATTAAAATTAATTAAAATGGACTTGTGAAATCTTATGCGTAACGATTAGTATTGCTTAAAATTTGACTCGGGCCTAGAAACGACGAGATGAAACAATGAATTAAAATGAGAAATGCAACGAAACAAATCACATGACTTGTCATGAATAATAATGGTATAAATGAATTTGCGTGATTATGAAAATGAAATGAATTAAATGATGAAATTATTCGGGCATTGATTTAATAAAATTGAATATGTTTTCTATAATTCACAATAAATGTATATGCGAAATCGGGGCGTTACAAGAAGATGTGTTTATGAAATTAACTTAGTCATTAGAGTAGTTCGATCCAATCACCAGTTGGTGGGGTCAACCTTGAAGTGCAACTTAGTGAGCAAGTAGCAGTCTCTACTGAATACCAAGATATGATTCTTTCTCTTGTAAGTGAGCAGGTAAATGTCCTATGCGATTATGGCACATCTTGATGAACTATATGGGGAGCACAGTCGAACTGCTCGACATGAGATATCAAAGTAGTCGTTTGGTGCTTGGATAAAGAAAGGTGAGGAAGTTGGGATCACATCTTCAAAATGATATCCATGACAGAGTGATTGGAGGATCTTGATTTCAGGATGCATGCTTCTCTCGAGACCGACCTTATCCTACAGTCAATTCCTAATTCCTTCTCTCAGTTTGTAATGAATTTCAATTGCAACGAAACTGCTTGCAACTTAGCTGGGGCAATGAACAAGCTGAGTATGGCATAGTCTCAGATAAAAACTTGGCCGAATAAGGCTGCTCTTGTAATCTCTTATGGGCCTTGGAGGTCCAAGAACAATAAGAAGAAGGGCAAAAAGCAGTTCAAGCCCAAAGGTGGAGTACAGAAAGATAAGGGCAAGGCCCCAATATTTTCAAAGAGTAAGGTGGCCAAGAAGACAGGTGCTTGCCTCAGCTGTGGTGAGCTAAGCCACTGTAGGGGGCACTGTCCAAAATTTGACCACAATGCGCATTTAGGTACTAGTTTTGGAAACGAATTATTCTGTAACTGTTTATTTTACTTCTTGGATACTTGATTCTCGTGTATGTTCTCATATATGTACAATAAATCAAAATCTGGAACGAAGTAGAAAGCTTGGAAATGGAGAAGTGATGGTGACAGTCGTCAGTGGGCATATTGTCGAAGCTACTGACATCAGATCACTTATGTTGGATTTAGAATCTGATTTTACTATTACTTTGGATGATGTACTTGTTTTGCGAAGGGGCAAAAAAATATTGTATCAATCCGGTCATGGATCGTAAAGGATATCATTTCTTTATTAGAGATGGATCCTATCGTATTTATTTTGGAAATAAATTGGTTGATGCAATTACATTACTAAATAGTTGACACGAACAATATAACTAGGAAGAGTGGCAGGGATGAAACAAACCAAGCACTTAAGTGGCATCTTAAACTTGGTCATGTTGGTCAGACCAAGGTTCATAAAATGGAGAAAGATGGGCTTACGGGTACATTGGGATTGAATTTCTATCCAACTTGTGAATCTTGTCTTCAAGGCAAAATGACTAAGTACCCTTTACATGGACTTTTGCAAAAGCTGCTGAAAAACTTGAATTGATCCATACCGATGTATGTGGCCCTTTTGAAGTGGCACGAGATGGTTTTCAGTATATCATTACATTCATTGATGACCATACTAGGTATGGATTCATGTACTTAATGGAACATAAATCCGAAGCCTTTGATAAATTCATGTAATTTAAGGCCCTAGTTGAAACCAAACAGGTCATCATAAAGCCTTTCGGTTGGACCGATGTGGCGAGCATATGAGTACCGAGTTTGATGAGTTCTTGAAAAAACTAGGGATAGTGTCACAATTTACACCTCCAGCTACTCTATAATTAAATGGTGTGTCAGAAAGAAGGAATCAAATCTTGTTGGACATGGTTCGCTCCATGCTTAACTATACTGATCTGCCGATTTAACTGTGGGGTTATGCGCTCCTTACTGTTGCACATATCTTGAACAGATGTCCTTTCAAATTCGTTCCTAAGACTCCACATGAGATTTGGATAGGTAGGAAGTCAAGTCTTAGTCATATTGGGATTTGGGGATGTTCTGCTTATGTCAAGAAGACTAAAGTAGATAAATTGAAAGTTAGGCCTCTGAAAGGTCGTTTCATAGGATATCCATGGGATATCTATTCTACATGCATGAAAACAATAGGATCATCGTTTCTTTACAAGCACACTTCTTTGAAGATGAGTTCATCCAGGAAGGAAGCGCATGTAGAAATATTTCTTCAGAAGAAATAAAAGAAACACCTAATGAGACACATGTACAAGATATTGAAACGGAATCTTCTAAAATACAAACACCACTGACCGCACTGTCGAGACGCGTCAAAATTAAATATTTATAAAAAATTCCATGACTCGCTTATACTAAATAGTAGTATTGGTAAGCAATGGTTGAACCCACGAGGAACAGTTAAATTTATTGAACTTATAGAGTTGAATATTTTTGGAAAATAAAAATAGTAATGCAAAATAAATAATAGTACTAAAATAATAATACTAGATATACTAAAAGGGATGGAGGTGGGGGTTGGTTGATTTAAAGTAAACAAGATAAAATAAAGTAACAACTAGGCAAATAAAAAGAGGAAGTAAATATTAATAAGGAAAACGATTGTGATTGATATCCACTTCTTAGTTCCGTTATCCCCCGTTCTAATTTAATTTATGAATTAATGCAGTATTTTATCTTTCCTTGATTCCTAATGAACTCCTACTCCGAAATCAGCAACAAGCTCTGTTAACTCAAATCGCTTCTTAAGTTTATTTATAAAACAAGCTCTTTAATTAAACCTATTTAGACGAAGGATTCAAAACAAGCTCTTCAAATCTTGTTTGTTAGATGCACTAGGAACCAAAATGATGGAAATAGACAAGATATTGAGTTCACAAGCTCAACCCAAGGGATCCTGATTTTGTCATCCAACCGAATAAAATCAATTGTTGCTACTTGTGATTAATAATGATAACAATTACGTATTATAATCCTAGATCTAGTAATAGATATAAAAGTCTCAATTAAGTTGGTCAAACTAATCAAAGTGAATTATAGCATAAATGATTTAGTTCAATAATACAAAGATAATTCAAGAAAAATAAGTTAAGAATATGCTACGAGATTAAAATATAAATACTTTAAATATGGGTTCAAACACCCTTAAGAACTGAAAAAGATAAATTAGCCGGGCCAAATAAAGCATAAAATACTTATTAAGCATAGGATAAAAAACAGAAAATCAAGTATTTGTTGAAGGGAAAATAACTTGAGACAAGAAAGTAGGGCAAAAGTGTTGTATTATTCCATCAATGAGATCCCTTAAATAGGGTGAAGTACATACAAACAGGCCTCAGCCAAATCCTAACTAGGAAAGCCCATAAACTAACAGACTTAGGCACACAACGGGTATTATTCCTTTAACACTCCCCCTTGTGCCTAGTCTACAAGCGCATGTCATGTTGCCTCGTTAAAACCTCGTCAAGCAAAAACCCAGTGGGAAAAATGTCTTGATCGTAGGGAAAAGAGTACAGCATCTAGACACATCAAGTTTAGACTTCGTCCTTTGAATCTATCCTCTCATATGATCGTTACATTTGATCATAGCGCTATTAAGGTGACCATTCCATCGATCCCTAAAATCGTACATCTTGTTACCTCGTTAAAAACCTTTCCAAGTGATAAAAACCCTGTGGGAAAAATGATCCTTGGAAGGAAAAGAGTGTAACGTACGGTGTGGATGTAAGACTCCCCCTCAAGTCTACATCTCCCCCTGATTTGTACATCAATCAAGTAGTTGTTGCCTCATTAAAAACTTTGCCAAGTAACAAAACCCAATAGGAGAAAATGAACCTTGGTCAAAGAAAAGAGTACAACACATGTGATTAAGTTTCTTTATAAACCACTATTTCCTTGTGATCTTTACATCAATCTTGGAAGTTGGAAAACTCTACAGCTCCCCCTAATGCTTACATTCATATATCGTTGCCTCGTTAAAAACCTTGCTAAGTAACAAAACCCAGTGGGAAAAATAAACCTTGGTCTAACGAAAAGAGTGCAACCTATGTGAGTATGTTACGTTATATATCACATATTTCCCGTTATGATCATTCCATCAATCAAGGGGATTTACAAGTTACATCATGTTCATAAATGTAAGTATGCTCATCAGTGGTAGTAGTTAACCACTAGTTCCTCACAAGTGTAGAATGATAGTTCTTAATCATGTACACTCACGGATTGATTCATGCAAAGTAATAATCTTGTCGTGATTCGATGAGGTAGGCAAAAGGGGTTTGCTTACTCGATTTCCAAAACATAAGCAAGTCATACCAACACATACTTTGTGGTAGTTGCTTCGGCACCAGCATTTACTTTAGCATTTGCCTTTTTGTAAGCAGCTTCCTTTGCCTGCTTGTAGGGAAAGAATAGTCCCAAGTCAATGGTTTCTTTTAAGTATAAGAAGATATTCTTGATACCATTCCATTGATGTTGCGTCAATGCTGAACTAAATCTAGTCAACGGATTAACTGAGGAGTGATAGCAGGTCGTGTACATTGAGCTAAGTACAATAATACGCGATTACACTCAAGTAGGGAATTTCAGCTCCCAAAGCTCTTCGTCACATTTCTTTAGACGAAATGGATCTTTCCTTTGCATCCAAATGTTCAACCAATCATGGGGTGCTAGTTGGGTTTACCTTGTCCATATTAAAGTACTTGAGAATCTTCTGGACATAGGCTGACCGGTGGAATAAATTCCACAAACTCGATGTTCTTTGTCAATGTTTCGATAGAACCGAGTTTTCCCAAGATCTTTCATCTCAAACTCAGATTTTCAGTATCCGGTGGTTTCTCTTATTTCATCAAGACCGATTATGTTCATGTCATCGGCATACATTGCGATGATCGTGAATCCAGAACTTATTTGTGAAGATGCAGGGACACAGTTCATCGTTCTTATATCCCTTACCAATCAAGTAGTCACTTAGACGGTTATACCACATCCTTAAGGATTGCTTCAAAACAGTAAAGTGAGCGTTTCAAACGAACTGAATACGCACTCCGTGGTCTGGAGTTAGTTGATTTGGGTAGTGAAATGCCATAGGGCACTTCCGTATATATCTCCGTATCTAGATCCCCAGAGAGATACGCAGTAACCACACCTATTTAGCTGCATTTCCAGTCCCTCGGAAATTACTACGCTAATCAAATAGCGGAACGTATACGTGGGAGTACATTTCCTCGTAATCAATTCCAAGGCGTTGTGAGAAGCATTACTTCGTGAAACCTTGTACATTAGGACTCTATATTCTCACTACGCTTTACGACAAAGGTTCATTTATGTCTTATAGGCTTTACACTTGGGTAGGTTAGCATTACCCACACCAAATACCTGACTCTTTGTCGGAGAATCTAGTTCTACCTGGAATATTTTTCTTATAGGCCAATCAGCTCTATGTTGATTTCATCCAACTGAGCGAGGTTCGACATCATCGTACTTTATGATTCATGACAAGTCATCAAAGTGAGTGGTTGATCAGGCCACACCCTCATAATTTCATCGAGATTCTTGATTTTCTGAATCATATCTTCGGGGCGTCCCCCTCGTCATGACTCATGGACATAATAAAATCAAGCATGATCTCATGAAACGAGTTCATTGATGGTTAACATGTAATTTTGTGCCATACTCTATCTCTTACTTGGGTGAGTATTTAGTCGAACCACGTGGCTTCCACCCCTTCCTTCGCAGGGAGCCACGGCCTCAACCACACTTCCACCAAGTGCGGTTGCATCACCCGGTTCATTGTGATGTGCCCCTTGGACTTCTAACCTTACAGGCACATTTGCAGCTGTAATTTGAGATCTTGCCACTTGAACGATATCAGTAAATGCATCAGGCATCGAATCTGCTACATCATGAAGATCGAGTGTTCTTTGTGCTTCACGGTCCCATTGTGAAGTTCGGGGATCATAATGAGACAAAGTGGAGACACCATGACAATTCCTGTCGTTCCCCGAGAAACTACATTTTCTCTTCTCCCCCTAACAACGGGAAGGTTGTCTCATTAAAGTGACAATCCGCAAATCGTGCGGTAAAGAGATCACTGTGAAGGTTCTAAATAGCGGATAAACGTCTAGAGATTCTTATCCAACGTAAATACTTAATCGTTTCTAAAGACCGATGCGTTGTGGGGCGCAGAAGGCACATATAATGCGTAACCAAATATGCGCAATTGGCACTCAAGTCCGTCTGGGTCCAAAATACAAAAATCAGGCTATCCAGTTACCAACTGGTACGCATAAAGTAATTGGTTAGCAAAAGGTCTAAATGAACGATTTAAGTAAAGTTGCATGCAATATTGCATAATCCCAAGCAAATATATACAAATTGGTGCACATAACCGATTACATAATCACCATACATATTCTTTCGACGGTGGTTTATGTGAGACATTTGCATATGCACATGGGACGAGATACTATTCATTGATCTCTATCAAGCAATAAACATCAAGTACTTTTTGATGTGAACTCTCCAACATCATCGAGTCCTTTAGATGTGATAAGGGAGGTGAGTCCTTATAAATTATTTTGGAAGTTCTGCAGCAGTTTGAGTGGACAGGAGAGGGACATGTGACCAACATGTCGGAGGATCCATCAAAATCATAAATACATAATGTAACACCCCGAGATATTCGGAATAATTACAGCGCCGTAAACCCTTTAGATAAGGATTTACAAGGCTAAATTTAGAAGAAGTGTAAAAAACAATACAATCGAACAACTGAAGTTCAAATACAGATTTGATTCAACCGATCAAATGAGTTAACTTATACAACCATATCGAATTGACTTATTAAAACAGACGTACTCGAGTACTAAATGAACCAAGAACACAAATCACAATAACAATAACATCAATCACATCACTGAGCCATTCCATCGTCCTGTCGGTACTGTGGTTGCCTCCCCGCTCCTCGGCTACCTGAACATCAAAACAATGTCCACCCCCGAAGGGGTTAGGAAAACAATGCTAGTACAAGTATCATCATACAATAAATCATCAATGCATCATAAAACATGCAAAACGGACTTCCGCCACCGGAATCCAACGATGCGAATCCTCACGATTCCATCAACACAATACAAGGTAATCCAGCGATCCAGCGCCCTCAGCATAGATCCCCATGATGATCCCGTCGGACCAACGCATGGTGGAAAACCCGTTCAACGATCCAGCGCCCTCAGCATAGATCCCCATGATGATCCCGTCGGACCAACGCATGGTGGACATTCGATCCAGCGCCCTCAGCATAGATCCTCATGACCCCCTCGGATCATTTATACCATAATCAATCAATTATGCATACACATATGCATTTCAACATGTTCATCAATACGAACAAACAACAACGAATATCACGAGAATTTTCAGAAATACATCTCATATTCAACAATATGAATAAAACCACACGCATGATAAATCGAACTCGACATATGATACTTGCCTCAAAAATGGCAAGGACGAAACACTTCAATGATCTCGACACACTCGAAGGCCGCCTCCTTCGATCAACGTAACAAGATCGAACCATAACAAAAGGAACGATATACAAATCATCTCAAGTCGAACGATGGCCTAACAATTCGGTCTACGGCCGAAAATCTCAAAATAAACAATCTGCCTGGACTGCTTAGCGTGCGCTACGTACTCTACGTAACGTGCGCTAAGCCGGCCTGTTAGCGTACGCTATCGTATAAGACTAGCGTGCGCTAGCTACGAACTGACAGTTCGAATCGGCTGATACATAACGTACGCTACGTACGTTCTGTGCGTTAACTGAACCCCGATAGCGCACGTTAACTCACATATGTTAGCGTGCGCTAACGTTGCATGGCAGAATACTGCTAACGGAAAAACTGGGTTGAACAGTGGTGAATTCATGAATTCTTTGATGATACAACAAGTCATCCTCAAGCATGTCATGCTAATAAGGTTTTGTGGAAGTTCCATGATCATGAGGTACAAATATACGGATAATCAACTCAACATCATAATCTTATCTTCGATCTTCAAGAAATATTCTAAGTTCCGATTATTCCAAGTCCCAAAACATATGATTCCTTACGTAAAACATACGAACTAGGTAATCTCCGATTACTGATCATAAATCGATTTGAAAACGCTTAGGAGTCCATACTACTAAGATGGTTCAAAGGTTCATACGATAAATAGTGCCGATACGTCAAAAGTATCCTTCTAACATGTGATGACCGATCATAAGCGAAATAACTGGCTATCAAAACATGATCAGACGTACTTAAAAACATTACTAACATCGGTGAAGAATCACCTACCTCAAAGTAGTGAAGAACACGGAGGAAGTTGAAGCAATCCAACACCGAAGGCTTGAACACCAATCTCCAACGATGTATGATCTTCAATCACGAGCTAGGGTGTTGCTATGAAGTGTTTAGGGTGAGGGAAGTTATGTTCTAAGTGTAAGAATTCGGGTAATGGGAGAAGAAAGAACTGAAATCACGAATAGGATGCTGTCCTATTTATAATAAATATCTATTAGCGCGCGCTAGACCCTGTTCGTAGCGTGCGCTAACGGCTCACTGACTAATCTGTACTTAGCACTTAGCGTGCGCTACGCATGTACCTGTAGCGTGCGCTAAGGCGTTGACTCGGCTTTTCCCCGAAAGCCGTCCAGATACATCCGACACGATCCGACAGGGGTCCCCCGGCCAGATCTCACCTACCGCACGTCTCAATCAAATTGACCATGCATAGCGTGCGCTAATGACCCTCTGTAGCGTGCGCTATGAATCTACGTTAGCGCACGCTAAACATAGTTGGTAGCGTGCGCTACATGCGCAGGTTTACAATCTTCAAATCACAACCACGAATTTAAACGCTCGATAACATCGGATTATGAAATACGGAAAATAATACTCGGATCAAGTACAATCATTAAAATATCACAAGTTCCAATTACATAACAGAAATCTCGGGTATTACATCCTTCCTCCCTAAAAAGAAGTTTCGTCCCGAAACTTAAGATGAAAACAACTCCGGATATCTAGTCTTCATACCGTCCTCCGTTTCCCAAGTGGCCTCTTCGACTCCATGTCGTGACCATTGTACTTTAACCAAGTGTATTGGTTTATTCCTCAATTGTTTGATCCGGCTCTCAAGTATCTTGATCGGTCTCTCTTCGAAGGTGCCATCATTGGCTATTTTGATCTCGTCGAAATCAATGACGTGACTGGGGTCTGGTACATACTTCCGCAGTTGGGATACGTGAAACACATTGTGAACGTGACTCAGCGATGGCGGTAAGGCCAACCTGTATGCTAAATCTCCCACTCTCTCGAGGATCTCGAATGGTCCGATATATCTCGGACTAAGCTTGCCTCTCCTCCCAAAACGGAAAATCCCTCGTGTAGGAGACACCTTCAATAGTACATGGTCCCCAGCGTCAAACTCTAGAGGGCGACGACGTACATCTGCATAAGACTTTTGTCGACTCTGGGCAGTCAACAGTCTCTCTCGAATCAAAGCTATCTTCTCTTGAGTCTGAATAATCAATTCCAGTTCCGTCCCGATCAAATCCGAAGAATCATCCCAAAACAGGGGTGATCGGCATCTTCTCCCGTATAAAGCTTCAAATGGGGCGATCTTAATAGAAGCGTGCCAACTATTATTGTAGGTGAATTCAACTAATGGCAAATGAACTTCCCAATCAGTTGACCAATCCAAAGCACAAGCTCTAAGCATGTCTTCTACAGTCTGTATAGTTCTCTCAGACTGACCATCCGTTTGGGGATGATAAGCTGTGCTAAAGTTGAGCTCAGTCCCCAAAGCCCTGTGAACTGCTTTCCAGAAATGTGACACGTAGCGACCATCTCGATCCGAAATAATGGTCTTTGGCGTCCCATGCAATCTGACTATCTCCGCAATAAATACTCGCGCCAATCTCTCGGGTCCCCATGTATCTTTAATTCCCAGGAAATGAGCCGACTTGATTAGTCGATCAATTACAACCCAAATCATGTTCATTTCCATTCTAGTCCTTGGCATACTAGTAATGAAGTCCATCGAGATATCCTCCCACTTCCATTCAGGGATCGGAAGCGGATTTAACATTCCGGCAGGTCGCTGATGTTCAATCTTAACCTGCTGACAAGTCAAACACTTCGAAACGTACTCTGCTACGTCCTTCTTCATATTCCCCCACCAGAAGTTTTGCTTTAAATCTTTACACATCTTACTACTGCCTGGGTGAATAGAATAGGGCGCGCTATGAGCTTCTTTCAAAATTGTCCGTCTCAAATCATCATCCTCGGGAACGCAAAGTCGACTCTGAAATCTCAGAACTCCATCGTCTTGTATCACGAATCCTGGGGCTTTTCCTTTCTTTACTTCGTCACATAATCGAAGGATCAGGGAATCGTTCAGTTGCTTAGACTTGATCTCCTCGACTAGTGATGAAGTCAGTTCCATCACATAAAGTTGCCCTTGGATTCCTGGTGCCCATACTTCAATCCCCTCGCGGATCAGTTCTCGTTGAATACTGGTTTGGGACGTAAGTGCTTCCAACACTCGAAGAGAAACAGGTTTACGGCTCAAAGCATCAGCTACTATGTTTGCTTTCCCCGGATGATAGAGAATCTCCAAGTCGTAATCCTTGATCAATTCCAGCCACCTTCTCTGCCTCATGTTTAACTCTTTCTGACTGAAAATGTACTTGAGGCTCTTATGATCTGTAAAGATCTGACAATGAGTGCCATACAAATAATGCCGCCAAATTTTCAAGGCAAAGACCACAGCTGCTAGCTCCAGATCGTGAGTCGGGTAATTAACCTCATACGGTTTCAATTGCCGAGAAGCATAAGCAATCACTTTATCCTTCTGCATCAACACACAACCCAAACCCTGATTTGAAGCGTCGCTGTATACCATGAATCCATCAGTTCCCTCTGGCAACGCTAATATAGGTGCTGTCGTCAGCCTCCTCTTAAGTTCGCCAAAACCAGCCTGGCACTTCTCATTCCACATGAACTTTTGAGTTTTCTGTAACAACTGGGTGAGCGGACGAGCAATTTTGGAAAATCCTTCTACAAAGCGGCGATAATATCCAGCAAGTCCTAAGAAGCTTCGGACTTCTTTCACGTTTTTAGGAGCTTCCCAATCCAAGATTGCTTCGACTTTCTTCGGGTCCACCTGAACTCCGTCGGCTGATATCACATGTCCAAGGAAGGTTACTTCCTTAAGCCAGAACTCGCATTTAGAAAATTTTGCGTACAGTTGTTCCTTCCTCAAGGTGCTTAAAACCACACGCAAATGCTCGGCATGCTCCACCGCGTCCTTCGAATATATCAAGATGTCATCAATGAAGACGACCACAAATTTATCCAAGTATTCCAAGAATACCCGATTCATCAATTGCATGAATACTGCAGGAGCATTGGTAAGTCCAAACGGCATCACTACGAATTCATAATGCCCGTACCGGGATCTGAAAGCAGATTTCGGTATATCCGATTCCTTAATTCTCAACTGGTGGTATCCTGATCGCAAGTCAATCTTCGAGAATACCCTTGCCCCTTGCAGTTGATCAAACAAGTCGTCGATCCGAGGTATAGGATACTTATTCTTGATCGTCATCTTGTTAAGCTCCCTGTAATCAATACACAGTCGGAGGGATCCGTCTTTCTTCCGGACAAAGAGAACGGGCGCTCCCCAAGGAGAAACGCTAGGTTGGATATAGCCCTTCTGTAACAATTCCTCCAGTTGCTTCTTGAGTTCATACATCTCGGTTGGCGCCATGCGGTATGGTGCTCTGTAAATAGGAGCTGCTCCAGGCTCTAGTTCGATAGTGAATTCCACTCCCCTCTGCGGAGGTAACCCAGGTAGTTCGTCAGGAAATACATCTGAGAACTCATTCACAACTGAAATAGACGAGAGCTCTACTCCTTCCTCTTTCCTCATGGCATAGCACCAAAGTCTGTGACATCCCTGCTTCAGTAATTTCACAGCTTTCATTGCCTTGATCAATTTTCCCGAGCTTCCCGGTCTCCATCCTCGGAATAAGTGTTCAGATCCGTCATCAGCAATGATGGAAATGACTCTCTCTCAGTAATTCAGAACAGCTCCATAACGGTTGAGCCAATCATCTCCGAGAATTAAATCGTCACCATAGATGTCAACTACAATGAGATTCGATGGCCACTCTCTTCCTTCTATAGATACTAGTGTTCCCACAATTTTCTCTCCGCTCGGTAATCCCACAACATAAGGTTCATAATGATACAAGCACGAGATTTTCAAACGATTAACACAGTTCAAAGATATAAAAGAATGCGTAGCTCCCGAATCGAACAAGACACTAACTGGTTGCAAAAGGATCTGAATCGTACCTGATGCAACATTGTATTCGATCATCGATTTCCTCATTTAAATGCAGCGCGGAGGAACGGATCCAAAGACTGGATGTCTCTCTCTTCCCGTTACGATCGAAATCCACTTTGTTGCGTCTGGTTCACACTCGTCTCCTTCGGGACTGGAGCTGGAGTGCGAGTACCAAAAGATCGGGTCGCATTCCCACAAAATGTTGCGCGATGTCCTTCCTGTCAACACTCGAAGCAGTCACACGGTAGCGAAACAATCACGTCGAACATGTCCCGCCTTGCCACAGTTGTAACACTTCTTTCCTGCGTCTAAAACAGTCGGTGCTGCCCGAAACTTCTTTCCACCTCGAGAAGGATGCGGAGGTCTCCTGGATGAATGAAAAGAGGGCTGACCCTTGCGAGGTCTGCTACTCTTATCCTCCGTGAAGTTGCCAGACACCTTCTGTTTCTTTGCTTCCGTCGCTTTCTCTCGCTTGCCTCCTTCATATCATAGGCCAACGCCTTGTCACGATCTTGTCAAGCCGGGTACATTCAAATCCGGACATATACTGCTGAATTTCCGGCTTCATTCGCATATCAAAATGAAAAATCTTCTCCGCCTCGGTCCTGACCAAGTGGCGCACATAAGTCAGCTGGTGATTAAAAGTCTTAATCACGTCCGCCACAGATGCTCCCGAATCTTGTGGTGAGAAAAACTCCCGAATCCGGGCTTCTCTAACTGGACGAGGACAATACTGTGCCTCCATCATCAATTTGAATTCCGTCCAGTCAATATTGTGCTTCTTCGGTCGAATGGCCTCCCACCAGTCAAAAGCCTCCCCGGTCAAAAGATACTGGGCGACCGGAACCTTCCTATCGTTGGGACAGTTAATCCCTGCAAAAATCTTCTCTAATTCCTTCAGCCAATGATCCCACGAAAGCGTCTCGGTAGGAAGTCAAATTTCGGAGGATGCGGTTTGACCACCTCGGTAAGCCATTTATCTCCCGATTTTCCACGTTATCTGCTTTGTCCCATCGCCGTCTGCATGCGATCCACAACTTGAGCAAAGCTGGTTTATCTGGGCAACCACTGTGAAGCACTCGACGCGTTAGGATCTGCATTATTATTTGCCGATCCCTGCTGTCCCCCGGAATGTGAATCCGTTTGACTAGCGGCTATCTCTGGAGTAGATACCGACTCTTCTTGCCTCGCATTTCCACGTCCGCGTCCAGGACCGCGTCCGCGTCCACGACCTCCTCTCAACATACTGTAAACATAAATACTCAATATCCAGGACAAACTTTCTCAAAGTACATCCATCAATGTTTACAAGACATGAATTAAATAAAACAGTAGTATTCGAGATTAGGAAACTTACAACCACAGTCCACGCGACGATGCTGGCTTAGCAGTGATGTTACGAACGACCAATAACCCAATAACGTAAACAGACCCAACTAACCCGAATGCCAAGATATCCATAAATCTTAGCTCTGATACCATATTCTGTAACACCCCGAGATATTCGGAATAATTACAGCGCCGTAAACCCTTTAGATAAGGATTTACAAGGCTAAATTTAGAAGAAGTGTAAAAAACAATACAATCGAACAACTGAAGTTCAAATACAGATTTGATTCAACCGATCAAATGAGTTAACTTATACAACCATATCGAATTGACTTATTAAAACAGACGTACTCGAGTACTAAACGAACCAAGAAGACAAATCATAATAACAATAACATCAATCACATCACTGAGCCATTCCATCGTCCTGTCGGTACTGTGGTTGCCTCCCCGCTCCTCGGCTACCTGAACATCAAAACAATGTCCACCCCCGAAGGGGTTAGCAAAACAATGCTAGTACAAGTATCATCATACAATAAATCATCAATGCATCATAAAACATGCAAAACGGACTTCCGCCACCGGAATCCAACGATGCGAATCCTCACGAATCCATCAACACAATACAAGGTAATCCAGCGATCCAGCGCCCTCAGCATAGATCCCCATGATGATCCCGTCGGACCAACGCATGGTGGAAAACCCGTCCAACGATCCAGCGCCCTCAGCATAGATCCCCATGATGATCCCGTCGGACCAACGCATGGTGGACATTCGATCCAGCGCCCTCAGCATAGATCCTCATGACCCCCTCGGATCATTTATACCATAATCAATCAATTATGCATACACATATGCATTTCAACATGTTCATCAATACAAACAAACAACAACGAATATCACGAGAATTTTCAGAAATACATCTCATATTCAACAATATGAATAAAACCACACGCATGATAAATCGAACTCGACATATGATACTTGCCTCAAAAATGGCAAGGACGAAACACTTCAATGATCTCGACACACTCGAAGGCCGCCTCCTTCGATCAACATAACAAGCTCGAACCTTAACAAAAGGAACGATATACAAATCATCTCAAGTCGAACGATGGCCTAACAATTCGGTCTACGGCCGAAAAGCTCAAAATAAACAATCTGCCTGGACTGCTTAGCGTGCGCTACGTACTCTACATAACGTGCGCTAAGCCGGCCTGTTAGCGTACGCTATCGTATAAGACTAGCGTGCGCTAGCTACGAACTGACAGTTCGAATCGGCTGATACATAACGTACGCTACGTACGTTCTGTGCGTTAACTGAACCCCGATAGCGCACGTTAACTCACATATGTTAGCGTGCGCTAACGTTGCATGGCAGAATACTGCTAACGGAAAAACTGGGTTGAACAGTGGTGAATTCATGAATTCTATGATGATACAACAAGTCATCCTCAAGCATGTCATGCTAATAAGGTTTTGTGGAAGTTCCATGATCATGAGGTACAAATATACGGATAATCAACTCAACATCATAATCTTATCTTCGATCTTCAAGAAATATTCTAAGTTCCGATTATTCCAAGTCCCAAAACATATGATTCCTTACGTAAAACATACGAACTAGGTAATCTCCGATTACTGATCATAAATCGATTTGAAAACGCTTAGGAGTCCATACTACTAAGATGGTTCAAAGGTTCATACGATAAATAGTGCCGATACGTCAAAAGTATCCTTCTAACATGTGATGACCGATCATAAGCGAAATAACTGGCTATCTAAACATGATCAGACGTCCTTAAAAACATTACTAACATCGGTGAAGAATCACCTACCTCAAAGTAGTGAAGAACACGGAGGAAGTTGAAGCAATCCAACACCGAAGGCTTGAACACCAATCTCCAACGATGTATGATCTTCAATCACGAGCTAGGGTGTTGCTATGAAGTGTTTAGGGTGAGGGAAGTTATGTTCTAAGTGTAAGAATTCGGGTAATGGGAGAAGAAAGAACTGAAATCACGAATAGGATGATGTCCTATTTATAATAAATGTCTATTAGCGCGCGCTAGACCCTGTTCGTAGCGTGCGCTAACGGCTCACTGACTAATCTGTACTTAGCACTTAGCGTGAGCTACGCATGTACCTATAGCGTGCGCTAAGGCGTTGACTTGGCTTTTCCCCGAAAGCCGTCCAGATACATCCGACACGATCCGACAGGGGTCCCCCAGCCAGATCTCACCTACCGCACGTCTCAATCAAATTGACCATGCATAGCGTGCGCTAATGACCCTCAGTAGCGTGCGCTATGAATCTACGTTAGCGCACGCTAAACATAGCTGGTAGCGTGCGCTACATGCACAGGGTTTACAATCTTTAAATCACAACCACGAATTTAAATGCTCGACAACATCGGATTATGAAATACGGAAAATAATACTCAGATCAAGTACAATCATTACAATATCACAAGTTCCAATTACATAACAGAAATCTCGGGTATTACACATAAATGGTCCGCATATTAGGTGGATGGATCCACAAATATCTCCTTATATTCAGCGTAAGAATGGAATGTTTGCTTTTGTTTCTTTAGCATAGGAAGGTCTCGTTCCTACTTTGGCTAAAGAGCAGGCTTTGCAACACTAACTGGTGGGCATTTGATATGCATCTGGTTCTTTGGATGATTAACGTCAACATTGTGCTTTATGTTGAGTTGTTGCCACATTTTCACTCGAAAAGTAATGATGTACGTACAAGTTCTTTAGTATATGGATCATTATACTTCGACCAGGATGATCTAGTCTATCGTGCCAAAGCCTATATAAGTCTATGTCCCAAAGTACATTGTTGGTGACAACATAGGATTTTAAAAACCTAATAGTAGTGAGGTACAGTCCACTAGATTGACTCATGAGTTAATCTAAAATGCGTTTACGTCCACATTCATTAGAATTAATAAAAGAAACTCTATTCCATTCTCACAGTGGGTTTCAATCTGGAAACCATTGCTACGTATATTGTTGAAGCTAAGTAAGGTTCGAAGGGCTCTAGATGCATACAGAGCATCGGTAACTTAGAAGACTGCCGTTTAGGCATCAAGAATTGGGCATTACCTCGCCATTTGATGAGTTGGGAGGACCCAATCATCGTAGTTACCGAGGTTTGGCAGGCGACTAATTCGATGAATAGAAGCCTTATTCTAAGAACATTCAAGTTCTACTCGATTCATTCCTTTGAAGAGAGAGAAATTTTGAACCATTAGCATTCAAGCATTATTCAGTACTTCGAAATAAAGCTAAGAATCTAACGTAAGCAATATTAATATCTTGTTCGTGAAACAACGTTGCATCACGCCATTATTGAAAAGAAAACACCAACACAATCGTCTTGAGGCAACTATACCAAATGTAAACGAGAAAGTAAACATAATACTAAGATTCAGTCTATAGACTGTGGCTCGTATGACTCAATTCGACGATTGGTGACTGTGAAAATTGACATAGGGGGACTTGTCTAGATCATATTCCTCCATATAGTGAGTTCTCCTTTCTTTGGACTCTCTATATTTCTTTTAGTGAGATGCGACTTGCTTGCTTGCATGGCAGTTCTTGTACCATGTTCAGTATCTCCACAATCATAGCATAGTTCATTGCCAACTCGAGCCTTAGAGGCGATAGGATGGGTAGGTACTTTTTGGTTCCCTTGGCTAGAAGAGCCGGGAGCACCAAGTCTTCGCATTACATTGGAAGAACCCCCACGTTCTTGACCAAGAAGCCTATCATGTCCAGTTCCCTATTCATTGGGGTAGTTTCCATCCTTCACTTTGCCATAATTGGCTTTGGGAAATTTCTTTGTCCCAACCGACCTGACATTACTGCTCACTAACACTTCGTTGTGCCTCTCAGCTACTTGTAGTAGGTTGATTAGCTTACTGAAGGTAGTGATGCTTTTATTATCATACTCCAGCCTATACTGGTTCGTTAGTATATGAGCGGAAGTAGGGAAGGTGGAAAAAGCTTTCTGGATCATGTCATCTTCTGTGACGTCCTTTCCACATAAATTTTAGGCGTGCCTTGAGGCGGAGTATATCTTTGTTGAAGTCGTTGATCCGTTTATAATCAAGCAAGCGGATTTCATTCTACTGCACGGTCAACTTTGGGAGCAAAGTGTCGTGAATGTTCCCAAGTTAGCCCTTACGGGCATCCCATAGTTCTTTAGGGAATTTCAACTGTAGATATTCTTATCTCAGGCTGGGTTCGATGTGTCACCTAAGGAATATAAGTGCGCTCACTTTTATCTTATCGGACGGTACTTGGTCTGTGGTGTTAAGGAGCGTACCACTATATTCTTTAGTGATAAATGTGGTCTCGACGTAGGAGACCCATCTATGATACTTAAGCTCTTTTGAGTCTAAGATATCAAATTTGAGGCGAGTTGGATAAGCTATCTTAATCCAAGAAAAATGAAAATAATTTTTCACAGTTTACCATGAGTACTTTCCATGATAAAATTTTCAATAATGGGAGCGTTATTATTTTTCAGAACCAAGATATGGTCAAAATTATTTTCGATGCTATTGAAGGTGATCAATGAAATTACTTTATCATGGTTCGAGTTGAATTTAGGCAGTAGATATAAATCCTCTAAAATCTACCAATGATGAAGCCTAATTTGCATGTCATATCTATATATGCAAGAAAATATATATACGTATAATTTATAGATATAATCACATAACCCTATATATCTATACACGGATATATGCACTCAAAGAGGTGTCTTATGGCGCAATCTACGATTAGTTCGTGTGAATTAATTTTAATCCAAGTTGCTTTAAGCGATTCTCTTTAATTTAATTAAAATTATTAATGCATTATGCTTTTAATTGGTTTAATTTAGCACAAATAAATTTCGGAATATATATGCAATCAAATGTGATTAAAAGCATGAAAAAAACGCATATTGCAGATAGTAGGGTTCGTATTGTGTACCTTACTCCGATAATCCCCTTGAATCCTCTGCAAATTTTTCGAGTCCTCTAACAAGGAATCTGCTCTGCAAACCACTTCATGACAGAAAAAGGGGGGCTTTATGAGCACCACTTCTAAGTCAACTATCACCGTCACGCACAAGCAACATGGGCACATTCAACTCAGCATCATCGATCCAGATAACAACGCCGACGAGTGAGAGTAAAAAGGAGATGAATGCGAACGGAAGGCCCAAAAGAAAGCCCAAAGGGCGACAATCGTCGCAACCGCAACAGCCCATATCTGCAGACTTTCTTCGATTCTGAATAACAGGAAGAGATGGCAAATCTAGATTTGCACGCACATCGTAAATTAGGGTTTCCGCATTCTCCTTATAGGAATCCACATCCTGCTGTGACGATGTATCGCTCTCCCCATGGTACCACAACAGCGATTTGATTTCTCCCCCGTCGTGCGCCGCCGCTTTTGCGCGCCTCACCATATTCTCGTACAAGTGCGCGCCGCGCGCCCACTCCTTGATCGCGGTCCTGGGTCGAGTTTGAGGACTCCATTCTCAAACAGGTGGGGTCGCAGATGGGTGGCGAGCGGTGACGTCTGGTTCGGTCAGTGAAGAAGATGACCGGGGTTTGGGTGGCGGCCGCCGATCTGGTCTGACGGAGGCGGCAACGAGGATGTGTAGGAATTAGGGTTTCAGGAAAAATCCGATTTTTTTTTCCAGAAATTCGGACGGAATTTCGCAGAAAATCGGGAGGACACATTTCGTGCTCAGCCGAGAACTACGTGCTGATAACGTGTTGAAGGGAAAATAACTTGAGACAAGAAAGTAGGGCAAAAGTGTTGTATTATTCCATCAATGAGATCCCTTAAATAGGGTGAAGTACATACAAACAGGCCTCAGCCAAATCCTAACTAGGAAAGCCCATAAACTAACAGACTTAGGCACACAACGGGTATTATTCCTTTAACAGTATTTTTTTTACTGCTGGGTGGCCGAACAACTTCTTTTTAATGTTGTGCACTTTCTTCTTGGGAGATGCACCAATTGTCTTACCTTTTTGCTGCTGGCCGTATGATGTGGTAATGGGTAGGTCCCATGGCTCCTTCTTCTCTCTCTTATTTATAGAGTTTTTGGCCGCCTTTTTTTCTTAGATAATAGGACTCATTCTTTTCTTCTATTCGGCCGCCTCTTTTTTTTCTTCTCAATTTCTTTCGGCCGACTGGAACTCTTCTTGTAATGTGGGATTTTATCTATTTCTTGGCCGAATAATTATTCTGGCTCCAAAAAATAACAAAAATATAAAATAATGAATAAATTCCACTAGTAAAGTAAATTAATTTCATAAATTAAATAGGTAGAAAATTATCCAATTGTGCTAAAATAAAGATAATATAATTATACATTTAACACATAGAATCATGCGGTATTTTCTACCAATCAACAACCTCGCAGGTCTAGTAGAATTTCTCATTTACCTGAGAGGAATGGCTATCTGCATCAAGAGGAACTGGGTCCTCATGAAATAACAGAAAGTAGCCAAGAGAATAATATCTTGACATATGACCAAGCGATGGTACATGTGGACTTCATGAATTGGCGAGAAGTTATGGAAGCTGAGATAGACTCTATGCATGCTAATCAGGTATGAATTTTAGTATATAGCCCTAAGGGCAGAGTGTCTATTGGGAATAAATGGATATGCAAGAGAAAGAATGATGGAGATGGTAATATTGATACTTATAAGGCCAGCCTTGTGGCAAAGGGTTATTCCCAAAGAGAGTGAATCGATTACTTCGATACCTTCTCGCCTGTCGCTATGATTAAGTTTATTCGCATGATGCTTGCCATAGCAGTCACTTAGATTATCAAATATGGTAAATGAATGTAAAAAGCAACATTCCTAACATAGGCGGATCCAGGACCGAAAAACTACTGGTGCACCGACCGTCCACAAAAAACAATGTCAAACGATAAAATATATATTAAAATTACATTAAAGATAACAAATAATATATAAAGAAAGTCAGTAATAACAAAGCGGGGGACAATGAGGCGAACATGTCATGCTGGAAAACCTACCTCTAGATCGGGGTGAGGTCGAGCCTCTTGGGGGTACTCAGGACAGGGGACGATCCCCTCGTGTGCGTATGTGGGAAAAAAAAGCAAAAAAAAAAAAGGATCCATACATTTACAAACAAAATCGCCTACATTTACTGAAAATGTGCTAAAGTAACATCATTACTAATTGTTTTAAGTACATATTTTTCTATAAACGTTACAAGACGATTATTTAACCATTGATCATCCATCTTACTACATAACTCACTCTTCACATACTTCATAGCTGAGAAGACTCGTTCAACACTTGCAGTTGCTACGGGCAAAATCAACATTTCTTTCAAAAGTAATTTCTAATATTTGGTTAACTGAAACCCTTCAGCTAGTTTTGTATTAAGGGTGCATCTTAATTTTTTTCATCATATTACATAAATATTCTTCAAAAGAAGCAAGTGTTTGCGAAATACTTCAAGGTTGAATAAATAATTTTAAACACCTAAAAGCATTTGAGAATATTACAGATCTATAGACACTTCTCCCGAGTATCTACCAGGCTAATTACAGTACGACATAATTCACAAGTGACTCAATATCGATCTATGCAAATCCAATAATCAAAATAAAATGGAAAACCAAAAACACGTGCATACCCTCCACAAAATCGTTTAAGTACAACGACATACCCTCACATGGGATAATATATGGTGCGGTAGAATATACAACTCAAGACAATAGAGACACAACTCTACTTTCTTGTGATTAACATCGTCACTTTTCATCATCTTCCATTCTGATCCCATGAGTACTCCCTCGAACTGCAAATACCTGGCATGTATAAAAGGCATTCATCCCAGGTTGGTGGTTAGCACTGGGATATATAGCTATATTTCAAGTATTTCAATTTAAACAAATCACATTTCAAATATAAACAAGCAAGTCACTTCCCAATAACAATAGACACACTAATTCTTGAGATATATCTTCAAAATCCCGAAATATATCCACTTCAATAAAATCTTCAAACCTTTGAATTTGTATAAATCTTTGAAATGATATTTTGAAAATACTTTTGAAATCTCAAATAATTTTACACAAAACCATAAACCATAAATCATAGGGAGGATATATTATTTTACTCTGATGCCATTCTAGCCAAGTACCCCAGAATAATATATATGTACATATATATATACACACACACACACATATATATATATAAGATACATCTCAAAATTGAAAACGTAACATCGTGTTATTTGAGAATATATCATTTAAATCACAACTAATAAATGCATCAAATATTACTCATTTACCCCTAGGATACACAGTGCCAGAAAATTATCATTACAACACCGGGATACACACTGCTTGGGGGGAGAAACATACTGGTATTACGAATAAGCTCTCGAATGCCACTCGGAGGATGAGAGAGTCACAGCATTGTATTGTAATTATGGACGTCAATTGAATAAAGATATTTATTATTGCTATAATATTGTATATCATTAGAATCATGATTTGATATATGGAATAGTAGTTCATGCATTTAAAAGCAAATATTTCATTCCTTATGAAGATAAGGAGATAAGCATTGGAAGTGTTTCGGTCTCGAATACTTAATTGGTTCGCAATTCGGTCAAATTGTAACTGGGTATTAAATTTAGACAAGACTTTTATAATGTGTACTTTGACATGGAGAGTATGTGCCTTAACTAAGGGTTAGTGGGAGCAGACATTATAAGTATGCTGATGAGATTAGTGTACTCGGACTCGACTCATCTCGATTCGGTCACATGGATTTCACTCCAAGATAGTCAATGACTGAATCAAAATATTGTGACAAGTATACATGAACCATTGACTTGAGGATTCAGTAGGAGATGTGCTTGTGACATCAAGTCAGTCACTAGAGTAGTTCGATTCAATCATCAACTGGTGGGGTCACCGCGAAGTGCAACTTGGTGGGTAAGTAGCAGTCTTCACTGAATACCAAGATAGAATCATTTCTCCTGTTAGTGAATATGTCAATGTACTATGCGGTTAGTGGCAAATGAGATCATAAGTCTTTGTCCAAAGCATTTATAGCTAGTTGTATTTGATACACGAGAGTTCGGTGATCTTCATTTGTATTAACAAATGCATAGAGTCAAGTTACAATAATATTTGACATTAGCATGACCCTAATACTTGATCGTGATATATGATTGAAAGGTACGTGTATGGTACTCATAACATAAAGGTTATGGAATGATTTCTATCATTCATTCTTAGTTGGGTTACAGTGTAGGCCACATGATTGGCTTGGTGGTACTAACACTCTTTGGATCCGCTCAATGCTAATTGAGATGAACCAACAGAGTTGCGGCCCATGATAGACGATATTTAGCTTATTCTCTCTTGGTTAATATTGGACATTAGATGTCTAATTTAATTTATTGGATAAATTAAATCAGTCTTTTGAATTAAATAAACCACTGGTAATTATTATTGTTTCTCCGAGAATTTATATTTAATATAATAAATTAATTGAATAAATTATACGTATTAATATTGAAATGTATCAAAATTTATCTATCGGACTAGATACGAACCAACTCATATACTTCCTTACTTGTCCGCCCCCTCTTCCCCACCAATTGATGGTGTTTGATCTTATTTGTCTTAATGTGGGATTTCATAAGATATGAGGAGTTTTTATATACACTTGGTGTGTATATTATAATGCGAGGCTTTTGGTGAGCTGTGTGGAATGATTGATTGACATGCCATCTTAACAACAGATCAAAACTACACTTCATCACATTTCTTTACGCTTGGCCGCACTACTACAAAAACAGTTTTTAACAACGACATTTTAACAGCGGTTCTAAAAAAACCGCTGTTAAGAAGCGGCGGCATTTTAACAGCGATTTTCCTTGGAACCGCTGTTAAATCTGCATATTTAACAGGAGTTGTTAAACATGTACATTTTAACGGCGGTTCTAGGTTAATGTGCAATATATTGAATATTAATAGATTTTGTTATATATTAATATTAAAAATTCTACTACATTAGATATTAAAAATTATAATACATACATATTGTTTTATGAATTATATTATATTAAATTTGCAATATATTGAATATTAATATATTTTGTTATATATTAATATTAAAAATTCTACTACATTATATATTAAAAATTATAATACATACATATTGTTTTATGAACTATATTATATTAAATGTGCAATATATTGAATATTAATATATTTTGTGATATATTAATATTAAAAATTATATTACATTATATATTAAAAATTATAATACATACATGTTGTCTTATTAAATGTGCAATATATTAAATATTAATATATCTTGTGATATATTAATATTAAAAATTATATTACATTATATATTAAAAATTATAATACATACATGTTGTTTTATGAATTATATTATATTAAATTTTCAATATATTGAATATTAATATATTTTGTGATATATTAATATTAAAAATAATGTTACATTTTATATTAAAAATTATAATATATAAATATTGTTTTATGAATTATATTATATTAAATTTTCAATATATTGAATATTAATATATTTTGTGATATATTAATATTAAAAATTATATTACATTATATATTAAAAATAATAATACATACATGTTGTTTCATGAATTATATTATATTAAATTAGCAATATATTGAATATTAATATATTTTGTGATATATTAATATTAAAAATTATATTACATTATATATTAAAATTATAATACATACATATTGTTTTATGAATTATATTATATTAAATATGAATATATTGAATATTAATATATTTTGTTATATATTAATATTAAAATTATATGACATTATATATTAAAAATTATAATACATATTGTTTTCTGAATTATATTATATTAAATGTGCACGATATTGAATATTAATATGTATAATATAATATAATTCTTCAAATATATTATAATTGTTGACTTATTAATATAACTTATTAATATTTAATATATGATACAAATTTATAATTTCAGCATGGCTATATACAATATATACATTATAATTTTTAATATGTAATAATTTTCATTATTTTATATTATTATTCTTGTTTCAGGAGAAAGTAAAAAGAATGTAAATAGAGTCAATCAATTGCATTCATAACAATGATAGAGGGGCCTTTATATAGGCATTACAATGAGAGTCCTTCCATACATAGGATTCCTAGATAAGGTAAGACATCTAATAGGATCCTACTACCTCTAGAAGGATCTAGAACCTTCCATCTATGTATCTACAATCAGTATTAGGTAAGACACATCACGGGAATAATAATTCCCGGAACACTCCCCCTGTGTCGAGCACTAATACAACAATGGTGCAAAAGATATTGCCTTCGTAAAAACCTATTCCAAGCCAAAGCAAAACCCCATGGGAAAAATAAAGACTTGATGAGGAAAAGATTGCAACGCACCAAGATAACATGTCATGTATACTCCCCCTGATGTATACATAACGACTCCCCCTGATGAGTACCTCAAATCATAGGAGTCAGATGCCAAGTTGCCCTCACAACTATACCAAGGAAAAACCCAGTGGGAAAAATACCTCTTGGTCTAAGTTGAACAGAAATACAACGCATCATTGTATGGATGTTCTCATAGGTTGCCTCGTTAAAAACCTTACCAAGTGAAAACCCAATGGGAAAAAACAAACCTTGGTCTAAGGACAAAAAGAGCGCGACACATCCAAAGTGCAGAGTCGCTAGAGACTTATCCGAAAATCAAGTTTTCTAAAGTCTTGACTTCCATGCACTAAATCAGTCATAACTTCTTCGATTCAATATGTATCAACGAAACTGTAAGAACTTATGAAAACTAGACACCCATAGCTTTTCATTCACATACAATACGTAACCTAGATCGACCTGAGCAGATCAAAAAGCTCTATCGAAGTTGACTCAGCAAATTACCGGACATATCCTGTCCTACTTTGCAACAATAGTCATATGTCACTTGTAATACCCAGTTGTAATTCAGTAATTATCATTCAGTATTTATCATTCAGTAATTGATACTCAGTAATTTCATTCATTAATGATCATTTGTCACTCATATTCAGTCATGGTATTCATCATTCAGAGTAATTGTATCGTGTATCAATCGTCATTCATCACTAATCTGATTGGAGTTTCGTGCCGTGTTTATCATCATTGTCATTTTTGTTGCAAGCTGTGCTTGAGGAGTAGCGCACGCTACATACTCCTTTTAGCGTACGCTAATTGGGTATAAGTAGCGCACGCTACTGCTCAGCTTTAGCGCACGCTAAGGCTACCTTGGCCGCGATCCGGAAGGTACCGGACTGCGGTGAGAATATTTGTAGCGCACGCTACGAGTGGTAAGTAGCGCGCGCTAACGGGTTGTAGTAGCGCACGCTATATGTGTGGAGTAGCGCGCTAGGGGCGGATCGAGGTTGAGTCCGGTGGCTCTTGGATCGCACCGGATTAATTCATAGCGCCGCGCTATGAGTTATATTTAGCGTCGCAATCAATATTATAGCGCACGCTAATCGGTTGTTGTAGCGCACGCTATCGAGGTTAGATCGAGGGCGACGGTTTTCGGACTCCGATCGGGCGTCGAATATTTCGCTAGTGCACGCTAACAATGGATATTAGCGCACGCTAGTAGTATGGCCGTAGCGCACGCTACAAATAGGTACGTAGCGCGCGCTACCGTGTTCGGACAGTGGGTACTGGACTACCCAAATTACTCGTTAGCGCACGCTATGCACAAGGGCTAGCGCACGCTAACCTGGACTGAGTATAAATTGGACAGTTTAGTCAGAGTTCGTCATTTTTCATCTCATTTCATTCCTTCGGAAGTTTTGGGCGATTTCGAGCGATTCGGAGAGGATTCTTCGAGGTGTAATCATCAATCATCATCTTCAAGATCATCTTTCGGATTGATCATCATTTCATCATCTTTATCACATCGAATCAAAGGTATTAACCTCTTGGATCTAGAATTTCGGATTTTTGGGGTTTTCCTTCCGATTTCTTCGTGTAAACTTGGATTATCATTGGAATATGTTAGTTATGGATTATCTAACTTGTATAAACATATTCCTACGGATTTAATGGTTATTTTCGGAATTATTTCAAGAACCTTTGGGGTTGACTTCGGTTAATTGGGGATTTTCCGATTGATGTTGTTGTAATAATGAGTTATGGATTCCTAATGGATTATTGATATCCTTGAAAGTGTTTTGATGGTTTGAAATACTCATCTTGGAGTTGGTTTCGATTCATTCAAGCTCGGATATCGTTGTGTCGATGTTTGAGTCGATTATGATCGTTTTTGATTTGCGTAATGATCGGATTATTGGTAATTGTGTTATTCAAGGTTGTTCGAGCGACCGATATTTCATTTAGGACGTTGTTCGTGGACGGACATTCATCATCGGTATTGTGTAAGTTAATTCTTACTCGGTTAAAAGGATATTCATTCCTTTTGTCGTTGTTCATTCATAATCATAACTCATTCATCCTTGTATTAATCGTATCAAAACTCGTCATTGTCAATTAATCACCTCAGTCATAAGGAACGACGGTTCCGATCATTTCATTGAGCTATCATTCATTTCACCATCATTCAATCTTGGTGAGTCATTATTCATTTTCATTGTCACTTTTGTCATATTGTGGCATTAGGGTCATCTTGGCGTGCGGTTGGTATGTGTAGGATTTTCATGTCGGGCACATTATAGTCGTGTGTTGGTTGGTGGCCTCACATTGGGTGTGCACACGAGTCGATTGCTCGTGAGACCGATTAGGTACAAGACCACGCGTGTTTGATCGTTGGTGGCTTGTGCACGGACACATTTCCATCCGGACGTAGTGTGGCGCCATTCCTTTGAGCCGTCTTGATTAGTCGATTCATATAGCATGTTTGATTGCGTATGTTTCGGCAGGATAATTCATAATTTCGGATATATCATGATTGTGTATTTTCAACCCTTGAGGATTGTTGTTACGTATGGCCCGGCCCGTTGGGGATATTGTTTTTCGTGTCATGGCAAGGCTAAAGCACGGGAGAGCACGGTGACGGCGAGAGTCAGTGATACTAGTAGGGGCCCGATGCATTCGGTCATTTATTCAGTCATTTGTGTTTCCTTTATTTATTCCGCTGCAGACATTCCGTTTGAATGCTCATTTCATTCAGTGTTGTGTATTTTATCGTCACATAAAATACACATGTATTCTATTTTATCCTGGGTGTTGTATAAAACTCCTCATCGGAGTAATTGATGTTGTAATGTGGTTCGGTACTACATTTACCTGTGTAATTCATTCATTCTCATTCGCTGGTGGGTCCCAGTGGGGTCTACAGACCTTGTAATATCCGCCTAGTTTGGGGTGTTACAGAGTTGGTATCGGAGCGTGGTTTTGAATACTACCCTCCAAGTCATGTCTCATTTGAAATCATCGTCGTCGGACTAGTATCATTGGACTTTCGCGTCACGTGTGACCTGTGCAAATGCCGAGCCAATCAGACCAAGAACTGTAAGATTTCTGATGCCATGGTATAATTTCTGGCAATAATCATTCATTCATAATTCATCAGTTAACAATCCTCATTCATCAATTTCAATTGTGATCAAGTCGATAATGTTAACTCATTAATCACTCAATTCATTTCATTACTCAGTTGTTTATCTTGGAGATCATATCATCAATCTTGTTAAATTGTTCAAGATAATCATTTCAGTAATTTTATCAGATAATCATGTCACGTCAATTAATCATTCATGTAATCGCTGTATGTGAGCGCGTATGCTCATTTTCATCATTTCATAATGTAATCATAATGTGATACTCATGCGAGATATATAATCATCATATGACTTTCCACTTGGTATGGAAAGAGGTGGCGAGAGGACGTGGAGGGCGAGGCCGTGGAGCGGGCGAATCCCGAGAACTCGTGCGAATACCGTCTGCAAATGCAGGAATAATGCTAACTCATCGAGCGGCGACGCCACTCACTCACCAGGACGCGATCATTGATCGTCAGGAGTCGTACCGGACACGGCTCGGTCGGAGGGTGTTCGGGTCGACCCACTCGCATTTATGCGGGGGCATGATGGCCCAAATGACCCAGATGGCTCGGTTGATGGAGACGATGCATAACTCCGTCAATCAAAATCAGCAGGCTCCTCCGCCGCCACCTCGGAGGTAAGAGAGGGGTAAGCAATATCATTAGCGATATCTCTCGCCGACCACCTACTTTTGAGGGCTCATCCAGGCGGCGGATATTGTTCACTGGCTTGAGCATTTTGAGAAGTTATTTGCTATGGTGGATTGCCCTGAAGGGCATAAAGTTTCAGTTGCGGCTTACTATCTCGGTAAGAGCGCTCATTCATGGTGGTTATCGTTGAAGCCCACAGACGGAACATGTACTTGGGATCAGTTCAAGACTCTCACGATGGAGAGGTACTATCCGACCCCACTCAGGGAGGCCAAGTTGTTGGAATTACTCACTCCCGACCTTTCGGCGGATGATGACGTTCTCGCCATCGCCGAAAAATTTCAGGAACTTCTTCCGTTCGCCTCATCTATCATTCACTCAGAAGCGGACAAGATCAAGTATTTCAGCAAGAGGCTGAAACCCCGTATGAGACTTCAGTTACTTAATCATAATTGCACCACGTTGGCCGAGTTCATTGAGAAGGCTCTTACTTACGAGCTTACGGCTAAGGAAATTGCTAAGCAGCAACCTTCGTCTGCTAGCAAGAAGTCCAAGAACCGTAATCGATCGGCGAGTCGTGCCACTTTCAAGAAACGCGGGCGGGCTCTACTTTTTCGAGCGACCTCCCAAGACGTCTAAACCCGCGGAATCTCGATCGCGAGCGGCCGTTCGGCCATCACTGTTTCAGCGTGAGAGCAGGGTCATTTCGGCACCAAATGTCCGGCGATGCATCACGTGCCACAATGTGGGATTGCTTGGGCATAGGGCCGTTTTGCCGTAGGGACTTTAAACCCACTCGGCGTCATCTCAAGCCCCGAGTCATTCGGGTGCGAGAATCGAGCCACTCAGTCAGCGTCGTTCAAGACGACAGGAGCTAAAGGCGGAGCCAAGAGCTATCAGACGGGAGCGTCCGGTTCGGCGGCCGGCAAGCCCCGAATTTATGAGATGAAGAAGACCGATGATCCTGAGGCCCGAATGATCTCAGGTACACTCGAAATTGTATCTCAACCTGTGTGTACCCTTTTTGATACTGGTGCATCTCATTCATTCATTTCCGAGTCATGTTTGAGTAGACTACGTCTGGGTAGTGCTACTAGTTGTGAGCCTTATGTCATTGGCCTACCTGATGGTAGACGAATTGTCGGAAGTCGTGAGATTCAGAATTGTCCGATTCAGCTTCATGGTCGTGTATGGCCAGCGGACCTAATCGTAGTAGATTTGCCGAGGGACGACATCATCTTGGGTATTGATTGGATGGATCGTCATGATGCCATCATTAGTGTCCGAAAGCGTTTGGTCACTATCATTTCAGACGATGGAGTTGAATGTGTGTTTCAGGGAGGTAATCCCAGCTGTTCTGGTAAAGTCATTAATTCGATGAAAGCAGTAAGATTACTCAATCAGGTATGTGTCGGTTATTGGTGCAATATGACCAAAACTGAGAAATCATCAGTAATGTTAACGGATATTCCGGTGGTGAGGGAATATGCCGATATTTTTCCAGACGAGTTACCTGGTTTGCCTCCACAGAGGGATGTGGAATTCACGATTGAGTTGGAGCCTGGTACGTCCCCGATATCGAAGGCACCGTACCGGATGGCCCCGACCGAAATGCAGGAACTAAAGAACCAACTTGAGGAATTGTTCGAGAAGGGTTATATTCGACCGAGTGCATCCCCGTGGGGAGCACCCGTGTTATTTGTCAAGAAGAAGGATGGTTCGTTCCGCTTGTGTATTGATTACCGGGAATTGAACCGGGTGACGATCAAGAATAAATATCCTTTACCCCGTATCAATGACCTCTTAGATCAACTTCAGGGAGCTTCAGTATTTTCCAAGATCGACTTAAGATCTGGATATCATCAGTTGCGGATTCGAGAGTCGGATATCGCGAGGACGGCGTTTCGAACACGCTATGGTCATTATGAGTTCGTGGTTATGCCGTTCGGATTGACTAATGCACCTGCGGTATTCATGGAATTAATGAATCGGGTCTTCATCGACTTTTTGGATCGGTTTGTTGTTGTCTTCATCGATGACATTTTGATTTATTCTCGTGACCGGGAGGAACACGAGTCTCACCTTCATCTAGTTCTCGACGTGTTGAGGCGAGAACAACTTTATGGGAAATTTTCCAAATGTGAGTTTTGGATGTCCGAAGTGACGTTTCTCGGACACGTAATTTCATCAGACGGAGTTCGCGTCGATCCTCAGAAGACGGAGGCTATTCGAGATTGGCTACCTCCGAAGAATGTTAAGGAAATCCGAAGTTTCCTCGGATTAGCGGGTTATTATCGGCGATTTGTAGAGGGATTTTCTCGAATCGCTCAACCCTTAACGAACCTTTGCGGAAGGATAAGAAATACACGTGGTCCGACGCGTGTCACCGGTGTTTTGAGGAACTCAAGAGCCGGTTAATGTCAAGACTGTACTTTCCTTGCCGCAGGCGGAAGGATTTGTGGTCTATAGTGATGCGTCGGACGGGTCTCGGATGTGTACTTATGCGAAGCAGGAAGGTTATTGCCTATGCTTCACGGCAATTGAGACCTTACGAGATTAATTATCCGACCCACGACACGGAGCTAGCGGGTGGTGTTCGCTTTGAAAATTTGGCGTCATTATCTTTATGGCGTTACATCCGGATATTCACCGATCATAAGAGCTTAAAGTATATATTTACTCGAAGGAGTTAAATATGTGCCAGAGGCGGTGGTTGGAATTAATCAAAGATTATGATATCGAGATCCTTTACCACCCGGGCAAGGCGAATGTTGTCGCGACGCCTTGAGTCGCCATCCGTTCAGAGCGATGCTTTCCGTTTAATGTTCGAAGGAGATTCAAGGGAATTCCTTAGACCCGAGATCGAGGTCCGGCTTCAGCGAGTTCAGGGGCGGCTTTGTATGTTAGAGATTTCATCGTCACTCGAGGAGGAAATCCGAGAGAATCAGGGTTCGGACCCATCATTGTTGCGCATCCGAGAGGATGTGGCTCGAGAAAGCCCTGGATTTGTGGTCCACGAGGATGGACTTTTGAGGTTTAAGAATCGGTTGTGCGTGCCGCGATTGTGAGTTGAAAAACTCTATTTTGAGAGAAGCTCATGCTACCCCTTATTCTGTTCATCCGGGTCTAGCAAGATGTACAAGGACTTGAAACAAAATTCTTGGTGGAGTAATATGAAGCGAGAAGTCGCGGAATTTGTTTCGAGATGCTTAACTGTCAACAAGTTAAGATTGAACATCGGCGGCCGTGGGTATGCTGAAACCTCTTCCTATTCCCGAGTGGAAGTGGGAAGACATTTCTATGGATTTCATCACGAGTTTGCCGACGAGTCGTCGTGGCATGAACACGATCTGGGTGATCGTGGACCGCTTAACCAAATCAGCTCATTTCCTGGAGATCAAGGAAACGTGGGGTCCCGAGAGACTTGCTCAACTGTTCATCAAAGAGATAGTCAGACTTCACGGTACTCCTAAAAGTATCGTTTCCGATCGTGACGGACGGTTTGTGTCGCATTTTTGGAAATCAGTTCATCGTGCTATGGGAACTCAGCTTAACCTCAGTACCGCTTTTCATCCTCAGTCTGACGGACAATCAGAGAGGACGATTCAGACCTTAGAGGACATGTTGAGGGCATGCGTCCTCGATTGGAAAGACGATTGGGAAGCCCAACTACCATTGATCGAGTTCATGTATAATAATAGTTGGCATGCTTCGATCAAGATGGCACCTTACGAGGCCTTGTATGGTCGTCGTTGTCGATCTCCGTTGTGTTGGGACGACTTATCAGAATCATTGGGCACCGAGCCCGATATGCTTATAGCCGCCCGTGAGAAGGTAGCTTTGATCAGGAGTCGTTTGTTGACGGCTCAGAGTCGACAGAAATCATATGCAGATAACCGTCGTCGACCATTAGAGTTCGAGGCAGGTGACCACGTGTTGGTCAAGGTATCCCCGAGTCGTGGTATCTTCCGTTTTGGGAAGAGAGGGAAGTTGAGTCCAAGATTCATTGGACCGTTTGAGATTTTGGATCGAGTAGGCGAGTTAGCTTATCGATTGGCTTTACCTCCGTCGTTGAGCCGAATTCATAATGTGTTTCATGTCTCTCAGCTGCGGAAGTATGTTGCCGACCCGAGTCACATACTTCAGTTCGACGAAATCGAGATCGCCGACGATCATTCATATGAGGAGCGTCCTATACGAGTTTTAGAGCGGCGAATCAAACAATTGAGGAATAAGACGATTCCTTTGGTTAAAATCCAGTGGTCTAGACACGGAGTCGAAGAGGCTACTTGGGAAACCGAGGATAGTATGCGGGAGAGTTATCCCGAGTTGTTTGACCCTTAGTTTCGGGGACGAAACTCTTTTAAGGGGGGGTGTATGTAATACCCAGTTGTAATTCAGTAATTATCATTCAGTATTTATCATTCAGTAATTGATACTCAGTAATTTCATTCATTAATGATCATTTGTCACTCATATTCAGTCCTGGTATTCATCATTCAGAGTAATTGTATCGTGTATCAATCGTCATTCATCACTAATCTGATTGGAGTTTCGTGCCGTGTTTATCATCATTGTCATTTTCGTTGCAAGCTGTGCTTGAGGAGTAGCGCACGCTACATACTCCTTTTAGCGTACGCTAATTGGGTATAAGTAGCGCACGCTACTGCTCAGCTTTAGCGCACGCTAAGGCTACCTTGGCTGCAGTCCAGAAGGTACTGGACTGCAGGTGAGAATATTTGTAGCGCACGCTACGAGTGGTAAGTAGCGCGCGCTAACGGGTTGTAGTAGCGCACGCTATATGTGTGGAGTAGCGCGCGCTAGGGACGGATCAGGTTGAGTCCAGTGGCTACTGGACTGCACCGGATTAATTCATAGCGCACGCTATGAGTTATATTTAGCGTACGCAATCAATATTATAGCGCACGCTAATCGGTTGTTGTAGCGCACGCTATCGAGGTTAGATCAGAGGGCCGATGGTTTTACGGACTCAAGATCGGGCGTCGAATATTTCGCTAGCGCACGCTAACAATGGATATTAGCGCACGCTAGTAGTATGGCCGTAGCGCACGCTACAAATAGGTACGTAGCGCGCGCTACCGTGTTCGGACAGTGGGTACTGGACTACCCAAATTACTCGTTAGCGCACGCTATGCACAAGGGCTAGCGCACGCTAACCTGGACTGAGTATAAATTGGACAGTTTAGTCAGAGTTCGTCATTTTTCATATCATTTCATTCCTTCGGTAGTTTTGGGCGATTTCGAGCGATTCGGAGAGGATTCTTCGAGGTGTAATCATCAATCATCATCTTCAAGCTCATCTTTCGGATTGATCATCATTTCATCATCTTCATCACATCGAATCAAAGGTATTAACCTCTTGGATCTAGAATTTCGGATTTTTGGGGGTTTTCCTTCCGATTTCTTCGTGTAAGCTTGGATTATCATTGGAATATGTTAGTTATGGATTATCTAACTTGTATAAACATATTCCTACGGATTTAATGGTTATTTTCGGAATTATTTCAAGAACCCTTGGGGTTGACTTCGGTTAATTGGGGATTTTCCGATTGATGTTGTTGTAATCATGAGTTATGGATTCCTAATGGATTATTGATATCCTTGAAAGTGTTTTGATGGTTTGAAATACTCATCTTGGAGTTGGTTTCGATTCATTCGAGCTCGGATATCGTTGTGTCGATGTTTGAGTCGATTATGATCGTTTTTGATTTGCGTAATGATCGGATTATTGGTAATTGTGTTATTCAAGGTTGTTCGAGCGACCGATATTTCATTTAGGACGTTGTTCGTGGACGGACATTCATCATCGGTATTGTGTAAGTTAATTCTTACTCGGTTAAAAGGATATTCATTCCTTTTGTCGTTGTTCATTCATAATCATAACTCATTCATCCTTGTATTAATCGTATCAAAACTTCGTCATTGTCAATTAATCACCTCGGTCATAAGGAGCAGCGGTTCCGATCATTTCATTGAGCTATCATTCATTTCACCATCATTCAATCTTGGTGAGTCATTATTCATTTTCATTGTCACTTTTGTCATATTGTGGCATTAGGGTCATCTTGGCGTGCAGTTGGTATGTGTAGGATTTTCATGTCGGGCACATTATAGTCGTGTGTTGGTTGGTGGCCTCACATTGGGTGTGCACACGCAGTCGATTGCTCGTGAGGCGATTAGGTACAAGACCACGCGTGTTTGATCGTTGGTGGCTTGTGCGGACACATTTCCATCCGGACGTAGTGTGGCGCCATTCCTTTGAGCCGTCTTGATTAGTCGATTCATATAGCATGTTTGATTGCGTATGTTTCGACAGATAATTCATAATTTCAGATATATCATGATTGTGTATTTTCAACCCTTGAGGATTGTTGTTACGTATGGCGGCCGTCTGGGGATATTGTTTTCGTGTCATGGCAAGGCTAAAGCACTGGGAGAGCACGATGACTGCGAGGACTCACAGTGATACTAGTAGGGGGCCCGATGCATTCGATCATTTATTCAGTCATTTGTGTTTCCTTCATTTATTCCGCTGCAGACATTCCGTTTGAATGCTCATTTCATTCAGTGTTGTGTATTTTATCGTCACATAAAATACACATGTATTCTATTTTATCCTGGGTGTTGTATAAAACTCCTCATCGGAGTAATTGATGTTGTAATGTGGTTCGGTACTACATTTACCTGTGTAATTCATTCATTCTCATTCGCCTGGTGGGTCCCAGTCGGGGGTCTACGGCACTGTAATATCCGCCTAGTTTGGGGTGTTACATCACTCAACATGATGGATGTGATCAAATGGTTAGTTTCCTTGGAAAGTAGACACAAACCTTTCCAATGGTACCAATTTCACCATTTTCCATCAAGTGAGCTGCCCTGTAGGTTATATGGGAGATAGACCAACACATTCTGGGAAGATTCGGGTATTAGTTTTCAAGTGTCCTTTTTATCGAGATAGAGCGAGCTTCAAGCTTCTTGTCAATCACAGACATTGCATGAGCGCATCCCAGGCCATCATCACAGTGGCTTTACCGGATTATTACGAATGAGTACATCGAGTCAAACATGAGTACATAATACCGTACTTTTCAAGACTGCATCATCACTTAAGTGAGCCAAGCCTTATGATGACTTCGACTAATCATTGGGAATCATATAGGCATTACTTTATCGTCTCTTAGGGAAACCGTCCCTTAGATTGCCTTAAACCGATTGATGAATACGCATCATCAAGTGTCCCAAGATCCTTTCATTCTTAACTTTGGATTTAGCGGAATCTCTTAGTCTCACAAGAGTACATCACTATAAACCCTTAGTTTTACACGCAAAAGCTTCATATCTCTTTCAAATCAAGTATATACTTAGTATGCATTCCCGACATTCACTTGTCGATGCGCTCCGTGGTCAGGAGCCACTTGATTTGACTCTGATCCACCACGAGATCCTTTCATCACTTAATTTAGTTCCCTACTAAGATAAGATTTAACCACAAGCTGCACGTCAGTTTTTGGGAAACTATCTAACTGAAAAGATAGTGGATGTTATAACATCAATTATGATAGCACAACTAAGTTTCGTGTCATCGTAGTCGATTCCAGTGCGTTCATGAGAAACCTCGCGCCATGAGGTGAGTTTAACTCCTTCTATCACTCGCTTTAACAAAGTATACGGATATATCTTATCTTTGGAGGGTCGACACCACTTCAACAAAGGGCTATCACTTTGTTCATACTGGAGTCGCATATATTTCCATTTTAGGCCAAGGTTACAATGTTGTAGATTTTCAACGAAGTATGGTTCGATTAAACTCACATTCCACGTCCTCATGTACCGGCTTTATTCATAGAGTACTCTTTATGGATTGGCATTCATTGAGGCGTCCCCCAATAATGACTATAATCCAGAATTACATGAGACGGATGAGTTCATTTGATCATATGATCAAGTTTCATGTACCAAGCTCGCATACATTCTTAGCGAGAGTATTTATCGAACCAAGTGGCATCCCAATACTCGATGAGATCCACGGCCTAGTAACACCATCTACCACAATTTGTGGTGTTACCATATCACCATTTATAGGTGACGAACGTCCATGACCGGACACAATCCTTGCAGACATGTTTGCAGCATGTATTTAATCTCGTCACTTTAGGGAACTTGGTGAGGCACAGTAGGGACAAACTACGACAATTCCAAGTCGTTCTACTCGAACATGATCATTCGCATCTCCCCCTAACGACGGGAAGACTGGCTCATCAAAGTGACTTACGAGATCGTCTGCCAAGGTATATTTTAAGCGGACTATGAGTGAAAGCGCATGTCATATTCATCATTTATAACCCGTCATAATGCGTTGTGGTGACGCACTTTGGCACATGAACATGTGGACGATAAAGTTCTCAGTGTTAACATAATCTAGTTAACAAAATGCATACTGTTACACTCGTAACTAAGCATTTGAATGATGATAGGTATAAGTGAGTATGACATGTTGACCTATGCTACATAACCGTAGCTACTGGTCTTGAGAATCCAACAAAACCGCCACCATGCACCATCGGGATCGAACATGAAGAAACGATTGAACCGATGATAGGCCGTTGGTTTTATCGAACCTCTAGTGCTTTCTTGAAGATTTCACTCCATTCACCAGCCCCAAACACCTCAAAATTTCGTGAGCATGTATAAACGGGTGTTTGGATTCCAAAACCATCAACCTTGTGGTCAAAAACCGATCGAAATGACATCGAATTAGTCGTTAGGACAGCTGGTGGTATGTGAAAACTTCATTTAGTGGTTCACCTCCTTCCAAGTCTCCAAATGGCACCAAAATTTGTGAGAAACGTAGCCTTGGATGTTAGGAAGTACTCGTTAAAATTTCACTTGAAGATCTGGTCTAAAAGTGGGTGAACCGACCTTTACAATGACTGGTCCGCAAGTTGGACAACCATAAACTCAGGTTTCATCAACTTATCAATCATTGTCAAAGGAACCACATAACATATAAATGTTATTACTTGAGTACGACCATTTGTGAACACCATCATAGCATCATAAGCCACCCAGGCTAATACTTATGATCATGTATGTATAAGGACTCGGTGAAAAGGGAGGACTCAGCACCATGCTTATGCGAGTCGTTACATTATTCTCTTTAGCATAGGAGAGTGTCATCTCATAATCGTGCCAAAGAATAGGCTTAAATCAATGAACATGGATAAGAAGGATCATTGGGGGGGTCTTTGGCGTCATACATGTTTATGAAAACAAGACGCGGATGTCATAAATATCATAATCGGTCATGAGCCCTGCTCATGACTCCACCAACGTACTATGGTGTTTTTGATCCAACTAGTTTCTTTGTTCAAAGAAAATGATGTCCATGATAATACCGTGGTATATGGATCATCAAATTATCCAAATTCCGGACTATTAAAGCCTAAATATGTCAATGTCCCAATACATCTTCTGGTTACACAAACCGATGCAAGCCGGACCATATTGACTCATGAATATTTTTCCTTTCACATGTCCAATACAAGTGATGCATAAGATTTTATTTCTCACAAATTATAATGAGATACTTATGAGTGATACACTTTTGGCATATATGTCATCGAGTCATAACATGGTTCAATTGTTATGGAACATATGTGACTAGAAAACACCATTCGGCATTCAACAACTTGAGCATTATTCCACTCATTGATTGTGATGACCTAGTCATCATAGTCACAATGGATTTATAAACCGAAATCCAAAAATATCGTGTTCCTTGAAAATAGCTTAATACGCACTCAATTTCGCTTGTAAAATTTTACAAACATGAGCATAGCGAACACTCTAACAACATAGAGATTTTATACCAGATACGATCAAAATGATCTATCATATTGAGTTCATAACATGGCAAGGTTATATGCCTAAGGGGCAAAATTACGACACAAGCATGGTGTAACACTACCATGCACACGCTCGACCTTCTTACAAGGGTGCGTATTTTGGGCTTCCCCAAGGAAACTATTTTTCAACATTTGAAATATGATAGTTTAGCGTACAACGCAAACCAAAAACTGCATCATCTATGGCAAATTCGGCCAGAAAGAGGTTGAAAAACATGTGTCATAAGACCACTTGCAAATTTAAGATGGGAACCAAGTTGGTTGGGACAAAAGTTAGCACAATCACTGGAAAATAAAATTCCGCGCAGCTTGACCTTTGTTCACTAAAACAGCGATAACTCCCTTGTTAGGAAGGCTATGTACCACACGGATCATTAAACTCAGATCACAGTGCATGTTTTAATTGGCTGTTTAGTATTTCCCAAGTTTAGTGAGAAAACAAGGTTGAGACCATATCCAATGGCATAAGTGTTGATGCAAAAACATGGCAATGACATCCATAGGTGCGTTTAAATGCAGCAGGGTGTTCGATTTCTTATCTCGACTAATGATCCTTTCGGTAACTCCAACTTGGTAGACTTGCAGAGAAAGTAGGAATGTCGGTACAACTAAGGCTGTTTAAAAACCACTGATTCCGTTTGAACTTTCAAAGCATAAACAAATACCAAGGAGGATGCGCCTAGTCATGATCAAAGTGTAGACAAAATCCACCAAAGTGCATCAAATCAACCAAGAATTTTAATTCTCAATTTGCAAGTATACGTCATAATAGCCATGTTATATAGATACAACGCGGTGCATCATAATTAAGCATTTTGAACCATAAGACATAATGAATATACCATAACCAACTTGTCTTGACCATCCAATAAGATCGACTAAACATAGTCAAATGTATAAGGCACATGCCTTTACAAATACTCGGAAAATTATTCGGACCTATAGTCACACGAACTATAATCTAGGTCAACGAATTCATGTACTTACCGCAATATACCATTGCTTTACATATTAAAATTCATGAGAATTACTCGTACATTCTTTCATATATTATATTGCAAGGAGACGGTGCATGACTACACCCACATGCAATATTTTATTTTAATAGGATGAAAGATGGAGTTTTTCAAGTATGGGATTGGGTCAAGACCAACGTGGTGGTCGCTCAATTCATCGTGACAAATCCGTCACAAAATGATTTTAACCACGACATATCTGTCGCAATCGATATTTGTCCCATTTGTTCATCACAATTTCGTAACTAATCATGAACAAGTCATAACTTTACCGTTACCGACAATATTCATTTTATTCAATTGTTGGTTTAAAATCGAAAAAACGGCGACGTCAAATCGCACCCAAAATGTGGTGTATGCAACAACCACAAATATCGACTTTCAACAATTATCCGTGACTCCCCCAGGACCGTCACACAGTTTACTTCAACATACGAGAGTGATACCACCTCTCATAGTCTCATCCACCGCAAAGTAGCGTGGGAGATAAAGAACCCAAATACCCAATTCCCCCCCAAAAAAAAATTCTCAAAAGAGAGGAATTGAAAAACGGGAACTTTAATAAAATCTTACGGGAACTTGGTTCGATATATGCTTTGATCCTTGAACGGGAGCTTCTCTCCATATGAGCAACATATTTCCGTGGGTACTCCGTTCTATATTTACTTTGATCCTTGACCGGGATAATAAATATGACTTCTCTCCATATTTTGCACATCATCATGAGCAACATATTTTCCTATATGCCACGTAAAGCATAAACATAATTAGATTCATAAACATACAAGTTAATGATAAATGAATCATGAATTAGGAAAATAGAGAGTTGAGAAACGCCCGGATAGGGCTACTGGGCTCGATAATTCGGCCGAAAAAGGACTCGAGCGCGGTGATGCAGCAGCTCGGTATTGGATGAGGTCGGATCTCTAAATTTCCTCGTAAAAATCTGCTTCTATTCAGAGGCAGATTCAGTAATTAATATTACTCAGAATCCGATCTCCACCGTTTAATATACAGATATTTGTGTTGGGAAGATGCTGCTAAAATTTCACACCGATCCGACGGTTAACGAATCGGAAAACATGATTTTAGTACGACTGCACTGTGCAGAAAATTTACACGCGGAAATTCTCGTCTCTCATTTTTTTCTTTCGCGTACAGTTTCATCGAGAAATACTGTCCCGGATCAGATCTTCACCCTTAAATTTGTTGTTCTTGCGAATCTGGACTGGGTCTGCAACTGGAAACGGGTCGGGCAGCAGCAGGTCCGGTCGGGCGCGGGCGGGCCGAAGTCTTGGACTTATGGGCGAACTGAAGATGAGAGACTGAACAAATCGGATGCGAATCAGAGCAGCGGCGAACTGGTTCAGACATGGGATCGGGGGCGACATGGGCTGTAGTGCCGTCTGGAAGGGGGTTTGCAGACCGCGGCTAGAAGTAGTCACGAGGCTGTTTGGATCTGTCACAGTTCACGGTGGTGATGCGTGAGGACGACCGGCGTGGGCGATTTGGCGGTGTCGGGGTCGCGGCCTGGAGCATATCAGAGGTGCGACTAGTCGCTGGCTGGTTCAAGGCAACTCTGCGGTGGGCGTGAGGAAGACGAAGGAGGTAACCAACCAATCTGGTTACTCTCGGCGGCGGCGGCGGAGATAGGAATTAGGGTTTCCGATTTTTTTATTTATTTTTTTTTCTTTTTTATTCGGAATTTCTGAATTTCGGACGATTTTTCAGAAAAACGGGAGGGGATTTTTTTTCTTGCTCAGTTTGGGGACTACATGCTGATAACGTGTTTCAGGAGAAAGTAAAAAGACTGTAAATAGAGTCAATCAATTGCATTCATAACAATGATAGAGGGGCCTTTATATAGACATTATAATGAGAGTCCTTCCATACATAGGATTCCTAGATAAGGTAAGACATCTAATAGGATCCTACTACCTCTAGAAGGATCTAGAACCTTCCATCTATGTATCTACAATCAGTATTAGGTAAGACACATCACGAGAATAATAATTCCCGGAACAATTCTATAATAATAATAATAATAATTAATAATATAAATCATAAAAGCTTAATACTCAGTTCATCAAATTTTTTATATAATATACATTATACTTTAATGTATATAATATAATTCTGAAAATATTAATATATATTTATATATATATATATGTGGTTTATTGTACACTTATATAATATAGATCAACAAAAGTACAACAAATGACTTTAGCCCAGTGGTTGATACCACCTCCATCTTATGGAGGTCATAGGTTCAAATCCTCTGAGTAGCAGAAATGCACATTTATTCATATATATGTGCGGGTTGGGTCGCTAGCAGGTGGGCTCGGAGGCCGGCGGGCAGGTATGTGCTGGTCGCGAGCAGGAGAGCTCGGAGGCGGGCTGGTGGGCGGGTGCGGGGGATTTGGACAGGGCAATATAATATTTTTTATTCCAACAATTTTAACCACGGTTCTACAAGAACCGCTGTTAAAAAATAATTTCAATTTATTTTAAAAAAAATTAATTTAACGGTTTTAAAAACCCTTTATTAAATTCGAAATTAATGGTTTTTAAAAAGCATTTATTAAATCAAATTTAACATGGTTTTTAAAAGCATTTGTTAAATTTGATTCGAACCCATTTGTTAAAAGAACTCCAACATTTGTTAAATCTTTGTTTTTGTAGTAGTGCCGTTAGCTATTGTAGCAAGGAGAGTAAAAAATTTCAAGTCTTATACACTTGTATTCTTAGTGCATTTTGGGAGTAAAAACAATATTTATACACTACTTCTAGTTAATATTTGTAAAAATAAATATAAGTTAATCCTATCTACTTCTAGCCATATTCTGCAAGAATAAATAGATAGAATTTTTTCCCGATCATCTTCCGACGTGTGGTACGTAGAGGCACAGTGTTTTCGATGCTCGGTATTTTGTGAAAGCTTGGATCATTCTTCAAAATTTAATCAAAGAACTTCGAGGGTATGATTCTGATTCATGCATTGATTTATTATATTCGTATATACGATGCTTGATCGCACTTGTTCAGGGGGTTCGATTTATTGATTGAATCAATATTTTATTCCGTTGCGCCTTCACTTTTAGGCTCCGAATCCCAACAGTGGTATCAGAGCGAGATCTATACGATTGTATAAACGATATTCACATTTAGAATATTTGATTGAATGTTTTTATGATTTAGAATCATAATTGTTTTAATCGCTAATGTTTAATTGTTCGTCTAAATATTTATTTTTCATAATTTTATTTTATATTATAAATATTTTTTTTTTTGAAAAACTGATTTATATGTGTAATTTGAAAATTAAAAAAATATTATTTTTTGGATTCGGGATGAAAGACGAGCCAAAAATGGCTGGATTTGACAACTTGGGGCTGCCGGGAGGCTACCGGCAGCGGCCAGCAGCAAGTTGCCTGCACTCGACAGGCAGCGGATGAGAGGGGCTGACCTCTTGTCCAGGGCCTGGCAGCCCTGTCGGACCTGGGCTTGGCCTGAGATTTGTATTTCCGGCTCATTTTATATTTCATGTTTGGTAAATTAATTTTCCACGTATTAAAATAGATTTAATCAGACTAAAATATAAATATGATGCTTTTATTATTTTAAAGGAAGTAATTTAATGAAATATTTATTTTTGTGTGGAACTAATTAAAATTATCGGTTGCATGAATTAATTGGATTAATTTTAATAGATAATTTTTATTTTATTGATTAGATCAATATACTAGATTAATTATTTATGTCATTACTTTAATGTATTTATTGCATTTAATATGTGATGGTGATGTAGTTCATGGGCTTAGTTTTTGAATCTTTATTCGATGGAATTGTAAAGGTCGTTTTGAGCTAATTTATTTTATTAGAAAAATTGTATATGATGCAATTTTTATTGATGTAATAAATTAGCTATGATGAAGAGCCGAGGATGATCCATCATGAAGACGAAGATTCAAGACATGTAATCTGATTACTTATAATTTTACTGGGTCAATGAGACTCGGTACTTAGGAACGGTGCTTGAACTATATGTTGGTAGATTTAGGTGTGGTTGTTTTCATATTATATGATAAACAAACAAATCGATGAATCGACAAACCGCGCTTAAAAATAGATTAATGTGCAAAATATAACATACAATCGCATAATACTCCCACTTATAAACATTAAGTTATAAAGGTTTTGAGGTTTCCTACCCTCCGCGAAACTCATGGAAAATCGAAATCTAAACAGAATGCTAGTCTTCTGAGTATGTCGGAGTAGTGTTTTGGGGAAGGTCGATAAATTCCTATAGTGCATTAGATGCCTTCAGTTGTGATAGATAAAACACCAAGAAGCCGTATGGTTGTCGGGTGAGATTCAATTGTCAGACTTATAGGAGCTGACAATTTAAACTTAGATAGTTCAGCAAGCCGTATAGCTTGAGAGCAAGTGAACTAGAGGTAAAAAAAGATCGAATCATCCATTGAATGGTTTGGTGTTAAACACCACTTCATATAGAATGGTAGACTAAAAACCGAGTGGGTTGCCTTTTGTTAAGCTCTGTAAAGAACTCAATCACCACTATGAAGTCAACCATGACTTCCGGATTTGACATGGAAGTGTGTATGCCTATAAAATAGTGCGAGCCGAGTTATGAATAAAGAAGGTCTTTAAATTCTTTACTCGAATCATAATTAAACAATCACCAATGAATCTAAAATTATTCTCTGCAGTTAACAATAACACTCTCTCAAAATGACAATGAAACTACTCGCTATTTTACTTGAAAATAACACTCTTACTGGACCCAACTTTGTGGACTGGCTCCGCAATCTGAGGATAGTCCTCAGTATGGAGTTGCTGGGATGCGTCTTGGAGGCGGACGTACCACTAGCTCCTGCATGGACCAGAGCTAATCAGGAGGAAGCTGAGGCCCATGAAAAATGGATTAAAGATGATGTAAGGGTCCGAGGTTTCATGATGGACACAATGAACAATGAGCTTCCAAGGGCCCATGAGAACATGCCCTCTTCAAGGGCTATTCTGGCACATCTTACTGAACTCTATGGGAAGCACAGTCGAACTGCTGAGTATGAGATATATACAAGTATTTGTTTGGTGCTTGGATGAAGGAAGGCCAGAAAGTTGGGGATCACATCCTCAAAATGATATCTATTATCGAGAGATTGGAGACTCTTGATTTCAGGATGCATGCTTCTCTCTAGACTGACCTTATCCTCTCACTTTTGTAATTAAAACTTCAACTGTAATGAAATTACTTTCAACATAGCTGAGTTGATGAACAAACTGAGTACTGAACAGTCTCATATAAAGACTAAGCCGAATGAGGCTGCTCTTATAATTTCTTCTGCATCTTGGAGGTCCAAGAACAGTAAGAAAAAAAGAAAGAAGTAGTTCAAGCCCAAATGTGGGGTACAGAAAGATAAAAGCAAGGCCCCAATATTTCCAAAGAGTAAGAGTGCTAAAAAGACAGATGTATTCCTCAACTGTGGTGATCTAGGCCACTGGAGGAGGCATTGTCCAAAACTTGACCGCAAATGTGCCTTCAGTATGAAACTACTAGTTTTGGAATCGAATTGTTCTATAACTGTTTATTCTACTTCTTGATACTTGATTCTTGTGCGACTTCTCACATATGTACAATGAATCATGATCTGTAATGAAGTAGAAAGTTTGTAGCTAGAGAAGTGATGATGATAGTCGGCAGCGCGCATAGTTTCGAGGCTACTGACATTGCATCACATATGATGGATTTAGAATCCAGTTTTATTATTACTTTGGATGATATACTTATTTTGCCAAAGGTGCACAAAAATATTATATCAATTCCGGTCATCGACTGTAATGAATTTTATTTTTTATTGGCGATGGGTTCTGTCGGATTTGTTTCAGAAATAAATTGGTTGGTGCTGCTACATTACTTAATAGTTTGTACCATTTGTATCTAAAGAATAAAGCTACTGTGAATACTATAACTAGGAAGTGTGGTAGGGATGAAACAAATAAAGCACTTGGCATTTTAGACTTGGTCATGTTGGTTAGACCAAGGTTCACAAAATGTAGAAAGATGAGCTTATGGGTCCATTGGGATCGGATCTCTATCCAACTTATGAATCTAGCCTTCAAGGCAAAATGACTAAGTTACCCTTCACAGGGACGTTTGAAAGAGCTGCTCAGAAACTTGGATTGATCCATAGCGACATATGTGGTCCTTCTGAAGTGGCATGATATGGTTTTTAGTAATTCATTACATTCACAAATGACCATACTAGGAACCCGTGTACTTAATGAAACATAAATTTGAAGCATTTGATAAATTCAAGGAATTTAAGGCCCTAGTTGAAAACCAAACAGGTAACCATGTTAAGGCTCTTCGGTCAGACCGAGGAGGCGAGTATATAAGTACCGATTTTGATGAGTTCTTAGAGGAACTAGGAATAGTGTCACAATTGACACTCCATCTATTCTACAATTAAATATTGTGTCAGAATAAAGAAACCAAACCTTGTTGGACATGGTTCGCTCCATGCCTAACTATACTGATCTATCAATTTACTTGTGGGGTTCCGCAATCCTTACTGCTGTACATATCTTGAACATATGTCCATCCTAATCTGTTCCTAAGGCTCCGCATGAGATGTGTAGAGGTAGGAATCCAAGTTTTAATCAAATTAGGATTTGGGGATGTCCTGACTATGTCAAGAATAATAGAGTATAGAAGTTGGAAGCTAGGTCTGTGAAGGGTCATTTCATAGGATATCCAAGGGATTCCATAGGATATCTACATGCACAAAGATCATAATTGTTGCTTTACAAGCACACTTTCTTGAAGATGTGTTCATTCAGGAAGCAGGCGCAGGTAGATATATTTGTTTAGACGAAATAAAAAACACACCAGATGAGACATATGTACAAGATATTGGAACAAAACCTTCTGAAATACATACACAGCCTCACATGTCTAGTAGAGTTTCTCATTTACCTGAGAGGTATGGCTATCTGCATCAATAGGAACTGGGTCCCCATGAGATAACATAAAGTATCCAAAAGAATAGTCCCTCAGCATATGATCAAGCGATGGTAGATATAGAATATGCGAAGTGGCGAGAGGCTATGGATGCTGAGATAGACTCTATACATGGTAACTAGGTCTGGACTTTAGTATATCGTCCTAAGGGCATAGTGCCTATTAAGAATAAATGGATCTACAATAAAAATACTGATAGATATGGCAAGGTCGATATATAAGGCCAAGCCTGTGGCAAAGATTATTCCTAAAGAGAGGGAATCGATTACTTCAAAACCTTCACGCTTGTAGCCATGATTAAGTCTATTTGCATGATGCTTGCCATAGCAGCCCACTTTGATTATGAAATATAAAAAATGGATGTGAAAACGGCAGTCCTAAATGGAATCCTCATGGAGGAGTTCTATAAGAAACTTTCTAAGGGATTTATATCTGAAACCGCTATTCATAAAATGTGCAAGCTTCAAAGCCCACTTGTAGAATGAAGCAAGCTTTGCGAAGTTGGAATCTTTGTTTTGATGAGGCAGTCAAAGAGTTGGATTTTATCCATAACAAAGAGGATCCCTATATTTACAAGAAGGTAGTAGGAGAAGGATGAGATCTTCTCAGTATATGATCTTTAAATACTTTTCTCTTCACGATGCTATAGTTCTCTTTGATAGCTTTGTTTGCTTTGATTGCTTTAAATCATTTGTAAGTATGTTCGCATCGTACTTTGCTCAATTCATATCTTCATATATTTATAGTACGATCCTTTGAGCTTCCTTCATAGCCGTTGCATCACTGTAACAAATCCGTCCGTTAGAGAGTGGACTTCTTTGTTTATTATCATTCCGTTGCATGGCTTGATTCCCCTTTCAGTTCCGACCGTTTGAAAGACTTTCTTTGTTAGCGCCGTTTATTGATTAAAATAATCATAAGTCTTCGGAATGCGGATCTTTAGGAATATTTTATTCCTAGCTTTCCGGGGATCTATCCAGTTTGTCTCCTTATGTCTGCATGTGACTTTCCGTAATTGGTGACTTTTCAACGCTTGCTGACATGGACTGAGTTCCTTGGACTTGGCTGATATCTTGACTGAGAGCCTGTCTGATATCTCTTAGCCAAACCTGCCTGATGTGTAGTTAACCTTCTCTGATATAAACTTCTCTGATGTATCTTGGTATAAGTTCTCTGAGAGAATGTGTAACACCCCAAACTAGGTGGCTATTACAGTGTCGTGGACACCCAACTAGGACCCACCAGGGGAATGAAAAATAATGATTTAAATAATATAACTGTAGTACCGCACCACATTATATTACCATTTACTCTGATGAGGAGTTTCAAGTACAATACACCCAGAAATACAGAATACATATATCTCTCATATGAAGATGAAATATACGATACTGAATAAAATGAAAATCCAAACGGAAACTGCAGCGGAAAATACATATGAAGAAAACATGAATAACTGAAAGGACAGGGGCCCCCTACTAGTATCACTGGGACTCCTCACCGTCAACGTTCTCTTCCCGTGCCTTTGCCTTGCCATGACCTAAAAAGAACACCCCCAATGAGGTCAGTTACACAAAACAACAATCCTCAAGAGTTGAACAATTACAATAATCACATGTCTTAGTTATGAAATCAAGGATGAAAGAGGGGCATCATAGTATGCCCGAATGGGATGTGCAAGTGCACAAGTATCCGAGTGTCCGAAAACCTGCATATACACCCGCACTTGGCCTAATTAGTCTCACGGAGGCACGTTATCGTGGGCACGGTCCAATGTGTCCTCATACCCGCATATACACATAACCATAGTGTGCCCAACTAAAAATTCCACACATATACCACCCGACAACACAATATGATCCCGTAAGGTCACAAGAACAAAATCAACCACAATGAATGATAATGAATAGAAATCCGACAAGGGCTAAGAATGACTAACCGAGGTGAAATGATAACGCAATGAGTGATAGCTCAAATGAAATGATTGGAACCGTCGTTCCTCATGAATTAAATGATTAATTTGATAATTACAAGTCTCAACATGATTGATATACTATGAGTGAATTATATATATGAATGAACAACAACGAAATGAAAGATTATCCTTTTAACTGATCTAGAATTAACTTGCCTCAACCAGTGATGAAATGTCCTTTCTCGAACAAACGTCCTTAATGGAAATATCGGTCGCTTGAACAACCTCTAATAACACAATAACCAATAACTCGCTTAATAAACGTATCAACTATGATCATAACCAACTCAAGAAGTCGATAAAACAAACCCGAACTCATTGGGGCATTTTAACAAACACGTTGTAAACAATGTTCAATTGTTTACAACCAAACTCAATTACATCGATACGAAGCCTCCAAAGAGTGATTCAATCCAACAAGACATCCTCAGTACAATCAATAATCCAAAAAGGAATACATGATTCGGGATTTCAACAACATCTAATCAAAACCCCCAATTCCAAAATCAACATTCAAAGTGTTCTTGAATAAACCCCCAACAATCCAATGATAATTCATAAAGACTCATAATCATATGCATATCCCTTCACATATCATGATTATAACGTCCAAAACATCATACTCCATCTCAAAATCGAAATCTAATTACCTTTGAAGATCCAAACCCTTCGATCCGTCGAACTCGTGTTAATCGACTTTCCAAGCACCAAAATCAAAAGTAGGTGGTTAGAACAAGAACACACAAGTGTTTGATGATGAAAAATCCTCTCCCAAGAACCTCTCTCTCGGACTCAAATGAAGAAATGGAGAAATGAGCACAAAAGTCCCGTCCATGTCTTTAAATACTGCACAGAGTTACGGCCGTAACTCTGCCACCTTACGTCCGTAACCAACCCAAGTCAATGGCATTACGGCCGTAACCAAACTCCCTTACGGGCGTAACTATGCCTCGTCGAAAAACCATCCCATCTAAACTTCTCGACTTACGGATATAACACAACTCCCTTACAGCCGTAAGTAGCCTTCAGCAAAACAACCATAATATCCAAACTCCTGGCCTTACGGCCGTAACACTTCGACCTTTACGGGCATAAAAACACTTCGTCGACAACACCCACAACACAAAGATCATTTCTTACGGCCGTATCCTGCATAACTTACGGCCGTAAGTTGGCTTCATCAAAAACGTCCTTAAACCAACGAATGCATGTCACGGCCGTAATGTAACATCAGTTATGGCCGCAACTCTCGGCTGGAACAATAATGCAACAATTCTGCCTTCTCGTTACGAATGATAAATGATCCGACGTATATAACTTGCATGAGTATAATTAAGCCCAATAACACAAAATAAATGGTACTTCCAATATAAAACTACCAATCACGATGAAATACAGTTGAATGGAAATGAATGATGAATGATTAATCAAGAGTGAAGGTTACTGAGTGACAATTACTGAATGATAATTAATGAATTCATAACCGGGTATTAAATACTCCCACCTCAAAAGAGTTTCGTCCACGAAACTAAGGGTCAAATAATTCGGGGTAACTCTCCCGCATACTATCCTCGGTTTTCCAAATAGCCTCTTCGAATCCATGTCTAGACCACTGAATTTTAACCAAAGGAATCGCCTTGTTCCTCAACTATTTGGTTCGTAGCTCTAAGACTCGTACAGGATGCTCCTCGTACGTATGGTCATCCGCAATCTCGATTTCATCGAACTAGAGTATGTGACTCGGGTCGGCAACATACTTCCGCAACTGAGAGATGTGAAACACATTATGAACTCGGCTTAAAGATGGAGGTAAATCCAATCGTTAAGCCAGACTGCCTACTTGATCGAAAATCTCAAATGGTCCAATGAATCTCGGACTCAACTTTCCCCTCTTCCCAAAATAGAAGATACCTCGACTCGGGGATACCTTGACCAAAACATGGTCACCTATCTCGAACTCTAATGGTCGACGACGATTATCTGCATATGATTTTTGTCTACTCTGAGCGGTTAACAAATGACTCCTGATCAACGCTACCTTCTCGCGGGCAGCTAATAGCATATCGGGCTCAGTGTCGATTGATTCTAATAAGTCATCCCAACACAAAAGAGATCAACAACGACGACTATATAAGGCCTCGTAAGGTGCCATCTTAATCGAAGCATGCCAACTATTGTTATACGTGAACTCGATCAACGGTAGTTGGGCTTCCCAATCATCTTTCAAATCGAGAATACATGATCTCAACATATACTCTAACGTCTGAATAGTTCTCTATGATTGTCCGTCGGACTGAGGGTGAAAAGATGTGCTGAAATGTAGTTGAGTTCCCATGGCACGATGAACGGATTTCCAAAAATGTGACACGAATCACCCATCACGATCAGAAACGATACTCTTAGGAGTACCGTGTAATCTCACGATCTCTTTAATGAACAACTGGGCAAGTCCTTCGGGACCCCACATATCCTTAATCTCAAGAAAATGAGCTGACTTAGTTAAACAGTCCACGATTACCTAAATTGTATTCATGCCACGATGACTCGTTGGCAAATTGGTGATGAAGTCCATTGAAATATCCTCCCAGTTCCACTCTGGAATAAGGAGCGGTTTCAGCATACCCGCCAGTCGCTGATGTACTATCTTGACTTGCTGACAGGTCAAACATCTCGAAACAAATTATGTGACTTCTCGCTTCATACTACTCCATCAATAATTTTGTTTCAAGTCTTTGTACATTTTGCTAGACCTCGGATGAATGGAATAAGGGGTAGCATGAGCCTCTCTCAAAATAGATCTTTTCAACTTGTCATCCGCCGGAACACATAACCAGTTCTAAAATCGCAAAAGCCCATCCTCGTGGACCACAAATCCAGGGGCTTTCCCTTAAGCCACAGCCTCTCGAATGCGCAACAAAAATGGGTCTGAACCCTGTTTCGTTCTTACCGCTTCCTCCAGTGACGATGAAATCTCTAACATACAAAGTTGCCCTTGAACTCGCTATAACCATACCTCGATCTCGGGCCTTAGGAATTCCTATTGAAGTTCCTTCTGAGCAGTCAAACGAGCAAGTATTTGCTCATGAATGGACTTACGGCTCATGGCGTCAGCGACAACGTTCGCCTTACCCAGGTGGTATTGTATCTCAATATCATAATCCTTAATTAGTTCCAACCACCGTCTCTGTCGCATGTTTAACTCCTTCTGAGTAAATATATACTTTAAATTTTTATTATCGGTGAAAATCTAACAAGTGACACCACAGAGGTAATGACGCCAAATCTTCAATGCAAAAACCACGGCCGCTAGATCCAGGTCATGGGTCGGATAATCGACCTCATAAGACCTCAGTTGCCGCAAAGCATAAGCAATCACCTTCCCGTTTTGCACTAATACACATCCAAGACCGTGTCCGGACGCGTCATTATAAACCACGAATCCTTCCGTCCCTTGTGGTAAAGAAAGGACATGCGCTGAAATTAAACGGATCTTGAGCTCCTCAAAACTCTACTGACACGCGTCAGACCACATGTATTTCTTATCCTTCCACAAAAGGCTCGTCATAGGTTGAGCGATTTTAGAAAATCCTTCCACAAATTGCCGGTAATAGTCTTCTAATCCGAGAAAGCTTCGGATTTCCTTCACATTCTTCGGAGGTTGCCAATCTCGGATAGCCTCTATCTTCTGAGCGTCGACACGTACCCTATATGATGAAATCACATATTCGAGAAACGTCACAGAACTCGCATTTGGAAAATTTTCCATATAGTTGCTCCCATCTCAACACGTCGAGGACCTGATGAAGGTGAAGTTCGTGCTCCTCTTGGTTACGAGAATAAATCAAAATGTCATCTATGAAAACAACCACGAACTGATCTAGATAGTTAATGAAAACTCGGTTCATAAACTCAATGAATACCGCAGGTGCATTAGTTAACCCAAATGGCATCACTACAAACTCGTAGTGCCCATAGCGTGTTCGAAACGCCGTCCTTTCGATATCCGACTCTCGAATTCGCAACTGATGATACCCAGATCTTAAATCGATCTTGGAAAATACTGAAGCTCCCTGGAGCTGATCTAAGAGATCATCGATGCGGGGTAGGGGATATTTATTCTTGATCGTCAATCTGTTCAGCTCCCGATAATCAATGCACAAGCGAAAAGAACCATCCTTCTTCTAGACAAATAACACTGGTGCTCCCCACGGGGATGCACCCGGTCGGATATAACCTTTGTCTGTCAATTCGTCTAGTTGATTCTTCAGTTCCTGCACTTTGTTCGGGGCCATAGGATATGGTGCTTTCGATATTGGGGACGTACCAGGCTCCAAATCTATCACGAATTAAACATCTCTCTGTAGAGGTAAACCAGGTAACTCTTCTGGAAACACATCGGCGTAGTCTCTCACTACAGGGATATCTGCCAACGTTAATGCTGATTTCTCGGTCTTGGTCATATAGCACCAATAACCAAAACACCCATGATTGAGTATCTTCACTACTTTTATCATATTAATAACTCTTTCAGAACGGCTGGGGTTACCCCTCTGAAATACACACTCGACTCCATCGTCTGAAATGATTGTAACCATATGCTGACGGACACTAAGGATGGCATCATGATGATCCATCCAATCAATACCCATGATTACATCGTCTTTAGGTATGTCTACCACGATTAGGTCTGTCAGCCATTCACGGCCCTCAAGCTGAATCGGACAGTTCTTAACTTCATGATTCCCGATAATCCTTCTACTGTCTGGTAGACCAATGATATAAGGCTCGCAACTAGTAGCACTATCCAGGTATAGTCTACTCAAACATGACTCAGAAATGAATGAATGAGATGCGCCAGTATCAAAAAGGGTACACATAGGTTGAGATAGAATTTCGAGTGTACCTGAGATCATTCGGGCCTCTGGATCGTCAGTCTTCTTCATCTCATAAATTCGGGGCTTGCCCGTCCCTGAACCGGATGCTCCTGTCTGATAATTATGTGCTCCGCCTTTATTTGCTCCCGTCGTCTTATACGTCGCGGACTGAGTAGCCTGATTCTGAACAGCCGACTGCTTGGGGGCCTGAGATGCCGTCGGAGCAGGTCTGAAATCTCTTCGGCATAAACGGGCCTTATGACCGGCAATCCCACAAGTGTTACACGTGATAGTCTGCCTCGGACACTTAGTGCTGTAATGATCCTGTTCTCCACAGTTGAAATAGGTGATGGCCAAACTGGCTGCTCGGGACTAAGATTCCACAGGTTTTGGAGCCATAGGAGGTCGCTCAGAAAAATTAAAGCCTGTACGAGGCTTCTTGAAAGTTGCCCGACTACCTTCAGGCTGATTATGATTCTTCAATTTCTTGCCAGCAGATGAAGATTGTTGCTTAGTAATTTCCTTAGCAGTAAGCTCATAAGTAAGAGCTTTCACGATGAATTTGGCCAGGGTGGTGCAATGATGATTAAGCAATTGCATCCGCATATGAGGTTTTCTACCTCTTACTGAAGTACTTGATTTTATCCTCCTCGGAGTGGATAATAGATGAGAGAAAGGGAAGTAGCTCCTGAAACTTCTCGGCAATGGCGAGAACATCTTCTTCCGTTGAGGGGTCGGGACTGAGTAATTCTGATAACTTGGCCTCTCTGAGTGGGGCTGGATAATATCTTTCCAACATAAGGGTCTTAAACTGGGCCCAAGTGCAAGATCCATCGGTGGGCTTTAGAGATAGCCACCAAGAGTGAGCGTTCTTACCCAGATAGTAAGCCGCAACTGAAACCTTGTGCCCTTCGAGACACTCCACCATAGTGAATAGCTTCTCAAAATGTTCAAGCGAGTGAACAATATCCGCCGGCTCAGATGAGCCCTCAAAAGTAGGTGCCCTCTGGTGAGAGATGTCGCCGATTATACTGCTCACACTCCTCTCTTGCCTCTAAGGTGACGGCTGAGGGGCATATTGAGCCTGAGTGGTTGAATTCTGCATCGTCTCCATCAGACGTGACATCTGAGTTATCTGGGCCATCATGCCCTGCATAAATATGAATGGGTTAACCCGAACACCTTCTGATTGGGCTGTACCTCGGGTACGATTCCCTGACAGTGAATGATTATCTCCCTGTGAATGAGTAGCATCGTCAACTGAGTTTGCAGCATCGCCACCCGTTGAACTAATGACATCCTTCGCGTTCGCGCGGGTATTCACACGAGCTCTCAGGTTTCGTCCCGCACCGCGGCCTCTTCCCCTGCATCCTCTGGAAGCTCTATCCATACTGAAGTAGGAAAGTCACATGATAATTATAGATCTTGCATATCGTATTATGATTACATTATGAAACGATAATAATGAGCATACACTCTCTAACACAATGACCGCAATAATAATGAAGTGAAATGATCGTTGACGTTACGCCGGAATATGATAAGGTCGCATGAAAGATCAACTGAGGTGACATGATTATCTGATGAAATTCCTGAAATGATTATCTTGAACAAGCTAACAAGATTGATAATACGATCCACGAGATCAATAATTGAACAATGGGATTGACTTAGTGATTAATGAGTTGACATGATCGATACGATCCAAAAGAAAATGATGATTGAGGATTGTTGACTGATGAATGATGAATGAGTGATTCTTATTGTCAAAAATTATACCATGGAGTTAGAAATCGTACCGTTCTTTGGTCTGAGGGGCTAGGCGCTTGCACAGGTCATATGTAATACCCGGTTGTAACTCAGTCATTATCATTTAGTAATTTCATTCGGTAATTGTCGCTATGTACTTTCTCACTTGTTAATAATCATTCATCCGTGCTTACCGTTTGGAATAATTTCGAGTTGTGTATCGATATTGTTCATTGTTTCAACCTTATTCGGGAATCAAGACAAGAGTAGTATCTTGATCGTGGTAATTGATTCATTAGTCGTTGTTGACGATGGAATTCATGTCATTTTAAATCTCTTCATTGTTTAAATCGTGTTCTTGTTGGACGAACCCTTGTAATCATGGCTTGGAACCACCATTTTGGGGTTTTTGTACTTCCATTTCGTGTTATTGGTTCCCTAATATCGATTCCTATTGCTTTTATTCCCTTCCCGGGTCATTTTTCATCATTTTAGGACCCAAGGGGGGTGTGAGCCGCGGCACAAGGAGTGTGCGCCGCGGCACACACATTTTCCAGTTTTTTTTGGCCGATCATTCTGTACTTTGTGCCGCGGCACACCTGTCCGGGCCACGGCACACTCGTATTGCATTGTCGGCCAAACCCGTCTGTACCTTGTGCCGCGGCACATGCCAACAGGGCCGCGGCACACTGCCGAGACACTGTCGCGGCACACTCGTCCGTGCCGCGGCACGCTGCCGACCACTGGGAGGCATTTTTGGTCCTGTGCCGCGGCACACTTCGGCTGAGCCGCGGCACACTGGGCAGTCAACCTTATTGCGTTTTCCTGAGCGTTTTCAGCTCATTTCTTCCATTTTTTCACCTTCATACGAGAGAGGGATCTTGAGGGGAGAAATCTTCTTCATCAATCACTTGAGTATTCATTTTTCATCATTTTCATTCGGTTGTGAAGCTCGGATTGTCGATCTAACGCGATTTCTTCGGATCATAGTGCTTGGATCTTCAAAGGTAATTTTCATCAAACCTCTTGGATTTTCGATTTGTGTTGAGATATGATGTTTTGGATATTAAGATCATGTTGTATGAAGTGATATACGCATGATTATGGATATGTTCGATTATTCATTGGATTATTGAAGGATTATTCAAGAACACTTTGAATATTGAGTTGGATTTGGGGGTTTTCGATTAATCGTTGTTGAAATCACGAATTTGTACATTCATATTGGATTATTGATCGTATTGAAGATGTTTTGGTTGGTTTGAAACACTTCTTGGGGTTTTGATGTTGGTATTATTGAGGCTTGGTTATAAACAGTCGAAGTTTGGCCACAAAGTGTTCGATATAATGCCCCAATGAACTTAGTTTAGTCGTATCGACGTTTTGAGTTCGTTATATTCGTGTTTGATTCGTATGTTGAACGAATTGTTGGTGATTGTGTTATTCAAGGTTGTTCGAGCGACCGATATCTCAGTTAGGATGTTGTTCGTGGAAGACAATTGTCACCGGTGTTGTGTAAGTTAATTCTTACTCGGTTAAAAGGATATTCATTCCTTTTGTTGTTGATCATTCATAATCATAACTCATTCATCATTGTATTAATCATATTGAGACTTGTAATTGGCGAAGAATCACTTCATTAACGAGGAACGACGGTCCCAATCATTTCATTAAAACTACCAATCACTTCATTATTACTTTCATCTCGGTGAGTCATTCTTGACTTTTTCAGATTATTATTATTCATTGATATTCATTGTGGTCATTCTCGTTCATATGACCTTCTGAGTTCATATTGCGTGGCCGGGTGCGGATGTGTGGAATTTTTAGTTGGGCACGTGATGGCCATGTATTGGGAGTGATACATTGGGCTGTGCACACGGTAAAGATTAACTCCGTGAGACTAATTAGGTACAAGGACGGGTGTGTCCGGTCATCCATCTTGTACACTTGCACAGAACACTACGGGCGTACTATGATACTCCTCTTCAGTGTAACTCATAACTAAGGATATTTTATAACTTCAGTTAAATCATGATTGTGTATTTTCAACCCTTGAGGATTGTTGTTCTGTGTAACTGACCTCGTTGGGGAATTTTGTTTTCAGGTCACGGCAAGGCAAAGGCACGGGAAGAGCTTGTTGATGGCGAGGAGTCCCAGTCATACTAGTAGGGGGCCCAGTCTTTCCGGTTATTTCAGTCATTTCAGTCATTTCAGTCATTTCCGTCATTTGTATTTTGCGCTGCAAATTCCGTTTGAGATGTTTATTTATTCAGAGTGGTGTATTTTATCTTCATATAAAATATACTAGTATTCTGTATTGTCCTGGTGTATTGTACTTAAGCTCCTTATCGGAGTATTTGGTAATATAATGTGGTTCGGTACTACAATTATATTATTTAATTCATCAGTTTTCATTCGCCTGGTGGGTCCCAGTCGGGGGTCCACGGCACTGTAATATCCGCCTAGTTTGGGGTCTTACATCATACATGACGCGAAATCCAATGTTACTAGTATGAAGAATGATGATTTCAACGAGACCTGACTCGGATAAGTAGTATTCAAAACCACTCTCCGATACCAACTCTATAACACTCCAAACTAGGCGGCTATTACAGTGCCGTGGACCCCCAACTGGGACCCACCAGGCGAATGAAAAATAATGATTTAAATAATATAACTATAGTACTGAACCACATTATATTACCAATTACTCCGATGAGGAGTTTCAAGAACAATACACCCAGGAATACAGAATACATATATATATATATATCTTATATGAAGATGAAATATATGATACTGAATGAAATGAAAATCCAAACGGAAACTGCAGCGGAAAATACATATCAAGAAAACATGAATAACTGAAAGGACTGGGGGCCCCTACTAGTATCACTGGGAATCCTCGCTGTCAACGTTCTCTTACTGTGCCTTTGCCTTGCCATGACCTAAGAACAACATCCCCAAGGGGGTCAGTTACACAAACCAACAATCCTCAAGAGTTGAACAATTACAATAATCACATGTCTTAGTTATGAAATCAAGGCTGAAAGAGGGGCATCATAGTACGCCCGAATGGGATGTGAAAGTGCACAAGTAGCCAAGTGTCCGGAAACCCGCATATACACCCGCACTTGGCCTAATTAGTCTCACGGAGGCACGTTACCGTGTGCACAGTCCAATGTGTCCGGATACCCGCATATACACATGACCATAGTGTGCCCGACTAAAAGTTCCACACATATACCACCCGGCAACGCAATACGATCCCGGAAGGTCACACGAACAAAAGCGACCACAATGAATGATAATGAATAAAAATCCGACAAGGGCCAAGAATGACTCATCGAGGTGAAATGATAACGCAATGAGTGATAGCTCAAATGAAATGAGTGGAACCGTCGTTCCTCGTGAATTAAATGATTATTTTGATAATTACAAGTCTCAACATGATTGATATACTATGAATGAATTATATTTATGAATGAACAACAACGAAAGGAAAGATTATCCTTTTAACAGAGCAAGAATTAACTTGCCTCAATACCGGTGATAAAATGTCCTTCATCGAACAAACGTCCTTAATGGAAATATCGGTCACTCGAACAACCTTGAATAACACAATTACCAATAACTCGCTTAATAAGCGTATCAACTATGATCATAACCAACTCAAGAAGTCGATACAAGAAACCCGAACTCATTAGGGCATTTTAACAAACATGTTGTAAACAATCTTCAATTGCTTACAACCAAACTCAATTATATCGATACCAAGCCTCCAAAGAGTGATTCAATCCAACAAAACATCCTAAGTACAATCAATAATCCAAAAAGAAATACATGATTCGGTATTTCAACAACATCTAATCAAAACCCACAATTCCAAAATCAACATTCAAAGTGTTCTTGAATAAACCCCCAACAATCCAATGATAATTCATAAAAACTCATAATCATATGCATATCTCTTCACATATCATGATTATAACGTCCAAAACATCATACTCCATCTCAAAGTCAAAATCTAAGGTTTTGAAGAAATTACCTTTGAAGATCCAAACCCTTCGATCCGTCGAACTCGTGTTAATTGACTTTCCAAGCACCACCATCGAAACTAGGTGGTTAGAACAAGAACACACAAGTGTTTGATGATGAAAAATCCTCTCCCAAGAACCTCTCTCTCGGACTCAAATGAAGAAATGGAGAAGTGAGCACAAAAGTTCCGTCCATGTCTTTAAATACTGCACAGAGTTATGGCCGTAACTCTGCCACCTTACGGCCATAACCAACCCAAGTCAATGGCATTACGGCCGTAACCAAACTCCTTTACGGGCATAACTATGCCTCGTCGAAAAACTATCCCGTCCAAACTTCTCGACTTATGGTCGCAACACAACTCCCTTACGGCCGTAAGTAGCCTTCGATGAAACAACCATAATGTCTAAACTCCCGGCCTTACGGCCGTAACACTTCGACCTTTACGGGCATACAACACTTTATCGACAACACCCAGAACACAAAGATCATTTCTTACGGTCGTATCCTGCAAAACTTATGGTCGTAAGTTGGCTTCGTCGAAAACGTCCATAAACCAACGAACGCATGTCACAGACGTAATGTAACATCAGTTATGGCCGTAACTCTCAGCTGGAACAATAATGCAACAATTCCGCCTTCTCGTTACGAATGATGAATGATCCGACATACATAATTCGCATGAGTATAATTAAGCCCAATAACACGAAATAAACGGTACTTCCAATACAAAACTACCAATCATGATGAAATACAGTCGAATGAAAATGAATGATGAATGATTAATCAAGAGTGATGGTTACTGAGTGATAATTACTGAATGATAATAGATGAATTCATAACCGAGTATTACAGAAAGTTCTCTGCTCTGGACTTTTCTGAGATGAAGTCTTCGGATATGAACTCCTCTGATATGAAGTTATCTGACCTGATGAAATCTTCTCTGATCTTATGGTCAAACTTCAGATGATATTTGTTGACCAGTTTCTCGTCTGATAACTCGACTGTAGATGGGTTTTAGTCAAACCTCTCTGATATTCTATATTGACCAAAACTTGTCTGATGTAGCGCCTTCTTCAGTACTTATCTGCAGTTTGGTTTTGGTCAAACCTCTCTGATGTTTTGTGTTGACGAAAACTTCTCTGAGAATGTACTTGCCTGATGACTTCTCTGATAAACGGCAGTTCCATAGTCATTTTTCTACTGATCAACATCTGATCAAGACTTAGCCTAAATTTAAAGGCCTATACAAGGTACTCATTTGGTTCTTCTTTACAATTGCCAAGTACTTAAAAACATATATTTGAATAATTATCAATACAGGAATGACATCATCAAAATCTTAACAAGTATTCCTAACAGTGCCAAGCAAAATGCGACTGCAATTTCCACATGTCAGGTTGAATATCAGGCAGTCACGGGGGTTGCTAAAGCAGAATTTTGGATTAAGAAATTCACTGAGGAACTTCAGGTGGTTCCTGATTCAGATTAGCCTGTGGCGCTGTTTTGTGTCAACAGTGGAGCTGTTGCACACAGGCTAAGGATCCAAGGGCTCACCACAACACCAAGAATATTCAGAGGAAATATCATTTATTAGAAAAATGGTTAAGAAGGATAATGTGACACTGCAGAGAATAGACACGACTTATAACATTGCTGATCCACTAACCAAGCCACTATCTCAGATGGTCTTATAGTAACATCTGGAGAATATAGGTATTAGATACCATAGTTGGTGGCATTAAGTGCAAGTGGGAAATTGTTAGGAATATGCTCTTGAATGTCACTCAGAGAATGAGATAATGAGAGCATTATATTGTAAATATGAATATCAATTGATTAAAGGCTTTTATTATTGCTATAATATTGTATATGATTGGCATCATGATTTGGTATATAGAATGATAGTCCTTGCATTTGATAGCAAATACTCCACTCTGTGTGAAGATAAGGAAATAGACACTGGTAGTGTTTCGGGCTCGAATGCTTAACTGGTTCGCAAGTCGATAAAACTTAACTGGGTAAGTTTAGGCAAAACTTGAATAACATGTACTTTGTGTTAGGAATACTTGTTATATTTTGATGATGTCATTAATATAAAATCAAATGTTTATTACTTGGCAAAATGTAAGGAAGAACCAAATGAGTATCTTCCATAGGCCAAATATGTTAGGTATAATACTTGGCAAAATGTAAAGAAGAACCAAATGAGTATCTTCTGTAGGCCAAAATTAGTTAGGCCGAAAATCGGCTAAGTACCAAGTACAGCTAAGTCCATCAGAGAGGAACAGCCGAGTCCAGTCAGAGTAGCTTTGGTCAACAAAATTTATCAGAGAAGTTTGACCAGACTGCAGCCAAGGTACCTCAGGGAAGTCACCTGATCAGATAAGTCACAAGCGGAATGTACCGAGAGGACCTATCTGCAGAGATGTTAGCTGCATATCAGCCTACTCGAAGGCAGCCAAGTACTCCAAGTCCACGTCAGCATGCGTTGAAAAGTCAAGAATTTCGGAAAGTCACATGCAACGTGAAGAGACAAATTGGAGTGATTCCCGCAAGAGATATGATTTAAATAAATCATCCAGACCCACCTTGAAGACTTTAATCCTTTTATATTCAAAAGATTCGGCGCTCACATGCAGAAGTCTTCATAACGGTCGGAAGATAAAATAAAATAATGGGAATCCAGCCTTGAAACGTTCAGAAAGAATAAACAATGAAGTCTCCCTCCAACGGACGGATTTGTTCAAAAGATTTGCAACGGCTACAAGGAAAAAGCTCAGAGATCGTGACCTATATATATCCAGAGATTTGAAGCTGAGCAACTACCGGTGCGAACATACTTTCAAGCGATCAAAGCAATCGAGCAATCTAAAGCAATCAATAGCATCGTGAAAAGAGCAGTTCTAAAAGTTCATACTTAAAGAAGCTCTTAGTTGGAGAAGACAAAAACTCTTGTCTATAATCCTGAGTACGGGGTACTTCACTGGTTGAAGTAAGAGACTGTAAAGGCATCCGAGGATCGAGGATCAAGAGGTGCAAGGCAGTCAAGTGTGTACAACGGCACGAATTTCCACTGGTTGGAAGCTGTTGTAGTGTGGTTTGAATCACTGTAATATTTATCACTGGTTGAAAATTATAGTGAATTCATCTCCAACTGGTTTGGAGAAAAGTGGATTAGTAGAGGATTACCCCACCTCTGAGACCACTATAATTGCCTGCGTTATTTACTGTTTTACTGCATCATACTTTAAACTGCTGCATTCATTGTTAAGTGTTTCATTAAGTTGATTTCTATTCGTCATCAGCTGACTTCCTCACATATCTAAGAACAAACGACTCCAAGTCATTTGTTTAACTATCAGCTGAAGAAACTCACTCTTCGTAAAAAGAGTTCAAGAGTTTCTACAAGTCTATTCACCCCCCCTCTAGACATGTACCTGGACGACTTGTGACCTACAAGTGGTATCAGAGAGGTTGGTTCATTTATTTCACGAACCAGATCTATATCAGATATATATATCTTTACTCTCACTTTATAATGGAACACATGCACTCTAGATTCCCTGTGTTTTCAGTTGACGAGTATGATCTGTGGAAGATAAGGATGCAGGCACACCTAAAGAATCTCATTTAATTGCTTGTAAATGTATCTTTCGTTATTTAAATGAGACCATTGGTCTAGGTCTATGATATCCTTCTTGCTTGGATTTTAATTTGCTTGCATACAGTGACGCTGATTGGCGGATGTAAAATTCATAAAAAGAGTACTAGTGGTATGTGTCACTTCATCGGTTCATGTTTAATATCTTGGGGGAGTAAAAAGAAAACCAATGTAGCGATGTCTACAGCTGAGGCTGAATATGTTCTTGCAGGGAGTGCCTATGCGCTGGTATTATGGATTAAAAATCAACTCCACGACTACGGTATTTATTTTGAAAATACCCCTATTTTATTTGATAACACTAGTGTAATTAATTTGAGCAAAAATCCTGTGTTGCATAGTATAACTATACATATTGATATTAGACATCATTTTTTATGGGATCATGTTCAGAAAAAAGATATCTGTTTAATTTTTGTCAGCACAAAAGATCAATTACCCGATATTTTTACGAAACCTCTACCGGAGGAATCCTTTAATACTATTCAATTGCAACTTGGTATGGGGCATCTTGACAATTTTTGAAATCTATTTATCTAATCGAGAAATCAATTTCAGAGAAAAGTTTCAATCGCTAGTGCGCGCTAGCTCTATTCCCTTAACGCGCGCTAAACCTTATATCCCTGAACAAATTGTTACCGATAGCGTACGCTAAACCCATTCTTCTTGCATACGCTAAATAAAACCCTTTAATTTCCCGATATACTACTGGATGGTCTAGTAAGTGTAACACCCCGAGATATTCGGAATAATTACAGCGCCGTAAACCCTTTAAGTAAGGATTTACAAGGCTAAATAAAAGAAATGTAAATATAAGACATCAATACCACAGAAATTCAAGTTTACAAAACCGGTCCAACTGGTTCAACGAATAATTAATACAACCATATCGAAATGATATTAATAAGACACGCGTACTCGAGTACTGAAATCAAACCAAGAAAGACAAATCACCAACAACAACAAACATCTCTGAACCCCTTCGTCGTCACATCGGTACTGTGGCTGTTTCCCTGCTCCTTGGCTACCTGAACATCAAAACAAATGTCCACCCCCGAAGGGGTTAGCAAAATGATGCTAGTACAAGTATCATTTAAATGAAATCAAATATGCATCAACAATACATAACAAGATACACCACACGGACTTCCGCTACCGGAATCCAATAATGCGAATCCACAAGATTCCATTAACACAGCAAGGGTATTCGAATGATCCAGCGCCCTCAGCATAGATCCCAAGATGATCCCGTCGGACCAACACGAGGTGGAAATAACCCGTCCAATGATCCAGCGCCCTCAGCCTAGATCCCAAGATGATCCCGTCGGACCAACACGAGGTGGACATCCGATCCAGCGCCCTCAGCATAGATCGCACAACATACACAAACACAACTCATGCATACATATATGCCAAATTACTATGTCCATCAACATGAACGTACAAACACTAGATAACGAATATCATGACAATTCAACGAAATAAATCTCATGTTCATCAACATGAATAAACCACACACATGCTCAAAAAATACCAATATTAACATATTACGATACTTGCCTCGAAGATGGCAAGAACGAAACACTTCAATGATCTCAACACACTCGAAGGCCGCCTCCTTCGATCAATCGTAGCAAGCTCGAACCTTAACAAAAGAAATGATATAGAATTCATCTCAAGTCGAACGATTGCCTATCAATCCGGTCTACGGCCAAAAGCTCTAAATATGCAATCTGCCTGAACCACTTAGCGTACGCTACGTACTCTACGTAACGTGCGCTAAGCCTGCCTGTTAGCGTACGCTATCGTCTAAGTCTAGCGTACGCTAGCCATGGACTGACAGTTCTCTCTGATCAGCCGATTGACTCGACTGATAACATAACGTACGTTACGTACCAAACGTAGCATGCATTAACTTATTCCCGATAGCGCACGTTAACTTACGTATGTTAGCGTGCGCTAACCGTGCATGGCAGATTATTACTGGCAGAAAACTTGATCTAATGGTGATGAACTCATGAATTCTATGGTGATAATACATGTCATCCCCGTGCACATCATGCTCATAAGGTTTGTGAAAGTTCTATGCGGATTAAACGACTACGAGATACAAGGTTACGTATAATCATCACAACACCATAATTCATCTTTGATCTTCAAGGAATATCCTAAGTTCAATCCGTTATATGTCCCAAAACGTATGATTCCTTTATGTAAAGGCATAAGAACTTTGAAAGTCTCCATATACTGGTTACAAATCGGTTTGAAGCTTCAGAATATGCTAGGAGATCAAACACTAAGAGGTTCAATGGTTTATACGATGAATAAGTACCGAAACATCGAAAATATCCTTCTAACACATGATGTTCGACTACTTATGAATCTAACTGACTAGGTAAATCCCAAAACATGATCAAAAATGTCCTTCAGAATACTACTAATATTGGTGAAGAATCACCTACCTCAAAGTAGTGAAGAACAAGGAGGAAATTCGAAGCATTCCAACGCCGAAGGCTTGAACACCAATCCCCAATGATCTACAATCTTCAACACGAGCTAGGATGCCGGCAAGAAGTGTTTAGGATGAAGAGAGTGACTTTCTAAGTTCAAGAATTCGGACGGGGGAGTGAAAAGTCTGAAAATATGAAAAAGGATGCTGTCATATATATAGAAAATGGTTATTAGCGCGCGCTAGTCCATATTCATAGCGTGCGCTAACGGCTATTTGAAACGTTACTGATTTCACTGTACTCAGCCTTTAGCGTGCGCTATCCTTATATGAGTAGCGTGCGCTAACGCGTTGACTTGGCTTTTTCCCAAAAGCCATCCAGGTTCATCCCGACACAATCCGACCAAGATCCCCGGCCTGATCTCACCTACCAACACGTCTCAATAATATTGACCACGTATCGCGTGCGCTAAGGTTCCTTCACAGCGTGCGCTATGGATCCAAGTTAGCGTACGCTACACTTAGTCGATAGCGTGCGCTACATGCGCAGAATCACAATTTAAATCACATTCATGAAATCATGCGCTCAACAATACCGGATTATGAAATACGGAGAATAATACTCAGATCAAGATGCAATAATTACAATATCACAAGTTCCAAATACATAGCAGAAATCTCGGGTATTACATCCTTCCTCCCTAAAAAGAAGTTTCGTCCCGAAACTTAAGATGAAAACAACTCTGGATATCTAGTCTTCATACTGTCCTCTGTTTTCCAAGTGGCCTCTTCAACTCCGTGCCGTGACCATTGTACTTTAACCAAGGGTATTGGTTTATTTCTCAATTGTTTGATCCAACTCTCAAGTATCTTGATTGGTCTCTCTTCGAAGGTGCCATCATTAGCTATCTCGATCTCATTAAACTCAATGATATGACTGGGATCTGGTACATACTTCCGCAATTGGGATACGTGAAACACATTGTGAACGTGACTCAGCGATGGCGGTAAGGCCAACCTGTATGCTAAATCTCCAACTCTCTCGAGGATCTCGAATGGTCCGATATATCTTGGACTTAGCTTGCCTTTCCTCCCAAAACGGAAAATTCCTCGTGTAGGAGACACCTTCAATAGTACGCGGTCCCCAATGTCGAACTCTAGAGGGCGACGACGTATGCCTGCATAAGACTTCTGTCGACTCTGGGCACTCAACAGTCTTTCCCGAATAAATGCTATCTTCTCTTGAGTCTGAACTATCAATTCTGGTTCCGTCCCGATTAAGTCCGAGGAATCATCCCAACACAAGGGTGATCAGCATCTTCTCCCGTACAAAGATTCAAATGGTGCCATCTTAATAGAAGCATGCCAACTATTGTTATAGGTGAATTCAATCAATGGCAAGTGAACTTCCCAATCAGTTGACCAATCCAACGCACAAGCTCTAAGCATGTCTTCTACTGTTTGAATAGTCCTTTCGGACATACCGTCCGTTTGGGGATGATAAGCTGTGCTAAAGTTGAGCTCAGTCCCCAAAGCCCTGTGAACTGCTTTCCAGAAGTGCGACACGAAGCGACCATCTCGATCTGAAATAATGGTCTTCGGCGTCCCATGCAATCTGACTATCTCTGCAATAAATACTCACGCCAATTTCTCGGGTCCCCAAGTATCTTTAATTCCTAGGAAATGAGCCGACTTGGTTAGTCGATCAACTACAACCCAAATCATGTTCAGTCCCGTCTTGGTTCTTGGCATATTGGTGATGAAATCCATTGAGATATCCTCCCACTTCCATTCAGGGATCGGAAGAGGCTTTAACATTCCGGCAGGTCGCTGATGTTCAATCTTAACCTGCTAACAAGTCAAACACTTCGAAACGTACTCTGCTACGTCCTTCTTCATATTCCCCCACCAGAAGTTTTGTTTAAGATCCTTATACATTTTACTGCTGCCCGGGTGAATAGAATAGGGCGCGCTGTGAGCTTCCTTCAGAATTGTCCGTATCAATTCCTCATTATCGGGAACGCAAAGTTGACTCTGAAATCTCAGAACTACATCATCTTGTATCACGAATCCTGGGGCTTTTCCTTTCTTTACTTCGTCACTTTACCGAAGGATCAGAGAATCGTTCAACTGCTTAGATTTGATCTCCTCGACTAGTGATGAAGTCAGTTCCATCACATATAGTTGCCCTTGGATTCCTGGTGCCCATACTTCAATCTCTTCGCGAATCAGTTCCCGTTGAATGCTGGTTTGGGATGTAAGTGCTTCCAACACTCGAAGAGAAACAGGTTTACGGCTCAATGCATCGGCTACTACGTTTGCTTTACCCGGATGATAGAGAATCTCTAAGTCGTAATCCTTGATCAATTCCAGACACCTTCTCTGCCTCATGTTCAATTCTTTCTGACTGAAAATGTACTTGAGGCTCTTATGATCCGTAAAGATCTGACAATGAGTGCCGTACAAATAATGTCTCCAAATTTTCAATGCAAAGACTACAGCTGCTAGCTCCAAATCATGAGTCGGGTAATTAACCTCGTACAGTTTCAACTGCCGAGAAGCATATGCAATCACCTTATCTTTTTGCATCAACACACATCCCAGACCCTGATTTGAAGCGTCGCTGTATACCATGAATCCATCAGTTCCATCTGGTAACGCTAATATAGGTGCTGTCGTCAGTCTCTTCTTAAGTTCATCAAAACCAGCCTGGCATTTCTCATCCCACGTGAAATTTTGAGTTTTCTGTAACAACTGAGTGAGAGGACGAGCAATTTTGGAAAATCCTTCTACAAAACGACGATAATATCCAGCAAGTCCTAGGAAACTCTGGACTTCTTTCACGTTATTAGGAGCTTCCCATTCCAAGATTGCTTCGACTTTCTTCGGGTCCACCTGAACTCCGTCCGCTGATATCACATGCCCAAGGAAGGTTACTTCCTTAAGCCAGAACTCACATTTCGAAAGCTTTGCATACAGCTGCTCCTTCCTCAAGGTGCTCAAAACTACACACAAATGCTCGGCATGCTCCTCCGTGTCTTTCGAATAGATCAAGATGTCATCGATGAAGACGACCATGAATTTATCCAAGTATTCTAAGAATACCCGATTCATCAATTGCATAAATACCACAGGAGCATTGGTAAGTCCAAATGGCATCACTACAAATTCATAATGCCCATACCGGGATCTGAACGCAGATTTCGGTATATCCGATTCTTTAATTCTCAACTGATGGTATCCTGATCGCAAGTCAATCTTCCAGAATACCCTTGCCCCTTGCAGTTGATCAAACAAGTCGTCGATCCGAGGTATAGGATACTTATTCTTGATCGTCATCTTGTTGAGCTCCCTGTAATCAATACACAGTCGGAGGGATCTGTCTTTCTTCCGGACAAAGAGAACGGGCGCTCCCCAAGGAGAAACGCTAGGTTGAATATAACCCTTCTGTAACAATTCCTCCAGTTGCTTCTTGAGTTCATACATCTCGGTTGGCGCCATGCGGTATGGTGCTCTGGAAATAGGAGCTGCTCTAGGCTCTAATTCGATAGTGAACTCCACTTCTCTCTGCGGAGGTAACCCAGGTAGTTCGTCAGGAAATACATCTGAGAACTCATTCACAACTGAAATAGACGAGAGCTCTACTCCTTCCTCTTTCCTCATGGCATAGCACCAAAGTCCATGACATCCCTGCTTCAGTAATTTCACGACTTTCATTACTTTGATCAATTTTCCCGAGCTTCCCGGTCTTCATCCTCAGAATAAGTGTTCAGATCCGTCAACAGTAATGATAGAAATGACTCTCTCTCGGTAATTCAGAATAGCTCCATAACGGTTGAGCCAATCGTCTCCGAGAATTAAATCGTCACCGTAGATGTCAACTACAATAAGATTCGATGGCCAATCTCTCCCTCCTATAGCACTGGAAAATCTCTAGCCTCTAGGGTTCCCACAATTCTCTCTCCACTCGGCAAACCCACAACATATGGTTCACAATCAAATAAGCACGAGATTTTTAAACGATTAACACAGTTCAATGATATGAAAGAATGTGTAGCTCCGGAATCGAATAAGACACTAACTGGTTGCAAAAGGATCTGAATCGTACCTGATGCAATAGCAGTGTTCTGATCGTCAGATTTTCTCATCTCGTACAGGAACAGAGGAACGGACCCAGCACTGGATGTCTCTCTCTTCCCAATATTTTGCTGCTTAAATCCACTCTGCTGCGTCTGGTTCACACTTATCTCCTTTGGAACTGGCGCTGGAGTGCGAGTACCAAAAGATCTAGTAGCAACTCCATAGAAAGCCGCACGGTGCCCTTCTTGCCCACAATCGTAACAAGTCACAGAAGATGCGGGGCAATCACGTCGAATATGCCCTGCTCGACCACAATTGTAGCATTTCTTTGATGCGTCCGAAACTGCTGATGTAGTCCGGAACTTCTTTCCACCTCTAGAAGGATGTGGAGGTTTCCTAGCCGAATAAAAGGAAGACTGGCCCTTGCGGGGCCCACCACTCTTGTTTTCTCAGAAGCTGACGGTCACTTTCTGCTTCTTTGCCTCCACTGATTTCTCCACCGCCGCCTCTTTCATGTCGTAGGCCAGCGCTTTGTCTTGATACTGTCGCAACGTAGTACACTCGAATCCGGACATGTACTGCTGAATCTCCGACTTCATTCGCATATCGAAATGAAAAATCTTTTCTGCCTCCGTTCGACCAAGTGTCGGACACACGTCGGTGATGATTAAAAGTTTTGATTATGTCATTCTGATTGCTTCCGAACTCTGTGGTGAGAAAAACTCTCGGATTTTTGCCTCTCTAACTGGACGAGGACAATACTGTGCTTCCATCATTAGTTTGAGTTCCGTCCAATCCGCATTATGATCCTCGGGTCGAATAGCTTCCCACCAGTCAAAGGCCTCCCCAGTCAGAAAATACTGGGCAATGGGAACCTTCCAGTCCTCGAGACAGTTAATACCCATGAATATTTTCTCTAACTCCTTTAGCCAATGATCCCAAGTAAGTGCCTCAGCAGATCCGTCAAACTTTGGCGGGTGCAATTTGACCACCTCAGCAAGCCATCTGTCTCCCCGGTTATCCTCGTGGTGCTGCTGTCCCATCGCTATCTGCATGCGATCAACTACCTGAGCGAACTGGTTTATTTGAGACACCACCTGTTGAAGCACTCCCGGCATGTTAGGATTTGCGTCGTCATTCGCCGATCCCTGCTGCCCTCCAGAATGGGAATCGATTCTACTAGCCGATAATTCTGGTGTAGTTGCGGAATCCTCGTGTCTCATATTTCCACGTCCGCGTCCACGACCACGTCCGCGTCCACGACCTCTTCTCAACATACTGAAAACACAACTTCTCAATATCCAATACAAAATTTTCAAAAATAAAGCCCGTCAATACTCACAAAACAGAATTAAGTAAAACGGTAGTACAAGAGATTAGGAGACTTACAACCACGGTCCACATGACGACTTTTGGCTGAACAGTGATGTTACGAACGACTCGTAAATCAATAATGTAAACAGACCCAACTTAAAACCCGACTGCCAAGATATCCATGAATCTTAGCTCTGATACCATATTCTGTAACACCCCGAGATATTCGGAATAATCACAGCGCCGTAAACCCTTTAAGTAAGGATTTACAAGGCTAAATAAAAGAAATGTAAATATAAGACATCAATACCACGGAAATTCAAGTTTACAAAACCGGTCCAACTGGTTCAACGAGTAATTAATACAACCATATCGAAATGATATTAATAAGACACGCGTACTCGAGTACTGAAATCAAACCAAGAAAGACAAATCACCACCAACAACAAACATCACTGAACCCCTTCGTCGTCACATCGGCATCGCGGGTCGCTTTCCATGCTCCTCGGCTACCTGAACATCAAAACAAATGTCCACCCCCGAAGGGGTTAGCAAAATGATGCTAGTACAAGTATCATTTAAACGAAATCAAATATGCATCAACAATACATAACAAGACACACCACACGGACTTCCGCTACCGGAATCCGATAATGCGAATCCACAAGATTCCATTAACACAGCAAGGGTATTCCAATGATCCAGCGCCCTCATCATAGATCCCAAGATGATCCCGTCGGACCAACACGAGGTGGAAATAACCCGTCCAATCATCCAGCGCCCTCAACCTAGATCCCAAGATGATCCCGTCGGACCAACACGAGGTGGACATCCGATCCAGCACCCTCAGCATAGATCGCACAACATACACAAACACAACTCATGCATACATATATGCCAAATCACTATGTCCATCAACATGAACGTACAAACACTAGATAACGAATATCATGACAATTCAACGAAATAAATCTCATGTTCATCAACATGAATAAACCACACGCATGCTCAAAAAAATACCAATATTAACACATTACGATACTTGCCTCGAAGATGGCAAAAACGAAACACTTCAATGATCTCAACACACTCGAAGGCCGCCTCCTTCGATCAATCGTAGCAAGCTCGAACCTTAACAAAAGAAATGATATAGAATTCATCTCAAGTCGAACGATTGCCTATCAATCCGGTCTACGGCCAAAAGCTCTAAATATGCAATCTGCCTGAACCACTTAGCGTACGCTACGTACTCTACGTAACGTGCGCTAAGCCTGCCTGTTAGCGTACGCTATCGTCTAAGTCTAGCGTATGCTAGCCATGGACTGACAGTTCTCTCTGATCCGCCGACTGACTCGACTGATAACATAACGTACGTTACGTACCAAATTAGCGTGCGTTAACTTATTCCCGATAACGCACGTTAACTTACGTATGTTAGCGTGCGCTAACCGTGCATGGCAGATTACTACTGGCAGAAAACTTGATCTAATGGTGATGAACTCATGAATTCTATGGTGATAATACATGTCATCCCCATGCATATCATGCTCATAAGGTTTGTGAAAGTTCTATGCGGATTAAACGACTAAGAGATACAAGGTTACGTATAATCATCACAACACCATAATTCATCTTTGATCTTCAAGGAATATCCTAAGTTCAATCCGTTATATGTCCCAAAACGTATGATTCCTTTATGTAAAGGCATAAGAACTTTGAAAATCTCCATATACTGGTTACAAATCGGTTTGAAGCTTCAGAATATGCTAGGAGTTCAAACACTAAGAGGTTCAATGGTTTATACGATGAATAAGTACCGAAACATCGAAAATATCCTTCTAACACATGATGTTCGACTACTTATGAATCTAACTGACTAGGTAAATCCCAAAACATGATCAAAAATGTCCTTCAGAATACTACTAATATTGGTGAAGAATTACCTACCTCAAAGTAGTGAAGAACAAGGAGGAAATTCGAAGCAATCCAACGCCGAAGGCTTGAACACCAATCCCCAATGATCTACAATCTTCAACACGAGCTAGGATGCCGGCAAGAAGTGTTTAGGATGAAGAGAGTGACTTTCTAAGTTCAAGAATTCGGATGGGGGAGTGGAAAATCTGAAAATATGAAAAAGGATGCTGTCCTATATATAGAAAATGGTTATTAGCGCACGCTAGTCCATATTCATAGCGTGCGCTAACGGCTATTTGAAACGTTACTGATTTCACTGTACTCAGCCATTAGCGTGCGCTATCCTCATATGAGTAGTTTGCGCTAACGCGTTGACTTGGCTTTTTCCGAAAGCTGTCCAGGTTCATCCCGACACAATCCGACCAAGATCCCCGGCCTGATCTCACCTACCAACACGTCTCAATCATATTGACCACGTATAGTGTGCGCTAAGGTTTCTTCACAGCGTGCGCTATGGATCCAAGTTAGCGTACGCTACACTTAGTCGATAGTGTGCGCTACATGCGCAGAATCACAATTTAAATCACATTCATGAAATCATGTGCTCAATAATACTGGATTATGAAATACGGAGAATAATACTCAGATCAAGATGCAATAATTACAATATCACAAGTTTCAAATACATAGCAGAAATCTCGGGTATTACAGTAAGTATTTCTATAAAGTCATAACGCATGCAACCTGGTATTCTCAGATCCACTTTTGTAAAGAACCCTAGCCGCCAGATTTTCAAACCCGAAAATCTTCCATCCTCACCTATAATTTCTTCAAATTTCTTCTTCATCATGTCAAGCAAAGGACGAAAGGCGATGGGAAAACAGTACAATAATGCCAAACGAGCTCGCAGACCCGAATTTGTCGCCTCCCGATTCGTTTCGTCCATAGCCTTTAAGGTGAATTCTGAGATTTTTCCTCAAGAATCCCTGACCAATTGTTATTACTTTAACTTCGGGTCCCTGGAAAGAGCTAAGGTAAACGTTTGTGAGTTTTTTGACGCTTTGGGTATCGCTAGATTTGTGGAATGTAGGGAAATCATCTATCCCTCATTTGTCCGAGAATTCTATGCTAATTTGCACTTAGGAGATAGTGCAGATTCATCTTCTTTAGTCCTTCATAGTTGTGTGAATGGGACTGCTGTGTTTGTTTCTTCAGAAATTTTGTTTGAGCTTTTTGGGTTATCTAAAACTGGTTTCTCTTGTTCGGGAAAGGCAAGTGTTTAGGAATCTGAGATGTCCGAGGTAGAATTATCTGAGTTTTTGAGTTCAAAGGCTGTCATAGATGTCATCGATGAAGTCTTCGAAAACAACAACTTTGGAATCAATATCCGGCTGCTCCTAGTTGCACTAACGAAGTGCATTATGCCGAAAGTTCATTCGCAGCATAAACTTGTTGGGGTCGACAAAAATGTGGTATATCATGTCTTGAATGACGATACGGACAAATTAGCCGCTCTCGTCACGAGCTGGATGAAATTGAAAGGAGACACTTTTCGCTCTAAGAACTACTTGTCGAGATCACGGAAAGCTGGGCTGCCAGACGGATCTGTTCTTACAGTGATTTTTCGTCGCTTCAATGTCGATTTGTTGGGCAAGGCATCGGTTCTGGTGTCTTGGGGACATGAGATTAGTGACCTATCCCTCAAAGCTATGCATTACGTCGAGATATATAACCGAGGATGGGTGCTGTTTTCATATCTCCGAGAAGATGACCAGGTTTCGAAAGGAGCGAGAGTCCCGACTCCAGCAGAGCGTGTTACTCGAAGAGGGCCGGAAACCCTTCAAGAAATTCAAACCAGCTCTTTTGTTCGTCATCCGAAAATAAAGGGAAAAAGGAAAGTGGCCGTCGATGAGGACGAGGAAAACGATCTTATTGCCCGAATGCGTAGCCTCGAGACTACGCAGCTGGAAATTCATGAGGACGTATGATCACTCCGCTCGGAAGTTCAAGGGCATGTTCAAGAATTCCATTTCGTTCGTGGATTGTTGGAGGACTTTATCCGATTCACTCATCCTTCCTTCCCTTTTCCATCCTCTTCATCCGACCAAGCGTCGTAGTTTCTAGAATTTTGATTCTCGGTGTAGAAAATCGTATTTCATGTGTCTTGATGTCGTATGCTTTGTTATGTACTTGTAATGTTTTCAACACTTTCGTTAATGAAGTTCGCGTTCCCTTCGATGCTTTTCGTACTTATTGCTTTATATGTACTTTGGTTCGTTAATGCCTTAGTTATGTGTTCTACACTTACTTATGTAATTTGGTTTGCGTTTTGTTGTATTTCATTATGTACGCAACATTTCAGGGGGATTCCTTTTTGTTAATGTCAAAAAGGGGGAGAAACACTTCCAAAACCAAACATACTAACATAAATCGAACAAATTATTTTGATTCGAAATTTTTTCTAAAATGGTTTTGCAGGCTTATATTAAATGTTTTGACATCATCAAAAAGGGGGAGATTGTTTACTCAAAGTATTTTGATGATGATTGGATTCAAAACATTTAACAAAACTCACCTCAACGGACTATTTCATTGAAGTCAAAACGTGATACTAGCGCACGCTACGCATTCTGAATAGCGTATGCTATCGATGCTCATATGCAGATAGGCAAGTCACATGCAGTCAGGTTGGAAACCTATCTGATGGATAGCGCATGCAGGGGGCACTTATCAACGCATGCTAGTTCACAAAGTTAGCGCATGCCACCATATGTCTAGCGCACGCTATCGCGTTTCAGTTAAACAGCGCAGAAAGGACAGTAAGGTCTGGGCAGAAAAAGGAATAACTTTAGCGCATGCAAAATGCATATATTAGCGCACGCAAGATGATAATTTAGCGCACGCAAGAGAGAGCCTAGCGCATGCTACCTGGAAGCACATTGGAGGTCGAGTAGCCTCTGGACTCAAACAAGAAATATATTAGCGCACGCTACTAAGGAAGCAACGCACGCTAATAAGATGACATTAGCGCACGCAATATTATGACATTAGCGCACGCTACCGGTTCAAAATCAGACCATTTGATATTCAACCGTTGGACAAGATCGTCAACGCAGGAATCCCGAAAAGTTGAAAAGCAAAAATTGACTAAAACTAGCGCACGCTAAGTATACCTCATAGCGCACGCTAAGTTCACTTTTATCCATTGGAAATGAGACGTTGGGGAGACAAAGCGACACAATCCAAAGTCAAAAGTAATGATCTATTGACCAGCCGATAATGCACGCTACGAGAGACTGTCTAGCGCATGCTAGACATGTATTTTACCATTGGTACAATTTACTGACCGTTCAGATCAGCCAAGTCAATGCACCGATAACGCATGCTATGAAGGTTTATTAGCACACGCTAATAATGCATTTTTCAGTATATGAAGAAGGATTGGACCCTATAAATACTCATATCATTTGGGTATCTCAATAACCAACTTCAAATATTCAAAGCATTCAAAGCATTATTGAGCTCAGATTACTATTGTTTATTATATTCTAAGTTGTGTCAAGAAAAGATACAAGAGTGATACACATTGTAGTATTTCATATACTTTGTATCTTCCTTATTGGTTGTGAGTGTTGTATCACTCCTACTCGAGCTTGAGAGAAATGAATTAAGAGTCACTAATCCAGTGTTATTAGGATCTTTGATCCGGCATTGTTAGGAATACACTCTAACATTCGTAAGTGAGGATTGTCTAGTTCTGATAGAACACTAGATACAAAAGTTTATTTTGAGAGTGGTTGTGCTTGCCCCAATAGAAGACAAGCGGTTGTAACGGTTGTGCTCGGACCGATAGAAGACGAGACAAGTGTGTGTGGTTTTTCTTGAGCCAATAGAAAAAGAAGTCGGAGAGAGGACGTAGGCCAGTTGCCGAACCTCTATATATCGTTGAGTCTTTTACTTTCCGCACATTTTATTTCTTATTCGCGAGAAAGTTTAATATTCTGCATTACCACTATTCAACCCCCTTCTAGTGGTGAATTTATCTCTTCAGGATCAGCTCAAGACCCTCGACAAAAAGTCTGATGAAGGAATATTTGTCGGATACTCATCTATCAGCAAGGCGTTCAGGATCTTCAATGAAAGAAAACTGACAATAGAGGAGTCAGTCTGTGTTATATTGATGAACGTCCTTGTGATGCTACAAGAGTAGATGATCTAACCCAGGCAGTTCAGACCTTATCCGTTGAGTTCATCCCACGGCCTCAGGAAGAACCTGTCACCACACTAGAAATAAATCTTGCAGCTATATGAACAAATAATGTAGTGAAAGCTGACGCTAAGGAAGTTGAAGCTGGACCTATTTACCTACAGGACACAACTAGGAATGCTCAACTAGAACCTGACAGAAGGTGGTTAAGAGATCACTCGCAGAAGTTCATAATTGGTGATATTGATGGTGGTGTCTCAACTAGAAGTAGAGTACATAATACACAGGGAAATGTACTATGTGCACATGAGGAAACATAATCAGTAAATGACGTATTCCAGTTTCTTAATTAGAAGTCTAAAACCGAACTATGTAGACTTGCCATGTGCATATTAGCTTTATTCTTAGCACAATCTAAACTTGTCTCAACAAAAGAAGATACCACTCACTGGATTACATCGATGGAAGAAGAGCTAAATGGTTTCTAAAGGAGCAGTGTTTGGTACTCAGTTCTGAGACCAACATATCATGTTGTAATTGAAACCAAATGGGTATTCCGAAATAAGAAAGATAAAAATGGTCTAGTCATAAGAAAAAAAATCCGTACTAGTTGCCCAAGGCTATAGACAATAAGAAGGCATAGACTATGATGAAATATTTACCCCTGTATCCAGATTAGAAGCCATCAGGATATTCCTAGCATTTGGAGCTCACGAGGACTTCATTGTATATCAAATGGAAGTTAAGAGTGCATTCTTGTATGGTGAACTGGCCGAACAAGAGTATGTCGAACAACCTCCAGGGTTTGCCAGCATTGAAGAATGTGATCTAGACTACAGGCTAATAAGAGCATTGTATGGACTTAATCAAGCACCTAGAGCCTGGTATGAGACCCTATCACTATATCTTATCAACAATGGATTTAAGTAAGGTGTTGTCGACAAGACGCTCTTAAAAATCCAGGAAGGTGATGACCTTCTTATGGTTCAAATTTATGTAGACGATATTATATTTAGTTCAGCTAACCTAGATCCATGTAAGAAGTTCTCTCATCTCATGCAAAGTAAATTTGAAATGAGTAAGATGGGAGAACTTAATTATTTCTTAGGGTTGCAGGTCAAACAATTGCCTACAAGTTTCTTCATCAACCAGGAGAAATACAGCAAGAAGCTGCTCAACAAATTTGGGATGAATACCTCAAAGTCCTCATCAACCCTTATGCGCACTTCTACACAGATAAGTGATTATGAAGCTGAAAAGACAGTGGACCTATCACTCTACATAAAGCTAATAGGCTCACTAATGTACCTAAGAGCTAGTAGTCCCGATATCCAATTTGCAGTAAGAGTGTGTGCTCGATAACAGGTTGCACCTAAAGAGTCACACTTCACCACATCCAAACGAATACTTAATTATGTCAAAGGAACAATCAATGTAGGATTGTGAAATTTTAAGGAAGGGGGATTTGATGTGGTAGGCTACAACAACTAAGATCTCTGAGGTTGCAAGCTGGATAGGAAGAGTACAAGTGGAGCTTATCACTTCCTCGGATCAAGACCTATGTCATGGTCCAGTAAGAAGTATTGGCCAACTCTCTTTCTACAGCTGAATCGAAATATTATGCTGTTGGAAGCTGCTGCAAATCCTTTAGATGCAACAACAATTGCAGGACTATGACATCAAGGCTAATGAAACTCCCATCATGTGTGGCAGCACGAGTGAAATCACAGTAACGCACAATCCTATATTGCACTCGAGGACCAAGCACGTAGACGTGAAACATCATTTCACCCGCAATCATGTGGAGAACAAACATGCCCGGATTGAAAAAGTTCATATAGATATTCAGATTGCTGACATCTTCACAAAGCCTCTCAGTATAACGAGGTTCTGTATGCTCAGACATGAATTAGGAATGCTACAGCTCGACTAAAACCCATGTAAGTATTTATTATAGTACTCATCAATTGGGGGGAAATACTGTCAGTCCCATGAATACAGTGTCCACACTTGTGAGTTGTATGCAGAGACTTACAAGTTTATCCTCACTGTATGAAGAAGAGGGTACAGTTCTCTTCCAACAGATGTAGTGTGCATTAATCAAGGGGGAACAATGTAGGACTCTTGAATATAGTATTAATCAACAATTATTATAAGAATTGAATCCTATATGTGCCAATTAAGGGGGAACAATGTATTTTCATAGATACTACATATATACTATAGGATTTCAATTAATAGTTTAATCGTATCCAATTCCATACACTTAACTATTTCAAAATAATATTTAATCTGGGGTGCTTTGTATGACTTTAAAACGATTTCTTATTTACTATTGAAACGCCTAGACTTTAAAGCCTTGAAACCCACAATCTCAAAATAATTCAAACCACCTAAACGTGTTCTGGTGGATGCTGTAATGTGTCATAGGTGGGAACGGCGTTAATTCAAATTTTATGGATAAGACGTACAAGTACATCCTGATTCATCCTGTATGTTCATTCAAAAACCGTTCCCATCCCTTAAATCTGACCATTCACTGTTCTGTAACCTCTCCGTCCAGCAGCTATAAAATGGAAAATATGCTGATCTCCAAACTCTTTAGTGCTTTTTGTAGTAGTACGAGTCTACAACATACAACTTAAATACTTAAGAGTTTTCTGCAAATATCTTTCTTTCTCTCTATATCTTCAAACTATATGATGACTTCATCTCAGACATCTTCCCTATCCCTGAAGAATAAGGAAACTATTATTGATGGAAGTGTAATATCCGCGATTTTGATTTTCGATAATTTTCTTTTTTGGCAGAAGTCCATCTTAGCAACTCGCTTGGGACCGTTTTGTCATTCTAAGAATGAATAATTCTGCACTTTTTGTCATTCGAGTTCGTTTCGGTGTTGTTTTGATGAGTTCCGTGTTTCTCAGCGACTTTTCTGCACTTGAGTTTGATTCCTGCGAATCTCGTTCGAAACTGTTGTTTCGAGTTTCTCGTAAGTTCGTTAACATTGTTATACGTGTTCGGAGCTTCGGTTTGATTATCCGTTGTTGTGTCGTGATGTTTTGGGTATTTGGGCCATTTCGTAATTTCCCAAAGTTTTAGGGTGTCCGCCTTCGTATCGTCCTTTCAACCTTTGGGTTGTCGAAACCATGTATTTGTATAGTGCTTAACTCGTGTTTTGAATGTTATACTATTCGTCGTATTCGTTTCGTATGTTTTCGGGAATTTGAGTCGTCGAGTCATGGCGGCTGGGCACTGGCCGGCCAGGTGCGGCAGGGACCGGCCAGGTGCGCACGAGCATGGCGCAGGAGCTGGGCGCATGATTCGGTGCTCGTGCGGCCCTTACTGCACGCGCACGAGCGGGTGCACGTGCTCGGTGCTCGCACGACTCGGCAGACGCCTGGCAGTGGCGCGCACGACCCGGCTCCCGACCGGCCGCTCGTGCGTCCCTGGGCAGTATTAATATGGTCGGTCAGGTTATTTCTACATTCGTTTTCTCATCCATTTCATCTCCTCCCTGGCCGAGACTTGGAGAACACGAACACATGATGTTATTCTATCAATCCACGAAGTTCTTGAGTTTCTAACATCGATTAATCATCCCATAACCTCCTCTGATCGACCGAATCAAGGTTAGATTTCCTACAAATCTAGTTTTGGGGAAATTGAGGATTTTGCTTCATTTTGTCCGTTTAATCCGATTTACCCTAGATTAGGGATGGATTATTGATTATTAAGTTGTATTCTACCAATTTCGTTGTTGTTCCATGCTTTGATTGCCAAGGATTCGTTGTTTTGTTGAATTCCTAATCGACGCCTTGAAGTTGTATGGTAGAATGTCATATAGGGGATTTCGGGCGTTGTACGATTATTCTTCCTCCTACGATCGTTGATTTATTGATGATATGATGTTAGGGTCGAGTTCCTTGCGAATACCTCGTGTTGAACCCTTTCGTTCGTCGTCGTCTTCATTTTCTATAACATCGAGGTTTCGAAGCTTCCCGGTCGAGCCGTGTTCGATGGAGTACTTGCGTACCGATTTCGAGGCAAGTACCTTGTTCATACATTTCTTGTTTTGTGGATATGATGATCGGTGATTGTCTCAGTGTGATTGTTTGGTTGGTTGAAATGAACTTTCAAATGATTCGGTTTAGCCTCGTTAAAAGCTCTCTTTCAAAACTCATGTGTATTTTGTGATTGGTATGTTTCGTAAATGATTACGTGAATCCTATGGATATATTGGGTGTTGATGTTGCGCTCGACAATGCGTGTGAAAATATATTGCCTCATTTCGGTGCGTTGTGGTTTGACGTTTGCGTCGTGCTAAGTGTTTATTGCCTCTGGGTGAATTATTTTGATATTCTTGGTATACTATGTTACGTGTATGTATGCTCACTATGGGTTAGATCTGATGGGTCTCGATATGGGTCCACAGAGGCGTGGATCGACAAGCTTAGCTTTTGCTCACTACGGGTTAGATCCGATGGGGTCTCGGTAGGGGTCCACAGAGATGTGGATCGACGAGCTTGGCTTTTGCTCACTACGGGTTAGATCCGACGGGTCTCGGTAAGGGTCCACAGAGGCATGGATCGACGAGCTTGGCTTTTAACCACTATGGGTTAGATCCAACGGTGTCTTGGTAGGGGTCCACAGAGTCGTGGATCAACGGTTAATTGTGGTGCATTTTTATATGTGTTTTGGGTTTTTGGCGTCTCCGGAGATGTGTTTTGCCAGGTCGAGTACCTTGGATGTATTACCGAGATTTTGTATCTTGGGTGGTTATGTTTTGTTGATTTTATGTCCGTCGAGGACACGTGACGCGGGCTTTGAACCCTGTGAATTGTTGTTGGTTTATTTGAGAAAGCAAATCTTTGGGCTGTGACCCTTTTTGTTTTCTTCGAAAAGAGAAGGATTTCATAATCCTAAATTGTTTTCCGTCAAAACTGCCGAGGGCATTTTAAACCATTTTACAAACTTTTCTCGTGATTTGTGATCTTTCGAATTTGGAAAGTTTTACTCAAACTCTTGCCTCATTAAGTATTTTTCGTTATGTTTGAATCTTTGAGTATTACTGATTATTATTATTGTTGGAATATGACTTGTATGACTCATGTTTGCACTTTGTACTTGCACTAGCAAAGTAGTGGAATTTTGCTAACCCCCGAGTAATCGAGGGGTGGATGTCTGTATTGCCTTCAGGTTTTGGGGAGCATAACACATGGTCGGTATGAAGGATGATGAAAGATGATCGATACTAATCACATGAGGATCCATACGATGTCATATTGGTTTGGTTGTACTTGATTTCCGCTGCAATATTTTCCCCGTTGTACGGGAGTGTGTTGTGTTTTGACTCCTGCGTGGGCATGTATTGAGATTGAGTTGTATGTATTAATTGAAAGACCAAATCGGTCTACTGAGTCATTTTTAGCCTTAAAGGCGATGTTGAGATGTTTGATTTTAGTTACCAGTCTGGTAGATCCTTGAGGAAAGGGTCTACGGCGTGTAACATAAATGGTATTAGAGCTTAGGTTGTGGAAACCTAGGCTGTCGGGTCAAGTTGTGTCTGTTGAGTCATGTCCCGTCGGATTTTGTATGACTGAATCATGTCGCGACGCGTCGTCTGAGTTTGTTGGTCGTGATTAGTATCATGGGGCGATCATCATCTTCGTGCGACCTGTCGATGTAAGTCTCCTTCTTTGTGTTGTGCCTCGTGTGAAACGAGCTACTTGTATGATTATTTGTTTAGTGATGGAATCTTCATGTAGATTTTTTCTTCGTGATATGTGTTGATTTGACTCTCATATTTTGTTTATATGAGGAGTGTTGTCGCTGCTTATGTCTTTTCTTGTTATTTTTGTCCGCTGCTAATGACTTTCAAAATGATTTACTCGTTCTGCAAGTATTCTTGTGAAACCTTTGTGCTTAATATGGAATAGAAATGTATATGTGTTTGATTTACTCACTCCAGGAGGGTCCTTAGAGGCCTTGAATGGGATAAGTGGTTTTGCCCCGATCCTAGGCGGTTTTCAACTATGATTATTTGATTGTTTGTTTTCCGGAAGAGACATGCCTTGTTTTGATTTCGAAATGATTTGATGCACGTAGTACGAAATGTGTAAGCGAATGTTGATGCGCATGAGATTTTGGGCATTCTAGCCTAATGGATTTTTTTTCAAACCTTGAGTATTTTAGAGAATAAATTTCGAGACATACTTTTAAAATATATTATTTTCTCGCGGTATTTTCAAGGTGCCTACTAGTGCCACTGTGTAATACCCGAGATTTCTGATATGTATTTGAACCTTGTGTTATTGTAATTATTGCATTTTGATCTGAGTATTATTCTCCGTATTTCATGATCCGGTGTTGTTGAACGCATGATTTCATGAATGTGATCTAAATTGTGATTCTGTGCATGTAGCGCACGCTATCGACTATGTGTAGCGTACGCTAAGTTGGATCCGTAGCGCACGCTGTGCATGAACCATAGTGCACGCTATACGAAGTCAGCATGACTAAGACAGGGTGGTAGGTGAGATCGGCTGAGGATCTCGGTCAGATCATGTCGGGATGAACCTGGACGGCTTTCGGGAAAAGCCAAGTCAAAGCGGTAGCGCACGCTAATGATATGAGGATAGCGCACGCTAAACGCTGAGTACAGTGAAGTCAGTAAGCTTCGTATGACCGTTAGCGCACGCTATGAGTATGGACTAGCGCGCGCTAATAACCATTTTCTATAAATAGGACAACATCCTTTTTTATATTTTCAGTCTTTTCACTTCCCACATCCGAATTCTTGGACTTGGAGAGTCACTCTCTTCATCCTAAACCTCTCATATCATCCTCCTAGCATGAGTTTGAAGATTGTAGATCATTGGAGATTGGTGTTCAAGCCCTCGGTGTTGGATTTCTTCAAGTTCCTTCGTGTTCTTCGCTACTTTGAGGTAGGTGATTCTTCACCAATATTAGTAGTATTCTGAAGGATGTTTTGATCATGTTTTGGGATTACCTAGTCAGTTAAATTCGTAAGTAGTCGAACATCATGTGTTACAAGGATATTTTCGATGTTTCGGGACGTATTCATCGTATAAACCATTGAACCTTTTAGTGCTTGAACTCCTAGCATATTCTGAAGCTTCAAACTGTTTGTGACCAGTATATGGAGATTATCAAAATTCTTATGTCTTTACATAATGGAATCATACGTTTTGGGACATGAAATGTATTGAACTTAGGATATTTCCTTGAAAATAGAGATGAATTATGGTGTTGTGATGATGATAAGTATCCTCGTATCTCGTAGTCGTTTAATCCGTAATGATCTTTCGTAAACCGTATGAGCATGATATGCACGGAGAGGACAAGTTTTAACACTGTAGATTTCATAAGTTTCATCACCATTAGATCAGGTTTTCTGCCAGTAGTAAACTGCCATGCACGGTTAGCGCACGCTAAGATATGTGTATTAACGTGTGCTATCGGGAATGAGTTAACGTACGCTACGTTTGGTACGTGCCGTACGTTATATTATCAGTCGAGTCAGTCGGCTAATCAGAGAGAACTGTCAGTACATGGCTAGCGTATGCTAGACTTGGTCATTTGCGTACGTTAACAAGCATACTTAGCGCACGTTACGTAGAGTACGTAGCGTACGCTAAGTAGTTCAGGCAGATTACATATTTAGAGCTTTTGGCCGTAGACCGGATTGATAGGCATTCGTACGACTTGAGATGAATTCTATATCATTTCTTTTGTTAAGGTTCGAGCTTGCTACATTGATCGAAGGAGGCGGCCTTCGAGTGTGTTGAGATCATTGGAGTGTTTCGTTGTTGCCATCTTCGAGGCAAGTATCGTAATGTGTTAATATTGGTATTTTGAACATGCATATGGTTTATTCATGTTGTTGAACATGGGATTTATTTCGTTGAATTGTCATGATATTCGTTATCTATTGTTTATATGTTAATGTTGATGGACATAGCGATTTGGCATATATGTATGCATGAGTTGTGTTTGTGTATGTTGTACGATCTATGCTGAGGGCGCTGGATCGGATGTCCACCTCGTGTTGGTCCGACGGGATCATCTTGGGATCTAGGCTGAGGGCGCTGGATCATTGGACGGGTTATTTCCACCTCGTGTTGGTCCGACGGGATCATCTTGGGATCTATGCTGAGGACGCTGGATCATGGAATACCCTTGCTGTGTTAATGGAATCGTGTGGATTCGCATTGTCGGATTCCGGTAGCGGAAGTCCGTGTGGTCTATCTTGTTATGTATTGTTGATGTATATTCGATTTGTTTAATATGATACTTGTACTAGCATCGTTTTGCTAACCCCTTCGGGGTGAACATTTGTTTTGATGTTCAGGTAGCCGAGGAGCGGGGAAACAGTCACAGTACCGACGTGACCACGAAGGGGCACAATGATGTTTGTTGTTGTTTGTGATTTGTCTTCTTGGTTCAATTTCAGTACTCGAGTACGCGTGTCTTATTTTTTTATCATTTTGATATGGTTGTATTAATTAACTCGTTGGATCAGTTGGAACCGGTTTTGTAATTTGAATTTCTGTGGTATTGTTGGATTATATTTACATTTCTTTTAATTAGCCTTGTAAATCATTACTTAAAGGGTTTACGGCACTGTAATTATTCCGAATATCTCGGGGTGTTTCAGAATATGGTATCGGAGCTAAGGTTCATGGATATCTTGGCAGTTGGGTTCTAGTTGGGTCTGTTTACATTATTGGATTTACGGGTCATTCGTAACATCACTGTTCAGCCAAAGTCGTCATGTGGACCGTGGTTGTAAGTCTCCTAATATCTTATACTACCGTTTTACTTAATTTTTGTTTTGTGAGTATTGACGGGCTTTATTTTTGAAAATTTTGTCCTGGATATTGAGAAATTGTGTTTACAGTATGTTGAGAGGAGGATGTGGACGCGGACGCGGTCGTGGACGCGGACGTGGTAACATGAGACAGGAGGATTCCGCAACTACCTCAGAATTATCGGCTAGTCGAACCGATTCCCATTCTGGAGGGCAGCAGGGATCAGTGAACGACGACGCGAATCCTAACATGCCGGGAGTGCTTCAGCAGGTGGTGGCGCAGATAAACCAGTTCGCTCAAGTAGTTGACCGCATGCAAACGACGATGGGACAGCAGCACCACGAGGATAACTGGGGAGACAGATGGCTTGCTGAAGTGGTCAAATTGCACCCGCCAAAATTTGACGGATCTGCTGAGGCACTTACTTGGGATCATTGGCTAAAGGAGTTAGAGAAGATATTCGCGGGTATTAACTGTCCCGAGGACCGGAAGGTTCCCATTGCCCAGTATTTTCTGATTGGGGAGGCCTTTGACTGGTGGGAAGCTATTCGACCCGAGAATCATAATGCGGATTGGACGGAATTCAAACTAATGATGGAAGCACAGTATTGTCCTCGTCCAGTTAGATAGGCAAAAATCCGAGAGTTTTTCTCACCACAGAGTTCGGAAGCATCTGTGACAAACATAATCAAAACTTTTAATCATCAGCTGACTTGTGTGCGACACTTGGTCAGAACGGAGGCAGAAAATATTTTTCACTTCGATATGCGAATGAAGCCGGAGATTCAGCAGTACATGTCCGGATTTGAGTGTACTACGTTGCGACAGTATCAAGACAAAGCGCTGGCCTACGACATGAAAGAGGCGGCGGTGGAGAAATCGATGGAGGCAAAGAAGCAGAAAGTGACCGGCAACTTCTCAGAAAACAAGAGTGGTGGGCCCCGCAAGGGCCAGTCTTCCTTTATTCATCTAGGAAACCTCCACATCCTTCTAGAAGTGGAAAGAAGTTCCAGACAACATCAGCAGTTTCGGATGCATCAAAGAAATGCTACAATTGTGGTCGAGCAGGGCATGTTCGACGTGATTGCCCCGCATCTTCTGTGACTTGTTTCGATTGTGGGCAAGAAGGGTACTGTGCGGCTTTCTGTGGAATTGCTACTAGATCTTTTGGTACTCGCACTCCAGCGCCAGTTCCGAAAGAGATAAGTGTGAACCAGACGCAGCAGAGTGGGTTTCAGCAGCAGAGTGTTGGGAAGAGAGAGACATCCAGTGCTGGGTCCGTTCCTCCGCGCCTGTACGAGATGAGGAAATCTGACGATCAGAACACTGCTGTTGCATCAGGTACGATTCAGATCCTTTTGCAACCAGTTAGTGTCTTATTCAATTCCGGAGCTACACATTCCTTCATATCATTGAACTGTGTTAATCGTTTGAAAATCTCGTGTTTATTTGATTGTGAACCATATGTTGTGGGTTTGCCGAGCGGAGAGAGAATTGTGGGAACCCTAGAAACTAGAGATTTTCCAGTGTCTATAGGAGGGAGAGATTGGCCATCGAATCTTATTGTAGTCGACATTCATGGTGACGATTTAATTCTCGTAGACGATTGGCTCAACCGTTATGGAGCTATTCTGAATTACCGAAAGAGAGTCATTTCTATCATTGCTGATGATGGATCTGAGCACTTATTCAGAGGATGGAGACCGGGAAGCTCAGGAAAATTGATCAAAGCGATGAAAGCAGTGGAATTACTGAAGCAGGGATGTCTTGGAATTTGGTGCTATGCCATGAAGAAAGAAGAAGGAGTAGAACTCTCATCTATTCCAGTTGTGAATAAATTTTCAGATGTATTCCCTGACGAACTACCTGGGTTACCCCTGCAGAGAGAAGTGGAGTTCACTATTGAATTAGAGCCTGGAGCCGCTCCTATTTCCAGAGCACCATACCGCATGGCGCCAACCGAGATGTATGAACTAAAGAAGCAACTGGAGGAATTATTGCAAAAGGGTTACATTCGACCTAGCGTTTCTCCTTGGGAGCACCCATTCTCTTTGTTCGGAAGAAAGATGGATCCCTACGATTATGTATTGATTAGAGGGAGCTTAACAAGGTGACAATCAAGAACAAGTATCCTATACCTCGGATCGATGACTTGTTTGATCAACTGCAAGGGGCAAGGGTATTCTCGAAGATTGACTTGCGATCAGGATATCACCAGTTGAGAATTAAGGAATTGGATATACCGAAATCTGCTTTCAGATCCCGGTACAGACACTATGAATTCGTGGTGATGCCATTCGGACTTACCAATGCTCCTGCGGTAATTATGCAACTGATGAATCAGGTATTCTTAGAATACCTAGATAAGTTTGTGGTCGTTTTCATTGATGACATCTTGATTTATTCGAAAGACACATAGGAGCATGCCGAGCATTTGCGTGTGGTTTTGAGCACCTTGAGGAAGGAACACCTCTATGCAAAGCTTTCTAAGTGTCAGTTCTGGCTTAGGGAAGTAACTTTCCTTGGGCATGTGATATCAGCTGACGGACTTTAGGTGGACCCGAAGAAAGTCAAAGCAATCTTGGAATGGTAAGCTCCTAAAAACGTGAAAGAAGTCCGAAGCTTCTTAGGACTTGCTGGATATTATCGCCGTTTTGTAGAGGGATTTTCCAAAATTGCTCGTCCACTCACTCAGTTGTTACAGAAAACTCAAAAGTTCATGTGGGATGAGAAATGCCATGCTGGTTTTGATGAACTTAAGAAGAGACTGATGACAGCACCTATATTAGCATTACCAGATGGAACTGATGGATTCATGGTATACAGCGACGCTTCAAATCAGGGTCTGGGATGTGTGTTGATGCAAAAGGATAAGGTGATTGCCTATGCTTCTCGGCAGTTGAAACCGTACGAAGTAAATTACCCGACTCATGATCTGGAGTTAGCAGCTGTGGTCTTTGCCTTGAAAATTTGGCGACATTATTTATACGACACTCATTGTCAGATCTTTACAGATCATAAAAGCCTGAAGTACATCTTCAGTCAGAATGAATTAAACATGAGGCAAAGAAGGTGGCTGGAATTGATCAAGGATTACGACTTGGAAGTTCTCTATCATCCGAGTAAAGAAAACGTAGTAGCCGATGCATTTAGCCGTAAACCTGTTTATCTTCGAGTGTTGGAAGAACTTATGTCCCAAACCAGCATTCAACGAGAATTGATCCGCGAAGGGATTGAAGTATGGTCACCAGGAATCCAATGGCAACTATATGTGATGGAACTGACTTCGTCACTAGTCGAGGAAATCAAATCTAAGCAGTTGAACGATTCTCTGATCCTTCGGTTATGTGACGAAGTAAATAAAGGGAGGGCCCCAGGATTCGTGATAAAATATGATGGAGTTCTGAGATTTGAGAGTCGACTTTGCATTCCCGATGATGATGATTTGAGACAGACAATTCTGAAGGAAGCTCACAGCGCGCCCTATTCTATTCACCCGGGCAGCAGTAAGATGTATAAGGATCTTAAACAAAACTTCTGGTGGGGAAATATGAAGAAGGACGTAGCAGAGTACGTTTCGAAGTGTTTGACTTGTCAGCAGGTTAAGATTGAACATCAGCGACCTGCCGGAATGTTAAAGCCGCTTTCGATCCCTGAGTGGAAATGGGAGGATATCTCGATGGATTTCATCACCAATATGCCAAGGACCAAGACAGGAATGAACATGATTTGGGTTATAGTTGATCGACTAACCAAGTCGGCTCATTTCCTAGGAATTAAAGATACTTGGGGACCCGAGAGATTGGCGCGAGTATTTATTGCGGAGATAGTCAGATTGCATGGGACGCCGAAGACCATTATTTCAGATCGAGATGGTCGCTTCGTGTCGCACTTCTGGAAGGCAGTTCACAAGGCTTTGGGGACCGAGCTAAACTTTAGCACGACTTATCATCCTCAAACGGACGGTCAGTCTGAAAGGACTATATAAACAGTTGAAGACATGCTTAGAGCTTGTGCTTTGGATTGGTCAACTGATTGGGAAGTTCATTTGCCGTTGATTGAATTCACCTACAACAATAGTTGGCATGTTTCTATTAAGATGGCACCATTTGAAGCTTTGTATGGGAGAAGATGCCGATCACCCCTGTGCTGGGATGATTCTTCGGACTTGATCGGGACGGAACCGGAATTGATAGTTCAAACTCAAGAGAAGATAGCTTTGATTCGGGAAAGACTGTTGACCGCCCAGAGTCGACAGAAGTCTTATGCAGATGTGCGTCGTCGCCCTCTAGAGTTCGACATTGGGGACCACGTACTACTGAAGGTGTCTCCTACACGAGGAATTTTCCGTTTTGGGAGGAACGGTAAGCTAAGTCCGAGATATATCGGCCCATTTGAGATCCTCGAGAGAGTTGGGGATTTAGCATACCAGTTGGCCTTACCGCCATCGCTGAGTCACGTTCACAATGTGTTTCACGTATCCCAATTGCGGAAGTATGTACCATATCCCAGTCATATCATTGAGTTCGATGAGATCGAGATAGCTAATGATGGCACTTTCGAAGAGAGACCAATCAAGATACTTGAGAGTCGGGTCAAACAATTGAGGAATAAACCAATACCCTTGCTTAAAGTACAATGGTCGCGGCACGGATTTGAAGAGGCCACTTGGGAAACGGAGGACAGTATGAAGACTAGATATCCATAGTTGTTTTCATCTTAAGTTTCGGGACGAAATTCTTTTTAGGGAGGAAGGATGTAATACCCGATATTTCTGATATGTATTTGAACCTTGTGTTATTGTAATTATTGCATTTTGATCTGAGTATTATTCTCCGTATTTCATGATCCGGTGTTGTTGAACGCATGATTTCATGAATGTGATCTAAATTGTGATTCTGTGCATGTAGCGCACGCTATCGACTATGTGTAGCGTACGCTGAGTTGGATCCGTAGCGCACGCTGTGCATGAACCTTAGCGCACGCTATACGAAGTCAGCATGATTAAGACAGGGTGGTAGGTGAGATCGGCTGAGCATCTCAGTCGGATCATGCCGGGATGAACCTGGACGGCTTTCGGTAAAAGCCAAGTCAACGCAGTAGCGCACGCTAATGATATGAGGATAGCGCACGCTAAACGCTGAGTACAGTGAAGTCAGTAAGCTTCGTATGACCGTTAGCGCACGCTATGAGTATGGACTAGCGCGCATTAATAACCATTTTCTATAAATAGGACAGCATCATTTTTCATATTTTCAGCCTTTTCACTTCCCACATCCGAATTCTTGGACTTGGAGAGTCACTCTCTTCATCCTAAACCTCTCATATCATCCTCCTAGCACGTGTTTGAAGATTGTAGATCATTGGAGATTGGTGTTCAAGCCCTCGGTGTTGGATTTCTTCAAGTTCCTTCGTGTTCTTCGCTACTTTGAGGTAGGTGATTCTTCACCAATATTAGTAGTATTCTGAAGGATGTTTTGATCATGTTCTGGGATTATCTAGTTAGTTAAATTCGTAAGTAGTCGAACATCATGTGTTAGAAGGATATTTTCGATGTTTCGGGACTTATTCATCGTATAAACCATTGAACCTTTTAGTGCTTGAACTCCTAGCATATTCTGAAGCTTCAAACCGTTTGTGACCAGTATATGGAGATTATCAAAATTCTTATGTCTTTACATAATGGAATCATACGTTTTGGGACATGAAATGGATTGAACTTAGGATATTTCCTTAAAAATCGAGATGAATTATGGTGTTGTGATGATGATAAGTACCTCGTATCTCGTAGTCGTTTAATCCGTAAGGATCTTTCGCAAACCGTATGAGCATGATGTGCACGGAGAGGACATGTTTTAACACTGTAGATTTCATAAGTTTCATCACCATTAGATCAGGTTTTCTGCCAGTAGTAAACTGCCATGCACGGTTAGCGCACGCTAAGATATGTGTATTAACGTGCGCTATCAGGAATGAGTTAACGTACGCTACGTTTGGTACGTGACGTACGTTATGTTATCAGTCGAGTCAGTCGGCTGATCAGAGAGAACTGTCAGTACATGGCTAGCGTATGCCAGACTTGGTCATTTGCATACGTTAACAGGCAGACTTAGCGCACGTTACGTAGAGTACGTAGCGTACGCTAAGTAGTTCAGGCAGATTACATATTTAGAGCTTTTGGCCGTAGACCGGATTTATAGGCATTCGTACGACTTGAGATGAATTCTATATCATTTCTTTTGTTAAGGTTCGAGCTTGATACGTTGATCGAAGGAGGCGGCCTTCGAGTGTGTTGAGATCATTGTAGTGTTTCGTTCTTTCCATCTTCGAGGTAAGTATCGTAATGTGTTAATATTGGTATTTTGAGCATGCATGTGGTTTATTCATGTCGTTGAACCTGGGATTTATTTCGTTGAATTGTCATGATATTCGTTATCTATTGTTTGTATGTTAATGTTGATGGACATAGCGATTTGGCATATATGTATGCATGAGTTGTGTTTGTGTATGTTGTACGATCAATGCTGAGGGCGCTGGATCGGATGTCCACCTCGTGTTGGTCCGACGGGATCATCTTGGGATCTAGACTGAGGGCGCTGTATCATTGGACGGGTTATTTCCACCTCGTGTTGGTCCGACGGGATCATCTTGGGATCTATGGTGAGGGCGCTGGGTCATTGGAATACCCTTGCTGTGTTAATGGAATCGTGTGGATTCGCATTGTCGGATTCCGGTAGCGGAAGTCCGTGTGGTGTATCTTGTTATGTATTGTTGATGCATATTTGATTTGTTTAATATGATACTTGTACTAGCATCGTTTTGCTAACCCTTTCGGGGGTGGACATTTGTTTTGATGTTCAGGTAGCCGAGGAGCGGGGAAACAGCCACAGTACCGACGTGACGACGAAGGGGCACAGTGATGTTTGTTGTTGTTTGTGATTTGTCTTCTTGGTTCAATTTCAGTACTCGAGTACGCGTGTCTTATTTTTTATCATTTCGATATGGTTGTATTAATTAACTCGTTGGATCAGTTGGAACCAGTTTTGTAATTTGAATTTCTGTGGTATTGTTGGATTATATTTATATTTCTTTTAATTAGCCTTGTAAATCCTTACTTAAAGGGTTTACGGTGCTGTAATTATTCCGAATGTCTTGGGGTGTTACACACTGTATGTTTCAAAATTATTCCACTTTGCCAAAATATTTTGAGATATTTTCAGTCATTTAGAAACGCATTTGCTTAGATCCGAAGGTCGAATATTTCTGAAAGATTTTAAACTAAAAGAAAGGTGTCCTCATTTTTATCAAACGCAAGATGGCTTTTCAAAGTCTCGATAACGATGGTTGTGTTATTTTTTCGAAATATGATACTCAAGATCAACTGGTGTTCCCAAAATTGTTTTCAAAAAGGTGGTTTTCGTTTTAAAACCTTTCATTCCTGTTTGCGGTCCGGGAATATATGTATGATGTTCGAATGGTCGTTAGGGTGTTAGCCCCCGAGTTGTGATTAAATTGGTGGTGTGATCGCTGAGTCATTCGCCACGTATTTGTTGTGTTAGCCCTCTGTGAGAGGTGTGATGTTGGTCTTTAATGTTGTCGTTTCGTGGTGGTTTACGTGTTATTGCGCCTGTGCAAGTTGTTAGAGCTTGGGTTTGTATGATTGTGTACATATGTGATTATTTCGTGATATTTTGAAATTATGAGCTGGTTATCGTTCGGGCCGTTGATATCGCCAAATGTATGCCGTCGTGCTGTGATTTTGTGGATGTGGGTTGCCTTACGTTGATATGTTGTGCTGAGTTGGCATCTCCGGTATGTTGTTTTGCGATGTTATATTCCATTGTACCTAGCAGTTGTATATTCGGTATGCCGAGGTGCTTCAACTGTAATGTGCCGGGACATGTACGTACAAATTGTCCTTCTCACCAGTAACGTGTTACAAGCATGGAGTCGAGGGACACAGAATCTAGTCTTGCAAGTTGGTTACCGAGTCTTTCGGGGCACGGACTTCAGCACATATATCATGATTGGCTCTGAGAGGCCCTTGAAAGATGTTTCTGTCGGTTGCTTGTTGTGTTGTTACCTTGCTTCCGTTTTTGCGTGTCTCGAGGATGACACTTCTTTTGAAAGAGGTTGAATGTAATACCTGTATTATTTTAACTTATGCATTTTTTTCTCTCTCAATTCTATCGACTCGCTCGTGTTCGTTGATATTTTCTGAACTTGTTTTGTATTTCAATTTTTTATCGTTTGAACGAGTCGTGATATTGTTTCGGATCGATCTAGTTATCGCTGTGACTTTTCCGACTTCGGCTCGATTCTTGTAAACATTGTTCGAAAGTAATATCTTTTAGTTTCAACAAGCTCTTTAAATGTCTTGAGTTGAAGTGTGAACTTCGGAGTCATTATTTGACCGTTGTTATTTGATCGTTGTTGTTCGATCATTGTTTTTTGATCATTATTATTTGACCGTTGTTGTTCGATCGTTGTTGTTCGATCATTGTTGTTCGATCATTTTTATTCGATCGTTGTTATTCGATCGTTGTTGTTCGATCATTGTTGTTCAATTGTGGTTGATCGATTGTTGTTGCCTGATCTCGTACCGCGAAGAGTTGTCGTTCACCGTTAGTCAGCTGTTTCAATTGCGGTCATTTGGGACACCGAGCCGGGCATTGCGAGACGGTAGTTGAGAGGTTTGGAGATCAAGTTTGCGTCTCTCTCCGAAAGGACACGGAGAAGCCTGGTGTGGTTTTCGAGAATTTCAGCGTAGTCCGAATCGTTTGTGGTTATCCTTGCGGATCATTTTGTGTTTATTCTCTATTCTCTTGACTGTACATGTTTTCTTATAATAGGTACCTTTTGTTTTGTGATTGTTCGGAGAATTGACTTTATTGTGCTATCTGTTTGGTGATACTGGACACTTTTTGGTTTTATTATGTCTCTGCTTGTGACATTGTGATGCTTGTCGTCGAGCGTGATTTCACATCGTATGTTTCCTTGCGTTTCTTGTAACGTTTCGCCAATGGGCGTAAGTTACATGGTTCTTGTGTATCTCTTTGAGTAGTTCCTGGTGGGATATTGCTCCTCCCTACTTATTTTTAAGTTTCGAGACGGAACTTCTTTTAAGGAGGGTAGAATGTAATATCCGCGATTTCAATTTTCGGTAATTTTCTTTTTTTTTTGGCGGAAGTCCATCTTAGTGTCACGCTTGTGACCGTGTCGTCATTATGAGAATGATTAATTCTGCAATTTTTGTCATCCGAGTTCGTTTCGGTGTCGTTTTGACGAGTTCCGTGTTTCTTAACGGCTTTTCCGCACTTGAGTTCGATTCCTGCGAATCTCGTTCGAAACTATTGTTTCGAGTTTCACGTAAGTTCGTTAATGTTGTTATATGTGTTGGAAGCTTCGGTTTGATTATCCGTTGTCGTATCGTGATGTTTCGGGCCTTTGGGCCATTTCGTAATTTTCCATAGTTTTGGGGTGTTTGCCTTCGTATCGTCCTTTAAACCTTCGGGTTGTCGGAACCATGTGTTTGTTTAGTGCTTAACTCGTGTTTTGAATGTTATACTATTCGTCATATTCGTTCCGTATATTTTCGGGAATTTGAGTCGTCGAGTCATGGCGGCTGGGCACTGGTCATCCAGGTGCGGCAGGGACCGGCCAGGTGTGCACGAGCACGGCACACGAGCTGGGCGCACGATCCGGCGCTCGTGTGGACCTAACTGCACGCGCACGAGCGGGTGCTCGTGCGTCTTGGCAGACGCCTGGCAGTGGCGTGCACGACCCGGCGCCCGACCAGCCGCTCGTACGTGTCTGCTCGTGCGTCCCTGGGCAGTATTAATATGGCCGGGCAGGTTATTTCTTCACTCGTCTTCTAACCCATTCATCTCCTCCGCGGCTGAGACTTGGAGAAAACGAAGGCATGATGTTATTTTATCAATCCACGAAGTTCTTGAGTTTCTAACATCGATTTATCATCCCATAACCTCCTCCGATCGACCAAATCAAGGTTAGATTTCCTACAGATCTAGTTTTGGGGAAATTGGGGATTTTTCTTGATTTCGTCCGTTTAATCCGATTTAACCTTGATTAGTGATGGATTATTGATTATTAAGTTTTATTCTACCAATTTCCTTGTTGTTCCATGGTTTGATTGCCAAGGATTCGTTGTTTTGTTGAGTTCCTAATCGACGCCGTAAAGGTGTCCGGTAGAATGTCATAGAGGAGATTTCGAGCGTTCTACAATTATTCTTCCTCCTACGATCGTTGGTTTATTGATGATATGATGTTAGGGTCCAGTTCCTTGCGAAGACCTCGTGTTGAACCCTTCCATTCGTCGTCGTCTTCATTTTCTATAACATCGAGGGTTTCGAAGCTTCCCGGTCGAGCCGTGTTCGACGGAGTACTTGCGTTCCAATTTCGAGGCAAGTACCTTGTTCATACATTTCTTGTTTTGTGGATATGACGATCGGTGATTGTCTTGGTGTGATTGTTTGGTTGGTTGAAATGAACTTTCAAAAGATTCGATTTAGCCTCGTTAAAGACTCTCTTTCAAAAAACCCATGTGTATTTTGTGATTGGTATATTTCGTAAATGATTACGTGAATCATATGTATTTTTTGGGTGTTGATTTTGCGCTCGACAATGCGTATGTATATATATTGCCTCATTTCGGTGCGTTGTGGTTTGACATTTGCGTCGTGCTAAGTGTTTGTTGCCTCTGGGTGAATTATTTGGATATCCTTGGTATACTATGTTATGTGTGTGTATGCTCACTACGGGTTAGATCTGACGGGTCTCGGTAGGGGTCCACAGAGGCATGGATCGTCGAGCTTGCCTTTTGCTCACTACGGGTTAGATCTGACGGGTTCTCGGTAGGGGTTTACAGAGACGTGGATCGACGAGCTTGGCTTTTGCTCACTACGGGTTAGATCTGACGGGTCTCGGTAGGGGTCCACAGAGGCGTGGATCGACGAGCTTGGCTTTTAACCACTACGGGTTAGACCCGACGGGATCTCGGTAGGGGTCCACAGAGGCGTGGATCAACGGTTAATTGTGGTGCATTTTTATAAATGTGTTTTGGGTTATTGGCGTCTCCGGAGATGTGTTTTGCCAGGTCGAGTACCTTGGATATATTACCGAGATTTCGTATCTTGGGTGGTTATGTTTTGTTGGTTTTATGCCCTTCGAGGACGCGTGACGCGGGCTTTGAACCATGTGAATTGTTGTTGGTTAATTTGAGAAAGCAAATCTTTGGGCTGTGACCCCTTTTTGTTTTCTTCGAAAAGAGAAGGATTCGATAATCCTAAATTGTTTTCCGTCAAAACTCCCGAGGGTATTTTAAACCATATTACAAACTGTTCTCGTGATTTGTCTTTCGAATTTGGAAAGTTTTACTCAACTCTTGCCTCGGGAAGTATTTTTCGTTATGTTTGAATCTTTGAGGATTCCTGATTATTATTATTCTTGGAATATGACTTGTATGACTCGCATTTGCAATTTGTACTTGCACTAGCAAAATAGTGGAATTTTGCTAACTCCCGAGTAATCGGGGGTGGATATATGTATTGCATTCAGGTTTTGGAGAGCATAACACAGGGTCGGTATGAAGGATGATGCAAGATGATTGATACTAATCACATGAGGATCCATACGATGTCGTATTGGTTTGGTTGTACTTTATTTCCGCTGCAGTATTTTCCCCGTTGTACGGGAGTGTGTTGTGTTTTGACCCCTGCATGGGCATGTATTGAGATTGAGTTGTATGTATTAATTGAAAGACCAAATCGGTCTACTGAGTCTTTTTTAGCCTTAAAGGCGATGTTGAGATGTTTGATTTTAGTTACCAGCCTGGTAGATCATTGAGGAAAGGGTCTACGACGTGTAATATCCCTGAGCGGATTGGGGGTGTTACAGGAAGGATCTTTGCTATACTCGTGCTCCAAGAAGGTGTTATGTCTGAATCTGAAGACATGACTGGGATAAATATGGTGGTCACCCGGGTGAAGCAAAAGGGTTTATACAGGCTTGGAGGCCTTCACCTTGAAAACTATGACGAGTCTATCATTGAGGGATTCTAATTGGATGTTGTTTTGAAGTATGAATCCGACAAGAAAATCTCACCTCTAACTGATAATGTGAGCTTTGTGCAGGACAAAGAAATATTTATCAATCTGGAGCTTCTGGAGAAACTATATAAGCTTCCCTCCGACGACCTAACTCTTGAGGACTTAGAAATGTTTGGGGACGAAAAAATGATTGAATCATATTGGTAGTTGTTTACTGAAAATTCGAATGCTGGAGATGCACACCCCTCATGTCATAAAAAGAACTTTACAATTTCGTACTTTTATCTGCATGAATTCTACTGTTGGATTGTTAAGAACCGGATAGGAGCCTTCGAGATGTGCACTAACCTCCACTTCCAAATGATGATGGTATCATGAGCTGTCAAAAGTTCCACTAGTGATCATACTAAAGCGCCTACAAGAAAAAGCGGCGAACCCTGAGACCGCCAGGAAGTATTTTGGTCTAATGCTAAATTTCATCCTCACAGGATGTGGAATCCAGCTGCTAAGAAGATTCTAGTAGGAAAGTTCTTGGGAGGATCGAAGTCCACCCTGTATAACAAAGCTATGCCAATTGAACACATGCCGGACCGCAACTCCATGCCTATGGAAAGTGACCTACATGATGTTAGTGGTCATACTACTAGGGTCAAGGATGGAGATGGTGAGAAGTAGAAGAGCACCACCAGCAAGAAAAGGGAGGTTCCTGGCAGCAGCATGCCTACAACTGTTGAGAAGAAGAGAAAGAAGTCTGTCTCAGAAATAGTCTAAGAAGTCAGAAGCTGTTCCTACAGCCCCTCAACGGCCTCTGAGGTTCCGCTCACTGAGTCCACACTAATAGTGGCTATCCCATCAGAATATGTTTCCATGGAATAAATACTAGCTATCCATACAGTAGTTCCCAGGCCATCCGTGGCTATGACAGACCATCAGGTGTTTAAGCTCGAGGAAACTAGTGAATCGGCTGCCCCTTTGAAGCCGACAACCACCTCTCCCAACAGGGCACCCACCCCTGTCAGGAGTCCCTCTCCTTGTAGGGTGTCCCACACTATTCTGGATCTATCTCCTCAACACGTTCCCATACCTGTCGAGAATCCAAACCAGAAGTTAGTACCCACTAATGTTCGGAGTTCCTCTCATCAGTTTCATCAATCAAACCGCTCTTGTAGTCCAGATCGGCGCTATTATCGAGCATTTCAATATTTGAAAGATCTACATGGTTGCCAGTTATGACACCCTATACAACTGGGATGACTGGGAAAAAGAATAACTATTTCCATTGGGCGTGACGGACATTGACAATGTTGACGCCTTGATTAGATGGCATGATCCTTTCTGCCACGAACTCATCATCAGATACTACATGGAGAAAGAAAAAGCCCAACCAAATGGAAAACAACCTTCTCATGAGAGCACTCAGAGCCCGATCCATCAATCCGACCTTGATTATGATGGCGATGATGAATCCATGCAGGCAGGACTGCATATGAGTTGTGGAGAGGTATATGGGAAGTAGTTCGCCAAGATGCAGGACACCCAAGTCTAGGAGAGCATCTGGACTGTCGTTACGTATGCTACCAAAGTCATATAGCGTACGTAAATGTTGGTTATGTATGTTAAATTTGGCATGTTACATATGTAACGAGCTAGAAGATTATTAAAGTGGACACCCGTCATTTCATTTTCTTCGGAGTTTCATTTCGTTTTTCGACCTTCAACACCCAGAGATGGATTCTTGGTTCTTCTAAGTGGATTATGAGCTTAAGGACTTGGATTTAGAGCTGGATAATAAGAGATATTGATGATTCTTGAGGTGGTTACTTGTGTATTTCATCTTCTAAGAGGTATGTTTGATAATCCTCTCTTTCAATTCGGATTTTTAATGTTATTGTTGATGATTAATTCGTATGATGCTAGTTTATGGAGTTGTTGTGATGATACTTGGTATTCATATGAATTTTGTTAAAGGAGGATGATGATATTATAATCTATGCCTTGATTATGTTGGTTATGATTATAGAATCATAATGTTCTTGGTGTTCTTTGTAGTAATGTTGGGATTCTTGATGTTATAAGAAGTGTATGTTGAAGAACATGATAATATGCATCTTGAATTATGAATGAAGATTGTTTAGAGGTTAGAATACATCAGTTTATGTCGTTTGAGGATTTTGAATGTGATTTTGGAGTAAGTTGTGTTCTTGAGAAACTCCTTGATGAATTTAACATAGCAAGACGATCGTATGTTGAATTATCGGTATTTTTAGATATGAAGATCGAACTTTTGTTGATTGTAGTGGTAGAATTCATATGTTCTTGATGAAATACGAATCATGATATCAATTTGGAATCCGAAAAGATTGTGATTGATCACCAAATATGATTTCCTTTACGTTCGTATCCATAATCGTATTTTGGTCATGAATTCGTAATTGTTTGAGTTGGATTGTTCGGACTTGCGTCTAATTGAGATATTGTGAAATCGTTGGGTTTGTTGATCGGTTATATTGATGGTTAATACGATTAGCGGATTTTGGTTCGTATTGTGGATATGAGTTCGTAACGGTTTGGGTTATACTTTTTGGTTTTGTATATGATCGAAGTGCCGTTGAACCATTGTGATTTATTGGTTGGAGATGTCAGTTATTAATTTTTATTGAACTTGTTGTGCATCAAATTATGGTAATAGGTTGAGAATATTTATTGGTGATTATAATCGTGCCTTACGGTCAAGTTTGAGGATGCTTGTGGATTGCATTGATCGGGGCCGAGGAACTTACAAATGACAACAAAGGATTGATGATGGCTTCATCAGTATCGAGGCAAGTTATTACTTGCTAAGTTATAATGTTTAATGAATGGTTTCAGTTCCATTTCGTTTATAATGTATATAGCAATGATTATTACTGCAAATTTTAGAGATTCGGATTTTATGTTGTCTTTCCGATTCTGGGAGTTAAATCATAATGTATATGCTTTATCTCGGTTATTGGGATATTCGGGTATCAAGGTTACGTTGCGATAAAGATGAGAATATGAGTATCTATATTCCATGGCATGTTGGAATCGCCGAGCGTTGAGGATAATCGTCGGTGATGATTTGACATCGAGATTTCTCCTGAAGGACTCGGGACAAGTATATTAGTTTGTTTCGGTTTAGTGTTGATGATGTTGATCATGCAGGTTGTCATTCATGTTGCTGAACATGAAGTCGTTCTAGTTGTTTCATCATAGTGTCGTTCATGTTTTTGATTCATATGTTGTTCATGTTGATGAACATATTGAGTTGCATATGTGTATGCATAATTGTATTGTTTATGTTGTGTTGATCAGGTGAGATCGTGTGATCTATGCTGAGGGCGCTGGATCGGATGTCCACTATGCGTTGGTCCGATGAAAATATCTTGGTCGAGTATTTTCTTGAGTTGAGACATGTGCCAGTATCACGGGGAATCGTTGACTTCACGATCTGTAAGTATTTGGATTTTCGAATTACATTGAGATTTATTGCCGTTCTAAGTTGATATGCTTTGAGATTCAACAGATGTTATGCATTACCGTATGAGATGACAGAGTTGGGACAGGATTGATGATCTTGAGAAACTATGATTTTGGAAATCAGTATGTTGGGTAGATTTTGGAACGGAATTGTGCATTTGGGAGAAATGTTGTGGATGGTTGAGAAGAACATGTAGTCATGTTAGTACATTTTGAGATATATGAACTGCTTTTGAGCATTTGAAAATGATACTTTTGAAAATGAATGTTTCACGAATGTTTTACGGAAAATGATTTTTTGACCGTGACCCAATTGATTTTGAAATAGTTTTATAACTCAGGATTTGGGGTCCGAAAAGGGTTTTCTACTTTTTAAACTTCTTGTAATACGGAACGAGATATGGGCTGAGACCCTAATGTTTCAAAAGGCTTTTATGTTTTCTAAAACTCCCGAGATTTGTAAAACACTGTACTAATCGTTTATCTATTTTATTTCCGCCTTTCACGGTTTTGCTTTACTTGTTCAAATGAAACTTCTCGGGAAGTCTTTTGCTGTGTTGATTTGTTTCAATATTTTGTCATAGCATATTTGAGGTGATCCAGGATGGTTTAATGATTGAAGTTGCGAGTCATATGTTGAAAAGGAGTTTGTGGTTGGAGTTTATATATTGAGATTTTGGAACTCTATCGTGTGGTTTTCCGATGGAATATCAGTGGATATTGGTGACGAACTGAATTGGCATACAGGAGTACGGATGTGGTCAATCATTTGCATAGTTTTCATTTTTAAAACTTCAAAATCGTGTGGATTCGAAGGAAACTGTTATCGAATACTTGGCACAAGCGAGCCAATTTAATTTTCGAAAATTTATTTTGTGGTCTTACCAAAATTTTTGTTTTGAGTTTTGAAATTTTTTGAAAGAACTTTCGAAAATTTGTCTTCTTGACGAGACTATATGATTTCAAACTAGTTTTAAAAATGTGATTGATATACATACACATTTAGTGTATAGTGCATATCACGGTGAAGTTATGAGTGTGACTCACGAACTGGATAAGACATCAGTATGGTACGATGAAAAGAGATTCGAATTTTAGTGTGGTATTTTGGTTATCCAGAGATGATCGGTTGGTTGGTCAAATAAGATAAATATGCTGCGTATTGTAGATCCATGCATAGGATGTAATTTTGGAACTTTGGATTTCGTGAAATCGGGACGTATGTGCTATGTGATTCCATTGGTATGGTAGTAGTGTGATTTTTACCATATTGATTTTTGAAGGATTTCTTTGTAAGTGTAGATTTGGGGATGGTGACCCCATACTGGTTGATCTGGATATTGAGTGGTCATTCCCGCTCCATGTATAATTGGATATGTTCGTCGGGTTGTGATTGATTGCTCGTATGCTGAGGAGTATGTTCACCAGTCGGTTGTGTTTCGTTGAGATCCACTGTATATGATTTGTTTAATGTTTTGAGAATTTTGCTCTTTCATATATTGGTCTCTGTGGTTCTGTGTTCATCACGTTGGAGCTTACCGTGTGAAGGTATTCTCGATTATCGTTGATCGTTCGTTGGTTATATTGGAGTTTATCATGTTTATGATATTCTCGATTGTGTTTTGACCTCTGGTTGGTCATATTAGAGTTTATCATGTTGATGATATTCTCGATTGTGTTTTGACCTCTGGTTGGCCATATAGGAGTTTATCATGTTGATGATATCCTCAGCTGCGTGTTGACCTTTGGATTGCTCGTATTAGAGTTTATCGTGTCGATGATATTCTCGGTTAATTTATTGGTTGATCATTGCTATTGATCATCCGAGCATTCGGATTTTGTCGATGTTGTGGGACTTGTTGCCATTGCTTTGGGCAGTTGTTTCCTAGATGTATTGTGCATTATTGATTGCATCGGAATTGGGACTTGATTGAGTAATAAGGCAGACAAGATTTGATAAGGGAAGATTATTTCATCCGAAGACGATATATTTTTAGATTCATGAAATTGTGATTGTAAGGGTATTGAGGCTTTACAGTGAAGTCACTTGCTAATATCTCAGGAGATCGTCGACTTTGCGCATTTGTAAGTGTACTGTTTTGGTTATTCGTTAATGATGATGATTGATCGTTGTTGTGATGGTTTTGGAATATTTTGGTTGAACGGTTTGTTTGTTTCTTTATGACGAATTGCAAGTTTCGAGGACAAAACTTATTTTAAGTGGTGTAGTATGTAATATCCGGAATTTCAACTACTGTTATCTAATGTTATTTTATCCGAGTTATGTTGTACAGCGTGTAATCTGTACAGTATGGATAAAATAAATTCGGAACTGAGATAGCTGTATTGATATAATTTTCGTAGTTGGTCGACAATTACGCTTGAGGATATCGTGTATCAGGTTATCGTGCTTTTGATATTGGGTATATCATATGAGAATATTATTTGATTGAATATATGTATTCAGTATGTGTGTATACGTATCCAATATGTCTAGACGGACAGGAACAGTTGTATTTGGCTAAGTATAGAGCCCTTAACGTACGCTAACCTTAAGGATTTATGTACGCTAAGTTGCTAGTGTTACGTACGTTAAGGCTAAGGCATTACGTACGTAATAAGAGGAATCGGACATATGGTCAGCAGGGGGCCCCTGTGTCGGTAGCTTTCGATGAAGAACGTGACTGGGCAAGTCAATTACGTATTAGGTACCCTATACATGGTGTATTACGTACGTAATATGATCTTTTACTGTATCAAGTCAACGTACGTATTACTTACGTTATGGAGAATGTGTTACGTACATAAGGATGTGAACGAAATGAGTCAGGAGCCTCTGGACTATCGTTACGTACGCTACCAAAGTCAGATAGCGTACGTAAATGTTGGTTACGTACGTTAACTTTGGCATGTTACGTGCGTAACGAGATAGAAGTTTATAAAAGTGGACGCTCGTCATTTCATTTTCTTCAGAGTTTCATTTCGTTTTTTGACCTTCAACACCAAGAGATGGATTCTTGGTCCTTCTAAGTGGATTATGAGCTTAAGGACTTGGATTTGGAGCTTGAGAAGAAGAGATATTGATGATTCTTGAGGTGGTTACTTGTGTATTTCATCTTCTAAGAGGTATGTTGGATAATCCTCCCTTTTAATTTGGATTTGTGATGTTATTGTTGATGATTAATTCGTATGATGCTAGTTTATGGAGTTATTGTGATGATACTTGGTATTCGCGGGGATTTTGTTAAAGGAGGATGATGATATGATAATCTATGCCTTGATTATGTTGGTTATGATTATAGAATCATAGTGTTGTTGGTGTTCTTAGTAGTAATGTTTCGATTCTTGATGTTAGAAGTAGTGTATGTTGAAGAACATGATAATATGCATCTTGAATTATGAATGAAGATTGTTAAGATGTTAGAATACATCGGATTATGTCGTTTGAGGATTTTGAATGTGATTTCGGAGTAAGTTGTGTTCTTTAGAAACTCCTTGATGAATTTAACATAGCAAGACGATCATATGTTGAATTATCGGTATTTTTAGATATGAAGATCGAATGTTTGTTGATTGTAGTGGTAGAATTCATATGTTCTTGATGAAATACGAATCATGATATCAGTTTGGAATTCGAAAAGATTGTGATTGATCACCAAATATGATTTCCTTTATGTTCGTATCCATAATCATATTTTGGTCATGAATTCGTAATTATTTGAGTTGGATTGTTCGGACTTGCGTCTAATTGAGATATTGTGAAATCATTGGGTTTGTTGATCGTTTATATTGATCGTTAATATTGATTAGCGGATTTTGGTTCGTATTGTGGATATGAGTTCGTAATGGTTTGGGTTATACTATTTGGTTTTGTATATGATCGAAGTGCCGTTGAACCGTTGTGATTGATTGGTTGGAAATATCGGTTATTGATTGTTATTGAACTTGTTGTGCATTGAATTATGGTAATAGGTTGAGAATATTGATCGGTGATTATAATCGTGCCTTACGGTCAAGTTTAAGGATGCTCGTGGATTGCATTGATTGGGGCCGAGGAACTTACAGACGACGGAAAGGGATCGGTGACGGCTTCATCGGTATCGAGGCAAGTTATTTCTTCCTCAGTTATAATGTTTAATGAATGGTTTCAGTTCCATTTTGTTTATAACGCATATAGCAATGATTATTACTGCAAATTCTGGAGATTCGGATTTTATGTTGTCTTTCCGATTCTGGGAGTTAAATCATAATGTATATGCTTTATATCGGTTATTGGCATATTCGCGTATCAAGGTTACGTTGCGATAAAGATGAGGATATGAGTATCTATATTCCATGGTACGTTGGGATCGTCGAGCGTTGAGGATAATCGCCGGTGATGATTTGACCTCGAGATTTCTCCTGAAGGATTCGGGACAAGTATCTTAGTTTGATTCGATTTAGTGTTGATGATGTTGATCATGCAGGTTGTCATTCATGTTGCTGAACATGAAGTCGTCCTAGTTGTTTCATCATAGTGTCGTTCATGTTTTTTATTCATATGTTGTTCATGTTGATGAACATATTGAGTTGCATATGTGTATGCATAATTGTATTGTTTATGTTGTGTTGATCTGGTGAGATCGTGTGATCTATGCTGAGGGCGCTGGATCGGATGTCCACTATGCGTTGGTCCGACGGGATCATCATGGGGATCTATGCTGAGGGCGCTGGATCGTTGGACAGGTTTTCCACCATGCGTTGGTCCGATGGGGTCATCATGGGGATCTATGCTAAGGCCGCTGGATCGTTGGATTACCCAGTGTTGTGTTGATGGAATCATATGGATTCGCATCATTGATTTTATCATGTGTTGTTGTGCATATGTACATTGTTGGTTATCCACCTCATGTTGATCTAGTAGGATCATCTGGGATCTATGCTGAGGGCGCTGGATCATGGGATTTCCATTGAGTATACACTGTTGTTATTGTTTTTAGCATATTGACGGTTTCATATGAGTATGCATTTGTAGGTCTTGTGTTAGGACCGTGCCCATATGTTGCATTGATCTGATCTCGGATTAGACTGACATGATTGTCGTGGTATTGTGTATCTCGAGGTATGTTCCGTATTTCCCTTGGTATTTGTCTTTGATGGACAATTAGTTTTCGTGTCGAGATGTGAAGATGTTACCTGACGTATTTGGGTTGGACAAAGTTAGTAGATTTCGTAACAGTGAGTGATGATGATGTTTTGAGAACCTTGGATACTGTGCGAGATGAGAATTTTGGTAAAGTTATGACGATAAGATTACATTGGTCGTATTCTTATTTCGTATTATCATTGGTATGTAATTATTAATGTGATGTGACGGTCATCATGTTGGATATTATGTCTGACCCCGTCGTGGGCTTTCTTTTTAGGTTCTTGAGATATCGAGCTTGCAGCGGTCGTGGAGAGATGAGCTTCCCGGAGGATACTAGCTAGGGCATGTAATTGTGTTTTGAGTTTCCTGATCAGTTGTTGTATTCCACTGCTAGAGTATTTTTAATTGTTTGTCTTTTTCGCTGCGTGAGTATTTTTAAATGTTCTTTTGGTATCTGGTAACTTAGGTTACTTTGACAACCGTTTTCTAAACTATTTTTTCGGTACGTGTAAGCGATAGCTTAACGTATGTTTTTAAACTGTTGAGTTCTGGCATTTCAGGCCCTGTCCTTTCAAACGAGATTTTACGACGGTTTTGATAAACACATTTTATATAGTCTTCAAATGTTTTAAAGATAGTACGGTCATTGGCCTCTTGGGCATTTGTAAATGTTTGAGAAAATTTCTTTTAGCCTTGTGGGTTCCATTCTGGGGCCCACAGCGCTATGATATTCCCGGTCGGATCTAGGGGTGTTACACAGACAATCCTCGGAAATGCCTAAGTCCCCCGTTCACGAAGAAGTTGAAGTCTTACAGGAGGAATCAGCCCCTCTTGTACCAGAAAATGCCACAGAATCTTATATTCAACTGGATGATTCAGTCCCTCGGAAGGATGAGAAGAAGTCCCAACTATCCAATAGGAGAAATTAGTCCCTCTTAAGGAGCTGGAAGTTGCTGAGAGCTAACAGGAGGATTCAGTCCCTCGTGTCCAACAGGCTACACCCTAAACCAAAACAGGAAGAATCAGTCCCTTCTGTCACCCAGACAGATGCTCAGGCTGAGCCGATGGAGGCTCCATCCCTGGAACAGGTACAATATCCTATTCCTACAGGTACATCCACATCTGAACTAGATGGTGATTTCCTCCCCAACGACACTCCACCCAAGCCAAATCATAATGTAGTCATCCTCCAGGAAGGAGACTCCCCGCCGACTGCACTTTCCCATCCCAACTCTCTGCCACTGAAGGACGCATAGCTCAGATGCACACCTATTATCTCTCAAACAATCTTTCTTTAGGATGCTGTCAAAGCCTTTTACGATGATGGAAATGAGCTTGATCGAATGAGAGGCACTGCCTTGGGTGAGTTTACAGATTTGTGAAGGGATGTGCAGGATGTCATTGAGGCATTCATGCTTTTGCCAACTGCAATCCACAAAGCCCTTCACTGTAACACCTCCAGAGCCATCCAGGAATATTACAGCGCCGTGGGCCCCGAGACAGAACCCACAAGGCTAAAAGAAATTTTTGCAAACATTTACAAATGCACAAGAGGCTAACGACGGTATTATCTTTAAAAATATCCAAAGACTTGTTGGTACAATATTTTTTCATAATTCATTTTATACATTTTGATGATGAGTTACTTAACCATAATTTACTTTACATATTTTTCTTCACTTAAACATATATAACATGCGTAACCATTCCTGTTTAATGTACGTAATCCTCACAAATTTGGCAAGCATTTTATTGCAGGTAATGTACGTAATACATCATGTATAACGTACGTAAGGTTCGAATGTTTCCCATTACAAGTCAACACATCCAACGGATATTTGACAAAGTATAACATACGTAATCAACATCTTCATAACATAGGTAACGAGTTTCAACCTATGCTACTGGACTATTTTAAGGCTTTCATTACGGCCGTTACACAAGAGGTGTAACATACGTAACTTTGACAATGTACGTAATCGTTCATATATAACGTACATAAGCTATGACACTGCTCCAATGTTAAAGTTGCCTCAAGAAGGCTATAAATAGCACCATTCAAGGAGTTGGAAGACACACAACTTATCTGAGCTTACAAGCATACTCAAGCTAAATCAAGTATACATTTTGAGAGATATACATATTCCACATTATGATACGAGAAGAATTGTTCTATCATTTCTTATCTATATTCTTGTATCAACGAGCAATATATCTTGTAAAGTCGAGCTTCCTACTCGCAACTGTTTTATTGTAAGGTTGTCTTGTACCCTGAAAAACAAGAGTGTTTTAGTGAGGTTGTTCTTGAGTCTGGAAATCAAGAAATTGTAAGAGTTGGCACTAAACTAGAAAGTGTATTCAAGGTTTCTAGAAAAGTCTTAGTTGATAGAACTAGGTAAGGGACGTAGGCTTCGTTAATATCCAAACCTCTCGAACAATTTCTTGTGTTCTTTCTTTTCCGTATTTCATTTACTCCTATATTTAGCTTCCACACAAAAAGAGTTCAAAACTCTTATCCGCACTATTCCAACCCCCTTCTAGTGGCAGTACCAATCCAACAATTGGTATCAGAGCATCTTTTTTCACCGGATCAACACCCGCTAGAGAAAAGATCCAGAAATGGCCTTTATCCACTCTTCTCTAGAAGGCAACGCTCTCAATCGCCCTCCTTTCTTCGATGGTTCAAACTTTATGACATGGAAGAAGAAAATGTCTATCTTCATCCGAGCTCACGATATTGAAATTTGGAAGGTCATTGCTCTTGGACCTACCATTCTAAAGTAGACAAATGGCTCGATCAAAAGCTTTGTAGAGTACGATAATGCCGCCTGGAAGAACGATCACTTCAATAGTAAATCTACTCAACTACTTTACTGTGCTCTCAACCCAGAAGATGACAACAGAATCTCTTCTTGCGAGATGGCCAAAGAGATCTGGAAAATACTCGAGATTACCCATGAAGTTACGAGTCAAGTGAAAGAAACAAAAATCAATATGCTTCTTCATGATTATGAACTCTTCACTATGAATGAAGAAGAAAGCATTACTACTATGCTTGACCATTTCTTGATTATCACAAATGGGCTAGCTTCCTTCGGGAAACCGATATCAAGTAGTGATAAAGGTAAGAAAATCCTTCGATGTCTACCAAGAGAATGGGACGCTACTGTTACGGCTATCATGGAGTCGAAAGATCTCAACACCATAGAATTCAGTGCTCTCATTGGATCTCTCATTAATTACGAGATTGTCATTAAATCTCGAAGTTCGAAACCCAAGCCCAAGGAGAGAAAGCACAATCGCCTTCAAAGCCAAAGAAGATAGCGATCTAGAAGATGAACCTACCGAAGAAGAGGATGAAGAAACAACATTTTATGCTAAGAATATAAAGAAATTAAAAAATCTTTTACAAAGGCGCCGGACAGATATCAAACAGGAACCCAGGGATGAATCCAAAAAGGTTCACTTCCCACAAAACAAAAGGTTCGACAATACTTGTCGAAGGTGTGGGGTTCTAGGTCATTTTGCTAAAGATTGTCGTGCTGCTGCGCCTATGAGTTCATCAAAACCACCTCATGAGAAGTTCAAAAAGAAGGAAGTCTATGTCGCTACATGGAGCGATGATGATGAGGATGATGAATCTCAAGTTCAAACCAATCTTTCTCTAATGGCCCGCGCATCTGAAGATAGCGATGAAGAAGTCGAGGTTAGTGATTCTTTTCATGAAGAACTTCTTGATGCTTTCAAATATTTAAATAATGAATATGAAAAAGTTTGCAATATTAATAAAGATTTAAAAAAGAAAATAAAGTCTCTTGAAAATGAAAATTCAAAATTATTGAAAAACAAGGATGTGTCAATTGATCATACAAATTGTCTGGAAAATGAGAAAATTCTGAGAGATGATTTACACAAAACTCATAAAGAATTGAAACTTTACGTTAGAAAATTCTCGTGTGGTAATAACAAATTTGAGCAACTCTTATTTGGTCAAAAATTTTCTCTTTCAAAACAAGGACTCAGGTATGATTCATTTCCAATGAAAAAGTCCTTAGAAATTACCACGAAAGATTCGGACATTTTAAAAACGGAATTTCCATCATGTCCAAAATGTTTAAAACCAGGACATACTGAAACTTACTGTAGAAATTCTAGACGAACTATAAAAGTTAAACAAATTTGGGTACCTAAAGGGACCATTGTTCAAAACCAAGTTTTTATGTCTAACTCCACAGAACCCAAATTAGCCTGGGTACCTATAAAACGGAAGAAAATTATTTTTGTAGGTACAAGAAAGGAAGACAACATTATCAAATAAATGGTATGTTGATAGTGGATGTTCAAATCACATGAGTGGGAATGAACATCTCTTCACGGAGCTGAAAAAGGAAGATCGTGGCTGTGTAACATTTGGCAATAATAAAAAGGGACAAATAAAAGGGACAGGTAGGATAGGTAAGAAACCTTTACCTACTATTGAAAATGTTCTCTTTGTTGATGGTCTTTGCCATAATCTTCTAAGTGTTTTCCAACTTTGTAACACTGATCTTAAATTAATTTTTGAAAGTACGCATTGCACTGCAATGAGAAAAGACCAAGTCGTTTTTATTGGATTGAGATATGGAAATATTTATATTGTTGATTTTCAAGATGAATCTTCTTTCAATGAAAAATGTTTACTTTCATACGATGAAAATGCCGTTATTTGACATCGAAAATTGGGTCATGCCTCTTTACTACTTCTTTCAAAATTGGCCAAAAATGATATTGTACATGGTCTACCAAAATTAAATTTCAGAAAAGACCACATCTGTGAGGCCTGTATTAAAGGAAAACATGCTAGAGGCTCGTTTAAACCAAAAATGGAAATTTCCACTAGTCGCATTCTTGAATTAATTCATATGGATTTGATTGGTCCATCTCGGCATGCTAGCTTAACAGGTAAACTATATACTTTAGTTCTTGTTGATGATTTTTCGAGATTTACATGGGTAAAATTCTTAACAATCAAAAATGATGCATTTAACGAGTTTGTTAAGTGGTGTAAGGTTACCCAGAAGGAAAAAGAGTTACCAATTATGGCCATCCGAACCGATCATGGTGGAGAATTTGACTCAAATGTTTTTGAAGATTGGTGCGATAATTATGGTATTGGGCACAATTTTTCGGCACCTCGGACACCTCAACAAAATAGAGTTGTCGAGAGGAACAATCGCTCTCTAGAATAAATGAGCCGAACAATGCTCAATGAATATGGGCTTCCTAAATATTTCGGGGCCGAAGCTGTTACACCGCTTGCTATGTTATTAATCGAGTCCATCTCTGAAAGAACAAAATGATGACTCCATATGACATATTTAAAGGTAAAAAGCCCAACATATCTTATTTTCATCCATTTGGTTGTAAAGTATTCATTCATAATAATGGTAAGGATAATTTGGAAAAATTTGACTCTAAATCGGATATTGGAATATTTCTTGGTTATTCGACTAATAGTAAAGCTTATCGTGTATTTAGTTGTAGAAGAGGATCGGTAGAAGAGTCAATTCATGTAAAATTCGATGATATAGTTTTATCCCCGAGAAAGGTTGTTTTTGATGATGATGCAGGTATGGTTCCGGCTAAAGAAGTATCAGAAGCATCAAAGGAATTGGAGAAGCTCGACTTAAGCTTGGACAAGCAGGAGGAAAATCCTGGCAACCTTCCTAAAGATTGGGCAAATGTGAAAGACCATCTGCTGGAACAAATTCTCGGGAAAATCGATGAAGGTGTACGAACTAGGAGAAATATAAATGATTGTCTTAACAATATTGCATTTATTACCCTTACAGAACCAAAGAATATCGATGAAGCTATAAATGACGAGAATTGGGCTATTGCTATGCAAGAAGAGCTAAACCAATTCGAAAGAAATAAGGTTTGGGAATTGGTTCCAGCACCGGTAGACAAAATGATCATTGGTACCAAATGGGTTCATAAAGTTAAAACCGATGATGATGGTCTCCCAATTAAGAATAAATCGAGATTGGTCGCCCAAGGATATAATCAAGAAGAAGGCTTGGATTATGAGGAAACATTTGCTCCTGTTGCTCGTCTTGAGGCAATTCGTCTTCTCTGTGCCTTTGCCGCGTACAAGAAAATCAAACTCCATCAAATGGATGTAAAGAGTGCGTTCCTAAATGGAATCATCCAGGAGGAGGTGTATGTCAAGCAACCGCCGGGTTTTGAAGACTATGATCATCCAGATCGTGTACAAGCTCCATAAAGCTCTCTATGGATTAAAACAAGCTCCGAGAACATGGTATGATCGTTTAAGCACTTTTTTTATTTCAAATGGGTATAAAAGAGGTAATGTTGATAATACCCTATTTATTAAGAATTTAGGTGATGATATGCTTATTTGCCAAATTTATGTGGACGATATTGTTTTTGGTGCAACTAACGAATCTCTGTCCCTAGAATTTTCAAATCTTATGAAGGGAGAATTCGAAATGAGCATGATGGGAGAGTTGAAAAACTTTCTCGGACTCCAAATTAAGCAACTCAATGACGGAATATTCATTCACCAATCAAAGTACGTCAATGAGCTCTTAAAGAAAGTTAAGATGCAAGAATGCAAAGAAATATCTACTCATATGTCTTCCACTCTTAAACTCAACAAAGATGAAAAAGGTAAGTCTGTTGACCAAAAATAGTTAGGTATTATCGGTTCTTTACTTTATTTAACTGCATCTAGACCCGATATAATGTTTGCTACTTGCTTATGTGCTCGCTTTCAAGCAAATCCTAAAGAATCCCATCTCATTGCATGCAAATGGATTTTTTGTTATTTAAAAGGTACTGCTGGATTAGGTTTGTGGTATCCTTCAAGCATTGATTTCCAACTTTTTGCATATAGTGATGCCGATTTTGTGTAACACCCCCAGATTTAACCGGAAATATTACAGCGCCGTGGGCCCCGAGATGGAACCCACAAGGCTAAAAGAAATTTTCGCAAACATTTACAAATGCCCAAGAGGCTAACGACAGTATTATCTATTGAAAATAATCAAAGATTTATAAAATCCATTTATCAAAAACCGTCGTGAAAACTCATTTGAAAACGCAAGGCCAAACAGCCGACACTCAAAAGTTAGAAAACGATTTCCAAAGTAACCTCAGTTACTAGATACCAAAAGAGCATTTCAAAATACTCACGCAGCGGAAAAGACCAACCATAAAGATACTCTAGCAGCGGAATACAAGAACCAATCAAGAAACTCAATGCACACAACATGTCCTAGCCAGTATCCTCCGGGAAGCTCATCTCTTTACGACCGCTACAAGCTCGATACCCCGAGAACCTAAAAAGAAATCTCACGACGGGGTCAGCCATAATATCCAACAATGATAACCGTCACATCACATTAATAATTACATATCAATGGAAATACTAAGTAAGAATACGACCAATGTAATCTTACCGTTGTAACTTTACGAGAATCCACGATTCGTATCCTTAACAACACATTATGATAATACCGAAATATTTGTACGGTATGTCAACAATACTCAAGGTTCTCAAAACATTATCATAACTCGCGATACATAAATTATACCAACTCTGGCCAATTCAATCCATCGGATAACGTCGACAATTCCAATACGATAATCGATTGTCCATCAAAGACAAGTATCAAGGAAAATACGGAACATACCTCAAGATACGAAATACCATTACCATCACGTCTGTCTAATCCGAGATCAGATCCACACAACATACGGACATGGTCCTAACACAAGACCTACAAATGCATACTCATATGACCTCGTCAATATGATCACAACAATAACAATCATATATACTCAATGGAAATCCGACGATCCAGCGCCCTCAGCATAAATCCCTTTGTTGATCCTATCAGATCAACATAAGGTGGATAACTAACAATACACATGTGAACAACAACACATGATAAAATCAATGATGCGAATTCACAAGATTCCATCAACACAATACTGGTAATCCAACGATCCAGCGCCCTCAGCATAGATCCCCATGATGATCCCGTCGAACCAACGCATGGTGGAAAACCTGTCCAACGATCCAGCGCCCTCAGCATAGATCCCATGATGATCCCGTCGAACCAACACATGGTGGACATCCGATCCAGCGCCCTCAGCATAGATCCTCATAATCCCATCGGATTAATTACACAACATGAACAACACAATACGCATACACATATGCAATTCAACACGTTCATCAACATGAACAACATAACATGCACGACAACATGACAATTTACTAGGACGACTCCATGTTCAACAACATGAAAGAAAATGTACGAGACCAAAATAAATAACGCTAAACCATAATCAATATGGAATACCTGCCCCGAGTCCTTTGGGAGCAACCTCGATGTCCAATCATCACCGACGATTTATCCGCAACGCTCGACGATCCAAACGTATCATGAACCATAAATATTCGAATCCTCGTCTTTATCACAATGTAACCTCGATACTCGAACATACCAATAACTGAGATAAATCATATACATTATGATTTACCCCTGAATCGAAAGAACGATATGCGATCCGAATACCCAGAGTTCACAATAATAATCATCGCTATATGCATTATAAACGAAATGAAACTGAAACCATTCATTAAACATTATAACTGAGCAAGTAATAACTTGCCTCGATACCGATACGACGATGATGAGGTCGTTACCAATTCCATTGTCATCATCTACAAGTTCCTCGGTCCCGACCAAAGCAATTCACAAACATCCTCGAACACGACCGCAGCATACGGTTATAGACACCGATCAATAAACTTGACCTAGTATAATAATCGATTAAACAACAATTCGATAATAATCAACAACCGCTAAAACCACTTCACAAACCCAACGGATCAACAATATCTTAGTTAACCACAAGTCTGATCAAACCAACTAAAACGATCACGAATTCATAACCGAAACAGAATATATTACCCTGCCTGTTGACTTAGCGCACGTTAATCTTTTACTGTAGCGTACGCTAAGTTGTTCCCGATAGCGTGCGCTAGCCAGTAGGCTTAGCGTGCGCTAATAACGTGCAGTTACATGCATTTCGGATACCGATCAACATCTGGCGATTATCAAAGACTCTAAGTGATTCTGAATCATGTTCATAGCTATCAAACAACGAAATCCAATATCCTTTAACATATAGGTAATCATCCGACTTTTAATTCAAGTCATATATTCATATTTCATCTTTCTTAACATCAACAACCTAAACACCAAGAACTCATAATCATGCGATGTTCATCATCATATGAAGGAACCAACAACAACGACATCACAGATCCGAATTGAAGGAAGACATTATCCAACATATCTCTTTGAAGATAACAACTCATTCGAAACCATCTACTTCATATCAATATCTTCATATCAACAATAACATTATCATAATCCGGTAATCCAACTCATAATCATACTTATGAACTTGTTTATATGATAATCATCAGCTCAAGAACATCATATACAATCCAAAACGAAATCTCAAAGTGAAGAGTAATTACCTTTTTGAAGGAATGGATTGATTTCCAAGGTTGAATCCATTTACAAGAATCACCAATGATTTCAAGCTTCAAATGTTGTTATGGATGATTAACTCCATCTTAATCCAGTGTTTGGAACCTCAAATATATCCCAACTCTCTCTCTCTCTCTCTCTCTCTCTCTCTCTCTCGGCTGAAAGAAGAAAGAATGACGAAATGCTTAATAACACCCTTCTGCCCCTTTTTATAATATTCATTATTAGCGTGCGCTAACATCTCATGTTTAGCGTGTGCTACCGCCTTAGCGTGCGCTAACTGACTTTGTTAGCGTGCGCTATAGAAGCCCAGAGGCTACTGTCTTGCTTCGTAAACTAACTTACATACGTAATGCCCATGCATTAACGTACGTAAATCATCCTGCTTAGCATACGCAAGTCATTTACCTTAGCGTGCGCTAATACCAGTTGACTTGCTAGAGTCTACACCTACCACGAAGATGCTCATGACCCCACAAGCCGAAATCAACCAATAAAGCCAAGATTCCCTGTTGACTGATATATAGTTAGCGTGCGCTAATAAACATGCATTAGCGTGCGCTAACACTACATTACAACATTCGTTGACTTATCAGAACGTGCGCCGAAAGTGGCCTGGTCCACGCGTAGATTCCTTCTGAGCTGATCTGCACTAGCGTACGCTAACCTATGAACGTAGCATGCGCTAATCCTGCACGATAGCGTGCGCTATGCATGAATATCAGCGTGCGCTAATAACGCTATACTTAGCCATTTTCAGCTATCCTTGTCCAACATCTCGACATATCAAATACGAACATACGACATATCAAATATACATTACTCAACACATTATATCCTCAAATACAATTGTCGACCAAATACGACAATTATACCAATACTGACATCTCAGTCCTTCATTTATTTTATCCCTACTGTACAGATTCCATGCTGTACAATATAACTCGGATAAAATAATATCAAACAACAGTAGTAGAAATTCCGGATATTACATTTCGGTGGAAGCAAAATTGATAGAAAAAGCACCACCGGAACTTGTCATTTTATGAGTTCATGCTTAATTTCATGGGGGGAGTAAGAAAGAGACTAGTGTCGCTACTTCCACAGCTGATGCAGAATATGTGGCTGCGGGAAGTGCATGTGCACAAGTCCTATGGATAAAAAATCAACTACTAGATTATGGCATCGAGCTTAAAAATACACCTATTTTTTGTGACAATACAAGTGCCATAAATTTAAGCAAATACCCCATATTTTATAGCAGGACAAAGTATATTGAAATTCGTCACCACTTTATTCGTGACCATGACCAAAACGGGAATGTGCGTCTCCAATTTGTTGGTACAAATGAACAATTGGCGGATATTTTTACAAAACCATTACTCGAAGATGCTTTCAATTTTATTCGCATACATTTAGGGATGGGACATATTGATCATTTTTATGTTTTGCATATTCATCATATCTACATTAAATGGTCATTAAAAATTGGATATCATCGAAAGGAATTCGCTGTTCATATGGTCAGACTTATGGCCGTTAGGCCTAGATAATTATATACGTAAGAAGACATTACGTACGTAATGTAGAATTTGACTACGTACATAACGGAACCCAGGCTTTTGGACAGAAATTTTTGGACATTTCATTGCATACGTTACGTAAAGCATATAATGTATGTAACGCCCTTTATCTTGTTACTTAAATAACCCGATCGGCAGTTTTCCCCTCATTTCTATCAAATCCCTATCGCCTCCCATCGCCTCCCTCACAAACCTCCCAATCTCCATCCACACCATCCGGAGAACCTCAATTTTTCAATCCCCAAGCGGCGAATATTTTCAACGAAGTATTAATCGACGAAGAGGTAATTCCGAGTCACCATTTCGACTTCGAATCTTTAAATTCAGTGGGTATTGCAATTGAGAAACTCTTTGACATGCTTGGTATAAATCGTTTCGTTATCCTTGCTTGCCCGGTTTTTGTTGATTATGTGTGGGAATTTTACGCAAATTTCTTTGTCACGTATGACTCTGATGGTTTAGCTATTGTTAATTCATTTGTCCATGGTAAACAAATCGATTTTGATGCTGCAAGACTATCCGAGTTATTTGGTCTCCCGAATGAGGGTTTTTGTTGTAAGGGAACATTTGCCGCTCCCGATGAAGTTATCGATAATTTCTCTGATGATGACAGTTATAGGGTGCATGAAGTTAAAGTTCGTGATTTCTCGACGTCAAGAGCTGTGCTAGAAGTGAATACCGGTCGCTTTGAAAACAATTATTTTGGTCTTAATATTCGATTGCTCCATGATGCGATTACTAGGTGCCTTATGCCTAAAGTCAATGCCCAGCAGCGCCTAGTAAATATTGACATGGAAATCATATATCCTGTTTTGAAAGACCACCAAGTAAATTTTGCTTTGACTATGCTCAAATGGTTCGTGGAAAAAGGGATGATTTTCCACAAGAAAAGCTACGCCAAGGTAAATTGTCAACGCAAGTCAGGAATGCCTTTCGGATCCACTCTGACGAGATTTTCGAGAGCGCAGGAGTTGATATTTTGGGGCTGCACGGGGTCTCCATCCCGAGGGAGAGCCTAGTCCACGAGGGTACCATCCGAACTATGAAATATCTTCGAACTCGGAACCATGGATGGGTGTACTTCGCCTACCTAAAGGACAAATATCGTTTGGTCGATGGTGGTGTCTTACCTCGCCCGGAGGAGAGAATCACATCTCGAGGCATTACTCATGATAGGCCTCGTCTGCATACTCAGCCAGGCCCTTCTCAACCGAGACGGGAGAGTTCTTCTTCTAAGATGATTGCTCGAATGGATAAGCTCGAGAAAGAAATGAGTGAAATCAAAATAATGGTTAAAAGTCTCTGTAATCACTTCGGAGTCCCTCCTTCACCTCCAGCGGCCGACCTCGACTAGTGGATTTACTTCACTATGATGATTATCCTGTTTTTGTTAAGACCGACATTTCATGCATTTTCTTATGTTTTTTTCATAAACTCTTGCTACTTTTATTTTGCTTGAATGATTGTGTTTTTCGTATTGGCGATTTCATTGCTATTCATTACTTCATTGCTATTTCGTTTCTATTATGTGTTTCAATGACTTTCTCTTACAGGATCTCTTATCTTTATGTTAATGACAAGAAGGGGGAGAAAAATATGTTTCATTTTTGAATTGTTTTATCCCTTGTTCGTTTCAGGGGGAGAGTTTACTTAAAATATTTCGATTCTCCAAAAATCATCTTTTTCAAAAACTCCCGTATAAATTTTGTCATCATCAAAAAGGGGGAGATTGTTGGTACAATATTTTTTCATAATTCATTTTATACATTTTGATGATGAGTTACTTAACCATAATTTACTTTACATATTTTTCTTCACTTAAACATATATAACGTACGTAACCATTCATATTTAACGTACGTAATCCTCACACATTTGGCAAGCATTTTACTGCAGGTAACGTACGTAATACATCATGTATAACGTACGTAAGGTTCGAATTTTTCCCGTTACAAGTCAACACAATAAGTCATCAGCCGTTACACAAAGTCTACTCATCCAACGTATTTTTGACAAAGTATAATGTACGTAATCAACATCTTCATAACATACGTAACGAGTTTCAACTTATGCTACTGGACTATTTTAAGGCTTTCATTACGGCCGTTACACAAGAGGTGTAACGTACGTAACTTTGACAACGTACGTAATCGTTCATATATAACGTACGTAAGCTATGACACTGCTCCAATGGAAAAGTTGCCTCAAGAAGGCTATAAATAGCACCATTCAAGGAGTTGGAAGACACAAATTATCTGAGCTTACAAGCATACTCAAGCTAAATCAAGCATATTTTGAGAGAGATTCACATTCCATATTGTGATACGAAAAGAATTGTTCTATCATTTCTTATCTATATTCTTGTATCAACGAGCAATATATCTTGTAAAGTCGAGCTTCCTACTCGCAACTGTTTTATTATAAGGTTGTCTTGTACCCTGAAAAACAAGAGTGTTTTAGTGAGGTTGTTCTTGAGCCCGAAAATCAAGAAATTGTAAGAGTTGGCACTAAACTAGAAAGTGTATTCAAGGTTTCTAGAAAAGTCCTAGTCGATAGAACTAGGTAGGGGACTAGGCTTCGTTAATAGCCGAACCTCTCGAACAATTTCTTGTGTTCTTTCTTTTCCGTATTTCATTTACTCCGATATTTAGCTTCCGCACAAAAAGAGGTCAAAACTCTTATCCGCACTATTCAACCCCCCTTCTAGTGGCGGTACCAATCCAACAAGACTATATAAAATACGATTATCAAAACCATCGTAAAATCTCATCTTAAACTACAAGACCCGAAATGCTTAACGTACGTTACGCTTGTATTGGACCTTAACTATAATCATCATCATACGATCAAATACAGATAACAATACCAAGAATCCTAAATCAAGGTGTAGAGTTCAACAACATACCTTAAGAACTTGAACAACACCATTAAACACATGAAGGATCAACAATATCTTCATATCCAAGCCTTAACTCCATGTTTCCAAGTTTATAATCAAGTTGGGAGAGGTTTATCTTAACTACCATACTTAGAGGGACGAATTTTGGAGGAAGGAATGGTTTTGTTCTCGTGAAGAAATGAGAAACCGATCCTTAATTTATAATCTGCAATGCTTATTACGTACGTTACCAATCCACATTAATGTACGTAAGGCTCCTTACGTAAGCTACATGTCATTCATATCATACGTAACATCATTCCAGAACTCACAGTCTTGGTTCGTTCGATCGCTTACGTTCGTAATGCATAGGCCATAGCGTACGTAATACATACGTTGACTTGCTACAGTAAATGTCCATTTAACGTATGTAATACACTACTCATAGCGTACATTATCGAGGAGTTGACTCGCCTATGCACGTTCTACGCCGAAAGCTGCCGACCACAAGCCCACCTGTCGATCATATCCGGATCCTGTCAGATTCCTCTCATAACGTACATTATATAATCAACATAACGTACATTATGTCTTTGTCTTAACGTATGTAAGCTCCTATGCTTAAAGTACCTTAACGCATGTATGTTAGCTAACTGCATCTTACCTGATACCTTAACGTACGTAACAAAGTCATATTAACGTACATAACTATTGGACCTTAACGTACGTAAGCTCCTATGCTTAACGTATGTTATAGCTTCTATACTTAGCCATTTACACTGATCTTGCTCGTCGTCTCAATATACCGAATACGTATACACAACACACTATATCCTCAAATGCAATTATCGACCAAGTACGACAATTATACCAATATATATGTCTCAGTCCTTCATTTATTTTATACATATTGTACAGATTCCACACTGTTCAACATAACTCAAATAAAATAACATTAAACAACAGTAGTAGATATTCTGGATATTACATACTACACCACATAAAATTAGTTTTGTCTTCGAAACTTGCAATCCGTCATAAAGAAACAACCCGTTCAACCAAAATATCGAATAACCAATATAGCATACTTACAAATGCGCAAAGTCGATGATCTCCTGAGCTACTAGCAAGTGACTCCACTGTAAATCTCAAATACGCTTACAATCGCAATTCCATGAGTCTCAACAAAAATATATCATCTTCGGATGAAATAATCTATCCGTGTCAAATATTGTTTGCCTGATCCTATCAAGTCCCTATTCTGATACAATCAATAATATACGATACACTTGAGAGACCACCGCTCAAAGGGTTTTTCCACCACGTGTTGGTCCGACGGGATCATCTTGGGGTCTAGGCAGTGAAGGCTGGATCACTGGAATTACCATGTGTTCTTAGAATAATTCCAAACGTTTCTTTAGAACAGGATTCTAAGGAGATTATAGTAATTAATTCTAAGGGTTTGAAGTGCCCTCATCATTTCCGTATCCATTGTTGTTGCACCGAAATACAGTCCATTGTTGCTGTACCAAAGTACAATCCATTGTTGTATCAAAGTGGTGTCCAAATAGTGCTGTATCGAAGTGCTGTATCGAAGTGCTGTCCGAACATTGTTGTATCAAAGTGGTGTCCGAATAGTGTTGTATCGAAGTGCTGTATCGAAGTGCTGTCCGAACATTGATGTATCGAAGTGCTGTTGTATCGAAGTGTTGTCCGCTATTGTTATTTACTATTTTCTGTTCGTTTGCTTCCGTTCGAGAACTTATACTTCCGCTTCACACATCCACGATTCACAACAGTTCCTGTATTGGTAACACTGTTGGGTATCGATCGGTATCAGTTTTCATCCTTGGTGAATGATTTTCATCGAACTTTGATTTTTATTCGACGCGTTTTCGAGTATTAATCCAATCGATTGTCAATAGGTCTTGAGAAGAAATCCTCTTATCGAATTATACGTCTAATTCGATAAACCTTTGTTCTTGATCGTTCAAGTCTTCTTAATCGATATTATCACTTTATCCGATATTACACCCATAAAACTACATCCGAAATTCACTACTCATAAAAGACTTCCGCTACGATTTTCTTATACACACTCCAACCAATACATATTCATCTTTCCGAGCGAATTCGTATCATTAGTGGCATCGGAGCCCAAGGCTATTTCCTTGGCGATTTTATTGACGATCTCTTGTTCAAAACTATATCTTGAATCTTGTTATGGATTTCTCCGATCCCGATTTCTTGATGAAACTCCGTGATGCATTAAGCGGCCTGCCGGAGCAACGTATGCAAGCAAGGCGCGGAGATGACGCACGATCAACACACCAGGCGGACGAAGCTCGGACTTTCGGGAAAAAGCCAAGTCAACACGGTAGCGCACGAGTAGGTTACTGGGTGATTACTTTAATTCATAAATTATATTTCTTAGAGAAATGTATATTTGTGTTTGATATAACTAATTAATTGGATTAATTAATTAGTATAAACACATTGGAAATAAAACGGATTCGTTTGACGGACATCCGATTCACGAGGTATTCGTTTGACGAACATCCAATACACGAGCCGAATTAACTCGACCCATTTCTTGGAAGATTCCCTATAAGGCCCCCCCTCCTCTCTACTTTGTCTCTCTCTCATTATATTTTACACTTGTGGGGTCATGTGAGGTGTAGAGATGCTTTTAAAAGCATCTTCTATATGTGAGGCTTTATAATTGTGAAAAGAAAGTCTTTTTTCAATCATAAGATCTCCTTCTTCCTTCCCCAAGTGTATTTTCATTTTTTAGAGAGCTTCAAGAGTGAGAAAAATTTTCTACAGCATATACTTGATCTTAGTGACAAGTTATTAGTAGAAAAGATCGAGAGAAAAAATTCCTACAAGCTTCCCTAGCCGCATTCTTAGAGAAAGGAAGTTTGTTGATTTTTCCGTCAAGTTCCGGCGTGTGAAGTAGAGGCACTGTGCTTTCGGTGTTTGGAACGAAGGGCTCTTCATCATCATCATAATCATCATACGAAGGTTTTTCAGAGACATCAAAGGTATGGGACTTTGATTCCTTGATCTTCGTATTTCTTTTCGTATATACGTTAATTGATCGATCCTCTTAGGGATTCCGTTTATTCTTCCGCTGCGTTTATTTTCTATGGAATCCCAACAACCAAGACGATCACCAATCATCATATCCACAAAACAAGAAATGTATGAAAAAGGTACTTGCCTCAAGTAATGATAACTGCAGAGAATCGACCGAAGTGAGGCGAAACGAACTGACTACGAACCCACCGACTCCGCCGAACGACAACCCGCGACAATAAACTATAAACGACAATAACAACAATGAAAATGAATTCCGTAGCATGACCCAAAGCTGCTGAATTAAAGGATCAAACGACGAAAGTTCAAAGGTTTCCCCCAAAATGGCCAAGAACACGAATCGACCCGACCAAAACACAAAAACGGAATTTCATACCATGGGTTAAGATCAACAATACTAGATAACAACAATAGAACCAACAATTTCGGATTAAAATCACGAAATCAAGACAAACTCCTAAATTTATCAAAAGTAAGGTTCTAAGAGATTACCTTGATTCCAAGATGAATAGCGGATGATTTTGTGTTAGGTGATGTTATGATGCTTGAATATACTTCTCCAATGGAATTTGATTGAAAATCGGACGAACCCTAGCTCCAAGGATTGCCCCCAATGCGAAGAGAAGAGAGAAGAGTGAAAAAATGAGGAAAAAATCAGCCATGTCAGTTTATATACTGACAGATGTTACGGCGGTAACATCACTCACATACGGCCGTAACTCATGAATATCACGGCCGTAAGTGTAACATTTTACGATCGTAACTCACCCTGAGAAGGATCTGGACAGATAAACGAAACCAACTTATGGCCATATAAATCTAAAGTTATGGCCGTAATAATGGAACATTTCGGCCGTAATAGTCCTGGCTTACGACCGTAACGTGCCTCTGGCAGCAGGCCAGATATGCACGAAATGACGTCTCGACGAAGATCGACCAGAGAATACAAAGGTGTACCAACTACCAACGGATACACTAACGACGAGTTCGAGTCAGAAACTAAAGCGTTAAAAAAAGATGCGATTTCGACTACCCAAAGGTTCGAAAACGACAAGGATAGTAATTACCCCAAAACTTTGGGAAATTACAAAACGACCCAAACGTCCGAAAAATCACGATACGGCACGGATAACTCAGCCGAAGCTCACAACACATATAACAATGTTAAATAAACTTATGGGAAAACCGAAACAATAGTTTCGAATTTGATTTGCAAGAATCAAACTTAAGTGTGGAAAAGTCGCTAAGAAGCACGGAACTCAACAAAGCGATATCGAAACGAGCTCGGATGTCAAAAAGTGCAGAATTGATCATTCTCAGAATGACGAAACGGTCACAAGCGAGTCGCTAGGATGGACTTCCGCCAAAAAAAAAATACCGAAAATCGAAATTGCGGATATTACAGGAAGCCCAGGTAGCATTTGATAAATTGGAGGAATTCCTTCACAAGCCATTTGCTTACTAAACCAATACAGGTGGAGAGTTAATATTATATTTATCCATCAGAAATTTGGCTGTCAACTCGGTCTTGTTGAGGAAAGAAAAGGGACAGCATAAACCTATCTATTACATTAGCCGGATCTTCCAAGTTCCCGTGCAAAACTACTCTGACTTGGAAAAAGGATATCTCACCCTGGTGATCAGAGCTTTAAGGTTTCAGGTCTTATTTTCTAGCTCATCGCATAATACTGCAATGAACTTACCATTGAGAGAGATGTTAGGGAGGACAAATGCATCAGGACGCCTAGTGAAGTGGGCTGTAGAAATGAGAGAATATGACATGAATTATGAGCTTAGAATAACTATCAAGGCCAAAGACCTAGTAGATTTCATTCAGGAAGTATCGGCACCGTCGCTCCCAAAGGTGAGGTGGCTCTTACATGTTGATGGATCAACCACCTGGGGTCGTTCTGGAGCATGTATATCCTCACCACTCCTGAAGGGGATGACTTAAAATATGTTGGGGAATTCACGTTTAAGGCATTTAACAATGAAGCTGAGTATGAAACCCCCATCAAGGCCATGCAGTCGGGAATAAAACATAGTGCTCGACGAATAACCACTTATTCGGATTCCGAACTTAGTTACATAACATGTAGGGGCAAATTCGAAATAAATGAAGACCGCGTGAGGAAGTACATCGAAGAAATAAGATAATAAGCTATAAAGTTTGGGGAATGGGAACTGGTTGATATTCTTGAAGAGCTGACTATTTGGCAAAAATGGGAAGCTCGTTAGTAGATTCTTAGTCACGAACAATAACTATTTTGAAAATATCTCGAAGTAGCATCTCCGGGCAGGTGATGGAGATAAGTGAGGTTACAGACCGGCGAGCTCCGATGTTAGAATATTTAAAGGAGAGCTTCCCGACGATAAGCGTTGCCAGAAAATGTCAAATTTAAGTACCTTTAATACATATTCCAGCATAAAACATGACTATTATAGGCTCGCCATGTCCATTTGCCAAATTGGGGTCGACATTGTGGGACAATTCACAACAGCTTCAGGAGGAAGAAAATTTTTGGTATGGAGTACCCTGTATACTCATTTCGGATAATGGGACTCAGTTCAATTGGAGAAGCATCCAACCTTGGTGCGGAGAAATGCATATCAAATAACAATTTTCCGTGGTACCCCATCCACAAGTTAATGGGCAGGTTGAAGTTGCAAATAGGATAATACCACAGGGAATAAAAACTCGTTTGGATAAAGCTGGGGGAGGATGGCTTGAGGAGCTTAGCTTGATCTTGTGGCCCTACAGAACTATCAGAGGTCATCAATGGGAGATATTCCTTCTAGTTTGGTATATGGAACTAATCCCGCCTAAGGTCAAAGAGATGTTGCATCAACAGGGCTGGATCAACATTTGTTGAGGCCTAAGACGAGACAATTTATGAGGCTTTTTTCTTTCTTTTTCATTGTCAAATGCATTTTATTAATTAAAATTTATTTTTCTAGCTTTTTGAGAAGCAAACTTACTTATTGGATTCTTATAGTCAAGTTTAGCTAACATTTCTCGTTCAATTTATAATATTACCAATCCACTTAATCTTTCTTGCGACATTGTCGATCTTAGATAATTTTTTATTAATTTTAATTTTGAAATTTTTTTCCGCCGTAGTAACTGTTATAGGTATAATTAATAATATTCTATAAGCAATATAAGCATTTAGAAAAGAACTTACTCTTTTTATACACTTAAGTATATCAACACAAGTTGAATCTTTGATCCCTATAATTTCTCTTAAAGCTTTGGATTCTAAAAACAAGTCCAAACCATCAATATCCGAATACTTTTCGTATTTTAATGAATTTTCAAGACTAAGGCAATCTTTTTCCAAACTATCATTGTCTACTGATTTTAACTTTTGTACATCAAATAGAAAACCAAACATGTTTTCATATTGTTCAAATTGTTCAAACCTACTTTGAAATGATGAAATAGTTGTATCTGATATGTAATTGAAATAAAATTAACTCTAAACGATGCTTCCGGAGAAATTGTTGTCTTATCATTCTCATTTTCATCAAATCATCTTTTACTATGAATTTTAGGTTTTTCATGAAAGATAGGTTCGATTTCCAATTCAGATGCAATCTCTATTGCCTTAGTCATAGCAGTTTGAAATCTATTTCCTGTATATTTTTTAAAAAAGAAATGAGACCATTTAACTTTTTAAAGTAAGATCAAGTTGCATATATTTTGATTGAAAATTTTTACTAACAGAGTTGACAAAAAATAAAAGATCGTACCAAACAGTTAATGACAACAAAAATTCAAGATTTTCAAGATGAAATGTTGCTAAAGTAGTAGCATCGGTTTTTGTTTTACCATCTCCAGCCGCGTCTGCTAATTCTAACAAAGCATCTCTTATGCATTAGCGTACGTTAAGTAGACATCCAATGTACAAGGAATACGTACGTTAAGAAGGATAGTTAATGTATGTAAGGTGCCAGCTATTACGTACGTTAAGTAGATGAGTTAACGTACGTAAAGTTCGTATCAGGCAGGATCCGAGCTATGATCGACAGGTGGGCCCGTGGTCGGCAGCTTTTGGCACGGATGTGGACGGGCAAGTCAATGCTGAGGTTAACGTACGCTACGGTTAGTGTATAACGCACGCTAATCGGACATTTATTGTAGCAAGTCAAATGTATGTATTACGTACGTTATGGCTGTACACCCCCAAGACGATCAGGGCATATTACAGTGCCGTGGACCCCACACTGTGGAATCCACTAGGCTAACGTACCAAAATGACATCCGACAAAGACATACAATCATCAACAAAACGACCATTCAAATAAAAGACTACAATCCGACAAATAAAATCTGACATCAAATCCATTTCCCAAAATGGGAACACAACATTAACAATTTTAAAAAGGAAGTACTCGAGTACTTAAACCAATTTCATAATACCAAAATCCCAAGCAAGGCATCAATATCAACCGACAGAACAGAACACCAACAATTTACTACTGAACAGTATCATACTTGCCCATCATCCTCGTACGGCTCGAATGCTCGCTTGTCTACAAGACTGGTACCTGAAATACAAAAAGTATTTCCCCCATTTAAGGGGTTAGCGACAACTGCTAGTGCAAGTACAATCCATTTGAACTACATTCTAATCAGATGAATATATGCGCCAATAATCATTTTAGAAAACATTTTATATTCCGGAATATTTACAGTGTACAATCACAAAACACATTATCTCCAACAATCACAATTCAAAGTTAAATGTTAGTACGAGACTCACGGCCACCGTACCCCGCAGAGCCCCCTCGGACATCCCTGGGTGGCTAACCACAGTTCGTGATATGCACATTCACGGCAATACGTATCCCTAGAGGCCCCATCGGACCGTCCCTAGGTGAACATACACATATCTATCCACAACAACCATGATAAAGCCATAATTCAAATACTAGAACATGTAAACAAATGTAAAGTACTTGCCTTTGTGACATCTTCGAAGAATCGGAAGTGAAAACTGACTACGGACGATCCGAATGGAAAACGACGGTTCCTAAACGAAGAATTAGCATAACTCAGTCCCAACGGACATCAATAATCTAAAGGAATACTCCCATAACCCCGATTACATGCTACGACAATGAACGATCAATCGATACGGGCGAGGGTTTACGCAAAATCTCCCCGAATTATAATTCACGGATTAAAATCGAGGAAAATGGATTTGGAATCACCCAATAACCACAATCGGTAAGGAATATCATAACATAATTGAACAATTCGGAATTAATCTCTAGAATCCCGAAAAAAAAAACCCAAATTCTTCAAGGTTAGGGTTCCTGAGGAAATACCTTGAATTTGACTGATGGAAGATGATAATGTTGTAGATTAATCTCCCTTGCTACACGATAATCAATCTATAGAGGAAATCCACAGATTGCTCTGGACAAATCGCTCCAAAGACGATCGAGAACACTCACGTCGCGAGAAGGGTTGAAGAAGAATGAAAAGAAACGACTGAGGTTAAGTCAGGTTTAAAACGCTGACAGCGCGTTACGTACGTTAACACAAGATGTTAACGTACGTTATGATTGTTACGTACGTAACCCAATACTGGTTAACGTACGTAACCAAATGTGTGTACTACATTGGGAAGGTTATAACGTACGTTATGGATCATGCATAACGTACGTTATGCACGTAGCAGAACCCAGTTCTGAACACAATTCTGCACGGTCGATTCAACGACGAACCACAACACGAGGATAGAATCAAAGGTGTAAATACGAGGTATTCATAACAACGAAGCTGAGTGTTAGACAGTAAATGCACTTCCAACTACCGAGGAATCCAAAATACGACAAGGAGATGAATTTCTCTAAACTTATAGGAAATTACAAAAATAGCCCAAGTGCCCGAAAATCACGAAACGACGTCAGATTAACGAACCGAAAGTCTCAATGATATGTGTCAGTTTTATACACTTATACATGGTTTGTATCGATAAATTTCACCCATAATTGAGCTAGTCTACTCATTTTTTGCTTTTAATTAATTAGTTTTAATAATTTTATTTTTATCGGATGATGATGTAAATCTAGTCTTAATCGGATTGAATTACTGATTTACTCAAGAAATAACATATTTATAAAATATTCTCTTTGTTTAGTTTTTATGTATTCATGTTGTAGGGCTTTCCGAGACGAGTTCGGCAGTCTTTCCGGATTCAAAATCAGAGTTATATATCAATATTATCACCCGAAGAAGATTTGGGGCAAAAACGCAAAGTCTGATAAATTCTGGGCTGAAAACGTAACTCACAAAGCAACCAGTGTACAAATTTACGAAACCATGTTACGGCCATAACCACTGAATGTTACGGCCGTAAGACATCCTAGTTACGGCCGTAACTCCTTAATGTTACGGCCGTAACTCTTGACAGATTGTTATCATTTGTCTAATTTTTTATACTTTTTGTGTATTATTGAGGGGATGGCTGGCATTGATCCGATCTATTGTAATAATACTGGAGTTTTGGAGCAATTATATGACTTTAGGTGTATAAATAGACCCCTTAGATCCATCATCATTAATCATTCATCTTATAATTTTTCCACTTTTTGTAATATTTTCTTTTTGTGTGAAGAACACACTTGTGTTCTTGAGTGATTTGTGTAAGTGTGGTATAGCATATGTTGTTCAGAGAATTTATTGCTTCTTTCTCCTTTATCTACTAAGGGAGTTAGGATCAATTCTTTCTCTTGTTCAACTAATAATGACCACTCAAGCTTGTATTATGTATATTAAACCCTTCATGGGCTAAGTTACCTTTAGTTGGGATTATAAACAAGGTTAGTCATGTTATTTAAGTTTGTATAAGGATCTATTATGAATTACTTATTATTGTGTGTGATTTTTATTGTTTTAACAATCTTTATTTATTTGGCCAATAAATGACGATATTTATGGTCTTCATATGTTTCGAAAGAAAATATGTTTGATTTGATCAAATGATCTTCACTCTAAGTTGTTCTAGGGGATAGAAATATACCTCTAGACCTTAGATGATTCTCTGAGTTATTTTCATAAAACCTAATGCTATTTATTGAAGCCAATCAACATAGAAATATAGTGGATTGATTTAATATATAAGAGGCGTTTTATAGTTCGAAAGAGAAACCCTCTTTTTATGGAAAATCGAATCTACACAACATAATAAGTAAATTCATCTTATGATCTATTATACATCTTCTATAACTAATGATGAGCTAAGTTTGTAATCCCAACTATTTCATTTTATCTTTAATCAATCTATTATTGTTGCAATCTTTTTATTTCCTTTAATATTAGAACTATTATTGCATTTTCTTTTCAATTATTAAACCAAACTCTTTAATTATGTGTTTCACTCATCTTAGTATCTAAAAAATAGACTAATAGTGTATAATTCAAATTATAACCAAACTTCCTCTTGGGTTCGATAAACCGGACTCAAAACGTCTACTTACTACTTGATACGATATCGTGCACTTGCGATAGTTACACTAAAAGTGTGTCAAGTTTTTGGCGCCATTGCCGGAGAAGTATAAGTGTTATATTTGAAATATTACATTATTAACTATTGTTATAAATAAAACTTTTTCTTTATTGTAGATTCTCTTATCTATGCGAAGGACGTACAATCGCGATTTAGTTTCACTAGATCCCGAGATCGAAGCCACATTCAGAAGAAGGCGAAGAGAACAAAAGAAAAATATTATTTATTCACCATCAATGGCGGACGAACTAAACCCACGTCTCCCCCTAGGAAACAATAACGAGAGAATTCCTCCGGTAGGGGGAATACCTAATGTTCAAAACATTCAACATCAACAATATCCTATTGTGCCGGAAATAGATGAAGACAACAGGCTCTTTGGAGAATTCATGAACCCCCCATCTTTGAGCGTTCAATCAAGTGTGATCTATCCACCATTTGGAGTGGACAATTTTCAAATTCGCCCCGATGTCATCAATCTCTTCTCCAACAACAACTCATTCTATGGAAGAACCGACGAGAATCCATATCTCCATATTAACGTTTTGTGGAGATTTGTGGAAATTTCAAATATCCAAATGTAAATGACGAGGCGATCAAAATGAGACTTTTCGTGCACACTTTGAAGGACAGAGCAAGAGAGTGGCTAGATACTTTTCCACCACGAAGCATAACAAATTGGCCCGAATTTGTCCAAAAATTCACCACTAAATACTTTCCACCAATAAAAGTGGCAAAACTCAAATACGAAATCTCTACATTTCGTCAACAAGATTCAGAATCATTCCATGAAGCATGGGAGAGATACAAAGATATGCTACGAAAATGTCCTAACCATAGTTTCAATTTGGGAGCCCAAGTCAATTACTTCTATTCTGGAATTTTACCTACATGCCGAGCCAATGTCGATTCATCATCAAATGGCTCACTTGGCAACAAAACTATGAAAGAGGCTTATAATCTTTTTGAGGTTATAAGTGAACAAAGTGCAAGATCCAGACAGAAATATCCAAAAGAAACCAAATGGTGTTTTTGAAGTGGATTCTTATTCACTTATGTTGGCAAAAATTGAAGCTCTATCAAAGAAAGGCGAGGACATGTCTTTTTCAACTCCTCAATCTGTGAAGACGGTGCAAACTCCACAAGTTTCAGCTTTTTCATGTGAAATTTGTGGAGCAACTCACAACAGCACTATATGTCCCTTAGTGAAACAAGAGCAGTCACCACCACCACCAGAACAAGTGGCGTATGCTCAGAATTTCCAAAGGCAAGCATACAATCCTTACGGGCCAACATACAATCCAGGGTACAAAAATCATCCAAATTTTTCTTATGCAAACAACAACAATGTGTTGAATCCAATGCATCAAGAAAAGAAGCCCGGGTGGGAAGAAGCAATCACGAAGCTAGCTGAACAACAACTGAAGTATCAACAATGCAATGATGCTTCAATTAAAAATCTGGAGACACAAGTTGGCCAAATGGCCAAAATACTTTCAGAAAGATCTCATGGCATGTTACCTAGCAATACCGAGGTAAATCCAAGGGAAATGTCCAAGCTATCACAACAAGAAGTGGAGTGCAGTTGCCCGAAATTTCTGTGGAAAATCATCTGGGAAAACAAAAAAAATAAACAAAATCAAAAATCAGAAAAAGAATCTGAATCAGGACCTTCATCTCAAAAAGGTCCAGTTGCTACAAAATCTTATGTTCCACCTATCCCATTTCCTCAACGATTGAAGAATCACAAGCTCAATACTCAATTCCGGAAATTCTTGGAAATTTTCAAAAAGATACAAATCAACATTCCTTTTGCCGATGCTCTAGCACAAATGCCAAGCTATGCCAAATTTATGAAAGATATTCTTTCCAACAAACGAAGTCTTGAAGAATATGAAACTGTCATGCTAACAGAAGAATGTAGCGCAATACTACAAAAGAAGTAGCCACCCAAGCTAAAAGATCCGGGAACTTTCACAATCCCATGTACAATTGGTGAAGTGAATTTTGGCAAAGCTCTTTGTGATTTAGGGGCAAGTATCAACTTGATGCCCCTATCAATTTTCAACAAATTGAACTTGGGAGAAGCAAAAGCAACAACAGTTTCACTACAATTAGCTGATCGGTCAATCAAATATCCACGTGGGATAATAGAAGATGTGCTCGTCAAGGTTGATAAATTCATATTTCCAGCAGATTTTATCATTCTTGACATGGAAGAATATCAAGATATTCCCATTATTTTGGGACGACCATTTCTCGCAATCGGACGTGCTCTTATTGACGTCTATGAAGGAAAGCTAATTATCAGAGTGGAAGACGAACATGTCATCTTCGATGTCCTAAAAACTTTGAATCATCCCTCCACAGATGAGTATTGTCTAAGAATAGACGCAATTGAAGCCATGGTAAACAAGTCTTTGGAGAAAATTCTATCTAAAGATCCTCTTGAGACATGTATAGCCAATTCTCTAACCAGCATGGAAGAAGAATATCACTTGGCCGAAACAGTTAACTATCTAGAAGCACTACCACCCTTAAGAAGGCATTCACATTTTGAAGAATTGGGGACAAGCTCCGCTAAACCCCTCCCTTCTTTATAAGAAGCTCCAATACTTGATCTCAAACCTCTACCCACACATTTGAGATACGCTTACTTGGGCATTTCCTCTACACTTCCGGTCATCATATCTAACATATTGACCGAACTTGAAGAAGGGAAATTACTAAGGGTATTGAGGAATCACAAAAGATCAATTGGATGGACTATTGCGGACATTAGAGGAATAAGCCCCTCTATATGCACTCACAAAATTTTGATGGAAGATGACTGCAAACCTTCAATTGAGCATCAACGACGTTTGAATCCAAACATGAAGGAAATTGTGAAGGCAGAGATTCTTAAATTACTTGACGCAGGAATCATTTATCCAATCTCATATAGTCCATGGGTGATCCCTGTACATATAGTGTCCAAAAAGAGTGGAATCACGATCATAGAGAACGAGCACAATGAACTTATACCGACACGACCCATAACAGGATGGAGAATGTGCATTAATTATAGGAAGCTTAACAAGACGACCAGAAAAGATCATTTTCCACTCCCATTTATTGATCAAATGCTCGATAGATTGGCGGTACATTCTTACTACTGTTTTCTCGACGGCTATTCAGGGTATAACCAAATCGTCATAGCCCCAGAAGACCAAGAGAAAACAACATTCACATGCCCTTACGGAACATTTGCCTATAGAAGAATCCCTTTCGGATTATGTAATGCTCCAGCCACATTTCAGAGATGTATGATGTTAATATTCTCAGACATGGTAGAAAAATTCATTGAAGTTTTCATGGACGATTTCTTGGTTTTCGGAGATACATTTGATAAATGCCTAAATCACTTAGGCATGGTCTTGGAAAGATGTGAAGACACAAATCTAGTTCTCAATTGGGAGAAATGTCACTTCATGGTTTAGGAAGGAATCGTACTTGGCCATAGAATCTTACAACATGGAATTGAAGTCGATAAGGCAAAGATCCAAGTGATTGCAAAACTTTCTCCACCAATTTCGGTGAAAGGAGTAAGGAGTTTTCTCGGGCATGCAGGATTCTATCGGAGGTTCATAAAAGATTTCTCAAAAATAGCAAAACCTCTCTGTTCTTTGCTTGAGAAAGATACACCATTCCTTTTCACAAATGAATGCCACGTGGCCTTTGCAACTTTGGAGGATAATCTTACATCAGCTCCAATCATCATTTCTCTAGATTGGACTATTCCATTCATTCCGATGTGCGATGCAAGTGATTATGCTGTGGGGGCCGTGCTGGGCCAGAAGAAGGACAAAATGATGCAAGTGATCCATTATGCTAGCAGGACTATGAATGATGCACATCGGAACTACACAACAACTGAAAAAGAGATGCTTGCAGTCGTTTATGCCTTTGATAAATTTTGATCCTACTTATTGGGATCGAAGGTCATTGTCTACACTGATCATTCAGCTTTGAAATATTTAATGACAAAGCAAGATGCAAAGTCAAGGCTAATCCGATGGGTCCTACTTATGCAAGAATTCAACATAGAAATCCGAGACAGAAAGGGAATAGAAAACCAAGTGGCGGATCATCTCTCTAGACTAGATCAAAACAATACTCAAGAGAAGGAAATAAATGAAGTATTTCCGGATGAACAACTGTTCCAAATCTCTAATATGCAGGAAAAACAAAATGCACCATGGTATGCAAACATCGTTAATTTCCTTGTAAGTGGAATAATTCACCCAAATTTTTCCCATCATCAAAAGAAAAAATTCTTCTTCGAGTTGAAATACTATTACTGGGAAGATCCTCTATTGTTCAGATGAGGACCTGATCAAATCATTCGGAGATGCATACCGAAAGAAGAAATGGAGAAGGTATTAGAAAGATGTCATTCCTCTCACTATGGAGGACATTTTTGGGCTTCAAAAACAGCAGCAAAAATTCTTGAAGTAGGATTCTATTGGCCCACTCTGTTCAAAGATGCACATACACTTGTCTCTAAGTGTGACCGGTGCCAAAGACATGGAAACATGTCAAAAAGAAATAAAATGTCAATGAATTTCATCCTTGAAGTTGAAATCTTCGACGTTTGGGGAATTGATTTCATGGAACCCTTTCCATCATTCTCTAATGAATACATCCTTGTAGCTGTGGACTACGTATCTAAATGGGTGGAGGCTATTGCATTACCAACAAACGAAGCTAGAGTCGTGGTAAACTTTCTAAAGAAAAATATATTCACTCGCTTCGGAACTCCGAGAGTTATTATCAGTGATGGTGGATCTCATTTCTGCAATCACCAGGTTAAGGCTCTACTGACCAAATTCAGAGTAAAACACCTTGTCGCTACCTCTTATCACCCACAAACCAGTGGACAAGTTGAGGTCTCCAATCATGAACTGAAACGTATACTTGAGATGACAGTCGACTCATCTCGGAAAGATTGGTCGAAAAAATTGGATGATGCGCTCTGGGCTTACAGAACAGCTTATAAGACACCCATAGGCATGTCTCCATTTCGTTTGATTTTTGGAAAAGCCTGTCACCTGCCAGTAGAACTTGAACATCGAGCCTTTTGGGCTATAAAAAAATTAAACTTTGACGAACAGTTGGCTCTTGGCTGGAAAGAAAAGGTTGCTACAGTTAAATGAGTTGGATGAAATCCGACTCGACTCATATGAAAATGCCAAAATCTACAATGAAAAAATAAAAAGATGGCATGACAGCAGAATTCTAAGAAGAGATTCTAAAGCAGGAGACCAAGTTCTCCTTTTTAATGCACGACTGCGTCTGTTTCCGGGTAAGCTGCGATCACGATGGACGGGCCCATACACAATCAAAGAGGTGTTTTCTCATGGAGATGTGGAGATTTATAATACAACCGAAGGGAGTTTCAAAGTAAACGGCCAACGTTTAAAGCCATATCTGGGAGGAGAATTCTCGATAGCAAAGTCAATCATAATGCTGGAAATACCTAATTGATCAGACGAGAAGTCAAGCTAAGGACGTTAAACAAAGCGCTTATTGGGAGGCAACCCAATCTCTATTATTTCGCAAAATAAGTTTGGGGGTAACACAGAAAGATTCAACAACAAGAGCAAGGATCATATCGTTCATAAAATCCAGGGAGTCTTTCTTTCATTATTCTCACACACATGATAAATATATTTTTTTTTAAAAAAATCAAAAATAAAAAAATAAAAAAAATAAAAAAAAATACGGCCGTAAGTTATAAGTCTTACGGCCGTATGTTGTTCCAATATGATTTTTCTGAAAGCACCTTACAGCCGTAACTCTTGTAAGTTACGGCCGTATCATAAAAAACTGTCTAAAAAACGAATGCTTTATACGGCCGTAACTCGTGCATGTTATGGCCGTATCTTCAAACAAGGTCAGAAAAACGAAAGAATCATACGGCCGTAAGTCTGGAAAGATACAGCCGTAACATAAAATCCTGTCAAAAAATGAATGCATCATACGACCGTAACTTGAGTATGTTACGGCCGTAACTACACAGCTGTATAAAAAAAACGTGACCTGAAATCACAATCACAAACCCGGTGGGACTTCACAGAGGCGAAGTGCGAAAAATTTTTCCCCCTCTCAATCCATAATTTCAAAAACAAAAATCCTTCAATACAATTCATTCTCCTATCAACATTAACACATAAATCATCAGGTTTTCTTTCAATCCTTGTTTCTATTTATATATTTTTTTGATTTTTATAGTTTTAGTTTCTCGCTTTATATTTGTTTTTCGATTCCTATTTTCGTAAGAATCGTTGTTTGAAACATGTTTAGTTGTTAGTATTGTTGATATTTGTGTAGTTATTTGATTCATTGATTTGTGGTGACTTTGTGGATTTGAGTTTGAATGAATAACTTGTTAAAAAACTATGAACTCAAGGTGTCCGACGAAATGCCACAACGAAAATCTTTGAATTATTTTGATGTTTTTGTTGGTTTTGCTTGATGATTATAGTCGTGTGATGAAAAGGAAGTTGATTTTGTTTAATTTCAGGGATGGCACCGAAGAAATCGTCCAAAGGAAAAGAAAAGGTTGGTTCGTCGTCTCAAGAACCGGCACCACCGCAAAGAAATCAAAACACTAAGTGCATTAAGGAGAGATTGTTCAAACTTGATGATTTCATTGGCGATTTGGATAGAGACACTTTCACTGGCCCATTCATCCAAAAGTTCATAGACAACGGGTGGGAAAAATTCGTGTCCGAACTCCCAAATGGTAACCCTACCTTGACCCTAAACTTTTACAATACTTTCAACAAATCCATTGGGCAGGAAGGGTCGCCTACTTATCATCAAACGACTGTGAATGGGATATCGATTAATTTTTCACCGGATGTCATTAACAAGTATTTGGGGGTTAATTGTACTAACGCGGTTGACATTTCAATCTTACCTAATGAGGATGTGCCAGATGATGTAACACCCCCAGATTTAACCGGAAATATTACAGCGCCGTGGGCCCCGAGATGGAACCCACAAGGCTAAAAGAAATTTTCGCAAACATTAAAAAATGCCCAAGAGGCCAACGACGGTACTATCTTTAAAAAAAATTCACGAAGACTTATAAAATCCATTTATCGAAAACCGTCGTAAAAACTCATTTGAAATAGCAAGGCCAAACTGCCGACACTCAAAAGTTTAGAGAATGATTTCCAAAGTAACCTCAGTTACCAGATACCAAAAGAACATTTCAAAATACTCACGCAGCGGAAAAAGACCAACCATAAAGATACTCTAGCAGCGGAAAACAAGAACCAATCAGAAACTCAATGCACAAAACAAGTCCTAGCCAGTATCCTCCGGGAAGCTCATCTCTTCACGACCGCTACAAGCTCGATACTCCAAGAACCTAAAAAGAAATCCCACGACGGGGTCAGTCATAATATCCAACAATGATAACCGTGACATCACATTAATAATTACATACCAATGAGAATACAACATAAGAATACGACCAACGTAATCTTACCGTCATAACTTTACTTACTCAAGTAATTCTCATCAGAATAACCATTATCACATTTCACATCTCGTACTCTATTAACCAATAAACTCGAACATAATATCTATATTGTACCTCAAACAATACTCAAGATTCTCAAACTATCATCACCAACTCACGATACGGAAATATACCATTACTGACCAATACGATCCATCGAATAACGTCATCAAATCCTAAGACGATAATCGATTGTCCATCAAAGACAAATACCAAGGAAATACGGAACATACCTCGAGATATGATGTGCCACAACATTAATATCAGTCTAATCCGAGATCAGATCAATGCAAAACGGACAAGGTCCCAACACAAGACCTACAAACGCATACTCATATGACAACGTCAATATGATCACAACAATAACAATGATGTATACTCAATGGAAATCCGACGATCCAGCGCCCTCAGCATAGATCCCCTTGATGATCCTATAAGATCGTCATAAGGTGGATAACCAACAATACACATATGAACAACAACACATGATAAAATCAATGATGCGAATTCACAAGATTCCATCAACACAATACTGGTAATCCAACGATCCAGCGCCCTCAGCATAGATCCTCATGATGATCCCGTCGAACCAACACACGGTGGAAAACCTGTCCAACGATCCAGCGCCCTCAGCATAGATCCCCATGATGATCCCGTCGAACCAACGCATGGTGGACATTCGATCCAGCGCCCTCAGCATAGATCCTCATAATCCCATTGGATTATTTACACAACATAAACAACACAATATGCATACACATATGCAAATCAACACGTTCATCAACATGAACACCATAACATGCACGACAACATGACAATTTACTAGGACGACTTCATGTTCAACAACATGAAAGAAAATATACGAGACCAAAATAAATAACATTAAACCATAATCAATATGGAATACTTGCCCCGAGTCCTTCGGGAGCAACCTCGATGTCCAATCATCACCGACGATTATCCTCAATGCTCGGCGATCCAAACGTACAATGAACTATAGATACTCATATCCTCGTCTTTACCATAATGTAACCTCGATACTCGAACATACCAATAACTGAGATAAAGCATATACATTATGATTTACCTCTCAGAATCGAAAGAACGATATGCGATCCGAATACCCAGAGTTCACAATAATCATCGCTATATGCATTATAAACGAAATGAAACTGAAACCATTCATTAAATATTATAACTGATCAAGTAATAACTTGCCTCGATACCGATACCACGAAGCTGCTGCCGAACACATTTCCTTTGTCTACGAGCTCCTCAGCCCCGATCAAAAGCAATACAATGGACATACTCGATCACGACCGCAATATCCGATTATAATCACCGATCAATAATCTCAATCTATCGAAGAAATCAAATAACACATATACGATAACAATCAACAACCGACAAAACTAACCAATCGAACTCAATGGTTCAACACAACCTCGAATAAACACAGTCAGAACCAACCAAGTCAAACCATCAAAAATTCATAATCAAAACACAAAAATATTGCACTGTCTGCCTACCTAGCGCACGTTAAACGCATAACGTAGCGTGCGCTAAGTTGTCCCGTTAGCGTGCGCTAGCCAGTAAGCTTAGCGTGCGCTAATCGTCTGATGGCATGCATTCCAAACCTCGACTCACATCTTGCGACTACGATTCCGAATGAAGGGAGACATAAATCTCCATATCTCTTGAAGATAAACGACCCCATAATTATCACAATGATCATGTCAATGTCCATATATCAATAACAACATCAACAATCAAACCTACTCGATAACAAGGATCGTATCATGCTAAATCTGGAATTCAACCTAGTATCATGATTCATCTCATATAAATCGACCAATATAATTACCAAGATTCAGAATTCCCTCTTAGATCGGGTTAAATGAATCAACATCCTTACAGTATGAAGAATCTTAACTAACATCCGAAACTCTTATCAAAATTCCATTGAATCTCATATAACATCATCATATGATTATCCAACATGCTCCTTACATGAAATCATCCAAGAAAAACGAACCATTAACAAAGGAATACGAAGATTACCTGGTTTAGACGAACCAAAAATAAGAACACTATAACTCCATCCAAAGAATCATGAACAACTTGAAGAACAAGGCTTGAATCCAAGCTCTCAATCTAATGTTGTTAAAGATTATCATTATATAGTGTTTGGGAACCTCAAATATATCCCAACTCTCTCTCTCTCTCGACTGAAAGAAGAAAAATGACGAAATGCTTCTCAGCACCCTTCTGTCCCCTTTTATAATATTCAATATTAGCGTGCGCTAACATCTCATATTTAGCATGCGCTACCACCTTAGCGTGCGCTAACTGACTTTGCTAGCGTGCGCTATCGAAGCCCAGAGGCTACTGCCTCGCTTTGTAAACTAGCTTACGTACGTAATGCCCATTCATTAACGTACGTAAAACATCCTGCTTAGCGTACGCAAGTCATTTACCTTAGCGTGCGCTATCCGAAGTTGACTTGCTACAGTACACACCTACCACTCGTGCCCCCACATGCCGAAAGCATCCGCGATTATCGGGATTCCTTTGACCGATCTGGAATTAGCGTGCGCTAACCATACAGTTTAGCGTGCGCTAGCCCTACATGACAAACACCCGCTGACCTTATCTGGACACGCGTCGCAAGTGGCCGGGTCCACCCGCCGAAAGCTAAGATTCCATTATTGGCGATCTGATGTTAGCGTGCGCTAACCAGCATAAGTTAGCGTGCGCTAACTAAATATAAAAATCAACCTGGGCCTACCTGTCGGCCACCTTCCGGAACTAACCCAGCAAGTCGTTACGTACGTTAGGGGTCCTCCTTAGCGTACGTAACCGAACCTCTTAGCGTACACTATCAATACTTCGTAGCGTGCACTACGTACCCGATGGCGTGTCTAATGAACACTTAGCCATTTTCCGCAATTTCTGTCCAACATCTTGACGTACCAAAAGCGAACATGAGACACACTGAACACAAACACCGAATCGATAATATTCTTATACGATATACTCTATATCGAAAGTACGATAACTCGATACACGATATCCTCAAATGTAATTGACCGATACGACAATTATACCGACATCGACATCTCGGTCCTTTATTTATTTTATCCCTACGCATGCATTCCACTGCATTACAATATAACTCGGATAAAATAATATCAAACAACTTGAGTAGAAATTCCGGATATTACATTCTACACCACTTAAAATAAGTTTCGTCCTCGAAACTTGCAATCCGTCATAAAACAAACAAACATACCTTTCAACCCAAAATAACCATCACGACAACGATCAATTATCGTCATCACCGAATAACCAAACGAGCATACTTACAAATACGCAGGTCGACGATCTCCTGAGATACTAGCAAGCGATCTCACTGTACAGTCTCAATACGCTTACGATCACAATTCCCTGAGTCTCAACAAAATATATCATCTTCGGATGAAACAATCTGCCCGAATCAAATCATGTCTGCCTGATTCCATAATCAAGTCCCAATTCAGATAAGACGAATAATACACAATACATCTGCAAAACAACTGCCTAAAACAACGACACGAATCCCGAAACATCATCACAAAATCCGAACGCTCAGATGAACACCAACAATGATCAACAATCAACCGAATTTATCATCGACATGATAAATTCCAATATGACCAACCAGAGGTCAAAACACAATCGAGAATATCATCAACGTGATAAACTCCAATACTACCAATGAACGATCAACGAAAATCAAGAATACCTTCACACGGTAAACTCCAACACGATCAACACAGAACCACAAAAACAGATATACGAAAGAATAACATTCTCAAAACGACAAATCAATCACGTATAGTAGATCTCAATAAACATACCCAACTGGCGAACATTTCCCTCGGCATACGAACAACGAATCGCAAATCAACGAACATACCAATTCATACAAGGAGTGGGAACGACAACTCAATATCCAAAACAACCAGCATGGGGTCACCATCCCCAAATTTACACTTACAAAGAAATCATTCAAAGATCACTATGGTAAGATTGCCCTACTACCGCACCAATAGACTCACATAGCACATATGTCCCGGTTTTACAAAGTCCAAAGTTCCAAAATTACATCCTGCACATGAATCTACAACACGCAATATATTTCTCTTATCTGATCAATCAACCGATCATCCTTGCATAACCAATCTACCATACTAAACTTCGAATCTCTTTTCCTTGTACCATCGATATGATATGCCTGATGCACTAAATGCGTATGTACATCAATCACATTTTCAAAACCAGTTTGAAATCATATATTCTTGTCACGAAGACAATTTTCGAAAGTTCTTTCAAGAGTTTGAAAACTCAAAACATAAATTTTCGTAAGACCACGAAATCAATTTTAAAAATTAAATCGGCTCGCTGGTGCCAAGTTCTCGATAAAAATTCTTTTCGAATACACACGATTAAATAAAATGGAATTTATGCAAATGCTTGTGCATATCCATACTCATGTATACCACTTCAGCTCGTCACCAATATCCACTGATATTCCATCGGAAAACTACACGATAGAGTTCCAAAATCTCAAGTATATAGACTCTGATAAAAACTCCTCTCTATATACTACTCGCAACGTCAATCCTTAATCCATCCTGGATCACCTCAAATATGATATGACAAAACATTGAAACAAATCAACAAATCAAAAACAACGAAAGACTTCCCGAGTAGTTCCATTTGAACAAGTAAACCAAAAACCTCAAAAGGTAGGAACAAAATAAATAAACGATTGATAAAGAGTTTTACAAATCTCGGGAGTTTTAGAAAACAGAAAAGCTTTCTTTTGAAACATTAGGGTCTCAGCCTGTATCATGTTCCGCATTACAAGAAGTTTAAAAAGTAGAAAACTCTTTTCGGACTCCAAGTCCTGAGTTACAAAACTATTTCAAAATCGATTGGGTCTCGGCCCAAAAATCATTTTCCGTAAAACATCCGTAAAACATTCATTTTGAAAGGTATCATTTTCAAATGATCAAAAGCAGTTCATATATCTCAAAATGAATTAACATGCTACATGTTCTTCTCAACCATGCACAATATTTCTCCCCAAATGCACAATTCCGTTCCAAAATCTAACCAACATACTGATTTCCAAAATCATAGTTTCTCAAGATCATCAATCCTGTCCCAAATCTGTCACCTTATACTGTAACGCATGATATCTACTGAATCTCAAAACATATCAACTTAGAACGGCAATAAATCTCAATGAAATTCAAAAATCCAAATACTTACAGATCGTGAAGCCGACGATTCCCCGTGATACCGGCACATGTATCGACTCTAGAAAATACTCGATATGGATATTTTCAAAACACACGTTTGCCAAATCAGTTCGACTCAAGAACACAATACATCTCATTCCAGAGAATCTCGTTAACACCATTTGGAAAAGTTACAACAAGCCCAGTACGATACTGGAAAATCCGATAACGCACAAGCCTGAGTGAACAACAAAGACTCACGGCTCTAATATTTGTCAATCGACAACTCGAATGATGCAACAAAAACACGACCCAACTCGACCCAAATGCCTAGGTTTTCTCAACCTAAGCTCCGATACCATATTCTGTAACACCCCCAGATTTAACCGGAAATATTACAGCGCCGTGGGCCCCGAGATGGAACCCACAAGGCTAAAAGAAATTTTCGCAAACATTAAAAAATGCCCAAGAGGCCAACGACGGTACTATCTTTAAAAAAAATTCACGAAGACTTATAAAATCCATTTATCGAAAACCGTCGTAAAAACTCATTTGAAATAGCAAGGCCAAACTGCCGACACTCAAAAGTTTAGAGAATGATTTCCAAAGTAACCTCAGTTACCAGATACCAAAAGAACATTTCAAAATACTCACGCAGCGGAAAAAGACCAACCATAAAGATACTCTAGCAGCGGAAAACAAGAACCAATCAGAAACTCAATGCACAAAACATGTCCTAGCCAGTATCCTCCGGGAAGCTCATCTCTTCACGACCGCTACAAGCTCGATACTCCAAGAACCTAAAAAGAAATCCCACGACGGGGTCAGTCATAATATCCAACAATGATAACCGTGACATCACATTAATAATTACATACCAATGAGAATACAACATAAGAATACGACCAACGTAATCTTACCGTCATAACTTTACTTACTCAAGTAATTCTCATCAGAATAACCATTATCACATTTCACATCTCGTACTCTATTAACCAATAAACTCGAACATAATATCTATATTGTACCTCAAACAATACTCAAGATTCTCAAACTATCATCACCAACTCACGATACGGAAATATACCATTACTGACCAATACGATCCATCGAATAACGTCATCAAATCCTAAGACGATAATCGATTGTCCATCAAAGACAAATACCAAGGAAATACGGAACATACCTCGAGATATGATGTGCCACGACATTAATATCAGTCTAATCCGAGATCAGATCAATGCAAAACGGACAAGGTCCTAACACAAGACCTACAAACGCATACTCATATGACAACGTCAATATGATCACAACAATAACAATGATGTATACTCAATGGAAATCCGACGATCCAGTGCCCTCAGCATAGATCCCCTTGATGATCCTATAAGATCGTCATAAGGTGGATAACCAACAATACACATATGAACAACAACACATGATAAAATCAATGATGCGAATTCACAAGATTCCATCAACACAATACTGGTAATCCAACGATCCAGGCGCCTCAAAGATAGATCCCCATGATGATCCCGTCGAACCAACACACGGTGGAAAACCTGTCCAACGATCCAGCGCCCTCAGCATAGATCCCCATGATGATCCCGTCGAACCAACGCATGGTGGACATTCGATCCAGCGCCCTCAGCATAGATCCTCATAATCCCATTGGATTATTTACACAACATAAACAACACAATATGCATACACATATGCAAATGAACACGTTCATCAACATGAACACCATAACATGCACGACAACATGACAATTTACTAGGACGACTTCATGTTCAACAACATGAAAGAAAATATACGAGACCAAAATAAATAACATTAAACCATAATCAATATGGAATACTTGCCCCGAGTCCTTCGGGAGCACCCTCGATATCCAATCATCACCGACGATTATCCTCAATGCTCGGCGATCCAAACGTACAATGAACTATAGATACTCATATCCTCGTCTTTACCATAATGTAACCTCGATACTCGAACATACCAATAACTGAGATAAAGCATATACATTATGATTTACCTCCCAGAATCGAAAGAACAATATGCAATCCGAATACCCAGAGTTCACAATAATCATCGCTATATGCATTATAAACGAAATGAAACTGAAACCATTCATTAAATATTATAACTGAGGAAGTAATAACTTGCCTCGATACCGATACCACGAAGCTGCTGCCGAACACATTTCCTTTGTCTACGAGCTCCTCAGCCCCGATCAAAAGCAATACAATGGACATACTCGATCACGACCGCAATATCCGGTTATAATCACCGATCAATAATCTCAACCTATCGAAGAAATCAAATAACATATATCCGATAACAATCAACAACCGACAAAACTAACCAATCGAACTCAATGGTTCAACACAACCTCGAATAAACACAGTCAGAACCAACCAAGTCAAACCATCACAAATTCATAATCAAAACACAAAAATATTGCACTGTCTGCCTACTTAGCGCACGTTAAACGCATAACGTAGCGTGCGCTAAGTTGTCCCGTTAGCGTGCGCTAGCCAGTAAGCTTAGCGTGCGCTAATGCTGTACAGTGGCATGCATTCCAAACCTCGACTCACATCTTGCGACTACGATTCCGAATGAAGGGAGACATAAATCTCCATATCTCTTGAAGATAAACGACCCCATAATTATCACAATGATCATGTCAATGTCCATATATCAATAACAACATCAACAATCAAACCGACTCGATAACAAGGATCGTATCATGCTAAATCTGGAATTCAACCTAGTATCATGATTCATCTCATCTAAATCGACCAATATAATTACCAAGATTCAGAATTCCCTCTTAGATCGGGTTAAATGAATCAACATCCTTACAGTATGAAGAATCTTAACTAACATCCGAAACTCTTATCAAAATTCCATTGAATCTCATATAACATCATCATATGATTATCCAACATGCTCCTTACATGAAATCATCCAAGAAAAACGAACCATTAACAAAGGAATACGAAGATTACCTGGTTTAGACGAACCAAAAAGAAGAACACTATAACTCCATCCAAAGAATCATGAACAACTTGAAGAACAAGGCTTGAATCCAAGCTCTCAATCTAATGTTGTTAAAGATTATCATTATATAGTGTTTGGGAACCTCAAATATATCCCAACTCTCTCTCTCTCTCTCGACTGAAAGAAGAAAAATGACTAAATGCTTCTCAGCACCCTTCTGTCCCCTTTTATAATATTCAATATTAGCGTGCGCTAACATCTCATATTTAGCATGCGCTACCGCCTTAGCGTGCGCTAACTGACTTTGCTAGCGTGCGCTATCGAAGCCCAGAGGCTACTGCCTCGCTTCGTAAACTAGCTTACGTACGTAATGCCCATTCATTAACGTACGTAAAACATCCTGCTTAGCGTACGCAAGTCATTTACCTTAGCGTGCGCTATCCGAAGTTGACTTGCTACAGTACACACCTACCACTCGTGCCCCCACATGCCGAAAGCATCCGCGATTATCGGGATTCCTTTGACCGATCTGGAATTAGCGTGCGCTAACCATACAGTTTAGCGTGCGCTAGCCCTACATGACAAACACCCGCTGACCTTATCTGGACACGCGTCGCAAGTGGCCGGGTCCACCCGCCGAAAGCTAAGATTCCATTATTGGCGATCTGATGTTAGCGTGCGCTAACCAACATACGTTAGCGTGCGCTAACTAAATATAAAAATCAACCTGGGCCTACCTGTCGGCCACCTTCCGGAACTAACCCAGCAAGTCGTTACGTACGTTAGGGGTCCTCCTTAGCGTACGTAACCGAACCTCTTAGCGTACGTAACCGAACCTCTTAGCGTACGCTATCAATACTTCGTAGCGTGCACTACCTGTACCCAGTAGCGTGTGCTAATGAACACTTAGCCATTTTTCGCAATTTCTGTCCAACATCTTGACGTACCAAAAACGAACATGAGACACACTGAACACAAACACTGAATCCAATAATATTCTTATACGATATACTCTATATCGAAAGTACGATAACCTGATACACGATATCCTCAAATGTAACTGTTGACCAGATACGACAATTATACCGATACTGACATCTCAGTCCTTTATTTATTTTATCCCTACTGTACAGAGTCCACGCTGTACAATATAACTCGGATAAAATAATATCAAACAACAGTAGTAGAAATTCCGGATATTACATTCTATACCACTTAAAATAAGTTTCGTCCTCGAAACTTGCAATCCGTCATAAAACAAACAAACATACCTTTCAACCCAAAATAACCATCACGACAACGATCAATTATCGTCATCACCGAATAACCAAACGAGCATACTTACAAATACGCAGGTCGACGATCTCCTGAGATACTAGCAAGCGATCTCACCGCATGCAGTCTCAATACGCTTACGATCACAATTCCCCGAGTCTCAACAAAATATATCATCTTCGGATGAAACAATCGCCCGAATCAAATCATGTCCACTTTGATTCCATAATCAAGTCCCAATTCCGATAAGACGAATAATACACAATACATCTGCAAAACAACTGCCCAAAACAACGACACGAATCCCGAAACATCATCACAAAATCCGAACGCTCAGATGAACACCAACAATGATCAACAATCAACCGAATTTATCATCGACATGATAAATTCCAATATGACCAACCAGAGGTCAAAACACAATCGAGAATATCATCAACGTGATAAACTCCAATACTACCAATGAACGATCAACGAAAATCAAGAATACCTTCACACGGTAAACTCCAACACGATCAACACAGAACCACAAAAACAGATATACGAAAGAATAACATTCTCAAAACGACAAATCAATCACGTACAGTAGATCTCAATAAACATACCCAACTGGCGAACATTTCCCTCGGCATACGAACAACGAATCGCAAATCAACGAACATACCAATTCATACAAGGAGTGGGACCGACAACTCAATATCCAAAACAACCAGCATGGGGTCACCATCCCCAAATTTACACTTACAAAGAAATCATTCAAAGATCACTATGGTAAGATTGCCCTACTACCGCACCAATAGACTCACATAGCACATATGTCCCGGTTTTACAAAGTCCAAAGTTCCAAAATTACATCCTGCACATGAATCTACAACACGCAATATATTTCTCTTATCTGATCAATCAACCGATCATCCTTGCATAACCAATCTACCATACTAAACTTCGAATCTCTTTTCCTTGTACCATCGATATGATATGCCTGATGCACTAAATGCGTATGTACATCAATCACATTTTCAAAACCAGTTTGAAATCATATATTCTTGTCACGAAGACAATTTTCGAAAGTTCTTTCAAGAGTTTGAAAACTCAAAACATAAATTTTCGTAAGACCACGAAATCAATTTTAAAAATTAAATCGGCTCGCTGGTGCCAAGTTCTCGATAAAAATTCTTTTCGAATACACACGATTAAATAAAATGGAATTTATGCAAATGCTTGTGCATATCCATACTCATGTATACCACTGCCTGCCGCCAATATCCACTGATATTCCATCGGAAAACTACACGATAGAGTTCCAAAATCTCAAGTATATAGACTCTGATAAAAACTCCTCTCTATATACTACTCGCAACGTCAATCCTTAATCCATCCTGGATCACCTCAAATATGATATGACAAAACATTGAAACAAATCAACAAATCAAACACAACGAAAGACTTCCCGAGTAGTTCCATTTGAACAAGTAAACCAAAAACCTCAAAAGGTAGGAACAAAATAAATAAACGATTGATAAAGAGTTTTACAAATCTCGGAGTTTTAGAAAACGAAAAGCTTTCTTTTGAAACATTAGGGTCTCGGCTGTATCTTGTTCCGCATTACAAGAAGTTTAAAAGTAGAAAACTCTTTTCGGACTCCAAGTCTGAGTTACAAAACTATTTCAAAATCGATTGGGTCTCGCCCAAAATCATTTTCCGTAAAACATCCGTAAAACATTCATTTTGAAAGGTATCATTTTCAAATGATCAAAAGCAGTTCATATATCTCAAAATGAATTAACATGCTACATGTTCTTCTCAACCATGCACAATATTTCTCCCCAAATGCACAATTCCGTTCCAAAATCTAACCAACATACTGATTTCCAAAATCATAGTTTCTCAAGATCATCAATCCTGTCCCAAATCTGTCACCTTATACTGTAACGCATGATATCTACTGAATCTCAAAACATATCAACTTAGAACGGCAATAAATCTCAATGAAATTCAAAAATCCAAATACTTACAGATCGTGAAGCCGACGATTCCCCGTGATACTGGCACATGTATCGACTCTAGAAAATACTCGATATGGATATTTTCAAAACACACGTTTGCCAAATCAGTTCGACTCAAGAACACAATACATCTCATTCCAGAGAATCTCGTTAACACCATTTGGAAAAGTTACAACAAGCCCAGTACGATACTGGCAAATCCGATAACGCACAAGCCTGAGTGAACAACAAAGACTCACGGCTCTAATATTTGTCAATCGACAACTCGAATGATGCAACAAAAACACGACCCAACTCGACCCAAATGCCTAGGTTTTCTCAACCTAAGCTCCGATACCATATTCTGTAACACCCCGCATTTAACCGGAAATATTACAGCGCCGTGGGCCCCGAGATGGAACCCACAAGGCTAAAAGAAATTTTCGCAAACATTAAAAAATGCCCAAGAGGCCAACGACGGTACTATCTTTAAAAAAAATTCACGAAGACTTATAAAATCCATTTAACGAAAAATTCACGAAGACTTATAAAATCCATATATATATATATATATATATATATTATTTAGATTTGTGTAGATTTCTAGATCTGGCCATAACACCAATAAGTTAGCTATATACAAGCTTCTAAAATCATTTTAAACCGGTTAAAAAAATTGTATATTCCAAAAAAATTTTGAGCCTTAATCTCTCTTTCCAAGCCTTGTAGTTATCATATAAAATCGAGTCATTCGTTACCTTGAGAAAAGAGGAATCAGTCGGTTGATGAAAAATAGAACTGAAATTTACTTAATTTGTGGAGTTTTTGATTTTTCATGCTTAACTGGAAAATGATTTTCTGCAAAAAAATTCTATTCCATAAAAAAAGGAGTCATTGGTGAAAAGAGATACACGTTAGCAAATAATGGTGTGAAAGCTATCACCTATTAAAAAAATGACGAAAAGGAGAAGTGTTGAGCAGCAACAGCTGCCTAATTTTGGGGTCTTAAAATTTTGCGAAAAATAAAGGACTAACCATTGTTGGTGCGTAGCTGCCGTCTCACAAAAAAATTGGTGAAAAGAGCTACACGTTAGCAAATAACGGTGTGAAAGCTATCACTTTTTTTAAAAAAAAAAAAAAGAGATAGAAATAGTTGGTGAAAAGAGCTACACGTTAGCAAATAACGGTGTGAAAGCTATCACTAAGGGATGTAGTTTATGAGCAGATCTGAATGAATTAGCGGCTGAATTTCAATACACTCAATTTCGTGAAATATCACAATATTTGATGACGCCAATGAAATTCTTCTTCATATTGAGTCGAAAAATAAATGAGTGATCGAGAGCAACCATTAAAGGGAGTCGTGTGTATCACGAGTGGGAAAGAAATAATCAACCTTTTGGGGGGAAAACCTTGAATTTGGAATTACAAAATAAAACTGTGTTTTAACTTCAAAATCATTAGTAGATTTATTTTGAATCTTGATTCATTTCTATCTACTGTATATAGCTGGTTGTTGTGTATTAATGGCATTTTGATCTCCTTTTCTCTTTTTATATTTATGTCTGTATTATTTTTATTTCGTGTCTTATTTTTATTTTTATTTTTGGAGTGTGATTAATAAAGAGTCTTGCTTGGGACTAGCAAGAATTCAAGTTTGGGGGTGTGATAAGTGTCAGTTTTATACACTTATCCATGGTTTGTATCGATAAATTTCACCCATAATTGAGCTAGTCTACTCGTTTTTTGCTTTTAATTAATTAGTTTTTAATAATTTTATTTTTATCGGATGATGATGTAAATCTAGTCTTAATCGGATTGAATTACTGATTTACTCAAGAAATAACATGTTTATAAAATATTCTCTTTGTTGAGTTTTTATGTATTCATGTTGTAGGGCTCTCCGGGACGAGTTCGGCAGTCTTTCCGGATTCAAAATCAGAGTTATATATCAAAAGTTATCACCCGAAGAAGATTTGGGGCAAAAACGCAAAGTCTGAGAAATTATGGGCTGAAAACATAACTCACAAAGCAACCAGTGTACAAATTTATGAAGCCATGTTACGGCCGTAACCACTGAATGTTACAGCCGTAAGACATTCTACTTACGGCCGTAACTCTTGACAGATTGTGATCATTTGTCTAATTTTTTATACTTTTTGTGTATTATTGAGGGGATGGTTGGCATTGATCCGATCTATTGTAATAATGCTGGAGTTTTGGAGCTATTAGATAACTTTAGTGTATAAATAGACCCCTTAGATCCATCATCATTCATCATTCATCTTATAATTTTTCCACTTTTTGTAATATTTTCTTTTTGTGTGAAGAACACACTTGTGTTCTTGAGTGATTTATGTAAGTGTGGTATAGCATATGTTGTTCAGAGAGTTTATTGCTTCTTTCTCCTTTATCTACTAAGGGAGTTAGGATCAATTTTTTCTCTTGTTCAACTAATAATGACCACTCAAGCTTGTATTATGTATATTAAACCCTTCATGGGCTAAGTTACCTTTAGTTGGGATTATAAACAAGGTTAGTCATGTTATTTAAGCTTGTATAAAGATCTATTATGAATTACTTATTATTGTGTGTGATTTTCATTGTTTTAACAATCTTTATTTATTTGGCCAATAAATGACAATATTTATGGTCTTCATATGTTTCGAAAGAAAATATGTTTGATTTGATCAAATGATCTTCACTCTAAGTTGTTCTAGGGGATAGAAATATACCTCTAGACCTTAGATGATTCTTTGAGTTACTTTCATAAAACCTAATGCTATGTATTGAAGCCAATCAACATAGAAATATAGTGGATTGATTCAATATATAAGGGGCATTTTATAGTTCGAAAGAGAAACCGTCTTTTTAAGGAAAATCGAATCTACACAACATATTAAGTAAATTCATCTTATGATCTATTATACATCTTCTATAACTAATGATGAGCTAAGTTTGTAATCCCAACTATTTCATTTTATCTTTAATCAATCTATTATTGTTGCAATCTTTTTATTTCCTTTAATATTAGAACTATTATTGCATTTTCTTTGCAATTATTAAACCAAACTCTTTAATTGTGTGTTTCACTCATCTTAGTATCTATAAAAATAGACTAATAGTGTATAATTCAAATTATAACCAAACTTCCTCGTGGGATCGATAAACCGGACTCAAAAACTCCACTTACTACTTGATACGATATCATGCACTTGCGATAGTTACACTAAGAGTGTGTCACTCAACACGACCAATTCAACCATACGAACTTGCACAAACCAAGAAACAACGAACACGAACGAGTTTTATGAGAATCGAACGTTCATACGGCAAAACATGTCATAAAATGAAATTACGTGAAAACATCTCCAAAACTCGTCCAAATGGAAAAACTCCAAGAATAAAGTAGATTCACAATGTCGAAACGGTTACAAGCGAGTCGATAAAAATAGACATACACCAAAAATGGAAACTGTTAAAAATGGAAAGTTACGGATATTACATTCTCCCACTCTAAAATAAAGTTTCGTCCCGAAACTTAAGAATAAAAAAGCTCGGGGTGCCTCGAACGCATATCCTCCTCTAGCTCCCACGTCGCTTCTTCTACTCCGTGCCTCGACCATTGCACCTTAACCAAAGGAATGGTTTTGTGCCTTAACTGCTTGACTCGACGCTCCAAAATTCTGACGGGTCTCTCATCAAACGTAACATCCTTCTCGATCTCCACGTCTCCAAAATCAATAATATGGGACGGGTCCGAAACGTACTTCCTCAACTGGGAAACGTGAAATACGCTACGAACATGACTCAGCGACGGAGACAAAACCAAACGGTATGCCAACTCACCGACTCTCTCCAATATCTCGAAAGGCCCAATATACCTCGGGCTGAGCTTCCCCTTTTTCCCAAAACGGAAAACTCCGTTCGATGGAGACACCCTCAACAGAACATGATCTCCCACCGCAAACTCCAAAGGTCGACGCCTAACATCCGCATAAGACTTTTGTCGACTCTGAGCAGCCAACATTCTCTTTCTAATCAACTCAACTTTCTCCCTCATCTCTAACACAAGGTCTGGCTCGGTGCCAACTAGATAAGATGGCTCATCCCAACATATCGGTGATCGGCAACGTCGGCCATAAAGTGCCTCATATGGTGCCATCTTAATCGACGTGTGCCAACTATTATTAGCAGAGAGTGGACGAAGTGCCTTATATGTGCGTGCGGAACTCCTTATAGCATGAGGCCTTTTGGGAGCCCAGTGGCTTCGGGGTGATGAGAACTCCGAAGTTAAGCGTGCTGGCGCGAGGAGCAGTCTCAGGATGGGTGACCTCCTGGGAAGCTGCTCGCTGGGCTCCCAGAAACAAAACCGTGAGGGCCAGCTCAGAGGAGAGTGCCCAGAGCGGACAATATCATGCTACGGCGGAGGGCTCCCAGGATGTGACAATTTGGTATCAGAGCCACTCTGCCGTGTCGTGCGAGTGTGCCGACGAGGACGCCGGGTCCTTTAAGGAGGGGCGGATCGTGATATCCCAGATCGACTAGCAGAGAGCAGGGCGAAGCGCCTTATATGTGCATGAGGAACTCCAATAGCATGAGGCCTTTTGGGGTCCCAGTGGCTTTGGAGTGATGAGAACTCCGAAGTTAAGCGTGCTCGAGGCGAGAGCAATCTCAGGATGGGTGACCCCCTGGGAAGCTGCTCGCTGGGTTCCCAGAAACAAAACCGTGAGGGCCAGCTCAGAGGAGAGCGCCCAGAGCGGACAATATCATGCTACGGCGGAGGGGTCCCGGGATGTGACAATTTGGTATCGGAGCCACTCTGCCGTGTCGTGCGAGTGTGCCGACGAGGACGTCGGGTCCTTTGAGAAGGGGCGGATTGTGATATCCCACACTGATTAGCAGAGAGCGGGCGAAGTGCCTTATATGTGCGTGCCGAACTCCTTATAGCATGAGGCCTTTTGGCAGCCCAGTGGCTTCGGGGTGATGAGAACTCCGAAGTTAAGCGTGCTGGCGCGAGGAGCAGTCTCATGATGGGTGACCTCCTGGGAAGCTGCTCGCTGGGCTCCCAGCAACAAAACCGTGAGGGCCAGCTCAGAGGAGAGCGCCCAGAGCGGACAATATCATGTTACGGCGAAGGGGTCCCGGGATGTGACACAGATGCTCCTCCCAGTCACTACTCCAGTCTAACGCACACGCGCGCAACATATCCTCGAATGTCTGAATGGTACGCTCGGACTGTCTGTCGGTCTGAGGGTGGAAAGATGTACTCAAACGCAACTGTGTCCCCAATGCCTTATGTACCGCCTGCCAGAAATGCGATACAAACCGGCCATCTCTATCTGAAATAATAGTCCTCGGCGTACCATGAAGCCTCACTATCTGCGCGATAAAAACACGAGCCAGTTTTTCTGGACCCCATGTATCCTTGATGCCCAGAAAATGTGCCAACTTAGTCAGTCGGTATACGATCACCCACACCATATTCATTTCGGTCTTCGTCCTTGGCAAGTTCGTGGAAAAATCCATGGATATATCCTCCCACTTCCATTCCGGAATGGGAAGTGGTTTCAACAACTTGGCTGGCCGTTGATGCTCGATTTTGACTTGCTGACAAGTCAAACACTTAGCCTCAAACTGAATTACCTCATTCTTCATGTCGTTCCACAAAAAATTTTTCCTCAAATCTTTATACATTTTACTCGAGCCTCGATGGACTGAGTAAGGCGACGCGTGAGCCTCTCTCATAATATTCTGCCTCAATACCAAGTCGTTCGGAACACAAAGCTGACCTTGGAATCTCAACACACCATCCTCATGTATCACGAATCCCGGGGCTTTTCCCTTCTCCACGTTCTCTCGGAGGTGAACAAACATCGGGTCTTCTAACTGTCCCGACTTAATGTCGTCGACTAAAGACGACGAAATCTCAAGCGTACGCAACTGCCCGGAACTCTCTGGTAGCACAATCTCAATACTCAACCTCATAAACTCTCGCTGAAGTCCCGACTGGGCCGTAAGTAACTCAAGCGCCCGAAGTGTTACCGATTTCCGGCTCAAGGCATCTGCTACGACATTAGCCTTACCCGGATGATAAAGGATCTCGAGATCGTAATCCTTAATCAACTCCAACCATCTCCTCTGTCTAATATTAAGCTCTTTCTGCGTGAAAATGTACTTCAGGCTCTTGTGATCGGTGAAAATCTGACACGACGAGCCATACAAGTAATGACTCCAGATCTTCAATGCAAATACAACTGCGGCCAACTCAAGATCATGCGTAGGGTAATTCAACTCGTACAGTTTCAACTGACGGGAAGTGTAGGCAATCGTCCTCCCGTGCTGCATAAGTACACATCCAAGCCCTTGGCTCGAGGCATCACTAAAAACTGAGAAACCCTCATTACCGCTCGGTAAAGCCAAAATAGGAGCGGTCGTCAACCGCTTCTTCAACTCCTCAAAACTATTCTGTCTCTCATCGGTCCACACAAACTTCTCTGACTTCTGTAACAACTGAGTCAACGGTCGAGCAAGCTTATAGAACCCCTCGACGAATCTACGGTAATATCCGGCCAAACCCAGAAAACTACGGACCTCCTTCACATTCTTGGGCGGCGCCCAATCCAACACTGCCTCTACCTTATGTGGGTCCACACGAACACCCTCGGCCGAAATCACATGACCGAGAAACATAACCTCCCATAACCAAAACTCACACTTTGAGAGCTTCGCAAAAAGATTCTGAGTTCTCAAAATATCTAACACGATATGCAAATGACGGGCGTGCTCCTCCTCGCTCCTCGAGTAAATCAGGATGTCATCGATAAAAATGACTACACACTTATCGAGGTACTCGATAAAGACTTTGTTCATAATCTGCATGAATACGGCTGGGGCGTTGGTTAGCCCAAAAGGCATAACCACAAACTCGTAGTGACCGTATCTCGTCCGAAAGGCCGTCTTCGGAATGTCGGTATCCTTCACTCGGAGCTGATAATACCCCGATCTCAAATCAATTTTCGAAAAAACGGTCGCCCCTTGCAATTGGTCGAACAAATCACCGATCCTCGGGAGCGGATACTTGTTTTTGATGGTCACTTTGTTCAAATCTCGGTAGTCGATACACAAACGAAGTGACCCATCCTTCTTCTTCACAAATAGGACCGGTGCGCCCCAAGGCGAAGCGCTCGGCCGAATATACCCCATGTCTAGCAACTCTCCCAACTGTTTCTTCAACTCAAGCATCTCGGTAGGTGCCATACGGTATGGCGTCTTAGAAATCGGTGCTGCACCCGGCTCTAAATCGATGGTAAACTCAACTTCTCGGTCCGGCGGCAAACCCGATAACTCGTCTGGAAAGACGTCAGGATACTCACACACTACTGGAATAGACGAGAGATCAACTCCCCCTTCTTCCGATCTCAAAGCGTAACACCAATAACCCGTGCAACCTCCCCGAAGAAGTCTCACCGCTCTCAAGGCGCTGATCAGGAATCTCTGGCTACTCCGCTTACACCCCACAAAAGAATGATCGGTACCATCAGAGGCTAACATCGAAACAGTTCTCATTCTATAATTCATGATCGCCCCACGACGGCCCAGCTAATCCTCACCCAGAATCAAATCCTCATCTTTAATATCTACCGCGATCAGATTAGAAGGTCAATCCCTTCCCGCGATACTCACAGAAAAATCTCTAATCTCACGATCCCCCACGATGCTATCCCCACTAGGAAGTTTAACAACAAAAGGCTCACAAGCAACTAGGCAATCAACATGCAAACGACGCACACAATCCATAGATATGAAAGAATGCGTAGCACCAGAATCGAATAATACAGAAACAGGATGGTCAAGGATGTGAACGGTACCTGTAGCCACCGTCGTGTCGGGATCTCCGGCTCGCCTCATCTCATACACACGGGGCGGAACAGACCCCGCACTAGAAGCTCCCCCTCTAGAAGGCTGCCCACGTCCTCGACCTCTACCAAAACTCTGCTGTGGCTGAGGAACTGTCGGTGCCTGATTCACACTTGGCTCTCCTGCAGCTGGAGCTGATATCTGAGAAACAGGAGCCTGGGCTACATCCGTACAAAACTTAGCATGATGACCCTTCCGACCACACGCAAGACACTGAATTGGAGGCCTATCACACTCACTCATCATGTGGCCCGGATGACTACAGTTGAAGCACGTAGGACCACGAGCAGAACCAGTAGGGGCAGACCTAGAACTATTTCCTCGCCCAACTGACGGCGACTGACTCCCGAAGACTCGCGAACTAGACTGAGCCTTCGGATACCCTCCAGACTTGCCTCCCGAAAACTGACCGGAGGTCTTCTGCTTCTTTCCTTCAGTTTCCGTCTCTGTCGTAGAAAACGACATCTCGTAAGCCATCGCCTTATTCTGATACTCTTTCAAAGTCGTGCACCCCAGACCAGACATGTAGTGGCGCACCCTCGGTTTCATCCGCATATCGAAGTGTCGGATCTTATCAAGCTCGTATCGGACTTGGTTTCTCACATAATGAAGCTGTTGGTTGTAGTCCTTGACTGCTTGCGAAATCGGAACATCCTGGGGCTTAGCCTCAAAGAAGGCTCGGATCCTCCCCTCCTTAACTGGCCATGGACAAAACTCATCTTCCATCAGCTCTCGGAATTCTACCCATGTGGCTGCCCGGTCACGTGGTTTCACCGCTTGCCACCACGTTGCTGCCTCTTTGGCGAGGAAGTACTGAGCGATGGGTACCTTCCTCTCCTTAGAGCAGTTAGCAGCCTCGAATACCTTCTCCATCTCAAATAGCCAACTCTCCCAACCGGAAGGGTCGGAAGCACCATCAAACTGCGGAGGACGCATACGAATCACATCCTGAAGTAGCTTATCATTTTCGAATCCAGTAGGCAGAACCGGGTTGGCATTAGCTTGGCCGACCAGGACGGCCTGAGTTAATAGCGTCATCTGGTTCGCTACTTGCTGCAAAATGTTCGCCACTCCAACATTCTCATGTGCATTACCGGAGCTAGTAGACTGGTCCTGCTGACCCCCGGAACTAAGCGGGACACTGTTCGACAAAGAAGGCATAGCCGAATCGGTTCCCGAGTTATCGGACATGGCCGCCCCACCGGCTGCGCCACGTCCCCTGCCGCGTCCGCGTCCTCTACCAGCAGGAATTCTGAAGAAGTAGCGAGTGAGTACAATTCAAACGCAAAACAAAACAGGATACCAAGAAGAAATAGAACAAAAAAACGCAACGAGTCAAGTTAGGAAAACTTACGAGCACCGGCATACTGAGATGATGGCATAGCAGTGATACTGTTCAAAAACGACACTCAACTAGACCCAAATAACCGATAGCCTAGGTATTCATAAACCTGGCTCCGATACCATATTCTGTAACACCCCCAAGACGATCAGGGCATATTACAGCGCCGTGGACCCCACACTGTGGAATCTACCAGGCTAACGTACCAAAATGACATCCGACAAAGACACACAATCATCAACAAAATGACCATTCAAATAAAAGACTACAATCCGACAAATAAAATCTGACATCAAATCCATTTCCCAAAACGGGAACACAACATTAACAATTTTAAAAAGGAAGTACTCGAGTACTTAAACCATTTTCATAATACCGAAATCCCAAGCAAGACATCAATATCAACTGACAGAACAAAACACCAACAATTTACTACTGAACAGTATCATGCTTGCCCATCATCCTCGTACGGCTCGAATGCTCGCTAGTCTCCAAGACCGGTACCTGAAATACAAAAAGTACTTCCCCCATTTAAGTGGTTAGCGATAACTGCTAGTGCAAGTACAATCCATTTGAACTACATTCTAATCAGATGAATATATGCGCCAAAAATTATTTTAGAAAACATTTTATATTCTGGAATATTTACAGTGTACAATCACAAAACACATTATCTCCAACAATCACAATTCAAAGTTAACCGTTGGTACGAGACTCACGGCCACCGTACCCCGCAGAGCCCCGTCGGACATCCCTGGGTGGCTAACCACAGTTCGTGATACGCACACTCACGGCAATACGTATCCCTAGAGGCCCCGTCGGACCGTCCCTCGGTGAACATACACATATCCATTCACAACAACCACGATAAAGCCATAATTCAAATACTAGAACATGTAAACAAATGTAAAGTACTTGCCTTTGTGACATCTTCGAAGAATCGGAAGTGAAAACTAACTACGAACGATCCGAATGGAAAACGACGGTTCCTAAACGAAGAATTAGCATAACTCAAACCCAACGGACATCAATAATCGAAAGGAATACTCCCATAACCCCGATTACATACTACGACAATGAACGATCAATCGATACGGGCGAGGGTTTACGCAAAATCTCCCCGAATTGATAATTCACGAATTAAAATCAAGGAAAATGAATTTGGAATCACCCAATAACCACAATCGGTAAGGAATATCATAACATAATTGAACAATTCGGAATTAATCTCTAGAATCCCGAAAAAAAAAACCCAAATTCGTTAAGGTTAGGGTTCCTGAGGAAATACCTTGAATTCGACTGATGGAAGATGATATTGTTGTAGATTAATCTCCCTTGGTACACAATAATAAATCTCTAGAGGAAATCCACTGATTGCTCTGGAAAAATCACTCCAAAGATGCTCGAGAACACTCACGCCGCGAGAAGGGTTGAAGAAGAATGAAAAGAAACGACTGAGGTTAAGTCGGGTTTAAAACGCTGACAGCGCATTACGTACGTTAACACAAGCTGTTAACGTACATTATGATGGTTACGTACGTAACCCAATACTGGTTAACGTACGTAACCAAATGTCTGTACTACATTGGGAAGGTTATAACGTACGTTATGCACGTAGCTGAACCCAGTTCTGAACACAATTCTGCACAGTCGATTCAACGACGAACCACAACACGAGGATAGAATCAAAGGTGTAAATACGAGGTATTCATAACAATGAATCTGAGTGTTTGACGGTAAATGCACTTCCAACTACCTAGGAATCCAAAATACGACAAGGAGATGAATTTCTCTAAAGTTATAGGAAATTACAAAAATGACCCAAGTGCCCGAAAATCACGAAACGACGTCATATTAACGAACCGAAAGTCTCAACACAACCAATTCAACCATACAAACTTGCACAAACCAAGAAACATTGAACACAAATGAGTTTTAAGAGAATCGAACGTTCATACGGCAAAACATGTCATAAAATGAAATTATGTGAAAACATCTCCAAAACTCATCCAAATGGAAAAACTCCAAGAATAAAGTAGATTCACAATGTCGAAACGGTTACAAGCGAGTCGATAAAAATAGACATACATCAAAAATGGAAATTGCTAAAAATGGAAAGTTACGGATATTACAATGGCCTATGCATTACGTACGTAAGCGATCGAACGAAACAAGTCAGTGAGTTCTGGAATGAGGTTACGTACGCTATGAAGGACCTTTAGCGTATGTAAGGAGGATTACGTATGTTAATATGGATAGGTAACGTACGTAATGAGCGATGCAGTTTATAAAATGAGGATCGATCTTTCATTTCTTCACGAGGATAAAATTAATATTTTCCTCCTAAATCATCCCTCTTCACATGAAAGTGAAATTTAACCTCTTTTATCTTGGATATAAGCTTGGAAACATGGGTGTGAGGCTTGGATATGAAGATATTGATGATTATTGAAGAGTTTGATTGTGTCATTCATGTTCTTGAGGTATGTTGATGAACTCTACACCTTGAATTCGGATTTTTATGCTATTATTGATGAATGATTCATATGAAGATGATTATGGTGTTGTTGTTACGATTTTTGAGGTTATGTGAATTGTATGTTGAAGGATACGATGATTTATGTCTTCAATTATGTCATTTGTTGTAAACATGATTATGGAATCATGGTGTTCTTGATGTTCTTGGTATATTTATCACATCAAAGAGGAAATTGTGATAGGATACATAATGATTTTTAAGTATATCATGGATTTGAGGATTGAAACCAATGCTATGTTGATTGTAGTGGTAGAATTCGTATGTTCTTGATGAAATACAAATCATGATAACAATTTTGAATCCGGAAAGATTATAGTTAATCTTATAACAAGATTCTCAATGGTATTTAACTTTTTGGGTAGTTCGGATTGTCGATTATGCCGATAGTATTGTCTTACTATGAAATTTAGAATTATAAACAAGGAGGAATCTTGTTAATTCATATGAATTCGGAATAGAGTATGTTGTGTAATCCTTGTTATCGAGATGAGTTGATCGTTGATTTGATTATCGGATTATGGAACGTATCGTGGTTTGAATTCGTCATTGATTGATTCGAGTTGTTCGGATTTATATTTAGTCAGAATATCGTGGAACCGTTGGGTTGATTGGTTGGTCGTATCGGTTATTGATTGTTATTATTGCAATAGGTTGCGATAATTTATCGTTGATAAGAACCGTGCCTTACGGTCATGTTCGAGGATGCTCGTGGATTGCATTGATCAGGGACGAGGAACTTGCAGACAATGGCAAGGAATTGGTAACAGCTTCATCGGTATCGAGCAAGTTATTACTTGCTCAGTTTATAACATTTAATGAATGGTTTCAGTTTTATTCCGCTTATAATGCATATAGCGATGATTATTATTGTGAATTCTGGAGATTTGGACTGTATGATGTTTTTCCGATTTTGGGAGTTAAATCATAACGTATATGATTTACTTTGGTTATTGGCATAATTGGGTATCGAGGATACATTATGGTAAGGACGAAGATACGAGTTATCGATAGTCCGTGGTACGTTGGGATCACCGAGCATTGAGGATAATCGTTGGTGATGATTTGACATCGAGATTGCTCCCGAAGGACTCGGGGCAAGTATCATAATTTGATTTCGGTTTGGTATTTATGATGTTGATCATGCTTATTGTCATTCATGTTGTTGAACATGAGGTCGTTCTAGTCGTTTTGTCATAATCTCGTTCATGTTATTGAGTCATGTGTTGTTCATATTGATGAACATATTGATTTGCATATGTGTATGCATATTTGTATTGTTTATGTTGTGTTGATCCGATGGGATAGTGTGATCTATGTTGAGGGCGCTGGATTAGATGTCCACCTCGTGTTGGTCCGACGGGATCATCTTGGGATCTATGCTGAGGGCACTGGATCATTGGACGGGTTTTCCACCTCGTGTTGGTTCGACGGGATCATCTTGGGATCTATGCTGAGGGCGCTGGATCATTGGATTACCCTGTGTTGTGTTGATGGAATCATGTGGATTCGCATCGTTGGTTTTACCATATGCTTTGTGTGCATTTGTATATTGTTGGTTATCCACCTTGTGTTGATCTAGTGGGATCATCTTGGGATCTATGCTGAGGGCGCTGGATCATCGGATTTCCATTGAGCATACATTGTTGTTATTGTTGTGAACATATTGACGTTGTCATATGAGTATGCATTCGTAGGTCTTGTGTTAGGACCATATCCGTGTGTGGTATTGATCTGACCTCGGATTAGACTGACATGATTGTCGTGGCATTTCATATCTTGAGGTATGTTCCGTGTTTCCTTTGGTATTTGTCTTTTGATAGATAATCGGTTATTGTCTTCGGATTTGATGATGTTATCCGATGGATCGAATTGGTTAGAGTTGGTATACTTCCGTATTGTGAGTTATGATGATGTTTTGAGAATCTTGGGTATTGCTTGAGGTAACGTATGATGTTATGTTTGAGTTTATTGATTAATTGAGATTACGTGATGTGCTTTGTGATGATGGTTATTCTGATGAGAATTATTTGAGTAAGTAAAGTTACGACGGTAAGATTACATTGGTCGTATACTTACTTAATATTTCCATTGGTATGTAATTATTGATGTGATGTGATTGATACCATTGTTGGATATTATGGCTGAACCCGTCGTGGGCTTTCTTTTTAAGTTCTTTGGATATCGAACTTGCAGCAGTCGTGAAGAGATGAGCTTCCCGGAGGATACTAGCTATGGCATGTATTTGTATTTTGAGTCTCCTGATCAGTTGTTGTATTCCGCTGCTAGAGTATTTTTAATTGTTTGTCTTTTCTGCTGCGTGAGTATTTTTTTTAAATGGCCTTTTGGTTTCTGGTAACTTGACTTACTTTGGACATGGTTTTCTAAACTATTCTGTCGGTATGTGTAAGCGATATCTTAACGTATGTTTTTAAACTTTTGAGTTTTGACATTTCAGGCCTTGTGGTTTCACATGAGATTTTACGACGATTTTGATAAACGGATTTTATATAGTCTTTGGATATTTTTAAAGATAATACCGTCGTTAGCCTCTTGGGCATTTGTAAATATTTGTGAAAAAATCTTTTAGCCTTGTGGGTTCTGTCTCGGGGTCTATGGTGTTGTAATATTCCTGGATGGATTTGGGGGTGTTACACTTACAATGAGTGACAAGATTACAAAAGCACCAGAGTAGAAAAAAAAGTACGGGTATTACATCCTCCCCCTCTAAAAGGAAGTTTCTTCCCGAAACTTAAGAAATGAATAACTCTGGGTATCTAGTGTGCATGCTTTCTTCGGTTTCGCACGTTGCTTCCTAAACTCCGTGCCTCGACCACTGAACTTTAACCAACGGAATGGTTTTGTGCCGGAGTTGATTTACACGATGCTCTAGCACTTTCACTGGTTTCTCCTCAAATGTGACATCATCTGCAATCTCGATGTCCCCGTAATCAATGATATAACTCGCGTCAGGAACATACCTCCTCAGTTGGGAAACGTGAAACACATTGTGAACATGGCTAAGGGCCGGAGGTAGCGCCAACTGATAGGCCAACTCACCAACTCTATCGAGAATCTCAAATGGTCCAATATACCTCGGGCTAAGCTTGCCCCTCTTCCCGAACCTAAAGACTCCTCTAGTCGGTGATACCTTGAGTGGGACATGATCTCCCACATCAAATTCCAAGGGCCGATGACGAATGTCATCGTAGGATTTTTGTCGACTCTGAGCAGTCAACAATCGGTCTCAGATGATAGCGATCTTCTCTTTGGTTTCCATCAACATATCGGGCACCGTCCTGACCAAATCTGAAGCCTCGTCCCAACAAAGTGGGGATCTACACCACCTACCATACAATGCCTCAAAAGGTGCCATTTTGATTGATGCATGCCAACTATTATTGTAAGTGAACTCGATTAACGGTAGGTGTATTTTCCAATCACTACACCAGTCTAGGGCACACGCCCTCAGCATATCTTCCAATGTCTGGATCGTCCGCTCAGTCTGACTGTCAGACTGCGGATGGAAAGAAGTACTCAACCACAACTCGGTGCCCAAAGCCTGATGGACCGACCTCCAAAAATATGACACGAAACAACCATCTCGATCAGAAACAATAGACTTTGGCGTACTGTGTAATCTCGCGATCTTTGATATAAAAATCCAGGACAATCGCTCCGGTCCCCACATGTCCTTAATGCCAAGAAAATGTTCCGACTTAGTCAATCGGTCAACAATAACCCAAATCATATTCATCCCCGTCTTAGTCCTCGGCATCCCGATAATGAAATCTATGGTAATATCTTCCCACTTTGATTCGGGAATATGGAGAGGCTTCAACAGCCCGGCTGGCCGTTGATGCTCAATTTTGACTTGTTCACATGTCAAACACCTTGACACAAACTCGGCGACATCTCTCTTCATGTTATTCCACCAAAAACTTCTCTTAAGATCTTTGTACATCTTACCCGTCCCAGGATGGATCGAGTAAGGTGTAGCATGGGCTTCTCGGAGTATTCTCTGCCTCAGCTCCGAGTCATTCGGAACACAAAGCCTACCTTGAAATCTCAAAATTCCATCCTCGTGGATCATAAAACTAGGGGCTTTCCCTTTCTCCACATTCGCCTTCAGTTGGACAAACATTGGGTCATTCCCCTGTTTCTCCCCGACGTCATCGATCAAGGACGGAATCATCTCAAGAGTACACATTTGACCCTGAACTCGCTGGATCCATACTTCAACTCCTTGCTCAATCAATTCCCGTCTGATCTTCACTTGAGGTGTAAGGACCTCAAGCATCTGAAGAGATACCGATTTCCGGCTTAACGCGTCAGCTACAACGTTGGCCTTTCCTGGATGGTAAAGGATCTCCAAGTCATAATCCTTTATCAACTCTAACCTACGACGCTGTCTCATATACAGTTCCTTCTAGCAAAAAATGTACTTTAGGCTCTTGTGGTCAGTATAAATTCGACATGAAGAACCGTACAAATAGTGACGCCGGATTTTCAATGCAAACACTACGGCAGCTAACTCCAAATCATGGGTAGGATAATTCAGCTCATACGGTTTAAGTTGCCGTGAATCATAGGCAATAGTCTTATAATGTTGCAAGAGTATGCACCCAAGTCCTTGTCCTGATGCGTCAAAATAAACCGAATACCCACCGATTCCGTAGGCACGGCTAAAACTGGCACGGTAGTCAGACGCCTTTTGAGCTCTTCGAAACTCCGTTGTCTCTCTTCGTTCCATTCGAACTTTTTGGACTTCTGGAGTAATTGAGTAAGTGGTCAAGCAAGTTTAGAGAACCCCTCGATAAATCTTCGGTAGTACCCATCCAGACCCAAAAACATATGAACTTCCTTCACATTTCTAGGCGGTGCCCAATCAAACACTGCCTCAATCTTCTGGGGATCTACTCGGACCCCTTCCACTGAAATCACATGCCCGAGAAACATGACTTCCTTCAGCCAAAATTCACACTTAGAAAACTTTGCATAGAGGTGCTGAGTCCTCAAAATCTCCAACACTAATCGCAAATGCCGAGCGTGTTCCTCATCATCACGAGAATAGACCAGAATATCGTCGATAAAAAAACTACACAATTATCAAGATGCTCAATAAATATCTTATTCATCTATTGCATAAATATCGCCGGTGCGTTGGCTAACCCAAAAGGCATAACCACAAACTCATAGTGCCCGTACCTCGTACGGAAAGCGGTTTTAGGAATGTCGGATTCCTTTATGCGAAGTTGATAGTAATCGAACCTCAAATCAATTTTCGAGAACACCGCGGCTCCCTACAATTGATCAAACAAACCATCGATACGCGGCAAAGGGTATTTATTCTTAATGGTCACTTTGTTCAGCTCCCAAAAATTGATACACAAACATAGTGAACCATATTTCTTCCTTACGAACAAGACCGGTGCACCCCAAGGCGAAGCACTAGGTCTAATATACCCTTTATCCAACAATTCTCCCAGCTGTCTTTTCAAATTTTACATTTCTGAAGGTGCCATATGGTACGGTGCCTTAGAAATCGGGGTTGCACTCGATTCCAAATCAATTGTAAATTCAACTTCCCGCTCCGGTGGTAATCCCGGTAAATCATCTGGGAAAACATCCGGAAATTCACTTACTACAGGAATTGAGGGAAGTTCGACTTTCCCATCCTCGACTTTCGCGGCATAACACCAATACCCAACACCGCCTTCTCTAATAAGTTTTGTCGCCTTCAAGGCGCTAATTAAGAATTTCTGACATCCCCTCTTGTATCCCGCAAAAGAATGTTCGGTACTGTCTTCGGCCAACATCTATATGACCTTCGTGCGATAATTCATTACCGATCCGTGTCTATCAAGACAGTCGTCGCTGAGTATTAAATCTTCATCAATGATATCCATGACGATCAAATTCGAAAGCCACACTCTCTCAGCGATTAACACCGGACAATCTCTAACTTCCTTGTTCCCCACGATTTTATCCCCGCTGGGCAACTTAACCACAAAGGACTCACAAGGAGACAAACACTCAATATTCAATTGACGCACACAATCCAAAGAGATGAACGAATGAGAAGCACCGGAATCAAAAAGCACTCTAACTGGATGAGACAAAATAGAAACGGTACCTGTCGCCACGGTAGCCTCTGGATCTCCATCTCTCCTCATCTCATAGACACGAGGTTGCACCGAACCAGCACTGAGGGCTCCCCCTCTAACAGACTGGACACGGCCTTTGCCCCGACCATAACTCTGGTATACTGGCCCGCAGATGACTTCTAATTAACACTCGGTTCTCCAGGCGTAGGGGATGACGCCTGAGTTCCAAAAGGATTTTCTTCTTCCGTACAGTACATGGCTATATGGCCTTCCTGGCGCAATTAAAAAACTTCAAAGGAGGTAGATTACAATCACGATTAAGATGACCTTGTTGGCCATAATTAAAACACGTCACAGTTCGGTTGGGCACACTAGTACCAGCTCTGAAATTCCGTTTACCTCCCGATGCACGGGAAGACCCTCTGGTTGGATAACTTGCCAACTAAGATCCCAACTGGTTCCCACCTCTACCGCTAGAAAACTTTCCAGTGGTCTTCTGCTTCTTACTCTCACTTGCCGTTTCGGTATTAGTGAAGGACATATCATAGGCTAATTCTTTGTCTTGATACTCCTTCAATGTGGTGCAAGCGAAACCTAACATATAGTGTCGAACTTTCGGCTTCATTCGCATGTCAAAGTGACGGATTTTATCTCTCTCTTCCTTCACTTGACTCTTCACATGGTTGAGTTGACGGTTGTATTCGATGATTGCCTGAGATACAGGGACATCCTGGGGTTTAGCCTCGTAAAAGGATCGAATCCTGGCCTCCTGAACAGGCCACCGGCAGAACTCAGCCTCCATCAATTCCTTAAACTCGTACCATGAAACCACACGATCCTGAGGTGCAACAGCTTGCCACCAACTAGCCGCATCCCTTGATAAAAAGTACTGAGCAATTGGCACCTTACGTGCCTCTGGACAATTCACGGCAATAAAAATTTTATTCATCTCATTAATCCAATCTTCCCAGACGATCGGATCATTTGCACCAATAAACTGGGGAGGGCGCATATGGATAACATCTTGTAACCACTTCTCTGCCCCAGTATCGGACACATGAGGTGGTTGGTTAAGCTGGACCGCCTGGGTTAAAAGAGCCATTTGGTTCGCCACTTGCTGCAGTATGGTGGCAACGCCCACATATGGTTGGCTCCCTGCGGAAGTTCCTAAACTGGTCGCTGGCTCCTCATGACTACCGGTGCTAGGTTGAATCGAGTCCGACAAGCTAGGCGTAGCTGAGCCTTCTACCAAGCTGAGGGACATGGCCACTCCATCGGCTGCGCCACGCCCTCGGCCACGACCACGGCCGCGTCCACGTCCTCTACCAGTTGACATTCTAAAGAAAAAAAAGGGAAGTAGACTCATAAGCATAACTCGAAGCATTCCCATCTTGGATATGGATTTCTCATGTCCCATAATCGAATAACAGTGAGGAAATAAAGAAGGTAAGGAAAATGGGGAACTTACGAGTACCGGTCGTACGAGATGACGGTAGCGCGATGATACTATGTTCTCGGTACAGTACAATTAGACCCAGCAAACCGACATCCTAGGTATCCATAAACCTAAGCTCTGATACCAAATTCTGTAACACCCCCGAGATATTTGGAGAATATCACAGCGCCGTGGATTCCTGCCTGGGACCCACTAGGCTAATTTTTACACATAACGCATCGAACTTCACAAAGTCCACATGGCAATCAATAAATCCGATACAAACAAGGAAGTTCAAACCACTGACATCCAGGACCACGAAGAAATACAAGAAGTTATACATCAACAGGAAAAAAAGGACTTTCCTAAAGTACTCGAGTACCATTTATTATTACAAGGATGAAACGGACCGAAGAGAATAATGCTCAAAATAAAGGGAACACAACTAGCCACAATATCACGCCTTGCCATCTTCATCGTACCGTCCTGGTGCTCGCTCATAAGGATCCTAAGAACTTGAAAAAAATACAAAAGGAATTTTCCACACACGAGAGGGGTTAGGGCAAATATTACAAGTGAAACGTCAAGTCTTATACATAAAAGCATATACACCAATTCAAAGCCATGATAATGATTTTCCGGAAAATGCAATTATCCAAACATGTCTCAACAATGACAACATCTCTTGATTAACCGTGGACTCGACAATGCGTGAATCCCTCCTCGACCCCGTCGGGTCATCTCGGAGTGGCTAGCCCAAATGTTCGTGGAACCGTTATAAGCGGAACCCTTCTCGGCCCCGTCAGACCCTCTCGGAGTGAACGAATATAACTCTCATACTCACATGCATTACTTTTCACATTTAAGAACATAACTTTCACAAGAATCACTTACCTGGAATCGAGAGAAAAGGGTACGAACGACAAGGTACCAAGATTGAAGGAATTGACAACTCCGAACCTAGACAAGTTTGTAATCAACTATCGAAAACCCATTGGTATGAAAATAAGTTGGAATTCACCCGAATTTACTACCCACGATACATGTGTTCCGGGAATAAATCTCTTTGATGGTGAATCGCAAGTCAACCATCCCAAATACTCAAGAACTCCTAAAATGTACCAATAAATCCATAGGAAAACATGTATCCAAGGTAGATAATTCATAATCGACATATTCCATCATAACAACAAGCTGGATCGAAGAGATCAGGTGGAAAACCCCCAAATCCCGAAAATCTAGGGTTCTGAGAAGTTTACCTTGATTTGGAGCGGTGGAGAGTATTAAACGTTGATTAATTCGAACTAGAAGCTCAAAGATGTTGCCAGATGATTTCAGCGCGAAGGACTCTTCACAAATCGCCCGGAATCGCTCGAAATCGCCCAAGGAAGGTTAAGAAATGGAAAAGTGACGGATTTGGGGCTGGACTCTCCTATTTATACTAAATAGGGGTTAGCGTGCGCTAGCATCTATGAATAGCGCGCGCTAACGGGTTCACCGGGTAGTCCAGTGGCCTCTGCCAGCATCGTTAGCGTGCGCTACGCATATCATAGCGTGCGCTAACGCCTTCCCTTAGCGTATGCTAGCCGCGAGTTAGCGTGCGCTACCTGATAGTTGGTGCCCAGTAAATAGAGTCCAAAACCTACTGTCCTCTGCCCTGCTCGCCTTAGTGCACGTTACTCGGGTAACATAGCGTGCGCTATTAATATCGCTAGCGTGCGCTACCATCACACATATTATGCGCTACGAATGCATCATTCCAGTCCATTGCCTACTGGACTGTCTCCCCCCAATACACTAGTAGCGTGCGCTAATGCTAACCGATAACGTGCGCTACGCGCACTAAATTAGCGTACGCTACAAGGTGTGCGTAGCGTGCGCTACCCTTCACACGAAGGTGGTATAATCGCATCAAGGATCCAAAAACATCAACGATCCGAACAAGAAAAGGGTAAATCCGAATGACATGAGTTCCGAGATCAATATAAACTTATTAAACACTTACAACGAGTGTCAAGATTACAAAAGCACCAGAGTAGAAAATTTACAAAAAGTACGGGTATTACAGGGAGCTCCCTCTAGAGTCGCATCTCTATCCAACTCACGGACAAGGACCAGAGCGACCAACTGTTCTTGGATTTGAAATAAGGCAATATCAAAATACTGAGTAGCAGCAGAAGCAAGTCGGACTAGAGATGCGGTCGAATTATGATAGCGGGTTAGCAAAGTTCAACGATAAGCCTCTAAGAAGGTCGAACCGTCCGCACTGCTCAAGAAGCAAATCCAGTCCTTAGAAAGCCCTTGCTCATAAGTAGCATCTTCTCAGCCTTGGCTTTCTCAACCCTAGCCTCGAGCTAAGAAACCTTCTTAGACTCACTCTTACAATGAGCCTTCATGACCTTCAATTCCTTATTCAATTGTCCGTTTGCCATTTGAGCATGCTCAAGAATATGTTCCCGATCAGAGATATTCTTTAGGGTAATGTCCAGACAGTTCTGCCACTCGGCCAGCTTAGCAGCAGCCTGCTCCTTAGCCTCTAAGGTGGCCTTGAACTCGATAGATAAGTGAGCCACTTGGGAGGCGAAAGCAGATTAGCACTCGGTCTTTTTCTCCTCGGCAAATACCCTAGAGTGGAACAAAGCTGAAAGAAAAAAACAAAATGAATAAGAGCCTGGAAAATACAAAATACAAAATACAACAAAGGACATATATAAAGGATAAATACCTTCCTAAAATACATCATCATGAGGTCCAGTTGGGTATCCTTTGAAGAACCCTGCAATATCTCCCTATCTCTCACAGTAATCAAAGCGCTAAAAAAAGGTAGGAATTACCAAACTCCTTGCACCTCAACATGGTCTGTAGGCTGGTGTCATGAGAAAGAGCAGAAGAACCTTCACCCCTGGATTTCTTAGGAGGACCCAGCGGGCTTGGAAATCGGGGTCGTTTCCCCAGGTTAGGTTTCTCCATTAGCTTGATAATGCTCACCCCAGTGGCCAGTGGGGGAGCCAAGCTGGAAGGGAGAGCAACCCCAACCTTCACCACCTCGGTCCCAATAGGTTTTGGCTTCAATATTGAAGAGTCTTCCATCTTATCCTTGGTGGTCTATACTGATTTGGAGACACCTTGCATCCTATCCTCTTGGGCTCAACGGGCTTGGTGGCGTCTGGATTGACAAGTCCTCATGAAATGATCTGCACCATAAAAGTAAAATCAGCATATATAAATCAAAAGGAGAGTCATAATACCCAGTGGAATAATAAAACTTACCGATAGCTGGGATGTGTCAGTAGAGATTGGAACTCAATCCAAAGTTATATAACATTTCGTGGAAATGCATTAGTCCAAAGACATTATCGGATATCTCATCCCATTCCTATAATTTACTAACCCAGGCATCCTGTACCGGACTATATTTTGGAATCGGGTCCTGACTCGGGGTGGCCAGTACCTATTCTATCAGGAAGCTCTAGGATTCACCGAGTGGAAGACTAAAGAAAAATAATTGGGTCCTCCAATCCTTCACATTGGATGTAAGATGGGTAAAGAAGTGGGCGTCATTTGAGGTCAAATAGAATGAACCCTTGGGGCTATTGAGCCCGAAACACAAATAGAAAAACATTCTAGGTCATACTCCTCGTTCTTACATGACAAAGCACGACAAAATTGACCATATTTGAAAAGAGTGGATAAAATTGATTTATAGAGAGGTTATATTTGGTAGAATTAGAAATTAAAAAGGATGGAGAGGGAAACATTGGCTGCTATTCACCTGATCTACGAACCAGGTGATATGACCTAGTTCTTCGGGGAAATCAGCAACTCGAGGCACTAAAAATCCCAACCTCTAAGAAGCCAGAGTAATTTCATAAAACCCTCCAAGATATCCTGGTTAGTCATATATAAAGAGTTAGGACGAAGGACGTGGGTGTTAGGAATATGACCTCGAATGCCACTCAGAGGATGAGAGAGTGAGACCATTGTATTGTTATTATGAATATTACTCATAGAAGGCATTTATTATTTCTATATTATTGTATATCAATGGCATCATGATTTGGTATATAGAGTAATTGTCATTGCATTTGAGAACGAACTTTCCACTCCTTATGAGATAAGGAGATAGGCACTGGAAGTGTTTAGGGCTCAAATGCTTAACTGGTTCGCAAGTCAATAAAACTTCACAGGGCATTAAGTTTAGACAAGACTTATATATAAATATACTTTGACATGGAGAGTAAATGTCTTCACTAAGGATTAGTCGAAGCACACGTTATAGGTATGCCAATGGGATTAGTATACTCGGACTTAACTCACCTCAATTCGATCATATAGATTTCACTCTGGGATAGTCAACGACTGAATCAAAAGGTGTAGTAGGTCTACGTGAATTTTTTACTTGAGAATTCAGTATGACATATGCTTGTGACATTAAATTAGTCATTATCGTAGTTTGATCCAATCACCGGCTGGTAGGGTCAACCGCGAAGTGCGGCTTGGTGCGCAAGTAGCAGTCTCTACTAAATACTAAGATATGATTCTTTCTCCTGTAAGTGAACAGGTTGATGTCTTGTGCGGTTAGTGGTATTTGAGATCATAAATATTTGGCCAAAGCATTTCGAGTTAGTTGTATTTGATACACGAGAGCTCGGTGATCTCGGTTTGCACTAACATATGCATAGCGTCAAGTAACAATAGCATTTGATATTACCGTGACCCTAATACTTGATCGTGATATATGATTGAAGGGTTTATACGTATACAATATTTACAATTAAAGATTTTGGAATGACCTCTATCATTGGTTCTAAATTGGGTTACAGCGTGAGCGACGGGACTCGCTAGGTGTTACTCACACTCTTTGGTTCCTCCCATTACTGACTGAGACGAACCTAACGAGTCGCGCACAAAGCATACGGATTCAGTTGATCTTATTCTCTCTTGGTGAATATTGAACATTAAATGTCTAGTTTAATTTATTTGGATAAATTAAATCGGTCTAGTGAATGAGATAAATTACTTGGTAGTTTAATTTAACTCATAATATTTATTAGAGATTTACATTTAATATAATAAATTAATTGGATTATTTATGTGTATTAATATTGAATCATACCAAGATTTATCTATCGAACTAGATACATGATGATTCGTTTCATGTACAGAAACAAAGACCATCTTATTCCTTCATGGCGACTCCCTCCCATTTTCACATGGTGTGAAAATGATGGTTTGCATCAGATTATAATGTTGATAATATAATATAAGTGTGGGGTTATTAATAATACACTTTGGTGTATTATTTTAGGTGAGACCTTGGAGTGTAGTGACGTGATGAATTTATTTATCATAACAAAGTCTTCACTCCATGCTAAAAAAGTAGGCTGTGATTTTGTACTATAAAACAAATCTCACAAAACTTACATCTCCTTCCAACTTTTGCAGATCGGCCGTAAGGTATACAAATGAGGGAGGAGAAAATTTCTTCAAGCTTTAAACTTTGAGTTTAAATGTTCCTTAGAGAGAAGAATTCTTTTATCACTTAGAGAGTTGAAATAAATATATAAAGCTCGTACTATCTACTTCTAGCCGTATTCTTGGAGAAAAAAAAAGATATGAATTTATTTGGATCATCTTTTTGATGCGTGATAAGTAGAGGCACAGTATTTTTGGTGCTCGGAAATTTCATAAAGCTTCGTCAATTTGGAATTGTTTCAACTTCAAAAGTAATCAAAGGTCTTCAAATGTATGATTTCCAAATTCGTACTTTGTATTTTTCATATTCGTATATACGATACTTGATCGATCATGTTTAGGGGTTCGATTTATTGATTAAATTAATATTATTATTATTACGATGCGCCTTCAGTTATAGTCCCCGAATCCAACAATGGTATCAGCGTAAAGTCTATGCGATCATATGTACGATATTTGCATTTGGAATGCATGGTTGAATGTTTTTATGATTGGAATAACAATTATTTAATCATTAATATTTAATTATTCGTTAAAAATTTATTTTCATGATTTTATGTTACAATATAAATTTATTTTCTTGGAAAAACTGATTTGTATGTCTAACTTAAAAATTATAAAAATATAATTTTTGAATTCAGGACTAAAGACGAGGTAGAAAACTGGTCGGGCCTGGCAGCTCGGGGCTGCTGGGAGGCGGCCGGTGGCGGCCGTCAGCAAGTTGCCTTCTCTCGGCAGGCAGCGGCCGAGGAAGCTGACCTCTTGGCGAAGGCCAGTCAATCGTGCTGGGCCACGGGCTTTGCCCGGGCCTTATGATTCCGACTCTGTTTCTATATTTTATATTTGGTAAATTAATTTCCCCCAAATTAAAGTGGATTTAATTTGAGTAAAATAAAAATATTGTACTTTTATTTTCATGGGAATTAATTTAATGTAATATTTATTTTTATGTGGAACAATATAAAATTACGAATTTTGTGAATTAATTGGATTAATTCTATTAGATATATTAATTTTATATTGATTGAATCAACATATTAAATTGATTATTTATGCCATTACTTTAATATATATATTGCAATTATTATGTGACAGGAATGTAGTTCATGGACATACTTTTTAAATGTTTATTCAATGGAGTTGTAAAGGCCATTTTGAGCCAATTTATTTTTTACTAGAAAATTTATATACGACGCAATTTTCAACAATGTAATAAATTCATTAGCTCTGATAAAGAACTGAGAACAAACCGCCAAGGAGTTTCAAGACACGTACTTTGATTACTTGTATTTTACTAGGTCGATAATGACTCGGTACATATGAATAGTCCATGAAATGCATGTTGGTATATACTGGGTTGTGAATGTTTTCATATTGTATGACAAATAAATAAACCTACAAATGCGCTTATAAATAGATTAATGTCTAAATTATAATATCTAATCGCGTAATACTCCCCTTTACAAAACATTAAGTTCTAAAGCAGACGAGGTTTCCTACCTCCGTCAAACGTATAGAAAATTAAAATCTAAACCGAAATACTCTTCTTCCGAATATATCGGGGTAGTGTTTTGGGAAGGATCGATAAATTACTAGAGTGCATTAGATGTCTTTAGTTGTGACAAATCAAACCCCTAGAAGTCGTATGGGTTGCCAGGTAAAATTCAATTATCAGACTGATAAGAGTTGATGGTTCAAACTTAGGTAGTTCAACGGCAATAGAAATTGTATGGGTTGAGAGCAAGTGAACTAGGGATAAAAGAAGATCGAAGATCCATTAGATTGTTTGGTGTTAGACACCATTTTACAAAGAATGATAGACTAGAAACCGTATGGGTTGCCCTCTATCAAACTTTGTAAAGAACTCGATCACCACTATGAAGTCAACCATGAATTCCGGATTCCACATGGGAGTGTGTAATGCCGAGAAAAATAGTGGGAGCCGAGTTATTGAATATAAAAAGTCTTTAAATTCTATAATCAGATCATAATAAAATAATCACTAACAAATCTAGTATTATTCTGTGTAGCAAACGAACAAACTCTCAATATGACATTAAATCCACTATCAATATTACTCGAAAAGAACACTTTGACTGGTCCGAACTTTGTGGAATGGCTTCTGAGCTTGAGGATTATCCTCGTGATGGAAATGATGGGATACGTCTTGGAGGCATACATCTCAGCGGCTCCTGCAAGAACTCAAGCCAATCAGGAGGAAGTTTATGCTCATGAGAAATGGGTGAAATCCGGATAAGAATGTGTGGGTACATGTTAGGCTCAATGACCAAGGAGTTTCAACGTGCCAATGAAAAGATGATGTCTTCAAGAACCATCTTAGCGCACCTGACTGAGCTCTACAAAGAGCATAGTCGAACTGCTAGATATAAGATATCAAACTAATTGTTCGGCACTAGAGTGAAGGAAGGAGAGAGAGTTGCAGACCACGTCCTCAAAATAATCTCGATGATTGAGAGATAACAGACTCTTGATTTTCAGATGCATACTTCTCTCCAAACTGACCTTATCCTGCAGTCACTTCCTGACTCTTTTTCCTAATTTGTCATGAACTTCAATTGCAATGAGATTGCATGTTACTTAGCTGGGCTAATGAATAAACTGATGACTGCTCAGTCTCATATAAAAACAAAGGGAAAAAAGGCTGCACTTGTTATTTCTTCTGGGACTTGGAAGTCCAAGAATAAGAAGAAAAAGAACGAGTAGTTAGATCCAAATTCCAAGATCGATAAGGGTAAAAGCAAGGCCCCAATGGTTCAAAATAGTAAGGGGGACAAGAATACGGATAAATGTCAGAGAGAAGTTGTGTTTTGGAGGATTGATGGCGGAGTGCGTTTCTCCGCCAAAGAGGTTTATGATTATTCTATCGGGCCTTTTCACGAAATTACTCATGTATCAATAGTTTGAGTTTATGGAGTCATACGGTTATAATCGCCATGACATACATGATTAAAATACAAGTATAAACCATATGAATATGGAGTATATCCCAAATAATAATACAATCAAAAAGAAATATTACAAGCAGAAATGAAAATACACCGTTTAATCATAATCGGAGAAAAGAAGACTCAGGAGCCCCAAACTAGTATCCTTCAAACCCTTCGCCGTCACAATGCTCTTCCCATGCCTTTGCCTTCACTCGACCTAAAATACAAACAACAAGTATTTCGCTCAAACAGAGGGTCAGATATACATGATAATAAATTCTTAAGATATTATACAAATCATATATAATTGATCTCAATGAATCAACCCCAACTGTTGAACATACACCTCGGTCCTATGAACAACTAGTCGTAAACCGTCGAACATACCCAATCACAGATGTTGTATGAACGACCCATCGGTATGGCTCAAGACGGACATCACATTACGCCCCAATCAGGAAATATGTCCATGCACATGTCCACCCCATATACAGAATCCAGGATATACGTGGGATATTGTACCTAATTAGCCTCATAAAGTAAACGTCTCGTGCGTACAGTCCAATATGGAAACATCAACACATGACCATATGGGTGTAACACCCCCAGGATATCCGAGGTATATTACAGCGCCGTGAATCCCTATATGGGACCCACCAGGCTGAACAGCATCATACACAACGACTCACAGAAACGATAAAATAACACCACGTCATAAAGACGCAAAACAGAACAATCCACCCGGTTCAACCGGTCAATATAACATCATCATCCAACACAACATAATAAGCAACAATACAATTCAAACGACCAAGAACCCCTTAAGTACTCGAGTACAACTATTAGCTCAAAACCACAAAAGACAAAAAGGTAAAAATACTAAAACATCACTCGTGCACCATCATCACGCACGGCCATCATCCGTGTACTGGTCCAGCGCCCGCTCGTCTCGATGAACCTGACCTGAAATTCATACAACGAATTTCCCCAAAACGGGTCCCCAGAGGGGTTAGCAATTACGCTAGTACAAGTATTCAAGGCAAACCAATCGCTTACACATTTCATAGTACATGCACCAAAAATCATTTCGAAAACCAAAACAAGACATGTCTTTTTCCGGAAATAAACAGTCAAATAAATAGCCTTGAGAACAGGGCGGCAGCATACATTCTCACTCGGGGCCTCACAGGGACCCTAACGAGTTGGCTACAATTACAGAAAAACAAAACCACGCACACGCTATGCCGTGAGAACAGGGCGGCAGCATACATTCTCACTCGAGGCCTTGCAAGGACCCTAACGAGTTGGCTAGCGGTACGAAACTCGTGAAATCCAGGGCGGCAGCATAGATTTCCCTCCTTGACCCCGTCGGGCCAACACAAGGTGAGTTACAAACAAGTAATATACATCACCATTTCATGTTAAGCTTAAAGGTTTCCAAAAATACTTGCCTCGATTAATGAGCGGTGGCGAACGGAGCGGAAGAATCAAGCACGGCCGTGAGGAACCGACGAATGAACCTTACGATTCGAATCACACATTCACATCCAACTCTAGACGATTACGGAAATGGAATACACCGGAAACCCGCCTACGATTCATGTATATTCGAATAAAATAACAACGAGGGCGGATCACAACCAAACCCTCTCGATTCCGTAAAAATCCACAAAATATCCATGAATCCGTAGGAAAACTAAAGATACTAACAATATCAATCGTATACATCATGAATCCACCAACAAAACGGAACGAATCGGAAGAAAATACCAAAACCCCCAAATTATCCAAAAGTAGGGTTCTAAGAGATTACCTTGGATTTAGGATGAGAAACACAAGTGGATGATGTTAGTCTTACACCAAGAACTCAAGCACAAGAATCTCTGAAGTGATTGGAGGAAGAAAATCGCCTCAAATCGCTCGGGAGTCGCTCGGCCGCGGAAAGAGGAAGAAATGAGATTTTGTGATTATCTCAACTCCTGGTTTATATAACCGGGGAGTGTCGGCACGCTAAGACCTCAAGGTTAGCGTGCGCTAACGGATAGGGTTACCAACCCTCTGTTAGCGTCCGAGTCCGAGCTTGGGGTTTTTGCCGTTAGCGTGCGCTACCATGCATGCGTAGCGTGCGCTAATAACCTATCGGTAGCGCGCTATCGACCAATAGCGTGCGCTACCCGAACATCAGCCGAGTCCGGAGCTAACCGCCCAAACCTCACGACCCGTTAGCGTGCGCTACCATACCAGCGTAGCGTGCGCTAACTAGAATCGATTGAATTCGGTAGCAAGCGCGATCGATACCACACTAGCGTGCGCTACTGAACAACTTAAAGTGCGCTAGTCTCTCGACATTAGCGTGCGGTAGACAAGATAGCGAGCGCTAATCCGATAGTCCAGAGGCCTCGGAGTTAAAATGCGTCTCCCTGGGCTAAATCGTTAGCGTGCGCTACGAATTAAACGTAGCGTGCGCTACTAATGGATTTCTAGCGTGCGCTATACAGGAAATTTAGCGTGCGCTAGATATAGAATATAAACGACCCCAAAATACCGGAATATGAACGAAACGTCAAACGGAACACCTCGAAACGCATCATAGCATAGAATGAATCCACGGCAACCCCGAAACGGCGGTTCCGCACAACAATTACGAGAATCAGATCAAAAGATAACGGAAAAGTTACACTGAAGGATACCCGAGGGTCATTAAAATCGAGAATTACACCGGAAATACAATTACAAGGGAAAGAAAAAATGCGGATATTACATTCTACCCCTCTAAAAATAAGTTTCGTCCCGAAACTTAAGGAACAAACAACTCGGGGTACCTAACACGCATGCTATCCTCGGTTTCCCAAGTTGCCTCCTCGACACCGTGTCTCGACCATTGCACCTTGACCAAAGGTATGGTCTTATGCCTCAATCGTTTCTCACGATGTTCCAAAATCTTCAAAGGGCGCTCTTCGAAAGTAACATCTTTGGCGACATCAATCTCACCATAATCGATGATGTGGCTAGGATCCGAGACATATCTCCTCAACTGGGAAACATGGAAAACACTATGAACATGACTCAAGGCCGGAGGTAACGCCAAACGGTATGCCAACCCACCTACTCGCTCGAGGATCTCGAAGGGGCCGATAAATCTCGGACTCAACTTCCCTTTCTTCCCGAAACGAAAAACTCCTTTCGTCGGCGACACCTTTAGCAAAACGTGGTCTCCCACCTCAAATTCCAAAGGTCGACGACGGACGTCGGCATACGACTTCTATCGACTCTGGGCAGTCAACATCCGTTCTCGAATTAACTCTATCTTCTGCCTCGTCTCTAAAACGACATCCGGCTCGGTCCCGACCAAATCGGACGCCTCATTCCAACAAATCGGTGATCGACATCGCCGCCCGTAAAGTGCCTCATACGGTGCCATCCGAATCGACGCGTGCCAACTATTGTTATACGTGAATTCGATCGGCAAATGTTCCTCCTAGTCACTACTCCAATCGAGAGCACAGCACGCAATAAGTCCTCGAACGTCCGGATAGTGCGTTCATCCCATCATGCAGGGATGAAAAGAGGTACTCAAACGCAACCGGTACCTAACGCCTTATGCACCGCTTTGCCGAAGTGCGATACAAAGCGGCCGTCACGATCCGAAACAATAGACTTGAGTACCGTGAAGTCTCACGATCTGCGCAATAAACACACGAGCTAACTTCTCCGGGCCCCAAGTGTCCTTGATGCCCGGAAAATGTGCCGACTTGGTCGCGATCAACAATCACCCATACCATATTCATGCCCGACCTCGATCTCGGCAAACTCGTAACGAAATCCATCGATATATCTTCCCATTTCCATTCCGAATGGGAAGTGACTACAATAACCTGGCCGGTCTCGATGCTCGATTTTGACACTGACAAGTCAAACATCTCGCTACAACGTGCGACCTCATCCTTCATGTCATTCCACCGAAATTTCTCCTCGGGTCCTTGTACATCTTACTCGTACAGGATGAACGGAATAAGGTGTAGCATGGGCCTCCGTAAAATACTCGCCTCAACTCGAGTCGTTCGGCACACAAAGCCGACTGAATCTCAAAACACCATCCTCGTGAATCACAAATCCGGAGACTTTCCTTTAAGAACGTTCTCTCGGATTTGAGTAATCATCGGATCCTCTAATCGCTTGACTTAATTTCATCGATCAAAGGCAGCGAAATCTCTAAAGCACAAAGTTGCCCGACGGCTCCGGCAACAAGACCTCAACATCTAACTCGATCAAAGCCCTCCGAAGCTCGGGACCGAGATGTAAGGATCTCAAGCGTTCGCAACGCAATCGGTTTCCGACTCAAGGCGTCGGCCACAACGTTCGCCTTGCCGGATGATAAAGGATTTCGAGGTCATAATCCTTAATCAACTCTAACCACCTCCTCTGCCTCATATTCAACTCTCGCCGAGTAAATATGTATTTCGGACTTTTATGATCGGTAAAAATCGACATGTGGAGCCGAAAAGATAGTGACGCCAAATCTTGAGCGCAAAACGCATTGCCGCTAACTCCAAATCATGAGTAGGGTAGTTCATCTCATACGGCCTCAAGCGTCTCGACGCATAGGCAATGGTGCCGTCTTTGCATTAATACACACCCAAGACCACGACCCGAAGCATCGCTATAAACGGCAAAACCCTCGTTGCCACATGGCAACGCCAAATCGGGCTGAAGTCAAACGCTTCTTGATTCCTCAAAACTCGATCGCCTCTCGTCATTCCGAACTTCTCGGATTTACGGAGCAAGCTGCGTAAGTGGTCGAGCCTTTCGGCAGCTCGACGAACCTACGGTAGTAGCCACCAAACCCAAGAAACTACGGACCTCCTTCACATTTTTGGGGGTGCCCAATCCAATACGGCCTCAATCTTCGCGGATCCACACGAACCCCCTCGGTGAAATCACGTGACCTAAAAACATCACTTCTTTCGGCCCGAACTCACATTTCGAGAACTTTGCATAGAGTTGCTCGGTCCTTAAAATGTCTAATACTATCCGCAAATGATGGGCATGCTCTTCCTCATTCCTCGAATAAATAATAATATCGTCAATAAAGACGACGCACTTATCCAAATACTCGATAAAAACTTTGTTCATCAATTGCATGAACACCGCCGGTGCATTAGTTAACCCGAAAGGCATGACTACGAACTCATAATGTCCGTACCTCGTCCGAAAGGCTGTTTTCGGCACATCGGACTCTCTCACCCGGAGCTGATAGTACCCCGATTTCAAATCAATTTTCGAGAATACCGCAGCTCCCTGCAACTGATCGAACAAGTCATCAATTCTCGGCAAAGGATACTTGTTCTTGATAGTCACCTTGTTTAGTTCGCGATAGTCGATACACAAACGTAGCGAACCATCCTTCTTCCGCACAAACAGGACCGGTGCGCCCCAAGGCGAGGCGCTCGGTCGAACATACCCCGACTCAAGAAGCTCACTCAACTGCTTCTTCAACTCGGACATCTCTGAAGGTGCCATGCGATAGGGCGCCTTCGAAATAGGAGCCGCACCCGGCTCTAACTCTATAGTGAACTCGACCTCTCGATCCGGTGGCAATCCGGTAACTCGTCGAAAAACAACAGGAAATACATTAACGATTCGAATCGACGAAAGCTCGACTCCACCACTCACCTCCATAAAGGCATAGCACCAATAACCAATACATCCCTTTCGCATGAGACTCATCGCCTTCAAGGCATTAAAAACGAATAAATGGTTTCCCCACTTTCGCCACGCGAAAGAGTGCTCGGTGCCGTCCTCGGCTAACATAGTGATGATTCTCGTGCGGTAGTTCATGATCGCACCATGCCGCTCGATCCAGTCATCACCAAGAATCAAATCCTCACCCTCGATACTCACAACAATAAGATTAGAGGGCCAAGTCCTCTCACAAATAAGCACAGAACAGTCTCGAACCTCCTGATCACCAACGATCCTATCACCGCTAGGAAGCTTAACGATGAAGGGCTCACAAGGTGTCAAACGGTCGAGACTCAAACGGCGCACACAATCCAGAGATATGAACGAATGCGTAGCACCGGAATCGAAAAGCACACTGACAGGATGAGAAAGAATATAAACGGTACCTGTCGCCACGGTAGCCGCTGGATCATCGGCTCTCCGCATCTCATAGACACGCGGGTGGGCGGAGCCAACACTGGAAGCTCCCCCTCTTGAGGGCTGACCCCGACCTCTTCCCCGACTAGCACTCGGCGGAGATTGAGGAGCAAACGACCCCTGATTCACACTTGGCTCCAACGGGGCTGGTTGAGAAGAACGGGTGCCGCGAAGCTGTTTGATCTGCTCACAAAAAGGGGCCTTGTGGCCTAGCTGTCCACAAGTATGACAGGTAAGCTTCGGACGAGAACATTGCCGGCTCCTATGGCCTTGCACACCACATTTAAAACATGTGGGTTCATGAACGGAGGTTCCGGCGGCACCCCGAAAGCTCCCAGAGAAACGAGCCGAACCGCCCGTTGAAAAATTTGCAGCTTGAGATTTCTGCTGGCCTCCACTCTTGGGACCAGAAAAATTTCCAACCGACTTCTGCTTCTTACTCTCGCGGGCCGCCTCACTCACCGTCACAGACATATCATAAGCAAGGGCCCTACTCTGATAATCCTTCAATGTAGTACATACGAGCCCCGACATATAGTCCCGAATCGGCAACTTCATCCGCCTGGAGAAATGGAAAATCTTGTCACTCTCCTCGACAACTTGGGTCTTCACATAACCCAACTCTTTGTTAAAATCAGCAATAGCTTGAGCTACGGGGATATCCCGTGGTTGAGCATCATAAAAAGCATGTACCCGAGCCTGTCTGACTGGCCACGGGCAATATTCAGTCTCCATCGACTCTTGAAACTCAGCCCACGTAGCAGCATGGTCTTTGGGCCCAACGGCCTCCCACCAGTCCGTAGCGTCCCCAGTGAGGAAATATTGAGCAATAGGGACTTTACGGTCCTCGGGACAGTTAGTGGCAACGAAGACCTTAGACATCTCCTTGATCCACCCTTCCCAGCCAATCGGGTCTGAAGCTCCCGAAAACTGAGGAGGATGCATCTTGATAACATCTTGGAGCCAACGATCCGCTCCGCCCCGATTAACGTGGGCACGATCCGGGTTACGAACCGCTGAGCTATCGCCGCCATTTGGTTCACCATTTGTTGCATTACGGCCGCGATACCAAGATCGGCACGCTCACGAGAAGAAGCATGGCTATGACGGTCGCCGATCTGCCGGCTAGAAAGCGTGACGTGGCCGCCCAGCCGCCCACGTCCCGGCCGCGTCCACGACCACGGCCGCGACCACGACCTCTTCCGGCATCCATCGGAGTTAAACAAGTAGCAAAAGCCATACGAGGGTAAGTACGAGAGAAGAACAATTACAAGTGGAGAATCAAAGGTACGATACAAGGAAATAATGAGCAGAGGAAGAAAAACTTACGGACCTTTGGTAGTAGGAATCATGGCGCGTGACGATGATGTGCAAAACAAAACACCACAAGACCCAATAAACCAACAAGCCTAGGTATCCATAAACCTAGAGCTCCGATACCATTTTACGTAACACCCCGGGATATCCGAGGTATATTACGCCGCCGTGAATCCCTATATGGGACCCACCAGGATGAAACGACATCATACACAACGACTCACGAAGCGATAAAATAACACCACGTCATAAAGACGAAAGCAGAACAATCCACCGGTTCAACAAATTGATATAACATCATCATCCAACACAACATAATAAGCAACAATACAATTCAAACGAACAAGAACCCTTAAGTACTCGAGTACAACTATTAGTTCAAAACCACAAAAGACAAAAAGGTAAAAATACTAAAACATCACTCGTGCACCATCATCACGCACGGCCATCATCCGTGTCTTGGTCAGTAGCCCGCTCGTCTCGATGAACCCGACTGAAATTCATACAACGAATTTCCCCAAAGCGGGTCCCAGAGGGGTTAGCAATAACGCTAGTACAAGTAAACAACGCAAACCAATCTCTTACACATTACATAGTATATGCACCAAGATCATTTCGAAAACCAAAACAATACATGTCTTTTTCCGGCAAATAAACAGTCAAACAAATAGCCGTGAGTACGGGCGGCGGATACATTCTCACTCGGGGCCTCACAGGGACCCTAACGAGTTGGCTACAATTACGAAAAACAAAACCACGCACACGCTATGCCGTGAGAACAGGGCGGCGGCATACATTTCTCACTCGAGGCCTTGCAAGGACCCTAACGAGTTGGCTAGCGGTGCGAAACTCGTGAAATCCGGGCGCGGCATAGATTTCCCTCCTTGACCTCGTCAACACAAGGTGAGTTACAAACAAGTAATATACATCACCATTTCATGTTAAGCTTAAAGGTTTCCAAAAATACTTGCCTGGATTAATAGACGGTGACGCGAACGGAACGGAAGAATCAAGCACGACCGTGAGGAACCGACGAATGAACCTAACGATTCGAATAACACAATCACAACCAACTCTAGACGATTACGGAAATGGAATACACCCGGAAACCCGCCTACGATTCATGTATATTCGAATAAAATAACAACGAGGGCGGATCACAACCAAACCCTCTCGATTCCGTAAAAATCCACAAAATATCCATGAATCCGTAGGAAAACTAAAGATACTAACAATATCAATCGTATACATCATGAATCCACCAACAAAACGGAACGAATCGGAAGAAAATCCCAAAACACCCAAATTATCCAAAAGTAGGGTTCTAAGAGATTACCTTGGATTTAGGATGAGAAACACAAGTGGATGATGTTAGTCTTACACCAAGAACTCAAGCACAAGAATCTCTGAAGTGATTGGAGGAAGAAAATCGCCTCAAATCGCTCGGGAGTCGCTCGGCCGCGGAAAGAGGAAGAAATGAGATTTTGTGATTATCTCGGCCAACTCCTGGTTTATATAACCGGGAGTGTTAGCGCACGCTAAGACCTCAAGGTTAGCGTGCGCTAACGGGATAGGGTTACCAACCCTCCTGTTAGCGTCCGAGTCCAGAAGCCAGGGTTTTTGCCGTTAGCGTGCGCTACCATGCATGCGTAGCGTGCGCTAATAACCTATCGGTAGCGCGCGCTATCGACCAATAGCGTGCGCTACCTGAACATCAGCCGAGTCCAGTAGCCAACTGCCCAAACCTCACCTGACCCGTTAGCATGCGCTACCATACCAGCGTAGCGTGCGCTAACTAGAATCTGATTGAATTCAGTAGCAAACTGCCCAGTACTGGACAGTCACACTAGCGCGCGCTACTGAACAACTTAACGTGCGCTAGTCTCCCGACATTAGCGTGCGCTAGACAAGATAGCGTGCGCTAATCCGATAGTCCAGAGGCCTGGGAGTTAAACTGCCACTCCCAGGGCTAAATCGTTAGCGTGCGCTACGAATTAAACGTAGCGTGCGCTACTAATGGATTTCTAGCGTGCGCTATACAGGAAATTTAGCGTGCGCTAGATATAGAATATAAACGACCCCAAAATACCGGAATATGAACGAAACGTCAAACGGAACACCTCGAAACGCATCATAGCATAGAATGAATCCACGGCAACCCCGAAACGGCTGTTCCGCACAACAATTACGAGAATCAGATCAAAAGATAACGGAAAAGTTACACTGAAGGATACCCGAGGGTCACTAAAATCGAGAATTACACCGGAAATACAATTACAAGGGAAAGAAAAAATGCGGATATTACAATGGGCACGCAATTATGACTCCATATATGCAACATGTAACACCCCCAGAAATCCACCGGGAATAATACACACCATAGACCCTTTTTTCACAAAGATCTACCCGGCTAACCACCATGATACGAAAAACGTTTGACCGGCCGAGGTCAAACAACATACTAACACGGACCGATAAGGTCAAATATTAAATTACACTTACCAATGAGGTCTCATGTCTAAATCAATCCAACAATAAACTCATTACTGTACATACCCACGCGAGGTTCAAAATACAATACAACGGATGACATAATTTAACACGACAATTCGCCGACATTAACTGACTCTTACCTCTAGATTAGTATCGCGGTTCGTCTTCTTCCATGTCGTCCCTGTGATTGCTCCAACGAACTACGCATACCTGAAATGCATGAGACGTATTTCCCCCATTTAAGGGGTTAGCATTTGAATGGCTAGTACAAGTACTCAGACCATACAACATATACCACGTAAATATCAGTTATATAAATACAACGATAAACCCTGAAAGAAGTTCCGGGAGGTTTACAATGTTTAAGGTACTGCCCAAGTCCTTGGAAGCAATATATCGACTCGGGAGTTTTAGAAAACGACAAAAAGTCTTTTGGGACTTCAAATCCAAGATTATAAAACCTTCTTCGAAAACAACAGGGTCTTAGACCAAATCTCGATCATGCAACAAATATGTTTATAAATAGGAAATCTTTCTGGACCTTCCGTCCTTAGTTATAAAACCGTTTCAAATGGGTCTCGGCCCAAGACATTTTCCGCAAAACAACCTTTACACAATCGTTAGGTCTTACCCCAAACTTTCTTCAAATCACAATGCATGGGAACAGTAACAAAGCCCGCATTCTGACACCATAATTTTACAACCGAGGAATAAAACTCATGCAACACATATCCCAGTGTCATTCTAGCCAAGTACCAAGACCCTATATATATAATATATCTCAACATCGAGGATAAACGTTGTGATATTCCGGACATATCACAATTACTGAAAATATCAAGATCAACATCACGAAAACCACACTTGGTAACCCGTGGCTGTACCCATTAGTATTGACCTCCAGACGCCCCGTCGGACCATTCCCGGGTGGGAAACTACTTCCGCGGCTGTACCCATTAGTTTGGGCCCCCAGAGGGGCCCGTCGGACCGTCCCTGGGTGGAAGAATAACTCACGCACACTAGCGTTCACAACTTTCACAATTTCCGAACGTTGAATATAATGTATATAGTTATGGCACTAGCTAGAATGTCCACTTACTGACATATGACCACGACCAAAGACTGACACAACTACAAAGCATTCCTAGAATACGTCAATACCACAAGGTATCCATGAGCAACACATTCAACACTCAATATATTCAAAGATTTAACGACATGACTACCCCAACAACTTAACCATCCTAGACGCACCTCTACCCAGTATACAAACCAATCAACTAATCTCAACAATTTCAATCCTATAATATACAATTAGTAAATACGAGTAAACCAACAATCATAATTTACATAACATCAATTCACGAGATATAAGTCGTATATGCAAGAATACTTGCCTCGATAATTGATGCCGAAAGCTTCGACGAACACGGCTCACCCGATCGATCCATTGAAATCACAACCTTTATTGTAAATACACAATAGACGATTTAATATAAGGGTCCAATTTACTATCTTATAATTACAAGGTAATTAATCGGCTAATATATTACCTCAATTGCGCCCCTTAATTAATTGATCAGATCAAACGACCAATGATAATCAACCCGGATCCATATCTCTATTTAATTAATTATGGAAATCATAATTCAAGATTCCTGAACGATTTCCCCGAATACAACTCCGAATTCGGACTCATTCCATAGGTCCAGTTACCCCAATATGCTCGTCGAATAATTTATCAAAACCTATATATTTATATATATATATATATATATATAGGGCGGGGTTATTCTAAAAAGGGTCTTATAATAAAAAGTGTAGGAAGGATTGTGGGAGTGACATGTGTCACCTTGCCACATCATCATGCCACATCATATGACATGTGGCACCCCCCACCCCCACCCCCCACCCCCCCCACAAAAAAAAAAATTCCCGCCAAAAAAAAAAAAAATTGGGGGCCCAAATTTTTTTTTTCCCGCCAAAAACTTATAAGTGTGATGCACCATTTTTTTGGTGCATCATGGTTATAAGTTTTGGTGCATCACACTAATAAGTTTTACTGCATCACAGTTATAAGTTACTGCATCATAGTTAACAGTTAAGTGCATCAACTATGATGCAGTAACTTATAACCTTAATGCACTAAATCATAATTGTAATGCATTAACTTTATAACTGTGATACAGTAATAATAAGTTTCTTGCATCATCGCGATTATAAGTTCTTGCATCATAGTTACTTGATTAAGTGCATCAACTATGATGCAGTAACTTATAACCTTAATGCACTAAATCATAATTGTGATGCAGTACCTTTATAACTATGATGCACTTATAAATTTTGGCGGGAATTTTTTTGGCGGGAATACAAAAATTTTTGCCCCAAAAAAATAAATTTTGGCAGGAAAAAAAAAAATTTCGTGGGGGGGGGGGGGGGTGTGGCTGGGGTGTGTCATCCCCCAAAAAATTTCATATGACACATGTCATATGATGTGGAATGGGGGATGACACATGTCACTCCCACAATCCTTCCTACACTTTTTATTATAAGACCCTTTTTAGAATAATCCAAACATATATATATATATATATATATATATATATATACACAACACACAAACACACACACCCAAACATACACAAATACACACTGACACACACACACAAACACATCGACTTACACACACACACACATAAGCATGCACACACAAATACTTACACGCATATACATAATATATATACATACAATACGCACACACAGGACACACACAGTTTCTACGCCCAAGCCGGAACCCGGATCGTCGGGAACCCGACACACCGAACCTCGTCATACATCAAGCTCGACCGTCGACAACTTGAGCCCAGGCCAGAAAATTTACCTTGCCACCGGAAAACATGTTCGACAGCTCCACCGCCGAACTCCATCCGCCACACCAGCCGGACTCGAGCTACAGTCCAGACTCCTTAACTAGGGCTGGGACCGGTGTAATATCCGCAATTTCGGATTTCCGGTAATTTTCTTTTTCAGTGGAAGTCCGTTTTGATGACTCGCTCATGACCGTTTCGTCATTCTGAGAATGATTAATTCTACACTTTTTGACATCCGAGTTCGTTCTGGTGTCGTTTTGTTGAGTTCCGTGCTTTTTAGCGACTTTTCCGCGCTTGAGTTCGATTCTTGCGAATCTCGTTCGAAACTGCTGTTTCGAGTTTCCCGTAAGTCCGTTTAACTCTGTTAGACGTGTTATATACTTCGGTTTGGTTATTCGATCACGTATCGTGATTTTCGGGCATTTTGGGCCATTTTTGTAATTTCCCAAAGTTTAGGGTAATTACTTTCCGTTGTCGAATTCCGAGCCTTCGGATGGTCGGAATCGTGTGTTCTCTTAGTGCTCGAATTCGTCTTTGCGAGTATTTCGTAACCGTATCTTCGATTCATATTCAGGTTCGGGTTTCGAGGTCGTTCGGGCCGTCGGAGTTGGCCCCGGCTGAGTCATGGCCAGGCAACCTGGGTCCAGGCCGGTACTGGCCGAGTTACGGCCGGTAGTGCTCGGCAGTCTTCTGGCCGAGCAGGCCGTACCGTGGGCCGCGGCACACTCGTGACATTTTCGGCCAAAACCCAACTGTACCGGGTGCCGCGGCACACGCCGGCCGATCACTGGGCGCAGTTTTGGCCCTGTGCCGCGACACACTTCGGCTGGGCCGCGGCACACCGTGCAGATCAGCCTATTTATAGGCCTGAACGTGGATCTCTCGGCCATTTTCCATTTTTCCTTCGTTTTTCGCGACCCTTCGATGGAATTTGAGGGTTTTTGATCGGGAACATCATAGAACTTCACCTTTGGAAGGCTTGTGTTGATTATATCATCATCTAATCCGTGTTCTTCGTCCAAATTGAGGTATTTTGGCTTGAACCCTTGTTTTTGAAGATTTTAGGGATTTCTCCTTTTGATTTCGATTCCAATCCGTTTTTGATCAATTAATTGTTGTGTAAATGTTGTTTTGGACGTGTTCTACGGATTGTATATCCGTGTTTCGAGTTCGTTGGAACCCAATCGGGATTTTTGGTTTTCTAAGGAACCTTGAACATTTGGTATCCGATTAAATGTCTCAAAGGGTCCCCTTCGATTTTTGATCGTGTTTTTCTTTGTTTTCAATTGTTATTCTCGTAGTAACCGTGTTTCCATTGGATTTCACGGAGGATTGTAGGTGTTCAGGGTTTTTTCGGGTTGTGCCGTATTCGTAGGAATATTCGGGTGCCAACTATCGAGGCAAGTATCTTATTATACGACTTGTATCTTGCGACTAGTAATCACGTATGATATTTATGATGATTTTGCTTGCCTTCGTAAATATGTTTCATTTGAATCGGTTGTGTATTCCGCAATTTGAAGGCTTTGTGATAATAGTGCTATGTTGGTATACATGTTAGGTGTTGTGCCATTTGTGCAGGATTGCGACGTACATATGGATGGTTGTACACTTGGTTGTGCAATGTATTGTGTACCAAACGTGTGTTATGTTGGTTGTGTGTCGTTGATTGTTGATAGTTTTGTTGAGAGTATTGAGATTGTGTTATGTGCGTATGATGTACGATTTTTGTGGTGATCAACGTGATTGACTAACTGTGCACATTGTTGTATGTAATGTGAATGTGAATGTGATGTGCTGGAACGCTAAGTTCACTCGTGCGGGTTCGACGGGGCCTACGAGGATTCATGGCACAGGTCCATGGGATCAGAGCTTAGTGTGTGGTGCTGAGGTCCAATCGTGCGGGTCTGACGAGGCTTACGATGATTTATGGCACAGGTCCATTGAGTCAGGACACAGTACGTCCAACCGTGCGGGTTCGACGGAACCTACGGTGACACGTGACACAGGTTCACGGGGTCGGGACTGTTTGTTGTGATTGTTGTGTTTGCTCAATCCGTGTGGGTTGTTGAACCTACGGAGACTCGTGGCAAGCGATCACGGAGTCGTGAGCATGATTGATTGTTGTGATTGTGGTGAATGGTTCCGTCCGTGCGGGTTGTTGAACCTACGGAGACACGTGACAGGGGATCACGGTGTCACGAATCATGTTTTGTAAATCAAAACTTTTTGTATGAAAGTTTTAAGAAAAGAATGTTGGGCCGAGCCCCATGAGATTTATGGAAATGTTTTCGTACTGTAAATTGTTGAAATACAAATTTTGAGATTTGGGTTAAGACCCTAAGATTTTTGAAAGGTTTCGAAATTCTAAAAATTCCCGAGATGATAATCTTATTTTCGAATGCTTCATAGCTTGTATTTTCTTGTGAAGACCTCCCGGTGATATTTTGATACTTGATTGCTATATTTGATTTACGATTATTATTTTCTTGTTATATTTCGTATGATTTGATACTTGGACTAGTAAAACAGTGGAGCTTTACTAACCCCCGAGTAATCGGGGGTGGATGTCTGTTTTGCGTCCAGGTACATGCAGATTTAAGGAGCAGTCAAAAGATTAGCACAAGAGGATGACGAGCTGCGATACTAATCAAGAGTCGAGAGTTGATAGAGTTTGGTTGTATTATTAGAGTTGATTCAGTCTTCCGTTGTATTGTGTTTCGACCCCTGTGTGAGTAATGTTGTTAGTCAGTTCTGTTGATAGAGTTGTGTGACCTCATCGGTCCGTGTGTTTTTGTGTAAGTGACCTTAACGGTCTGTATTATTATATTGTTTGACCCTGGCCGGGCAAGTACTTGGTTGTTTATGGATGTTTAGCCTGGTAGATCCTTGTGGAAACGGTCTACGGCGTGTAATATTCCCATACGGTTTTGGGGGTGTTACATTTATGGTATCGGAGCTTAGGTTGCGGAAACCTAGGCTGTCGGGTCGAGTCAAGTCGTGATTTGTCGAGTAATGTGTTGTCTTGTCGTTCGAGTCGTCAGTGACAAGTTGAGTTGTGCGTAGTCACAACGTGTCGGTTATGTTGTCAGACGAGATTAGTATCGTGGGCGACTGTCACCTCCGTGCGACCTGTGGATGTAAGTCTCCTCCTTTATGCGTAATACCTGTGTGTCTCGATTTTATCTTAGTGAGTTAATTGCGGTGCATGATTTTGTTTACACAGTATTGTGTAATATAGTTGTGTTTGACGCTTGTGGCACATAGTATGGGTATAGAACTGGATGTATTGATGTTTGGCCCTTGAACCACCATGTGGGTTGGTATGGTGTGAAAGTTGTGAACCTTGATGGGTTTTACGGTATAGTTTGTGAGAAACTACGATGAATGATTTTGCTGTGTGTTTAAACTTGATACCACGAGATGCATTTGATTGAATTGGCGACCCTGATTGCCATTTGAGTATGTGGTTTTAAATTCGACTGTTTTTGGAATGTTGTAATTTTTGTCCGCTATGGATAAGTTTAAGAATATTTTCTGAAGGACTATACAGTTTGAGAATTTTTGTAGAAATCGATTTTCGGAAAGTGTTTTAGTAGTGCAGTCAAACCACGGTTTATATGGATTTTTAAAATTTGTTAAACTTGGACAAATGGGTCATGTATTTTCAAATGACATAGTCAGGCGGTATTTGAAAAATGTGTTTTGAAGTATTTCGGACATTGTAAAATATTACCGTCGTTTTGGTTATGAGCTAAAGGATTTTGGGAAATTTTTATTTTGCAGAATAATTTTTGGTTTTTGAAATTTTGAACTTCTTATGTCCACGTGTTGGGGCAAGTGGTTGTGATAAGTTCGTGGTGTTGTGGTGCTCGCCGGAGAATGTTTCAGTATTTTCGAAATGTTGAGGTACATGGTTTTGATTGGACGATCGGGGCATTAAAAGTGTTTTCAAAAAATTTCATTTCATCAATTTTTTTTCAAACTTGAGAATTTTAAAATTTTATCATTTGAATAATACCTCAGAAATATTTCATTTTTGCTGCGAGTGTTTGATCCCTACGATACGTGTGTGGTTTTGACTGTGTTTGGTTGGGTAAAATCCAAACACCTCTGTTGATGTGACTGTGCGAATTAATTTTGAATGAAGTTCTTAAATTACAGTGTTAGTTCATGCACATGTGTGATGACTTGGAGTTGATGCTTTATCGTACTGCTATTGTCGTCCTATGTTGACATTGTGACGTTTGTATGGTTGCATTATTCTGTTTGGTCGTCCGTTCAGTATGCTGAGAGGTTGTGGCCTAGGACGTGGTCGTAGTCGTGGCCGTGATCAGGAGCGTGAGAGGGCGACTCCCTCCTTGTCGAGTACCGATCAGCTTAGTACGGATCAGGGACATTCGACTAGCGTTAATGTTGATGTTGGCGCCGCAGCCATCCTTCGTCAGGTGGTTGATCAGTTAGTGCAGATGAATCAGGCCGTACATCGGAATGAGAACCCGGATGGGGATAACGGGTCTAGTAAGTGGTTACGAGATGTGATAAGGATGCAGCCGCCCCGTTTTGTGGGTTCATCTGACTCGTTAGGTTGGGAAGGCTGGCTCTTCCAATTGGACAGAACATTTGATGCTGTAGCTTGTCCGGATGAGAAGAGGGTACCCATTGCTCAGTACTTGCTTGACAAAGAAGCTGCAGACTGGTGGCAGGATGTAGTGCCTGTAGATCGTACACCTACATGGGCTGAGTTTAAGACTGCTATGGAAGCAGAGTATTGCCCGTTGCCTGTTCGTGAACGCGGGATCGTTGAGTTTTTCTCAGTTGTGCCCCAGGATGTGTCGATATCCCAAGCCATAATTGATTTTAATCGACAGCTGGCTTATGTTCGTGATCAAGTGAGAAGTGAAGCGGACAAGGTCCGATACTTCAATATGCGCATGAAACCCCATATCCGTGAGAGTATGTCTCCGCTCATGTGTACCACCCTGAAGGAATATCAGGACCGAGCTTTAGCCATTGAGATGGCCGTTTCTGTATCGGAATCTGGTTCAGAGAGTAAGAGACAGAAGACCTCGAGTAACTTTTCAAGAGGCCAGAAAAGTGAGATCCGTGAGCCTGTTGCTTCACAGTTTCCTTCTAGGAGCACTCCTCGTTCGTTTGATCAGTCTAAGAATCCTACTCACGAGTCGAGCAAGACAAGCGGTGTGAAGTTATGTTTCAATTGTAGCCGTGTAGGCCATACTCGGAAGAATTATCGCTCGCCGCAAGTTAACTGTTTCAAGTGTGGACATGTGGGACATTAGACGGTACACTGCGAGACCGTCGTTGAGATGTTCGGGAGCCGAGATCCCGCCCCTACGCGTGGAGAGCTCAGTGGTGCCCAGTAGCGTAGTTGCATGTTGTATTTGTGTTGTAATTCGAGTAGAGATTGATATTCGTTGCGTGAACTTTTTGGTTTTGTTTGTATTCTACCCTGATGTTTTATTTTAAGTTTCGGGACGAAACTTATTTTTTGTGTGATAGAATGTAATACTCGGTACCTCGTTTTCCGTTATCTTGAAATGTTTGTGTTTTGACGTCGGACATTTCTTGTTGATGAGAATCGGAATGATTTCTATCGTAATACTCTATTTGTTTCTACCGCATAGTCGTTGTGGTCGGGTGCGACTTGTTGTCGCGTGCGTTTCTTTGATTAAATGTGTGCATGTGATGCATCATTAATTTCTCGTTATTGTTTTGAATCATTGCCAGTGGCGTTGTTATGGTCGTCGTGGGGCGTGTTTTCACGCTGTATGTTCTTTCGCGTTGCTTGTAACGTTTCGCCGTTGGGCGTGATTTTTTTCGGTTTTTGTGTATCACGTTGAGTTTTCCTAGTGGGATATTGCTTCTCCCTACATGATTTAAGTTTCGGGACGAAACTTCTTTTAAGGAGGGTAGAATGTAATATCCGCAATTTCGGATTTTCGGTAATTTTCTTTTTCGGCGGAAGTCTGTTTTGATGACTCGATCATGACCGTTTCGTCATTCTGAGAATGATTAATTCTACACTTTTTGACATCCGAGTTCGTTCCGGTGTCGTTTTGTTGAGTTCCGTGCTTTTTAGCGACTTTTCCGCGCTTGAGTTCGATTCTTGCGAATCTCGTTCGAAACTGCTGTTTCGAGTTTCCCGTAAGTCCGTTTAACTTTGTTAGACGTGTTATGAACTTTGGTTTGGTTATTCGATCACGTGTCGTGATTTTCGGGCGTTTTGGGCCATTTTTGTAATTTCCCAAAGTTTAGGGTAATTACTTTCCGTTGTCGAATTCCGAGCCTTCGTATGGTCAGAATCGTGTGTTCTCTTAGTGCTCGAATTTGTCTTTGCGAGTATTTCGTAATCATATCTTCGATTCGTATTCAGGTTCGGGTTTCGAGGTCGTTCGGGCCGTCGGAGTTGGCCCCGGCCGAGTCATGGCCGGGCAACCTGGGCCCAGGCCGGTACTGGCCGAGTTACGGCCGGTAGTGCTCGGCAGTCTTCTGGCCGAGCAGGCCGTACCGTGAGCCGCGGCAGATGCCGGCAGGGCCGCGGCACACTCGTGTGACATTTTCGGCCAAAACCCGACTGTACCGGGTGCCGCGGCACACGCCGGCCGGGCCGCGGCACACTGCCGATCACTGGGCGCAGTTTTGGCCCTGTGCCGCGGCACACTTCGGCTGGGCCGCGGCACACCGTGCAGATCAGCCTATTTATAGGCCTGGACGTGGATCTCTCGGCCATTTTCCATTTTTTCCTTCGTTTTTCGCGACCCTTCGACGGAATTTGAGGGTTTTTGATCGGGAACATCATAGAATATCACCTTTGGAAGGCTTGTGTTGATTATATCATCATCTAATCCGTGTTCTTCGTCCAAATCGAGGTATTTTGGCTTGAACCCTTGTTTTTGAAGATTTTAGGGATTTCTCCTTTTGATTTCGATTCCAATCCGTTTCTGATCAATTAATTGTTGTATAAACGTTGTTTTGGATATGTTCTACGGATTGTATATCCGTGTTTCGAGTTCGTTGGAACCCAATCGGGATTTTTGGTTTTCTAAGGAACCTTGAACATTTGGTATCCGATTAAATGTCTCAAAGGGTCCCCTTCGATTCTTGATCGTGTTTTTCTTTGTTTTCAATTGTTATTCTCGTAGTAACCGTGTTTCCGTTGGATTTCACGGAGGATTGTAGGTGTTCGGGGTTTTTTCGGGTTGTGCCGTATTCATAGGAATATTCGGGTGCCGACTATCGAGGCAAGTATCTTATTATACGACTTGTATCTTGCGACTAGTAATCACGTATGATATTTATGATGATTTTGCTTGCCTTCGTAAATATGTTCCGTTTGAATCGGTTGTGTATTCCGCAATTTGAAGGCTTTGTGATAATAGTGCTATGTTGGTATACATGTTAGGTGTTGTGCCATTTGTGCAGGATTGCGACGTACATATGGATGGTTGTACACTTGGTTGTGCAATGTATTGTGTACCAAACGTGTGTTATGATGGTTGTGTGTCGTTGATTGATGATAGTCTTGTTGAGAGTATTGAGATTGTGTTATGTGCGTATGATGTACGATTTTTGTGGTGATCAACGTGATTGACTAACTGCGCACATTGTTGTATGTAATGTGAATGTGAATGTGATGCGCTGGAACGCTAAGTTCACTCGTGCGGGTTCGACGGCGCCTACGAGGATTCATGGCACAAGTCCATGGGATCAGAGCTTAGTGTGTGGTGCTGAGGTCCAATCGTGCAGGTCTGACGAGGCTTACGATGATTCATGGCACATGTCCATTGAGTCAGGACACAGTACGTCCAACCGTGCGGGTTCGACGGAACCTACGGTGACACGTGACACAGGTTCACGGGGTCGGGACTGTTTGTTGTGATTGTTGTGTTTGCTCAATCCGTGTGGGTTGTTGAACCTATGGAGACTCGTGGCAAGCGATCACGGGGTCGTGAGCATGATTGATTGTTGTGATTGTGGTGAATGGTTCTGTCCGTGCGGGTTGTTGAACCTACGGAGACACGTGATAGGGGATCACGGTGTCACGAAACATGTTTTGTAAATCAAAACTTTTTGTAAGAAAGTTTTAAGAAAAGAATGTTAGGCCGAGCCCCATGAGATTTATGGAAATGTTTTCGTACTGTAAATTATTGAAATACAAATTTTGAGATTTGGGTTAAGACCCTAAGATTTTTGAAAGGTTTCGAAATTCTAAAAATTCCCGAGATGATAATCTTATTTTCGAATGCTTCATAGCTTGTATTTTCTTGTGAAGACCTCCCGGTGATATTTTGATACTTGATTGCTATATTTGATTTACGATTATTATTTGCTTGTTATATTTCGTATGATTTGATACTTGAACTAGTAAAACAGTGGAGTTTTACTAACCCCCGAGTAATCGGGGGGTGGATGTCTGTTTTGCGTCCAGGTACATGCAGATTTAAGGAGCAGTCACAGGATTAGCACAAGAGGATGACGAGCTGCGATACTAATCAAGAGTCGAGAGTTGATAGAGTTTGGTTGTATTATTAGAGTTGATTCAGTCTTCCGTTGTATTGTGTTTCGACCCCTGTGTGGGTAATGTTGTTAGTCAGTTCTGTTGATAAGGTTGTGTGACCTCATCGATCCGTGTGTTTTTGTGTAAGTGACCTTAACGGTCTGTATTATTATATTGTTTGACCTTGGCCAGGCAAGCATTTGGTTGTTTATGGATGTTTAGCCTGGTAGATCCTTGTGGAAAGGGTCTACGGCGTATAATATTCTCATACGGTTTTGGAGGTGTTACAACCGGTTCGGTTATTACTAATATTTTAGGTACCCTAAATCGGTTTTAATATAGAGAAACCGGATCGGTTATTGTGAAATTTTTTTGGGGAACTGGTTTAAGACCCAAATCGATTTTTTGGTCCGGTATTTCGGGTTTTTTTGGTAACCAAATTCTGCTAAAAAAACAGAATTCTGCTAAACATACCCGAATTCTGTTAAAACCCGAATTCTCAATAATAACCGAATAAGTGTTGGAAATTTTGATACGAAAAATTCTAGTAAAACCATAATTCGACATGGTATTTATTTCAAGTAGATATATTTTACGTATTTATTTGTTCATATCCAAATTCAGATGAATGAGCAATTAAATTACAAATAATAATACTTGAAATAAGATAACGTTTGGTGGTTACTAGGTCGCACCCATTCACGAATAGCCACATTTGGTGGTTAATTATGGAAAATAGATCATATCTTTTCATGAAAAAACACATTAGTTCATAATTAAAGTTGGGATGAAAGGTCACACTACTTCGCGAAAAGTCACTTATGAGTATAAATAGGCCCCTACAGTTGATGGTTAAATATTAATTCGAACATACTCATTCGAACATAGATTCACCTACAAATTCGAGCATTATATTTATATTAGTCTACTAGGTTCATTCATCATCCTAGTGAAAGTCTAGGAGTAATACTCAGTCCCGAGTATCTATATTGTTCGACCAGAACTACGACCCGCTGTGCAGCATTTCGTATTCAAAGTTTGTCGTTGTATCTTGGAGACATTTGCTATAGACCGTATGCACAAGTGCGGAGCAATTTTATCTTACGGAGAGAGAATCCAATTCTCGCCTCGGCATTTCCGTCATAAGTTTTCATTCTATTATTTGTTCTCCTTGTATTTATATATTTCCATTATTTCCAACACCCACAAATAACAATAAGCAACTAGAACCGAAAATATATTCAATAATATGCTTAAAACATATGTTTAATAAGTTTTTTATTACATAGATAACAATGGTATAAACAAAAAAACTCAAATTTTTTATTAAAACATATTTTTTATATTATTAAATATAAATATATTATATATATTTAAAATTCGATTCTTAACCGGGTAATGTGTATTTTGAAATTGAAGACCCAAAACCCGGAACCGGTTTATTTAAATAAACCCGAATTAAGAACCGGACCCGCTTTTTGTTATAAAAACCGGAACCGGATCCGGTTTTTTCGGTTCGGTTTTAAAAAAATGGTTCTTCGGTTAAAAATCCCACCCCTATCCTTAACCATCACGTCAGTCGCTGAACCCAGGTATCCATCACGTGTTAGAAATTGTTCTTAAATCACTAGTCACTTCTAAACTCGACTGTCAATAACCCACGACTGATCCGAGCTACGATCTCCCACCTCCGGCCACTCAATACCCAAATCTCCTTCATCGGAATCAACCGATCAAGAACACCTCTGCTTGATTCCTCCCGGCACCGATCGAAAATCCATCCCGAGTCGCCACACACATGACATCCGTCGTTGTTCATCAGCTCCGACGAGCCTCGCCCGTTTATGGTTCCATCCACTCACATCTCGTCGGTATCCTGTGCTCCAGTCATCGGCCGTTGTTGAAAAAGAAGAGGAGGAATGTGTGTGGTGGTTGACTCGTGCATGGGGTATGTGGGAGAAAGAGAAGTAAAAATAAGGTAAATGGGGAGAGAGGAAGAAACGGGGATAATATATATATATATATATACTGGGTAGTTGTGTATTTGACCCAATAAGGTCCGATTATAAATTACCCGAGTAAAAATGGATTAATCTCAAATTTATTACTCTGTCACCTGGTTCGATTATCTGATTGGTACATACCGCGTCACATAACACCAACTACCACTAACTCACAAATACTTTGGTCAAATATCTCAAGAGTCCGCTCGATTTTAATTAGTCAGTATGTAAATAAAAAAATTAATTCCGCCAAAATTTCAATTTAAAATTCTTAGATATTACATACTATCCCACTTAAAATAAGTTTCGTCCCCGAAACTTGCAATGTCTCAACCATCTCACTGTAACCGTTGTTCTAAATATTGAAGCGATCCGGTTCGATACCATCCAAAACTCAAGAATCAATAGACATAAACTAACAAACTCCAGGGGTAGCAACTCTGCGGTTGTAACATAACATATAAAACGACAAACTGTAATCCCAAGTATCAAAAGATCATCAATACGCCGTTTTGGCATCGTGGATCACGATCCCACAGTATCATGATACCGCTCATTTCTACTCACTTTCCAAAACCACAACGTGTCCACACTACAAGTCATACTCCAGCTCCCACGAAATTGAAATCTTAACACTATATGTTGTTCATAAAACCGCAATAAATATATGCACTTGACACATTTTGTTTTGAAAAATAAAAAGGCTTATTTGAAAATTCTACAAAACCTCAGTTTTAAATGGCCAGCTCTTCAAAATAGATGGATACTTCGATCCATAAAATCGATAATTTCAAAGTGCCTCCACGGTTTTATTAAATATGTTGTAAAGATAATACTCCCCAATAGTATACGAATGCGTTTGGAATAAATTTAAAATTCAAAATGTGAGTTCAATTGCCCACTCTTAGAATTATCATTTCAAAGTATAATAGTTAAATTTATTTATTTTACGAAATGTACATTCACCGTCAAATACATTTTTTTTTCAAATTGAAATTAGGGGAATTAGTTTCACAACCCTCATGCAAAATACTATTAGAAAACTCGAGGCACGAAGTATGAAGTTCGAAATCACTTTCATGGACATGCTTGTCCTACACTCACCTCACTATTGCAATAACTGTTTATCAATCTCGCCTAATCAGCACACTGATCGAATCATGAATACTTACTCCCCAATATATCAGAAGATACTCAAGAGAGATCATCTTATCTGTGACAACTATCAGTCTGACTTGCCGTTCATCATACATAAATAATTACCCGTCTGAGATAACACTATTCTCATTACGTATCATCGTTGGGGGCATCTATCCCAATTAAAATATTCATACACGCCAAATAAAAATTGAAATAAAATTCACTATATCCAATGCTAAAAAGAATTTACCAAAATTTCCGTCTTATATTTCAAAAATTTCCGTATTCAACTCATTTAATCAAAATTCTAGGACACTCGCCCTATGTAAACAATCGAAAATATTTTATCTCTCAAAAATTTTCAAAAACAATCACTCTAAAATATATATTCGTATCATGCACTTTTTTTACATATCAAAAACCACCTCTTTTTTCTTTTAAGTTGGAAAAATTCTCACTTTATCAAAATATACAATTATTAGTTTTCCCATTTTAAAATACACACAAGAGATTCTATATAAAATATTGACGCGTCAATTTGTTGTTCAAGACAAACAAAAAATATTTTTAATCCTCAAGAAAATTTAAATAGTTTCCAAATATCTATTTTCTGAGTGCCGACATAAAAATCTCATTTAAAAATACAAGGCCCGAATTGCAAAAGTCCACAATTTCAAAACATACTAAGTCACCGCTTACACGTACCAATAAAATAGTTACGACAATTTTTCAATTTAACTCAGATTGCAAAATATTTGTAAGTCATTTAAAAATACACATGCAGTGGATATAGCTAATGACGAGAGTACATTGAGGTAGCAAGAAACAATCAATCAATACTCTTATTTGAAAATATACGGCCAGCTTGTCCAATATTTCAGAGAATTTTCAAAAATTCACACTAACCGTCGTTTAACCATACTAGTAAAATATTTTAGAAGATCTGATTTTTCACAACATACTCGAGTCTATGAAATTTTCAGAAATATTTTCAAATACACCCACAACCAACACAGTTATCAATATGACCACGTTTGTAGCAATTAGCAACAATTAGTCAAACGTATCTGGTTCCCAAACACGTGCCCATCTAGCCTTCAAATCATCATACTAATCGATACCGCTCATGAATATAATCTTAAATTCAAACATACAACGAAACCATCTGTTTGTGTTTCCGACAATCTCTGCCGTCAATACGCCTCCTGGAACACATTAATGTCGAGAAACTTCCACAACACATTGTACCAATCAAAACTCAATCTACCAGTATATCCCAATTGCTACACACGTAATATACCACAAGTATCAAATGCGATTTCTAACTTACCTTACTTGTAGGGGTGTGCATGGTACGATATGGTACAGTTTTAGGGTAAAACCGATTCCATACCAAATATATTCGGTTTATTATGATTTAATACCATAAACAAACGGGTTTTTTCGGTTTGGTAGTTCGGTATTTCGGTTTAGTTTACATCGGTACGGTATTTTTTTCGGTTTTTCTACTTGATATTTGATAGCATTAATAAGACAAAAATACAAGAATAAATTAATTCAACAAGGTACCATAAATAGTTGGTCCAAATTAATAGATAAACCAAAAAAATCACACTAACCTTAAGACAGTAACTAATTTAATGTTCAACCTTTCATCCAACTATTTCGGAGGATAAAAAGAAAAAAAAGACAAACAAGTGTCTTGAACTTCAATAAATTTGTTCTACTTCTATATTCATGTGAGTCTGTAACTACTATATATATGATATATTATTATAATAATATTTAATATAAATAACGGTACGGTACGGTTTTTCTCGGTATTTAAGTCAAATATTGTACCGTTACCAAAGTTTCGGTTTTATAAAAAATAAAAACCATATATGTCGGTTTAAGCGCTTTATCAGTTTTTTCGGTACGGTTTTTACGGTGCAGTGCGGTTTTTCGGTTTAATCGGTTTTTTTGCACACCCCTACTAACTTGCAACAAAATTATGCAACACAAAATATAAAATATAATATATAAAAGGGGAGACTTACATCCACAGGTCGCACGAAGATGACAGTCGTCCACGATACTAATCTCAATGGACAACACGAATTACATGATATGACAACGCACAAGTCGACTTGTTAACTGACAACTCGGACGACGCGACAATACACAACTCGAAATATCACGACTCGACTCAACCCGACAGTCTAGGTTTCCACAACCTAAGCTCTGATACCACAAATGTAACACCCCCAGAAATCCACCAGGAATATTATACGCCGTAGACCCCTTTTTCACAAGGATTTACCCGACTAACCACCACGGTACGAAAAATGTTTGACCTGCCGAGGTCAAACAACATACTAGCACGGACCGATAAGGTCAAATATTAAATTACACTGACCGTTGAGGTCTCACGTCTAAATCAATCCAACAATAAACTCATTATTGTAAATACCCACGCGGGGGTCAAAATACAATACAACGGATGACATAATTTAACTCGACAATTCGCAGACATTAACTGACTCTTAACTCTTGATTAGTATCGCGGCTCGTCTTCTTCCATGTCGTCCCTGTGATTGATCCAATGAACTATGCATACCTGAAATGCATGAGATGCATTTCCCCCATTTAAGGGATTAGCATTTGAATGGCTAGTACAAGTATTGCCATACAACATATACCACACAAATATGAGTTATATGAATACAATGATAAACCCTGAAAGAAGTTCCCGAGAGGTTTACAATATTTAAGGTACAGCCCAAGTCCTTAGAATCAATATATCGACTCGGGAGTTTTAGAAAACGACAAAAAGTCTTTTGGGACTTCAAATCCAAGATTATAAAACCTTCTTCGAAAACAACAGGGTCTAAGCCCAAATCTCGATCATGCAACAAATATTTTTACAAATAGGAAATCTTTCTGGACATTCCGTCCTTAGTTATAAAACCGTTTCAAATGGGTCTCGGCCCAAGACGCTTTCCACAAAACAACATTTACACAGTCGCTAGGGTCTCACCCCAAACTTTCTTCAAATCACAATGCACGGAAACAGTAACAAAGCCCGTATTCTGACACCAGAATTTTACAATAGGGGAATAAAACACATGCAACACATATCCCAGTGCCATTCTAGCCAAGTACCAAGACCCTATATATAATATATCTCAACATCGAGGATAAACGTTGTGATATTCCGGACATATCACAATTACTGAAAACATCAACATCAACATCACGAAAACCACACTTGGTAACCCGTGGCCGTACCCATTAGTATCGACCTCCAGAGGCCCCGTCGGACCGTCCTCGGGTGGGAAACCACTTCTGCGGCCGTACCCATTAGTATCGGCCCCCAGAGGCCCCGTCGGACCATCCCCGGGTGGAAGAAGAACTCACGCACACTAGGGTTCACAACTTTCACAATTTCAAAACGTTGAATATAATGTATATAGTTATGGCACTAGCTAGAATGTTCACTTACTGACACATGACCATGACCAAAGACTGACGCAACTACAAATCATTCCTAGAATACGTTAATTCCCAAGTGGCCTCTTCGACTCCATGTCGTGACCATTGTACTTTAACCAAGTGTATTGGTTTATTTCTCAACTGTTTGATCCGGCTCTCAAGTATCTTGATTGGTCTCTCTTCGAAGGTGCCATCATTAGCTATCTCGATCTCGTCGAAATCAATGACGTGACTGGGGTCCGGTACATACTTCCGCAGTTGGGATACGTGAAACACATTGTGAACATGACTCAGCGATGGCGGTAAGGCCAACCGGTATGCTAAATCCCCAACTCTCTCTAGGATCTCAAATGGTCCGATATATCTCGGATTAAGCTTGCCTCTTCTCCCAAAACGGAAAATCCCTCGTGTAGGAGACACCTTCAATAGTACTTGGTCCCCAGCGTCGAACTCTAGAGGGCGACGACGTACATCGGCATAAGACTTACGTCGACTGCAGGCGATCAGCAGTCTCTCTCGAATCAAGGCTATCTTCTCTTGAGTCCGAATAATCAATTAGGTTCTGTCCCGATCAAATCAGAAGAATCATCCCGGCCACAGGGCGATCGGCATCTTCTCCCGTATAAAGCTTCAAATGGGGCCATCTTAATAGAAGCATGCCAAGCTGTTATTATAGGTGAACTCGATCAAGGGCAAGTGAACTTCCCAATCGGTCGACCAATCTAAAGCACAAGCTCTAAGCATGTCTTCTCTATGCGTATAGTTCTTTCAGGTGACCATCCGTTTGGGGATGATAAGGCGTGCTAAAGTTGAGCTCGATCCCCAAAGCCCCGTGAACTGCTTTCGAAGTGTGACACGAAACGACCATCTCGATCCGAAATAATGGTCTTGGCGTCCGTGCAATCGACTATCTCCGCAATAAATATTCGTGCCAATCTCTCGGGTCCCCATGTATCTTTAATTCCCGGAAATGAGCCGACTTGGTTAGTCGATCAACTACAACCCAAATCATGTTCATTCCCGTTCTAGTCCTTGGCATACTAGTAATGAAGTCCATCGAGATATCCTCCCACTTCCACTCGGGGATCTAGCGGTCTTAACATTCCGGCAGTCGTTGATGTTCAATCTTAACCTGCCGACAAGTCAAACACTTTGAAACGTACTCCGCCACGTCCTTCTTCATATTCCCCACGGAAGTTTTGCTTTAAATCTTTATACATCTTCTGCGCCGGGTGAATAGAATCGGGCGTGCTGTGAGCTTCCTTCAGAATAGTCCTTCTCAAATCATCATCATCGGGAACGCAAAGTCGACTCTGAAATCTCAGAACTCCATCATCTTGTATCACGAATCCTGGGGCTTTTCCTTTCTTTACTTCGTCACATAATCGAAGGATCAGAGAATCGTTCAATTGTTTAGACTTGATCTCCTCGACTAGTGATGAAGTCAGTTCCATCACATAAAGTTGCCCTTGGATTCACGGTGCCCATACTTCAATCCTCGCGGATCGGTTCCGTTGAATCGGTTTGGGACATAAGTGCTTCCAACACTCGAAGGGAAACAGGTTTAGGGCTCAAAGCATCGGCTACTACATTTGCTTTCCCCGGATGATAGAGAATCTCCAAGTCGTAATCCTTGATCAATTCCAGCCACCTTCTCTGCCTCATGTTTAACTCTTTCTGACTGAAAATGTACTTGAGGCTCTTATGGTCTGTAAAGATCTGACAATGAGTGCCGTACAAATAATGTCGCCAGATTTTCAAGGCAAAGACCACAGCTGCTAGCTCCAGATCATGAGTCGGATAATTAACTTCGTACGGTTTCAATTGCCGAGAAGCATAAGCAATCACTTTATCCTTCTGCATCAACACATAACCCAAACCCTGATTTGAAGCATCGTTGTATACCATAAATCCGTCAGTTCCTTCTGGCAGCGCTAATATAGGTGCTGTCGTCAGCCTCCTCTTAAGTTCGTCAAGACTAGCCTGGCACTCCTCATTCCACATGAACTTTTGAGTTTTCTGTAACAGCTGAGTGAGCGGACGAGCAATTTCGAAAAATCTCGCTACAAAGCGGCGATAATATCCAGCAAGTCCTAAGAAGCTTCGGACTTCTTTCACGTTTTTAGGAGCTTCCCACTCCAAGATTGCTTCGACTTTCTTCGGGTCCACCTGAACTCCGTCGGATGATATCACATGCCCAAGGAAGGTTACTTCCTTAAGCCAAAATTCGCATTTAGAAAGCTTAGCATACAGCTGTTCCTTTCTCAAGATGCTCAAAACCACACGTAAATGTTCAGCATGTTCCTCTGCGTCCCTCGAATATATCAAGATGTCGTCAATGAAAACGACCACAAATTTATCCAAGTACTCCAAGAATACCCGATTCATCAATTGCATGAATACCGCAGGAGCATTGGTAAGTCCAAATGGCATCACTACAAATTCATAATGCCCGTACCGGGATCTGAAAGCAGATTTCGGTATATCCGATTCCTTAATTCTCAACTGATGGTATCCCGTTCGCAAGTCAATATTCGAGAATACCCTTGCCCCTTGCAGTTGATCAAACAAGTCGTCGATCCGAGGTATAGGATACTTGTTCTTGATTGTCATCTTATTGAGTTCCCTGTAATCAATACACAGTCGGAGGGATCCGTCTTTCTTCCGGACAAAGAGAACGGGCGCTCCCCAAGGAGAAATGCTTGGTTGAATATAAACCTTCTGCAACAATTCCTCCAGTTGTTTCTTCAGTTCATACATCTCGGTTGGCACCATGCGATATGGTGCTCTGGAAATAGGAGCTGCTCCAGGCTCTAATTCAATAGTGAATTCCACTTCTCTCTGCGGAGGTAATCCAGGTAGTTCGTCAGGAAAAACATCTGAGAACTCATTCACAACTGAAATAGATGAGAGCTCTACTCCTTCCTCTTTCCTCATGGCATAGCACCAAAGTCCATGACATCCTTGCTTCAGTAATTTCACAGCTTTCATTGCCTTGATCAATTTCCCCGAGCTTCTCAGTCTCCATCCTCGGAATAAGTGTTCAGATCCGTCATCAGCAATGATGGAAATGACTCTCTCTCGGTAATTCAGCACAGCTCCATAACGGTTGAGCCAATCATCTCCGAGAATTAAATCGTCACCGCAGATGTCAACCACAATAAGATTCGATGGCCAATCTCTTCCTTCTATAGATACTGGGAAATCCTTAGCTTCTAAGGTTCCCACAATTTTCTCTCCGCTCGGTAATCCCACAACATAAGGTTCACAATTATACAAGCACGAGATGTTCAAACGATTAACAAAGTTCAAAGATATAAAAGAATGCGTGGCTCCTAAATCGAACAAGACACTAACTGGTTGCAAAAGGATCTGAATCGTACCTGATGCAACAGCTGTGTTCTGATCATCGATTTCCTCATCTCGTACGGGCGTGGAGGAACGGACCCAAGATGGATGTCTCTCTCTTCCCAGCGTTACTGCTTTGAAATCCACTTTCTTTGCGTCTGGTTCACACTCGTCTCCTTCGGAATTTGGAGCCGAGCGCGAGTACCAAAAGATCGGGTCGCATTCCCATAAAATGTTGCGCGATGTCCTTCTGTCCACACTCGAAAGCAGTCACGGTAGCGAAACAATCACGTCGAACATGTCCCGCCTTGCCACAGTTGTAACACTTCTTCCTCGTGTCGAAATAGTCGGTCTTGCCGGAACTTCTTTCCTCCTCGACTAGGATGCGGAGGTCTCTGGATGAGTGAAAAGAGGACTGACCCGGCGGGGCCCGCTATACTTATTCTCCGCGAAGTTGCCCGACACCTTTTGTTTCTTTGCTTCCGTCGATTTCTCTCTGCCGCTTCCTTCATATCGTAGGCCAACGCCTTGTCCCGATCTTGCCTCAAGGTGGTACAATCAAATCCGGACATATATTGCTGAATTTCGACTTCATTCGCATGTCAAAATGGAAAATCCTTTCCGCCTCGGTCTGACCGGTGGCGCACATAAGTCATTTGGTGATTAAAAGTCTTAATCACTTCCGTCACGGTTGCTTCGAATTTTGCGGTGAGAAAAACTCCCGAACTCGGGCCTCTCTAGCGGCGAGGACAATCTGCGCCTCCATCATCGGTTTGAATTCTGTCCAGTCAACATTATGCTCCTCGGTCGAATGGCCTCCCACGATCGAAGCCTCCTGTCGAGAAGATCTTGGGCGGCCAGGAACCTTCCTATCGTTGGGACAATTAATCCCGCAAAAATCTTCTCTAATTCTTTCAGCCAGTGATCCCAAGAAAGCGTCTCAGTCAAACCATCAAATTTCGGAGGATGCAATTTGATCACATCGGTAAGCCATTTATCTCCCCGATTATCCACGTTATTCTGCTGTCCCATCGCCGTCGCATGCGATCCACAACTTGAGCAAACTGGTTTATCTCGGGCAACCACTCTTGAAGCACTCCCGCACGTTAGGATGCATTATTTGCGATCCTGCTGTCCCCGGAATGTGAATCCGTTTGACTAGCGGTTATCTCTGGGGTAGATACCGACTCTTCTTGCCTCGCATTACCACGTCCGCGTCCACGACCGCGTCCGCGTCCACGACCTCCTCTCAACATACTGTAAACATAAATACTCAATATCTGGGACAAACTTTCTCAAAGTACATTCATTAATGTTTACAAGACGTGAATTAAATAAAACAGTAGTATTCGAGATTAGGAAACTTACAACCACAGTCCAATTGGCGATCTTTGGCTCGTGATGATGTTACGAACGACCAATAATCAATAACGTAAACAGACCCAACTAACCCGACTGCCAATATATCCATAAATCTTAGCTCCGATACCATATTCTGTAACACCCCGAGATATTCGGAATAATTATAGCGCCGTAAACCCTTTAGATAAGGATTTACAAGGCTAATTTTAAAAGAAGTGTAAAAATAAACCAATCGAACACTGGAATTCACATAAAGATTTGAAACAAACGATCAAATGTGCTGACTTATACAACCATATCGAAAAGACTTTATTAATACAGACATACTCGATTACTAAACGAACCAAGAAGACAAATCATAATAATAAGAACATCAACCACATCACTGAGCCATCTCATCGTCACAGCCGGTCTGTGGTTGCCCTCCCGCTCCTCGACTACCTGAACATCAAAAACAATGTCCACCCCCGAAGGGGTTAGCAAAACAATGCTAGTGCAAGTATCGTCATAGAATAAATCATTAATACATCATAAAACATGCAAACGGACTTCCGCCACCGGAATCCAATGATGCGAATCCTCACGATTCCATCTACACAATCTGAGGTAATCCAGCGATCCAGCGCCCTTGGTATAGATCCCCATGATGATCCCGTCGGACCAACGCATGGTGGAAAACCCGTCCAGCGATCCTGCGCCCTCAGCATAGATCCCCATGATGATCCCGTCGGACCAACGCATGGTGGACATTCGATCCAGCGCCCTCAGCATAGATCCTCATGATCCCCTCGGATCATTTATACCATAAATGAAACAATTATGCATACACATATGCATTTCAATATGTTCATCAATACGAACAAACAACAACGAATATCACGAAAATTCTCAGAAATACATCTCATATTCAACAATATGAATAAAACCACAAGCATGATAAATCGAACTCGACATATGATACTTGCCTCGAAAATGGCAAGGACGAAACACTTCAATGTTCTCGACACGCTCGAAGGCCGCCTCCTTCGATCAACGTAACAAGCTCGAACCTTAACAAAAGGAACGATATACAAATCATCTCAAGTCGAACGATGGCCTAACAATTCGGTCTATGGCCGAAAAGCTCAAAATAACCAATCTGCCTGGACTACTTAGCGCGCGCTACGTACTCTACGTAACGTGCGCTAAGACGGCTGTTAGCGTACGCTATCGTATAAGACTAGCGTGCGCTAGCCACGGTCTGGCAGTCTGACTCGGCTGGTCTCATAACGTACGCTACGTACGTTTCGGGCGTTATCGACCCGATAGCGCACGTTAACTCACACGTGTTAGCGTGCACTAATGTGCATGGCGAGAATCGCAAGCGGGCTGGGTTGAATGGTGAGGAACTCATGAATCCTACCGTGATAATACAAGTTATCCTCGGGCAAATCATGCTAATAAGGTTTGTGGAAGATTTATGATCGTGAAATACAAATATACGGATAGCCAACTCAACATCATAATTCATCTACGATCTCCAAGAAATAATCTAAGTTCCATTTGTTCTACGTTCCAAAACACATGATTCCATCATGTAAAACGTATCAACTGTGTAAATATCCGATTATTGATCATAACTCGATTTGAACATGCTTAGGAGTCCTTATAATAAGATGGTTCAAAGGTTCATACGATATATAATGCCGATACGTCAAAAGTATCCTTCTAACATGTGATGACCGATTATAAACGAAATACTTGCTATCAAAACATGATTCAAACTTCCTTAGGAACATTACTAACATCAGTGAAGAATCACCTACCTCAAAGTAGTGAAGAATACGGAGGAAAATGAAGCGATCCAACACCGAAGGCTTGAACACCAATCTCCAATGATATACGATCTTCAATCTCGAACTAGGAGGTTGATATGAAGTGTTTAGGACGAAGGGAGTTATGATCTAAGTGTAAGAGTTCGGGTTATGGGAGGAGAAAAACTGAAATCTCGAATAGGATGATGTCCTATTTATAATAAATGGCTATTAGCGCGCGCTAGACCCTGTTCGTAGCGTGCGCTAACGGCACACAGTCTAAACTGTACTCGGCGCTTAGTGTGCGCTACGCATATACCTGTAGCGTGCGCTAAGGCGTTGACTCGGCTTTTCCCGAAAGCCGTCTAGGTACATCCGACACGATCCGACAGGGGTCCCCCGGCCAGATCTCACCTACCGCACGTCCCAATCAATTTTGTAATATCCGGTTGTAATTCAGTCATTATCATTCAGTAATTTCATTCGGTGATTGTCACTCAGTGGATTTTCACTCATTTATAATCTTTCGTCAATCATGTTCATTCACCCGTGTTCACCGTTCGGAAAAACTTCGAGTTGTGTATCGTTATTGTTCATCGTTTCAACTTTCCTCTTATGAGTTCGACTTTATTAGATCACCATTAATTTTTGGTAACTCCAAAAATTCTAAATCTTTGCAATATTATAGAGCATCGAGTTAGCTTTCCAATGGTTCAAACGGTGAGTCAATCGGAGTCCGGACGAGAGAGTTATGGTCGTTTTAGCTCACCCGCTCGTTATTGGCCGATCACCACCGGCCGAACTCGACCGTGTCGTCTGACACGGCCCGTGCCGTACTCGTCCGGAAATGCCGAAAGCTTCTGTCTCAGGACCCGACCGTGTCGTCCGACACGGCCCGTGTCGAACCCTTCCGGATAAGCCAGAATCGTCTGCCGAGCACGCCCGACCGTGTCGTGCAGCACGGTCGAGTCATGCCAGTCGAAGCATTGTCGGACGGGTCACCGTCGGAAGGCCCTCGCGCCGCGACCGTGTCAAGCCGGACACGGTCGAGTCCTGTCGGCCAGGTGTGCGACACGGCCGTGCCCGGTCGGCACGGGCCGTGTCCGGCGAGCGATCGGCCTATAAAAGGCCCCCAGAGGCGTTTTTCATGCCATTTTTTCACCTTCTTCTTCTCCTATTCCGAGGCTGGGAGTGCTCTAAGCTTGAAGCCATGTTGTTTAACAACATATCCATGGATTTCTTGAGGTTATATCATCAATAATCCGTCCGATATCATCCCTTGATCCAGCGAATCAAGGTTAGATTTTAGAACCCTACTTTTGGTAAAATTGGGGGTTTTCGTGTTTTTGTCCGATTCGTTCCGTTTTGTTGATTAATTCATGATGAATATGATTAATCTTGTTGGTATTCTTAGTTTCCCTACGGATTCATGGTATATTTCGTGATTTTTACGGAATCGAGAGGGTTTGGTTGTGGTCCGCCCTCGTTGTTGTTTATATACGAATATACATGAATCGTAGGCGGGTTTTCGGGGGTTTCTTCGTGTAATTTGAATATGGATAATTGATTATCATATTCCTTGCGAATCGTTTAGGTGCCGAAAGCGCGTTCTCGGACCTACCGAACTCATACCTTTCCTCCGTTCGATTTCTCGATGTCTCAAAGGCAAGTATACATTTATGATTGTACGTTCTCGACTTTGAAAGTATGAAATATTGATGGTATGATTATTTCTAGCCACTCCGGGACGGGCCTATGGTCCTCTGAGGGTTTCGTAGCCTGCAGTGCGATTCCATGGTTGATATGAACGAACCGTTTCTACGGCATTCATATGAAATAATGTTGGCATGCTTATTTATATCCACTCCGGGACGGACCGACGGTCCTCCGAGGGTTTCGTAGCCTGCAGTGCGATTCCATGGATAATATGAATTAACCACTCCGGGACGGACCGACGGGTCCTTCCGAGGGTTCCGTAGCCTGCAGTGCGGTTCCACGGTATTCATATATGTATTGATGAGATGCTATGAGATTTAGTTATTAGGAATACTAGTCTTAAATTGATGAATTGACGGATTACATTTACTTTATTGTCGAGAAGTATTATGTTTCATATTGTTATACTTGCACTAGCTATTCGGCTAACCCCTTTATGGGGAAATACGTTTCATGTATTTCGGAGTTCCGGGAGAGCGGACGGGCAGGTATCGGGTCGGCATAAAGATGGTGGGCAAGTGTGATACTGTGTCTTTCTTCCAGTTTTATTTTCTTTGGGAATTCCCGTTCAGTGTTGTTGTACTGGATTGGCTATTGAATACTCGAGTATTGTTTTCCTTTTTCCTTGATGTTCCGGCCTGTGTTTGCCGAAGTATTGAATTGAGTTGTGATGTTTGTAAGTACATTGGTTATTTTTCGAATACCTTTGTATTGTTTTTCATCCCAATGTGTGTAGACCTTATCGGTCAAAAATTATGGTTCCGCGTATGTTTAGCCTTGTGGGTCCCACGGCGGGGCTTACGGCGCTGTAATATCCCTGAATAACTTGGGGGTGTTACAAATTTGACCACGCATAGCGTGCGCTAATTACATTCTGTAGCGTGCGCTATGAAACCATGTTAGCGTACGCTACCCTTAGCCTGTAGCGTGCGCTACATGCACAGAATTTCAACCTTACAAATCACAACCATGAAATTAAACGCTCGGCAACATCGGATTATGAAATACGGAGAATAATACTCAGACAAAAGTACAATCATTACAATATCACAAGTTCCAATTACATAACAGAAATCTCGGGCATTACAACACCCCCAATCCACTCAGGGATATTACATGCCGTAGACCCTCTCCTCGAGGATCTACCAGGTTGGTAACAACATTTAACATCTTGACAATGCCTTCAAGGCTAAAATGACTCAGTAGACCGATTTGGTCTTTCCACAATTACATACAACTCAAATACAACTCATGCCCACGCAGGGGACAAAATACAACCACACCCGTACAACGGGAACAATATAGCAGCGGAAAATAAAGTACAACTGAACCAACACACGATGTACGGTTCCTCATGTGATTAGTATCGATCATCTTTCATCATCCTTCGTGCCGACTCTGTGTTATGCTCCAAAACCTGAATGCAAAAACAGACATCCACCCCCCGAATACTCGGGGGTTAGCAAAACTCCACTGTTTTGCTAGTGCAAGAACAAAGTGCAAATACGAGCCATACAATTCACATTCCACGAATAACAATAACCAGGAATCCTCAAGGTTCCAAACGAAACGAAAAGCACTTCTCGAGGCAAGAATTTGAGAAAACATTTCAAAATCGAAATATCATAAATCAATGGAAATAATTTATAAAACGGTTTAGAATGCCATCGAGAGTTTTAATAGAAAACAATTTAGGATTATCAAATCCTACTTTTCAAAATCCAAAAGATAAAAGGGGGTCACCGCCCCAAAGGTTTACTTCCCGAAAAATGATATTTACCAAACCGTTGGGATTTTAGCCCCAAATCCGTAAAATGACTTTTACAAAAACGTTGGGATTTTAGCCCCAAATCCGTCAACTCACAGTACACAAGAACGACCACAAGGTTCGTCTTCCAACCTCAAAATCCACAAATAAAGGATTTAAAATAACCAACAAAATACTCTAGTGCCATCCTAGCCAAGTAAGCCAAACGAACAACTTACCTCTTACACACTTAGTCAATGCATGCAATCATGAAAACCGTTCAAAAGCACTCATTTCCGGAAATGCCAATATCAAATCACATTTGCAAAATGCACCACAATTAACCGCGGACCCACAGCTTCGTGGATCCCTGCCGAGACCCCGTCGGATCTAACCCACAGTGGTTAAAAGCAAGCTCGCGGTCCCACAGCTTCGTGGAGCCCTACCGAGACCCCGTCGGATCTAACGCGTAGTGAGCATACACACACACACGTTACTCATGCAATACTAACATGCTAAGAATGTAAGTTCATTAAGAATACTTACTAGAGATGGCCATTTATCCGACAACATTATCAACTCCCCAAAACATAATAACAGGATTAAACCCGGAATACACAATTCCATAACTTTAAAAATAGGGATATCATCAAAGCCTTCAACGTTCAAAATAATCAAATCATAATCAATTTCCAAAACACAACGTTCACAAAACACACACGCGTTTTGAAAGAGTGCCTTTAACGAGGCCAAACCGAAATCCTTTAAAAATTCATTTCAAATAACCAAACAAACACATCAAGACGAACACCGATCATCATATCTGTAATACCCGAGATTTTCGTTTCCGGTTATTTTTGAATTTTTGTCGATTGTGCCGGTTATTTTGCTCTGTTAGCGATTATTTGAGTTTTCCCCTATGTTGGGTACGGCATGATGTACCGTGTTGTGGTGTTCGTCGGGTACGACATATCGTTACGTAAGCCGAGCTAATAGTATGTCGTGCTTTATTATTTGTTTGTTTTAGAATTGGATCGTTGGTGTTGTCCGTTAGTGTTTCGTTGCATGTTGAATAATCATTATTTTGTCGAGGAGTATCGTTGTTGTGCAATTGGTCGACTTTGTAAGATCACCACCGGCACTTATAAAGTCTAAAAATTCTGAATCTTTACAATGTGATAGAGCATCAAATTAGCTTTCCAATGGTTTAAACGGCGAATCAATCGTAGTCCGGACGAAGGAGTTATGGTCATAATAGCAAAGACTACACAATGTATAATTAGCGCACGCTAACGTATATATTAGCGCGCGCTAACTATTAGGGACAGAGCGTTACGTCGCTACAGATTGCCTCGTTTACGCACGCTAATACATTGATTAGCGCACGCTAAGGACGAGCAGAGGCTTCGGGTGCATTTTTACCACAGTAGCGCACGCTAAGCCTTTCCATAGCGTACGCTAAACCTCTGTTAGTATATAAGGGTTTGGGAAGTCAACTTTCATCATTTTTTTCATTTCACTTCTTCTCCTCCGGCGACCCAGGCGACTCCAGGCGTGAGAAGGTGGAGATCTTGGCTAGATATCATTAGATGTCAACTCCTTTCAACTCCTAACACGGATTTATCGACCTTCTTTCATCTTCCACCGTCGGATTCGAGGTAAAATCCCTTAGAACCTTGGTTTTGGGAATTTTGGGGGTTTTTCCTTGATCTCTTGAGTTCACCCGGAAATGATAAATTGATTACGTAGTTCTTGTTGTTTTGGTTGTACCCTACGGATTAGAAACTCGTTTATTGATTTCATTCCACCCGGAACATGATTTTGATTTCCTTGGGAAACCCTTGAACCCTTGTTGTTTCTTAGTGTCGATTGGGATTTCGTTTAGTATTGTTGATTCGTAGCGGTGTTATTCTCGTAGTGATGGTGTTGTTATTGATTTTTCGCGAAGGTGGTCGGTTTTCGGGGCTGTTTCGGGGCTGTTTCGGCCGAGCCGCGTTCGTCGGAGTATTCACAATTGATTTCGAGGCAAGTATCTTGCCCATACATTACGTGTTTTGTGAATATAATGATTGAAAATTGATGATATGTGCTAAATGAATATTTACAACCTTTTCTTAAAAGAATCGGTATATTTACAATCATAGTTTTCTTAAAGGACGACTCCTGTGTTCGGGACTTAATGCGCTTATTGACTTTGTGTGTTAGTGTTGAGTATAGGATATCCCTACTTTCGGGTGATGCCAATATGTGTGAATATGTCGTCGGTAATTTATGGTTAAATCCTCTTGTTATGAATTATGCGTGGAGTCATGTGGTTATCGTTGGATATATGAGTTGTTTGATATTGGTTATTGTCATTCGGTGTTGATGAGATAAGTGTGTTTCTTTGTGGATAATATTAATGCAGGTCGTGAGTATGTGTTGAATAATATGGCCATTTTAGCAAAATACCTCGACTATATATATTGTGATTGACTCTTGAGGATTGCGGTTTTGGAAATGTGAATTGATGAGAGTTGTAAGGTTTGTCTCGGGTACTCTCACTCGGGGATTGACTCGACGGGTCACACGGGGACACAGTGGCTTAAGCGGCTGGACCGGGTCGCGAGTTACCAGTGGGCATTCTCACACAGGGATTGCTCGACGGGGCACACGGGGACTTGGTGGCCTTACGAGGCGGGACCGGAGGGCTGGACCGGGTCGCGAGAATTGCAGTGTTTATCTTGTTGATTAATAGTGAAATTTCAGTAGTATCACAAATCTTGTTGCACGGACACGAGAGAAATTATATATCGAGTCTTGGTGTTTGGCTAAAATGGCATAAAAATAATGTGTTGTGTGTAATGTGTCGTTGGAAGTGAATTAAAGTGAATGAACGGGTCGCGGACCCTGTATTGATGATCGAAATGGCTGGGTCGTGGACCTGTGTTTTGTATTTGGAGTGAATTTGGTTTTGAACCCCGTGTTTTGTTAATTGGATTTTCATTTTTGGAAATTGAATATTGGGGCGGTGACCCTAAGTGGCTTTTGAAGAATTAAGAACCTTACTATCGCAAATGTTTTCGAAAACTTCCGAGATTTGAAAATGAATTCAAAGTGCTTTCTTGTTTTGGTTTCTACTTTCAAGACTTGAACTATTTTAATTATCAAATATCTCGGGAAGACTTTTTTTTGTATTCTCGGAATGTGTTTTGTATGGCTCGTATTTGCACTTTATACTTGTACTAGCAAAACAGTGGAGTTTTGCTAACCCCCGAGTATTCGGGGGTGGATGTCTGTTTTTGCATCCAGGTACATGCAGGTTTGGGAGCAAAACACAGGATCAGCGCGAAGGATGATGGAAGGCGAATGATACTAATCACACGAAGGCCAGTGTTGGATACAGTTAGTCGGAGTTCGTGTATGGTCCTTTCCGCTATCGTATTTTTATTTATGAGTGTATTTTACCCTTGCATGGGTATGAGTTGAGATAGAAATGTGCATTTTGACTTGTATGTTTGTGATGAAAGACCAAGTTAGTATGTTGATTTGGTATTTTATCACGTCGGTATGTAATGAGTTGTGTTGTTTGGATGTCTAGCCTGGTGGATCCTCATGGAGAGGGTCTGCGGCGTGTAATATTCCCGGTTTGATTCTGGGGGTGTTACAATATCCATAAAACGAGAAAAGTATGGGCAAGGTACTTGCCTCGAATAACCACATCGCGGAGAATCGACCGAAGTAGGTTGGCACGAACCGACTACGAACTCGCCGACTCCACCGAATGACAATCCACAACAACGAACTATGAACAAAAACAATAACAACGAAAATGAATTCCAAAGTACGACCCAAAGCCGCTGAATTCAAAGAACAAATGACGAAAGTTCACGGATTTCCCCCAAAACGGCCAAGAACACGATTCGTTCCGTCAAACCACGAAAACGGAATTCCAAGTTGAAATATGGATATACAATCCATAGAATATGTTTAACAACATTATTTAACCATAATCGATCCATCGAAAATGGATGAAAAACGAGATCGGGGACAAATCCCCCAAAAAGTCAATTCGAAGGAAATCAAGAATTATACTTCGATTCGACGAAGAACAATGGATTAAATGATGTTAAACACAAGAATACTATCAAGATTAATCATACCCATCATGAATTAATCAACAACACGGAACGAATCGGACGAAAATGCAAAAATCCCCAAATTCGCGAAATTAGGGTTCTAAGGAAGATTACCTTGATTCGCTGGATCAAAGGTTGATAACGGACGATCGATTGATGTTATGAACTCAAGGACTTCATGGATTTGTTGTTAAACAACATGGCTTCGTCATCCATGAATCGCCATTCGCGGAAGGAGAAGGAAGGGAATGAAAAACGAAGTGAAATGTGACTGCTCAGCCACATTTATACTGGGCCAGACTAGCGTGCGCTAGCCTTCCCGGACTAGCGTGCGCTATCGGCCGGTATCGGCCGAGTACCCTCGGCCAGGGCCCACACGACCCGGCACCACCGACCAAATTCTGCCGACCATGACTCGTCTCCCGACTCCCGCTAGCGTGCGCTACGGCCGGAAGCCTGCGCGCGCTAGCCGACCTGTCCAGTAGCCACTGGACTGAACTGCCCGGCCAGGTAACGTACGCTAGCCGGCCGACAGCGTGCGCTACGCCTAGGGCTGTTAGCGGTCCGAGTGAACTCAAAACCCGGTCATGAACCGGACCGAAATACTCGGGATCGAAACTCACCCGAAAACTAACGAGTTCGAATTCGAGTTCTAAACATTGAACCGAAACCGATAAGACCCGGACCGATAAAACCGAAAAGAAACCCGGTAATAAATTAAAAAAAAAGTTTATATGTATTTTATAATTTATATATTTTATACATATATTATTAATACGTTTTGCGTGTTTTAAACACAAATAGCATGCTGGTCAAGGAGTTAAGACGCTATACCTTTGAACAAAAGGCACGGAGTTCGAATCATGTAACCCCATTTATGTGATTTATTTTCTTGCTCTTCCTTCATTTTCCTAGTAAAGATCCACCCCACATAGGGTCATTAGCGGTCCGAGTGAACCCGAAACCCAATCATGAACCGGACCGAAATACCGGGACCGAAACTCACCGGAAACTAACGAGTTCGGATTCGAGTTCTAAAAATTGAGCGGAACCGTTATCGGTCGGACACGATCTACCGGTAACCTATCGGACGGATCGAATCTGGAGAAAACCGGTCGAACGGTCCGATCGGACTCTAGCTACGCTGCCGACTAGCGCGCTACGCTCGGCGTAGCGTGCGCTACTGCCTATCTGGCCGAGTCGAGAACCTCGAAACCCCACTGCCCGGGCCGATGGCGTCGTTAGGCGGCCCGGTAGCGTGCGCTACACTGCCGGTTAGCGCGCGACCTTCCGGCCGTGGCGTGCGCTCGCCGGTTCTTACCGCACCGTCCGGCGGTGCCCGCAATCGTCGGCGATCCGCCACCGTCCGGCGATCCATAGCCGTCGAGGGCTCGGCGACCGATTTAGAAAATGCGCAGGCGAACACGGCGAAAAGTTCACGGACGACATAAGCGACTCGAAATGAAAACGTAATACCATATTTAGTCATACGCGACCAAGAAACGGGTCGAGGCAACAATTACAGATACGGATACCCGTAACTTTCAAGAAATTACAAAATGGCCCAAAACGCCCGGAAATCACGATACGTGATCGAATAACCAAACCGAAGTTCACAACACGTCTAACAAAGTTAAACGGACTTGCGGGAAACTCGAAACAGCAGTTTCGGTCGAGATTCGCAAGAATCGAACTCAAGTGCGGAAAAGTCGCTAAAAAGCACAGAACTCAACAAAACAACACCGAAACGAACTCGGATGACAAAAAGTGTAGAATTAATCATTCTCAGAATGACGAAACGGTCATGAGCGAGTCGTCAAAACGGACTCCGACCGAAAAAATAAATTTACCGAAAATCGAAAATTGCGGATATTACACCTGGCACCGATCGAAAATCCATCTCGAGTCGCCACACACGTGACATCCGCCGTCGCTCATCAGCTCCGAAGAGCCTCGCCCGTCTGTGGTTCCATCCACTCACATTCCGTCGGATCCGGTGCTCCAGTCGTCGGTCGTTGAAAAAGAAGAGGAGGAAGGTGTGTTGTGGTTGACTCCTGCAGGGCTAGGTGGGTGAAAGAGAAGTAAAAAAAGGAAAGGGAGAATTTTTTTTTTCCCATTTGCATATAGTAATATTCTTTTCTGCCCCAATTTTAGTAACAACTCTTTTGATACCCAAATTGTCGAAATTGACCTTTAATCGTATAAATTCGAGTCATTTGTTATAATTTCGAGTAACATATTTTCGAGTCAATTCAAAAAACATACAATATTGAGGAAGGTTGACCATCGGGTAACACGTAAGAGAAATTTGTGTAACCCGAATTCGACTTACACACTAAGGATCGACCGAATTCGGTTAAATCGGGTTACATGAGTGTGTTCGGATTACACAACAATTCGGGTTACATGAATTTTTGAATTCGTGTTTGAATTCGGTCACTCAATTTTTTTTTGAAATCGTGCTAAAAATATTAATTGCCATATGACACGAATCTATTTTCACGAAAATGATTCGTGTGACACGAATAACATTACTCGAATAGTAAATGGGTAACCAAAAATGATTCATGTGACTCGAATTCGTGTTATTTGAATATTAATCGGGTAACCCGAAAATAATTCGTGTGACTCGTATGCGTATTATTTGAATATTCGAAAAATTCATAAATCAAGTATTACACGTATTGGCCAATTACCCGAGCAGAATCGGTTACACGTATTACTCGAAACGGATGCACGAGTAATCCAAACATGATTCGGGTTACACGAATTCATGATTTACCTGAAAACGGGTTACTCGTATTACCTATTGGGTGAGTTTCAGAATAATAAATACCATGCTTAGCACGCCACAACATCCATTGAATTGAACTATTTCTCAGCAATATTTTCACCTTTTCTTTTTGATATTATCTCACCGATATTTTTTCCTTTCTTCTCTGATTAATTATCTCACACCAGGAGCTCTCTCACATCAAAGAAGAAGGATTATTTCGACTGCAAAAACTAAAAGGTATATTTGTAGCTCAATTTCCAATAATGTTTATACTTGAAATATCAAAAATATTCAAATACTATTTAAGTCTGTAAATTTTTAGTTAATAACCTATATTTTTTATATTGGTTGACAGACGAGGTTTTGGAAAAAAATTATCATTCGTTTTAATGGCAAGTGGCAAGATTTAGAATATCGCGGTGGAAAGAACAAATATTGCCTGTGCCCGTTGGTGTAAGCTATGCAACATTAGTAGATAATGTCCACTCTATTGTTGAAGCTGATAGAACAAAACATGTTTATGTTTTATTCTCAATTGATTGTGATGGGAAAAAAAAAGATGAAGATAAAGAATGATTTTGATATAAATTACTTGTTCCAATTCATTGTTGAGCCTGTGATTTTTGTTAGCCTTCAGAATGCAACTAGCATTTCTCCAAAAGCTCCCTCATTTGGTCCACAATTTGACTTACCTGGATCCAGCTCTTTTCCGGTACCGTACAATTCTAATCGTATGGATTATATGACTGATTGGGGTTCAAGCACGCAAATTCCTCAGGAATTTGATGGTTCTCGATTTGATGGTTGCGGCCCTTCAAATAATGTATGTGATGTTGGTGGTAGTGCTGATGATGGTAGTAGTGATGATGATAATGACGACATAAATATCAATGATATCGATCTCGAAGATGTCGAGGTTCAGAAACATTGGTTTGAAAATTTTTGCAAATACTGTGAGAAAAAGGGCATGTTCAATAAAAGATTGGTAAAAGAAGCAGAACCAGAACCAGAATGGAGACGCTTTGATTTCGATCAATTAGTAGATGAAGAAGGTGCTCCAGCTCCTCCCTCTGGTCCTGGGTGGAAAATTCTAGGTAGACCTCCATATGTGTCTCTTTCTGAAGTTGATGATGATATGGATGAGCAATTTAATCATGAAAATACACTATCTTTACAAAGAGGATCTGTATTTCTCTCCAAAGATAGGTTGAAGAACGTTGTTGGGCGATATCATTTGGAAAAGAAGTCTGACTATCGTACTCTAAAATCTGATAAGCATCGCTATTCTGCCGTTTGTACAGATGAAACTTGTAATTTTTTGTTGAGTGCCTCCGGGAGGGGTGGATTTTGGAGAGTGCACTCACTGAACGAGCATAGGTTTCATTTTGACCCAAATCGCAAGGCACCTAAGCAGTTGCCTTCTAAGATGCTCGGTGAATACATGTCCGACAAAATATTAGTGGAAGGACAGATTATGACTCCGAAACTAGTGTAGGCTCAACTTAAGAATGAGCATTGTTTGACAATCCGTTATGGCTTGGCATTGAGCATTCGCAACCATGCTATCTTGATGATATATGGAGACCATCAAGATTCTTTCAGAATGATCCCATCGTACTTGCATATGTTGTGTAACACCCCAAACTAGGCGGATATTACAGTGCCGTGATTCCCCGACTGGGACCCACCAGGCAAATGAAAATAATGAATTAAATAATATAATTGTAGTACCGAACCACATTACATTATCAAGTACTCCGATGAGGAGTTTAAGTACAACACACCAGGACAAAACCGAACACTAGTATATTTTATATGGAGATAAAATACACCACCCTGAGCAGTTAAACATCTCAAATGGAATTTGCAGCGGAAAATACAACTGACAGAATAACTGGAATGACTGAAATGACTGAAACAAACGGAATGACTGGGGGCCCCTACTAGTATCACTGGGACTCCTCGCCGTCAACATGCTCTTCCCGTGCCTTTGCCTTGTAACACCCCCAGATCAAACCGGGAATATTACACGCCGCAGACCCTCTCCGTGAGGATCCACCAGGCTAGACATCAAAAAAACACATTACATTACATACCGACGAATCAAAATAACGGACCAATAGACCGATTTGGTCTTTCGTCACAGACTTACAAATCAAAATACATAAACTCATCCAGACTCATACCCACACAAGGGTAAAATACTTGCAACAACGAACAATAAGACAGCGGAAAAGACAATACAATGGACTCCGACTAACTGAACCCAAAAGCGCCTTCGTGTGATTAGTATCATTCGTCTTTCATCATCCCTCGTGCCGATCCTGTGTCTTGCTCCCGAAAACACTGCATGTACTGGACACAATCTGAGACATCCACCCCAGGTACTCGGGGTTAGCAAACTCCTTTGTTTTACTAGTGCAAGTATCAAACCATACGAAATGTAACAAGCAAATAGCAACTACGAATTTAATACGGAAATCAATTATCAAAATGTTCCCGAGAAGTTTTAGAATTTCGAACTCAAATAAGAGATATTTGAAAAAGAACACATCATCTCGGGGATTTTTAAAGCAGAAATTCTTTTGGACCTCGAGTCCCAATTTACAAAACCTTTTTGTAAACATTAAGGGCCTTAACCCAAAACTTGTTTCATAATTCAACAGTTTACAATACCGGAAACATTTCCATAAATCTCGTGGGGCTCGGCCCAACATTGTAACACCCCAAACTAGGCGGATATTACAGTGCCGTGGACACCCGACTGGGACCCATCAGGCGAATGAAAATGAATGAATTACACAGGTAAATGTAGTACCGAACCACATTACAACATCAATTACTCCGATGAGGAGTTTTATACAACACACCCAGGATAAAATAGAATACATGTGTATTTTATGTGACGATAAAATACACAACTCTGAATGAAATGATCATTCAAACGGAATGTCTGCAGCGGAATAAATAAAGGAAACACAAATGACTGAATAAATGACTGAACATACTGGGGCCCCCTACTAGTATCACTGGGACTCGTCGCCGTCAACATGCTCTTCCCGTGCCTTTGCCTTGCCGTGACCTGAAAACAAAATCCCCCAACGGGCCGCCATACGTAACAACAATCCTCAAGAGTTGAAATTACACAATCATGAATTAACTGAAGTGATGAAATATTCTTAATTATGAATTACGCTGAAGAGGAGCATCATAGTACGCCCGTAATGTCCTGTGCAAGTGTACAAGACGAATGTCCGGACACACCCGTCCTTGTACCTAATTAGTCTCACAGAGGTAAGCGTTATCGTGTGCACGGTCCGATGTATCGGTGAACCCAATACATGACCATCATGTGCCCGACTAAAAATTCCACACAGCCACACCCGGCCACGCAATATGAACCCGGAAGGTCACATGAACGAGAATGACCATGATGAAAACCATTGAATAATAATTAGACAAGGCCAAGATGACTCACCGATATGAAAGTAATAGTGACGTGATTGATAAACCAATGAAAAGATTTGGAACCGCTGCTCGTGAATGAAATGATTATTCGACACTTACAAGTCTCAAAATGATTAATATTATGATGAATGAATTATGATTATGAGCAATCAACAACAAAAGGAATGAGTATCCTTTTAACCGAGTAAGATTTAACTTACTCAATACCGATGAAGAATGTCCGTCCACGAACAACGTCCTAACCAAGATATACCGGTCGCTCGAACAACCTTGAATAACAACAATTACCAACAACCGATCATTACGCAAATCAAAAACGATCATAATCGACTCAAACGTCGACACAATGATATCCGAGCTCGAATGAATCGAAACCAACTCCAAGATGAGTATTTCAAACCATCAAAACACTTTCAAGGATATCAATAATCCATTAGGAATCCATAATTCATGATTATAACGACATCAATCGGAAAATCCTCAATTAACCGAAGTCAACCCCAAGGGTTCTTGAAAACAATTCCGAAAATAACCATTAAATCCGTAGGAATATATTTATCCAAGTAGATAATCCATAACTTAACATATCCCAATGATAATCCAAGCTTACACGAAGAAATCGGAAGGAAAACCCAAAAATCCGAAATTCTAGATCCAAGAGATTAATACCTTTGATTCGACGTTTCGGAGATGATGAAGTGATGATAAATTCAACTCAAAGACTTGAAGATGATGATTGATGAATACACCTCGAAGAATCCCCTCTGGATCGCTTCTAATCGCCCAAAAATACCGAGGAATGAAATGAGATGAAAAATGACGAACTCGACTAAACTGTCCAATTTATACTCGGTCCAGGTTAGCGTGCGCTAGCTCGTGCATAGCGTGCGCTAACGAGTAGTTTGGGTAGTCCGGTACCTTGTCCGAACACGGTAGCGCGTGCTACGTACCTCTTTGTAGCGTGCGCTACGGCCATACTACTAGCGAGCGCTAATATCCATTGTTAGCGTGCGCTAGCGAAATATTGATGCCCGATCGGAGTCGAGAAAACTGTCGCCCTCGATCTAACCTCGATAGCGTGCGCTACAACCATTATTTAGCGTGCGCTAATATGTCGGTTGCGTACGCTAACAACAATGCATAGCGCGCGCTATGAATAAACCGGTGCGATCCGGTAGCCACTGGACTCAACACGATCCGCCCCTAGCGCGCGCTACTCCACACATATAGCGTGCGCTACTACGACCCGTTAGCGCGCGCTACTTACCACTCGTAGCGTGCGCTACAATTATTCTCACTGCAGTCCGGTACCTTACGGTGCGGCCAAGGTAGCCTTAGCGTGCGCTAAAGCTGAGCGGTAGCGTGCGCTACCTATACCCAATTAGCGTACGCTAAAAGGAGTATGTAGCGTGCGCTACTCCTCAAGCACAGCTTGCAACGAAAATGACAATGATGATAAACACGGCACAAAACTCCAATCAGATTAATGATGAATGACGATCGATACTCGATACAATTACTACGAATGATGAATACCATGATGAATCGAGTGACAAATGATCAATAATGAATGAAATTAGAGTATCAAATCTTGAATGATAAATCTTGAATGATAATTCCTGAGTGATAATTACTGAATTACAACTGGGTATTACATACACCCCCCCTTAAAAGAGTTTCATCCCCGAAACTAAGGGTCAAACAACTCGGGATAACTCTCCCGCATACTATCCTCGGTTTCCCAAGTAGCCTCTTCGACTCCGTGTCTAGACCACTGAATTTTAACCAAAGGAATCTTCTTATTCCTCAACTGTTTGATTCGCCGCTCTAAAACTCGTATAGGACGCTCCTCATATGAATGATCGTCGGCGATCTCGATTTCGTCGAATGAAGTATGTGACTGGTCGGCAACATACTTCCGCACCGAGAGACATGAAACACATTATGAATTCGGCTCAACGCCGAGGTAAAGCCAATCGATAAGCTAACTCGCCCACTCGATCCAAAATCTCAAACGGTCCAATGAATCTCGGACTCAACTTTCCCTCTTCCCAAAGCGGAAGATACCACGACTGGGATACCTTGACCAACACATGGTCACCGGCCTCGAACTCTAATGGTCGATTTACGGTTATACGCATATGATTTGCCGACTCGAGCGGTCAACAAACGACTCGATCAAAGCTACCTTCTCACGGGCGGCTATAAGCATATCGGGCTCGGTGCCGATTGATTACGATAAGTCGTCCCAACACAACGGAGATCGACAACGGCGACCATACAAGGCCTCGTAAGGTGCCATCTTGATCGAAGCATGCCAACTATTATTATACGTGAACTCGATCAATGGTAGTTGGGCTTCCCAATCGTCTTTCCAATCGAGGACTCATGCCCTCAACATGTCCTCTAATGTCTGTATGGTCCTCTCTGATTGTCCGTTGACCGAGGATGAAAAGCGGTACCGAGATTAAGCCGAGTTCCCATAGCACGATGAATCGATTTCCAAAATGCGACACAAACCGTCTGTCACGATCGGAAGCGATACTTTTAGGAGTACCGTGCGTCGACTATCTCTTTGATGAGCAGTTGAGCAAGTCTCTCGGGACCCCACGATTCCATGATCTCGAGGAAATGAGCTGAATTGGTTAAGCGGTCCACTATCACCCAGATCGTGTTCATGCCACGACGACTCGTCGGCAACCTCGTGATGAAATCCATAGAAATGACTTCCCACTTCCATTCGGGAATAGGAAGGGGTTTCTGATACCCACGGCCGATGTTCAATCTTAACTTGTTGTGAGTTAAGCATCTCGAAACAAATTCGGCGACTTCACGCTTCATATTACTCCACGGTAATTTTGTTTCAAGTCCTTGTACATCTTGCTAGACCGGATGAACGGAATAAGGGGTAGCATGAGCTTCTTTCAAAATCGAGTTTTTCAACTCGTCATTTGCCGATACGCACAACCGATTCTTAAACCTCAAAAGTCCATCCTCGTGGACCACAAATCCAGGGGCTTTCCCGAGCCACATTCTCTCGGATGCGCAACAATGATGGGTCCGAACCACGATTCTCTCGGATTGCCTCCTCGAGTGATGATGAAATCTCTAACATACAAAGTCGCCCCTAAACTCGCCGGCTGCACTCGATCTCGGGTCTAAGGAATTCTCGCTGAAGCTCCTTCGAATCGTTAAACGGGCAAGCATCCGCTCTGAACGGACTTACGACTCAAGGCGTCGGCGACAACGTTCGCCTTGCCCGGTGGTAGAGGATCTCAATATCATAATCTTTGATTAATTCCAACCACCGTCTCGACGCATATTTAACTCCTACGAGTAAATATATACTTTAAGCTCTTATGATCGGTGAATATCTGACAGGTAACGCCATAAAGATAATGACGCCAAATCTTCAAAGCGAACACCACGGCTGCTAGCTCCAGGTCGTGGGTCGGATAATTAATCTCGTAAGGTCTCAATTGCCGTGAAGCATAGGCAATAACCTTCCCGTTCTGCATGAGCACACATCCGAGACCCTGTCCGGACGCATCACTATAAACCACAAATCCTTCCGTCCCCTGCGGCAAGGAAAGTACAGGTGCTGACATTAATCGGCTCTTGAGTTCCTCAAAACTCCGTTGACACACGTCGGACCACGTGTATTTCTTATCCTTCCTCAAAAGGTTCGTTAAGGGTTGAGCGATTCTAGAAAATCCCTCTACAAATCGCCGATAATAACCCGCTAATCCGAGGAAACTTCGGATTTCCTTAACGTTCTTCGGAGGTAGCCAATCTCGAATAGCCTCCGTCTTCTGAGGATCGACACGAACTCCGTCTGATGAAATTACATGTCCGAGAAAAGTCACTTCGGACATCCAGAACTCACATTTAGAAAACTTCCCATAAAGTTGTTCTCATCTCAACACGTCGAGCACTTGATGAAGGTGAAACTCGTGCTCCTCCCGGTCACGGGAATAAATCAAAATGTCATCGATGAAGACAACAACAAACCGATCCAAAAAATCGATGAAGACCCGATTCATTAACTCCATGAATACCGCAGGTGCATTAGTCAATCCGAACGGCATAACCACAAACTCATAATGACCATAGCGTGTTCGAAACGCCGTCCTCGCGATATCCGACTCTCGGATCCGCAACTGATGATATCCAGACCTTAAGTCGATCTTGGAAAATACTGAATCTCCCTGAAGTTGATCTAAGAGATCATCAATCCGGGGTAAGGGATACTTATTCTTGATCGTCACCTGTTCAACTCCCGATAATCAATACATAAGCGGAATGAACCATCCTTCTTCTTGACAAATAACACCGGTGCTCCCCACGGGGACGCACTCGGTCGAATATAACCCTTCTCGAACAACTCTTCAAGTTGGTTCTTTAATTCTGCATTTCGGTCGGGGCCATCCAGACGGTGCCTTCGATATCGGGACGTACCGTGCTCCAACTCAATCGTGAATTCCACATCCCTCGTGGAGGCAAACCGTAACTCGTGCGGAAAAACATCGGCATATTCCCTCACCACCGAATATCCGTTAACATTATCGATGACTTCTCGGTTTTGGCCATATAGCACCAATAACCGACACATCCACGATTGAGTAACCTTATCGCTTTCATTGAATTAATGACCTTACGAATAGCGGGATTACCTCCTGAAACACACATTCAACTCCATCGTGCGAAATGATAGTGACCATACGCTTACGGACATTAATGATGGCATCATGACAATCCATCCAATCAATACCCAAGATGACGTCGTCCCTCGGCAAATCTACCACGATTAGGTCCACCGCCATACACGACCATGAAACCGATCGGACAATTACGAATCTCACGACACGATAATTCGTCTACCATCGGGTAGGCCAATGACATAAGGCTCACAACTAGTAGCACTACCTGACGTAGTCTACTCAAACATGACTCGGAAATGAATGAATGCGATGCACCAAGATCGAAAAGAGTACACACGGTTGAGATAGAATATCGAGTGTACACGAGATCATTCGGGCCTCTGGATCATCGGTCTTCTTCATCTCATAAATCCGGGCTTGCTAGTCCCGCACCGACGCCCTGTCCGGCCAAAAGCTCCACCTTTAGTCGCTCCTGTCGTTTTAAACGACGCTGATTGAGTGGCCTGATTACGAGCAGCCGACTGTTTAGGTGCCTGGGATGACGTCTGAGTAGGTTTGGAGTCCCTACGGCAAAAACGGGCCTTATGCCCAGCAATCCCACAATTATGACATGTGATAGTTTGTCTCGGACACTTGGTACTGACGTGACCAAGTTCCCCACAGTTAAAACAAGTGATGGCCGAACTGGCCGCTCGAGATTGAGATTCCGCGGGTTTAGACGACACCGAAGGTCGCTCAGAAAAAGCAGAGCCCGCCCGCGGTTTCTTGAAAGTGGCCTGACTCCCGTCAGACTGATTACGGTTCTTGGACTTCTTGCTAGCAGACGAAGGTTGCTGCTTAGCAATTTCCTTAGCCGTAAGCTCGTAAGTAAGAGCCTTCTCAATGAACTCGGCCAACGTGGTGCAATAATGATTAAATGGCGAAGTCTCATACGGGGTTTGACCTCTTCTTTGAAATACTTGATCTTGTCCGCTTCGAGTGAATGATAGATGAGGCGACGGAAGAAGTTCTGAAATTTCTCGGCAATGGCGAGAACATCCTCGTCTGTTGAGGGTCGGGGTGAGCAATTCGCTGACTTGGCCTCTCGAGTGGGGCCGGATAATACCTCTCCATCATGAGAGTCTTGGGCGATCCCAAGTACAAGATCCTTCGGTGGGCTTCAAGGACAACCACCAAGAATGTGCGCTCTTACCAAGGTAGTAAGCCGCAGAAACTTTGTGTCCTCGGGACACTCTACCATAGCAACGGACTTCTCGAAATGCTCGAGCCAATGAATGATATCTGCCGGCTCGGGCAGGCCCTCAAAAGTAGGTGGCCTCTGGCGAGAGATATCGCCGATGATGTTACTCACATTCCTCTCTTGCCTCGAGGTGGCGGCGGAGGAGCCTGCGGTCCCGATTGACGGAGTTATGCATCGTCTCCATCAATGAGCCATCTCGAGTCATTTGGGCCATCATGCCACCGCATAAATGCGAGTGGATCAACCCGGACACCCTCGGTGAGCCGTGTCCGGTGCGACTCCCGATAATGAATGATCGCGTCGAGGTGAATGAGTGGCGGCGTCATTGCTCGATGAATTAGCATTATTCCTCGCGTTTGCACGTGTATTCACACGAGCTCTCGGGATTCGGCCCGCTCCACGGCCTCGTCCTCCACGTCCTCTGCCCGGCCCTTTCCATGCGAAGTGGAAAGTCATATGATGATTATATATCTCGCATGAGTATCACATTATGATTATATTATGAAATAATGAAAATGAGCATACGCGCTCAAATACGGCGATTACATGAATGATTGATTGGCGTGACATGATTATCGATGAAGTTCTTGAAATGATTATCTTGGATGAGTTAACAAGATTAATGATCCGATCTTCACGATCAACAATCGAACAATGAAATGAATTGGTGATTAATGATTTAACTCGGCCGTCGGTCAAAATGACAATGATGATTGAGGATTGTTAAGCGATGAATTATGAATGAATGATTAATGCGAGAAATTATACCATGGCATTAGAAATCTTACGATTCTTGATACGATTGGCTCGGCATTTGCACGAGTCACACGTGACGCGAAAGTCCAATGATACTAGTCCGATGACGATGATTTCAAATGAGACATGACTTGGAGGGTAGTATTCAAAACCACGCTCCGATACCAACTCTGTAACACCCCAAACTAGGCGGATATTACGGTCTGTGGACCCCATTTGGGACCCATCGTGCGAATGAAAATGAATGAATTACACAGTAAATGTAGTACCGAACCACATTACAACATCAATTACTCCGATGAGGAGTTTTATACAACACACCCAGGATAAAATAGAATACATGTGTATTTTATGTGACGATAAAATACACAACTCGAATGAAATGAGCATTCAAACGGAATGTCTGCAATGGAATAAATAAAGGAAACACAAATGATGAATAAATGATGAGCAGTGGGGCCCCCTACTAGTATCATCGGGACTCGTCGCCGTCAACATGCTCTTCCGTGCCTTTGCCTTGCCGTGACACGAAAACAAAATCCCCAACGGGTCGATTACTGAACAACAATCCTCAAGAGTTGAAATTACACAATCATGAATTAATCAAGTGATGAAATATTCTTAATTATGAATTACGGCTGAAGAGGAGCATCATAGTACGCCCGTAATGTCTGTGCAAGTGTACAAGGCGAATGTCCGGACACACCCGTCCTTGTACCTAATTAGTCTCACGGAGGTAAGCGTTACCGTGTGCGGTCCGATGTATCGGTGAACCCGATACATGACCATCATGTGCCCGACTAAAAATTCCACACAGTCACACCCGGCCACGCAATATGAACCCGGAAGGTCACATGAACGAGAATGACCATGATGAAAACCAATGAATAATAATTAGACAAGGCCAAGATGACTCACCGATATGAAAGTAATAGTGACGTGATTGATAAACCAATGAAAAGATTTGGAACCGTCGTTCCTCGTGAATGAAATGATTATTCGACACTTACAAGTCTCAAAATGATTAATATTATGATGAATGAATTATGATTATGAGCAATCAACAACAAAAGGAATGAGTATCCTTTTAACCGAGTAAGATTTAACTTACTCAATACCGATGAAGAATGTCCGTCCACGAACAACGTCCTAACCAAGATATACCGGTCGCTCGAACAACCTTGAATAACAACAATTACCAACAACCGATCATTACGCAAATCAAAAACGATCATAATCGACTCAAACGTCGACACAATGATATCCGAGCTCGAATGAATCGAAACCAACTCCAAGATGAGTATTTCAAACCATCAAAACACTTTCAAGGATATCAATAATCCATTAGGAATCCATAATTCATGATTATAACGACATCAATCGGAAAATCCTCAATTAACCGAAGTCAACCCCAAGGGTTCTTGAAAACAATTCCGAAAATAACCATTAAATCCGTAGGAATATATTTATCCAAGTAGATAATCCATAACTTAACATATCCCAATGATAATCCAAGCTTACGAAGAAATCGGAAGGAAAACCCAAAAATCCGAAATTCTAGATCCAAGAGATTAATACCTTTGATTCGACGTTTGGAGATGATGAAGTGATGATAAATTCAACTCAAAGACTTGAAGATGATGATTGATGAATACACCTCGAAGAATCCCCTGCGGATCGCTCGGAATCGCCCAAAAATACCGAGGAATGAAATGAGATGAAAAATGACGAACTCGACTAAAGCTGTCAATTTATACTCGGTCCAGTTAGCGTGCGCTAGCCCTCGTGCATAGCGTGCGCTAACGAGTAGTTTGGGTAGTCCGGTACCTTTGTCCGAACACGGTAGCGCGCTACGTACCTCTTTGTAGCGTGCGCTACGGCCATACTACTAGCGTGCGCTAATATCCATTGTTAGCGTGCGCTAGCGAAATATTGATGCCCGATCGGAGTCGTAGCATGCGCCCTCGATCTAACCTCGATAGCGTGCGCTACAACCATTATTTAGCGTGCGCTAATATGTCGGTTGCGTACGCTAACAACAATGCATAGCGCGCGCTATGAATAAACCCGGTGCAGTCCAGTAGCCACTGGACTCAACCTGATCTGTGTAATATCCGCGTTTTCTATCCTTGGTAATTTCTAATTTTGGTGCATATTCGTTTCGGACAACTCGCCTGACACTGTTTTGTAATTATGAACTTATTTTATTCTTGGAGTTTTCCGTTTAGACCGGGTCTTGATAATGTTTTTGTGTAATTTCTTCTCGTGTTATATTACATGCATGTGTATTCGTTTCTCGTTAAATTCGTTCGATTTCGTCGTTTTCTTACTTCCATGAGTTCGTATGCTTATGTAGAGCATGTTGCGAGTTTCGGATTGTTAATCCGAAGCGTTGTGTCGTGACTTTTGATTGTTTGGGCGTTTTGTAATTTCTGGAAGTTTAGGAATTTGTCCCTTATTCGACTTTGGTTGTGTACCTCAGATCGTTTGGGTTCCGTACTTCCGTTTCGTGTTATTGTTGCCCAAATCTCGATCCTGTTGCTTTTATTCTCCTTAGGATCATTTTTCGTCATTTTGAGACCCGAGGGGGTGTGGGCGCGGCACAAGAATTGTGAGCCGCGGCACACACATCGCCCGATTGTTGCTGAACAAAGCATGCGTGTGCCGCGGCACAAGGATTGTCTTGCGCCGCGCACAGCTGAGTCGATGCCGCGGCACACTTGTCGGCGCGGCACACCGTGTGACACTTGCCGGCCAAATCGGCTGTACCGCGTGCCGCGGCACAGTCAGCGATCTGCGGCACATGCAGTCGAGCGCGGCACACTTCGGATGAGCCGCGGCACAACGGCGGTCGGCCGACCACTGGCACAATTTTGGCCACCGTGCCGGCACGATTTATACGAGCCGCGGCACACGTGATCGGCGCTATATCTGCTTCTTATTCGGCGAGAATCGCCCATTTCCTCCCCTTCTTCAACCGTGCGAGAGAGAGAGTCTTGAGAGGAGAGTTCCTCCATACACCACTTATTTGTGTAGATTTCTTCCTCTCTTTTCGATCGGGTGGCTCGGATTGCGGATCTATCACGTGGTTTTGGATTTGAGTGCTTGATTCTTCAAGAGGTAAGAATTCCTTTAACCTAGTACGATTTTGGGTAGGGTTTGGTGGTGATCTTGTGTTTTAATCCGAATTAGCCGATGGTGTTGTTAGAAATGAGAGTATACACGTGACCCTTGGTTTTCTTGTTTTTGATTGGGATGAAATCCGTTGTTACACCATTGACCAATTTCATTTCCTTTCGCACTCTTGGTGTCAAGCGAATTGTCCCAACGGGTAGAATTAGGATTAATTCTTACCTTTCCACATTATTGAGACTTGTGTATACCGTTATTGTGTTAGGATTGGATTTGGGAGGATTGTTCGGACCGAAACCTATTCCGTCGTCGTTCCTTCGTTTCGTTTCATTCAAGGCAAGTACATGCATTACATTTCGTTATGTATATTGTGATTTTCGAAATGAATGATGAATGGTGATTTTGGGTGCGTGAGATGTGTTCCTTCCACCGGAGTGTCGACGGGATGTCGGGAGTCGATACTAAGAAGTACGGCCGCGGAAGGGAACTTGTGTGCGTGTGTGATTGAACTTCCACCGGAGTGTCCGACGGGATGTGCGAAGTCGATACTAAAGTGCGGCCGGAGTGGTATCCCACCCGGAGTGTTCGACGGGATGTGCGGGAGTCGATACTAAGAGTGCGGCCACGGGATACGATTGTGATTTTGTGATATGGTGATGATTGGAAATTGATGAGATTGCCAATGTAGTATTCGGAATATATATGTGGCAAATGACTTATGTTTGAGATGATTGTGTTAAACCGTATTCTTGTATATAATGTGGTGTAATTGTGTACTTGCACTAGCTATTCGAATGCTAACCCCTTAAATGGGGAAATGCGTCTTATGCATTTAGTCTGCAGGAGAGGCGAGGAGCGAGGCACGGGGCACGCACGCGAAGGGCGGGATGGCTTGATGATAGTGGCTCGAGTGCATTTTGTTTATTTCTATGTTTGGTTATTGCATATGTCGAGTATTGGAGCTAAACTGTTTATTCTTGAACTTGGTTTAAGTCCCTGCGTGGGCATCGAATTGATATTTACATTATGTTTTATATACTCCGTTGAAATGATTTGGCCGAGGCCACGGCCCTATTTACTTTTGAGTGCATCTTTTGGGGTTTTCATTGTGGTTATGTGTCATGTGTTAGCTTTGGTAGACCTCAAGAGGGTTCTACGGCGTGTAATGTCCCATTTGTGAATTGGGGTGTTACATTTATGGTATCGGAGCCTTAGGTTTTGAATACCTAGGCTGTCGGTGAATTTTGGGGTCTGTCGGTTGCGTCATTAGAGTCGATCGTTGAGCCTAATATCATCATCTTTGCCGTCTTTTCGTGCGACCGTGTTCGTAAGTCTCCTCGAACTCTTATATCTCTGTAATTCGTTTTCTTACGTTGTTCGGAATTGTGACTTGTGTTACCAACTTTGTGAATGGTGAATCTTTACGATCTTGTCCTTTTCTTACTTTCCTTCGGTATGTTGAGAGGTCGTGGTAGACTGCTAGGGGAGCCGGCCGAGGCCGTGGTCGGGTGCTGATAATGAGGAGGGCTCACTTTCTCGGTCCTCTGCGGACTCGGCCTCTCACTCGGTGCCGTCGGGTAATAATGCCGGCCGGAGCTCTTGCCGTACTTGGCGATTGGTAGCCCAACTTACTCGAATAGCTCGGGGTGGACGCGAGAATCCGCCCCGACACCGGAAGAGGAGGCTAGTAAGTGGCTTGAGACGGTGACTAAGATGCACCCTCCTCGTTTCTCCGGATCCTCGACTCCCTCGGTTGGGAGAATTGGCTCTTTCGGTTGTCCAGACCTTCGATGCCGTAGCTTGTCACGAAGACAGGAGGTACATATTGCCCAGTACCTCTGGATAAGGAAGGCTGCGGAATGGTGGGAGGCCGTTGTGCCCGAGAGACCGTCGAGCTACTTGGGAGGAATTCAAGGCTATGGAAGGCAGTATTGTCGCCGCCGATCAAGGAGCGCAGAGTGTGGAGTTCTTCACCGCTACACCTCGGGACGTGCCTATTTCTCAGGCCATCATTACTTACAATCAGCGGTTGGGTTTCGTGAGAGATCGGGTGAGGTCGGAGGCCGATAAAATCCGTTACTTCAATATGCGCATGAAGCCGCATATTAGGCGAGTATGGCACCGCTCATGTGTGCCACTTTGAAAGAATACGAGGATCGCGCCCTAGCGATCGAGATGGCGATTCCGGAATCGAGTCGGTTTCGGAAGCTAAGAAGCGAAGACTACGGTGGATTCTCGGCCGGAAGGGTGGTCGATTTGAGGTCTCGTTCGCTCCCACACCGGGAAGAGGCCGTTCCATCAGGCCGGTGGATCTCGGGGTAACTGTTCGATTCGATCGTCGCTTGGGTGTCGGGGTTTGTTTTAAGCGCAACCAATATGAGCATTTGATGAAGGATTGTCCTTTTCCCCGTTTCTTGCTTCACTTGCGGGCGAGGCGGGCATCGGGCGGCTCCTTGTGAGAGAGCCACCGGGGTCGCTAGAGTTCCGACTACCACTACCGATCGGAGGATCATAATACTCCGGCTACTCGGGTTCCGCAGGGGTTCGGGTCGCGGTAGAGGTCGGGACGGCGGATCGCCGCGGCCTCGAGCTCGGGTTGATCCACCCGGTTGTATCGGATGAGGCGTACGGAGAGAGGCAGGCGTTCGGTAGCGTCGGTACCACTCGGATCCTTACTCATCCAGTTTAGTGCTTTTGATTCGGGTGCTACCCATTCCTTTATTGCGTCGGATTGTGTGAATCGTATTGGCTTTAGCGCTTGTTTGAGTGTGAACCGTTTGTGGTGGGTACGCTAGCGGGATCGCATGGTTGGGGACCGGGAAGTTAGGGATTGCCCGTGAGGATCGGGAGCCGAGATTGGCCCTCGAACCTCATCGTTATCGACCTTAAGGGTGAGGATTTAATCCTCGGGGACGATTAGTTAGAGCGTCACGGTGCTATCATGAACTATCGGACTCGTACTATCTCGATCGTGGCGAGGATGGCACCGAGCATACTCTCGTCGGTATGGCGGGTAGATCGGGAGCGTGATTAGCGCCTTGAAGGCGATGAAACTTGAACCGAGAGTGTGTCGGCTCGGTGCTATGCCCCTGAAGGCGGAAGATGGTGGAGTTGACATGTCGTCAATTCCGGTTGTTAGTGAGTATCCCGATGTCTTCCCGGGCGACTTGCGGGATTACCACCACGGCGAGAGGTGGAGTTTCCTATCGATCTAGAGCCGAATGCGGCCCCTATTTCTCGAGCACCGTACCGTATGGCACCGTCGGAGATGTTAGAGTTGAAGAACCGGTTGGGAGAATTGCTAGATAAAGGGTATATTCGACCGAGCGCATCGCCTTGGGTGCGCCGTACTTTCGTTAAGAAGAAAGATGGGTCGCGTTTATGCATCGATTATCGAGAATTAAACAAGTGACCATCAAAAATAAATACCCTTTGCCCAGGATTGACGATTTGTTTGATCGGCTTCAGGCGGCAGTCTTTTGAAGATTGATTTGCGATCGGGCTACTACGATTGAGAATTGGGGCGTCGATGTTAGAAAGCCGCCTTTCGGACGAGATATGGCCATTACGAGTTTGTGGTTATGCCTTTCGGGCTAACCAATGCCCCAGCAGTGTTCATGCAGTTGATGAACAAGGTTTTTATTGAGTATCTGGACAAATTCGTAGTCGTTTTATCGACGATATTCTTATCTATTCACGGAGTCGGGAGGATCACGCCTTACATCTCCGAATTGTATTAGACACTTTGAGGACTGAGCAGTTGTACGCGAAGTTCTCTAAGTGTGAGTTTTGGCTCGAGGAAGTGACGTTCCTCGGGCACGTGATTCAGCAGAGGAGTTCGGGTAGATCCACGAGAAGATAGAGCGGTGTTGGCTTGGGAGCCGCCTAAGAATGTGAAGGAGGTGAGGAGTTTTACGGGTCTTGCGGCTATTACCGCAGATTCGTTGAGGATTTTCTAAGATCGCTAGACCACTCACTCGGTTGCTCGAGAAAACTCGAAGTTCGAGTGGGTGCAGACAGGCAGGACAGCTTTGACGAGTTAAAGAGACGTCTGACTACCGCGCCCGTTTTAGCATTGCCTCAGGGGAGCGAGGACTTCGTAGTGTATAGTGATGCTTCGGGCCTTGGTCTAGGGTGTGTTTTGATGCAGAGAGACAGAGTGATTGCTTATGCGTCCCGCCAATTGAAACCTTATGAAGTAAATTACCCCACGCACGATTTGGAGTTAGCTGCGGTCGTTTTCGCCTTAAAAATCTGGAGGCACTACCTCTATGGGTCATCATGTAAGATTTTTACGGATCACAAGAGTTTGAAGTACATCTTCACGAGAAAGAGTTAAACATGAGGCGGCGTAGGTGGTTAGAGTTAATTAAAGATTACGACCTCGAGATACTTTACCATCTGGTAAGGCCAACGTAGTGGCTGATGCGTTGAGCAGAAAAACCGATGGCTTTGCAGATGTTAGAGGTACTTACAACGCAGAGTAAGATCCAGCGAGATTTCATCCGTCAGAATATTGAGGTTTGGGTTCAGAGAGTTCAGGGCCAGCTATGTGCATTAGAGATCACTTCGTCCTTGACTGATGATATCAAGGCGAAGCAATTTGACGATCCGTTTTTGGTCCGGTGAGGAGGATGTGAGGAAAGGAAAGCCCACGGATTTGTGGTTCACGATGATGGAGTTTTGAGGTTTCGCGGACTTTGTGTACCATGTGATAATGAGTGAGACAGAAGATCTTGAGCGAAGCTCATACCACGCCCTACTCCATACATCCTGGTACGAGTAAAATGTACAAGGACGTGAGGAGTAACTACTGGTGGAGTAATTTGAAGAGGGATGTTAGCGAGTTTGTGGCGAAGTGTTTGACCTGTCAACAGGTTAAGATTGAGCATCAGCGACCCGCAGGGCTGTTGCGACCACTTCCTATCCCGGAGTGGAAATGGGAGGATATTTCTATGGATTTCATTACCAATATGCCCAAGACTCGGACGGGGATGAACATGATTTGGGTCGTTGTTGATCGACTAACCAAATAAGCTCATTTTCTGAGTATAAAGGACACTTGGGGGCCGGAGAGGCTTGCACGAGTGTTTGTTGCGGAAATAGTGAGATTGCATGGGACCCCTAAGAGCATTGTTTCGGATCGTGATGGCCGATTCATATCACATTTTTGGCAGGCCGTTCATAGAGCTTTGGGAACCGAGTTGAGACTTAGTACATCCTACCACCCTCAGACAGACGGACGATGCGAGCGGACGATCTGAACACTAGAAGATATGTTGAGAGCATGCATTAGATTGGAAGGATGATTGGGAGACACACTTGCCGTTGATCGAGTTCACGTATAACAATAGTTGGCATGCCTCGATCAAAATGGCACCATTCGGCGTTGTATGGAAGGAGGTGCGAGATCACCGTTGTGTTGGGATGATACGTCCGAGCTAATCGGTACCGAGCCCGACGATAGCCGAGACGAGGGAGAAGATTACCCGATTCGTGGTAGATTCGACGGCCCAGTCGGCGAAGTCTTATGCCGATACACGTCGCCGACCGTTGGAGTTTGAGGTGGGAGATCACGTCTTGCTTAAGGTGTCGCCGACACGGGAGTTTACCGCTTCGGTCGGAAGGGTAAACTTAGTCGGGATTTATCGGGCCGTTTGAGATCTTAGATAGAGTGGGAGAACTCGCGTATCGGTTAGGCTTGCCACCGTCCCGAGCCACGTGCATAACGTATTTCATGTTTCCCGACTTAGGAAGTACGTATCGGACCCTAGCCATATTATTGATTTTGGAGAGGTCGAGTTGGGGCCCGACATTACCTTCGAGGAGAGGCCGATTCGGATCGTAGGCGTCGGGTTAAACAACTCGGGCACAAAACCATCCCTTTGGTCAAAGTGCGGTGGTCGAGGCATGGATCCGAGGAGGCCACGTGGGAAACAGGAGAGTATGAGGTCGAGATACCCCGAATTATTCGTGTTGTAAGTTTCGGGACGAAACTTATTTTTAGAGGGGATAATGTAATATCCGCGTTTTCTATCCTTGTAATTTCTAATTTTGGTGCATATTCGTTTCGGACAACTACTTTGACCTTTGTTTTGTAATTATGAACTTATTTTATTCTTGGAGTTTTCCGTTTAGACCGGGTCTTGATAATGTTTTTGTGTAATTTCATCTCGTGTTATATTACATGCATGTGTATTCGTTTCTCGTTAAATTCGTTCGATTTCGTCGTTTTCTTACTTCCATGAGTTCGTATGCTTATGTAGAGCATGTTGCGAGTTTCGGATTGTTAATCCGACGTTGTGTCGTGACTTTTGTTGTTTGGGCCGTTTTGTAATTTCTGGAAGTTTAGGGAATTTGTCCCTTATTCGACTTTGGTTGTGTACCTCAGATCGTTTGGGTTCCGTACTTCCGTTTCGTGTTATTGTTGCCAAAATCTCGATCCTGTTGCTTTTATTCTCCTTAGGATCATTTTTCGTCATTTTGAGACCCGAGGGGGTGTGGGCGCGGCACAAGAATTGTGAGCCGCGGCACACACATCGCCCGATTGTTGCTGAACAAATCGTACCGTGTGCCGCGGCACAAGGATTGTGCGCCGCGGCACAGTGAGTCGATCCGCGGCACACTTGTCCGGCCGCAGCACACCGTGTGACACTTGCGGCCAAAATCGGTATGCCGCGTGCCGCGGACACGGCAGTCTGCGGCACATGCCGAGTCTGAGCCGCGGCACACTTCAGATGAGCCGCGGCACAACGAGCGGCCGACCACTGGGCACAATTTTGGCCTGCCGCGGCCTGATTTATCCGAGCCGCGGCACACGGCGCGATCGCGCTATATCTGCTTCTTATTCGGCGAGAATCGCCCATTTCCTCCCCTTCTTCAACCGTGCGAGAGAGAGAGTCTTGAGAGGGAGAGTTCCTCCATACACCACTTATTTGTGTAGATTTCTTCCTCTCTTTTCGATCGGGTGGCTCGGATTGCGGATCTATCACGTGGTTTTGGATTTGAGTGCTTGATTCTTCAAGAGGTAAGAATTCCTTTAACCCTAGTACGATTTTGGGGAGGGTTTGGTGGTGATCTTGTGTTTTAATCCGAATTAGCCGATGTTGTTGTTAGAATTGATAGTATACTCGTGACCCTTGGTTTTCTTGTTTTTGATTGGGATGAAATCCGTTGTTACACCATTGACCAATTTCATTTCCTTTCGCACTCTTGGTGTCCGACGAATTGTCCCAACGGGTAGAATTAGGATTAATTCTTACCTTTCCACATTATTGAGACTTGTGTATACCGTTATTGTGTTAGGATTGGATTTGGGAGGATTGTTCGGACCGAAACCTATTCCGTCGTCGTTCCTTCGTTTCGTTTCATTCAAGGCAAGTACATGCATTACATTTCGTTATGTATATTGTGATTTTCGAAATGAATGATGAATGGTGATTTTGGGTGCGTGAGATGTGTTCCTTCCACCGGAGTGTCCGACGGGATGTCCGGGAGTCGATACTAAGGGTACGGCGCGAAGGGAACTTGTGTGCGTGTGTGATTGAACTTCCACCCGGAGTGTCCGACGGGATGTCCGGGGTCGATACTAAGGGGTACGGCCGCGGAAGTGGTATCCCACCCGGAGTGTTCGACGGGATGTCCGGGGGTCGATACTAAGGGTGCGGCCACGGGATACCGATTGTGATTTTGTGATATGGTGATGATTGAAATTGATGAGATTGCCAATGTAGTATTCGGAATATATATGTGGCAAATGACTTATGTTTGAGATGATTGTGTTAAACCGTATTCTTGTATATAATGTGGTGTAATTGTGTACTTGCACTAGCTATTCGAATGCTAACCCCTTAAATGGGGGAAATGCGTCTTATGCATTTCAGGTACCGGGAGAGCTGAGGAGCAGGCACGGGGCACGCACGCGAAGGACGGGATGGCTTGATGATAGTGGCTCGAGTCTGTTTTGTTTATTTCTATGTTTGGTTATTGCATATGTCGAGTATTGGAGCTAAACTGTTTATTCTTGAACTTGGTTTAAGTCCCCTGCGTGGGCATCGAATTGATATTTACATTATGTTTTATATACTCCGTTGAAATGATTTGGCCGAGGCCACGGCCCTATTTACTTTTGAGTGCATCTTTTGGGGTTTTCATTGTGGTTATGTGTCATGTGTTAGCCTGGTAGACCTCAAGAGGGTTCTACGGCGTGTAATGTCCCATTTGTGAATTGGGGTGTTACAATCCGCCCCTAGCGCGCGCTACTCCACACATATAGCGTGCGCTACTATGACCCGTTAGCGCGCGCTACTTACCACTCGTAGCGTGCGCTACAATTATTCTCACCTGCAGTCCAGTACCTTCTGGACTGCAGCCAAGGTAGCCTTAGCGTGCGCTAAAGCTGAGCGGTAGCGTGCGCTACCTATACCCAATTAGCGTACGCTAAAAGGAGTATGTAGCGTGCGCTACTCCTCAAGCTGACTTGCGAAAATGACAATGATGATAAACACGGCATGAAACTCCAATCAGATTAATGATGAATGACGATCGATACTCGATACAATTACTCTGAATGATGAATACCATGACAGAATCTGAGTGACAAATGATCAATAATGAATGAAATTACTGAGTATCAAATACTGAATGATAAATACTGAATGATAATTACTGAGTGATAATTACTGAATTACAACTGGGTATTACAAACATTCTTTCTTAAAACTTTTCCTTTAAAAACTTTGATTTGAAAGTATCATGCTCATGACACCGTGATCCACTGTCACGTGTCTCCGTAGGTTCAACAACCCGCACGGACTACATCACGCACAATTAAACAAACATAATCAATTCCGACACCGTGATCCACTGTCACGTGTCTCCGTAGGTTCAACAACCCACACGGACTATTAACCAAACATAACCAATCCCGACACCGTGATCCACTGTCACGTGTCTCCGTAGGCATAACAACCCGCACGGACTATATCAATCACAACAATCACACACACAGTCCTGACACCGTAGTCCACTGCCACGTGTCACCGTAAGCCCCGTCGAGCTCACCCGGTTGACGACTTGTGTCCAAAACTCATGGTCCACCGCCATGCGTTATCGTAGGCCTCGCTGACCAGCACGATTGGACCTCGCACCTCACTAAGTTACGATCCCGTAGTCCACCGCCACGAATCCTCGTAGGTCCCGTCGAACCAACACGAGTGAACTTAGCGGTCACACACATATTCACATTCACATTACATACAACAATGAGCACAATTAATCAATCACCTTGATCACCACAAAATCGTACATTGCACGCGCATAACACAACCTCGACACTCGCAACAACTATCATCAATCAACGACATTTAACCAACATAACACACATTCGGTACACAATACATTGAACAACCACGTGTACAACCATCTCATATGTACATCGCAATCCAGCACAAATGGCACAAAGCCTAACACGGATACCAATATATCACTATTATCACAAAGCCTTCAAATTTCGGAAAAACACAACCTACTCAAACGGAACATATTTACGGAGGCAAGCAAAATCGTCATACATATCATACGTAATTACTAGTCACAAGATACAAGTCGTATAATAAGATACTTGCCTCGATAATCGATGCCGGACACTCCCACAATCACGGATCAGTCGGGACACCTCGAACACCTACGATTCTCCGGCGAAGACAACGAATACACCCACGATCGAAAAGCTTGAAGAAAACGACGAACGGAAGGGTTCCGACTCGCATTCTTTGCGAGAAATCTGACCCTAACATCATACCATCAATAAATTAACGAACGAACGAGGAAGAATAATCGTAGAACGCTCGAATCCTCTTTGTGACATTTTATCGGACACCTTCAAGGCGTCGATAAGAAACTCAATAAAACGACAAATCCTCGGCGATTCAACCGAGGAACATCAAGGAATTCGACATAATAATGTTTAACAATCATAAATACATCACTATTCTGAGTTAAAACGAATTAAACGGACAAATCGAGCAAAATCCCCAAAACTAGATTTTAAGAAAACTTGCCTTGATTATTTGGATTGAAGGATGTTACGTGATGATCAATTGATGTTATGAACCTCAAAACTTCATGGATTCATTGTATAACAACATGCCTCCATGATTGAGAAAGTTCCGGCGGAAGGAAGAAAACGAGTGATAAAATGGGTGAAAAACCCGTTTGTTACGCCATATTTATAGCTGCCGGACACGGCGCGCGACAAACGGCCCGAGCAGCGCCGTGTGTCTCGGCCGTGTCTCGGCGAGCTGCGATCTGGCCGACCCGGCGCAGACACGGCGCCTGGCAGGCGTTATCGGGGCCGTGTTGCACGAGGCCTGGCAGCCCCTCCGACGGCCAGAAAATTACGTCCGAACGACCCGAAACCCGAACACGAATACGAATCGAAGTTACGGTTCTGAAGTACTCGCAAAGACGAATCTAAGAGCTAATAGAACACACGATTCCGACCACCAAGGCTCGAATTCGACAACTAAGTAATTACCCAAAACTTTGGGAAATTACGAAAATGGCCCAAAACGTCCGAAACTCACGATACGCAATCGAAACACCAAACCAAAGCTCGCAACATGAATAATAACATTAAATGAACTTACGAGAAACTCGAAACAACAGCTCGGACAAGATTCGCAAGAATCGAACTCAAGTGCGGAAAAGTCGCTAAAAAGCTCTAACTCAACAAAACGATACCAAAACGAACTCGGATGACAAAAGTGCAGAATTAATCATTCTCAAAATGACGAAACGGTCATGAGCGAAGTCGTCAAAACGGACTCGCCGAAAATAAAATTTACCGAAAATCGAAAATTGCGGATATTACATTCTACCCTCCTTAAAAGAAGTTTCGTCCCGAAACTTAAAACAAGTAGGGAGAAGCAATATCGCGCCAGGAAAACTCAACGAGATACGCAAGGAAACGCGTAACTTACGCCCATCGGCGAAACGTTACAAGCAACGCAAAGGAATATACGGCGTGAAAACACGCTCCACGACGACCAACACAACGTCGGCGTTAGGGATATAACAAAACCAACAAGTGACAAGCGTCATCGAATGGATAATAAAATCAAGTCAATTATCCGAACAATCACAAAACACAACGGACGAGAATCAATACTATTGACCGACCCAACGGTACATCAATCAAAACGCGAGCCAATCGCTGAACAAATACGAAATTCCACCTTTTTCGAACTTGAAAAGGTCACAACGATATATAGCTCAATTTGGGACAATATCAGAACTCGCTCGAATGACAAAGGTGAGAAACAACACCAGGTCAGAAGCATCAACGAACACAGTCGAGTCGATACGATTGGACGAAACAGAAGAGAAAGAAAGAAAAATGCGGGTATTACATCATATCACCTTTAAAAGAGGTTTCGTCCCGAAACCTAAACAACGAGAACGAAGTGCTGGAATAGCAACCTTCCCGACCATATCCTCTTGGTCCTGCATCTGATATCCATGACCAACTGGACCGCGGTCACGACCGCATCCTCTGTCCCTCGGCATACTAAGCGGATTCTCACTCGATACGATGCCACAACTTCGCAAAAATAACATGCTAAAGTATCAACTCAGCACGACAATATCACATAAGGTAACTACTAACAACTCGATAATAAAATCCACGAGGTATTCTTTTAAATGATATCATTTGAAAATCCTTGGATTTGTGTGCTCTTCAAAGTAAAACTTTAAAAGTATTTTTTTGTACCTCAGGTTGCTTCATCAAAACTTTTAAACAACAGACTTTAACCGTCTCATTTTGAAATCATTGGCTAAATAATATTTTCTGTGCAACCGGCATTGTCAAAATCACCACGTCACTACACACCAGCATTACGTTAATAACAACAAGGTAGCCACGCAAGGTCATCAAACCATTCGTACATACTTTAATCAATACAGGAAACTTTCTCAAATTCGAGTTTGAAGTTTACATCGAGTGAGATTTTTCATCTTTCACTATATATTTTTTTTGAAAATAAAAATCGCATTGGTTTTTGAAATAAAATATTTTTATGATGTGAAAGATTTTTGAAAATCATGTACTCGAATTATCTGAAAATACAACAATACGTTAAAAATTATTTTGGAAAATCCCCCCCCAACACTACATGAAAATCAACGATGGTAACATTTTACAAAATATCTACATGTACTTTAAAACAACTCTTTCAAATACCATCGAGGTTTTATTTGAGAATCCAAGGCCGGCTCGCCAATTCCAAATAATTTTCAAAGTATACATGGGGCCGCTTTAATCCAACCATCAAAACTTGTGAAGTTTCCAGAAAGTGTTTTTGAACACACACAAAGACATAATTTATCAATTCATCAAACACAATCAAATATCACCTAGCAATACGAAAAGTCTTAACACACATTCACGCACAACAGTTGTTATCACTAGACACCACGTAGAGAATACAACTACAGGTGATTGGCCACAAAAGTTAGACCTAACGGCTAAAATGCGATTCCATAGCCTCTGCCCAGGTTGATTAGCGCGCGTTACAACAAAGATTAACGTGCGCTAAACACGCCACGTTAGCGCGCGTTAGGCTCGTATTAAGCATGTGCTAACCGCTCTAATCACCAACACGATTGCAAACATATACGAGGTAATACTAAACTCGAAGGTTACAAATAAGCAACAACATACGAGTCTAAATGTCATCGATTCACATAATTATAACATCTCACAAGCAACCATCAAAAGAAAATCATCTTACAAAAACGAAAATTTTATTTCTCAATAAGGAGGACTATCTCAACACATACATACCGATGGACTCAACATTCACGTTACTATTTTAATCATAAAACGGGCACCACTGCTCAACAACGAGAGCATCATCAATACACATCTTCTGACCAACAATCATGAAACCGAAAAGTTACAAACGAGAGTCACGTCTTGAGTATATTTGTAGACCTTATTTGACTTAAAAACTCGAGTTTTGAAAACTTATAGTATGAGATGAAAATGAAATATCGGTAGTTTGAAGTCTAAAAATTTTCGACCTTGAGGTCATCATACAAAAATCGAAATTTTTCCTCCCTTGGAGAACATTTTAAAAATTTACGTGGCTCCCGGGAAGCCCTCGAAACTAAAAAAATTCCAAGGTTGTTGCTCTTGCAAGAAAAACAGTTTATACAAGGATACATTTTGCCATATCATTCTTCATTCTAACACAAAACGGGAATTAACAATTATATGTCACTTACTCACGATGCACCTTCAAATACTACTACATAACACAGAATCATACAGGCTCGTATAGCTCGTGGTACAACATGTAGTAGGGAGACTTACATCCACAGATCGCACGAAGATGATGGCTGCACCTTGATACTAATCACGGCCGACATCCTGCACGACGCGGCCGCGACACGACATCGCCGACTCAACTGACAAGACAAGACCCAACAATACACGATCGACCCGACACCAGGTTTCCGCAACCTAAGCTCGATACCATAAATGTAACACCCCATCAAACCGGGAATATTACACGCCGTGCAGACCCTCTCCGTGAGGATCCACCAGTTAGACATCAAAAACACATTACATTACATACCGACGAATCAAAATAACGGACTAATAGACCGATTTGGTCTTTTCGTCACAGACTTACAAATCAAAATACATAAACTCATCCAGACTCATACCCAAACAAGGGTAAAATACTTGCAACAACGAACAATAAGACAATGGAAAAGACAATACAATGGACTCACTAATCAACCCAAAATCGCCTTCGTGTGATTAGTATCATTCGTCTTTCATCATCCTCGTGCCGATCCCGTGTCTTGCTCCCGAAAACCCGCATGTACCGGACACAATACTGACATCCACCCCCGATTACTGGGGTTAGCAAACTCCACGCTTTACTAGTGCAAGTATCAAACCATCCGAAATGGAACAAGCAACTAGCAACGACGAATTGAATCCGGCAATCCATAATCAAAATGTTCCCAGAAGTTTTAGAATTTCGAACTCAAATAAGAGATATTTGAAAAAGAACACATCATCTCGGGATTTTTAAAGCGTAAATTCTTTTGGACCTCGAGTCCCAATTTACAAAACCTTTTTGTAACATTAAGGGCCTTAACCCACAACTTGTTTCACACTTCAACAGTTTACAATACCTAAACATTTCCATAAATCTCGTGGGGCTCGGCCCAACATTCTTTCTTAAAACTTTTCCTTTAAAAACTTTGATTTGAAAGTATCATGCTCATGACACCGTGATCCACTGTCACGTGTCTCCGTAGGTTCAACAACCCGCACGGACTACATCACGCACAATTAAACAAACATAATCAATTCCGACACCGTGATCCACTGTCACGTGTCTCCGTAGGTTCAACAACCCACACGGACTATTAACCAAACATAACCAATCCCGACACCGTGATCCACTGTCACGTGTCTCCGTAGGCATAACAACCCGCACGGACTATATCAATCACAACAATCACACACACAGTCCTGACACCGTAGTCCACTGCCACGTGTCACCGTAAGCCCCGTCGAGCTCACCCGATTGGACGCACTGTGTCCGAAACTCATGGTCCACTGCCATGCGTTATCGTAGGCCTCGTCAGACCAGCACGATTGGACCTCAGTGTAACACCCCAAACTAGGCGGATATTACAGTGCCGTGAATCCCCGACTGGGACCCACCAGGCAAATGAAAAGGGTGAATTAAATAATATAATTGTAGTACCGAACCACATTATATTACCAAACACTCCGATGAGGAGTTTAAGTACAACACACCAGACAATATCAATACTAGTGTATTTTATATGAAGATAAAATACACCACCGAATAAATAAACATTACAAACGGAATTTGCAAGGAAAATACGAATGACGAAATAATCAAATGATCAAAATGATCGAACAAACGGAATGACCGGGCCCCTACTAGTATCACTGGGACTCGCCGCCAACATGCTCTTCCCGTGCCTTTGCCTTGCCGTGACTGAAAACAAAATACCCCCAACGAAATCGCCATACGTAACAACAATCCTCAAGAGTTGAAATCACACAATCATGAATTAATCAAGTTATGAAATATTCTTAATTATGAATTACGCCGAAGAGGAGTACCATAGTACGCCCGTAATGTTCGTGCAAGTGTACAAGACGAATGTCCGACACATCCGTCCTTGTACCTAATTAGTCTCACGGAGGTAAGCGTTACTGTGCAGCATACCCAATGTATCGGTGAACCCAATACATGACCATCGTGTGCCCGACTAAAAATTCCACACTGACCACACCCGGCCACGCAATATGAACCCGAAGGTCATATGAACGAGAATGACCGTAATGAATATCAATGAATAAGTAATAATCGACAAAGTCAAGAATGACTCACCGAGATGAGAGTAATAATGAAATGAATGATAGCTCAACGAAAAGATTGGAACCGCTGCCTTATGATCAAGTGATTAATTGACAATAACAAGTTTTAATATGATTAATACAATGATGAATGAGTTATGATTATGAGTAATCAACAACAAAAGGAATGAGTATCCTTTTAACCGAGTAAGAATTAACTTACTCAATACCGATGAAGAATGTCCGTCCACGAACAACGTCCTAACCAAGATACCGATCGCTCGAACAACCTTAATTCAATACAATTGCAAACAATCCGATCAATAACGAATTAAACACGAATATAACGAACTCAAGACGTCGATACGATTAAACCAAGTTCATTGGGGCATTATATCGAACACTTTGAGGCCAACTTTGATTGATTACCACTAAACCTCAATAATACCAACTTCAAATCCCCAAGAAGTGATTCAAAACAACTAAACATCTCCAATACGATCAATAATCCGTTATGAATATCCAAGAACGTGATTATAACAACAATTAATCGGAAATCCCCAAATCCAACTCGATATTCAAAGTGTTCTTGAATAAATCTCTCAAAAATCCAATGAATCCTTATACAAACTCATAATCATATACATATCCCTTCATATAATATGATTATAACGTCCAAAACATCATAACTCAACACAAAATCGAAATCCAAGGTGTTGAAGAGCTTACCTCTTGAAGATCCAACCACTACGATCCGATGAACACGAGTTATAACGAGTATCCAAGCTTCCCAAAGGAATGAAGATGATGAAGATTACACACTGTGTGATTGATGATGATGAAATCACTCTCTCAACACTCTCTCGGATGAAGAAGGAAAAATGAAAAAGTGAGGTGAAATGACCCGGCCAAATCATTAAATGCTGCCGGAAGTTACGGCCGTAACTCGGCCCTCTTACGGCCGTAACTTTCCAAGTCAACGGCCTTACGGCCAGAATCGCCAACTCAGACGGCCGTAACCGGCTTCGTCAAAGCTCGCACAGACTTACGGCCGTAATCGTTCCTTAGTTACGGCGTAACTCGCCTTCGTCAAAACACCCGCCGACAGACCTTACGGCGTACCGCACACCTTACGGCCGTAACTCGGATGATACGGCCGTATCCGCCAACCTTACGGGCGTAACCCGCCGTCAAAAATGGCGGACATCCTTCTCAGCCAGACGGCCGTGCCGGCCAAGCCTTACGGCCGCACTCGCCTCGACTTACGGCCGTATGCCGCAACCCTTACGGCCGTAAGTCACCCCGATCGGCAACACCCGAAATTTACGAACGCCACTTACGGCCGTATCTCACCTTCCCTTACGGCCGTAACTCACCTTCGCCAAAATGCCCGGCACTGGCCGACCACTTACGGCCAGAATCGCCAGCCTTACGGCCGTACCCGCTGACTTACGGCCGTATCCCAGAACCTTACGGCCGTAACTCGATGCTGGCCAAGGTGAATCGATCCGATAATTCCGATTCCACGATACGACTGATGAATGATCCGACATAACATACGAATGAGAAAATGAACAAGTCTAACACGAGCCAAAGATGATACTCTCAGTACAAGGCTATCAATCACAATGAAAATGATAATACTCCCGTCTCGATCTAAAAACGGAGATAAAATGACGATCGGTAACTGATATACGATTACAACATGCCAACATTGAACGCAATTGAGTGATTCATGAATGATGAGTGATTATTAATGAGTGAGAATTCTTGAGTGACAATTACAGATCGATAATTACCGAATGAAAATGAATGAATTACAACCGGTATTACATACTCCCCCTTAAAATAGTTTCGTCCCGAAACTAAGGGTCAAACAACTCGGGATGACTCTCCCGCATACTCTCTTCGGTTTCCCAAGTGGCCTCTTCGACTCCGTGTCTAGACCACCGAATTTTAACCAAAGGAATCGTCTTATTCCTCAACTGTTTGATTCGCCGCTCTAAAACTCGAATAGACGTTCCTCATATGAATGATCGTCGGCGATCTCGATTTCGTTAACCGGAGTATGTGACTCGGTCGGCAACATACTTCCGCAACTGAGAGACATGAAATACATAAAGAATTCCGCACAACGCCGGAGGTAAAGACAATCGATAAGCTAACCCGCCCACTCGATCCAAAATCTCAAACTGACCAATGAATCTCGGACTCAACAATCACCTCTTCCCAAAACGGAAAATACCTCGACTCGGGGATACCTTGACCAAAACGTGGTCGCCGTCTCGAACTCTAGTGGTCGACGACGATTATACGCATAGGATTTCGCCGACTCGAAATGTCAACATACGACTCTGATTAAAGCTACCTTCTCTCGGGCGGCTATAAGCATATCGGGCTCGGTGCCGATTGATTACGACAAGTCATCCCAACACAAAGGAGACCGACAACGACGACCGTACAAGGCCTCGTAAGGTGCCATCTTAATGGAAGCATGCCGCTATTATTATACGTGAACTCGATCAATGGTAGTTGGGCTTCCCAATCGTCCTTCCAATCGAGGACGCATGCCCTCAACATGTCCTCTAATGTCCGAATAGTCCTCTCTCGATTGTCCGTCTGACCGAGGATGAAAAGCGATCGAGATTGAGCCGAGTTCCCATAGCACGATGAATCGATTTCCAAAAATGAGACACAAATCGTCCGTCACGATCGGAAACGATACTCTTAGGAGTACCATGAAGTCTCGACTATCTCTTTGATGAACAATCGAGCTATCTCTCAGACCCCACGTTTCCTTGATCTCAAGGAAATGAGCTGATTTGGTTAAGCGGTCCACGATCACCCGGATCGTATTCATGCCACGACGACTCGTCGGCAAACTCGTGATGAAATCCATAGAAATGTCTTCCCACTTCCATTCGGGAATAGGAAGAGGTTTCAAGATACCCACGGCCGCCGATGTTCAATCTTAACTTGTTGACAGTTAAGCATCTCGAAACAAATTCTGCGACTTCTCGCTCATATTACTCCACCGGTAATTTTGTTTCAAGTCCTTGTACATCTTGCTAGACCCGGATGCACGAATAAGGGGTAGCATGAGCTTCCTTCAAAATCGAGTTTTTCAACTCGTCATTCACGCACACACAACCGATTCTTAAACCTCAAAAGTCCATCCTCGTGGACCACAAATCCAGGGGCTTTCCCGAGCCACATCCTCACGGATGCGCAACAATGAAGGGTCGAACTCGGTTCTCTCCGATTACCTCCTCGAGTGACGATGAAATCTCTAACATACAAAGTCCCCACTCGAACTCGCTGAAGCGGACCTCGATCTCGGGTCTAAGGAATTCCCGCTGAAGTTCCTTCGAACTGTTAGACGAGCAAGCATCTGCTCTGAACGGACTTGCGACTCAAGGCGTCGGCGACAACGTTCGCCTTGCCCGGTGGTAGAGGATCTCAATTTCTTAGTCCTTGATTAATTGCTTCCTCAGTCTCTGTCGCATATTGTACTCCTTCTGAGTAAATATATTCTTTTAGCTCTTTTGATCGGTGAATTTCTGACAGGTGACGCCATAAAGGTAATGACGCCAGATCTTGAAAGCGAACACCATTGCTAGCTCCGTGTCGTGGGTCGGATAATTAACCTCGTAAGGCCTCAATTGCCGTGAAGCATAGGCAATAACTTTCCTGCTCGCATGAGCACACATCCGAGACCTGTCCGACGCATCACTATAAACCACAAATCCTCCGTCCCTCGGCAAGGAAAGTACAGTGCTGACATTAACCGGCTCTTGAGTTCCTCAAAACTCTGGCGACACGCGTCGGACCACGTGTATTTCTTATCCTTTCGCAAAAGGTTCACAATGGTTGAGCAATTTTGGAAAATCCTTCCACAAATCGCCGATAATAACCCGCTAGTCCGAGGAAACTCCGGATTTCCTTAACATTCTTCGGAGGTAACCAATCTCGAATAGCCTCCGTCTTCGAGGGTCGACACGAACTCCGTCGATGAGATTACATTTCCGAGAAAAGTCACTTCGGACATCCAGAACTCACATTTGGAGAACTTCCCATAAAGTTGTTCGCGTCTCAACACGTCGAGTACTTGATGAAGGTGAAACTCGTGTTCCTCCCGGTCACGAGAATAAATCAAAATGTCATCGATGAAGACAACAACAAACGATCCAAATAGTCGATGAAAACCCGATTCATTAACTCCATGAACACCGCAGGTGCATTAGTCAATCCGAACGGCATAACCACAAACTCATAATGGCCATAGCGTGTTCGAAACGCCGTCCTCGCGATGTCCGACTCTCGAATCCGCAACTGATGATATCCGGACCTTAAGTCGATCTTGGAAAATACTGAAGCTCCTGAAGTTGATCTAAAAGATCATCAATACGGGGTAAGGGGTACTTATTCTTGATCGTCACCTGTTCAACTCCCGATAATCAATACATAAGCGGAATGAACCATCCTTCTTCTTGACAAATAACACCGGTGCTCCCCACGGGGACGCACTCGGTCGAATATAACCCTTCTCGAACAACTCTTCAAGTTGGTTCTTTAATTCCCGCATTTCGCCGGGGCCATCCGCACGGCGCCTTCGATATCGTGGACGTACTGTGCTCCAACTCAATCGTGAATTCCACATCCCTCGTGGAGGCAAACCAGTAACTCGTGCGGAAAACATCGGCATATTCCTCACCACCGGAATATCCGTTAACATTATCGATGACTTCTCGGTTTTGGCCATATAGCACCAATAACCGACACATCCCCGATTGAGTAACCTTCCGCTTTCATCAAATTAATGACCTTACTGCAGTAGGGATTACCTCCCGAAACACACATTCAACCCTCGTGCGAAATGATAGTGACCATACGCTACGGACACTAATGATGGCATCATGACGATCCATCCAATCAATACCCAAGATGACGTCGTCCCTCGGCAAATCTACCACGATTAGGTCTGCGCCATACACGACCATGAAATCGAATCGGACAATTACGAATCTCACGATTACCGATAATTCGTCTACCATCGGGTAGGCCAATGACATAAGGCTCACAACTAGTAGCACTACCCGCATTTAGTCTACTCAAACATGACTCGGAAATGAATGAATGCGATGCACCGATTATCGAAAAGAGTACACACAAAGTTGAGATAGAATATCGAGTGTACCGAGATCATTCGGGCCTCGGATCATCGGTCTTCTTCATCTCATAAATCCGGGCTTGCTAGTCCCAGACCTGACGCTCCTGCCTCGATGGCTAAAAGCTCCACCTTTAGTCGCTCCCGTCTGCTTTTAAACGACGCCGATTGAGTGGCTCGATTACGAACGGCCGATCGCTTAGGGGCCCGGGATGACGCTCCGAGTAGGTTTGGAGTCCCTACGGCAAAACGGGCCTTATGCCCGGCAATTCCACAATTATGACATGTGATAGTCTGCCGGACACTTGGTACCGAGGTGACCAAGTTCCCCGCAGCTTATAACAGGTGATGGCCGAATCGACGCTCGAGACCGAGATTCCGCGGGTCTAGACGACACAGGAGGTCGCCGTAAAAGCGGAGCCCGCACGGGGTTTCTTGAAAGTGGCGACTCCGTCGACCGATTACGATTCTGGACTTCTTGCTAGCAGACGAAGGTTGCCGCTTAGCAATTTCTTTAGCAGTAAGCTCGTAGGTGAGAGCTTTCTCAATGAACTCGGCCAACGTGGTGCAATTATGATTAAGTAATCAAGTCTCATACGGGGTTTCACTTCTTTGAAATACTTGATCTTGTCCGCTTCGAGTGAATGATAGATGAGGCGAACGGAAGAAGTTCTGAAATTTCTCGACAATGGCGAGAACATCCTCGTCTGCCGAGGGTCGGGGTGAGCAATTCCGGCAGCCTTGGCCTCTCGAGTGGTGCCGGATAATACCTCTCCATCATGAGAGTCTTGAACTGATCCCAAGTACATGATCCGTCTGTGGGCTTCAACGATAACCACCATGAATGAGCGCTCTTACCGAGATAGTAAGCCGCAACGGAAACCTTGTGTCCCTCGGGACACTCTACCATAGCAAACAGCTTCTCGAAATGCTCGAGCCAATGAATGATATCTGCCGGCTCGGGCAGCCCTCAAAAGTAGGTGGCTCGCGAGAGATATCGCCGATGATGTTACTCACATTCCTCTCTTGCCTCCGAGGTGGCGGCGGAGGAGCCCGCCGATTCCGATTGACGGAGTTATGCATCGTCTCCATCAACCGAGCCATCTCGAGTCATTTGGGCCATCATGCCCCGCATAAATGCGAGTGGATCAACCCGACACCCTCTCGACCGAGCCGTGTCCTGGTACGACTCCCGATAGGGAATGATCGCGGCCTGTGTGAATGAGTGGCAGCACCGCTCGATGAGTTAGCATTATTCCCGGCATTTGCACGTGTGTTCGCACGAGTTCTCGGATTCGGCCCGCTCCACGGCCTCGTCCTCCTCGTCCTCCGCGCCTCTTTCCATATCAAGTAGGAAAGTCACATGATGATTATATATCTCGCATGAGTATCACATTATGACTATATTATGAAATGATGAAAATGAGCATACGCGCTCAAATACAGCGATTACATGAATGATCAATTGACGTGACATGATTATCTGATGAAGTTACTGAAATGATTATCTTGAATGATTTAACAAGATTAATGATTCGATCTTCCTGATAAAAAACTGAACAATGAAATGAATTGAATTATTAATGAGTTAACCTGACCGTCCCGGTCAAAATGACAATGATGATTGAGGATTGTTAACTGATGAATTATGAATGAATGATTAATGCCAGAAATTATACCATGGCATTAGAAATCTTACAGTTCTTGGTCTGATTGGCTCGGCATTTGCACAGGTCACACGTGACGCGAAAGTCCAATGATACTAGTCCAATGACGACGATTTCAAATGAGACATGACTTGGAGGGTAGTATTCAAAACCACGCTCTGATACCAACTCTGTAACACCCCAAACTAGGCGGATATTACAGTGCCGTGAATCCCCGACTGGGACCCACCAGGCAAATGAAAAGGGTGAATTAAATAATATAATTGTAGTACCGAACCACATTATATTACCAAACACTCCGATGAGGAGTTTAAGTACAACACACCAGGACAATACCGAATACTAGTGTATTTTATATGAAGATAAAATACACCACCCTGAATAAATAAACATTACAAACGGAATTTGCAGCGGAAAATACGAATGACAGAAATAACTGAAATGACTGAAAATGACTGAACAAACGGAATGACTGGGGCCCCCTACTAGTATCACTGGGACTCGTCGCCGTCAACATGCTCTTCCCGTGCCTTTGCCTTGCCGTGACCTGAAAACAAAATACCCCAACGAAGTCGCCATACGTAACAACAATCCTCAAGAGTTGAAATCACACAATCATGAATTAACTGAAGTTATGAAATATTCTTAATTATGAATTACGCTGAAGAGGAGTACCATAGTACGCCCGTAATGTTCTGTGCAAGTGTACAAGACGAATGTCCGGACACATCCGTCTTTGTACCTAATTAGTCTCACGGAGGTAAGCGTTACCGTGTGCACAGTCCAATGTATCGGTGAACCCAATACATGACCATCGTGTGCCCGACTAAAAATTCCACACAGCCACACCCGGCCACGCAATATGAACCCAGAAGGTCATATGAACGAGAATGACCGTAATGAATATCAATGAATAAGTAATAATCTGACAAAGTCAAGAATGACTCACCGAGATGAGAGTAATAATGAAATGAATGATAGCTCAACGAAAAGATTGGAACCGTCGTTCCTTATGACTTAAGTGATTAATTGACAATAACAAGTTTTAATATGATTAATACAATGATGAATGAGTTATGATTATGAGTAATCAACAACAAAAGGAATGAGTATCCTTTTAACCGAGTAAGAATTAACTTACTCAATACCGATGAAGAATGTCCGTCCACGAACAACGTCCTAACCAAGATACCGATCGCTCGAACAACCTTAATTCAATACAATTGCCAACAATCCGATCAATAACGAATTAAACACGAATATAACGAACTCAAGACGTCGATACGATTAAACCAAGTTCATTGGGGCATTATATCGAACACTTTGAGGCCAACTTTGATTGATTACCACTAAACCTCAATAATACCAACTTCAAATCCCCAAGAAGTGATTCAAAACAACTAAACATCTCCAATACGATCAATAATCCGTTATGAATATCCAAGAACGTGATTATAACAACAATTAATCGGAAATCCCCAAATCCAACTCGATATTCAAAGTGTTCTTGAATAAATCTCTCAAAAATCCAATGAATCCTTATACAAACTCATAATCATATACATATCCCTTCATATAACATGATTGTAACGTCCAAAACATCATAACTCAACACAAAATCGAAATCCAAGGTGTTGAAGAGCTTACCTCTTGAAGATCCAACCACTACGATCCGATGAACACGAGTTATAACGAGTATCCAAGCTTCCCAAAGGAATGAAGATGATGAAGATTACACACTCAGGTGATTGATGATGATGAAATCACTCTCTCAACACTCTCTCTCGGATGAAGAAGGAAAAATGAAAAAGTGAGGTGAAATGACCGGCCAAATCATTAAGTCTGCTTTGGAAGTTACGGCCGTAACTCGGCCCTCTTACGGCCGTAACTTTCCAAGTCAACGGCCTTACGGCCGTAACGGCCAACCTAAATGCGGCCGTAACTTCGGCCGTCCGAAAGCACAAGCAGACTTACGGCCGTAACCGTTCCTTAGTTACGGCGTAACTCGCCTTAAATCAAAAACACCCGCCCGGCGGCCCTTACGGCCGTACCGCACACCTTACGGCCGTAACTCGGATGATACGGCCGTATCCGGCCAACCTTACGGGCGTAACCCGCCTTCGTCAAAAATGGCCGGACATCCTTCTGCGACGTCTGGCCGTACCGGCAAGCCTTACGGCCGTACTGCCTCGACTTACGGCCGTATGCCGCAACCCTTACGGCCGTAAGTCACCCCGATCGGCAACACCGAAATTTACGACGCCACTTACGGCCGTATCTCACCTTCCCTTACGGCCGTAACTCACCTTCGGCCAAAATGCCCGGCAACTCTTTGGACCACTTACGGCCGTAACGGCCTTACGGCCGTGCCGACTTACGGCCGTATCCCAGAACCTTACGGCCGTAACTCGATGCTGGCCAAGGTGAATCAATCCGATAATTCCGATTCCACGATACGACTGATGAATGATCCGACATAACATACGAATGAGAAAATGAACAAGTCTAACACGAGCCAAAGATGATACTCTCAGTACAAGGCTATCAATCACAATGAAAATGATAATACTCCCGTCTCGATCTAAAAACGGAGATAAAATGACGATCGGTAACTGATATACGATTACAACATGCCAACATTGAACGCAATTGAGTGATTCATGAATGATGAGTGATTATTAATGAGTGAGAATTACTGAGTGACAATTACAGACTGATAATTACTGAATGAAAATGAATGAATTACAACCGGGTATTACACTCAGTACCTCACTAAGTTCTGATCCCATAGTCCACTGCCACGAATCCTCGTAGGTCCCGTCGAACCAACACGAGTGAACTTAGCGGTCACACACATATTCACATTCACATTACATACAACAATGAGCACAATTAATCAATCACCTTGATCACCACAAAATCGTACATTGCACGCACATAACACAACCTCGACACTCGCAACAACTATCATCAATCAACGACATTTAACCAACATAACACACATTCGGTACACAATACATTGAACAACCACGTGTACAACCATCTCATATGTACATCGCAATCCTCCACAAATGGCACAAAGCCTAACACGGATACCAATATATCACTATTATCACAAAGCCTTCAAATTTCGGAAAAACACAACCTACTCAAACGGAACATATTTACGGAGGCAAGCAAAATCGTCATACATATCATACGTAATTACTAGTCACAAGATACAAGTCGTATAATAAGATACTTGCCTCGATAATCGATGCCGGACACTCCCACAATCACGGATCAGTCGGGACACCTCGAACACCTACGATTCTCCGGCGAAGACAACGAATACACCCACGATCGAAAAGCTTGAAGAAAACGACGAACGGAAGGGCTCCGACTCGAATTCTTTGCGAGAAATCTGACCCTAACATCATACAATCAATAAATTAACGAACGAACGAGGAAGAATAATCGTAGAACGCTCGAATCCTCTTTGTGACATTTTATCGGACACCTTCAAGGCGTCGATAAGAAACTCAATAAAACGACAAATCCTCGGCGATTCAACCGAGGAACAGCAAGGAATTCGACATAATAATGTTTAACAATCATAAATACATCACTATTCTGAGTTAAAACGAATTAAACGGACAAATCGAGCAAAATCCCCAAAACTAGATTTTAAGAAAACTTGCCTTGATTCGCTGGATTGAAGGATGTTACGTGATGATCAATTGATGTTATGAACCTCAAAACTTCATGGATTCATTGTATAACAACATGCCTCCATGATTGAGCAAGTTCCAGCCGCGGAAGGGAAGAAAACGAGTGATAAAATGGGTGAAAAACCCGTCTGTTCTGCCATATTTATAGGCCTGCCGGACACGGCGCAGCAAACGGCCCAGACAGCGCCGTGTGTCTCGGCCGTGTCTCGGCAGGCTGCCAGTCCTGGCCGACCCGGCGCAGGACACGGCGCACAGCAGGGCCGTTTTCAGGGCCGTGTTGCACAGGCCTGGGCAGGCCCCTCCCGACAGCCCGAAAATTACGTCCGAACGACCCCGAAACCCGAACCTGAATACGAATCGAAGTTACGGTTACGAAGTACTCGCAAAGACGAATCTAAGAGCTAATAGAACACACGATTCCGACCACCCGAAGGCTCGGAATTCGACAACGGAAGTAATTACCCAAAACTTTGGGAAATTACGAAAATGGCCCAAAACGTCCGAAACTCACGATACGCAATCGAAACACCAAACCAAAGCTCGCAACATGAATAATAACATTAAATGAACTTACGAGAAACTCGAAACAACAGTTTCGGACGAGATTCGCAAGAATCGAACTCAAGTGCGGAAAAGTCGCTAAAAAGCTCGGAACTCAACAAAACGATACCGAAACGAACTCGGATGACAAAAAGTGCAGAATTAATCATTCTCGAAATGACGAAACGGTCATGAGAGAGTCGTCAAAACGGACTCCGGCCGAAAATAAAATTTACCGAAAATCGAAAATTGCGGATATTACATGCCTTGCCGTGACCTGAAAACAAAAATCCCCCAACGGGGTCAGTTACACAGAACAACAATCCTCAAGGGTTGAAATTACACAATCATGAATTAACTGAAGTTATGAAATATCCTTAGTTATGAATTACGCTGAAGAGGAGTATCATAGTACGCCCGTAATGTTCTGTGCAAGTGTACAAGACGAATGACCGGACACACCCGTCCTTGCACCTAATTAGTCTCACGGAGGTAAGCGTTACCGTGTGCACGGTCCAATGTATCGGTGAACCCAAAACATGACCATCATGTGCCCGACTAAAAATTCCACACAGCCACACCTGGCCACGCAATATGAACCCAGAAGGTCATGTGAACGAGAATGACCACAATGAATACCAATGAATAATAATTCGACAAGGCCAAGATGACTCACCGAGATGAAAATAATAGTGACTTGATTGATAACCAAATGAAATGATTTGGAACCGTCGTTCCTCGTGAATGAAATGATTATTCGATAATTACAAGTCTCAATATGATTAATACCATGATGAATGAGTTATGATTATGAGCAATCAACAACAAAAGGAATGAGTATCCTTTTAACCGAGTAAGAGTTAACTTACTCAATACCGATGACAATGTCCTTCCACGAAAAACGTCCTAATCGAGATACCGGTTGCTCGAACAACCTTGAATAACAATAATTACCAACAACCGATCAATACACGTGTCAAGCAACAAAACACGACTAACCCAAAAGTCGATACAACGATAATCAAACTCATAGGGGCATTCTAACGAATACGTAACCAACCACACAACTTCGAAAATATCCAATCCCGAATATATCGAAACCAACACCAAAATGAGTATTTCGAACTATCAAAACACTTCAATGATATCAATGATCCAATAGGAATCCACAATTCAAGATTACAACCACATCAATCGGAAAATCCCCAATTAACCGAAGTCAACCCCAAGGGTTCTCGAAATAATTCCGAAAATAGCCATTAAATCCGTAGGAATATATTTATTTAAGGTAGATTATCCATATCTAACATATTCCAATGATAATCCAAGCTTACACGAAGAAATCGGAAGTAAAAACCCAAAAATCCGAAATTCTAGATCCAAGAGATTAATACCTTAGATTCGATGTGATGAGGATGTTGAAATGATGATTTATCCAAAAGATAAGCTTGAAGATGATGTTTGATGATTACTCCCCGAAGAACACTCTCCAAATCGCCCGGAATCGCCCGAAACCGCCGAAGAAACGAAGAGAAATGATAAATGACGGATTAAGGACAGAACTGTCCTATTTATAGCAATCCCAGTTTAGCGCGCGCTAGCCCCAGCTCATAGCGTGCGCTAACGGGTGTTTTGGGTGGTCCAGTACCCACTGTCCGAACACGGTAGCGTGCGCTATGTACCTTTTGTAGCGTGCGCTACAACCATACCATTAGCGTGCGTTAACGAATTATTAGATGCCCAGTACTGGAATCCAGAAACCGTCTGTCCTCTGATCCGACCTCGGTAGCGTGCGCTACAACCAATATTTAGCGTGAGCTACTACACCGTTTGCGTACGCTAAATATCACTCATAGCGTGCGCTATGAATTAATCCAGTGCAGTTCAGTAGCCACTGGACTCAACCTGATCCGTCCTTAGCGCGCGCTACAGCAATTATTAGCGTGCGCTACTACAACCCACTAGCGCGCGCTACTTACCACTCGTAGCGTGCGCTACTTATAACTCACATGCAGTCCAGTACCTTCAGGACTGCAGCCAGGGTAACATTAGCGTGCGCTAATGCTGAGTGGTAGCGTGCGCTACCTGTACTCAATTAGCGTGCGCTAGAAAGAGTACGTAGCGTGCGCTACTCCTCACGCACAGCCCACAATGAAAAATGACAAATATGATAAACACGGCACGGAACTCCAATTATAATAGTGATGAACGACGATTGATACACGATACAATTACTCTGAACGATGAATACCATGATTGAATATGAGTGACAAATGATCAATAATGAGTGAAATTACTGAATGATACATACTAAATGATAATTACTGAATTACAACCGGGTATTACATGTTGGAGGTGACGAATCCAAGTCCATAACTGATTATGTGGTTGATGCAAATACTGAAAAATTTAAATACATGTTTTATGCTTTGGGAGCTTCAGTATTTGGATTTCGTTATGCTAGAACAATTATTGTTGTTGATGGGACACACCTTAGGGGTAAGTATCGAGGAGTATTATTTGTTGATGTTACAAATGTAACACCCCCAAAACCGTATGGGAATATTACACGCCGTAAACCCTTTCCGCAAGGATCTACCAGGCTAAACGTCCATAAACAACCAAATGCTTGCCCGGCCAGGGTCAAACAATATAATAATACAGACCGTTAAGGTCACTTACACATAAACACACAGACCGATGAGGTCACACAACTCTATCAACAGGACTGACTAACAATATTACCCACACAGGGGTCGAAATACAATACAGCGGAAGACTGAATCAACTCTAACAATACAACTAATCTCTACCAACTCTCAACTCTTGATTAGTATCACAGCTCGTCATCCCCTTGTGCTAATCCTGTGACTGCTCCCCTGAACCTGCATGTACCTGGACGCAGAATAGACATCCACCCCCCGAATACTCGGGGGTTAGTAAAACTCCACTGTTTTACTAGTGCAAGTATCAAACCATACGAAATGTAACAAGCAAATAGCAACTACGAATTTAATACGTAAATCAATTATCAAAATGTTCCCGAGAAGTTTTAGAATTTCGAACTCAAGTAAGAGATATTTGAAAAGGAACACATCATCTCGGGGATTTTTAAAGCAGAAATTCTTTTGGACCTCGACTCCCAATTTACAAAACCTTTTCGTAAACATTAGGGCCTTAGCCCGATTCTCGTTTCAAAGCATACTAAATAATATATCATTACGAGTCCGAGATCCATATTAAAATGTTACCCAAACAAACACGCTACTACGATCAATGTTCGTACACATCATGTACCGAACTCCTGAGGCCTCGTCCTAACCTTACCCGGACCATACACACTTTGTTCGTACACATCATGTACCGAACTCCGGAGGCCTCAACGGACCCTACCCGGCCACACACACTGTTCGTACACATCATGTACCGAACTCCGGAGGCCTCAACGGACCCTACCCGGCCACAACATCGTTCGTACACATCATGTACCGAACTCCAGAGGCCTCGTCAGACCCTACCTGGATCACACACCTTGTCCGTACACATCATGTACCGAACTCCAGAGGCCTCGTCAGACCCTACCTGGATCACACACTTTGTTCGTACACATCATGTACCGAACTCCAGAGGCCTCGTCAGACCCTACCTGGAACACACACATCGACACGACACAATTCATAATCATTAAATGTCAAGCCATTCCACATTACACCGAAATGTACAATCAAGTATGTAAACCAAAACAACACAAATATCATGATCATCACAACGACTCTTAACCAACATAACACACATTCGGTACACAATACATTGAACAACCACGTGTACAACCATCTCATATGTACATCGCAATCCTGCACAAATGGCACAACGCCTAACACGGATACCAATATATCACTATTATCACCAAACCTTCAAATTTGGAAAACACAACCAACTCAAGCGGAACATATTTACGGAGGCAAGCATAATAGTCATACATATCTTTCGTAATTACTAGTGACAAGTTACAAGTCGTATAATAAGATACTTGCCTTAGTAACCGCTACCAAACGCTCAGAAGAACACGGTTTGGCCAAGGAAGCTCGGACCGAAGAAGACAATGAACGGAAGGGTTCCGACTGGAGTTCTTCACAAGAATTCGACCCTAACAACATAAATTCAATAAATCATCGATCATACGAGGAAGAATAATCGTAGAACGCCCGAAAACCCCTCTATGACATTTTACCGGACACCTTCAAGGCGTCGGTCAAGAACTCGACCAAAATAACGAATCGATACGATCCGACCATGGGTTAACAAGGGAAATGATACAATACATCCTAATAATCATCAATCCATCACAATCTTAAGTTAAATCGGATTAAACGGGCGAAATCGAACAAAATACCCAAAATCCCCAAAATTAGATTTCTAGAAAATCTGACCTGATTCGCTCGATCAAGGGATGTTATAGGATGGATGATTGATGATATGAACTCCAAAACTTCATGGATTTGTTGACAAACAACATCTCTCCATGATAGGAGCAACTCCAGCCGCGGGGGAGAAGTGGAAGAAGGAGAAAAATGGCGAGAAAAACGTCTGCTGGGCCTTAAATAGGCTGCACAGTGTGCCGCGGCCCAGCGGGAGTGTGCCGCGGCACAGGGCCAAAAATGGCTCCCAGTGGTCGGCAGTGTGCCGCGGCTCAGCCGGCGTGTGCCGCGGCACCCGGTACAGTCGGTTTGGCCGAAAAATGCCACAGAGTGTGCCGCGGCCCTGCCGGCATGTGCCGCGGCCCTACGGCACGGCCTGCTCGGCCGGAAGCTGCCGATCACTACCGGCCGTGACTCGGCCAGAAGCTGCCGATCACTGCCGGCCGTGACTCGGCCAGTACCGGCCTGGGCCCAGATTGCCCGGCCATGTCGGCCGGGGCCAACTCCGACGGCCCGAACGACCCCGAAACCCGAACCTGAATACGAATCGATGATACGGTTACGACGTACTCGCAAATATGAATCTAAGAGCTAAGAGAACACACAATTCCGACCACCCGAAGGCTCGGAATTCGATTACGGAAGTAATTACCCAAAACTTTGGGAAATTACGAAAATGGCCCAAAACGTCCGAAAATCACGATACGCGATCGAAACACCAAACCAAAGCTTGCAACAAGAATAATAACATTAAATGAACTTACGAGAAACTCGAAACAACAGTTTCGGACTAGATTCGCAAGAATCGAACTCAAGTGCGGAAAAGCGTCTAAAAACCACGGAACTCAACAAAACGACACCGAAACGAGCTCGGATGACAAAAAGTGCAGAATTAATCATTCTCGAAATGACGAAACGGTCGTGAGCGAGTCGTCAAAACGGACTTCGGCCGAAAAAAGAAATTTACCGAAAATCGAAAATTGCGGATATTACATTCTACCCTCCTTAAAAGAAGTTTCGTCCCGAAACTTAAAACAAGTAGGGAGAAGAAATATCCCTCCAGGAAAAACTCAACGAGATACACAAGAAGTGCGTAACTCATGCCCAACGGCGAAACGTTACAAGCAACGCAACGGAATATAAGGCGTGAAAACACGCTCCACGACGACCAACACGACGCCACCGGTATAGACATAATAAAATCAACAAGTGACAAGCGTCATCAAGCAGATAATACAATCGAGTCGATTATCCGAACAATCATAAAACACAACGAACAAAAATCAATACGATTGACCAACCCAACGGTTCATCAATCAAAACGCGAGCCAAACGGCCCGAACAAATACGAATTCCACCGCCCAAGGGTTGGAAGATCGAAAGCGAGACTAATTTCTCGAACTTAAGGAAATTACGAAGAGTGCGAACGTTCAACAATCATGAATCGAGATCAACAAAAAAGCGAACAATCAATGATCAACCATAACGATCGAGTCAACAAAAATCGAATAATCATGTTCGGATCACGAAGAACAATAAGGTTCAACCGACAAACTCCGAAGTTCACATCTCGACTCGAGACAAAACATGATCCGGTGAAAACAACAAGATGTGCACCCACATAAGATCCACAGGAAAGGGAATAGCAATTGAAAAATCACAACGACAAAGGAGTTATTCCGAAACAATACCACACTCGTTCGAGCAACAAAAGCAAGGGGCAGGACAAGCTCAGAAAATATCAACGAACATAAACGAGTCAACAGAGTCGAAAATACAGAGGTTCAAAATCCAATCCACTTGAATAAAAGAACTAATAAACCAGATGATGTCACTTCCGAACAAGGTTCACAAGAATCGAACCGAACTCGAAAAAGTTACAGCGGTAACCAGATCGACCCATAACAAGGTCACAACTCGTTCGGATGATGAAACCAAAATACAGAACAAGTTCAGACAGTATCAACGAACACGAGCGAGCCGATAGAATTGAGAAAGAGAAAATGCGAAGCCAAAATAATACGGGTATTATATTCGACCTCTTATAAAAGAAATGTCGTCCCGAAGCTCACAACAACGGAAACAAGTTAACCACACAAAAAGCAACCGAGAAAAATCTCCACTTTGGGCCTCTCGAGCCGATCCCGATAATCATCAAGCGCGAACTCGAGAGTCTCGGTAGCCAATTCGCAAAACTAAATTCGGTGTCCTCGAGTGCACTCGAAATGTGTTACCGACGAGAAGGACAATTTACACGTGCATGCCCGTAGCATCACGGTTGAAATGTCTCGGCTCGGCATACCGAAAATACAAAATGCTAGATATAATGGGGCATAACGTCGCAAAACAACATAGCAGAGATGCTAACTCAGCACAACAAAGAATCATAACACATATCATATACAAGGATTTCCATCGTAAAGTAATACACACACAAACAATACAAAGCAGCGGTATCGTTATCGTTCGGCAACCTTAACGGCCCGAACAATAACTAGCACATAATTACAAACATCGTGAAACAATCACACATGTACACAAACGTTCAAACCCAAGCTTTAACAGCTCACACAGGTGCGATAACACGCAATTCACCACGAAATGACAACATTAAAGATCGTCATCACACCTCCCACAAAGGGACAACAAAAACAGATGCATGGCGAACGACTCAACGTTCACACCACCAATTCCATCATACTCGGGAGCTAACATTCTAACAACAATGTAAATATCATACACACATTCCTGGTCTACAAACAGGAATGATAGGTTTTAAAAACGAAAACCACCTTTTGGAAACAGTTGGAAACGCCAGTTGATCTTGAGTATCATTTTACAAAAAGTTGAACAAACCTCATTTTCGAGACCTTGAAAATCATCTTGCGTTTGAACAAAAATGAGGACACCTTCTCTTAGTGAAAAACTTTCAGAATATTCGACCCTCGGGTCTAAGTAAAAGTGCTTATAAAACATTGAAAATATCTCAAAACATTTTGGGTCCTCGAGGTAGAAGAATTTTGAAACATATTGTGGCACCTTGGATGTACCACGAGAGAACAATTCATTTTAAAAGTACGTCTCGAAATTTATTTTCTAAGATACTCAAGGTTTTTTTAAAGATAATTCAATGGGCTAGAATGCCCAAAAACTCTAGGTAATTACGCAAAATATTATAACGCCGTGGGTCCTGCGGAACTCACCAGCTAAAAACCATTTACAACGTTAAAAAGCCCGATGACGGTAATATTTCAAAAACTCACAAAAGCCATTTACAAAATACTAAGTATCGTCACAAGAATTTTGCCAAAACGTTCAAGGCCATAACGCCAAAAACTCGGTTAAAGGAATCAGTTTTCGAAATCAACTCAATTGGCAAAAGGCCGAAAGCCATTTGAAAGAACTCACGCAGCGGAAAAAAAAAATACAGTCCAACATGCACAATCCAATTGAATACGTCTCACATCATCTAGTTTAAACATATAACAAAACCGTTCCTCGGAGTTTCTCACGAACTCAATCGTCGATACCTTATTCGAAACCCAACAAGGTTCTCAATTTTCACACTATACCACCCCTCACAGTGGTTCAAAGATAAAACAACAATAGGCCCAGTTTTATACATATATTATATGTCACACGTATTAAATACACCGTGCAAATAAAATTATGCACCGCAATTAACTCATTTAGATACAATCATGATACACAGGTACTTCGCATAAAAGAGGAGACTTACGTCCACAAGCCGCACAGAGATGACGGTCGCCCACGATACTAATCTCATCCGACAACATATCCAACGCGTTGTGACTACGCACAACTCAACTTGTCACCTGACGACTCGAACGACAAGACAACATATTACTCGACAAATCACGACTCGACTCGACCCAACAGCCTAGGTTTCCGCAACCTAAGCTCCGATACCATAAATGTAACACCCCCAAAACCGTATGGGAATATTACACGCCGTAAACCCTTTCCGCAAGGATCTACCAGGCTAAACGTCCATAAACAACCAAATGCTTGCCCGGCCAGGGTCAAACAATATAATAATCTGGGCGTTAAGGTCACTTACACATAAACACACGCATCGATGAGGTCACACAACTCTATCAACAGGACTGACTAACAATATTACCCACACAGGGGTCGAAATACAATACAGCGGAAGACTGAATCAACTCTAACAATACAACTAATCTCTACCAACTCTCAACTCTTGATTAGTATCGCAGCTCGTCATCCCCTTGTGCTAATCCTGTGATGCTCCCCGAACTGCATGTACCTGGACGCAGAATAGACATCCACCCCCCGAATACTCGGGGGTTAGTAAAACTCCACTGTTTTACTAGTGCAAGTATCAAACCATACGAAATGTAACAAGCAAATAGCAACTACGAATTTAATACGTAAATCAATTATCAAAATGTTCCGAGAAGTTTTAGAATTTGAACTCAAGTAAGAGATATTTGAAAAGGAACACATCATCTCGGGGATTTTTAAAGCAGAAATTCTTTTGGACCTCGACTCTCAATTTACAAAACCTTTTCGTAAACATTAGGGCCTTAGCCCGATTCTCGTTTCAAAGCATACTAAATAATATATCATTACGAGTCCGAGATCCATATTAAAATGTTACGAACAAACACTTACACGATCATTGTTCGTACACATCATGTACCGAACTCGGAGGCCTCGACGGAACCTTACCCGGACCATACACACTGTTCGTACACATCATGTACCGAACTCCGGAGGCCTCAACGGACCCTACCCGGCCACACACACTGCTCGTACACATCATGTACCGAACCGGAGGCCTCAACGGACCCTACCCGGCCACAACATCGTTCGTACACATCATGTACCGAACTCCAGAGGCCTCGTCGGACCCTACGGATCACACACCTTGTCCGTACACATCATGTACCGAACTCCAGAGGCCTCGTCAGACCCTACCTGGATCACACACTTTGTTCGTACACATCATGTACCGAACTCCAGAGGCCTCGTCAGACCCTACCTGGAACACACACACATAGACACGACACAATTCATAAACATTAAATGTCAAGCCATTCCACATTACACTGAAATGTACAATCAAGTATGTAAACCAAAACAACACAAATATCATGATCATCACAACGACTCTTAACCAACATAACACACATTCGGTACACAATACATTGAACAACCACGTGTACAACCATCTCATATGTACATCGCAATCCTGCACAAATGGCACAACGCCTAACACGGATACCAATATATCACTATTATCACCAAACCTTCAAATTTCGGAAAACACAACCAACTCAAACGGAACATATTTACGGTGTTGTTGCCCAAAATATTTATCCGAAGATTAATACTGCTGGAAGACGGACAACAAACAACAATTGCGGGAGCACTTCCGAGAGAAGATAAATAATACAAGATTTGCCGGGTTTGTTAGGCCCGGGCTTGAATGCTCTCGCGAGATGTTATTAATACAAATATTCGTGGATACAAGTATTAATGTGAGAAATCTAAATACAATGAGTGTAAAAAGACTCTGTTAATCCGGCTCTTGAGCGAAGCTTGGTGTTCTTTGTCCCGCCGATAATCTGCTCGAGGAGAAAAGGCCGGGAGAAGTAAGACCGAAAGAAAGCCGTTGCCAAGAGTTGGAGGTTAGCCAAGTGCTTAATGTTTGCTTCTGTATTGCGTATGTATTGCAAGAATGTCCCCGCCCGTTTACAAATGCAGGGGGCTTCGTATATATAAGCGGCCTGGTCACATCTGTAGTGGCCGATCGCTGCTGGCCATTTTAATATTCGCCGATCGCTGCCGGCCAATACTTTAATGGGGCGATCTCTGGTGTCGGGCTAAAGTCCAAGGAAGATCTGTTTGTCGGGCTAAAGTCCAAGGAAGAGGGCACGGCTTGGCGGTCGATAAGGAGCCATCACGTGTCGGAGTCGATCAACATGTGGCCCTACCGACAAGCTTTCGGCGGCTGTCGGTGGTGGAGGGAATCTGTCGGATTGTGGTCAATGGCCGGATTCGCGGATCTTGTCGGCCTTTGCACATGGTGCGATCCTGGTGCTCGGCCTTTGCCGACTGGATGTCCATCGGTGGTGATCGACATGAGCGGTCGTCCCTGGCTGATCATCCGAGGCCGTCATCGGCCGGTGGATGGAGGTCCCCAATGGTCGGTCACCAAGGGCGGTCGGCAAGATGCCGAGAGGAGATCGTCCGTTCGTAGGTCGCCAGGGTCGATCGCCGTGCGAGAGGCGATCGTCTTGAGGTCGATCGCTCGGCATCGGGGAGTCACAGGGCCTTGGTCGGTCGATGTAGCTTGTCCATTGGGCTAAGGCTCGGTCGCGAGTTCTTGATCGGCAGAATCGACTTGGCCGCTCGCGGTGACTCGGTCGCCGTCCTCCTAGTCGATCGCCGGTCGGAAGGTGTTAATTCTTGACACAACAATTGCCCCGACTTGCTCCTATGTTGAAGACATGGGGCGAGGTGGTTCTTGCTGGTGATCGTGTATGGATGAGGACGGGTGATCTGAGCTGACTTAGGACTCGGACTTGGGCTATCATGGTCGATTGGCTTAGCTATCTTTCGGTCTTGTACCTGCAAAAAACAACATTGGCCGATCCCCCATGGAAACTTGGTGATTTCGCTTGTTTGAGGAATCGTGCACAGTCGCGGAAATCGATGGACCGACTCCACGACCGTGTCTTGATGCGCGAAGACAATGAGTGCCTCGTGACTCACTTTATTATGAGGGTCCTCTATTAGGCTGCGCCTCGCCTTGTATTTAAACGAAGGGCGTGCGGTCTCGGTCTAGAGGAGTCCTTGCGCGGGGCAGCGTCGGATGAATCAACTCCACGCCCGTGGCTTGTTAGCTCTGCTTCCACCTCGGCCAGCCATGGAGATGACCGACCTCGACGGTGTACGTTGAGACGGGGTTGTGGAATGAGTCCACTGATTAATGTTGGAGGGCCCTCCGACTACGCCGGCCTCGTATTTAAACGAAGGCGGGCGATCTCGGCCGAAAGGGACCTTGCATGGCCGAAGCAGCTGGTTCCATCGACTGCCAGGACCATGGCCTTATGATGTGCGGTGGAGGCGATCTTATGCCTTAGTCCGTCATGTTATATGCTGGACTGTAGATGGCGATCGTGTCCACCGGGTTGCTGATGATGTTGCGATCTGGCCGGAAGATTGGCGATCGTCGCTCGGCGGCCGATCGCTTTATTCGTAGGTTGATGTCGGCGATCGGCGGGGGTCAGTCCCTTTTTTTAGAATGTTGGACTGTAGGCCGTGAGCGAGTCCTCCGGCTCTTCTGGATAGTAGCGATCGGGCTGGAAGATTGGAGGTCGTCGCTCGGGCTGGGAGACTGGAGGTCGCCGCTCGGGCGCCGGTCGCGGTACTCCTAGGCTAAGAAGAAGCCTTTGCCTGGACAGGAAATCTGCGGCCCTAGCCCGGAAGGCTGCGTAGGTCGTCGGTAGGGTCTTCGTGAGATGCCTGAACATAGGCGAGAAGCCATGAAAACCTCCTAGGACCGCGTAGAGGGCGGTCTCATCGCTTACGGGCTCGCGGTTGAGGATGATCACGTCTACCCAGTCGATGTAGTCCGAGTCGGACTCTTCTTCTCCTTGCACGATCTGCATCATGCGATGGCGACCTTAGGCCGGCGACCACGGTGGCGAAGTGTTCCGTGAAGACGTGCGCCGGCTCGTTAAAGGAGATGGACCGAGGTGGCAATGAGGTGTACCACCGGTGGGCGAGGTCGTCTAGTGTCAGAGGGAACATTCGGCAACGGGTCGCGTCCGATGCCCCACACCCGGTCATGTAGATGTTGAACTTGTGAAGGTGTGTTTGGGGGTCCGATCGCCCGGTACGGGTGTCGAGGAGGAGCGATCTGTCTTTGCCAAGGCGAGCTCGATGTCGATCGCGGCGGCTCGCTCGGCGGCGATCGTCTTGGTGGCGCGGCCGGATTGCGAGGCGCCTTCACGTCGTCGATCTGACGTTGCATCGCGGCAATCGCCGCGGATCGGCTTTGGGAGCGGGGGCCGAGGCAATCGTGTACCGACCTCCGGACCCCGCTGCTGCCGACCTCGGGAATTTGGCGAGCTGGAGCCAGGCGGCTGGATCGCCTTGTGGGAGCCGGGTAGGCCGAGCTCCTGGTGACGGACACCAACTCCGTCGTCTCGTAGCTGGGGCCGGACTGCCCCGGTCGCCACGTCGGGTCGGCGCCTGTGCGATCGAAGACAGACGTGCCCAGTGCGGCGCCTCTTCTTGCGGGCGAGAGCCTCTGGCGCTTGCTCGGCCGGTAGTGCCTTAAGCTTCCGCTTGATCTTCCGACGGAGACCGAGGGGTGATAGCCTGGAGGCGCGTCGAGTGCACTCTGTCGCTCTGAAGGGCGGCGGTGGCCCTTCGATCTGTTCCTTGGTTCGAACCGATCGAGCGAGAGGCTCGGGCCGCCTTCCGGGGCGTGGTCGAGCACCTCCGGCGCGGCGGCTACCTTCCACCATCGGCCGCGGCTCGACCGGGGCCAGGCGAAGTGCAGCCGGTGGCGGCGGCTTTCTTCGACGCGGATGCGAAGACATGATTTGAAGGATTTCTTTGAAGTGCGGTAGTGTCACTTCAAGTATACGCCCGAACAGTGAGTGTTCTTCGGGACGGTAGGTATAAAAAATTGAGGGTTGGATCCCCCTTCCTCTAGCGCCAATTGTTGTTGCCCAAAATATTTATCCGAAGATTAATACTGCTGGAAGACGGACAAAAAACAACAATTGCGGGAGCACTTCCGAGAGAAGATAAATAATACAAGATTTGCCGGGTTTGTTAGGCCCGGGCTTGAATGCTCTCGCGAGATGTTATTAATACAAATATTCGTGGATACAAGTATTAATGTGAGAAATCTAAATACAATGAGTGTAAAAAGACTCTGTTAATCCGGCTCTTGAGCGAAGCTTGGTGTTCTTCGTCCCGCCGATAATCTGCTCGAGGAGAAAAGGCCGGGAGAAGTAAGACCGAAAGAAAGCCGTTGCCAAGAGTTGGAGGTTATCCAAGTGCTTAATGTTTGCTTCTGTATTGCGTATGTATTGCAAGAATGTCCCCGCCCGTTTACAAATGCAGGGGGCTTCGTATATATAGGGGCAGCCGGGTCCTGTCCTGTAGTGGCCATTCTGCCGATCGCCTGCCGGCCAATACTTTAATGGGGCGATCCCCTGGGCTGTCAGGCTAAAGTCCAAGGAAGATGCTGGCTGTCGGGCTAAAGTCCAAGGAAGAGGCTGGCACAGCTTGGGCGGTCCAATAAGGAGCCATCACGTGTCCGGAGTCAGTCAACATGTGGCCCTACTGACAAGCTTTCGGCGGCCTGTCGGCTGGTGGAGGGAATCTGTCAGATTGTGGTCAATGGCCCGGGATTCGCGGATCTTGTCCCGGCCTTTACACATGGTGCCAGTCCTGGTGCTCGGCCTTTGCCGACTGGATGTCCATCGGTGGTGATCGACATGAGCGGTCGTCCCTGGCTGATCATCCGAGGCCATCATCGGCCAGTGGATGGAGGTCCCCAATGGTCGGTCACCAAGGGCAGGTCGGCAAGATGCCGAGAGGAGATCGTCCGTTCGTAGGTCGCCAGGGGTCGATCGCCGAGTACTGAGAGGCGATCGTCTTGAGGTCGATCGCTCGGCATCGGGACTGGTCCTGGGGCCTTCGGTCGGTCGATGTAGCTTGTCCGCTGGGCTAAGGCTCGGTCGCCAGGTTGCTGATCGGCAGAACTGACTTGGCCGCTCGGCAGTGACTCGGTCGCCCGTCCTCCTAGTCGATCGCCGGTCGGAAGGTGTTAATTCTTGACACAACATACGGAGGCAAGCAAAATCGTCATACATATCATACGTAATTACTAGTCACAAGATACAAGTCGTATAATAAGATACTTGCCTTAGTAACCGCTACCAAACGCTCCGAAGAACACGGTTTGACCGGGAAGCTCGGACCCCGAAGAAGACAATGAACGGAAGGGTTCCGACTCGAGTTCTTCACAAGAATTCGACCCTAACAACATAAATTCAATAAATCATCGATCATACGAGGAAGAATAATCGTAGAACGCCCGAAAACCCCTCTATGACATTTTACCGGACACCTTCAAGGCGTCGGTCAAGAACTCGACCAAAATAACGAATCGATACGATCCGACCATGGGTTAACAAGGGAAATGATACAATACATCCTAATAATCATCAATCCATCACAATCTTAAGTTAAATCGGATTAAACGGGCGAAATCGAACAAAATACCCAAAATCCCCAAAATTAGATTTCTAGAAAATCTGACCTGATTCGCTCGATCAAGGGATGTTATAGGATGGATGATTGATGATATGAACTCCAAAACTTCATGGATTTGTTGACAAACAACATCTCTCCATGATAGGAGCAACTCCAGCCGCGGGGGAGAAGTGGAAGAAGGAGAAAAATGGCGAGAAAAACGTCTGCTGGGCCTTAAATAGGCTGCACAGTGTGCCGCGGCCCAGCGGGAGTGTGCCGCGGCACAGGGCCAAAAATGGCTCCCAGTGGTCGGCAGTGTGCCGCGGCTCAGCCGGCGTGTGCCGCGGCACCCGGTACAGTCGGTTTGGCCGAAAAATGCCACAGAGTGTGCCGCGGCCCTGCCGGCATGTGCCGCGGCCCTACGGCACGGCCTGCTCGGCCGGAAGCTGCCGATCACTACCGGCCGTGACTCGGCCAGAAGCTGCCGATCACTGCCGGCCGTGACTCGGCCAGTACCGGCCTGGGCCCAGATTGCCCGGCCATGTCGGCCGGGGCCAACTCCGACGGCCCGAACGACCCCGAAACCCGAACCTGAATACGAATCGATGATACGGTTACGACGTACTCGCAAATACGAATCTAAGAGCTAAGAGAACACACAATTCCGACCACCCGAAGGCTCGGAATTCGACAACGGAAGTAATTACCCAAAACTTTGGGAAATTACGAAAATGGCCCAAAACGTCCGAAAATCACGATACGCGATCGAAACACCAAACCAAAGCTTGCAACAAGAATAATAACATTAAATGAACTTACGAGAAACTCGAAACAACAGTTTCGGACGAGATTCGCAAGAATCGAACTCAAGTGCGGAAAAGCGTCTAAAAAGCACGGAACTCAACAAAACGACACCGAAACGAGCTCGGATGACAAAAAGTGCAGAATTAATCATTCTCGAAATGACGAAACGGTCGTGAGCGAGTCGTCAAAACGGACTTCGGCCGAAAAAAGAAATTTACCGAAAATCGAAAATTGCGGATATTACAACAAAAGATGGTAACAATCAGATATTTCCACTTGCTTTCGGGATTGGCGACGTCGAATGCGATGTGTCGTTGAAGTATTTCATGTACAAATTGAAAGAGGTCTTTGGTTGTATAAGGAACCTCTTGATTGTTTCAGATGGGCACAAATCCATAGCAAATGCTATAGGAGAGGTATTCCCACTTGCACATCACGGGTTATGTTGTTACCAAGTTCAGAAGCGTTTGGTTAAGTATGGTCAACATGTGGTTGCAATTTTCAATGCTGCAGCTTACAGCTATCGTATTGAGGACTATAATAGGCATATGGAAAGTTTAGAAATAGCATGTCCAGATGCAGCTACCTACTTAAAAGAAACTGTCGGTGAAAATAAATGGGCTCATGTGAAGTGCCCAGTCCGGCGATTCGAGGTTATGAATTCAAATGTCGTTGAAAGCATGAACAACCATCTTCTATGGGCTAGAAGGGTGCCCGTTTCCGCACTTCTCGAGGTATGTCGAACCGTGGTAGAAGAATGGATATCTGATCGACATAAAAATACAAATGAGTGTCCTGGACCTTTAACGAATCATGCATACGAGATATTGATGAAGGCGATCATAGCTGGATCGAACATGAACGTTCAATTCCTTAGTGATGGGGTGTTCAAGGTGACCTCTAACAGGAAAAATTATGTTGTGGACTTGAGAGAGCAAAAATGCAGTTGTATGATGTTCCAGCATGATATGATCTCGTGCAATCATGCTGCTGCAGCTATAAGGTACCTAAATCACGACCAAACTATGTATATACATGATTACTATAAAGTGTCCATGCTTCGCCAAATGTGGGGACGGTCTGTGATTCCAGTACCTCACCCAAGTGATTGGTTCATTCCTACTAACATCAAGGTAAAAGTTTGTGAACCACCAAACAACCCGAGGCAGGCAGAGCAATCAAAAGAAAGGAGACACACATCAGGAATTGAGTCCTCGACTAATACCCGTAAAGTTCAAACATGCCTTAGATGCGGAGGCACAGGGCACAATAGAAAGAATTGCACTGCAGTTATTCCCCAACTATTTGAGGATTTCACAAGGCAACCAACTCCGTCTAAAAAGGGACGTGCAAAAAAAAGTGTAGTATATGTCATTTTGTTGACCACAATGCTCCAAAATGTCCAACTAAGCATCGTTTCAACCTAAATGAGCCCCCGGTGTAAAATTAGTTATATTTATTTAAAGTTTTTATATATGTTTCAAATTTCAAATTGGTTAAATTCAATTTCAACCGATTAAGTTCAAATTTCAACTGATTAAGTTCAAATTTCAAATTGATTAAGTTAAAATTGAATCAATTAAGTTCAATTAGAACCGATTAAGTTTAATTTCAAATTGATTAAGTTCAACTTCAAATTGGTTAAGTTCAATTTGAACCGATTAAGTTCAATTTTAACCGATTAAGTTCAATTTGAAAAGATTATGTTCAATTTCAACCGATTAAGTTCAAATTTCAAATTGATTAAGTTAAAATTGAATCAATTAAGTTCAGTTTGAACCGATTAAGTTTAATTTCAAATTGGTTAAGTTCAATTTCAACCGATTAAGTTTAATTTCAACCGATTAAGTTCAAATTTCAACCGATTAAGTTCAAATTTCAAATTAATTAAGTTAAAATTGAATCAATTAAGTTCAATTAGAACCGATTAAGTTTAATTTCAAATTGATTAAGTTCAATTTCAAATTGGTTAAGTTCAATTTGAACCGATTAAGTTCAATTTCAACCGATTAAGTTCAATTTGAACATATTATGTTCAATTTCAACCGATTAAGTTCAAATTTCAAATTGACTAAGTTAAAATTGCATCAATTAAGTTCAATTTGAACCGATTAAGTTTAATTTCAAATTGATTAAGTTAAAATTGAATCAATTAAGTTCAATTTGAACCAATTAAGTTTAATTTCAAATTGATTAAGTTCAATTTCAAATTGGTTAAGTTCATTTTGAACCGATTAAGTTCAATTTCAACCGATTAAGTTCAATTTGAACAGATTATGTTCAATTTCAACCGATTAAGTTCAAATTTCAAATTAATTAAGTTAAAATTGAATCAATTAAGTTCAATTTGAACCGATTAAGTTTAATTTCAAATTGATTAAGTTCAATTTCAAATTGATTAAGTTAAAATTGAATCAATTAAGTTCAATTTGAACCGATTAAGTTTAATTTCAAATTGATTAAGTTCAATTTCAAATTGGTTAAGTTCAATTTGAACCGATTAAGTTTAATTTCAACCGATTAAGTTCAATTTGAACAGATTATGTTCAATTTCAACTGATTAAGTTCAAATTTCAAATTGATTAAGTTAAAATTGAATCAATTAAGTTTAATTTGAACCGATTAAGTTTAATTTCAAATTGATTAAGTTCAATTTCAAATTGATTAAGTTAAAATTGAATCAATTAAGTTCAATTTGAACCGATTAAGTTTAATTTCAAATTGATTAAGTTCAATTTCAAATTCGTTAAGTTAAATTTCAACCGATTAAGTTCAATTTCAACCGATTAAGTTCAATTTGAACAGATTATGTTCAATTTCAACCGATTAAGTTCAAATTTCAAATTGATTAAGTTAAAATTGAATCAATTAAGTTCAATTTGAACCGATTAAGTTTAATTTCAAAAAGTACATTGTCAGCACAATAGTACACGAATAACTAATACAAATAAATAACAAAACATGCAATAAATTATCACCTCACATAACTCCCACCAAGGGCGATGATCGCCCCAAAATGGTCTCAGACCGTGAACGTGGCTGATCAAGAAATCTAGATCATCATCGTCAATACTCAATGAACCTCCTCTCCTATTGGAGTATTCCATACATTGATACACGTAGCCTAATATAAAATAATTGTGTCAGTAACGAAGCACTCAATTAATTTGGAATAAATTTATTAATATTTTTCATTACCATGAAGCTCGTATGAACCAAAACCCTCTGAGTGGCCCAATCATCGAGCCATCGTGTAACACCCCCAATCCGCTCAGGGATATTACACGCCGTAGAACCTTTCCTCAAGGATCTACCAGGCTGGTAACGACATTTAACATCTCGACAATGCCTTCGAGGCTACAATGACTCAGTAGACCGATTTGGTCTTTCCACAAGTACATACAACTCATGCCCGCGCAGGGGACAAAATACAACTACACCCGCATAACGAACAATACAAAATGAAAATAAAGTACAACTGAACCAACACACGATGTACGGTTCCTCATGTGATTAGTATCGATCATCTTTCATCATCCTTCGTGCCGACCCGGTGTTATGCTCCAAAACCTGAATGCAAAAACAGACATCCACCCCCCGAATACTCGGGGGTTAGCAAAACTCCACTGTTTTGCTAGTGCAAATACAAAGTGCAAATACGAGCCATACAATTCACATTCCACGAATAACAATAACCGAGGATCTTCAAAGATCCAAACGAAACGAAAAGTACTTCCCGAGGCAAGGGTTTGAGAAAACATTTCAAAAACGAAATATCATAAATTAATGGGAGTAATTTATAAAACAGTTTAGAATGCCATCGAGAGTTTTAATAGAAAACAATTTAGGATTATCAAATCCTACTTTTCGAAAACCAAAAGACAAAAGGGGTCACCGCCCCAAAGGTTTACTTTCTGAAAAATGACATTAACCAACCGTTGGGATTTTAGCCCCAAATCCGTAAAACGACTTTTACAAAACCATTGGGATTTTAGCCCCAAATCTCATCAACTCACGGTACACAAGAACGACCAGGAGGTTCGTATCCCAACATCAAAATCCACAAATAAAGGATTTAAAACAACAACAAAATACTCCAGTGCCATCCTAGCCAAGTAAGCCAAACGAACACTTACCTCTTACACACTTAGTCAATGCATGCAATCATGAAAACCGTTCGAAAGCACTCATTTCCGGAAATGAACAGTCTACAATTAGCCTCGAGAACAGGGCGGCAGCATACATTCTCGCTCGAGGCCTCATAGGGACCCTACCGAGTTGGCTACAATTACAACAAAAACAAAACGACGCACACGCTAAGCCGTGAGAACAGGGCGGCAGCATACATTCTCACTCGAGGCCTTGCAAGGACCCTAACGAGTTGGCTAGCGGTACGAAACTCGTGAAATCCAGGGCGGCAGCATAGATTTCCCTCCTTGACCCGTCGAATCAACACAAGGTGAGTAAATTACACACAATACACGTTACTCATGCAATACTAACATGCTAAGAATGTAAGTTCATTAAGAATACCCACTAGAGATGGTCATTAACTCGACACCATTACCAAACTCTTCAAAAATACAATAACAAGCTTAAATACGGAATACACGATTCCATAACTTTAAACAAGAGGAGTATCCTCATAAAATCCTTCAACGTTCAAAATAATCAAATCATAATCAATTCTCAAAACACCGTTCACAAAACTCACGCGTTTTGAAAGAAAGCCTTTAACGAGGCCTAACCGAACTCCTTTGAAACTTCATTTCAAATAACCACACAACACACTCATACGATCACCGATCATCATATCCACAAAATAAGAAAAGTATGGGCAAGGTACTTGCCTTGATACCACAAGCACGGAACCACGAACGGATACGGCTCAACCGGGAAGCTTGGAACACCCGATGTTAACGAAAAGGAATACGACGAGCGGAGCGGAAGAATCAAGCACGACCGCGAGGAATCGACGAAAATGAACCTAACGATTCGAATAGCACAATCACAACCACTTCTAAACGATTATGGAAATGGAATACACCGGAACCCCGCCTACGATTCATGTATATTCATACCGAAAACAACAACGAGGGCGGACCACAACCAAACCCTCTCGGTTAGTAAAAATCACGAAATATACCATGAATCCGTAGGGAAACTAAGAATACCAACAAGAATAATCATATTCATCATGAATCCATCAACGAAACGGAAAGAATCGGACAAAACCCCAAAATCCCCAATTATCCAAAAGGTAGGGTTTCAAGAGATATTACCTTGAGTGATTCAAGTATTAAGATCCGTAGAACACGCGTTAGATTGATTATCCGAGCCTCACAACCGAAAAGAAATGATGAAAATCGACCCCGGATGAAGAACTCTCCTCCTCTATCTCTTCTCTCTCGCGCAGTGATGAAAAATAAGGAGAAATGAGCGCTCACGCTCAATTCAACGCATTTATAGTGCAACACGGAGACCTATCGGATAGTAGTGGCCGATAGGCCGGCCGATACCCCCACGTAAATGCCGCGGTTGAGTCTTTCGGCCCACCTATCGGCGAAAGGCTCCCGGACGTGATCGGCCGATACCATACGAAATGCCGCGGTTGAGTCTTTCGGCCCACCCTATCGGCCGAAAGGCTCTGACGGTGCCCGACGGTGACGTCTTCCACTAAAACGACCATAACTCTCTCGTCCAGGACTCGATTGACTCACCGTTTGAACCATTGGAAAGCTAACTCGATGTTCTATAATATTGCAAAGATTTATAATTTTTGGAGTCACCAAAAATTAATGATGATCTAACAAAGACGAACTCATACTTAGAAAAGTCGTTTAGAAATCCCGAATTCAACAAAACGACACCGAAACCCGAACTGAATACGAACCGAAGATACGGTTACGAAGTACTCACAAAGACGAATCTAAGAGCTAGTAGGACACACAATTCCGACCACCCGAAGGCTCGAAATTCGACAACGGAAGGTAATTACCGGACTTTGGGAAATTACGAAAATGGCCCAAATGCGAAAATCACGATACGTGATTGAATAACCAAACCGAAGTTCACAACACGTCCAACAAAGATAAACGGACTTGCGGGAAACTCGAAACAACAGTTTCGGATGAGATTCGCAAGAATTGAACTCAAGTGCGGAAAAGTCGCTAAAAAGCACAGAACTCAACGAAACGACACCGAAACGAACTCGGATGTCAAAAAGTGTAGAATTAATCATTCTCAGAATGACGAAACGGTCATGAGCGAGTCGTCAAAACGGACTCCGACCGAAAAAAAGAAATTACCGGAAATCGAAAATTGCGGATATTACATTCTACCCTCCTTAAAAGAGGTTTCGTCCCGAAACTTAAAACAAGTAGGGAGAAGAAATATTCCGCCAGGAAAACTCAACGAGACACACAAGAATGCGTAACTAATGCCCAACGGCGAAATGTTACAAACAACGCAAAGGAATATACGGCGTGTAAACACGCTCCACGGTGACCAACACAACGTCGCCGTTAGGGATATAATAAAACCGACAAGTGACAAGCGTCATCAAGCGGATACTATAGTCAAGTCAATTATCCGATAATCACAAAACACAACGAACGAAAATCAATATGATTGATCAACCCAACGGTACATCAATCAAAACGCGAGTCAACCGCTGAACAAACACGGAATCCCATCGCCTAAGGGATGGAAGATTGAAAACGAAACTAATTTCCCGAACTAAAGGGAATTACGAAGGAGCACGAGCGTTCAACATACGAAACGAGAACAAAAACCGAACAAACAAACGATCGAGACAACAAAAATCGAAGAATCATGTTCGAATCACGAAGAACAATAAAGTTCGACAATAACTCCCAGGATGATCTGGTGAGAACTACAAGACATGCATTCCCATAAGATCCACAGGAAAGGGAATAGCGATTGAAAAGTCACAACGACAAATATGTTATTCCGAAATGATATCACACTCGTTCGATAAACAAGAACAAGGGCAGGACAAGCTCAGAAATGTCAACGAACATAAATGAGTTGACAGAGTAGAAAATACAGAAGTTCAAAATCCGATCCCTTCGAATAAAAGGACTAGTAGAACCAAATGATGTTACTCCCGAACAAAGTTCTCAAGAATCGAACCGAACTCGAAAAAAAAGTCACACCGATAACGGATCGGCCCACAACAAGGTCACAGCTCGTTCGGACGATGAAACTGAAATACCGAACAAGTTCATAAAGTACCAACGAACATGAGCGAATCGATAGACTGGGGAAGAGAAAACACAGAAGTCAAAATAGTACGGGCATTACCTCCGACCTCGTCCACGAAATTCACAAAAACGGGAGCAAGGTAACAAGACATTAAACGATCGACGCATAACGGAACCATCACCGATGCACACGGTCATACCAAACCAAGCTCTAACAACTCGCACATGCGCGACAACGCAGAGATTGCCATGAGGCGACAACATTCAACACCAACATCCCGCCTCTCACAGGGGGCTAGCACAACCCATGTGTGAAGCGACTCAACGCTCACACCGCCAATTCGATCATACTCGGGAGAAAGTATCAAAATGACAACGCGAACATCATACATTCATACCCACCCTCAAACGGGAATGGATAGGTTTTAAAAAACGAAAACCTCATTTTGACAATAATTTAGAAGAATTCGGTTGATCTTGAGTATCACCTTTCAAAAAGTATAAACGTGAAACATTGTTATCGAGACACTGGAGAACCATTTCGCATTTGATAAGAATGAAGATACTTTCTCTTAATGAAAACTTTCAAAATAATCGACCCTCGGGTCTAAATAAAAGTGTTGAAAATATCTCAAAACATTTTGGTCCTCGAGGTAGAAAATTTTTGAAATACATTGTGGCATCTTGGATGTACCACAAGAAAATAACCCATTTGAAAAGTATGTCTCAAATTTATTTTTCTAAGATACTCAAGGTTTTCAAAAATCGATAGGCGAATGCCCAAAACTCACACATACCGACGTTCACTAAAACAACTCCTAGCACACGCATCAAAGCGTTTAAAATCAAGACAATACATGTCTTTAAACGAAAATAAGCGATAAAATACCATATTCGAACAAAACCACCGATAAAATACCCTCCCTGGCAGCTAGTGGACAAGTCGAACGCGTATAAGCACAAAGCTTCCACAATAGAACTTGTAAAGCGTGCAAATCGATTCGAAAATCATCAACAACGGAGAAAAACAACAATAAAAGACATCACAAGCAGCGACACTCCTCGTATAAATCAAATACGAGCGTCGACTAAATACATATCGTGAAATCAAAATTCACATAAAATTCCACCACTTAACAAATAATCATAAAAATAGCTCGTGTCACACGAGGCACAACACAAAGAAGGGAGACTTACTTCCACAGTCGCACGAAGATGATGATCGCCCACGATACTAATCACGACCAACAAACTCAAACGACGCGTCGCGACACGACTCGATCAGATAAAAATCCAACGAAACAAGACTCAAACAACACGACTTGACCCGACGGCCTAGGTTTCCTCAACCTAAGCTCCGATACCATTTATGTAACACCCCAATCCGCTCAGGGATATTACACGCCGTAGAACCTTTCCTCAAGGATCTACCAGCCGGTAACGACATTTAACATCTCGACAATGCCTTCGAGGCTACAATGACTCAAGAGACCGATTTGGTCTTTCCACAAGTACATACAACTCATGCCCGCGAAGGACAAAATACAACTACACCGTCTACAACGGGAACAATACAAAACGGAAAATAAAGTACAACCGAACCAACACACGATGTACGGTTCCTCATGTGATTAGTATCGATCATCTTTCATCATCCTTCGTGCCGACCCGGTGTTATGCTCCAAAACCCGAATGCAAAACAGACATCCACCCCGAATACTCGGGGTTAGCAAACTCCACTGTTTTGATATTGCAAATACAAAGTGCAAATACGAGCCATACAATTCACATTCCACGAATAACAATAACCGAGGATCTTCAAAGATCCAAACGAAACGAAAAGTACTTCCCGAGGCAAGGGTTTGAGAAAACATTTCAAAATCGAAATATCATAAATTAATGGGAGTAATTTATAAAACAGTTTAGAATGCCATCGAGAGTTTTAATAGAAAACAATTTAGGATTATCAAATCCTACTTTTCGAAAACCAAAAGACAAAAGGGGTCACCGCCCCAAAGGTTTACTTTCTGAAAAATGACATTAACCAACCGTTGGGATTTTAGCCCCAAATCCGTAAAACGACTTTTACAAAACCATTGGGATTTTAGCCCCAAATCTCATCAACTCACGGTACACAAGAACGACCAGGAGGTTCGTATCCCAACATCAAAATCCACAAATAAAGGATTTAAAACAACAACAAAATACTCCAGTGCCATCCTAGCCAAGTAAGCCAAACGAACACTTACCTCTTACACACTTAGTCAATGCATGCAATCATGAAAACCGTTCGAAAGCACTCATTTCCGGAAATGAACAGTCTACAATTAGCCTCGAGAACAGGGCGGCAGCATACATTCTCGCTCGAGGCCTCATAGGGACCCTACCGAGTTGGCTACAATTACAACAAAAACAAAACGACGCACACGCTAAGCCGTGAGAACAGGGCGGCAGCATACATTCTCACTCGAGGCCTTGCAAGGACCCTAACGAGTTGGCTAAGCGATGCGAAACTCGTGAAATCCGGGCGCGGCATAGATTTCCCTCCTTGACCCCGTCGGGCCAACACAAGGTGAGTAAATTACACACAATACACGTTACTCATGCAATACTAACATGCTAAGAATGTAAGTTCATTAAGAATACCCACTAGAGATGGTCATTAACTCGACACCATTACCAAACTCTTCAAAAATACAATAACAAGCTTAAATACGGAATACACGATTCCATAACTTTAAACAAGAGGAGTATCCTCATAAAATCCTTCAACGTTCAAAATAATCAAATCATAATCAATTCTCAAAACACCGTTCACAAAACTCACGCGTTTTGAAAGAAAGCCTTTAACGAGGCCAAACCGAAATCCTTTTGAAACTTCATTTCAAATAACCAAACAACACACTAATACGATCACCGATCATCATATCCACAAAATAAGAAAAGTATGGGCAAGGTACTTGCCTTGATACCACAAGCACGGAACCACGAACGGATACGGCTCAACCGGGAAGCTTCGGAACACCCGATGTTAACGAAAAGGAATACGACAACGAACGGAACGGAAGAATCAAGCACGACCGCGAGGAATCGACGAAAATGAACCTAACGATTCGAATAGCACAATCACAACCACTTCTAAACGATTATGGAAATGGAATACACCCGGAACCCCGCCTACGATTCATGTATATTCATACCGAAAACAACAACGAGGGCGGACCACAACCAAACCCTCTCGGTTCCGTAAAAATCACGAAATATACCATGAATCCGTAGGGAAACTAAGAATACCAACAAGAATAATCATATTCATCATGAATCCATCAACGAAACGGAAAGAATCGGACAAAACCCCAAAATCCCCAATTATCCAAAAAGGTAGGGTTTCAAGAGATATTACCTTGAGTGATTCAAGTATTAAGATCCGTAGAACACGCGTTAGATTGATTATCCGAGCCTCACAACCGAAAAGAAATGATGAAAATCGACCCCCGGATGAAGAACTCTCCTCCTCTATCTCTTCTCTCTCGCGCAGCAGTGAAAAATAAGGAGAAATGAGCTGCTCACGCTCAATTCAACGCATTTATAGTGCAACACAGCAGGACCTATCGGCCGATAGGCTGGCCGATAGGCCCGGCCGATACCCCCACAGAAATGCCGGCAGTTGAGTCTTTCGGCCCACCCTATCGGCCGAAAGGCTCCTGGACGGTGCCCGACAGCTGACAGTCTTCCACTAAAACGACCATAACTCTCTCGTCCGGACTCCGATTGACTCACCGTTTGAACCATTGGAAAGCTAACTCGATGTTCTATAATATTGCAAAGATTTATAATTTTTGGAGTCACCAAAAATTAATGATGATCTAACAAAGACGAACTCATACTTAGAAAAGTCGTTTAGAAATCCTGAATTCAACAAAACGACACCGAAACCCGAACCTGAATACGAACCGAAGATACGGTTACGAAGTACTCACAAAGACGAATCTAAGAGCTAGTAGGACACACAATTCCGACCACCCGAAGGCTCGAAATTCGACAACGGAAGGTAATTACCCCAGACTTTGGGAAATTACGAAAATGGCCCAAATGCCCGAAAATCACGATACGTGATCGAATAACCAAACCGAAGTTCACAACACGTCCAACAAAGATAAACGGACTTGCAGGAAACTCGAAACAACAGTTTCGGATGAGATTCGCAAGAATCGAACTCAAGTGCGGAAAAGTCGCTAAAAAGCACAGAACTCAACGAAACGACACCGAAACGAACTCGGATGTCAAAAAGTGTAGAATTAATCATTCTCAGAATGACGAAACGGTCATGAGCGAGTCGTCAAAACGGACTCCGACCGAAAAAAAAGAAATTACCGGAAATCGAAAATTGCGGATATTACACATCGCACGCCAACAAATCCGGGATCAAACTGTAGGATCCCCATATAGGCATCCAGATGCTGGATATCATTTAAATTTCAAATAATTTAAACATTTTCAATAACTACACGTTTCAATAAGAGATTACGTACATATAAATTGAAAGACTTACTTCTGCATCTATCAATCTGGATCCGTCCTGTAGCATCAAAAACCAGGAGGCACTAGCTCCGCACGCAGCACCAACATTGACACTACAATTTACTTTTTGTTTTAAGTATGGACAATTTAAGAAAATAATATTGAAATTACAATTTAACTCACCTCTCGCCGGTGTCCAACCACCTGCTATATGCGTCCTCATCCAAGTCCTTCCTCTTCCAAACTACAGTGGTCGAGAAGGGGGAATGCGGTCTGTATGACCTATACTACAGTCTAGGCACATCACACGCATATGCTCGAATAGGAATAGAAGAGTACTCAAGCGGGATAGGGATCAGATCCGCAGTGGAAGGGGATGGTCGAGATCTAGGGGCAATCTCTGGTGGTGTCACCAACGTCTCAACAGGAAGAATTGGGGGGTAACTGTCGGGACCGAGGCTCCATCAGCATGATGATTGAGACTCAGAGTGCGCTCTACCGGGACCGAGGATCTATCAGAATGAGCACCGAGACTCGGAGTGTGTTCTACCGGGACTGATGCTCCGCCGGGGCTAGGGACACCCTCAGTCTGCTCGGCGGGAGACGACGCTCCATCCACACGAGTCTCTGTCGGCAACAATGATCGGCCAGTGCCGCGGACTCTCTTAGTCTGCTCGGTAGGAGACGATGCTCCATCCATACGAGTCTCTGTCGGCAACGATGATCCACCAGTGTCGGGGACTTTCTCAGTCTGCTCGGCGGGAGACGACGCTCCATCCACTCGAGTCTCTATCGGCAATGATGATTCGCCAGCGTTGGGGACTCTCTCAGTCTGCTCGGAGGGAATAGGCGCTCCAAATCGAGGATCTATCGGAATCGAGGCATGAGAAGGAAAATCACGCATAAGATCATTAATACCTCCAAAGTCCCATGCCGGCGTATCAAGAGGAGCAGACTGGTCCACTACCTCATCAATATGTCGACATAACTTGCCCACTGCGTCATCAACATATCGACGCATCTGCTCGACCGATGAATCCATATATGCACGCATATGGGTGAAAAGAGTATCAAAATCAGTAATCGATGCATTCTCTTGAGTACCCCATGCCGAAGAAGATGCAGTCTGGTGAGGACCCTGTATTGGAGAACTATGTCGCGGAAAATCAGTATGCACAGGCTCACGAGGCTCTGCTGATGACTCACGTCCATGAGTAAGATATAGAGGGTCAGAAATAATCGGACCAGATGTCCGCTGTCGGACAATACGCTCTCCGGCTAGATCACTCTCACGAGCCCTCCCATTACCCTTCCCCTTCTCCTTCCCCTTCCCCTTACCCCCACCCTTCTTGCATAAGGCCATCCTGTGCGAATACTGCACCTGCTCGCTCGCAGCATCACTAATGGACTGCATATACGACTCCTACTCCTCCTCAAGTGTCGGAGATAGCACCTCAAAACAATCAATCTAAATACAATTCAATGATTCATTTTCAGTAATTGTTACCTTAAATATCTACAAGAGTATTTACGTATTGAAAACCTATAATTGATTACCTCATCATCGAAGAATGTGGTAAAATCAACATGACCCAGCTTCTTCAACTTCCAGCGTGTACAACGAGGTCGCTGGATGAAAGAATCTCCGAGCATGGTCCCACATTTGGAGCCTAACGAAGGTATAGCCTCGCAATCCCATATCTGAAAACAATAATTGAATCCCAACATAAGAAACAAAAACAATATTTATTCTGAGTTTGAGTATATAAGTAAGTTAATGAATGTGAGGACGTACCATAATAGCGTATATGTTACCATAAAAATGGTAACTCGGATCCAGACTAGCGAGGACCTCAGTGGGAACATCGCTCAAATAAGTAACCAAAATCTGATATGAATATAAGCCCCATGGAAAGCTCTCCCACCGAGTCTGGTCCTCAACCAACGTCCACAACCACCGGTCATCAATACGCTTGCCACCATCCACACCGAATATCAAATATCAGACGCACAGCACCTTAGCGACCTTCAGCGTGTAATACCCGAGATTTTTACTTTCAAGTTGCACAGAATTAATTGTTGTTTGGTTCCGGTTACTTTGTTTGGTGTTTGTTATACTTTTGTCCGTATTTTTATTAGAATATTATATATATTTCTTTATTTTTTGTGATAATTTATATTATTTTTCGTGTGTTTGTATTATTTTACTTCTAGTATAATTTTTAGTGATTATTTGTAATTTTTATTATATTAATGGGAATTAAATTTTATCTGCAGATTAGCACCGGGAGAAGACATATCTGTCATTTTAGGAGCGATATTTTTAAAGATTCCGAATATACTCATGAGTGGTCTTGATTTATTCGTATCGTCGAGACGATCATTTTGATAAAAAGTTTATTCGAATCCGAGTTCGTATGAAGAAATTATGGCCTTTCAAAGTTTTGGAGGAAAACTTAAAATTCGCGGACCAGTAATATCAAGACAAGTGGTGGAACCAGATTCGTTGAATGATGTCAGCATGACGTCATAGCACATGCCAACTGAGTCCATGTCGCTGCACACGTGTACGGATGATCCAATAAGAAACTGACACGTGTCCATCCACGTCAGCAGACCACACCCCTGGCACATACCTGTCACGCAACAGCCAATAGGACGACGCCACGTTTCACGCTTCGTCAGCCAAGCGCACGCCGGACACACGCCCCTCCACCGTGGCAGAAAAAGAGCAGATTCACATGTAGCGCGTGAGCACACGCGCCTGTCTGGAACCGTCCGATTTGCGCGTGCATCTCACGCGCGGGGTGGGATTTTTGCCACGTCAGAGATGACGTGGCAGATCAGATTGATAACTTTGCAGATAACTTTCTGGCCATTTCCTCTTCCATGCCTTTGCACGGTTGATTGATTTTGAACGATGAAAAATTATTGTAAAGATAAGATGCTTTCACATTTCAAGGGTAATGTACTGCCATAAATAGCAGTACCCTCTCAACTCAGAAAAATAAGCAGTAAGGTAGTAGAGAGAGTAGAGAGAGCAGAAATAATGCGTAGCACAATGTAATACAGAATACATTTTAGTTTTTATAATTTAGTTTTTGTATTTATTTTCTGTATTTATGCTTTATATAATTATATTGTAATACACATAAATAAATACTGCACCTCAAATTATATTTCAAATAAATCTTAGTTAATATTATTTTTATCAGATAAAATTCACCTTTATATTTTTATTTATTATTAAAATTTTGTAATTTAAGTTCGTACGTTACATTCAAGCTGCTTGGATCAATTGGCGTATTGGGATAAGTCTCTATCAGTTTCAGCATTTTCTTTTCACTTAATTTATCTACATCAAGTAAGTGCTTTTAATTTCTGCTATATTTATTCTTAATATGTCAATATTTATCTGTCTCGTAATTTTACCTGTCAATATGAATATGAGCTAAATTTTATATTCTAGGGTTAGGATGACTTAAATTAAATACTCGAGCTTATATTAAATTTATTAATGTGCCTTCTTTAATTTAAATTGATATAATTCACAAATACAAAAATAGAGACCGGAAGGAAATATTTTTGTAAATCTTAATTTAATTAAAAAAAGGTTAATTATTAATCCGAAAGGTACTATTTAACCCAAGGAATTAAATATGAATCCGAAAGGTATTATTTAGTTGGATGAATTAGTTAGATTATTTAAACTTCTGTTAAAATAATTTGTGAATACGAAAGTTATCAAATCATTTTTTCTGAAGATATAATATTTATCTAATTATTAAATCTCACATTTAACAAATTGATATACGCTCGAGTTATTTATTTAATAATCTGAATCCCTAGAATCTTTATTATCAAAAACAACACAATTCTACATTAAAGTCATTTTTATTCTTACTGCTTTATCTTATTTAAATTGTTGTAATCAAAGTTCTTAAATAGATTTATTTTCTGTATTTGTATTTCTGCAAATTAGCTAAAATCATCAGAACCCATTATTCAGAATGTTTAGGGATTATTATTTTGAGAATTCATAATTATTATAATTTTAACAAATAAAAACGATCCTCAAGTGAAACGACCTTGGTAAACTCATCAATACTACAAACGCCTCGTATACTTGCGAGTCGCTATTTTTACAAGTACATTTTGAGCGGAACAAGTTTTTGGCGCCGTTGCCGGGGATGGTGTTAAAATTACTATTTTTGTGACATTTTCTATGTTCCTTATTTTTTTTATTTTTTTTTTAATTTTTCGTACTTCTGTTATTTTCTTTGAATGCAAGGGCGTAGATCTCTTAAAGAAGATCTCCAGCCATATATTAAAAATATTAATCAAATTCAACGGGAACCGAGAGAGGAACAAAAAATAGAAGAAAATAAAAAAATACCTCTCGAAATAATACCTGAAGAACTTGATATGGCGAACGAACCACCACCAAGAATAACTTATATGCGTGATTTTGCACGGCCTGTTATAGGTACATCTACATCTTGTATTGTATTAGGGGAAGCTGCTAGAAACTATGAGTTAAAACATCTTCACTTTAATCAATTGCCCTCATTTTACGGAATGTCAAATGAAGATCCTTTGAACTTCATTCGGGAATTTTATTCCGTAATTCAAACTTTTCCTTTACAAAATCTAAATGAGGATCAATTGAGAATGCGATGTTTCTCCTATACTCTAAAAGATCGAGCTAAAACTTGGTTGATGTCATTGGCACCTAACTCATTATCAACCTGGGAGGCCGTATACAATAAATTTATGGGAAAATATTATTCTAATGAGAAAACTAAATATTTTCGAACTAAAATCGCATCGTTTAATCAAATAGACGGAGAACCTTTCTATAAAGCTTGGGAAAGATTCGAAGGTCTTCTTACACAATGCCCTCATCACCATTATTCACCTGAACTTTTAAATCAGTTTTTCTATGATGGATTGGGACAAACTTTTCAATACATGATAGACAATGTTGCAGGTGGAGATGTTGGTACACTTACTGCACAAGAAGTGTTTGATCTATTTGAAATGATAGGGATAATTCACAATAGAAAAGTGCATGAGCTAAAAAGACTCGAGACAATGAAATTATCCCTAATAGCGAATTTTCACAAAGATTCGAAGAATTGACCAGGGAAATTCAACTTCTTAGAAATAATTCTCCGACCAAACAATCTGCTGAAACTTGTGGTGTATGTGGAGTGTATGGACATGGAGCTAATATGTGTAATGCAGTTCTTGAATTAGCACAACCTGATGAGCAGGTAAATGTTATTCAAAACTACCAACCTCGCCAACCTCCCCGAAATGATCCTTATTCAAACAGTTATAATCCTGGATGGAAAAATCATCCAAACTTTGGATGGGCTAGCACTAACGCCCCTCCACCAAAACCAAATTCTCAGTTTTTATCAAAGCCAAATTACCCTTTAAATCAACCACCAAACCAAATTATGTACCCAATGAATCCACCAACTTATCAAATGAATCAACCTTCAAACCTACCACATCAACCATCTCTTGAAGAAACTTTAAACAATTTCATACAATCTACATCACGGCGTTTTGAAATGATAGAATCGAACTCAATTAAATTAGATATAACAGTAAAACGATTAGACACTACGATTGGACAATTGGCAACCCAAGTGGGAGATTTAGCCAGAAAAATCGAAAAAGAGAAACTTCCTAGCCAGTCGGAACAAGCTCAAGCCATCACAATACTCAGAAGCGGACGAGAAGTCGATAAAAAGATAGAACCTCCAAAGATGCTGGATGATAAGGCCAAACCGGTGGTAGAGGATAAAGAAAAATACGATCCTAAAATAATAAACTCTTTTCATAAATCTTCCAATCCTTATAAACCACCTATTCCCTTTCCTAGCAGGTTAAGAAATGAAAAACAAGATAAACAATTCGAGGCTCTTTACCAAATGCTTTCAAAAGTAAATGTCAATTTACCTCTAATTGATGTTATACAAAATGTTCCTGCCTTTATAAAATTCTTTAAAGAGTTATCATCTAAAAAACGAAACTATTTAGAAAATGAAAAGGTGATTGTCTCAGAAATAGCAAATAGATTCTTTCAAACTCACCTTCCTCATAAAGAAGATGATTCAGGCAGTTTTATAGAAAAAATTACTTTAGGAAATGGTAAAGAAACTTTTGGATTACTTGATCTCGGAGCCGGGATAAATTTAATGCCATATTCAATTTTTAAACAACTAGAACTTTGAGACCTAAAACCAACTAGAATGTGCTTACAACTCGCAGATAGATCTATCCGATATCCTAAAGGTATCATTGAAGATATTCTAGTAAAAGTAGGTGGTCTAATAGTACCTGTTGATTTTGTTGTACTCGAAGTTGGTGAAGTATCTAATAATAATGACAATGAACACACAATATTATTAGGAAGACCATTTATGGCTACCACAAACACATTAATAGATGTGAGAAATGGAAGAGTTATTATGACAGTTTTAGGAGAAACAATTACTTTTTCTATAAAAGATATTAATCCAATCCCTACCACCTCTTTTTCTGAAAATTGCTCTTTTATCGATGTTATTAATCTTGCCGTCGAGGATATTTTTAGAGAAGAATCAGATATTAATTATCTTGACGACGTGGAAGACGGTCTCGAAATAGAGGGGGGAGTGGAGTTATTTGCACTTACTGAAGGAAACTTAGAAAATTTTGAACCCATCTTAGAAAAAACTGAACCCCAAAAAATTTTAGAATTAAAAGAACTTCCTAAACATCTAAAATATGTATTTCTAGAAGAGGGAAACAAAAAGACAGTCATCATCTATGCTGAACTTTCGAAAGACGAAGAAGATGAGTTAATCAAAGTTCTGAAATAATTTAAAAATGCCATTGGATGGGGATTAAGTGATATAAAAGGAATTAGTCCTTCAACGTGTATGCATAAAATTATCCTAGAAGAAGAAGTAAAACCAACAAGAGAAGCACAAAGACGTCTGAATCCTAACATGATGGACGTAGTAAAGAAAGAAATTTTAAAACTTATCGCCGAGGATATAATCTATCCTATTGCAGATAGCGAATGGGTGAGTCCAGTACATGTTGTACCAAAAAAGAGTGGAATTACTGTAGTTGAAAATGACAAAGGAGAAATTATCCCTACCAGAGTTACTACAGGTTGGCGAATGTGTATTGACTATCGCAAACTTAATGCAGCAACAAAAAAAGATCATTTCCCCCTACCATTTATTGATCAAATGTTAGATAAACTTTCTGGTCATAAATTCTATTGCTTTCTTGATGGTTTATCAGGATACTATCAAGTAGCAATTGCACCTTGGGATCAATCAAAAACAACCTTTACTTGTCCATTCGGAACATTTGCTTTTAAGAGAATGCCTTTCGGTCTTTGCAATGCACCTGGAACTTTCCAAAGGTGCATGCTTTCTATTTTTTCCGACATGGTAGAAGATTTTATTGAGGTATTTATGGATGATTTTTCAGTTTTTGGATCATCATTTTCTGATTGCCTCAATAAATTATCTAAAATCCTACAAAGATGTATAGAAAGTAATTTAACCTTAAGCTGGGAGAAAAGCCATTTCATGGTGGTTAGTGGGATTGTCTTAGGACATATAGTCTCTAGTGAAGGAATTAAGGTTGATAAAGCTAAAATTGATGTAATAGAAGAATTACCTCCTCCAACCAATATAAAAGGTATTAGAAGTTTTCTTGGGCATGCCGGTTTTTACAGAAGATTTATAAAAGATTTTTCAAAAATAAGCCAACCTTTGTGTAAATTACTTTCTAAGGATGCCCCTTTTATCTTTGATGAAAAATGTTTAACCGCTTTTAATACCCTGAAAGAAAAGTTAATTTCAGCTCCTGTAGTTATTTCACCAGACTGGACCTTACCATTTGAACTAATGTGTGATGCTTCAAACTATGCGGTGGGGGCAGTTCTCGGTCAAAAAGTTGATAAAGTATATCGTGTACTCTAATATGCTAGTTTTACCCTCAATGAAGCACAAGTAAATTACACGACCACGGAAAAAGAGTTGTTAGCTATAGTTTTTGCCCTCGACAAATTCCGATCTTATATCGTAGGGTCAAAAGTAATAGTTCAGAGTGATCATGCAGCATTAAAATATTTACTAAAAAAGCCACAAGCTAAACCAAGACTAATTAGATAGATTCTAATGTTGCAAGAATTTGACGTAGAAATCAAGGATAGAAAAGGGAGCGAAAATGTGGTCGCTGATCATTTGTCACGACTCATAATTAAAGATGACACTCTTGCTTTGAAAAAGTACGATACTATCCCTGAATCACTTCCTCATGAACAACTTTTTCAAATTAATACAACTCCTTGGTACGCTGATATTGTGAATTATCTTGCATGTGGAACGTTAAAAACTAGCCTATCTTTTCAAGAAAGAAAAAGATTTCTCTTCACTTGTCGAAGTTATTTTTGGGATGATCCCTTCTTATTTAGAATCGGTAAAGATGATATTATAAGACGTTGTATTCCCGAAAGTGAACAAAAAAATATTTTGACATTTTGTCATGAGTATAATTGTGGAGGACATTTTGGAGGTCGTAAAACTGCTTTTAAAATTCTCCAATTAGGAATGTATTGGCCTTCACTTTTCAAAGATGCACATCAATTTTATATTTCATGTGACCGATGTCAACGAACAGGAAATATTGGAAAAAGAAATGAAATGCCTTTGACAAATAATTTAGTTATCGAAATTTTTGACGTATGGGGAATCGACTTCATGGGGCCATTTCCTAAGTCATTTAATTTTGAGTACATCCTGGTTGCAGTTGACTATGTGTCAAATGGGTAGAAGCTATTGCAACACGAACTAATGATGCTCAAACAGTTCTAAAATTTGTGCAAGAAAACATTTTAAGTCGCTTTGGCTTTCCGAGAGCAATCATTAGTGATGGAGGATCCCATTTTTGTAACAAGCTTTTTGAAAAACTGATGAAAAAGTACCATATTAATCATAAAATAGCTACTCCTTACCATCCCCAAACATTAGGACAAGTGGAACGAGTAATAAACAGATTAGAGGAATCCTCGAAAAAATTGTACAACCTTCAAGGAAAGATTGGTCTGTTAAGTTGAATGACGCACTATGGGCTTATCGTACTGCTTATAAAACGGTCTTAGGAATGAGTCCTTTCCGTCTTGTTTACGGTAAATCATGTCACTTACCTGTCGAAATAGAACATAAAGCCTATTGGGCAATAAAAAGCGTCAATTTTGACTTAATAAAAGCAGGAGAAGAAAAAAAGCTTCACCTCTCCGAACTCAATGAGATCCGAAATGAGGCATATGAAACTGCAAAAATATATAAAGAAAAAGTCAAACGACTACATGATAGAAAGATCATCGATAAAAATTTGAAGTCTGGAATGCAAGTTCTATTATTTAATTCTCGCTTACGATTATTTCCGGGAAAATTGAGATCTCGTTGGAGCGGTCCATTCACAACCCTATAAACATATCCTTATGGGGTTGTAAAGCTGTTAAATCCCAGAACGAATGAATCATTTCAGGTAAACGGTGTTAGGAATACTTGTTAGATTTTGATGATGTCATTAATTTAAAATCAAATGTTTATTAATTGGCGAAATGTAAGGAAGAACCAAATGAGTATCTTCCAAATATGTTAAGTATAAAATTGGCAATATGTAAAGAAGAACCAAATGAGTGTCTTCTATAGGCCAAAGTTAGTTAGGCTGAAAATCGGCTAAGTACTAAAGTACAGTCTAGTCCATCAGAGAAGTACAACCGACTCCAATCAGAGTAGCCCTGGTCAACTAAAAATTTGTCAGAGAAGTTTGACCAGACTGCAGCCGAGGAACCTCAGGGAAGTCACCTGATCAGACAAGTCCCAAACAGCATACAGCCAAGAGGACCTACCTGCAAAGGTGTAAGCTGCACCACAGCCTACTCAACTACAGCCTAGTACTCCAAGTCCACGTCAGCATGCTTTGAGAAGTCAAATATTACGGAAAGCTCACATGCAACGTGAAGAGACAAATTGGAGTGATTCCCTCAAGAGATATGATTTATTTAAATCATCCTGACCCACCGTGAAGACTTTAATCCTTTTATATTCAAAAGATTCGGCGCTCACATGCAGAAGTCCTCACAACGGTCGGAAGATAAAATAAAATAATGGGAATCCAGCCTTGCAACGTTCAGAAAAGATTAAACAATGAAGTCTCCCTCCAACGGACGGATTTGTTCAGATTTGCAACGGCTACAAGGAAGAAGCTCAAAGATCGTGATCTATAAATACCCGGAGATTTGAAACTGAGCAAACACCGGTGCGAACATATACTATAGCGATCAAAGCAAACAAAGCAATCTCAAGCAATCAAATAGCATCGTGAAAAAGAGCAGATCCAAAAAGTTCATATTCAAGGAAGCTCTTTAGTTGGAGAAGACAAACACTCTTGTCTTTAAATCTTGAGTACGGGGTACTTCACTTTGGTTGAAGTAGCGATCGTAAGGCATCCGAGGATCGAGGATCAAGAGGTGCAAGGCGATCAGTGTGTATACAACGGCACGGAATTCCCTTTGGTTGGAAGTTTGTTGTAGTGTGTTGTGAATCACCGTAATCTTTATCACCGGTTGAAAATTATAGTGAATTCATCTCCAATCGGTTTGGAGAAAAGTGGATTAGTAGAGGATTACCCCACCTCCGAGACCACTATAATCACTGTGTTATTTCTTGTTTCTTGCATCATACTCTAACTGCTGCATTCATTGTTAAGTGTTTCATTAAGTTAATTTATATTCGTCATCAGCTGACTTCCGCACATATCCAAGAACAAACGACTCCTAGTCATTTGTTTGATCATCAGCTGAAGAAACTCAGTCTTCGTGAAAAAGAGTTCAAGAGTTTCTACAAGTCTATTCACCCCCCCTCTAGACTTGTTTCTGGATGACTTGTGACCTACAAGTGGTATCAGAGAGGTTGGTTCATTTTTTTTCACGAACCAGATCTACATTAAGATATATATCTTATCTCTCACATTATAATGGAACACATGCACTCTAGACTACCTATCTTTTCAGTTGACGAGTATGATCTCTGGAAGATAAGAATGCAGGCACATTTATCTTCAATCCATGACGACATGTGGTGCATCATTGAAGACGGTCCATTCATTTTCGAGAAGGACAACACACCCGAGGAAATCGCAGCTGGGAGGCCCGAAAAGATTCCCAAGAAGAGAACGGAGGTGACCCCGAAGAGAGAAAGGCGCAATCTTGACAACAGGGCCAGAGATGTGCTATACCAAACTCTTGACAAATCCACAATGGTCAAGATCAAAAATTGTAAGAATGCCAAAGAGATTTGGGACACATTAGCTCTAATGTGTGAAGGAACGGAGCTGATCAAGGAGAACAAGTTGTCAATAGCTATCCAAAAGTTTGACAACTTTAAAATGAAGAATGGAGAATCAATAGACCAAGTGGACACAAGGTTCACTGAAATTATCAATGAAATCAACTCCCTGGGCAAAACCTATGGCAACAGGGAAATGGCACTTAAGGTCCTCAGATCTCTAAATCCAGAATGGAGCATGAAGGCTGTAGCTATGAGAGAGTCCAAAGACCTGAATAAGATAAAGATTCAGGAGCTGTTCTCTGATCTAAAGGCTTATGAGTTCGAACTTCCGAGTTCATCCTCGACTGAGCCTGCAGAGAAGGGAATCGCATTTGCAGCCGAGTCCCCTGCTAAGAGCCTGTCTGATGTGAAACCTCCAAATCCGCTAGATTTTGAGGAGGAAATGGCTTTCATTATGCAAAGGTTCAGTAACTTCAGAAAGAACTACTCCAAGTATAAGAAAAACTACAAGGAGAACCCAAGAAGGAACCGAGAAAATTTGGAAGGCTGGAAAGTTGAATGCTACAACTGTCATAAAATAGGACACATCCAAATGGATTGTCCCGAGCTCAAGAAGGATGAAACCAAGAAGGAGGTGGGCAGAAAGGAAGACAGAAGAAAAGCTCTCATCGGAGAAGACCAGGAGCATGTCGAATCAAGCGGCGGTTTCTTTTCTGATGACGACGAGGAGTATGATTGCACGATGGCAAACTTGGTGATGAAGAGGTAACCTCTAAACCTACCGGTTCAAATAATAGCTCGGCCATGTCACAAGATATGGATTTACATGAATCGGTAAATCAATTATTCAAAGATTTTGAAACACTTAAATCGCACACCAAGTCAGATCAAGAGAAGACTAAGGTGCAAGATGAGAATAGGCAGCTGAAAAATGATTTCGAAAAACTCAGCCTAGATTTAAATAAGGTTGAGACAACTACAGCTGATTTTGAAAACCAGGCAAGTGCCAATACAGCTGAGATAGACCGGCTAAATATTTTACTGAAAGAAAAGTCACCGCACTTGCTCATGCCAAAGCCGAGTTTACTAATTTGCACGATTAAATAAAACTCAGGCGCAGGAAATAACCTCCCTGAAGGCGTCTTCAACTCTGGGCGAATTGTGTACTTACAAAAGGTCATTATATACCAAATCAGGCCTTGGATATGATTCTCACACTCCCTCTAATTCTGAAACCAAGTTTATCAAGGGAGAAACAATGGTCTCGACTGCTGAGCCTGTGTATAAACCGACTTTCAAAAACAGGCAACAGCCAAGTCAAACGTCTAGTCAGCCGGTCGGGTTACACTGCAGACCACCTAGACAGCGACTAGGCGATGGCCTGTGCAAAAGCGGCCAGGACAACATGCCCACTATTACCAACAACTCCCCAAAAATAGATTTCATAATGGGAGGGGGATGGAAACCTCAAGGTTATCCAAATTACAAAAACGAACAAGTGTGGAGACCACAAAGGTTTAATAAATGGTCTCAGCCTAGATTTAGAAATGGCCCACACTATTTTGAGGAATATCCGGTATACAATCCAACCAGGAGATTCAGACCTCGACCACAGGCACCTTATAAGGGTTATAATAATAATAACAATTCCTATAATCCAAGGAGAAATCAATTCTCCAGGAAACCAACTAACCCCAAAGGACCCACACAAATTTGGGTACCTAAATCTCTGCTTGTTTAATTGCAGAAGAGGTGGAAGGACTACAACCACATCTCCTCAAGCTCAAATTTTGGAGGTGAAGAGTGGTTTGTAGACTCTGGATGCTCAAGGCACATGACCGGGAACAAGAAGATGCTGACCAAATATATCAAGGAAAGAGGTCCCAATGTAACCTTTGGAGATAGCTCTAGAGGAGACGGACAAAAGGCTTTGGAGAGCCGCACCGAGGAAACATTGTCATATCCAAAGTCCATTATGTCAAAGGTCTCAAATACAACCTCCCGAGCATAAGCCGATTCTGCGAGAAGAATCTAGTAGTCTTCACCATCTTGAAGTGTATGGTGATAGACATCTTATCTGGAGAAATAAAGCTACAAGGTTTAGAAGAAGAGATGTATACATGATTGATTGGAACACAGGAACACCTAACTCCTGTTTTCTATCCAAGACTGTAGGCGAGAATGGATGGTCATGTGGCACAAAAGACTATGTCACCGAACTTCAAAGCCATCAACAAGATTAGCTCTCGAAGTCGGGTCGAGGACTTCCAAATGAAGCATTCAAGAAGGAAGCACTCTGTGATGCATGTCGAGAAGGAAAGCGAGACCAAGGCATCGTTCAAGCCGGTCGGACTACAACGCTCACAACAAGGATCTTAGATCTACTCCACATGGATCTATTTGGTCCTATCAAGCCAAGGACTTTGAGCGGCAGAAAGCATGCTCTTGTGATTGTAGATGATTATTCAAGGTACACTTGGATCATTTTTCTATACAAGAAAAGTGAAACCTTGACCAAGTTACGAGGCGAGAAGGATCGAATGAGAAATCCCTCTCCATAATCAAGATCAGATCGGATAGAGGAGGAGAGTTTCTCAACAAGGCGATAACTGATTTCAGCGATCAGAATGGGATCCAGCATGAGCTCTCTGCAGCCAGGACGCCCCAGCAGAATGGTGTTGCTGAAAGAAGGAACAGAACCCTGAAAGAAGCAGCAAGGTCCATGATTGCAGAAACGGACCTACCCAAAAGGTTACAGGCTGAAGGCTGTCAACACACTGCCACACCTGCATCAGGAGTATGATAGTAGGGAGACATGGCAAAACTCCCTATGAGGTTTGGAATAATAGAACTCCTACTGTTGCTTACTTTCATGTTTTTGGTTGTAAGTGTTTCATCCACAACAACGGTAAAACACAGCTAAATGCCTTTGATGCTAAAACTGATGATGGTCTATTTATGGGATATTCCCAAAGAAGCAAGGCATATAGAGTTTTCAACAAAAGAACCTTAGTTGTGGAGGAAACACCCCATGTTGTTTTTGATGAATCTACTGTTGAGTACAGGAAACAACTTGAGCAAATTGAGAACAAGCTCAAGTCAGCAACCCTTGAAGAAGTCATTGTACATGACACTGGAATGGTGGACTCACCTGCAGATCAGCCTGATGACCCAACTGCAGATCAGACAGGATCACCAAACCTATCTGATCCAGTTGCTGCTGAAGAAGACCCAGCCGGAGCTGATAAAGACTCATCTGCAGTTCAGAACCAAGCTGCAGATGACAAGGCGTGGCCGATCGATTCTGGGCGAGAATCCAGCAGATGCAGACAACCACCAGAGCAATCCAACAGGGGGAACAAACCCAGAAGAGGACGAGATCCCCAAATGGCTCAAGCATCATCTAATTCAGCAAATTATCGGAAAATTGACTGATGGAGTCAAGACAAGACAGTCAACTCTACCAGCAGGAATGGCGATGTTCTCATGTTTCATGTCACAAATTGAACCCAAGACGACAGAACAAGCCTTGGAAGATTATTCATGGATTAATGCCATGCAAGAGGAATTGGAGCAGATGGAGAGAAACAAAGTTTGGGAACTAACAGACAGACCCAATCACAAGAAAGTTATTGGCACCAAATGGGTGTATAAAAACAAAAGTGATGAAGACGGAGCTGTTGTTAGGAATAAAGCCAGACTCGTAGCAAAAGGATATGCACAATGTGAGGGAATAGATTTTGATGAAACTTATGCACCTGTTGCAAGATTAGAAGCCATCAGACTATTCCTCGCATATGCTGCATTCAAGGATTTTGAAGTCTACCAAATGGATGTAAAAAGTGCGTTTCTGAATGGAATCCTAGAAGAAGAAGTCTATGTAGAGCAACCCCGTGTTTTGTCAAAGGAGACAAAGTCTATAAGGCATTGAAGGCTCTGTATGGACTCAAGCAAGCACCGAGAGCATGGTATGAAACACCTGCATGTTTCTTGAGAAAAATGGATTTTGCAAAGGAAAAGTGGACAAGACCCTATTCAGTGGAGCACGAAGGCCACATACTAATAGTTGATTTATGTGGATGACATCATATTCGGGTCAACCAATCCAGAACTATGCGAGAAATTCTCCAATCTCATGCAAGGAGAATTTGAGATGAGTATGATGGGAAAGCTTAACTTCTTTCTCGGATTACAAGTTAAGCGAGATGGAAAAAGGAATTTTCATCAACCGAGCAAAATATACCCGAGATCTCATCAAGAGATATGGAATGGAATCAGCCAAACCCGCAAGAATTCCAATGAGCACAGGCACTCACCTAGATGCGAGACGAGGCGGGAATATCGGTGGACTCAACCCACTACGAGAGGACTCATCGGATCTCTTACGTACCTAATCGCAAGCGTGCCGGACATATCATATGCGGTTGGAGTTTGTGCAAGATTCAGTCAAGCCGAAGCAATCACACCTAGATGCGGCAAGAGAATAATTAAGTACCTAAAGTCTACAATTAATGTTGGGTGTGGTACCCCAAAGATGACAACTTCGAGCTATCGGGATACTCGGATGCGGATTTCGCGGATGCAAAATCAATAGGAAGAGCACTAGTGGAACGTGTCAATTCCTAGGAACCGGTGATATCTGGTTTAGCAAGCGAGTTTCTAACTCTATCTCCACTACAGAGTCAGAATACCTAGCTGCAGGTAGCTGTTGTGCACAGATCCTATGGATCAGACAACAATTAAGGGACTACAATATTATTGCCAACGAAGTTCCTATATGGTGTGACAACAATAGTGCTATTGCAATAACCAACAATTCGGTTTTGCACTCAAGGACAAAGCACATTGACGTTAAGCACCATTTCATTCGAGACCATGTGCTTAACAAAAGGGTTAGAGTTGAAAGAGTCAGCACAGACTACCAAATAGCTGACATCTTCACCAAACCCCTGCCAGAAGAAAGATTCCTAGAGCTGAGCAGAGACCTTGGATTACTAGATTGGGAATCTAGTTCTGAAGCAAGTTGAAGGAAGGACGAACCCCCCCCAGAATCAGCCTAAGCTGATGCAGGCGAGAAGACGAAGGCCAGTCGAAGCAACTTAGCTGTACAGAATACCAGGCGAGAGGTCAAACTCACCTGTAGCAGAGCGGTCAACAGTCAACGAATCAGACCAGCTAAGTTCTCTAAACTAATCTCTAAATTTTTAATTATTATATGTCATATTTATAATATTTTTTTTGGCTATCGGAACAGGCATTTAAAAATATACATTTTATGAGCCAAGTGGCAATTTTAAATACACGCGTCACACGCCCATTTAATTAACCTCTACGGTGGCCAATCAGAATCAACCGTCAACTTTTAAATGGGGCCACCGATTCAAATTTGAAATTCAAAAGAATATGAAAAGGCGTACCACCGTTTAAATTTATAATAAACTAATCCAAACGTCCTTTCATCTTCTTTATAAGGAAGAAACCTTTTCACTTTACTCTTTACGCGTTCAGAAACCCTAAAAAATTTACAGAGCAAAATATACACTAAATCCTAAAATCTTTTTGCAGAAATGGCATCTTTTGTGGAGCAAACTTGAAGGCGATAAAGGACCGGTCATCTTCTCCATGGTCGTCGATTTGAAGGATTCGGAAGCAAATCTAGAGGACTTTGATATGCTCGACTTAATCCGGCAATGAAGGTGACGGAATCTACCCGTTTCTCGAAATCAACCCTCAACACTTGTTCAAGGAAGATGTGGTTGAATTTTATCGCAACGCTTACGATTCAAGACGAGATTGAGCAAAGTCGGTGGAGTACCGGTCACCATAGATACGAGAGAAGATTCGCTCTGTGTATTCGGGATGAAACATCGCGGTTTGGCGGTCGAAGCGCTCAAACAATCACCGCCGAAACGTGGAAGACGATTAAGCTCGAAAATGTCCCCGAAATTGAAGTTTACTGAAGAGAAATGAGTTGAAAAGGGTCTATCGAGTTGCTTTGGACATCACAAACAAGATAGTCATGGGAATGGCAGGAAGCTATGACCAACTATCATCTTCAAAATTCATGGTGTTGGGTGCGTTAATTCAACGAGAGGAAGTTAATTGGGCCGATTCCATTTTCAGGCAACTTGTTCGCGAGGTGAACAAGGTCGAATGGCTCGAGGGAGAGAAGAAGTTCAAGACTAAGTTGGCGTTCGGAACGCATCTTAGTTGGTTCTTGGAGCAGATTGGAGTGGCCAAGGGAAACATTGACCCTTTCCACCCAAACAAGAGGCTTGGTCACATGGACCATGATAAGAAGAAGGTTGGAGTCACTGGGAGGGCAGCCCAGTTGTTGAAGGATTTGCCAGACTCAAGCTTTTGCCCAAGATACGATCTATCAGACTCGGACCAACTGCGGTGAGATCGGAGGCAATGGTCGAGTCCGAGAATGAGTCCGACGATACACCTATCGCCATCCGATTCGAGAGAAGGGACCAGCCCGGAAGGACCTTCCAACTGCGGTCATCACGAACCCTCTCCAAAGAGGCCAAGGAAGGCTGCAGATTCGGCGAAGGAGAGCGGCTGAGCACTATGCCCCCATCGGTTCGATCACGGTTCATCCGGACCAGCCTGCACGAGATACCGAAACTAGAATTGTACTGTCATTACTCCTCCAGTGTACATGACCGAAGAAGAGGAAGCAGGTCTTGTTATATCTATCCTCAAGCAGATTACACATTCAATCTTTTAGAAAATAATACTTTTAATCTCTCCATAGAACAACTTCAGCTTGTCAAGCCACAAGCAGAAAAACATTCCTTTGTAAATATTTTTAAAGAGTGGAAAACTCTTAAAACCATGCCCTTTACAAATTTTCAATTTTTTGTTGAAACTAGTGGTTGGGAATACCCCCAAGCCACGGAGGATGTTCTGACTGATTTTTGCAAAGAGTCAGATTTAGCCTTACTCCTCCAGGATAACTGGTTCATGTCACATTTTGAGACAAACATGGACCATTTTATCCACTCTATAATGCTCAGTATTTTTGATGGTAGCTTTGGAGAAGAGGAGGAAGAGGAGGAAGTAGAAAAGGAAATTAGGATAGAAGAAGTTGATGAAGAAAATGAAATTATCAATTTGGTTGAAGAGGATGAAAAAGAAAAAGAATCTGAAGAAAACATACCAGTTGAAAAGGAGACAGAGGAGATTGAGAAAACAGAAGAAGTGGATGATGAAGAAGATGAAGAAGAAGGAGAAGAAGTGGAGCAGGAAAAAGAAGAAGAAGATAAGGAGAAGGATGAAGATGATGAAAGAGAAAAGGAGAAGGATGATGATGAGAAAAATGATGATGATGATGATAATAATGATGATGGAGGTGAAGGAGGAGCTGGTGTGGTGGCTGGAGAAGAAAAAGAAGAAGATGAGGAGGAAGAAAAAGAGAAATCTGAAGAAGAAGAAGGGAAAGAGGAAGAAAGAGAAAAGGAGCCGGAGCGGGAGCAGGCCTACCAACGAAGGCTGAGATAGGATTGTTGTACCTCCCGGTACACCGGCTAGGCAGAGTAGCGAGAGGACTCAGTCGGGGACCACGGAGAAGACTCAATCGACCTACTGCTGCGGCTAGGAGCTGCGGTCTAGTGGCTCCATTCTTTGAAGGATCGGGAGAACACTCCCCATCGGCTCGGTTATCCCTACCATGGTAGTGATCAAGCAAATTGTCGAGAGACACCATTGGGGAGGCTGCTATCAACTCGAGTCACTCGACCTTGGACCATTCATGCCAAGCTTCACACCACGCTTGAGAGAGATCCCTCGGCCTCCTCCTCCTACAAACAACGAGAATGCCTTTTGGCATGTCGATTGGATGAGCCGCATGGAGCAACGATTGACAACACTCATTGATCTTTGGCAAAAGGGGAAGAGAGGATTCGGGGAAGAGAGAGAAATAAGAAGTAAGAAAAAGCAGGATTTCCCCCATATTGAAGGACCCTATAGCCTAAAAAGGAAGGAAGCTGTAGATCAAGAAGACAAGGTGACCCGGCTGAAGGAAGCGCGAAGGACCGAGGTGGCTTTGAACCTACTCTTGAATGGGAAGGTCTGGAGCTATGGTATGTTGAAGATTTACGCCCACTTGAAGCTCTTGAAATATGGGAGGCTGCTAGGAAGAAGTTCATCGAGAGACTTTTATGTCCAGGAACTACTTCAAGATGACAAACTCTCCCCATGGGAGATTTTCATAAAGCTGGATGGAAGAGGTTCATCCTAAGCTTTGGGAACATTCTAAAGAAGTACGCAAAAGAGCAAAATGCATTTCCCATGATCCCTAAATTCGAGTGAAGAAGCACCAATCCGCATGGATGGTGAACTTGATGAGCTACAACTTCGGGAGGAAATCAAGCTAGTACGCCTTGAGAACAAATTCGAGATCTCGGCGGGAGCAGGACTTGCGCAGCTTGGTTGTGAAGAGAAAGTATGGCCTTGCTCCAGTCAAGGTAAGACCTATCGGAGCCAAACCATTCGGACACCAGCGGCCTATTCGAAGAGGCGAGAGGAAGAGGCGAGATGACCTTAAATTATTTTCTTACTTGTAATTTTTACGTACTTAAAACAATCTTGTATAATTTCAATGATAAGTCGAGAAAAGTTTATGACGATCTGTTGAATGACAATTTTCGATTGTCTCAATATTAGTGATTTGATTTTGTCTTGCACTTAAGTGCAGACTTGGCCATTTGATTTCTTACTTAGTTTTGCCATCATCAAAATAGGGGGAATTTGTTAGGAATACTTGTTAGATTTTGATGATGTCATTAATTTAAAATCAAATTTTTATTAATTGGCGAAATGTAAGGAAGAACCAAATGAGTATCTTCCATAGGCCAAAATATGTTAAGTATAAAATTGGCAATATGTAAAGAAGAACCAAATGAGTGTCTTCTATAGGCCAAAGTTAGTTAGGCTGAAAATCGGCTAAGTACTAAAGTACAGTCTAGTCCATCAGATAAGTACAGCCGACTCCAATCAGAGTAGCCCTGGTCAACTAAAAATTTGTCAGAGAAGTTTGACCAGACTGCAGCCGAGGAACCTCAGGGAAGTCACCTGATCAGACAAGTCCCAAACAGCATACAGCCAAGAGGACCTACCTGCAAAGGTGTAAGCTGCACCACAGCCTACTCAACTACAGCCTAGTACTCCAAGTCCACGTCAGCATGCTTTGAGAAGTCAAATATTACGGAAAGCTCACATGCAACGTGAAGAGACAAATTGGAGTGATTCCCGCAAGAGATATGATTTATTTAAATCATCCTGACCCACCGTGAAGACTTTAATCCTTTTATATTCAAAAGATTCGGCGCTCACATGCAGAAGTCCTCACAACGGTCGGAAGATAAAATAAAATAATGGGAATCCAGCCTTGCAACGTTCAGAAAAGATTAAACAATGAAGTCTCCCTCAACGGACCAGATTTGTTCAGATTTGCAACGGCTACAAGGAAGAAGCTCAGAGATCGTGATCTATAAATACCCGGAGATTTGAAACTGAGCTAACACCGGTGCGAACATATACTCTTGCGATCAAAGCAAACAAAGCAATCTCAAGCAATCAAATAGCATCGTGAAAAGAGCAGATCCAAAAGTTCATATTCAAGGAAGCTCTTTAGTTGGAGAAGACAAACACTCTTGTCTTTAAATCTTGAGTACGGGGTACTTCTTGGTTGAAGTAGCGGTGTAAAGGCATCCGAGGATCGAGGATCAAAGGTGCAAGGCGATCAGTGTGTATACAACGGCACGGAATTCCACCGGTTGGAAGGCTGTTGTAGTGTGTTGTGAATCTTGTAATCTTTATCACCGGTTGAAAATTATAGTGAATTCATCTCCAACTGGTTTGGAGAAAAGTGGATTAGTAGAGGATTACCCCACCTCTGAGACCACTATAACTGCCTGTGTTATTTACTGTTTTACTGCATCATACTCTAACTGCTGCATTCATTGTTAAGTGTTTCATTAAGTTAATTTATATTCGTCATCAGCTGACTTCCGCACATATCCAAGAACAAACGACTCCTAGTTATTTGTTTGATCATCAGCTGAAGAAACTCACTCTTCGTGAAAAAGAGTTCAAGAGTTTCTACAAGTCTATTCACCCCCCCCCCCTCTAGACTTGTTTCTGGACGACTTGTGACCTACAAACGGTCACCGTGTTAAACCATATTATGAAGGAGTACATCAAGAACAAGTAATTTAAAGTATAACTTTCGTTGAAAAACTTTAAATCAAAATCATACTAACGTCAAGCTAACGACGTTAAACAAGCGCTTCTTGGGAGGCAACCCAAGCTTTATTTTATTTTGTTGTGTGATTTTCTTTTTGCGTAATTTAAATAGAATACTTTGTAAGCTTCTTTTTACAGGACATGACAAGGAAACAAGACAATCAGGACACGTGAACATCATTGTCAACCAGATAAGATAAGATCCTATTATGTCCTTTTCAAGAAAGAAACTTATTTAGGAAGAATTGAATTTGCTACTTTTAAATTACCCCTTGTGTGTGTGAATTTTATATTTCTTTTAAAAATCCCAAAAAAATAAAAAATGGAAAAAGCCTTAAAAAATATTGAAAAATAATTTCCTTTTCTCAGCAAAAATGCAATCTTAAGAATTTACAGAGCTCGAGCTGAGCGAATGCGATTATTCATGTTGTATGACATCCCACATGACATTTGCTTTACTATTGAAGCCAAAGTAAGAATAGCTGGGGAATCATTCGAACCACCCACTAGATTCTTACCAGGGCTTGGTAAAAGTTCATATGCCAAGAAACGACGAGCCAAGAAAATGTATGTTTGTTATAAATGTGCCAGATGGACTAGTGATCAAAAATGTCGTTCTCTTGGAATTCCTTCCACAAACAGACAAGATAAAATTGAGTTCATAAAGGATGGGCTGAGTAAGGAGAAATTGAATGATATTCAATTATCTCTTGACACGCATCCTAGTGTACTAGTGTATCATGAGATTCTATGTCTGTGGAAGAAATCCAAATCCGAATATGAACAACGTCTTGGGAATCTAACGGTAAAAGACCCTGTTTGCCAATTTGTAAAATTGGATGGGAAGCATATCCCCGACTCATAGAAGGCGTTTAAGTCGTTTCTGGACGTAAAACCAGAGGAAGATGTGAGACACAATCACAACTACTGTACATACATGCGTGAGTATTTTTATTTTTGTCGTTTTGTCAGATTTTCTTAATAAAAAGTGATACGCAATAAATGCATTCATTATTCTATTGAGTAGTTGAAGCGTAATTAACGCAGTCACAGATTTGATAAATCTTTTCGCTTTATTTTGCATCTATAAATAAACACTACATTTGTTTCTTTTCTGCATCTCCCAAACTTGCAGTTCTCACCTTTTCTCTCTAAAATAATTTTCTTTTCAAAAATAAAATAATGGAGTCGTCATCATCATCTTCCGCAAAAAGATTTAACTCCATCTGTATTTTTGGTAGAGCTAGTCATGGGAATGAGGCTTGCTTTACTGAAGCAGCCCACAACTTGGGTCGTACCTTAGGAGAAAAATGCATTCATGTAGTTTACGGAGGAGGAAGTCTAGGATTAATGGGACGCGCTGCTGCTTCTGCCTATATGGAAGGAGTAAAAGTGATGGGAATCATCCCAAAACCTCTGGCTGAAAGTAAAATCACCGGGGCAATCATTGGAGATGAGTTTAGAGCTGTGAATATGCAAGACCGCATAACTCACATGATAAATAATGCCGACGCCTTTATCACCCTTCCAGGTGGTTTTGGCACTCTTGAAGAACTTTTTCATGTGGTTACCAGAGCCCAACTAAATATTCATAGAAAACCAATTGGTCTGCTAAATGTCAATGGTTTCTTTGATGGTTTACTATCTTTCATCAACTACTCTTCTGAAAAAGGTTTTATTTCTGAGCGTGCTAAACGAATCATAGTCGTTGCAACAACACGAGAAGAGTTGATCAAAAAACTGATTGCATTTGTTCCTGAGCCAGATCCAGATCTAGCTAATATTGTTTGGATGGAAGATTTCACTATGCGAAAACGAAAAATTGATGCATTCTTTTCCCTTTGATATCCCCTCTTTATTCCTCTTGTTGTTTTTGTAATATCCGCAATTTTCGATTTTCGGTAAATTTCTTTTTTCGGCCGAAGTCCGTTTTGACGACTCTCTCGTGACCGTTTCGTCATTCTGAGAATGATTAATTCTACACTTTTTGACGTCCGAGTTCGTTTCGGTGTCGTTTTGTTGAGTTCCGTGCTTTTTAGCGACTTTTCCGCACTTGAGTTCGATTCTTGCGAATCTCGTTCGAAACTGCTGTTTCGAGTTTCCCGTAAGTCCGTTTAACTTTGTTAGACGTGTTGTGAACTTCGGTTTGTGTATTCGATCACGTATCGTGATTTCCGGGCGTTTGGTCCGTTTTGTAATTTCCCAAAGATTTGGGTACTTGTGTTCGTATTCGCTTTACCCTACTCAGGAGTGTCAGGATCATGTATTTGTTTTAAACTTGAGCTCGTGTTTTTATTATTGTACTACTTGTCTTGTTCGACGGTAGTGATTTGTGTTAAATCGCGTTCGCGATCCTTTGATTCGATCTCGCGGCACTGCATCTTGCGGATGATTAGCGCACGCTATTCTTCATAGATAGCGTACGCTATCGATGCCCGCATTACGTACGTAACACAACGATGGTTACGTACGTTACCTAGTTCAGGATTGATCCGGTATGTCTGGAGTACCCGTTAGCGCACGCTATTCCTCATCGAGCGACGCTATCCGTGCCTTCCTTACGTCGTAACACAAAGACTTGTTACGTGCGTTACGTTGTTCAGTCTTGGACGGTTGAGTTTGGATTAACTCTTACATACGTAATAACTTGTCCATTACGTCGTAACATCACTAGCGTACGTTAAAGCTTATGGCTTACGACGTTAGCTTCGGCAGTTTATATATCCGAGGTTGACCGATTTCGGGTCATTTCTTCCTCTCCTCCTCCCTGCTGCGTTTTGGGCGATTTGGGGTAGATTTTGGACGAGCCTTCGTCGATCTTTGACGGTAGTAATCACTCCGGTGGGTCTTCTTCGTGTTCATCAACATCTAGCCTTCATTCTTCTTGAATCAAGGTAAGGTTTAGAACCCTAGTTGAGATATTTTCGGGGTTTGTTTCGATTTCGTGATTTCAATCCGAGATTGTTAGTTCTATTGTCGTTATCTATTCGCTTTGATCATATCCCACGGATTGAAATTCCGTTTTCATATTTTGGTCGGGTCAATTCGTGTTCTTGGCCATTTTGGGGGAAAACCTTGAACCTTCGTCATTTGTTCTTTGAATTTAGCGGCTTTGGGTCGTACTTTGGAATTCATTTTCGTTGTTATTGTTTTCGTTCGTAGTTCCTTGTTGTGGATTGTCGTTCGGTGGAGTCCGCGAGTTCGTAGTCGGTTCGTGCCAACCTACTTTGGTCGATTCTCCGCGTTGCTCTTATTCGAGGCAAGTACCTTGTCCATACTTTTTCTTGTTTCGCGGATATGATGATTGGTGATCGTCTTGGTTTGTTTGTTTGTTTGAAATGAGTTTTCAAAAGATTTGGTTAGCCTCGTTAAAGGCCTCTTTCAAAACCGTGTGTTTTGTGATTGGTGTGGTTCGGGAATAACTATGTGAATTCTATGTATATGCTTGGTGTTCATGTTGCACTTGGTATTGTGTGTGGACGTATATTATTTCATTTCGGTGCGTTGTGGATTGACGTGGTGTTTTGCTAAGTGTTTGATGCCTCTGGGCGAATTGTTTGAATATCCTTGATGTGATATGTTATTTGTGTGAATGTGTGGATATGGTTGAAGGTCTACGGTGGCACATGGCATGTGATCATGTGGCGAGGATGCAACAAGTGATTGATCCAACCGTGAGAGCTCGAGATAATCTACGGTGGCACATGGCATGTGATCATGTGGCCGGATGCAACAAGCAATTTATCCAACCGTGAGATGTGTGTGATTTGTTTCGCTAGCGGCTCGGGAGGGTCCTTCGAGGCCTCGGGTGGGATGTCGGTGGTATCGTCCCGGTCTGGCGATGCGCGTGCGTGATTATGTTTCGTTGATTTTTCGTCCGTTGAGGACACGTGATGTTGGGCTTTGACCTGTGAGTTGTTGTCTGCTTTTCTATTTGCGAAAAACAAAACCTTTGGGTCATGGACTGTTGATTTTGGAAAGAGAAGGATTTGGAAATCTAAATTGTTTTCTATCGAACTCTCGATGGCATTTTAAATTGTTTTATAAATTGTTTTCCCTTGAATTGTGATCTTTCGGTTTTGGAATATTTTACCAAACTCATGCCTCGGGAAGTGCTTTTCATTACGTTTGGAACTTTGAGGATTCTGATTATTATTGTTCTTGGAACTTGTATTGTATGGCTCGTATTTTTGCACTTGTACTTGCACTAGCAAAACAGTGGAGTTTGCTAACCCCCGAGTATTCGGGGGGTGGATGTCTATTTTTGCATTCAGGTTTTGGAGCATAGCACAAGGTCGGCACGGAGGATGATGAAAGATGAACGATACTAATCACACGAGGACCCGTTGATGGCGTATTGGTCTTGTTGTATTTTCTTTTCCGCTGCAGTATCTTTTCCCCGTTGTACGGGAGTTTATTGTATTTTGACCCCTGCGTGGGTATGCGCTTGTAATTGAGTTGTATAATTTATTGAAAGACCAAATCGGTCTACTGAGTCGTTTTAGCCTTGAAGGCATTGTCGAGATGTTAAATGTTGTTACCAGCCTGGTAGATCCTCGAGGAGAGGGTCTACGGCGTGTAATATCCCTGAGTGGATTGGGGGTGTTACATAAATGGTATCGGAGCTTAGGTTGTGGAAACCTAGGCTGTCGGGTCAGTGGTGTCTATCGAGTTTTTGTCTCGTCGGATTTTATCTGACTGAGTCGTGTCGCGACGCGTCGTCTGAGTTGGTTGGTCGTGATTAGTATCGTGGGCAATCATCATCTTCGTGCGACTGTGGTTCGTAAGTCTCCCTTCTTTGTGTTGTGCCTCGTGTGACACGAGCTATATTTTTTTATGATTATTTATTAAGTGACGGAATCCTTTTATGGATTTTGATTTCTTGATACGTGACTATTTGACTCTCATATTTCTTTCATGTGAGGAGTAGTTCTTTGGATTGTGCATGTTGAATTTGTATTTCTTTTTTCCGCTGCGTGAGTTCCTTTGTAATAGCTTTCGGTATTTTACCGACTGAATTTTATTTCGAAAATCGATTCCTTTAACCGAGTTGTTGGCCTTGACCGTTTTGATGGTAGTTGGGTGTTTTCAAATGATTTTGTGAGTTTTGATAAGTACTACCGTCATCGACCTTTTTGGGCATTTTTGTAATTGGTTTTTAGCACAGTGGGTTCGGTGCGGGACCCACGGCGCTATAATGTTCCGTGTATTTACAGAAATTTTGGGCATTGTAGCCCATTGAATTATCTTTGAAAACCTTGAGTATCTTAGAAAATAAAATTCGAGACGTACTTTAAATGGATTGTATTTTCAAGGCGCCTACTAGCGCAACTATCTGTTTCAAAATTTTTCTACCTCGAGGACCAAAATGTTTTGAGATATTTTCGATGTTTAGAAACATTTATACTTAGACCCGAGGGTCGGATATTCTGAAAGTTTTTCACTAAAAGAAAAGTGTCCTCATTTTAGTCCGAACGCAAGATGAATTTCAAAGTCTCGAAAATGATGTTTGTTTAACTTTTTGTAAAATGATACTCAAGATCAACTGGTGTTTCCAAACTATTTTCAAAAGGTGGTTTTCGTTTTTAAAACCCATCATTTCCTGCTTGTGGTCGGGGAAGGTGTGTAAGATGTTGATATTGAATGTTGTCGCCTTGTGATGAATTATGTATTATCGCACTTGTGCGAGCTATTGGAACTGGAGTTTGTATGATTGTGTATATACGTGGTTGTTCCTTGATGTTTTGTAATTGTGCACTGGTCATCATTCGAGTCGTTGATGTCGCCGGACGATGCCGTCGTTATTGTGATATTCATGTGTGTATTGCCTTACGATGGTAATCGTTGTATGTGTTATGTGTTATGATTTTCTGTTGTGCTGAGTGGTTACTTATTCAGTATGCCGAGGGGCCGAGGTCGTGGTCGTGGTGATCGGACGCGTGGTCGAGAGCATGCTTCCGGTGATAGTATTGGTATTGGTGTTGCTACTATTTTACTGAGGTAGCCACTCGGATGACTCGATTGACTCAGGCGATTCGGCGTGTTACAGATGTGACCCGGCCTGGGTGCAAATCGGTGGCTTCGAGAAGTGGTTCGTATGAATCCCCTCGTTTATTTGGTGCTGCAGATGCTTTAGGTGGGATGGTTGGCTTTTCCGGTTGGAAAAGATTTTCGAGATAGTTGATTGTCGGAAGAACGTAAGGTTCGGTAGCTCGATATCTTTTCGACAAAGATGCCGCTAGCTGGTGGGAGGCTACTAAGCCTCGAGATCGCGTTGTCACGTGGGCAGAGTTCCAGAAATTCATGAGAGATGAGTTTTGTCCGGAACCGATCAGAAATCAGAGGATTAATGAATTCTTTTCGGCGAAACCGCAGGATGTACTGCTGTCTCAAGCTATTATTGATTTTAGCAAACAGCTCGGCTATGTGCAGAATCAAGTAAGGACAGAGGAGGACAAGATTTGTCATTTTAGTAGGCGGATGAAGCCGGAGATTCGCCAGTACATGGCAGGTCTCGCTTGTACTTCCTTGAGAGATTATCAAAATAGGGCGTTAGCCTATGAGCTATCAGTTATCGGCCGAGAGTATGTCGGACACGAAGAAACAGAAAAACGATGGGAACTTTTCAGTAAAACATCGGAGAGGGCCCCTTTAGGTTGGTACTTAGTCTCGTCATCCCAAAATGATTCCTAGATCGCGTGATCGGAGGAGTAGTACCCTGCAGTGAGTAATGTTAGCACTTGAAGATATGTTATAAGCGTAGTCGAGCGGGCCATACTGCGAAGAATTGTCGTTCACCGTTAGTCAGCTGTTTCGAGTGTGGCCAGGTGGGTCACCGATCCGTGCATTGCGAGACGGTAGCTGAGAGATTTGGGGATCGAGGTTGCGTCTCTGCTCCGAAAGGACACGGAGATGCCTAGGGTGGTTTTGAGGATTTCGGCGTAGTCCGAATTATTTATAATTACCCTTGTGGATCGTTTTATGTTTATTCTCTGTTTTCTCGACTGTGCGTGTTTTCTTGTAACAAGTACTTTGTGTTTTGTGATTGTTTGGATAATTGACTTGATTGTATTATCCATTTGATGACGCTTGTCATTTGTTGGTTTTATTATGTCTCTACCGGCGACGTTGTGTTGGTCGTCGTGGAGCGTGTTTTCACACCGTATATCCCGTTGCGTTGTGTGTAACATTTCGCCGTTGGGCGTTAGTTACGCGTTTCTTGCGTATCTCGTTGAGTTTTCCTGGCGGAATATTTCTTCCCCCTACTTGTTTTAAGTTTCGGGACGAAACTTCTTTTAAGGAGGGTAGAATGTAATATCCGCAATTTTCGATTTTCGGTAAATTTCTTTTTTCGGCCGAAGTCCGTTTTGACGACTCTCTCGTGACCGTTTCGTCATTCTGAGAATGATTAATTCTACACTTTTTGACGTCCGAGTTCGTTTCGGTGTCGTTTTGTTGAGTTCCGTGCTTTTTAGCGACTTTTCCGCACTTGAGTTCGATTCTTGCGAATCTCGTTCGAAACTGCTGTTTCGAGTTTCCCGTAAGTCCGTTTAACTTTGTTAGACGTGTTGTGAACTTCGGTTTGTGTATTCGATCACGTATCGTCATTTCCGGGCGTTTGAGCCGTTTTGTAATTTCCCAAAGATTTGGGTACTTGTGTTCGTATTCGCTTTACCCTACTCAGGAGTGTCAGGATCATGTATTTGTTTTAAACTTGAGCTTATGTTTTTATTATTGTACTACTTGTCTTGTTCGACGGTAGTGATTCGTGTTCGTCGCGTTCCGCGATCCTTTTTGGATTCGATCTCTGGCAGCTGTTCTGTACTGCCAGATGATTAGCGCACGCTATTCTTCATAGATAGCGTACGCTATCGATGCCCGCATTACGTACGTAACACAACGATGGTTACGTACGTTACCTAGTTCAGATTGATCCGAAGAGGTACCGGAGTACCCGTTAGCGCACGCTATTCCTCATCGAGCGTCGCTATCCGGTGCCTTCCTTACGTCGTAACACAGCACTTGTTACGTACGTTACGTTGTTCAGGTCTTCGGACAGTTGAGTTTGGATTAACTCTTACATACGTAATAACTTGTCCATTACGTACGTAACATCACTAGCGTACGTTAAAGCTTATGGCTTACGTACGTTAGCTTCGCGCAGGTTTATATATCTGAGGGTTGACCGATTTCGGGTCATTTCTTCCTCTCCTCCCTGCTGCGTTTTGGGCGATTTGGGGTAGATTTTGGACGAGCCTTCGTCGATCTTTGGCAGTAGTAATCACTCCGGTGGGTCTTCTTCGTGTTCATCAACATCTAGCCTTCATTCTTCTTCGAATCAAGGTAAGGTTTAGAACCCTAGTTGAGATATTTTCGGGGTTTGTTTCGATTTCGTGATTTCAATCCGAGATTGTTAGTTCTATTGTCGTTATCTATTCGCTTTGATCATATCCCACGGATTGAAATTCCGTTTTCATATTTTTGTCGGGTCAATTCGTGTTCTTGGCCATTTTGGGGGAAAACCTTGAACCTTCGTCATTTGTTCTTTGAATTTAGCGGCTTTGGGTCGTACTTTGGAATTCATTTTCGTTGTTATTGTTTTCGTTCGTAGTTCCTTGTTGTGGATTGTCGTTCGGTGGAGTCCGCGAGTTCGTAGTCGGTTCGTGCCAACCTACTTTGGTCGATTCTCCGCGTTGCTCTTATTCGAGGCAAGTACCTTGTCCATACTTTTTCTTGTTTCGCGGATATGATGATTGGTGATCGTCTTGGTTTGTTTGTTTGTTTGAAATGAGTTTTCAAAAGATTTGGTTAGCCTCGTTAAAGGCCTCTTTCAAAACCGTGTGTGTTTTGTGATTGGTGTGGTTCGGGAATAACTATGTGAATTCTATGTATATGCTTGGTGTTCATGTTGCACTTGGTATTGTGTGTGGACGTATATTATTTCATTTCGGTGCGTTGTGGATTGACGTGGTGTTTTGCTAAGTGTTTGATGCCTCGGCGAATTGTTTGAATATCCTTGATGTGATTTGTTATTTGTGTGAATGTGTGGATATTGTTGAAGGTCTACGGTGGCACTTGTCATGTTATCTTGTGGCCAGGATGCAACATGTGATTGATCCAACCGTGAGAGCATTAGATAATCTACGGTGGCACATGGCATGTGATCATGTGGCGAGGATGCAACAAGCGATTGATCCAACCGTGAGATGTGTGTGATTTGTTTCGCTAGCCACTCGGGAGGGTCCTTCGAGGCCTCGGGTGGGATGTCGGTGGTATCGTCCGGTCTAGGCGATGCGCGTGCGTGATTATGTTTCGTTGATTTTTCGTCCGTTGAGGACACGTGATGTTGGGCTTTGACCACGTGAGTTGTTGTCATTTTCTATTTGCGAAAAACAAAACCTTTGGTTGTGACCCTGTTGATTTTGGAAAGAGAAGGATTTGGAAATCTAAATTGTTTTCTATCAACTCTCGATGGCATTTTAAATTGTTTTATAAATTGTTTTCCCTTGAATTGTGATCTTTCGGTTTGGAATATTTTACCAAACTCATGCCTCGGGAAGTGCTTTTCATTACGTTTGGAACTTTGAGGATTCTGATTATTATTGTTCTTGGAACTTGTATTGTATGGCTCGTATTTTGCACTTGTACTTGCACTAGCAAAACGGTGGAGTTTTGCTAACCCCGAGTATTCGGGGGTGGATGTCTATTTTGCATTCAGGTTTTGGAGCATAGCACAAGGTCGGCACGGAGGATGATGAAAGATGAACGATACTAATCACATGAGGACCCGTTGATGGCGTATTGGTCTTGTTGTATTTTCTTTTCCGCTGCAGTATCTTTTCCCCGTTGTACGGGAGTTTATTGTATTTTGACCCCTGCGTGGGTATGCGCTTGTAATTGAGTTGTATAATTTATTGAAAGACCAAATCGGTCTACTGAGTCGTTTTAGCCTTGAAGGCATTGTCGAGATGTTAAATGTTGTTACCAGCCTGGTAGATCCTCGAGGAGAGGGTCTACGGCGTGTAATATCCCTGAGTGGATTGGGGGTGTTACAGTTTTTACTTTTTAGCGGGTGTAAAAATCGTGAAAATGATGGCAGCTTAAGGAGTTTCTTTTCGATCTCTTGACGCATATCTATTCATGATATATGTATTGTTATTTCTATTACTGTAATTTTCTTTTTCTATAAAATAGAGTTTTGATGGCAGAATAAGGAGACTCTCAGGATGCTCTTGAAACATATCTAGGTTGTTTGTGTTATACCTAAGGGTATATATATATATTTATATGTTTTATTTTGTGTGTTTCGCCCCACTGATTTATTTGCAGATTTCTCCATATCAATAAGAAAATGGCGCATTCAAGGCATCACTATCTTCACAGGGAGTTTTCTTCAACCCTCGTTATATTATGCTTTATAATCATATTGCACAAGATAAGTGTGGGGGGGTAAAAACTATAAATTCTTATTTACGGATCCTAAAATTAGAAAAAGGGCATTTATGTACAAGAATAACTTGAAAAACAAAAACTTAAAAAACATGTTGCTAAAAATTTTGTCGATGTACTCTCATTTCACATTTCAAAGAAAACATTTATGCTAATTTTGACATAGAATTTGAGAATGAATTACTAACGAATTATTCTAAGATGACCAACAGTTATTCGGTTGAATGATTTAATACCTCAAATTCATAAAAATCAAAACATGTACTTGTTGTAATACCCGTAATTTTGATCCCCGGAAATTTTCTATTTTTGGCGGAAGTCTATTTTGGCGGATCCTAAAATTAGAAAAAGGGCATTTATGTACAAGAATAACTTGAAAAACAAAAACTTAAAAAACATGTTGCTAAAAATTTTGTCGATGTACTCTCATTTCACATTTCAAAGAAAACATTTATGCTAATTTTGACATAGAATTTGAGAATGAATTACTAACGAATTATTCTAAGATGACCAACAGTTATTCGGTTGAATGATTTAATACCTCAAATTCATAAAAATCAAAACATGTACTTGTTGTAATACCCGTAATTTTGATCCCCGGAAATTTTCTATTTTTGGCGGAAGTCGAGGATAGTTCCCATCCGTTGAAGTATTATTGTCGTGTTGGCCGATTCAAGGCAGCACACTATTATTCTTGTGAACTCGGTAATTTTGTGATCATTGAAGGTTGAGGATTTCCTGGACTGTTGTGTTGTGATCGTTGCTCGTGTTAATCGGTCCTTAGGGATTTTGATCCCAGGATGGTTGTTTTGAATATTGTTGGTCGTGTCGATCTTTCATTATTCGTGTGTCATCGTTCACTTGGTGAGTCGTATGATTTTTTTTGGATGTGTTATCCTTTGAGTTTCGTTGTCATGTTGTATCGTGACATATCCGGAATCATATCTGCGTTCCGATTGGTTATTGTGTAGGATTTTTAGCCAGGCACATATATAGTCATTGGCGGATATTATTCCGCATTGGACTGTGCACACGAGACGTAGTTTCGTGAGGCTAATTAGGTACATTGTCCCACGTATATTCTGGATTCCATATACGGGGCGGACATGTGCACGGACACATTTCCGGATCGGGCGTACTGTGATGTCCCTCTTGAGCTTTATTGATTGATCGTTCGTAGTCCATGTTGTATTGGATATGTCCGACGATTTGCGACTGGTTGTTCATACGCCGAGGGGTATGTCCGACAGTCAGGTTTGCTCCTTTGAGATATGTATTGTGATGATTCTGACTTTGAACATTCGGCTTCGAGCCATTGTGATGTATCGGTATTCCCATTGGAGCCTTCGGGCATTGTGAATTCGTATCTTTTCGGCATTGGTTTGGTTTGCCTTGGGTAATGTATTGTGGTGTTCTATATTGATGATTCGCCGTTTGGGCGTAAGTTTGATTCTTGTGCATCTCGTTGAGTTTTCTGGCGAAATATTTCTTCTCCTACTGTTTTAAGTTTCGGGACGAAACTTCTTTTAAGGAGGGTAGAATGTAATACCCGTAATTTTGATCCCCGGAAATTTTCTATTTATGGCGGAAGTCTATTTTGACGACTTGCTTGGGACCGTTTCGTCATCCTGAGAATGATTAATTCTACACTTTTTGTCATCCGAGTTCGTTTCGGTATCGTTCTGTTGAATTCCGTATTCTTTAGCGACTTTTCCACGTATGAGTTCGACTTTGTTAGATCACCATTAATTTTTGGTAACTCCAAAAATTCTAAATCTTTGCAATATTATAGAGCATCGAGTTAACTTTCCAATGGTTCAAACGGTGAGTCACTCGGAGTCCGGACGAGAGAGTTATGGTCGTTTTAGCTCACCCGCTCATGTTTCAGCTTTTGGCCGATCACCGCCGACCGGACTCGGTCGTGTCGTCCGACACGGCCCGTGCCGTACTCGTCCGGAAATGCCGAAGTTTCTGCCGACCGAACTCGGCCGTGTCGTCCGACACGGCCCGTGCTGTACTCTTCCGAATAAGCCAGAACCGACTGCCGACACGCCCGACCGTGTTTCGGGACACGGTCGAGTCATGTCGAGTCGCTGTCGGACGGGTCACTATCGGAAGGCCCTCCGTGCCGCGACCGTGTCAAGCAGGACACGGTCGAGTCCCTGTCGGCCAGCTGTGCGACACGACCGTGCCGATCGGCACGGGCCGTGTCCGGCAGGGCAGTCAACCCCTATAAAAGGCCCTGCAGACGTTTTTATCGCCATTCTTCACCTTCTTCTTCTCCTCTTCCGCAGCTGGGCGTGTTCTAAGCTTGAAGCCATGTTGTTTAACAACATATCCATGGAGTTCTTTGGGTTATATCATCAATCGTTCGTCCGATATCATCCCTTGATCCAGCGAATCAAGGTTAGATCTTTAGAACCCTACTTTTGGTAAAATTGGGGGTTTTCACGTTTTTGTCCGATTCGTTCTGTTTTGTCGATTAATTCATGATGAATATGATTAATCTTGTTGGTATTCTTAGTTTCCCTATGGACTCATGGTATATTTCGTGATTTTTACGGAATCGAGAGGGTTTGGTTGTGGTCCGCCCTCGTTGTTGTTTATATACGAATATACATGAATCGTAGGCGAGTTTCGGGAGTCTCTTCGTGTAATTTGAGTATGGATAATTAATTTTCATATTCCTTGCGAATCGTTTAGGTGCCGGAAGCGCGTTCTCGGACCTACCGAACTCATACCTTTCCTCCGTTCGATTTCTCGATGTCTCAAAGGCAAGTATACATTTATGATTGTACGTTCTCGACTTTGAAAGTATGAAATATTGATGGTATGATTATTTCTAGCCACTCCGGGACGGGCCTATGGTCCTCTGAGGGTTTCGTAGCCTCTGGTGCGATTCCATGGTTGATATGAACGAACCGTTTCTACGGCATTCATATGAAATAATGTTGGCATGTAATGAACGAACCGTTTTGACAACATTCCTACATGTAACGACGTATGATATGAACGAACCGTTTCTACGGCATTCACATACGTCTTGAGATTTTAGTCATTCCGGAATACTAGTCTTATATTGATGAATTGACGGATATTGATGAATTGGCGGATTATATTTACTTTATTGTCGAGAAGTATGATGTTTCATATTGTTATACTTGCACTAGCTATTCGACGGCTAACCCCTTTATGGGGGAAATACGTTTCATGTATTTCAGGTTCCAGGAGAGCGGACAGGCGGGTACCGGGTCGGCATGAAGATGATGGGCAAGTGTGATACTGTGTCTTGTCTCCGGTTATCTCTTTTGGTTTTCTCCATTCAGTGTTGTTGTACTGGAATGGATTTTTAAATACTCGAGTATTGTATTTCAGTTTCCTTAATGTTCCGGCCTTTGTTGCCGAGGTATTGATTCGTGCAGTGATGTATATGGTTTCATTGTTTATGGTTTTGAATACCATTTGTATCGTCTTTCTTTCTATTGTATGTAGACCTTATCGGTCAAGTTTATAGTTCCGCGTATGTTTAGCCTTGTGGGTCCCACGGCGGGGCTCACGGCGCTGTAATATACCCTGAATAACTTGGGGGTGTTACAGAATATGGTATCGGAGCTTAGGTTTATGGATACCTAGGCTGTCGGTCTTTTGGGTCGATTGAGTCGGCATTTACCCACAGTATCACTACTCTGCCATCATCACAGTGCGACCGGTACTTGTAAGTCCTCTCGCTCTTCTCGTATTTTTCTTAATCGTTTCGTTTATAGCTTGGTATTCTTGGGAATTGGTCACTTCGAGAATGTGCGATTCGGATTATACTTACGCACGTGTGTGCCTTTCAGAATGTTGGCTGAAAGTAGGAAGAATCGTGGCCGTGGTCACGGACGTGAACTCTTCCTTGAGATTTTGTTAAGTTGCTAATGGCGATAATGGTGTGTATCGATATTATGTTGAGACTTTGTTTAGGAGTCGCATGCTAGTATCACGGGAGATCTTCGACTTCGCAGACTTGTAAGTATGTTGTTCGAATTATTCGATAATTCTTGGTGAAATTGAATTCCCGTTGAAATGTTGTTTGTACGAGTGATTGTAAGTTTCGAGGACGAAACTTATTTTTTTTAAGGGGGGTAGAGTGTAATACCCTGATTTTTCGGATATATTTTTTTTTCTTTTTCGTTTATATATTGGATATCGTGGATGGTTAATTATGCTCGAGGACGTTGTGAACGTATGACAATGTTATTGAATTGAGTATATGTATTGATTTTGCCGTATGCTCGTATTTGGTATGTCATGACTTTGGACAGGAATTTTTGAAATTGGCTAAGTATAGAATTATTACGTACGTTAATAAGGTGAGATTACGTACGTAAGATTGACATGGTTACGTACGTTATGACTAAGGTATTACGTACGTAACGAAGGCATTGGACAGAATCGAGTCCTGGTCGGCAGGTGGGACCCTGTTTCGGCAACTTTCGGCGGAGGATGTTGACAGGTGAGAAAACGTACGTGTTACGTACGTTATACAGGACGTGTTACGTACGTAACACAACCATTGTACTGAAGCAAGTCAACTGGTATATTACGTACGTTATATGGTATGGGTTACGTACATAATGGACTGCACGGAATAAGACAGTGAGTTGGTTACGTACGTTATGGATTTTGGATTACGTACGTTAAAGTTGTTACGTACGTTAAGAAAGGACACCTACGTACGTAATGAGAGTGCAATTTATATATTGAAGTGTTGCCTTTCATTTCTCTCACGATCCTTTGAGATATTTCTCTCCAAAACTCGTCCCTCTTCACTTTTAAGAGTGTTCTAAACACTTTTAACATGATTGTGAGCTTGGAATCATGGAATTAGAGCTTGGTTATGGAACTATTGTTGATTCTTGAGGTGATTTCTTGTGTTATCCATATTCTATGAGGTTTATGTTGAAGGAAGATAATGATATGCTTTGAATATGTTGATTATGATTATGGAATCATAGAGATCTTGATGTTCTTGAGGCCATATGATGACTATGATGATTTAATGATTCTTGGAATGGAGTTCAATTATTCTTTCTTCGTGGTTCGTCCATACAAGGTAATCCTCATATCCCTTTGATAGTGGCTCATTTTTTTTTCTTCTTTTTGGATTACTACTTGGGAGGGAGTATGTTGGGAATCGTGTATTTTGATGTTCGTCTTATTTCAATGAAAATGCATAAATTGGACTGTACTTTTATCCGCTGCGTGAGTATTTTTGAAATGGATTTTGGTATTTTGCCAACTGAAATTTTATCTCAGAAATCGATTCCCTAAATCGAGTTTTGGCATTTTAACCTTGATCGTTTTGACGGTATTTGGAAAATGATTTTTTTTAGTATTTGAAAAATATTACCGTCGGTCTTTTGGCATTTTTGGAATGACGTGGAAATGGTGCTTAGCCTGGTAAATCCTTGTGAGAAGGGTTTACGACGTGTAATATTCCCAGGAGGATCGGGGGTGTTACAATTATGGTATCATGTGATAATGTTATACAAAATTTATTGGAATTGTAATAAGAGATTTCGGATGTTGATATGATTATTGAGATCTTCTTCATATGGTGATAAGGGTTTTGTTGCGATTCTTGAGATTGTATGAATGACATGATGAAGAAAATGGTAACATGGAGATATATACCTCGGATATGTTGTTCTGAACGTGATTTCGGATATTTCATGTTCTTGAAGAACTCTTGAATTATACGAGGTGATGAAAAAAAATTTTTTTTAGAAGTGTTGATGTTTTGAAAATGAATATGGAATATTCATATCTAGAGCTAAACTATGTGTTGGAAATAATATTCGTATAGGAATACGAATGTGATTATGAGTTTGATGAGACTATTATTCATCTCTGAATTTGGAAGCCCATACGTATGGAGCAAATATTCAAATCGAATGATTGAATTGTTTGATAACATTTTTAATATGATTATCTATTGTTTTGAACCAGTCGGATGATTCGAATTGATGACGGTCATAAGTAAATTTTAACGATGGATTTACGAGAAGGGAACCTTGTCAATTCGTATTTAAGAATTGAGTTTGGAACATTTAGACCCTTGTTATTGGTCCGAATTGGTTGCTGTTATGATCATCATATTTCGACTCGTATTGTGGACAGGATTTATAAGTGTCTGAGTTGGATTGTTCAGACTATGATTAGTCGAGATATGGTAAAACGATTGAGTTCGTGGTTTGGTGGTATTGATATTGGTCGTCATCGAACCGGTTGATTATCAATCCTTCGTTTTACAATAAGGTATGATGTTTGATCGTGAATTATGACTGTTGTGTTGCGGTTAAGGTTGAAGGGTTCGTAGATTAACTTGGTCGAGACTGAGGGAATTCGTAAGACGAAATCAACTGAATTGGTAACAGTACGTTGTATTGATATTGAGACAAGTTTTATACTCGTACTAATCAAGGAGACTAATGTTATCGTGTAGGCGTACGATTGTGTGTATCATTTTGGGACTTGGCCTCTTTATGATTGTATTGATATCAAGGGATTGGTTGACACGACGCCGTCGGCAAATTATGCCAAATGTTACTGTTGTTTGTAAAAGGCCAGTTCGAGGTATTGCGATACTTGTTGGTTAAGTCGCTGTCGATTGCCGGTTCGCGGTATCGACGTATCGATTGTGATTGTGATGGATGCTCCATTGAGATATTGTGGTGATAAATGCGTCATTGATATCGGTGTTTTTCTATTAAATATTATATTAACCGATTAGAGACGTTTGATATATCCTTTTATCATCTCCGTTCGGTGGTCGGTTTAAGACACCGGGACATCTATTCTATCGTATCATTGATTATCGATTGACCGTTCTAAGGTAATCGAGGTATTGAATTGGGATTATCAAAGATAATTCCCATCCGTTGTCAAAGAGATAATTCCCATTCGTTGTATAATTGTTATCGATTGGCCGTTCTATGGTAATCGAAGTATTGAATTGGGACTGTCGAGGATAGTTCCCATCCGTTGAAGTATTATTGTCGTGTTGGCCGATTCAAGGCAGCACACTATTATTCTTGTGAACTCGGTAATTTTGTGATCATTGAAGGTTGAGGATTTCCTGGACTGTTGTGTTGTGATCGTTGCTCGTGTTAATCGGTCCTTAGGGATTTTGATCCCAGGATGGTTGTTTTGAATATTGTTGGTCGTGTCGATCTTTCATTATTCGTGTGTCATCGTTCACTTGGTGAGTCGTATGATTTTTTTGGATGTGTTATCCTTTGAGTTTCGTTGTCATGTTGTATCGTGACATATCCGGAATCATATCTGCGTTCCGATTGGTTATTATGTAGGATTTTTAGCCAGGCACATATATAGTCATTGGCGGATATTATTCCGCATTGGACTGTGCACACGAGACGTAGTTTCGTGAGGCTAATTAGGTACATTGTCCCACGTATATTCTGGATTCCATATACGGGGCGGACATGTGCACGGACACATTTCCGGATCGGGCGTACTGTGATGTCCCTCTTGAGCTTTATTGATTGATCGTTCGTAGTCCATGTTGTATTGGATATGTCCGACGATTTGCGACTGGTTGTTCATACGCCGAGGGGTATGTCCGATAGTCAGGTTTGCTCCTTTGAGATATGTATTGTGATGATTTACAGCTTTGGGCTGTTCGGCTTTCAGGCCATTGTGATGTATCGGTATTCCCATTGGAGCCTTCGGGCATTGTGAATTCGTATCTTTTTCGGCATTGGTTTGGTTTGCCTTCGGGTAATGTATTGTGGTGTTCTATATTGATGATTCGCCGTTTGGGCGTAAGTTTCGGTTCTTGTGCATCTCGTTGAGTTTTTCCTGGCGAAATATTTCTTCTCCTACTGTTTTAAGTTTGGGACGAAACTTCTTTAAGGAGGTAGAATGTAATACCGTAATTTTGATCCCCGGAAATTTTCTATTTTTGGCGGAAGTCTATTTTGACGACTTGCTTGGGACCGTTTCGTCATCCTGAGAATGATTAATTCTACACTTTTTGTCATCCGAGTTCGTTTCGGTATCGTTCTGTTGAATTCCGTATTCTTTAGCGACTTTTCCACGTATGAGTTCGACTTTGTTAGATCACCATTAATTTTTGGTAACTCCAAAAATTCTAAATCTTTGCAATATTATAGAGCATCGAGTTAACTTTCCAATGGTTCAAACGGTGATTCAATCGGAGTCCGGACGAGAGAGTTATGGTCGTTTTAGCTCACCCGCTCATATTTGACTTTTGGCGATCACCCGGATAGGACTCGGTCGTGTCGTCCGACACGGCCCGTGCTGCACTCGTCCGGAAATGCCGAAGTTTCGCCGACCGAACTCGGCCGTGTCGTCCGACACGGCTGCCGTGCATCTCTTCCGAGTAAGCGTAACCGATCGCTGACACGCCCGACCGTGTTCGGGACACGGTCGAGTCATGCCGAGTCATTGTCGGACGGGTCACTATCGGAAGGCCCTACGCGCCGTGGTGTGTCAAGCGGGACACGGTCAAGTCCTGTCGGCCGGTGTGCGACACGGCCGTGCCGATCGGCACGGGCCGTGTCCGGCAGGGCAGTCAACCCCTATAAAAGGCCCTGTAGACGTTTTTATCGCCATTCTTCACCTTCTTCTTCTCCTCTTCCGCAGCTGGGCGTGTTCTAAGCTTGAAGCCATGTTGTTTAACAACATATCCATGGAGTTCTTTGGGTTATATCATCAATCGTTCGTCCGATATCATCCCTTGATCCAGCGAATCAAGGTTAGATCTTTAGAACCCTACTTTTGGTAAAATTGGGGATTTTCACGTTTTTGTCCGATTCGTTTCGCTTTTGTCGATTAATTCATGATGAATATGATTAATCTTGTTGGTATTCTTAGTTTCCCTACGGACTCATGGTATATTTCGTGATTTTTACGGAATCGAGCGGGTTTGGTTGTGGTCCGCCCTCGTTGTTGTTTATATACGAATATACATGAATCGTAGGCGAGTTTCGGGAGTCTCTTCGTGTAATTTGAGTATGGATAATTAATGGTCATATTCCTTGCGAATCGTTTAGGTGCCGGAAGCGCGTTCTCGGACCTACCGAACTCATACCTTTCCTCCGTTCGATTTCTCGATGTCTCAAAGGCAAGTATACATTTATGATTGTACGTTCTCGACTTTGAAAGTATGAAATATTGATGGTATGATTATTTCTAGCCACTCCGGGACGGGCCTATGGTCCTCTCGAGGGTTTCGTAGCCTGCAGTGCGATTCCATGGTTGATATGAACGAACCATTTCTACGGCATTCATATGAATTAATGTTGGCATGTAATGAACGAACCGTTTTGACGGCATTCCTACATGTAACGGCGTATGATATGAACGAACCGTTTCTACGGCATTCACATACGTCTTGAGATTTTAGTCATTCCGGAATACTAGTCTTATATTGATGAATTGACGGATATTGATGAATTGACGGATTACATTTACTTTATTGTCGAGAAGTATGATGTTTCATATTGTTATACTTGCACTAGCTATTCGACGGCTAACCCCTTTATGGGGGAAATACGTTTCATGTATTTCAGGTTCCAAGAGAGCGGACAGGCGGGTACCGAGTCGGCATGAAGATGATGGGCAAGTGTGATACTGTGTCTTGTCTCCGGTTATCTCTTTTGGTTTTCTCCATTCAGTGTTGTTGTACTGGAATGGATTTTTAAATACTCGAGTATTGTATTTCAGTTTCCTTGATGTTCCGGCCTTTGTTGCCGAGGTATTGATTCGTGCAGTGATGTATATGGTTTCATTGTTTATGGTTTTGAATACCATTTGTATCGTCTTTCTTTCTATTGTATGTAGACCTTATCGGTCAAGTTTATAGTTCCGCGTATGTTTAGCCTTGTGGGTCCCACGGTGGGGCTCACGGCGCTGTAATATACCCTGAATAACTTGGGGGTGTTACACTTGTGAGATTTTGAGCCTTGACTGCTTTATCATATATGCAAGTCTTTTATTTTTTAGTGTACTTTTCATGTTGTAATACTCCAGAACTTGCATTGGGTATCTGTGTTAAGACCACATGTGTGTGCAATTTGTGAAAATTATCTAAATCAAATTTTGTTCAAAAGTCCTTCTAGCTTCTTTACCTACCTAATGATATTTAATTCCCTCGTTAGCCCAATTGAGCTTATTGTCTATTTTATTGTTAACCACATACTCATCTTTCCGTCGCTATAATCCTTTGGCCCATACTTGAACGGTTAGAAATTATTTTTGACAAGGATGAAGATATTGTGTGGTGAAATTGGGTGGTATATATTGTGGATGGTGTTGAAAATAATGGAGCAATCAATTACTCTGCTGTTTTTGGGAACTTAGTAACCGGATATATTCATGAGCCCCATATTTATATTCGCGTAAAACAGTTACCTTAGACATGAGTGTGCATAGAAGCAGCTTGAGTATGTTTTATCTTAGTAACTGGGTGTATTCATGTGACCCATCGTTTACATTCGCGTAAAACAGATAATATCAACTCAAGTATGATAAAAAAATTTGGTTGGCTGGAAAGCAAAGAAAAAGAGCTCGGATAATTCGAAACATAAGTAAGGGGATCGATAAAAGCTTCATTAATTAGCTTCTCAGTGCTTACCTGTTGATAAACATTGATTCATTTAATTTCTAATTGTTCAGTTCAAGTCACTTTATCCATATTTTCCTACCCCAATTAAAGAGCCGACATTACAACCAAAAGAAAAGAAATTTTTCATAAATTTGCAACACACCAAGTGGTAGAGATAGTAGATAATTTGCAAGCTTATGGAAGTTTTTACTTCATTGAATGGATCTGAGCACAAATACATCCCTTATACACTTGTGAGAGAGATATACACTTTTCCCGTGAGTTTTGTGAATTTAAAGTATTAACTATGATTCTGAATAACTTGACGAATTTTAGAATTTGGTTTAATTCATTTCTTAAAACCTATCAAAATATCTTGCATATTTGTTTATTTTGAAGTGGAACGAGATTACTTCGGACTTTTAATTGAGTTAATAACGTTTAGTAAGTTAATTTTCTTGTTACTCTTACTATATATTTGCCCGAGGACGTGCAAATGATAAGTGTGGGGGAATTGTTTGTTATACTTTTGTTCGTATTTTTATTAGAATATTATAAATATATTTCTTTATTTTTGTGATAATTTATATTATTTTTCGCGTGTTTGTATTATTTTACTTCTAGTATAATTTTTAGTGATTATTTGTAATTTTTATTATATTAATGGGAATTAAATTTTATCTGCAGATTAGCACACCGGGAGAAGACATATCTGTCATTTTAGGAGCGATATTTTTAAAGATTCCGAATACATTCATGAGTGGTCTTGATTTATTCGTATCGTCGAGACGATCATTTGGATAAAAAGTTTATTCGAATCCGAGTTCGTATGAAGAAATTATGGCCGTTCAAAGTTTTGGAGGAAAACTTAAAATTCGCGAACCAGTAATATCAAGACAAGTGGTGGAACCAGATTCGCCGAATGACGTCAGCATGACGTCATAGCACATGCCACTGAGTCCATGTCGCTGCACACGTGTACGGATGATCCAATAAGAAACTGACACGTGTCCATCCACGTCAGCAGACCACACGCCTGGCACACACCTGTCACGCAACAGCCAATATGACGACGCCACGTTTCACGCTTCGTCAGCCAAGCGCACGCCGGACATACGCCCCTCCACCGTGGCAGAAAAAGAGCAGATTCACATGTAGCGCTTGAGATACACGCGCCTGTCCGGAACCGTCCGATTTGCGCGTGCATCTCACGCGCGGGGTGGGATTTTTGCCACGTCAGAGATGACGTGGCAGATCAGATTGATAACTTTTCAGATAACTTTCTGGCCATTTCCTCTCTCATCCCTTTGCACTGTTGATTGATTTTGAACGATGCAAAATTATTGTAAAGATAAGATGCTTTTACATTTCAAGGGTGATGTATTGCTTTAAATAGCAGTACCTTCTCAACTCAGAAAAATAAGCAGTAAGGTAGTAGAGAGAGTAGAAAGAGCAGAAATAGTGCGTAGCATAATGTAATACAGAATACATTTTAGTTTTTATAATTTAGTTTTTGTATTTATTTTCTGTATTTATGCTTTATATAATTATATTGTAATACACATAAATAAATACTGCACCTCAAATTATATTTCAAATAAATCTTAGTTAATATTATTTTTATCAGATAAAATTCACCTTTATATTTTTATTTATTATTAAAATTTTGTAATTTAAGTTCGTACGTTACATTCAAGCTGCTTGGATCAATTGGCGTATTGGGATAAGTCTCTATCAGTTTCAGCATTTTCCTTTCACTTAATTTATCTACATCAAGTAAGTGCTTTTAATTTCTGCTATATTTATTCTTAATATGTCAATATTTATCTGTCTCGTAATTTTACCTGTCAATATGAATATGAGCTAAATTTTATATTCTAGGGTTAGGATGACTTAAATTAAATACTCGAGCTTATATTAAATTTATTAATGTGCCTTCTTTAATTTAAATTGATATAATTCATAAATACAAAAATAGAGACCGGAAGGAAATATTTTTGTAAATCTTAATTTAATTAAAAAAAGGTTAATTATTAATCCGAAAGGTACTATTTAACCCAAGGAATTAAATATGAATCCGAAAGGTATTATTTAGTTAGATGAATTAGTTAGATTATTTAAACTTCTGTTAAAATAATTTGTGAATACGAAAGTTATCAAATCATTTTTTTGAAGATATAATATTTATCTAATTATTAAATCTCACATTTAACAAATTGATATACGCTCGAGTTATTTATTTAATAATCCGAATCCCTAGAATCTTTATTATCAAAAACAGCACAATTCTACATTAAAGTCATTTTTATTCTTGCTGCTTTATCTTATTTAAATTGTTGTAATCAAAGTTCTTAAATAGATTTATTTCCTGTATTTGTATTTCTGCAAATTAGCTAAAATCATCAGAACCCATTATTCAGAATGTTTAGGGATTATTATTTTGAGAATTCATAATTATTATAATTTTAACAAATAAAAACGATCCTCAAGTGAAACGACCTTGGTAAACTCATCAATACTACAAACGCCTCGTATACTTGTGAGTCGCTATTTTTACAAGTACATTTTGAGCGGAACATTTGGTTATGATTATGTGGGATATTTTTTTTTTATGATGTATTGATGTGTTCTGTTGTAAAGTTCGCCGTGTGAGACTTGTGTCGCCGACGTTTCTTTGATTAAATGTGTGCTTGGGTTGTGGCATGTTACATTTCGTGGTTGGCTAGTTATTGTGTTGAATCATAGCAGGTGCATTAGTGTGTAACACCCCAAACTAGGCGGATATTACAGTGCCATGAATCCCCGACTGGAACCCACCAGGCAAATGAAAATGATGAATTAAATAATATAATTGTAGTACCGAACCACATTATATTACCAAGTACTCCGATGAGGAGTTTAAGTACAACACACCAGGACAATACCGAATACTAGTATATTTTATATGGAGATAAAATACACCACCCTGAACAAATAAACATTTCAAACGGAATTTGCAGCGGAAATACAACTGTAGAGAAATAAGCATGACTGAAATAAACGGAATGACTGGGGGTCCCGGCCCCTACTAGTATCACTGAGACTCCTCGCCGTCAACATGCTCTTCCCGTGCCTTTGCCTTGCCGTGACCTGAAAACAAAATCCCCCAACGGGGTCAGTTACACAGAACAACAATCCTCAAGGGTTGAAATTACACAATCATGATATATCTGAAGTTATGAAATATCCTTAGTTATGAATTACGCTGAAGAGGAGTATCATAGTACGCCCGTAGTGTTCTGTGCAAGTGTACAAGACGGATGACCGGACACACCCGTCCTTGTACCTAATTAGTCTCACGGAGGTAATCGTACTGTGCACACCCCGATGTATCACTCCCAATACATGGCCATCATGTGCCCGACTAAAAATTCCACACATCCGCACCCGGCCATGCAATATGAACCCAGAAGGTCATATGAATGAGAATGACCATAATGAATATCAATGAATAATAATAATCTGACAAAGTCAAGAATGACTCACCGATATGAAAGTGATAATGAAGTGATTGATAGTTTCAATGAAATGATTGGAACCGCCGTTCCTCGCTAATGAAGTGATTATTAGACAATTACAAGTCTCAATATGATTAATACAATGATGAATGAGTTATGATTATGAATGATCAACAACAAAAGGAATGAATATCCTTTTAACCGAGTAAGAATCAACTTACACAATACCGATGACAATGTCCTTCCACGAACAACGTCCTAATCGAGATACCGGTCGCTCGAACAACCTTGAATAACAATAATTACCAATAACCGTTCAATACACGTATCAAGCAACAAAACACGACTAACCCAAAGGTCGATACAATGATAATCAAACTCACAGGGGCATTCTAACGAATACGTAACCAACCACACAACTTCGAAAATATCCAATCCCGAATATATCGAAACCAACACCAAAATGAGTATTCTGAACTATCAAAATACTTCAATGATATCAATAATCCAATAGGAATCCACAATTCAAGATTACAACAACATCAATCGGAAAATCCCCAATTGACCGAAGTCAACCCCAAGGGTTCTAGAAATAATTCCGAAAATAGCCATTAAATCCATAGGAATATATTTATCCAAGGTAGATAATCCATATCTAACATATTCCAATGATAATCCAAGCTTACACGAAGAAATCGGAAGGAAAATCCCAAAAATCCGAAATTCTAGATCCAAGAGATTAATACCTTAGATTTGATGTGATGAGGATGTTGAAATGATGAATAATCCAAAAGGTAAGCTTGAAGATGATGATTGATGATTACTCCTCGAAGAACACTCTCCAAATCGCCCGGAATCGCCCGAAACCGCCGAAGAAACGAAGAGGAATGATAAATGACGGAGTAAGGGCTGAACTGTCCTATTTATAGCAATCCCAGTTTAGCGCGCGCTAGCCCCAGCTCTTAGCGTGCGCTAACGGGTGTTTTAGGTAGTCCAGTACCCACTGTCCGAACACGGTAGCGTGCGCTATGTACCTTTTGTAGCGTGCGCTACAACCATACCATTAGCGTGCGTTAATACCCATGGTTAGCGTGCGCTAACAAATTATTTGATGCCCAGAACTGGAATCCAGAAACCGTCTGTCCTCTGATCTGACCTCGGTAGCGTGTGCTACAACCGATATTTAGCGTGCGCTATAATATCGATTGCGTATGCTAAAAACAACTCATAGCGTGCGCTATGAATTAATCCAGTGCAGTCCAGTAGCCACTGGACTCAACCTGATCCGTCCTTAGCGCGCGCTACAGCAATTATTAGCGTGCGCTACTACAACCCACTAGCACGCACTACTTACCACTCGTAGCGTGCGCTACTTATAACTCACCTGCAGTCCAGTACCTTACCGGATCGCGGCTGGTAACATTAGCGTGCGCTAATGCTGAGTGGTAGCGTGCGCTACCTGTACTCAATTAGCGCGCGCTAGAAAGAGTACGTAGCGTGCGCTACTCCTCACGCACAACCCACAATGAAAATGACAATGATGATAAACACGGCACGGAACTCAAATTAGATTAGTGATGAACGACGATTGATACACGATATAATTACTCTGAACGGTGAATACCATGATTGAATATGAGTGACAAATGATCATTAATGAGTGAAATTACTGAATGATAAATACTGAATGATAATTACTGAATTACAACCGGGTATTACATACACCCCCCCTTAAAAGAGTTTTGTCCCCGAAACTAAGGGTCAAACAACTCGGGATAACTCTCCCGCATACTATCCTCGATTTTCCATGTAGCCTCTTCGTGAATCTTAACCAAAGGAATCGTCTTATTCCTCAACTGTTTGATTCGCCGCTCTAAAACTCGCATAGGACGCTCCTCATATGAATGATCGTCGGCGATCTCGATTTCATCGAACTGAAGTATGTGGCTCGGGTCGGCAACATACTTCCGCAACTGAGAGACATGAAACACATTATGAATTCGGCTCAACGCCGGAGGTAAAGCCAGTCGATAAGCTAACTCGCCTACTCGATCCAAAATCTCAAACGGTCCAATGAATCTCGGACTCAACTTCCCCCTCTTCCCGAAACGGAAGATACCACGACTCGGGGATACCTTGACCAAAACATGGTCACCTGATTCGAACTCTAAAGGTCGACGACGGTTATCTGCATATGATTTCTGTCGACTCTGAGCGGTCAACAAACGACTCCTGATCAAAGTTACCTTCTCACGGGCGGCTATAAGCATATCGGGCTCGGTGCCGATTGATTCTGATAGGTCATCCCAACACAAAGGAGATCGAAAACGACGACCATACAAGGCCTCGTAAGGTGCCATCTTAATCGAAGCATGCCAACTATTATTATACGTGAACTCGATCAATGGTAGTTGGGCTTCCCAATCGTCTTTCCAATCGAGGACGCATGCCCTCAACATGTCCTCTAATGTCTGAATAGTCCTCTCTGATTGCCCGTCGGACTGAGGATGAAAGGCGGTACTGAGATTAAGCTGAGTTCCCATAGCACGATGAACTGATTTCTAAAAATGAGACACAAACCGTCCGTCACGATCGGAAACGATACTTTTAAGAGTACCGTGTAGTCTCACTATCTCTTTGATGAACAGCTGGGCAAGTCTCTCGGGACCCCACGTATCCTTGATCTCAAGGAAATGAGCTGATTTGGTTAAGCGGTCCACGATCACCCAGATCGTATTCATGCCACGACGACTCGTCGGAAAACTCGTGATGAAATCCATAGAAATGTCTTCCCACTTCCATTCGGGAATAGGAAGAGGTTTCAACATACCCGCCGGTCGCTGATGTTCAATCTTAACTTGTTGACAGGTTAAGCATCTCGAAACAAATTCTGCGACTTCTTGTTTCATATTACTCCACCAATAATTTTGTTTCAAGTCCTTGTACATCTTTCTAGACCCCGGATGAACAGAATAAGGGGTAGCATGAGCTTCTTTCAAAATCGAGTTTTTCAACTCGTCATTCGCCGGTACGCACAATCGATTCTTAAAACTCAAAAGTCTATCCTCGTGGACCACAAATCAGGGGCTTTCCCCTGAACCACATCCTCACGGATGCGTAACAATGATGGGTCCGAACCCTGATTCTCTCTGATTGCCTCCTCAAGTGACGATGAGATCTCCAACATACAAAGCTGTCCCTGAACTCGCTGAAGCCAGACCTCGATCTCGGGTCTAAGGAATTCCCGAAGCTCATACGGATGTTAAGCGAGCAAGCATCTGCTCTGAACGGACTTACGACTCAAGGCGTCGGCGACAACGTTCGCCTTGCCCGGGTGGTAAAGGATCTCAATATCATAATCTTTGATTAATTCCAACCACCGTCTCTGTCGCATATTTAACTCCTTCTGAGTAAATATATACTTTAAACTCTTATGATCGGTGAATATCTAACAGGTAACGCCATAAAGATAATGACGCCAAATCTTCAAAGCGAACACCACGGCTGCTAGCTCCAGGTCGTGTGTCGGATAATTAACCTCGTAAGGTCTCAATTGCCGTGAAGCATAGGCAATAACCTTTCCATTCTGCATGAGCACACATCCGAGACCCTGTCCGGACGCATCACTATAAACCACAAATCCTTCCGTCCCCTGCGGCAAGGAAAGTACAGGTGCTAACATTAACCGTCTCTTTAGTTCCTCAAAACTCCGTTGACACGCGTCGGACCATGTGTATTTCTTATCCTTTCGCAAAAGGTTCGTCAAGGGTTGAGCGATTCTAGAAAATCCCTCCACAAATCGCCGATAATAACCCGCTAATCCGAGGAAAGTTCGGATTTCCTTAACATTCTTCGGAGGTAGCCAATCTCGAATAGCCTCCGTCTTCTGAGGATCGACACGAATTTCGTCTGATGAAATTACGTGTCCGAGAAACGTCACTTCGGACATCCAGAACTCACATTTGGAAAACTTCCCATAAAGTTGTTCTCGTCTCAACACGTCGAGTTTTTGATGAAGGTGAAACTCGTGTTCCTCTCGGTCACGAGAATAAATCAAAATGTCATCGATGAAGACAACAACAAACTGATCCAAAAAGTCGATGAAAACCCGATTCATTAACTCCATGAATACCGCAGGTGCGTTAGTTAGTCCGAACGGCATAACTACGAACTCATAATGACCATAGCGCGTACGAAACGCTGTCCTCGCGATATCCGACTCTCGAATCCGCAACTGATGATATCCAGATCTTAAGTCGATCTTGGAAAATACTGAAGCTCCCTGAAGTTGATCCAAAAGATCATCGATACGGGGTAAAGGATACTTATTCTTGATCGTCACCCTGTTCAACTCCCGATAATCAATACATAAGCGAAATGAACCATCCTTCTTCTTGACAAACAACACTGGTGCTCCTCACGGGGACGCACTCGGTCGGATATAACCTTTCTCGAATAACTCCTCAAGTTGATTCTTCAATTCCCGCATTTCGGTCGGGGCCATCGGTCACGGTGCCTTCGATATCGGGGACGTCTGGGCTCCAACTCAATTGTGAATTCCACATCTCTCTGTGGAGGCAAACCAGGTAACTCATCTGGAAAAACATCGGCATATTCCTTCACTACCGGAATATCCGTCAACATTACTGATGATTTCTCGGTTTTGGTCATAAAGCACCAATACCCAACACACCCTTGATTGAGTAATCTCACTGCTTTCATCAAATTAATGACCTTACCAGAACAGCCGGGATTACCTCCCTGAAACACACATTCAACCCCATCGTCTGAAATGATAGTGATCATACGCTTACGGACACTAATGATGGCATCATGACGATCCATCCAATCAATACCCAAGATGACGTCGTCTCTCGGCAAATCTACCACGATTAGGTCCGCTGGACATACACGACCATGAAGCTGAATCGGACAGTTCTTAATCTCACGATTTCCGATAATTCGTCTACCATCAGGTAGACCAATGACATAAGGCTCAGAACTAGTAGCACTACCCAGACGTAGTCTACTCAAACATGACTCGGAAATGAATGAATGCGATGCACCAGTATCAAAAAGGGTACACACAGGTTGAGATAAAATATCGAGTGTACCTGAGATCATCCGGGCCTCTGGATCATCGGTCTTCTTCATCTCATAAATCCGGGGCTTGCTAGTCCCGGCACGGGACGCTCCCGTCTGCTGGCTATAGGCTCCACCTTTAGTCGCTCCTGTCGTTTTAAACGACGCTGATTGAGTGGCCTGATTCTGAACGGCTGACTGCTTAGGGGCCTGAGATGACGTCTGAGCAGGTGTGGAGTCCCTATGGCAAAAACGGGCCTTAGGCCCAACAATTCCACAGTTGTGACACATGACAGACTGTCTCGGACACTTGGTGCGGGCATGACCAAGATCCCCACAGTTATAACAGATGATGGCCGAACTGGCCGCTCGTGACTGAGATTCCGCGGGTTTAGACGTCACAGGAGGTCGCTCATAAAAAGCAGAGCCCGCATGAGGTTTCTTGAAAGTGGCCTGACTGCCGTCAGACTGATTACGGTTCTTGGACTTCTTGCTAGCAGATGAAGGTTGCTGCTTAGCAATCTCCTTAGCAGTAAGCTCATAGGTAAGAGCTTTCTCAATGAATTCAGCCAACGTGGTGCAATTATGATTAAGCAACTGTAGTCTCATACGGGGTTTCAGCCTCTTGCTGAAATACTTAATCTTATCGGCCTCGGAATGAATGATAGATGAGGCGAACGGAAGAAGTTCCTGAAATTTCTCGGCAATGGCGAGAACATCCTCGTCTCGAGGGTCGGGGTGAGTAATTCGACGGTTTGGCCTATCGAGCGGGGCCGAATAATACCTCTCCATCATGAGAGTTTTGAATCGATCCCAAGTACATGATCCTTCGGTGGGCTTCAACGACAACCACCAAGAATGTGCGCTCTTACCTGTAGTAAGCCGCAACAGAAACTTTGTGTCCTTCGGGACACTCTACCATAGCAAACAACTTCTCGAAATGCTCGAGCCAATGAATAATATCCGCCGGCTCAGACGAGCCCTCAAAAGTAGGTGGCCTGTGGCGAGAGATGTCGCCGATGATATTGCTCACATTCCTCTCTTGCCTCTGAGGTGGCGGCGGAGGAGCCTGTTGATTTTGATTGACGGAGTTATGCATCGTCTCCATCAGTTGTGCCATCTGGGTCATTTGGGCCATCATGCCCTGCATAAAAGCGAGTGGGTCAACCCGGACACCTTCTGACTGAGCCGTGTCCCGGGTACGACTCCCCGTTAGTGAATGATCACGTCCAGGTGAATGAGTGGCAGCGTCGCTGCTCGATGAATTAGCATTATTTCTCGCGTTTGCACGTGTATTCGCACGAGCTCTCGGGATTCGGCCCGCTCCACGGACTCGTCCTCCACGTCCTCTTCTTGCCCTCTCCATACTGAAGTAGAAAAGTCACATGATGATTATATTTCCCGCATGAATATCACGTTATGATTATGACATGAGATGATGAAAATGAGCATATGTGCTCTAACACAGTGATCACATGAATGATTAACTGAGGTGACATGATTATCTTGAACAAGTTAACATGATTAATGATTTGATCTTCCTGATCAACAACTGAATAATGAAATGAATTGAGTGATTAATGAGTTAACATGACCGTCCTAGTCAAATGAAAATGATGGTTGAGGATTGTTAACTGATGAATTATGAATGAATGATTCTTGCCAGAAATTATACCATGGCGTTAGAAATCTTACAGTTCTTGGTCGGATTGGCTCGGCATTTGCACAGGTCACACGTGACGCGAAAGTCCAATGATACTAGTCCGATGACGATGATTTCAAATGAGACATGACTTGTAGGGTAGTATTCAAAACCACGCTCCGATACCAACTCTGTAACACCCCAAACTAGGCGGATATTACAGTGCCATGAATCCCCGACTGGAACCCACCAGGCAAATGAAAATGATGAATTAAATAATATAATTGTAGTACCAAACCACATTATATTACCAAGTACTCCGATGAGGAGTTTAAGTACAACACACGAGGACAATACCGAATACTAGTATATTTTATATGGAGATAAAATACACCACCCTGAACAAATAAACATTTCAAACGGAATTTGCAGCGGAAATACAACTGTAGAGAAATAAGCATGACTGAAATAAACGGAATGACTGGGGCCCCCTATTAGTATCACTGGGACTCCTCACCGTCAACATGCTCCCGTGCCTTTGCCTTGCCGTGACCTGAAAACAAAATCCCCCAACGGGGTCAGTTACACAGAACAACAATCCTCAAGGGTTGAAATTACACAATCATGATATATCTGAAGTTATGAAATATCCTTAGTTATGAATTACGCTGAAGAGGAGTATCATAGTACGCCCGTAGTGTTCTGTGCAAGTGTACAATACGGATGACTGGACACACCCGTCCTTGTACCTAATTAGTCTCACGGAGGTAATCGTTACCGTGTGCACAGTCCAATGTATCAATCCCAATACATGGCCATCATGTGCCCGACTAAAAATTCCACACATCCGCACCCGGCCACGCAATATGAACCCAGAAGGTCATATGAACGAGAATGACCATAATGAATATCAATGAATAATAATAATCTGACAAAGTCAAGAATGACTCACCGATATGAAAGTGATAATGAAGTGATTGATAGTTTCAATGAAATGATTGGAACCGCCGTTCCTCGCTAATGAAGTGATTATTCGACAATTACAAGTCTCAATATGATTAATACAATGATGAATGAGTTATGATTATGAATGATCAACAACAAAAGGAATGAATATCCTTTTAACCGAGTAAGAATCAACTTACACAATACCGATGACAATGTCCTTCCACGAACAACGTCCTAATCGAGATACTGGTCGCTCGAACAACCTTTAATAACAATAATTACCAATAACCGTTCAATACACGTATCAAGCAACAAAACACGACTAACCCAAAGGTCGATACAATGATAATCAAACTCACAGGGGCATTCTAACGAATACGTAACCAACCACACAACTTCGAAAATATCCAATCCCGAATATATCGAAACCAACACCAAAATGAGTATTCTGAACTATCAAAACACTTCAATGATATCAGTAATCCAATAGGAATCCACAATTCAAGATTACAACAACATCAATCGGAAAATCCCCAATTAACCGAAGTCAACCCCAAGGGTTGTTGAAATAATTCCGAAAATAGCCATTAAATCCGTAGGAATATATTTATCCAAGGTGGATAATCCATATCTAACATATTCCAATGATAATCCAAGCTTACACGAAGAAATCGGAAGGAAAATCCCAAAAATCCGAAATTCTAGATCCAAGAGATTAATACCTTAGATTTGATGTGATGAGGATGTTGAAATGATGATTAATCCAAAAGGTAAGCTTGAAGATGATGATTGATGATTACTCCTCGAAGAACACTCTCCAAATCGCCCGGAATCGCCCGAAACCGCCGAAGAAACGAAGAGGAATGATAAATGACGGAGTAAGGGCTGAACTGTCCTATTTATAGCAATCCCAGTTTAGCGCGCGCTAGCCCCAGCTCTTAGCGTGCGCTAACGGGTGTTTTAGGTAGTCCAGTACCCACTGTCCGAGCACGCACTACGCCATAAGTGCTCATAGGCAATGCTTTTAGCGAGTGTTGCCCCCAAAGCGTTTCAATAGATGGTTGATTTTTGATCTTGTGAAACACTACTGAAATAGTATTGCACTAGATATATATTTGTTGTTGCAAAATAGAAATGGTGTTGCGAGACGTGCAACACCTTTGATTTTGTTGCATTATATCTAATTTTTTAATAATATTTTAATGTTATTGTCAAATACAAATATAATTACAATATTGAAATGAAATTTAAATTTTGATATTATTTTACTCTTAAAGTTTGATATATAACATAGAATAAATTTGACTAAAATTATTTATATTTAATATAAATACTTACTTATCATATTTTTAATTTTATAATTAAAAATATTTTTTATTTTTTATTAAAGTTTAATATATTATAAAAATATATATGTATAATGAAATTTAAATAATGATCTATGTTTTATTTTGAAAGTTTGATATATAATATAAAATAATTTTTAACTCATATAATTTCATTTATATATTATAAACACACATTATAAATTTTAATATTAAAATTTCAAGATTTTAAGGTAATAAAAATAATACAATTTAACAAAAAAAAGTCAAGGTTACATGAAAGTATAGCTCCCACCAAAAAAAAGAGAAGTATACCGCTCTAACATTTTCATCCAGGCGCTAACATTTCCCCAAAACGAAAGTAGGTTTACTTTCCCTTCCGGATCCACTCTCTCGGTCTCCCCTGTACTCTCTCCTCCTACTCTCGCTCCATCTCTCTCTCCGCGCTCTCTATCGCTATACTCTAAAATTTCTCTCCATTTTTATGTCTATTTCTTATATAAATCTCTCCAAATTAATACCGTAACTCTATATACAAATCTCTCAATCTACAAAGTTCTTGTAGTTCTATACACAGGTAATTTATACACACATTTTCTTTGCTCTCATGTTTGCCCTGTACTCATTGATTTTTTTTTTTTGTTTTTGCAGGTGAATTAGGGCTTTCAGCTGGTGGCTTCGATTTATCTAGGTAAAACATTAAAATTTTGTTTTCTAATTTCATGCTTAGTTTGTGGTTATTTGGTTTTCATTGCTGTAATTTTGTTGTTTAAAATGTATTTGTTAAAATTTTCTTGTCTTTGTCGGAATGATAAATCTTCAATATTTATTTTTGTTGACTGCCTTTATTTTGTTATTAAAGAACTATACAAACTCTAATTAACAACCTTTAATCACCAGAAAGACCAAGTTGAGACTGAAAGTTTAAAACTTTACTAAAATTCTTGAAATAAAAGATGATCTTGAATATTAAAGTAAAGAGTAGGTAGATATATTAATATGATATTCCTGAAATTGAAAGATAGGTAGATATATTAATATGATTGGTATTTTATTGCTAATACTTATCTATTGGTTTTTATAGTGATTTTGTGGCTACCGCCATGTTTTGCTATCGAATTAACATGTTTGTTTCTCTTATAAAACTCTGTTGTGCTATTTTTGATTGACATGGGTGGGGTAAGAGTTACTAAAATACGGACTTTTTTCTCAAGATTTAAACTCGAGATCTAATTTGTTGTGATGTATATTTTAATATGTTTAAACCTTTACAGCTCGGACTTGTCGATTGTTGAAACTATTAGTGGTATACATTTTTAGTGTTACTAGGTAGCGGAAAAATTGTCATAATGGAAGATGAGGGTAACATTTGGATAGGATATCCAAGATATAGTGAATATAGTAGGGGCATAAAAGCTTTTACGGAAAATGCATTCCCGTTTCTTGTGTTGGGGATGAAATGAAGTGCCCTTGCATAAATCGTATGGATCGAAATGGCATTGTCAAAATGTCATCTATGATCATCTCGTTTGCAATGGGCCTTCTCCATCACATGTCAAATGGATTTACGATGTTTCGCAAGTGAAATTAAGAGCTGGCAATGACTTCATGGACTGTCAAACGGGGATGGATATTGAAGATAATTTAGATGCGATGTTCAATTGTACGGGTAAGAAGTTCGAAAATCTGGATTACTCGGAAGTCAGTCCAAATGCAGAGGCTAAAAAGTTCTATCGGCGTGTTAAGGAGGGAAAACAGCCGCTATATCCCGGTTGTACTAACTTTTCTCGATTAAGTTTCATGATCAGACTTTATTATTTAAAGTGTGTTCATGGAATTAGCGAGTCTGCATTTGGGGAATTACTAAAGCTAATGAAAGAAGCATTTCCTGATGCCCACCTGCCACTGTCCTTCAATGCCGCAAAGAATATCATTAGGGATTTAGGTCTAGATTACCAGAAAATACATGCGTGTCCTAATAGTTGCATGTTGTATTGGGCAGAAAATAAAGATAAAGATGTTTGTCAAACTTGTGGTGTATCAAGGTGGGTTGTACAAGAGAAAAAAGGCACCGCTGCAAATAATGACCCGGAGAAGTTGATTCACAAAGTGCCGGCTAATGTAATGAGGTACTTTCCACTAAAGCCAAGGTTGAAAAGGATGTTTATGTGCAGAGACTTTTCCAAACTTATGACATGGCATGCAGCGGGACGAAAAGAAGATGGGAAACTAAGACATCCAGCTGATGGTCAGGCTTGGAAGACGATGGATGCTCTTTATCCTGATTTTTCATCAGAAAATCGGAATGTGAGCTTGGGTGTAGCATCTGATGGATTTAACCCTTATGGTTCAATGAATTTAACTCATAGTACATGGCCGATTGTGTTGGTAAACTACAACCTTCCACCTTGGCTATGCATGAAACAAGAAAACTTGATTCTTTCAACAATAATATCCGGTCCAGATTCTCCCAAGAATAATATTGATGTGTATATGCAGCCCTTGATTGCGGAGTTGAAAGAATTATGGGATGTTGGCGTCGAAACTTACGATGCCTTGACTAACCAGAATTTTATTTTACGTGCACGCGTGTTGTGGACCATTAGCGATTTTCCGGGATATGCCATGTTGTCTGGTTGGAGCACGAAAGGGAAACTAGGGTGTCCCATATGCCACTACGAGACCTCTTCATATTATTTAAAACATAGCAAAAAAATGTGCTACATGAACCACAGAAAGTTTCTTGATCCTACACACAAGTGGAGGCTGGATAAGGGAAGATTTAATGGAGAAATTGAAATGGGGCAGATTCCAGAAATTCTATCGGAATGGATATTGAAGAGTTGTTGTTGGGGTACGAAAACAAATTTGGGCAGAAAACCAAGAAAACGGTTAAAAGTGATTACCCTTTTAAAAAGAAGTCAATATTTTTTGATTTGCCGTATTGGAGTCGAAATCCACTTCGACATAACCTTGATGCCATGCACATAGAAAAAAACGTATGTGACAAAATATTATGTACTTTACTTAATATTGGTGGCAAGTCGAAAGATCATTTAAATGCTCGTTTTGATTTACAAGAATTGGGCATAAGAAAACCCCTTCATCCTGTTAAATCTGCGGATGGAAAGCACTATGAAATTAGGGCAGCAATATTTGACATGACAAATAAGGAGAAAGAAATTTTCTGCTCCGTATTGAAGAATGTCAAAGCGCCTACGGCTGTGCTTCGAATATCAGTCGGTACGTACACATAAGCGAGAGAAAGATCTTCGGGTATAAGAGTCATGATGCTCATTTTATACTCCATTATTTGTTGCAATTTGCCGTAAAGAAAACCTTAAAACCTGAGGTTGCATTACCGTTGATCAGACTTGGTGCTTTCCTGAGAAGTTTATGGGGCAAGGTTATTGAATTGGATGACATTAAGAGGCTGCAAAAAGAAATCGTCGAGATACTTTGTCGATTTGAGATGATTTTTCCACAAGCTTTATTTGATATAATGATCCACTTGCTTGTTCATTTGTGTCAAGAAGTCGAATACGGTGGACCAGAACACCTTAGGTGCATGTTTCCTATCGAACGGTATCTTGGAAAGTTGAAATCCTATGTTCGAAATAGAAGTAAACCAGAAGGTTCCATTGCAGAAGGTTACCTGGCGGAAGAATGTGTGACATTCTGCTCACGATTTTTGAGTGGTGAAGGACAAACAAATAGTACTGATTTTGATAAATGTCCAGCAGATGTGGAGTATCATATTGGAACAAGAAAGAATAAAGATGGAAAAATCTTTAAATTAAAGGAGACAGACTGGAAGGCAAGTCATCGCTATGTTTTGTTCAACTCTAGCAATAAAGAAATAGAGGGATTGATTGAGTAAGTTCTTAAATCCTTTTTCATTTTATTCACTTCCGATTAATCAAGTTCTCCATTTCTTAGTACCATTTCTTACTCTGTCTGCACTTAATATTTTTAGGGAGCATCGAGCTATTGTGGATGGTTTTGCGATTCAAGAAAGTACAAAAGGGAACGGACACATACGAAGAGTTTTGGAAATGGTTAAAAGAAGAGGTTCTAAAAAAGGACATGATTTCAAGAGAGTTAGAGGTGCTTGCATTGGGTCCTAATCGAATAGCTAGGAGGTTTACTGGCTATGTAGTAAATGGATATAGATTCCATACAAAGTTTAGAGATTCCCGATGTACCACACAAAATAGTGGTGTATTTTTGATCAGAAACCACTAGTTTTGCAAGTTCAAAAGACCGTAACCCAATAGTTAGCAATGTCAACTACTATGGATCCATGAAGAAATCTTTGAACTAGATTATTGGGGAGCTTTTACGGTGGTTCTTTTTAAGTGTTCTGGTACCAAGAAGAAAAAGATTCATATGGTCTTACTCGAGTAAATTTTAATAAGTTGTGCCAAAAATGATCGTTATGTACTATCTTCACAAGTGCAATGGTATTTTATGTGGAAGATCCAATTGAAAAGATGGTGCATTATGTTATTAAGAAATTGCCGAGGGACTGGAGTGATCTGAGAGAATCAGAATGCAATCGAAGAAGAGATCAGCAATCCTGATTTACATGATATTGACATTGGTCATGGAATTGAAAATGAAGTTGCTGACAGGAGTTACTTCAGAGATGATGTCCCCACAATACAAATTGAAAATCCATCTCCTTAGATTAAAAAAATTGTTGCTGCTTATTTAATATTACATCGTTACATTTTTGTGATATTTGTTATCTTGGACTAAAATGTATTTGGCACCCTTTGTTTTCGATGTAATTTCTTGTCCTTTATTTCCACATTTGCTATATTCGATGTAATTTACTTGGCACTATTTGGTTGTAATATAATTTGCACCCTTTGTTTAGAAATATTGTCATCTCTATCTGTTTTAGTTTATCATGTCATTTTTCATCCTTTATCGTTTTTTATGTACATGTTCCTCGTTCTGATGGGAACTTTACTGTGAACAGGATGGCAGAAAAAGAAGTCCACGTGAGGTTGAACTACAATGGAGAGTTTCAGAGGACAGGTTATGTTGGTGGGACAAGTCTGATTATAACGCGAGTAGAAATTGACACTTTTTCATTCTGTGTACTTATGGAATATGTGGTAGATCACCTCAAAGTCTCTGAAATTGGAGGAGTTTATATCAGCAAAGGAAAGAGAGGTGGTTGGAAGTTGGTGACATGTGACCAGGACTTGGCTGAACCTGTAAATGCCTGCAAGCATCATGAAGAATTGAACTTTTATCTCGACATGACTGTTGATAAAGAAATTGAGCCGATTTCTCAAGTGCAACCACACGTAATCATAAGACCAAGAAAAAACCTAATTCAAGGTATATATATATATATATATATATATATATGTATGTATGTATGTAATATCAAATTTTCACATATATATGTATGATCAATTCCATAAGTGTGATTGATATTGTTGTTACAGTTTCTGCTAAGAAGCCACCAGTGAAGCGTGATATTGTTGCTACAGTTTCTGCTAAGAAGCCGCCAGTGAAGCGTAAGTTTGTTACCAGACATCAACTCCAACAACAATTCAAGAAAATGAATAATAAGTCACCTGAGGTCAATAAGAGGAAGAAATCCTCACCAGCACTTGTGTTGTTGTCTGGTGAACAAGATGTAGCTCTAAAGGAGAAGGGATCCGCGAAAAGGAGATTAGAGTTAGAAGATGCTGCAAGTGATGATGAAAATACGGGAGAGAACGATGTTGCTGTTAAGGTATTTCTTAATTTATCTTAATTTGTATGATTGTGGAACTTTATTAAAGTGAGTTTGTAGTAAACTAATGATGCTTGGTTATTTGTAGTTCATTGGCATAATTTCCTTTCTTATGTTTTCTTAAAATCTTAATAATAGGATGGCCCTAGGACAAAATTACTCATTAGGAAGAAATATACGGAATCAGTATTTTATGATGGATGATAAAATCAGAAACAAGATACTACTTCAAAAGTAATTAAGTAGAAAGCATATACCCCTTGACATGACCCTGATATGAATTTTCTTGGTGCTAAATTGTGCTACATTGTTATCAAACACTACAATTTACAGTAAAATTGTCCAAGTACATTCCAATTGTGTTACAAGACCCTGACACCCAAAAGTTAAACAAGGAAACATGACAATTTCATGTGTATATTATACTAATGAAATGACTATATGCATAATTAGAGCATATTGATAAAGAATATAGATGCTACATTGCGCTTATGTCTCGATTGCTTGTAGGTGCCTCCACCACCGCTGACAGAGTATGAAAAAGAGAAAGTCCGTAATGTTCAAAAAAATGAAAAAGTTTATGAAAAACTTGGGTTGCCCTCATTGATTTCTACTCTAAGACATGATCTAGTACAGAATAGTAAAGGCAAAGGCAAACAAGGGAAATTCAAAGATCGTGAGGGAGGTGATGATTATATTCTGGAAAATGAGGGCAAAGATGACAGTGATGATTCATCGGAGGTACATTAACTTTCAATATGTTGCTTGCTTAGTGTTTTGGCTTTATGCACATAAAAACTCTGGAAGTATTTAACCCTGAACTACCAATAATTGCAGATCATCAGAAAGGTTAAGGCAAAAAAAGTTCAGCCTGGACCAAGAACTCGTTCGCGAGTCAATGCAGCCCTTGAAATTGAGAAGGAACCGAGGAAAGCTAGCACGGTAACTGAGAAGGAAGTTACGAGTTCATATCGTCCACCACTTCTAAAGCCAACATGTAGCAAAATGTTTAAACAATCAAAGAATGGTGAAGCTGCCGCTGGCTCGGTTGCTGCTTATTTAGCATTGCGGGAACGCCAAAAGAAAAATGAGGCACCTCTAACAATAGAGAATGTTGGTGAACTTAACTTGGAAGAGACTGAAAATGAAGAAGTCGAAGAAGGTAAACTATTATTTATTGTGTTGAATTGTCAGTTAATTGTGGTAGTATACTGGAGTAATTTTTCTTTATTTTTCGTGTTCTGGTATATAAAGTACGAGCTCCAAGAAAACCAAGAGGGCCAACAAAAATGGGTAGGGTTCATGCAAGGGGCCCTGATGAAAAAATAGTCATCTCGTTGAGCGAAAAGGGTCAAGCAATTGCAGATGATAGCAAAATCATATCGGAGTTGAGTAATTTTTGTGGGGTACTAGCAAGGGATAATATATCTCTTACTTACATCAATTGGCATGTTGTTCTGACCAATTGAAGAAGAAAGCGTGGGAATATGCTCGTAAATTCTATTAATAAAAATAGATTAGATCATTTTCCACATTTATGCATTGAATTAATAAATTTAATTATTGAATTTTATGTTTACTATGTATAGGGTAAGTATGTTATTCCCGATCTTTGGACAAAAATGGGTGTACGGACATTTAATGAGGCTTGGAGGTTGCACAAGGCTCGTATGAAAGCGAGCCATTATACTAAATATAGAAGCGATGAGGAAAGGATGGCAAACAGGCCCAACCGCATTCCACTGGAAGATTTTAAAATACTATTGAAGTACTGGGGGGATGAATCAGTTCAGGTACATAATAGAAATAATTAACAGAAATAGAATTAATAGTTTTGTAGTTGGTACAGAATTGGAACTACGTACATGATTTGTTTTTATTCTACAGAAACTCGCGGAGGACAATGCAGCACATCGTAAACGATTAACTGAGACACATACAATGGGTCCGAAACCTCTATCTCTAGTTAGAGAAAAGCTGGTATGTGTTTTGGCCCATGAGTTATATTTACGGTAAATAATACTAGTTTACGATTTAGCTAGAAATAAATGAATAAGAATAGAATTTAAAATCTTTGCTAATTATAGATGTCATGGAATTTTAAATATTTATTAGATTAAATTTATGTGTGGCTGATGTAGTACGTTCAAGGAGAAATATCCTTTTTAATCTCCTGTTTTGGAGGGTTTAAATCAACCATAATCCTTGGTGTTGGCCTTTGAAAAATAGGGTTTGTTATTTGCTCAGATGCACAGTAGTTCGATGCTTCAATTGAAATGGTTGTGCATACATATTGTTCATACCAGGCATGCTCCTTGTCATTTGTGGCACGTTGAATGCATTAAAATATGGATTTGGAAAAAATGGCCTATTAGCATACTGAGATTATGCATGAGTATTTTGAGCAAACATGTTGGGCATAACAAGCATATGAGATATAGGTTTTGCAGGAACAGACATAAGCATTTGCACAGAAGAATTTTGCATAGATTTGGAATTAGTAGATAAATGATTAACACTATCACAGATTAAAAAAAACTCCTGTTATGACCACTGTTATGTTAAAAGAATTTTGCATAGATTAACACTATCACAGATTAAAAGAATTTTGCATAGATTAACACTGTTATGATCACAGATTAACACTATCACAGATTAAAAGAATTTTGCATAGATTTGTTCTGTTAAAAAAAACTCCTGTTATGACAGATTAAAAACTCCTGTTTGACCACTGTTATGTTATTATTATTATTTTAAATATCCTTTTTAATCTCATGTTATCCCATACATGACAGAAAAAAAACTCCTGTAAAAAAAAAACTTCCTGTAAAGTTAAAAGCAAGATTTGGCCACTGTTATGTTATTATTATTATTTTAAATATCCTTTTTAATCTCCTGTTATCCCATACATGACAGAAAAAGAGCGATCCAAATCTTGCCCCGCCATCTGATGGTCTAATTTATTTGGAAACTCGTAAGCGAAAACCGGGACGGGCGTATAAGACAGATCCTTATGTAGTGAAGTCAAAAATTGTAAGTAGTTTAATATACCACTTACTGATGTTTGATTTCAAAAATTGTAAGTAGTTTAATATACCTCAGCACTTACTGATGTTTAATTTCAAAAATTAATGTTGCCATTCCTTGTAGACCGAGATTCAGAAGATGCTAAGTACGGGAAATGATGCCGAAGCGGATGCAATCGCTTCTAAAGGGAAGTCTCATGCACGAGCGGCTAGTGGGAAGGAGAGGCAAAAGGCCGTTTCAACATCAACTCGGGCTCCTCCTACGACTCAAGACGTAATCGAGTTGACGACAAAGATAAGGAATGATCTTGAGATTGAATTAGAAGCAAAGGTGAACAAAAAGGTGCAAGAGAACATGACTTTTCTCAATAAAAATTGGGAGAAGCTAATCCCGACCTCAACTTGGATATAGGAGAATTTTGTGCAACGTTATCAAGTGATCAGGATGATAATGGTACTCCTATGACTCAAGGAGGCACCACGTCTTAGTTATTTTAATATGTAACTTTCGATAACTTGTATTTAGACTTGGTACTTTCGTACGTTTGATGTTAGATTGGTGGTGTTGGTTTGGTTTTGGTACTTTAGAAATTAAATTGGTGGTTTGTTTGGTTTTGGTACATTAGAAGTTAAATTGTTGGTTTCCGCTTATTTTGTATGGGTTGATGTAAAACCAAATGGCCATTTTAAAATATTGTTAAGCGGTGTTGCATTTTACTTTTTAGATCTTTGTTGTATTTTACATTATTTATTCGCATTTTATAAAAAATTAGTGTTGCCTTTAAAAAATTGGTGTTGCCTTAAATAAAAAACTAATGGTGCAAAGCAAAGTGGGGCCCACTGATGACGTGACGCCAAGGTGGGACCCACTGCTGATGTAGTACCAATGTGGACCCACTGATGATGTGGCAATATGTGGCCCATATTTTATTGTTTTTTGTCAATCTTAGGCAACACTGTTTCTTGTTGCCTTAATTGGTTATGCTGTTGCCTTATAGGCATAATGCAATACTTTGTTTACGTTGCAGTAGAGAGAAAAAGTGTTGCCTTAGGGTTCAAAGGCAACGGCTGTATTGGCAACAAGGGTTTGGTGTTGCCTTTGGCCTAAGGCAACACTTTTCGTGTCTTCTGCAACAATAAACAGGGCTTGCCTATGAGCACTTATGGCGTAGTGACGGTAGCGTGCGCTATGTACCTTTTGTAGCGTGCGCTACAACCATACCATTAGCGTGCGTTAATACCCATGGTTAGCGTGCGCTAACAAATTATTTGATGCCCAGAACTGGAATCTAGAAACCGTCTGTCCTCTGATCTGACCTCGGTAGCGTGTGCTACAACCGATATTTAGCGTGCGCTATAATATCGATTGCGTATGCTAAAAACAACTCATAGCGTGCGCTATGAATTAATCCAGTGCAGTCCAGTAGCCACTGGACTCAACCTGATCCATCCTTAGCGCGCGCTACAGCAATTATTAGCGTGCGCTACTACAACCCACTAGCGCGAGCTACTTACCACTCGTAGCGTGCACTACTTATAACTCACCTGCAGTCCAGTACCTTCTGGACTGCAGCCAGGGTAACATTAGCGTGCGCTAATGCTGAGTGGTAGCGTGCACTACCTGTACTCAATTAGCGCGCGCTAGAAAGAGTACGTAGCGTGCGCTACTCCTCACGCACAGCCCACAATGAAAATGATGATGATGATAAACACGGCACGGAACTCCAATTAGATTAGTGATGAACGACGATTGATACACGATACAATTACTCTGAACGGTGAATACCATGATTGAATATGAGTGACAAATGATCATTAATGAGTGAAATTACTGAATGATAAATACTGAATGATAATTACTGAATTACAACCGGGTATCACATAGTGTATCCGAGTCGTCATAGCATTAGGTGCATTAGGTCCATATGTAATATCCGCAATTTCGATTTCCGGTAATTTTATTTTTTTGACGGAAGTCCATCTTAGCGACTGTATTGTGACCGTTTCGTCATTTCGATAATGATTAATTCTACACTTTTTGTCATCCGAGTTCATTTCGGTGTCGTTTTGTTGAGTTCCGTGTTCTTAAGCGACTTTTACAAGTATGAGTTTGACTTTGTAAAATCACCATAAATTCTTGGAGACTCCGGACGAAGGAGTTATGGTCGAAATAGCTAAGACTACACCATGTGCCTTTTGATCTCAGAAGTCAGTCTGCTGGCCGCGGCCCTGTTGGCCGGCCGCAGACTAAGCCGATCCGGGCAGTATATATTGGTAGGGTAGGCTACTTCTTCACTCATTTTCTCACTCAATTCATCTCCTCCGCGGCCGCTACTCTGAGATCACGAAGACATGTTGTTCAACTACCAATCCATGAAGTTCTTGAGTTTCTAACGTCGATTAATCATCACATAACATCCTCCGATCGACCGAATCAAGGTTAGATTTCCTAAAAATCTAGTTTTGGGGAAATTGGGGATTTTGTTTGATTTCATCCATTTAATCCATAGTAACTTAGATTAGTGATGGATTAACGATTATTGAGCCGTATTATATCAATTTCCTTGTTGTTCCATGGTTTGATTGCCGAGGATTCGTCATTTTGTTGGGTTCCTAATCGTCACCTTGAAGGTGTCCGGTAGAATATCATAGAGGGATTCAGGCGTTCTATGATTATTATTCCATCGTTCAGTCGTTGATTTATTAATGATATGATGCTAGGGTCGAGTTCCTTGCGAAGAGCTCATACCGAACCCTTCCGTTCGTCGTCGTCCTCATCAAGGATTTCCGGTCGAGCCTTCCCGTTGCTTCGCGTGCTTTGGACTTGAGGCGAGTATCTCGTCTATAATCTTTATACTTTGAGAATGTGACGTGTCGTGAATTTAACGTGGACTTGTTAGTGATTGAACGTTTAACCATAACTCACTTCTAAATGAATATGTGATTCTATGAAAGTAAATACATGCGTAAACTTGAAATTCCTGGATAATAACAACCATCATCTCATGTTGTATTATGTTCGAGATGGATATTTTGAAGTGAGTAGTTGTAATACCCGTAATTTCGATTTCCGGTAATTTCTTTTTTTTCGGCGAAAGTCCATTTGGACGACTTGATCATGACCATTTCGTCATTCTGGGAATGATTAATTCTACATTTTTGACATCCGAGTTCGTTTCGGTGTCGTTTTGTTGAGTTCCGTGCTTTTTAGCGGTTTTTCCGCACTTGAGTTCGATTCTTGTGAATCTCAGTCGGAACTGCTGTTTCGAGTTTCCCGTAAGTTCGTTTAACTTTGTTATACGTGTTGCAAGCTTCGGCTTGGTGTTTCGAACATGTATCGTGTATTTCGGACGTTTTGGGCCATTTTCGTAATTTCCCAAAGTTTGGGGTAATTACTTTCCGTTGTCGAATTTCGAGCCTTCGGGTGGTCGGAATCGTGTGTTCTCTTAGTGCCCGAATTCGCCTTTGCGAGTACTTCGTAACCGTATCTTCGATTCGTATTCAGGTTTGGGTTTCGAGGTCGTTCGGGCCGTCGGAGTTGGCCCCGGCCGAGTCATGGCCGGCGATGCAGGTCCAGCCAAGATCGGCCGAGTTACGTACGTTAGCGCTCAGCAGTTACGTACGTAATGTCGGTTACGTACGTAACCCTTGGCCGGTTACGTACGTAAGGATGCCGGCATTTTTGGGCAGCGTCTCAGCCATGACCGGTTACGTACGTAAGCCCTTGGCCGGTTACGTACGTAACTCGGCCGGCAGACAGCCTATATAAGGCCCTACAGACGGGTTTTTGGCCATTTTTTCTCCTTCTTCTCCTTCTCTTCCGCGGCTGAGGGTGTGCTTATCATGGAGCCATGTTGTTTAACTAATCCATGAAGTTCCTGAGGTTATATCATCAATCAATCATCCGTTATCATCCTTTGGTCCAGCGAATCAAGGTAATTTTCCTTAGAACCCTAATTTCGTGAATTTAGGGGGGTTTTGCATTTTTGTCCGATTCGTTCCGTGTTGTTGATTAATTCATGATGGGTATGATTAATCTTGGTAGTATTCTTGTGTTTAACATCATTTAATCCATTGTTCTTCGTCGAATCGAAGTATATTTCTTGATTTCTTTCAAATCGACTTTTTGGGGGATTTGTTCTCGATCTCATTTTCCATCCATTTTTGTTGGATAAATTGTGGTTAAATGATGTTGTTAAACATATTCTATGGATTGTATATCTATATTTCGACTTGGAATTCCGTTTTCGTGTTTTGTCGCGACGAATCGTGTTCTTGACCGTTTTGGGGAAAACACTTGAACTTTCGTCATTCGTTCTTTGAATTCAACGGCTTTGAGTCGTGTTATGGAATTCATTTCATTGTTGTTCTTGTCCTTCGTAGTTTATGACCGCGAGTTGGCGTTCGGTGGAGTCGGCGGGTTCGTAGTCGGTTCGTGCCAACCTACTCCGGTCGATTCTCCGTATTGTGGTTGTTCAAGGCAAGTACCTTGTCCATACAATTCTTGTTTTATGGATATGATAATTAGTGATCGTCTCCTTGTGTTTATTTGATCGTTTGAATTTGACTTTCAAAGATTCGGTTTAGCCTTGTTAAAGGCTTACTTTCAAAATGCGTGTGTTTTGTGAATGGTGTGGTTTGAGAATGACTATGTGAACTCTATGGATATGTTGGTGTTGATGTTGCACATGGTATTGCGTGTGGGCGTATATTATTTCATTTCGGTGCGTTGCGGTTTGACGTGGTGTTTTGCTAAGTGTTGATGCCTCTGGATGAAGTGTTTGGATATCTTTGTTGTATGGTGCTATATATATGTGATTGTGTGGATGTGGGTGGGGCCTACGGTGGCACATGGCATGTGATTATGTGGCCAGGATGCAACAAGCGATTGATCCAACCGTGAGAGCCTAAGAAAAACTACGGTGGCACATGGCATGTGATCATGTGGCCAGGATGCAACAAGTGATTGATCCAACCGTGAGCGCCAAAGTTAATCTACGGTGGCACATGGCATGCGATCATGTGGCCAGGATGCAACAAGTGATTGATCCAACCGTGAGATGTTGTGATTTGTTTCGCTATCCAGCTTGGGAGGGTCCTTCGAGGCCTCGGGTGGGATTCATGGTGGCGTCCTGGTCCTAGGCGATGCGTGTGTGTGATTTGTTTCGCTAGCCAGCTCGGGAGGGTCCTTCGAGGCCTCGGGTGGGATTTGTGGCTTCGTCCCGGTCCTAGGCGATGCGCGTGCGCGATTATGTTTTGTTGATTTTTATGTCCGTTGAGGACACGTGATGTGGGTTCTGACCCTGTGAATTGTTAGTGGTTTTCTATTTGCGAAAACAAAACCTTTGGGCTGTGACCCCTTTTGATTTTGGAAAGATAAGGATTCGGTAATCCTAAATTGTTTTCTATTAAAACTCTCGATGGCATTTTAAACCGTTTTATAAATTGTTTTCCCTTGATTTGTGATCTTTCGGTTTTGAAATGGTTTACCCAAACTCATGCCTCGGGAAGTACTTTTCGTTACTTTTGGATCTTTGAGGATTCCTGGTTATTGTTATTCGTGGAATGTGAATTGTATGGCTCGTATTTGCACTTTGTTCTTGCACTAGCAAAACAGTGGAGTTTTGCTAACCCCCGAGTATTCGGGGGGTGGATGTCTGTTTTTGCATTCAGGTTTGGGAGCATAACACATGGTCGGCACGAAGGATGATGAAAGATGAACGATACTAATCACACGATGACCCGTTTGATGTTATATTGGTTTAGTTGTATTTTATTTCCGCTGCAGTATTCTTTCCCCGTTGTATGGGAGTGTGTTGTATTCGACCCCTGCGTGGGCATGTAATGAGTTTGAGTTGTATGCATTTATTGAAAGGCCAAATCGGTCTACTGAGTCATTTTAGCCTTAAAGGCATTGTCGAGATGTTCTATGTTGTTACCAGCCTGGTAGATCCTTGAGGAAGGGTTCTACGGCGTGTAATATCCCTGAGCGGATTGGGGGTGTTACATAAATGGTATCGGAGATTAGGTTGTGGAAACCTAGGCTGTCGGGTCAGTGGTGTTTATTGAGTTTTGTTTCGTCGGATTTTATCTGACTGAGTCGTGTCGCGACGCGTCGTCTGAGTTTGTTGGTCGTGATTAGTATCGTGGGGCGATCATCATCTTCGTGCGACCTGTGGATGTAAGTCTCCCTTCTTTGTGTTATGCCTCGTGTGACACAAGCTATTTTTATGATTATTTGTTAAGTGACGGGATCCTCTTATAGATTTTAATTTCTTGATATGCAGTTATTTGACCCTCATATTTCGTTCATATGAGGAGTAGTGTTGCTGGATTGTGCATGTTTGACTTTATTTCTTTTATCCGCTGCGTGAGTTCTTTTGTAATGGCTTTCGGTATTTTACCGACTGAGTTCTATTTCAAAAACCGATTCCCTTAACAGAGTTTGTGGCATTATGGCCTTGATCGTTTTGGCGAAATTCTTATGACGGTATTTAGTATTTTGTAAATGGCTTTTGTAAGTTTTTGGAATATTACCGTCATCGGCCTTTTATTGACGTTGTAAATGGTTTTTAGCCTGGTGAGTTCCGGCGCGGGACCCACGGCACTATAATGTTTTGTGTAATTACCTGAAATTTTTGGGCATTCTAGCCCATTGAATTATCTTTGAAAACCTTGAGTATCTTAAAAAATAAATTTCGAGATGTACTTTTAAAATGAATTGTTTTCTCGTGGTACTTCCAAGGTGCCACAATATGTTTCAAAATTCTTCTACCTCGAGGACCAAAATGTTTTGAGATATTTTCGATGTTTAGAAACACTTATACTTAGACCCGAGGGTCGAATATTTCTGAAAGTCTTTCGCTAAAAGAAAGTGTACTCATTTTTATCTAATGTGAAATGGTTCTCCAAAGTCTCGATGACGATGTTTCACGTTTGTATTTTTTTGAAAGATGATACTCAAGATCAACCGGTGTTCTTCTAAATTATTTTCAAAATGAGGTTTTCGTTTTTAAAATCTATCCATTCCCGTTTGAGGGCTGGGTATGTATGTATGATGTTCGCGTCGTCATTATGATGTTTACTCCCAAGTATGATCGAATTGGCGGTGTGAGCGTTGAGTCGTTTTCCACACATTTGTTGTGTTAGCCCTCTGTGAGAGGTGGGATGTTGGTATTGAATATTGTCGCCTCGTGGTGATTTCTGCGTTGTCGCGCATGTGCGAGCTGTTAGAGCTTGGTTTGGTATGGCCGTGTGCATCGGTGATCGTTCCGTTATGTGTCGGTTGTTTAATGTCTTGTTACCCTGCTCCCGTTTTTGTGAATTTCGTGGACGAGGTTGAAGGTAATACCCGTACTATTTCGACTTCTGTATTTTCTCTTTCTCCAGTCTATCGATTCGCTCATGTTCGTTGATACTTTATGAACTTGTTCTGTATTTCGGTTTCATCGTCCGAACGAGCTGTGATCTTGTTGTGGGTCGATCTAGTTATCGCTGTGACTTTTTCGACTTCGGTTCGATTCTTGTGAACCTTGTTCGGAAGTGACATCATTTGGTTCTATTAACTCTTTTATTCGACATGGATCGGATTTTGAATTTCTGTATTTTCGACTCTGTCGACTCGTTTATGTTCGTTGACATTTTCTGAACTTTCCCTATCCCTTGCTTTTATTGATCGAACGAGGGTGGTATTGTTTTGGAATAACTCATTTGTCGTTGTAACTTTTCAATCGCTATTCCCTTTCCTGTGTATGGGAATGCATGTCTTGTTGTTCTCACAAGATCATCCTGGGAGTTGTTGTTTGAACTTTATTGTTCTTCGTGATTCGAACATGATTGTTCGATTTTTGTTGTCTCGATCGTTGTGGTTCGATCGTTTGATTGTTCGGTTTTTGTTGATCTCGTTCCGTGATTGGTGAACGTTCAGGATCCTTCGTAATTCCCTTCAGTTCGGGAAATTAGTCTCGTTTTCGATCTTCCAACCCTTAGGCGGTGGAATTCCGTATTTGTTCAGCGTTTGGCTTGCGTTTTGTTTGATGAACCGTTGGGTTGGTCAATCGTATTGATTTTCGTTCGTGTGTTTTGTGACTGTTCGGATAATCGACTTGATTGTACTACCTGTTTGATGACTCTTGTCACTTGTTGGTTTTATTATGTTTCTACCGGTGGCGTTGTGTTGGTCGTCGTGGAGCGTGTTTTCACGCCGTATGTCTCTTTGCGTTTCTTGCAGCGTTTCGCCGTCGGGCGCGAGTTTTCGGTTTTTGCGTATCTCGTCGAGTTTTCCTGGCAGGGAATATTGCTTCTCCCTACTTGTTTTAAGTTTCCGGACGAAACTTCTTTTAAGGGGGGTAGAATATAATACCCGTAATTTCGATTTCCGGTAATTTCTTTTTTTTTTTTCGGCGGAAGTCCATTTGGACGACTCGCTCATGACCGTTTCGTCATTATGGGAATGATTAATTCTACACTTTTTGACATCCGAGTTCGTTTCGGTGTCGTTTTGTTGAGTTCGGTGCTTTTTAGCGGTTTTTCCGCACTTGAGTTCGATTCTTGTGAATCTCGGTCGAAACTGCTATTTCGAGTTTTTCGTAAGTTCGTTTAACTTTTTTATTCGTGTTGCAAGCTTCGGCTTGGTGTTTCGAACATGTATCGTGTATTTCGGATGTTTTGGGCCATTTTCGTAATTTCCCAAAGTTTGGGGTAATTACTTTCCGTTGTCGAATTTTGAGCCTTCGGGTGGTCGGAATCGTGTGTTCTCTTAGTGCTCGAATTTGTCTTTGCGAGTACTTCGTAACCGTATCTTCGATTCGTATTCAGGTTCGGGTTTCGAGGTCGTTCGGGCCGTCGGAGTTGGCCCCGGCAGAGTCATGGCCGGCGATGCAGGCCCTGCCAGATCGCCGAGTTACGTACGTTAGCGCTCGGCAGTTACGTACATAATGTCGGTTACGTACGTAACCCTTGGCCGGTTACGTACGTAAGGATGCCGGCATTTTTGGGCAGCGTCTCAGCCATGACTGGTTACGTACGTAAGCCCTTGGCCGGTTACGTACGTAACTCGGCCGGCAGACAGCCTATATAAGGCCCTGCAGACGGGTTTTTGGCCATTTTTTCTCCTTCTTCTCCTTCTCTTCCGCGGCTGAGGGAGTGCTTATCACGGAGCCATGTTGTTTAACAACAAATCCATGAAGTTCTTGAGGTTATGTCATCAATCAATCATCCGTTATCATCCTTTGATCCAGCGAATCAAGGTAATCTTCCTTAGAACCCTAATTTCGTGAATTTGGGGGTTTTTTGCATTTTTGTCTGATTCGTTCCGTGTTGTTGATTAATTCATGATGGGTATGATTAATCTTGGTAGTATTCTTGTGTTTAACATCATTTAATCCATTGTTCTTCGTCGAATCGAAGTATATTTCTTGATTTCCTTCAAATCGACTTTTCGGGGGATTTGTTCTCGATCTCATTTTCCATCCGTTTTTGTTGGATAAATTATGGTTAAATGATGTTGTTAAACATATTCTATGGATTGTATATCTATATTTCGACTTGGAATTCCATTTTTGTGTTTTGTCGCGACGAATCGTGTTCTTGACCGTTTTGGGGAAAACACTTGAACTTTCGTCATTCGTTCTTTGAATTCAACGGCTTTGATTCATGTTATGGAATTCATTTCATTGTTGTTCTTGTCCTTCGTAGTTTATGACCGCGAGTTGGCGTTCGGTGGAGTCGGCGGGTTCGTAGTCGATTCGTGCCAACCTACTCCGGCCGATTCTCCACATTGTGGTTGTTCAAGGCAAGTACCTTGTCCATACAATTCTTGTTTTATGGATATGATAATTAGTTATCGTCTCCTTGTGTTTATTTGATCGTTTGAAATTCACTTTCAAAGATTCGGTTTAGCCTTGTTAAAGGCTTACTTTCAAAATGCGTGTGTTTTGTGAATGGTGTGGTTTGAGAATGACTATGTGAACTCTATGGATATGTTGGTGTTGATGTTGCACTTGGTATTGCGTGTGGACGTATATTATTTCATTTCGGTGCGTTGCGGTTTGACGTGGTGTTTTGCTAAGTGTTGATGCCTCTGGATGAATTGTTTGGATATCTTTGTTGTATGGTGCTATATATGTGATTGTATGGATGTGGGCGGGGCCTACGGTGGCACATGGCATGTGATCATGTGGCCAGGATGCAACAAGCGATTGATCCAACCGTGAGAGCCTAAGAAAAACTACCGTGGCACATGGGATGTGATCATGTGGCCAGGATGCAACAAGTGATTGATCCAACCGTGAGCGCCAAAGTTAATCTACGGTGGCACATGGCATGCGATCATGTGGCCAGGATGCAACAAGTTATTGATCCAACCGTGAGATGTTGTGATTTGTTTCGCTAGCCAGCTCGGGAGGGTCCTTCGAGGCCTCGGGTGGGATTCATGGTGGCGTCCTGGTCTTAGGCGATGCGTGTATGTGATTTGTTTCGCTAGCCAGCTCGGGAGGGTCCTTCGAGGCCTCGGGTGGGATTTGTGGCTTCGTCCCGGTCCTAGGCGATGCGCGTGCGCGATTATGTTTTGTTGATTTTTATGTCCATTGAGGACACGTGATGTGGGTTCTGACCCTGTGAATTGTTAGTGGTTTTCTATTTGCGAAAACAAAACCTTTGGGCTGTGATTCCTGTTGATTTTGGAAAGATAAGGATTCGGTAATCCTAAATTGTTTTCTATTAAAACTCTCGATGGCATTTTAAACCATTTTATAAATTGTTTTCCCTTGATTTGTGATCTTTTGGTTTTGAAATGTTTTACCCAAACTCATGCCTCGGGAAGTACTTTTCGTTACTTTTGGATCTTTGAGGATTCCTGGTTATTGTTATTCGTGGAATGTGAATTGTATGGCTCGTATTTGCACTTTGTTCTTGCACTAGCAAAACAGTGGAGTTTTGCTAACCCCTGAGTATTCGGGGGGTGGATGTCTGTTTTTGCATTCAGATTTGGGAGCATAACACAGGGTCGGCACGAAGGATGATGAAAGATGAACGATACTAATCACACGATGACCCGTTTGATGTCATATTGGTTTAGTTGTATTTTATTTCCGCTGCAGTATTCTTTCCCCGTTGTATGGGAGTGTGTTGTATTCGACCCCTGCGTGGGCATGTAATGAGTTTTGTAGGTCACAAGTCGTCCAGGTACAAGTCTAGAGGGGGGGTGAATAGACTTGTAGAAACTCTTAAACTCTTTTTCACGAAGAGTGAGTTTCTTCAGCTGATAGGTAAACAAATGACTTGGAGTCGTTTGTTCTTTAATATATGCGGAAGTCAGCTGATGACGAATAGAAAGCAACTAATGAAACACTTAACAATGAATGCAGCAGTTAAAGTATGATGCAATAAAACAGTAAAGAACGCAGGCGATTATAGTGGTCTCAGAGGTGGGGTAATCCTCTACTAATCCACTTTTCTCCAAACTAGTTGGAGATGAATTCACTATAATTCTCAACCAGTGATAAATATTACAGTGATTCAAACAAAACTACAATGACTTCCAACCAGTGGAAATCCGTGCCGTTGTACCACACTTGACTGCCTTGCACCTCTTGATCCTCGATCCTCGGATGCCTTTACAGTCTCTAACTTCAACCAGTGAAGTACTCCGAACTCAGTATTATATACAAGAGTTTTTGTCTTCTCCAACTAAGAGCTTCTTTAAGTATGAACTTTTAGAACCGCTCTTTTCACGATGCTATAGATTGCTTTTTGATTGCTTGAATGCTTTGATCGCTTGAAAGTATGTTCGCACCGGTGATTGCTCAGTTTCAAATCTTCGGATATATATAGGTCACGATCTCTGAGCTTTTTCCTTGTAGCCGTTGCAAATCTTTTGAACAAATCCGTCCATTGGAGGGAGACTTCTTTGTTTCATCTTTCTGAACGTTGCAAGGCTGGATTCCCATTATTTTATTCTATCTTCCGACTGTTGTGAAGACTTCTGCATGTGATGCGCCGAATCTTTTGATTATAAAACGATTAAAGTCTTCAAGGTGGGTCTGGATAGTTTTTTTAATTCATATCTCTTGCGGGAATCACTCCAATTTGTCTCTTCACGTTGCATGTGACTTTCTGTAATACTTGAGTTTTCAACGCATGCTGACGTGGACTTGGAGTATTTGGCTGACTTCGACTAGGCTGATGAGCAGCTAACATCTCTGCAGTCTGGACCTCTCTGCTGTTCACTGTTTGTGACTTATCTGATCAGGTGACTTGCCTGAGGTACCTTGGCTGCAGTCTGGTCAAACCTCTCTGATAAATTATGTTGACCAGGACTACTCTGACTCGACTCGACTGATCCTCTCTGATGAACTTAGCTATACTCAGTACTTAGCCGATTTTAGCCTAACTAATTTTTGGCTTACAGAAGATACTCATTTGGTTCTTCTTTACATTTTGCCAAGTTTTATACTTAACATATTTGGCATATGGAAGATACTCATTTGGTTCTTCCTTACATTTTTGCCAAGTAATAAACATTTGATTTTATATTAATGACATCATCAAAATCTAACAAGTATTCCTAAGAAATTCCCCCTATTTTGATGATGGCAAAACTTTAAACAAGTAATCAAATGATCAGGTCTGCACTTGAGTGCAAGACACAAATAAAAATCAGTCTAGTTTTTGAGACAACTGGGAATTGTCATTCAAAAAGACTGTTATAAAATTAATTTTTACAAGTACATGTCTGAATTTTACAAGAAAATTTTAAGTACATAAAACATTACAAGTAAATATAAATAAGAGTCATCTGCCTCTTCCTCTGCCTCTTCGAATAGGCTGTTTGGCAGGTCTGAAGGGTTTAGCTCCAATTGGTCTTATCTTGACTGGGGCAAGACCATATTTTCTTCTTACGACTAGAGCAGCAAAGTCTTGGTCTTCTTTTGAAGAGAACTTGTGCTCTTCACATAGCTTCCTAATTTCTCTTTGAAGCTCTAGTTCGTTAAGCTCATTGTCCAAACAGGTCGGAGCTTCCTCTGCTCTGAATGCGGGAATCATAGGATAAGCATTTTGATCCTTAGCATGCTTCTTCAGAATAGCCCAGAGTTTTGGATGAGCTGTTTCCATGAAATTGATGAAGATCTGCTGTGGGGAGAGATTATCATCCTGGAGTATTTCCTAGATGTAGTAGTCTCTGATGAATTTCTTCTTTGCAGATCCCCACATGGGCAGAGCTTCATATGGTATAAAGTCCTCAACATACCACAGCTCCTTTCCTTCCCATTCTAGAGTAGGCCCAAAACCTCCTCTAGTCCTCCTTTTCTTGCCTTCAGGCTGGTCAGCCTGTTCATCTGGATCTGCTTCTCCCTTCGTCTTCAGACTTGAAGGTCCTTCGATTTGAAGGATATCTTGTTTCTTTTTGGTTATTAGCTCTGTCTTTATCTCTCCTTGATTACTTCCTTCCCCATGCATTCTCTCTTCCCCCATTTTGCCAGCATCAACTAGGGTAGTTAATGTTGGGAATAGTGCCCTAGGAGATTCGATGTGCCTAGATTTGTAATTGTCACATTCAAATAAAGTTATTTGATATCATTTATTTCTCGTTGATTATTATAATGTATGCATGTTTTAATATTATAATAATCGAATAATAGTTATTCACGAATAATAAGATTATTCAAATGTCCCTGGTAAAATCGCGTTGAGTAGAGACTCAAGTGATTAATATACTAGTATAAGTTTGATTGATAATCATCGGATGATTATGCGTATGGTACGGATCAATCTTATGGGTATTGGTTGGAGAACTAATACTGGACCGACCCGCATTGAGATCACTGCATGGAAATGTCATAAGTGAATCTCAATACAGTATGTCAATAAATCCTTGAACCTGAGATTATCATAGAGTCCAACATGATAACTTCTATGCCTTGACGTAATCCAACGTCATCTGAAACATGGTGATCATAAAGGTTAGCGATCGGGATTAGTGGGAGTCATGTAGAGGGCAATGAATAATCAAGATGGGGATTTGTCCCTCTCTTAAGTGAGAGAGATATATGCTGGGCCCCTCGATAAGTAGGATCAAGGAAATGATGGCCATGCTCAAATGAAGAGTCATTTGATTCAATCGCCTACTTAAGATCGAAAGCATTTGAACATAAATAAGTATGACAGACTCCATGACTTAGTTCAAATATGATATCGCGTGACAAAGGGATTTGACACGTTAAAAGGTTTAATGGACTATTAACTTATATTATTTGGGTAATCATAATGTCTTGCTAGAGGTCGCTTATGATTTATTATTTAATAAGGTATTAAATAATTGCCAACATAATATAAGCCTTTTGGGTCGCACATACGACAATTATAGACAAGTAGGAATAAATATCAACTGGGAATAATAAATATAATATTGGATATTATATTTATAAGGAGATTAAATAATATGTAATATATATAATATTGGATATTATATATATTGTATTATTTAATAAGTTGAGGGGCAACTAAGCAAATACTAGATTATTGAATCTAGGGTTTACTTAGTATAAATATAAGGTCTTGGACAAGGAGTTGAAACACAAGAAAACAAGACCTAAAAATCGGCCCTTCAAGAAGAAGAAAAATCGGCCATCTACATCATATTGTAGGAGAACGGAGTCAGTCGTCCCTCTTCCCTTAGTTGATCTTGATCAATAGTACAATCCTTCTAGTAAGGAATTTGTGTTGTACTATTTATCAATATTATTAAATGAGATCTAGCAATCCGGCTTGTGGAATTGTTCGTGCGTGGATCACCAAAAGAGGAAGGAGATATTCATACGCTTCTAGTGGGATCTAGAATTGTTCAATCGGATTAAGGTAATTCGATTAACTCTTTAATTAAACAATTAAATTACTGCATGCGATCCTAAATTGGGTTTTCACATTTATTGTTCCGCTGCGCTTTTACTCCGATTATTTTGTATTCGATACAAAAGAAATCCCAACAGTGGTATCGGAGCCAACTTGCATGTAATTTAATTGTTTGAGTAGAACATATTTATGTGTAAATTATGTTCCTGATTATGTTTATAAAATATAGATTTTATAAAATATTTTTTCTGGTTTAATTTGATTAAATCGGATCGTCAAAAATAATTTTCTGGACTGTTTTTCGCATAAACTGCTGTCCAGAACTGTTCTGGAACAGTACAGCGGGCAGGTCGGGCAGATTCGGGTCCGGGTCGGGTCGGGCCTGGACCCGCGGGTTGTATTAATTAGCAAAATGAATTTTGCTGGGAAGGGGATTCGATCCCTTGCCAATCTGACAGGCTGGAGCTTTTCTTACCAAGTGGTCTACCACTTTAATTTGGTAATTTTCTCACGGATGTTTTATTAAAGGCAGGAAATCTGTTTTAATATTGCAAAATTTATTCCGCAAAACACGGGATTCGAACCCGAGTCCTTTGCCTTGAAATCCGGCGCTTTACCATCTCGGCTGGGAACTGTTTTGGTAATTTCAAAGTAATCTTTTTCTTATAAGCCCTTTTAATATAAAAGTAAATTTGGAAATAATAGTTGCAAAATGTTGCAACTGCAACCGCCGGGTTTCGAACCCGGGCAAACCCGTGCCCAGATCGCGTTGGCAGCCATCTCGGCCAGAGTCCAGTTTTGTTCATGTGATGACTCAAATTTTAATTATTGTCTGATTGTCAGATAAATTGATTATTTAGTATATTACATGCTTTATTAATTATTTGATAATTATTTATGGTATGTGTGTGGTGTATGGCATGACCATAAATTGACCAATGTGATTGGATAATTTAATTATAATTGGTTTTACGGCCTGCGAGTCGTCTATTTAAATTATTTATTATTTTACGGCCTGCGTGTCGTTTGCACTTCTTGTAATTTAATTTATTAGTGTAGTATTAAATTTCATTAATGTAATGAAGACAAGAAGGACGAGAAAGACGGACTCGAGGAGCAAATTGATCGCGTATGACGTTCCAAGGAGTTGGGAAGATCAATGAAGACCATATTTAACCTTTTAGATGACCTTTGTGATTTTCATGTTGGCTCATGAAAATCACGTTAGGATTATGGTCATGCTATACACGGTCCTATGCTTTATTGTCATGTGACGCGATGTATGTTTAAATTTATGCATGTATGTGATGCTATGTATGTTTAGATGTATGTTAGCAAACATAGACATTAACATAGGATAAAAATCCCTCGTTAAAATTTTAATGCCGTTCATTTGAAAAACACCTATCAAGACTTCGATCATCATGAGTGGGTCATGCCAAAGCTGGGCACTCGGATTATCTTAGTAAGGTAGGATAGGTAATGGTGATACCTATACGTTTAATGAATTTGGAAATCAAAATAGTTTTGAACCTTAAGGCATAAGATGGGATTATAACATGCTTGGGCATACGATGCCAAATCCCATGATATAATCTAAGAGTTACATATGATGTAATCGATAAAGAGTTATCCACCTAAAGTAGTTCAATTCTAGGCGTCATGCCAAAGCTGAGTTTAGGATTGTGCGAAATGGGATCTTAGCCCACTAAAATTACAAATATTGTAAATTGAGGGTACTTTGTTTTAGTGGGAGTATTTTTCGAGAAATAAAATAATGTGACTAAATGTTTTGCATATTGAATTTTGTAGAATGGCATCAAACAACACATCCACCATTTCACTACGATCTGTCCTTGAGAAGGACAAGCTTAAAGAAAACGGCAGCAACTATCTGGATTGGATCCGGAGCTTGAGAATAGTTCTCAAGCAAGAAAGAAAGTTGTATGTTCTTGAGGAAGAAATTCCCGATGAGCCAGCTGACAATGCAAACAAAGCAACAAAAGACAAATGGAAGAAACATTGTGATGATTCCATTGATGTCGGTTGTCTTATGTTGGCCACCATTTGTCCAGAACTTCAGAAGAATCTGGAGGAGATGGAAGCTTATGAGCTAAATGCTCACCTCAAGGAAACTTTCTCGAAGCATGCTAGGCAAGAGAGGTATTAGACCTTTCAAGCCTTGTATGCTTGCAAGATGGTTGAGGGGACATCTGTCAGCGCTCACGTGCTCAAGATTAAAGTATATATTGATCATCTTGAAAGGCTTGGTTTTCCAATTTCTAAGGAGAAATCCACGGATGTGATCCTAAACTCATTGCCGAAAGTTTCGGTCAGTTCATTATGAACTATAAGATGAATTATATGGAGAAGTCCATTGCTGAGCTGCATGGGATTCTTTAAACGGCCGAAATATTAAGAAGAAACCAAACCATGTGTTGATGGTCAAAGGGAAATCCTTTAAGAACAAAGGCAAGGGCAAGGGTAAGGCAAAAGTTGCCAAATCTAAAGACCCTACTAGGTCGGGTTTCAAGGCTAAAGCTCCCAAAGATGGAAATTGCCATCATTGCAATAAACCAGACACGGAAAAGAAATTGCAAGATTTACTTGGAAGAGCTAAAGCGTACCGGGCGGCGTGAGACCGCCAGGTATATTTGTTATAGAAGTTAACTTATCTACCTCTAACTCCCGGGTATTAGATCTCGGATGTGGATCTCACATTTGTACAAATGTGCGGGGTTGAGAAGCAGAGAGAATCAAGAAAGGGAAGTAGATCTAAGAGTCGGCAATGGAGCAAGAGTTGCTGCACTAGCCGTAGGAACTTATGATCTAGTTTTGCCCAATGGGCTTTTGTTAGTTTTGAACAATTGCTATTATGTTCCTGCTATGAATAGGAATATTATTTCAGTTTCTACATTAGATTGTGAAGGTTACAGTTTTCTTATTAAGAATAAGATCATTCGTATTTTCTTTGATGACTTGCTTTATGTTACTGCAAAGTTATATACTGGCCTTTACAATATTGATTTAGATGAGTCTGACACTTTGGAAGTCTATAACATTGCATCCAAGAAACCTAAGCTCAATGATTCTAATCCGACTTACTTATGGCATTGTCGACTTGGTCACATAAACGAGAAACGCATTTCTAAACTCCATAATGATGGACTTTTAGACTCTTTTGACTATGAATCATATGGGACATGCGAATCTTGTTTATTGGGCAAGATGACGAAGAATCCTTTCACCGGTCATGGAGAAAGGGCTAGTGATCTATTAGGCCTAATACATACTGATGTATGTGGACCTCTTAGCACTCATGCCAGAGGCGGATACCAATACTTCATTACATTCACCGATGATTTTAGCCGATATGGATATGTTTATCTTATGAAGTATAAACATGAATCTTTTGAAATGTTCAAAATATTCCAGAATGAAGTACAGAATCAACTTGGCAAGACAATTAAAGCCCTTCGATCAGATCGAGATGGGGAATACTTGAGCCAAGAATTCGATGATCATATTAGGAGTTGTGGAATTGTTTCGCAACTTACTCCTCCCGGCACACCTCAGCATAACGGTGTGTCCGAGAGGAGGAATCGAACTTTATTAGATATGGTTCGATCCATGATGAGTCGAACAGAGCTTCCATTATCATTTTGGGGCCACGCCTTAGAAACAGCAGCATTCACCCTTAACCGTGTTCCATCTAAAGCAGTTGAAAAGACACCATTTGAGAAATAGACTGGTAAAAGACCAAACTTGTCTTTTCTAAAGATCTGGGGTTGCGAAGCGTTCGTAAGGTGCCAAGTGTTTGACAAATTGGCAGCCAGATCTGAAAGATGTTTATTTGTGGGATATCCTAAGGAAACTAAAGGATATTACTTTTACAAGCCCGCAGAGAACAAAGTGTTTGTTGCTCGAAATGCTGTATTCTTAGAAAGGGAATTTATTTCCAAAAGAGACAGTGGGAGAAGAGTAATTCTCGAGGAAACTCGAGAACCACAAGAAGACATCGCTTCACCGATGGAAACCGAACAAGCTCAACAAACAGTTGAAGAGCCCATTCAAAGTACACAAGTCCCACGCAGATCTGATAGGATGCGACATGAACCTGAGAGATATGGTTATCTCGTAGCAGGATGATGATGCATCGCTCATAGATGATGAGCCTAGTACCTATACAGAGCCGCCTGTGACCGTAGTCCGAGGAATGGCTAGAAGCCATGAAGTCGAGATGCAATCCATGCATGACAATCAAGTTTGAACTTGATAGATCCACCCGAGGGTGTTAAAACCATTGGGTGCAAATGGGTCTATAAAAAGAAGAAAGACATGGATGATAACTGCAAGCCTATAAAGCTAGACTAGTGGCAAAAGATTATGTATGCATTCATGGCGTTGACTATGATGAGACCTTTTCGCAAGAGTCATGCTTAAATCAATTAGAATTTTATTTGCCATTGCCGCATACTATGATTATGAAATATAGCAAATGGATGTCAAAACAAAGATTCCTTAATGGAAACTTACTCGAGGATGTGTACATGACACAACCCGAAGGTTTTGTTCATCCGTAAAATTCTAAAAAGGTTTGCAAGCTTCAAAGATCCATTTTTGGGTTGAAGCAGGCTTCTCGGAGCTGGAATCTTCATTTTGATGAAATCACAAAGAGTTTGGGTTCATTCAAAATGAAGATGAACCTTGTGTGTACAAGAAGGTTAGTGGGAGAATAGTTGTTTTCTTAGTCTTATATGTAGATGACATATTACTCATTGGAAATGACATTCCCACCTTGCATACCAAGACTTGGTTGGGAAGTTGTTTCTCAATGAAAGACTTAGGAGAAGTCGCTTACATTCTTGGGATAAAGATCTATAGAGATAGATCAAAGAGATTGATTGGTCTGAGTCAAAGTACATACATTAATAAAATATTGAAGAGGTTCAATATGCAAGACTCCAAGAGAGGACTCTTGCCAATGTCACATGGCATTCATCTGAGTGAGACTCAGAGTCCTAAGACTCCTGATGAGCGAGTCCGTATGAGCAAGATACCATACGCTTCGGCTATTGGATCGATCATGTATGCCATGATTTGTACTCGACCAGATGTATCGTTTGCTCTTAGTATGACAAGTCGATACCAATCGAATCCAGGTGAAAGTCACTGGACAGCAGGGAAAACCATCCTAAAGTACTTGAGAAGAACTAAGGATGATTTCCTAGTTTATGGAGGGGTGGGAAACGAGCTGGCTGTAAGAGGTTACACCGATGCAAGTTTCGAAACCGATAGAGACGATTTCAAATCGCAAACTGGTTATGTGTTTGTATTGAATGGAGGTGCTGTGAGTTGGAAGAGTTCCAAGCAAAGCACGGTTGCTGATTCTGTTACAGAAGCTGAGTACCTGGTACCATCGGATGCAGCTAAGGAAGCCGTATGGATCAAGAAGTTTGTTACCGAACTAGGAGTGGTGGCAACCATCCAGGGTCCCATAAGCCTTTATTGTGACAATAATGGTGCTATTGCACAAGCTAAAGAGCCTAGGTCCCATCATAATTCCAAACATATACTCAGAAAATATCACCTAGTCAGAGAGATTAATGATAAGTTGGCTTCGATACCCCGAGAATCGCGAGGCTTCCGTTTCCTTCTAGTCTATATATATCTTCCTGAGTTCAGTTTTCAGAGACACGAAAAATCTTCTGTGAGAACAAATACCTTTGTGAGATTCTAAGTGAAAACAATTGTGAATCTGTGTGATAAGAAATTTCTGAGTGAAATTTTTGAGTTCTCTTGGGGTCTTTCAGTTCGGGTGATTTTGAAACCGTTGGTTCATTTGAAACTTTATATCATTTTTATATGATAGTATTTTCAAACATTTAGCTTAGTATATAGAAATATTAAAGTTGACACATTTAACATTAAACAGAACACATAAATAGTTGGGTATTTTTAGTAATTTCAGAAAGTTGTATTAGAGAAAACCTCAATTCATATTTGATTGTGTTAAACTGTATTTGATGAAATTTAGTTCCACGTTTTTTTTTTGTCTTTTTTTGCTAAAATTGTCAAAATCATTAAGTATTTAACGGTTTCTGTTAAATGGCCAAAAAGTAGATAATTTAATCCTTATATTTGAAAAAAACTACATATATTTTTTAGATATAATTTAAAATATAAAAGCAAATCCAAAACTTTCAAAAATATATAGTTGATTTCAAAAGTAGACAAATTAATAAATATTTCAAAACTAAAAAAAAAAATCACTTAAAACTCACTTAAAACGGTCAAATTTTATTTTCTGAAATTCTCTTTGTACAAGGATGAATCTACGGATTATTATATTACTATTAAGTTTAATTTCTTATATATTTAGAAATATTTATTTGAGAATTCATAAAATCAGTAATTATAAATAAGTTTTTTTTTATTTTGTTATTCTATATTAATTAAATAAGATTTAAAACTAAAATAGACTAATTGATTTATTCCATAGTTTCTTTGACTTATTTATAAATAATAATTAAATCCATTGTTTCTACACTTTCTAATATTTTTTATAAGATTATTTCGATTTATTTAATTGATTAGGACTTCAAGTACCTTTCTAATTATATATATTCAATACTTCTTTTGCAATATCCCCAAACATCTTTTATTTCAGTTGATATTTCTTTTATTGATATACCTAATTATAGTGACTAATTAATATAAACCAATTAATTGAAATATATAATATTTATGCGAGATCTTAGGTTTAATTTTTAATATATAGCGCACACTACTATATTAAATTTCTCTTTATTTGGGATTTATATTTTTAATTAATAAAAATATGAAATATTTCTGTAAATATAATCAATTCCTATTTATTCATAATTCATATTCCTTAGTTCGTAAAAAATAATAAGGTAGGTAGGAGTTATTTGAGATATAATTATAATGTAATTAACACAATGATGATTAGGCCACTAATTAATTATGTGTGAGCTGAAGCATGAGAGGCTGACACATAAGCACACGAAGCACCCGCAAAAGACATGTGGCAACCGAAGTATGAGAATATGCATGGCATTTTGACCCGACCCGGTGGGAAACCCGGTCGACCCGCCCCGATCGGGGCTGGGGATTCCCCGCCAAACCCGATACCGGGGTCGGGGCCGGGGATACCCGCTCACATGAAACCGGGGCCAGGGCCGGGATGCCTATCCCCCGCCCCGCCCCGGACCCGGTATATATATAATAGAAATTTAATTTTTTATATATTTATTAAATATATAAACTTAAGTTATATAATCTTTTATTGTGGACTTTTATGAACTTATGTAATTTTTTACAGTCACTTAATTACTATTTTTATATGTTTTGACTGAAAAGACATGAGAAAAATAGCCAAAAGTAGCTATAAAAACAGCAACAAAGTGGGGGGACCGGGCAAGGACCGGGTATCGGGGTTGACCGGGGGTTGATCGGGGTTTGACCAGAATTTGACCGGGGGCGGGGCATTAATCCCCGTACCCGGCCGGGATCGGGGGAAGGATTCAAAAACCGGGGTCGGGGCCGGGGCCGGGAGTTGTGAACCCGCCCCATCCCCGCCCCGTTGCCATCCCTATATGAGAAGCTGCCACTTAGGCTCAGTGTATTCTGCATCATTATATATGGGAGAATTATAAACTACACCTCTTGAGAAATCTCAAGAAATATGTAAATTTTGTAACATACTGTTATTTGAGCTTACTCAGAAATGAAATTAACTTGAAGGGATTAAGTAAACTTAACAAAAAGAAATATTAAGAATTATTTAAAAAGTAAATATTAAGAAATCTGATGGCGAAAAAGACAAAATCGATTATGTGTTTTCAAAGAAAAAGACTCAACAAAGAACAAAATTTGTCCGAATGCCTTTTTTTCTCTGTTTTTCTTGCTTTTATTTCACATGAGGAATTGATTATATTTATAGAAGTATTTCATATTTTCATTAATTAACAACATAAATCCCAATCAAAGACAAATTTAATATATCAGTTTGCACGATATATTAAAAACTTAAACCTAAAATCTCGCGGAAATATTATACATTCCACTAATTAGTTAGTCACTATAATTAGATATATCAATAAAATAAATATCAACTAAAATGAAAAATGTTTGGGAGTATTGCAAAAGAAGTATTGAATATATATAACTAAGAAGGTACTTGAAGTCATAATCAATTAAATAAATCAAAATACTCTTATTAAAAATATTATTGAAAGTGTAGAAACAATGGTTTTAATCATTATTTATAAATAAATCAAAGAACTTATGGAATAAATCAATTAGTCCATTTTACTTTTAGTCTTATTTAATTAATATAAAATAACAAAATAAATGAACAAACTTGTATTTATAAACTTATATAATTACTGATTTTATGAATTTTCAAAGAAATATTTCAAATATATAAGAAATTAAATTGTCTAAGTGTTCTTTTCCCTTTGTTTTTATTGCTTTTATTTTACATATGTAAAACTAATTGAATATCACTTTTATTGTATTTTTCTAGCTTTCCAATTTTCATAATTTCATAATTTCTAGCTTTCCTCTGCAGACCTATTTTTTAAGCAGCAGGAAAGGTTAATTTAGGTAATATTATTTACTACTTATTAATTGAGGTAATTAATTTAGGTAATTAATAAATAGGTTAGGAAATGGTGATGTGTTAACCAAAGCATGAGAATATGACACATAAACAACCGAAGCATCAGAAGATGACATGTGGCAGCCGAATCATTGAAAGCTGTCATGTAGGCTCATCATATTCCGCATTAGTATATAGGGGGATATATATATATATATATATATATATATATATATATATATATATAGGGATAGGTTAAGGTAGGAAAGCTTTTTTTTGTAGGAAATAGGAATGATTGTAAGTCACTGATCCTTGGAGATTAATGGCCCAAATTTCATTCTGGTGTGCTAACACGGAAAACTAGGAGTGCTAACGAATTTAGTTATTGGGGGTACCAATGTAATTTGACTAATTTCACTTATGGGAAGTTCCTACAATCATGGGAAGTTCCTATGTTCATGGGATTTCATATTTTTAGGTTAATATATATTTTTAGGGGATTTTATTTTTTTAAGTTGTTCAAATATTTTATATTTTTTGTGTTATTTTTTAAAAACTAACATTATCTTTTTTCTATTTGATTTGTATTTTTAAAAATCGGAACTGTTGTGCTAATCATTTGTTTTGTGTGTGCTGCAAATTGGAAAACAGAGTGCAGTTCTGGTTATGTTCCAATTATGTGATTTTTTTTGTTATGTTTTATTGTGTACAATGCAGTCAATTTTAATACAATGTGTTGTGCTTTATTTTTTTGGAAGATAAATAATTTGAATTGGTATACTTTGAATTTAGGTAAATTAATGTTGTACAAGTTTCTGCTTATGTTGTGACACATGATAGGTATTATACCTTCTGTGCAACGTTGATATGAATAGTGTGCTATGTAATATATCTTGTGGTGCTTATCGTACTAGTTTATATAACTTGTGGTAAATTACTATTCAACAGATGTATGCAACGTTGATATGAATAACATGCGAGGTAATATAATTTGTGGTGCTTATCGTAACACGTGATAGATATTATACCATGTATATATATCTTGGAACATATATCTTAGTGTGCTAGGTAATATATTTTGTATCAAAATTGACTCTATTGTACAAAATAAAGCATAACAAAAAAATCACATAATTGGAACATAACCAGAACCGCACTCTGCTTTCCAATTTGCAGCACACACAAAACAAATGGTTAGCACAACAGTTCCGATTTTTAAAAATACAAATCAAATAGAAAAAAATAATGTTAATTTAAAAAAAATAGAAATAAATACACCAAAAATATAAAATATTTGAACGACTAAAAGATATGAAATCCCATAAAAGATATATATTAACCTAAAATATGAAAAATCCCATTAATAGAGGAACTTCCTATGATTGTAGAAACTTTTCATAAATGAAATTAGTCAAATTACATTGGTAACCCTAATAATTAAATTCGAAGACTTGGGCTCATAAGACACCGTGAATGAAATCTGGGTCATTAATCTCCAAGGATCAATGACTTACAATCATTCATATTTCTTACACTTATACCATTTCACTCCATAACCCACCCCTATATATATATATATAAAGAATATATTGAGTGGAGTAGATAAAAATTGTGTTATTTGTAATGAAATTAAAATTATTGTACCTTTTGGTCCATTCCACTACAAACACGAGCTCATCCCGTGAGTCCAGAGTTTCTTCTCCCTCACCTACCCCTCTCTCTAACTCTCAATACACTCTGCCCCTCTCTCGTGAGCCATCCGCCCAAACTCTCTCTCAAATCCCTCCCCCTGCTTTCTTATCTCGATTTTTTACTTTGAAAAGAACCCTCTGACCTGGTAAACACAAGTCGCACACACATATACTCAAAAATGAAATCGCCGTGGAAAAACAAAAGGCTTCGACCCTGGTCTCCTGCGAGCGGTGAACGGGGGGTGGTGATCGAGAGTGGAGGATCGGTCGAAGCTGGTTCCGTGGTTCAACCGATTTGAGTTGAGTTTGGACTGAGAATCTGGTTAGTGTCGGGCCGAGTTGTACAGGCTGCGGGAGTTGGGTTTTTGAATTGGGATTCGGCTTGACTGAATTGGAGTTCGGCTTGGGTGTTCGGTTCTGATTCTGATTCGTACTTCTGGTTTGCCTGATATGGCTGAAAATTGGGGTATATTTCCGGCCTTGAGTGAGGGTGGTTAATGTTTCAGACGGTATGAGGGAGATTTTTGAAAGTTGTTCAGGACTTATTTTTATTTTAATTTTGGTGAAAACATTTTGGGGCTACGAAATTGAGAAGAATATGGATCTGGCAGATAAATATGTTTAAGAAAAATAATTGAATAATTACAGCGGAATTTGAATTAAAGTCAATAATTTTGCAAGTAACTAAATTATTTTTAAAATATCCATAATATCCAACCATGACATTGAAGTCAAAGTTAAATTTTGATAAACAAAATAAATGAAGAAGTAGATAAATATTATTACCACGTCACGCCATTGAGTGGAGAACGTTTTGTTAAATTTAAGTACATACATGTTGTTAGATATGATATGTCTGAACCTAGTGGTTGCTCGAAGGTCATTAATATGCGAACTTTGTGCATACTGCATACTACTCATTGGAGGCTACAACGTAAATAACATGCAAACTTTGAACACATTATGCCTACAAATCATTGGAGGCTACAACGTAAATAATATGTAAATTGTGTGCACATAAATAATTTGACAAGAAACAAACATATATACAAGTAACATCATGCATTAAATAAAACAAGCGTAAAGTCCCCACCTCAAAATACGAAGATGATCTTTTTTTTTTTGAAACCATACGAAGATGATCCTTGAAATGCGATTGAAGCTCAAGTCCTAGGCCCGGAGTCCTTTTCCTATCTCAATAAAAATTCTACCTTAAACTTAATTGTTATACATTATAAATAATGTATTTTGTACTCCTCACAATACGATTTCAATTTCTACGGAAGCAAGAAAAAAAAAACGCCGCAAGGAGAATAAGGGAGCTGCCAAGCCCGTTTGAATACGGTCGAGTCTCTTTCAAGTTCCACACCTCAATTTGACTCTATTCAACAGGTAAGCCATCGAGTTTCCATCTTGTATCTGATTGTTGGAAATTGGTTTTTTAAGAAAAATGAGTTTTGACTCAATTTAAACTAATTTAATGATACTAAAATATTTAACTCTTGGGAATTAAATATTAGATTGTGAATCTACGTTTCGAGTAGATAAACGTGGGATTTTATTAATTAAAATGATAAAAAGTTAAAGTGGGTATGAAAAGTCATCCCACATTGAAAAATGAAACCTTTTGACTAGCTTATTAATAAGAAGATGCATTTCAACAAGCTAGTAGTATACACTAGTGGGCCAAGGATGCAAAACCCACACGCGCGCGCCGCCGCCGCCTGCCGGCTCGGCTCGGGCTCGGGCACCGGCTCGGGCGTGGGTGTGGGCTTGGCCTTGGCCTTGGGCTTGGGTTTGGGCATTGGGCTTGGGTTTGAGCCTTGGTTCTTGGCAATTGCACTTTCGGCTTAGGCCTTGGCATTGGGCTTGGGCTGTAATTATATTAATTTTTTGTAGCTTGGGCTGTAATTATATTAATTTTTTGCAGCCAAGTCCAATGTGATCAGCTAGGTTGAGAATCCAGCTGATATCCGCTAGGTTCGAACCTAGCTGATTGAGAACCCAGTTGATATGAGACACGTTCAGAACCCAGACCCAACTAATATTTGAACCCCGCTGAAATAAGTGTTAGGGTTGTATACTGCAAAGCATACTTTATGTTTGTATTACCTTATTTCCCTGTAACTACCTATGTGAATATTAATTACATTTAATCACATGTTTGCGTATTATTCACGTTACCGTTATGCAAATGAGATGTCTAATTATTTTATATTGTAGATAATGTGGTGTGTTGTTGTCACACGGAAGATCACATTATCCGTGCCTTATAAAATAATATAATAGTTCACAACATATATAATTATTAGACAAATTATGTGAACGGTTGTAGTGTATGCTTGAGATTAATTAGTCTTGACTATTAGCATGCATTAGCGTATTTGCATACGTTGAACATGATCGAGGTGAGATAGTGTCTTCTGTACTGACTGTAAGAAGAACATAAATCTCGGATAATGATTATTTCTTAATTCTAAGTATATAATATTTAATTATATATTTATAATATTTATTGCTTTGATTTACCATGGGTGAGAGTCAAAATGACTGACTCAATAAGCCTCATATCTTGGGCAATAATATTGTTTATATGACAATTATTATAACTAGAAGTCGTGTCCCGACTCCTGCGGGTTGATGATGTCCCCTTGCGGAGCTCGATAATAATTATTATATTAAATCCTACAGGTGGATTTAATTTCGATATAATAATAATATTCGAGTGGTACTACTCTTCGATAAGATATTAATTAATTAAAGCTGTCAGCGGCTTAAATTAATTAATGGATATTTGATATCTTAAACACGAGAAATAATAAATTTAAATAAGGAGCCTGATTTTGTAAATTGAGATTTAGGTAGGAAGTGCAAATATTAACACTCTAGTCGACTCAGTTGATATTAATAGACTCAATATATTAGGAAATGTCCTAATATGGAAATTTGAGGTCTATTAGGAGTCCTTCCCCAGTCCTCCTTAAGATCCCTAGAGTAGCCCATAACACCTATAAATACAACATAGGGGTTCGGCCGATTTCACCTTTACCAAGCTTGAGAGTTCGATTTTTATTGTGTTTAATTGTGGATCTTGACTTGTGTCTTTGATTTCACAATTTAGATAACACATTAATTTTCTTTGAGTGTTTACTAATACTAGAAAATAAAGAAAGGAAAAATCGAGTGACAGTAGCATAAAAGGGGTTCGACCGATCCAAGTTGTTGTTCAAGCAGTCCGGTAGATTATCGCCCACACGACATCCAGATATAGGCGGGATATATTCTAAAAGATCTAAAGGTAGAAATACAAAGAGATCGAGTAAAGATTCGAAGACTTTGCTTCAAAGATAACGTATTCTTAGATCTCTTAAATCTAGGAAGAATATTATGAATTATCATAGTTAGACGCATAGATCAATTTTTTCATTTAAATTGCTTATTAATCTGTTAATTAATTATTTGATGAGCCTAAATAGATCCGGTTCATGAAGACTGATCTTAGTGCTGCATTTTATTTCCAACAATTGGTATCGGGGCCGGTCTTTAGGTTGCGTTCAATTTAATTAATTTTGTGATTAATTCCTAGCAATTTAAAAGTTTCATATAGTATGATCTTTGGAATATTTTTGCTGGAATTTTCTTAGAGGTGAATATGATCCAATTATCATGGCTATATGAATTAAATTTATTTTTTTTACAAGTTTTTAGTAATTAGACCCGTTTTTGAGGCATGTATAAGTTTTTCCCGTGGAAAAATCTACGGGTAGAATAGGATTTTATTTTCCTCGTAATTTTGATGTAAATTCGATGTATTTTATTTCGTGTAAAATTGTAATCGAGTTGGAGCACACAAAGTACGAAGGAAAATAAAGTCCAGCGCGAAAAGGAGTCCCGGTCGGAAGAACCGACCAAGACCAGAGGGCTGCCGAGCGGTCCGGCAGCGGGATCGCGGTCCAGGTAGTTTTTCGGGTCGGGTCGGGTAGCTCGGTACGTGGTCTTGTTTGTTTTTACGCCGTTCGTTGCGTCCGTTGGTGCATAATATTTAAATTTAGAATTTTCTTGTGCAATTAATTGTGCACGAAAAAAGAAGTTTCTAATTTGAAAATTTTGTGGGCCAACCGAAAAGAGGTGACAAAATGCTTGAAGCAGTGGAAGATTTCGAGCCGAAGATTTTCTCGTTATTTAAAACGGGGATAAAAGCCATGATAATTGAATTTAATTGTCCAATTTATTTTATTGTTAGTTTTTACTGTCTTGATGTATGGTATGTATGAATGTATGCGTATATGTTTCTTGCATGTTAGGACGAGAAAATTTAAAAACCATAAGGCTAAAATAACTAAGTGATTAAATTGATTTATTTTGCTCAAATCAAATTGGCCTCCATAATTAATTTAAATGGTGAAGTAATTAGCCGTAGACTCCTTTTTCCCGCAAGGATCTACCAGGCAGGAGACTACAAAATAAAACCAACACGTGGTCAACTCGACTAAAACATAAAACTGTAGACCGATTAGGTCTCTCAAAATATAACATAGCAGTACAACTGATAAACCAAAATACAACTCTATCACAAGTTACACAACATGTCCATCCCCTTACGGATGACAAAGAAACTAGAAATAACACTCAGACCGACAGATCACTGACGGACAATCGACTACAACTATGACTATTATCGCTGCTTTACATCATTCTCCAAGCCGATCCTGTGGTTTCTCTCTCCAATCAGGACACCTGAAAATAAATATAAAATAGTTCCCAGCGAGGGGTTAGCGATGAAAATCGCTAGCAAGTAACCAAGCTATAAAGTTATACATCAAGAATACAACCGTTATGAAAATAACGTTTTAACAAGGTAGTAACACGATCCCCGAGTCTAAATTCCTTTCGAAATAGTTTCCTTTAGGAAGGATCATAAGAATGACTCCCTAACACATTTAAGAGAATAATTGAAGACTTTGGGGGTCTCAGTATAAAATCATGAAAGATTTATAATTCTTCTTTTCAAAAGAGTTTACCAAAATGTCGAAATGATTCTGTTCACAACCAAGTCTCAACGACTAATTAATAATAAAAGTACGTCCGGGACCCAAGGTCCAAATATTCACAAAACAAGAACGAGAACCGCCTAGCACCGGGGCTAAACCACTGGTCCCATCCGAGGCCTCTATGGACCCTCCCGGACTGGCTATCTAAACAAGCTCAAACACACCCATAAGTTATCTTGACACCGCACTGGCAAGTGACGGTTCTCGGAGCCCCCTCCAGACCTACCCGATTAGATAACCTTATGGTCAAATCATGACAACTGGCTGTACTCGCAAGCACGCGCTGCCGGAGGCCTCACGGGTCCCTACCCGGGTAACATCACTCAAACACGCGCATAAGTTATCGTGACATCGCACTCGCAAGTGACGATTCTCGGAGCCCCCTCCAGACCTACCCGATTCGATAATCTAATGCTCATAACATACCAACTGGCCGTATTTTCAAGAACGCGCCGCCAGAGGCCTCACGGGTCCCTACCCGGGTAACATCTCAATTCACCAAGATACACAATGTAACACCCCCAAATCCTATTAGATTATTACAATGCCGTGGACCCCACACCCGAAGATTCACCAGGCGAATATGACTAAAATACATTAAATTAACCAATGAGGGAAATCACAGTCCCTACTATGATACCCGATACAATATTCCGATAAGGAATTTCAACAACAATGATGGGCCTACATAGCCAAAATAAATATACAACAACATCCACGAGCATCTGCTCGGGTAATACATAATGACAATGACTGACCAACTGGAGAACACTCCAACTGACTGACCAATATGAACAACTCAGACTAGTATCGCTCAAATGCCTCATCGCCTTCGTATGCTAGCAAGAAATCGAAGAATCGTAATCAGTCTGAAGGCGGTCAGACAACCTTCAAGAAACCCCGTGCGGGCTCTGCTTTTTCTGAGCGACCTCCAGTGTCGTCTAAACCCGCGGAATCTCAGTCACGAGCGGCCAGTTCGGCCATCACTGTTATAACCGTGGGGAGCTTGGTCACCTCGCACCAAGTGTCCTCGGCAGACTATCACGTGTCATAATTGTGGGATTGCTGGGCATAAGGCCCGTTTTGCCGTAGGACTCCAAACCTACTCGACGTCATCTCGTGCACCTAAGCAACACTGCTCGTAATCGAGCCACTCAATCAAAGATCGTTTAAAACGACGGAGCGACTAAAGGTGGAGCTTTTAGCCATCGACGGGGCGTCGGCACGGACTAGCAAGCCCGGATTTATGAGATGAAGAAGACCGATGATCCGAGAGGCCCGAATGATCTCGTGGTACACTCGATATTCTATCTCAACTCGTGTGTACCCTTTTTGATACCGGTGCATCACATTCATTCATTTCCGAGTCATGTTTGAGTAGACTACGTGCGGGTAGTGCTACTAGTTGTGAGCCGTATGTCATTGGACTACCCGATGGTAGACGAATTATCGGTAATCGTGAGATTCGTAATTGTCCGATTCGGGCCATGGTCGTGTATGGCCGCGGACCTAATCGTAGTAGATTTGCCGAGAGACGACGTCATCTTGGGCATCGATCGGATGGATCGTCATGATGCCATCATTAGTGTCCGTAAGCGTATGGTCACTATCATTTCGCATTTATGGGGTGGAATGTGTGTTTCGTGAGGTAATCCCTACTGCTCGTAAGGTCATTAATTTGATGAAAGCGGAAGATTACTCAATCAGGGATGTGTCGGTTATTGGTGCTATATGGCCAAAACCGAGAAGTCAACATAATGTTGACGGATATTCGATGGTGAGGGAATATGCCGATGTTTTTCCAAACGAGTTACTGGTTTGCCTCCACGGAGGGATGTGGAATTCACGATTGAGTTGGAGCCTGCACGTCCCCGATATCAAAGACACCGTACCGGATGGCCCCGACCGAAATGCAGGAGTTAAAGAACCAACTTGAAGAGTTATTCGAGAAAGGTTATATCCGACCGAGTGCATCCCCGTGGGGAGCACCAGTGTTGTTTGTCAGGAAGAAGGATGGTTCATTTCGCTTATGTATTGATTATCGGGAGTTGAACAGGGTGACAATCAAGAATAAGTATCCCTTACCCCGTATTGATGATCTCTTAGATCAACTTCAGGAGCTTGGTATTTTCCAAGATCGACTTAAGATCTGGATATCATCGATGGATTCGAGAGTCGGATATCGCGAGGACGGCGTTTCGAACACGCTATGGTCATTATGAGTTTGTGGTTATGCCGTTCGGATTGACTAATGCACCTGCGGTATTCATGGAGTTAATGAATCGGGTCTTCATCGACTTTTTGGATCGGTTTGTTGTTGTCTTCATCGATGACATTTTGATTTATTCTCGTGACCGGGAGGAACACGAGTTTCACCTTCATCAAGTGCTCGACGTGTTGAGACGAGAACAACTTTTTGGGAAGTTTTCCAAATGTGAGTTACGGATGTCCGAAGTGACTTTTCTCGGACATGTAATTTCACTGACGGAGTTCGTGTCGATCCTCAAGACGGAGGCCATTCGGGATTGGCTACCTCCGAAGAACGTTAAGGAAATCCGAAGTTTTCTCGGATTAGCGGGTTATTATCGGCGGTTTGTGGAAGGATTTTCTAGAATCGCTCAACCCTTAACGAACCTTCTGCGGAAAGATAAGAAATACACGTGGTCCGACGCGTGTCAACAGAGTTTTGAGGAACTCAAGAGCCGGTAATGTCAAGACTGCATTTTCCTTGCCGCAGGGACTAAGGATTTGTAGTTTATAGTGATGCATCCGGACGGTCTCGGATGTGTACTCATGCGTAACGGGAAGGTTATCGCCTATGCTTCACGGCAATTGAGACCTTACGAGGTTAATTATCCGACCCACGACCGGAGCTAGCACCGTGGTGTTCGCTTTGAAAATTTGGCGTCATTATCTTTATGGCGTTACATTCGATATTCACCGATCATAAGAGCTTAAAGTATATATTTACTCGAAGGAGTTAAATATGCGTCGAGACGGTGGTTGGAATTAATCAATGATTATGATATTGAGATCCTCTACCACCGGGCAAGGCGACGTTGTCGCCGACGCCTTGAGTCGTAAGTCGATTCAGAGCAGATGCTTGCCGTTTAACGGCTCGAAGGAGCTTCGAGAATTCCTTAGATCCGAGATCGAGGTCTGGCTTCAGCGAGTTCAGGGGCAGCTTTGTATGTTAGAGATTTCATCGTCACTCGAGGAGGAAATCCGAGAGAATCAGGGTTCGGACCCATCTTTGTTGCGCATCCGAGAGGATGTGGCTCAGGGGAAAGCCCCTGGATTTGTGGTCCACGAGGATGGACTTTTGAGGTTTAAGAATCGGTTGTGCGTACCGGCGAATGACGAGTTGAAAAACTCGATTTTGAAAGAAGCTCATGCTACCCCTTATTCCGTTCATCCGGGGTCTAGCAAGATGTACATGTTGGGATTCCTCAGAAAATAAACGCAACGGAAGAATAAACGGAATCCCTAAGAGGATCGATCAAGTAACGTATATACGAAAAGAAAAATACAAAGATCAAGGAATCAAAGTCCCATACCTATGATGTCTCTGAAAAACCTTCGTATGATGATGATGATGATGATGAAGAGCCCTTCGTTCCAAGCACCTAAAGCAAGATGCCTCTACTTCACACGCCGGAACTTGATGGAAAAATCGACAAGCTTCCTTTCTTCAAGAATGCGGCTAGGGAAGCTTGTAGGAATTTTCTCTCTCAATGTATTCTTCTTATATCTTGTCTCTAAGATCAAGATGAAGTTTTCTACCTTATTCTCTCTCTCAAATTCGTGATTATGAGTTAAAGTAAGAAGAAGTAGTCATAACTCCTTTTTAAAGACTTTTATTTTATAAAAAATGAAAGTCTTCCTTTAACACATGATTGAGGGTATCAAATACACCTCACATATGTCACCTAGTGACATAAAATAAGTATATAAGAGACAAGAGATGGAGGGGGGGTGGCCTTAAGGGAAATTTCCAAGAAGACGGGTCGAATTTACTCGGCTCGTAATCGGATGTTCACAAAAACGAATCCTCGTACCGGATGTTCACAAACGAATCCGTTTTATTTCCAATGTGTTTGGACTAATTAATTAATCCAATTAATTAATTATATCAAACACAAATATATATTTCTCTAATAAATATAATTTATGAATTAAAGTAATCACCCAGTAACTACTTACAATTCATTAGACCGCTATTTGCTTTATCCGATAAATCAAAATTAGATATCTAATATCTAATATTATAAGAGAGAATATTAATTCACATTTATCCATCAATGATCCTATTGCGCGACTCCGTAGGTTCGTCTCGTAGGCATAGGGAGGAACCAAAGAGAGCGGGCAACACTTAGACAGACTAGCGGGCCGCATCTGTAAACCCCGATCTAGAACGAATGAACGAATCATTCCAGAACCATTATGTCGTGAATACTATATACGTATAGACCCTTCATCAGATGTCCCGGTCAAGTCTTCGGGTCACGGTAAAGTCAAACCCTACTGTTTACTAAACTCTATACATGTGTTAATGCAAATCAAGACCGACTGATTAATAGCGTATCTAATACGACTATATCAGAATGCTTTGGCCAAAGACTTATGATCTTATTTGCCATTAACCGTATAGGACATTCGCCTGCTCACTAACAGGAGATAGAATCCTTTCTTGGCGTACAGCAAAGACTGCTACCTGCCCGTATAGTCCGCACTTCGAGGTCGACTCAGCAATTAAGCAAATGAGTCTAACTACTCTAATGACAAACTAAACGTCACAGATACATCTTCTACTGAACCCTCAAGTCAAAGGTCCACGTATACTATCACAACCTTTCGATTCATCATCGACTCTTCGAGAGTGAATACCGTGTGACTGAATCGAGTATGAGTCGTGTTCGAGTATACCGGTCCCACCAATATACTTATAACTATGCTATCAAGACGTGCACACGTCCTAGCATCAGTTATACAAGTCTTATTAAAACTTAATGTCCTGTTAAGTTTTATCGACTTGCGAACTAGTTAAGCATTCGAGCTCTAAACACTTCTAGTGCCTATCTCCTTATCTCTATAAGGAGTAGAATGTTCACTCTCAAATGCAAGGACTACTATTCTATATACCAAATCACAATGCCGGTGATATACAATAATATAGAAATAATAATTGCCTTATTAAATATAATATTCATAATTACAATACAATTGCTCTCACTCTCTCATCCTCTGAGTGGCATTCGAGGGCATATTCCTAACAATCTCCCACTTGCACTCAATGCCACAAACTATGGTATCTAATACCCATACTCTCCAGATGTCTCTCTAAGACCTTCTGAGATAGTGGCTTGGTAAGCGGATCAGCAACGTTATTTCTTTGTGTCTACTCTCTGTGATGTAACATTCCCATCCCGAACCATTTCTCTAACAAAATGATATTTTCTCGTAATATGTTTGGTGTTGTGGTGAGCCCTAGGCTCCTTAGCTTGTGCAACAGCTCCGTCGTTGTCACAAAACAGTGTCACGGGCTTCTCTGCGTTAGGAACCACTTGAAGTTCCTCAGTGAACTTCTTTATCCAAAAAGCTTCTTTAGCGACCTCGTGTTTGCTGATATTCGGCTTGACATGTGGAGATAGCAATCGAACTTTGCTTGGCACTTCTCCAAGAAATCGCCCCACCATTCGGAGTAAAGATATACCCCGATGTGGACATCCGAGCATCCATGTCCCCGAAAAATCTGAGTCTGTATAACCCATCACTCTTAGTTCTCCACCGCCGTATGTAAGAACCAAGTCTTTAGTCCTCCTAAGGTACTTAAGAATGTTCTTTACGATCAATGTTCTGCCTGGATTTGATCGAAACCGACTTACTACGCTCACAAAGATAGGCAATGTCCGGTCTAGTGCAAATCATTGCATACATAAGGCTACCTCTGCTGAAGCATAAGGTACCTTGCTCATTTCCTTTCTATCTTCCTCACTTTGAGGACACATCTCTAAGGAAAGTTTTGCACCATGTTGCATAGGTAGAAACCCTCTTTTAGAATCTTCCATCCTAAATCGCTTCAGGATCTTTTCTATGTAGAGGGCTTGGGAAAGACCTAACATTCTTTTCGCTCTATCCGGTAGAGACGAATACCTAGAATATAGGTAGCTTCTCCCAAGTCTTTCATTGAGAACTCTTTAGAAAGCCAAGCTTTCACGGGCCGAGCATTCCTACGTCATTTCCTATAAGTAGAATGTCATCTACATATAGTATTAAGAACGCAATTTTGCTCCCACTAACCTTCTTGTAAATACAGGGCTCTTCTTCGTTTTGGACAAAATCAAACTCTTTGACTGTCTCGTTAAAACGAAGATTCCAACTCCGTGAAGCTTGCTTCATCCATAAATGGCACGCTGAAGTTTGCATACTTTATGAATATTGGTTTGAGATATGAATCCCTTAGGCATTTCCATATAAATCTCCTCCTCGAGGAATCCATTTAGGAATGCCGTTTTCACATCCATTTGCCATATTTCATAATCTAAGTGGGTGCTATAGCAAGCATCATGCGAATAGACTTAATCATAGCTACAAAGTAGAAGGTCTCAAGTAATCGATTCCTTCTCTTTGGGAATAACCCTTTGCCACAAGCCCGGCCTTATAGGTATCAACCTTGCCATCTCCATCAGTCTTTCTCTTATAGATCCATTTGTTTCCAATAGGCACTATGCCTTTAGGACGATCTACTAAAGTCCAGACTGATTAGCATGCATTGAGTCTATCTCGGCTTCCATAGCTTCTTGCCACTTGGTGGAGTCAACGTCTACCATTGCTTGGTCGTATGTAGAAGGATCTTTCTCTTGACTACTTTCTCATCTCATGGACACCCGGTTCCTCTTGATGCGAGATAGCCATACCTCTCTGGTAATTGAGAAATTCTACTAGACTTGCGAGGTTGTATTTGTATTTGAAGGTTCGGTTCTTGTATCTTGCATAGGTGTCTCATTTGGTGTTTCTTTTATTTCTTCCAAAGAAATATTTCTACTGCCCCTCCTTCCCGAATAAACCGATCTTCCAGAAGTGTGCTTGTATAGCAACGATGATCCTATGATCTTCGTGCATGTAGAATAGATATCCCATGGAATCCCTGGATATCCTATGAAACGACCTTTCACTGAGACCTAGTTTCCAATTTCTCTACTTTAGTCTTCTTGACATAAGCGGGGCATCCCCAAATCCTAATGTGATTAAGACTTGGTTTCCTACCTCTCCACATCTCATGGGAGTCTTAGGAAACAGTTTGGAAGGACATCTGTTCAAGATATGCACAGGTGATAAGGAGCGCGTAACCCCACGAGATAAATCGGTAGATCGGTATAGTTAAGCATGGAGCGAACCATGTCCAACAAGGTTCGGTTCCTTCTTTACGATACACCATTTAATTGTGGAGTAGTGGAGGAGTGAATTGTGACACTATTCCTAGTTCTTTTAAGAACTCATCAAATTCGGTACTCATGTACTCACCACCCGGTCTGAGATCAAGAGTCTTAACACGGTTACTGTTTGATTTTCAACTAGGGCTTTAAATTCCTTGAATTTATCAAAAGCTTAGACTTATGTTTCATTAAGTACGAATCCATACAGTATGGTCATCGGTGAATGTAATGAAATCTCGAAAGCCGTCTCGTGCCACTTCAAAGGGCCACGAGGCGTCGGTATGGATCAATCCAGTTTTTCAGGCTCTTTCAAAAGTCCTGCGAAGGGTAACTTAGTCATTTTGCCTTGAAGGCAAGATTCACAAGTTGGATAGGGATCGATCCCAATGGACCCGTAAGCCCATCTTTCTCCATTTTATGAACCTTGGTCTGACCGATATGACCAAGTCTAAGATGCCACTTAAGTGCTTGGTTCGTTTCATCCCTACCACGCTTCCTAGTTATAGTGTTCACAGTTGTCTTATTCTTTAAATTTAAATGGTATAAACCATTTAATAATGTAGAAGTACCAACCAATTTATTTCTGAAATAAATACGACAGGACCCATCTCCAATAAAGAAGTGAAATCCCTTTCGGTCCATGACCGGAATTGATACAATATTCTTGTGCCCCTTGGGCAAAACAAGTACATCATCTAAAGTGAGAATAAAACCAGATTCTAAATCCAACATAAGGGATCCGATATCAGAAGCCTCGACACTATGCCCACTTCCGACGGTGACCATCACCTCCCCTGAATCCAGCTTCCTACTTCGTTCCAGATCTTGATTCATTGTACAAATGTGAGAACTCGCACCAGAATAAAGTATCCAAGAAGTAGAATATACAGTTACAGAACAATTTGTTTCTAAAACCAGTAGTTCCGTACTGAAGGCGAATTACGGTCTAGATTTGGACAATACCTATTGCCGTGGCCTAGCTCACGTGAGTTGTGGCATACATCCGTTTTCTTGGCCACTTTGCTCTTTTTAACCATTGGGGCCTTGCCCCTTCCCTTGTCGATCTTGGCTATCGGACCTAATCGCTTCTTGTTCTTTTTCTTCTTATTCTTGGACTTCCAAGTCTTAGAAGAAATCACAAGTGCAGCTTCCTTTCCCTTTGTCTTCATCTCGAGACTAGGCGTCGTCGGTTGTTCATTAGCCAGCTAAGTTACATGCAATCTCATTGCGGTTGAAGTTCATGACAAATTGGGAAAAGGAGTCGAAGTATTTGCAGGATAAGGTCAATTTGGAGAGATGCATGCATCTGAAAATCAAGAGCTTCCAATCTCTCAATCATCGAGATCATCTTGAGGACATGGTCCCCAACCTTCTCTCCTTCCTTCATCCTGGCGCCGAATAATTGCTTTGATATCTCATATCTAGCAGTTCGGCTATGCTCTCCATAGAGCTCAGCCAGGTGCGCTAAGATGGCTCGTGAAGACGTCATCTTTTCATGGGCACGTTGAAGCTCATTGGTCATTGAGCCTAACATGTACCCTCGCACTCTTATGTCGTCTTTTACCCATTTCTCATGGGCATCGACATCTTCCTGATTGGCTCGGGTTCTTGCAGGAGCCGCTGGGATGTCCGCCTCCAAGACGTATCCCAGCATTTCCATAGTTAGGACAATCCTCAAGTTCCGGCCGATCACATAGTTCGGACCAGTCAGGACGTTCTTTTCAAGTAGTATAGCGAGTGGGTTCATTGTCATATTGAGAGTTTTGTTAACTGCAGAGAATAATTTGAGATTTGTTAGTGATTGTTTAATTATGATCCGAGTAAAGAATTTAAGGACTTTCTTTATTCATAACTCGGCTCCCACTATTTTATCGGCATTTACACACTCCCATGTTAAATCCGAAAGTCTTGGGTGACTTCATAGTGGTGATCGATTTCTTTACAAAGTTTAATAGAGGGCAACCCATACGGTTTATATTCTATTATTCTTTATAAAGTGGTGTCTAATACCAACCCATCTAATGGATGATTCGATCTTCTTTTACCCCTAGTTCACTTGCCCTCAACCCATTCGGTTTCTATGGCTCATTGAACTATCAAAGTTTAAACAGTAAACTCCTATTAGTCTGACAGATGAATCTTACCCGGCAACCCATACGGTTTATAGGCCTTTGATATGTCACAACCAAAGGCATCTAATGCACACTAGGAATTTATCAACTTTCCCCAAAAATATTACCCGACATACTCGGAAGAATAATATTCGGTTTAGATTTCAATTTTCCATGAGTTTGACGGAGGGTAGGAAACCTCGTAACCTTTATAACTTAGTGTTTGTAAGTGGGAGTATTAACGCGATTATATGTTACACTTTGCACATTAATCCGTTTATAAGCGCGGTTTGTGATTTGTCAATCATTCAAAATGAAAAACATTAAATAGCAACCTAGTTACTACCAACATATAGCTCATGGACTTTTTCCTAAGTATTGGGCCAAGCCAAATAACGAAAAGAAAAATACAGTATTGATTCTTCGTCTTCCAGTCGGTCGTCTTCGGTCTTCGTCATAGCCATATGAATAATTACATCATTGAACAATACGTCCTTTTATACATATTTTCTAGTAAAAATAAATAGGCTCAAAATGGCCTTTACAACCATATCGAATCGAATAAATCAACAACTAAGTCCACGAGCTATATCACCATCACATAAGGCATTCCATACAACATGTAACGGTAAATGAAATTAAATAATCAATTAATATATTAATCCAATTAATATAAAAATTAATTTATTTAATTTCTACAATATTAATCAAATTAATATTTATAATCGTCATTTTAATCCGTTCAAAGTAATCCGGCCAAAACAATATTCTCGTCTAATAATTTCCCTTAAAAAAAAATATTCCAAATATTTTATTAAATCTAATTAAATCCAATTTAAATTTCGGAAATTATTACAACGAAATATAAACACAAAAATGGAGTCCCGGAAAATCCAGATCGAGGCCCACGGCCCGATTCAAAATCGGGCGAAAACCCGCCCGGACGAAGTCACTCTCGGCCATTTGCCAGCAGTGGCGGCGGCTCTGATAGCTAGCGAGTCACTCTCGGCCGGCGGCGATCGATGGGCTGCTGCCGTGATGCGTCTTAAATGCGGTATTCGTGTTTAACCCCGTTTTTCTCATTTTTTCGACTAAACACAAAAGCGAAAAAGTTTCTTAACTTCATTAAGAACTTATAAATCAACAAAAATCAAATTTTTCAGATTTATAATTCACATAAAATAGTCGAAACTTGACTTACTACGAACGATTAAATTTCTTCGATTATATCTATTATGATTCTAAATCATAAACATCATCAAATAACAATCCAAATGCAAAGATGATCGTATATACGATATATTTGACCCTTTCTCCGATACCACTGTTGGGATTCCTCAGAAAATAAACGCAACGGAAGAATAAACGGAATCCCTAAGAGGATCGATCAAGTAACGTATATACGAAAAGAAAAATACGAAGATCAAGGAATCAAAGTCCCATACCTATGATGTCTCCGAAAACCTTCGTATGATGATGATGATGATGATGAAGAGCCCTTCGTTCCAAGCACCTAAAGCAAGATGCCTCTACTTCACACGCGGAACTTGATGGAAAAATCGACAAGCTTCCTTTCTTCAAGAATGCGGCTAGGGAAGCTTGTAGAATTTTCTCTCTCAATGTATTCTTCTTATATCTTGTCTCTAAGATCAAGATGAAGTTATCTACCATATTCACTCTCTAAAAGTCGTTATTATGAGTTAAAGTAAGAAGAAGAATAAATAACACCAAAAAAAAGACTTTTATTTTATAAAAAATGAAAGTCTTCCTTTAACACATGATTGAGGGTATCAAATACACCTCACATATGTCACCTAGTGACATAAAATAAGTATATAAGAGACAAGAGATGGAGGGGGGGTGGCCTTAAGGGAAATTTCCAAGAAGACGGGTCGAATTTACTCGGCTCGTAATCGGATGTTCACAAATCGAATCCCTCTTGTACCGGATGTTCGTCAAACGAATCCGTTTTATTTCCAATGTGTTTGGACTAATTAATTAATCCAATTAATTAATTATATCAAACACAAATATATATTTCTCTAATAAATATAATTTATGAATTAAAGTAATCACCCAGTAACTACTTACAATTCATTAGACCGCTATTTGCTTTATCCGATAAATCAAAATTAGATATCTAATATCTAATATTATAAGAGAGAATATTAATTCACATTTATCCATCAATGATCCTATTGCGCGACTCGTAGGTTCGTCTCGGCCGGCATTGGGAGGAACCAATGAGTGCGGGCAACACTTAGCCGACTGCGGGCCGCATTTGTAAACCCCGATCGAGAACGAATGAACGAATCATTCCGTAACCATTATGTCGTGAATACTATATACGTATAGACCCTTCATCGATGTCCCGGTCAAGTCTTCGGTCACGGTAAAGTCAAACCTCATTGTTTACTAAACTCTATACATGTGTTAATGCAAATCAAGACCGATCGATTAATAGCGTATCTAATACGACTATATCGTAATGCTTTGGCCAAAGACTTATGATCTTATTTGCCATTAACCGTATAGACATTCGCCCGCTCACTAACAGAGATAGAATCCTTTCTTGGCGACAAAGAAAGGCGCTACCTGCCCGTATAGTCCGCACTTCGAGGTCGACTCAGCAATTAAGCAAATGAGTCTAACTACTCTAATGACAAACTAAACGTCACAGATACATCTTCTACTGAACCCTCAAGTCAAAGGTCCACGTATACTATCACAACCTTTCGATTCATCATCGACTCTTCGAGAGTGAATACCGTGTGACTGAATCGAGTATGAGTCGTGTTCGAGTATACCGGTCCCACCAATATACTTATAACTATGCTATCAAGACGTGCACACGTCCTAGCATCAGTTATACAAGTCTTATTAAAACTTAATGTCCTGTTAAGTTTTATCGACTTGCGAACTAGTTAAGCATTCGAGCTCTAAACACTTCTAGTGCCTATCTCCTTATCTCTATAAGGAGTAGAATGTTCACTCTCAAATGCAAGGACTACTATTCTATATACCAAATCACAATGCCAGTGATATACAATAATATAGAAATAATAATTGCCTTATTAAATATAATATTCATAATTACAATACAATTGCTCTCACTCTCTCATCCTCTGAGTGGCATTCGAGGGCATATTCCTAACAGTACAAGGACTTGAAACAAAATTACTAGTGGAGTAATATGAAGCGAGAAGTCGCAGAATTTGTTTCGAGATGCTTAACCTGTCAACAAGTTAAGATTGAACATCAGCGATCGTGGGTATCTTTGAAACCTCTTCCCATTCCCGAATGGAAGTGGGAAGACATTTCTATGGATTTCATCACGAGTTTGCCGACGAGCCGTCGTGGCATGAATACGATCTGGGTGATCGTGGACCGCTTAACTAAATCAGCTCATTTCCTTGAGATCAAGGATACTTGGGGTCCCGAGAGACTTGCCCAGCTTTTCATCAAAGAGATAGTGAGACTTCACGGTACTCCTAAAAGTATCATTTCCAATCGTGACGGACGGTTTGTGTCTCATTTTTGGAAATCAGTTCATCGTGCTATGGGAACCCAGCTTAATCTCAGTACCGCTTTTCATCCTCAGTCCGACGGACAATCAGAGAGGACCATTCAGACATTAGAGGACATATTGAGAGCATGCGTCCTCGATTGGAAAGACGATTGGGAAGCCCAACTACCATTGATCGAGTTCACGTATAATAATAGTTGGCATGCTTCGATTAAGATGGCACCTTACGAGGCCTTGTACGGTCGTCGTTGTCGATCTCCGTTGTGTTGGGACGACCTATCAGAATCATTGGGCACCGAGCCCGATATGCTTATAGCCGCCCGTGAGAAGGTAGCTTTGATCACGAGTCGTTTGTTGACAGCTCAGAGTCGACAGAAGTCATATGCAGATAACCGTTGTCGACCATTAGAGTTCGAGGCTGGCGACCATGTGTTGGTCAAGGTATCCCCGAGTCGTGGTATTTTCCGTTTTGGGAAGAGGGGGAAGTTGAGTCCGAGATTCATTGGACCGTTCGAGATTTTGGATCGAGTGGGCGAGTTAGCTTATCGATTGGCCTTACCTCCGGCGTTGAGCCGAATTCATAATGTGTTTCATGTCTCTCAGTTGCGGAAGTATGTTGCCGACCCGAGTCACATACTTCAGTTCGATGAAATCGAGATCGCCGACGATCATTCATATTAGGAGCGTCCTATACGAGTTTTAGAGCGGCGAATCAAACAGTTGAGAAATAAGACGATTCCTTTGGTTAAAATTCAGTGGTCTAGACACGGAGTCGAAGAGGCTACTTGGGAAACCGAGGATAGTATGCGGGAGAGTTATCCCGAGTTGTTTTGACCCTTAGTTTCGGGGACGAAACTCTTTTAAGGGGGGGTGTATGTAATACCCAGTTGTAACTCAGTAATTATCACTCAATAATTATCATTCAGTATTTATCATTCAGTAATTGATACTCAGTAATTTCATTCATCATTGATCATTTGTCACTCATATTCAGTCATGGTATTCATCATTCAGAGTAATTGTATCGTGTATCAATCGTCATTCATCACTAATCTGATTGGAGTTTCGTGCCGTGTTTATCATCATTGTCATTTCGTTGCGAGCTGTGCGTGAGGAGTAGCGCACGCTACATACTCCATTTAGCGTACGCTAATTGGGTATAGGTAGCGCACGCTACCACTCAGCCTTAGCGCACGCTAAGGTTACCTTGACCGATCCGGAAGGTACCGGATCGCAGTGAGTTATAAGCAGCGCACGCCACGATTGGTAAGTAGCGCGCTAGCGGGTTGTAGTAGCGCACGCTAATATGAGGTGTAACGCCGCTAAGGACGGATCAGTTGAGTCCGGTGGCTACCGGATCGCATCGATTATTTCATAGCGCACGCTATGTGTTGTTAGCGTACGCAACCGATATATTAGCGCACGCTAAACAATGGTTGTAGCGCACGCCAGCGAGTCCGATCGAGGGCGAGAGTTTACGGACTCGATCGGGCATCAATATTTCGTTAGCGCACGCTAATTATGGATCTTAGCGCACGCTAGTAAAATGGCCGAGCGCACGCTACAAGAAGGTACGTAGCGCGCGCTACCGTGTTCGGACAATGGTACTTGGACTACCCAAATTACTCGTTAGCGCACGCTACGCACAAGGCTAGCGCACGCTAACCTCGGACCGACTATAAATCGATGATTAGTCGACTTCGTCATTTATTCATCTCATTTCACTCCTTCGGTATTTTTGGGCGATTTCGAGCGTTTGGAGAGGATTCTTCGAGGTGTAATCATCAATCATCATCTTCAAGCTCATCTTCGGATTGATCATCATTTCATCATCTTCATCACATCGAATCAAAGGTATTAATCTCTTGGATCTAGAATTTGGATTTTGGGTTTTCCTTCCGATTTCTTCGTAAGCTTGATTATCATTGGAATATGTTAGATATGGATTATCTACCTTGGATAAGTATATTCTTACGGATTTAATGGTTATTTTCGAATTATTTCAAGAACCTTTGGGGTTGACTACGGTTAATTGGGGATTTTCCGATTGATGTTGTTGTAATCATGAATTATGGATTCCTATTGGATTATTGATATCATTGTAGCGTTTTGTTAGTTCGAATTACTCATTTTAGTGTTGGTTTCGACATATTCGGATCGATATTTTCAAGTCGTGTGGTTGGTTACGTAGTCGTTAGAATGCCCCAATGAGTTTGATTATCGTTGTTTCGACCTTTGGGTTAGTCGTGTTTTGTTGCTTGATGTGTGTATTGAGCGATTGTTGGTAATGATTGTTATTCAAGGTTGTTCGAGCGACCGGTATTTCACTTAGACGTTGTTCGTGGACGGACATTCTTCATTGGTATTGAGTAAGTTAATTCTTACTCGGTTAAAAGGATATTCATACCTTTTGTTGTTGATCATTCATAATCATAACTCATTCATCATTGTATTAATCATATTAAAACTTGTTAATGTCAATTAATCACTTGATCATAAGGAAGCGGTTCCAATCTTTTCGTTGAGCTATCATTCATTTCATTATTACCCTCATCTCGGTGAGTCATTCTTGACTTTGTCGATTATTATTTATTCATTGATATTCATTACGGTCATTCTCGTTCATATGACCCTCTGGGTTCATATTGCGTGGCCGGGTGTGGTGTGTGGAATTTTTAGTCGGGCACACGATGGTTATTGTATTGGGTTCACCGATACATTAGGCCGTGCACACGGGAAAGCGTTACACCGTGAGACTAATTAGGTACACGGACGGGTGTTGTACACTTACACAGAACATTACGGGCGTACTATGATACTCCTCTTCAGCGTAATTCATAATTAAAATAATTCATAACTTGATTAATTCATGATTGTGTAATTTCAACTCTTGAGGATTGTTGTTACGTATGGCCCCGTTGGGGGATTTTGTTTTCAGTCACGGCAAGGCAAAGGCACGGGAAGAGCATGCCGATGGCGAGAGTCCTGTGATACTAGTAGGGGCCCCAGTCATTTCGTTTGTTTGATCATTTGATCGTTTCAGTTATTCCGTCATTTGTATTTTTCCGCTGCAAAATTCCGTTTGAAATGCTTATTTGTTCAGGGTGGTGTATTTTATCTCCATATAAAATATACTAGTATTCTGTTTCGTCCTGGTGTAATGTACTTAAACTCCTCATCGGAGTACTTGGTAATATAATGTGGTTCGGTACTGCAATTATATTATTTAATTCATCATTTTCATTTGCCTGGTGGGTCCCAGTCGGGGATTCACGGCACTGTAATATCCGCCTGGTTTGGGGTGTTACAGGTTACCGATGATGAAGATGAGAACGAATACGCCAATGCCTTCAATCGGACGATATAACATGAATGACATGATGCCAACATTAATAACAATGATTACAACATTGTCTTAGATCGACATAAATATTAACAACAACAATCGATACATCGATACTGCGAACCGACTATCGAAAATAACATTAACAACGAGTATCCCAATGCCTTGAACCGGCCATTAATGAACAATAATAAACATTTGGCATAATTGCCGAAGAGTATCGTATCAAACGATCCCCAAATATCAATGAACTCATGATGAGACTAAGTCTTGGAATGATATAACACATTCATTCATATATATGATAACATTAATCTCATTGACTAGTACAAGTATAAAACTTCCCTCAAACCGAAGGCGAGAAGGTCCTTCCACGATCAACGTCCTTAATGGAAATACCGGCCGCTCGAACAACCTTGAATAACACAAGTACCAAAAATTCGCTTAATATACGAATCAAGCATGATCACAACCAACTCAAAAGTCGATACAACACTACCCAAAACTCATTGGGGCATTAGACAAACACGTTGTAAACAATCTCCCATTGTTTACAACTAATCCCAATTATACCGAAAACCAACCTCTAATGAGTGATTCAATCCAACAAAACATCATTAATACCATCAATAATCCAGTAGGAATACTTCATTCGAGATTATGACAACATCTAGTCGAAACCCCCAAAATTCCAAAGTCAACACCCAAGGAGTTCTTGAACAAATCCCCAAATGTTCAAAAATTCCGAAAATTACATCCATGAATCCATAAGAATACAAGTATCTAAGGTAGATAATCCATATTCAACATATTCCAACATGATAGCAAGCTAACTCGAAGAGATCGGGAAGAAAACCCCCAAATCTCGAAATTCAAGATTCAATAAAAAGTTACCTTGATTAGGAGTGATGGAGTGGATTAAATATTGATGAATCTGAACTAGGAGCTTGAAGATTATGCTAGATGATTGTAGCTCGGAAAGATCTACGCGAATCGCCCAAAATTGCCCGGAATGGTTGAGAAATGAAGGAATGACGGAATGAAGAGTGAAGTGTCCTATTTATACAAATCCCAGCTTAGCGCGCGCTATCTCCTGTGATTAGCGTGCGCTAGCGGGTTCACCGGGTATTCCAGTACCCACTGCCTGTATCATTAGCGTTCGCTACATACCTAGTAGCTTGCGCTAATGCCTCTTCTTTAGCGTACCTTAACCCTTCCTTAGCGTGCGCTACCCGATAGTTAATGTCTAGTAAATTGGAGTCCAGAACCTACTGTCCTCCGCCTGCTCGCGATAGCGTGCGCTACACTTGTAACTTAGCGTGCGCTACCTAGTACAATTAGCGTACGCTATTATCCACTTATAGCGTGCGCTACGACCTTCCAAATCCAGTCCAGTACCTAATGGACTCTGTGCCCCAATTGCGCTAGCGTGCAGTAATGATGATGCATAGCGTGCGCTACCTATACTCCATTAGCGTGTGCTAACATGAGTATGTAGCGTGCGCTATCTCACACACAGACTACCAAAATATGATGATGATGAAAATATCCTCGTCTCGTTCTCAAATAGTGATGAATGACGAATAACAACTAATACACGATTCTAAAGTACACCGAACGGTGAACACAAATGAATGAATATGAATGGTGAATGATTATTGCTGAGCGAAAAATTTATGAGTGATAATTACTGAATGATAATCAATGAATTCACAACCGGGTATTACACACAACAAGAAAGGTACAATATTCACCACAATCGCAAACATGTAAAACATAAGTTAGCGCATCATACAACTCCACAAAGGTATCACATTCACATGTCAACATCATTCAGGAAAAAGGATAACAAGCGAATAATACAAATATTCCATGATTCCACAATTTCCTAGATAACTATTCATTTCTGGCATCCATTTTAACCAAAATACAACATGAAATGGTTGTTATCATTATACATGAAACTCAAGTTTACATTCGTATTTACTTTCATAGAAATCACATATTCATTTAAAAATAAGTTACGGTTCAATATTGAATCACTAACAAGTCCACGTTAAATTCACGACAAGTCACATTCTCAAAGTATAAAGAATATAGACGAGATACTCGCCTCAAGTCCAAAGCACGCGAAGCAACGGGAAAGCTCGACCGAAAATCCTTGATGAGGACGACGACGAACGGAAGGGTTCAATATGAGCTCTTCGCAAGAAACTAAATCCTAACATCATATCATTAATAAATCAACGACCGTACGAGGAAGAATAATCGTAGAATGCCCGAATCCTGTATGACGTTCTACCGGACACCTTCAAGGCGTTGATTAGGAACTCAACAAAACGATGAATCCTTGGCAATCAAACCATGAAACAACAAGGAAATTGATAGAATATGGTTTAGTAATCATTAATCCCTTACTAATCTAAGTTACTTCAGAATAAATGGACGAAATCAAATAAAATCCCTAATTTTCCCAAAACTAGATTTTTAGGAAATCTAACCTTAATTTGGTCGATCGGAAAAGGTTATGGGATAATTAATCAAAGTTAGAAACTCAAGAACTTCATGGATTGATAGTTGGACAATATGTCTTCGAGTTCTTCAAGGCTCAGCCGCGGAAAGGAAAGAAGAGAAATGAGAAAATGAGTGTAAACCCGACTGCTGGATCATATAAATACTGCCCAGCGACGCACGAGCAGGAACGCACGAGCGGCTGGTCGTGCGCGCCACTGCCAGGAGCCTGCCGAGACGCTTGAGCACCTGCTCGTGCCCGTGCAGTCAGGGCCACACGAGTGCCGGATCGACCACCCAGCTTGTGCGCAATGCTCGTGCGCACCTGGGTAGTCCCCGCCGCACCTGGCCGGCCAGTGTGCAGCCGTCATGACTCGACGACTCAAATTCCGCAAACGCACGGAACGAACACGACAAAACGCTCGTGGACAACATCAGCGATCCTAAATGAAAATAACATATAACAAATCACCACATATGGTCATAAACACAAAATCAGTTGTCGAGAAAATAATATCGACGCTCGACAATCGAGAATTATCCGAAAAAATCCAAAATAACCGGCACAAAAATCTCGGGTATTACATTCTACCCCTCTAAAAAGAAGTTTCGCCCCGAAACTTAAAAAGAAAGGATGAAGTAAGCAGACAACAAAGTGAACGAATAATTAAGCCTCAGCGATCTACACGAGTCGATCCTGATAATGGTGCTGAAGCTCGATTTCGGGAAACTTCATGGAATAGTTCACAATACTGAACTCTATGGCCCTCGAGTCCACAATTATAAAAAGTAATCGGCTGCAAAGGACAATTAGCTTGCACATGACCCACAACATTGCAATTGAAACACCTCCCAGTGTGACTAGAAGTCATAGAAGATGACTTGGAACTCTTGGTTCCACCGAACAAAGAAAGGGAAGGTCTCGCCGTAGGACTATGCGAAACTCGATGAGAAGAAGTTCCAACTCTCACATTGTCCGAAAAATCTCCAGACATCCTATGCCTCTTCTACTCATGCAAAGGCCCAGTAGATAGCAATGCCATCTCGTACGCCATGGCTCGATTCTGATGCTCTCTCAAAGTAGCACAAGTGAAACCCGACATGTACTTTAGAATCTCTAGTTTTCCACATATCAAAATAACGGATTTTGTCTTCCTCGGTCCTCACCTGCCTCTTCACGTAAGCGAGCTGTCGACTATAATCGATAATAGCCTGCAACACGGGTATTTCCTGCGGCTCGGCTAGAAAAAAGTCTCGGATCCTCTGCTCTGATTGGCTCCGGAAAGAACTCCACTTCCATCAACTTCTTGAACTCTTCCCAGGTAATGGCATGATCCTGGGGCTCAACGGCCTCCCATCAATTAGCAGCGTCACTATTGAGAAGGAACTGAGCGATAAGAATCCTCCGTTCCTATGGACAACCAACCGCCTTGAAAATCTTCTCCAATTGGAAAAGCCAACCGTCCCAGCCCAAAGTATCACTCGCGCTCGCAAAACATGGAGGATGCATACGAACCTCTTCTCTAAGCCACTGAGTCGACCCGACATTCTCAGTCATGGTAGTGTTATGTTGAACCGCCTGGGTCAAATGAGTCATCTGGTCTGCCACTTGCTGAAGTATAGTAGCAACACCAATACCAATGCCATCACCGCCAGCATTATCCTGATCGCGCGACTGATTGCCATGACCTCTCGGCATACTGAACTGGCTGTCGTTCAGAACGACAAAACAAAAACCACATAATCAACATAGGGCAACAAACAGTAACACAATATACTCACTCTGAGTCATTACACGAATGCACGAACTATCACTGCAACAATATGATTCAAATTCAAAAGTAATTCACTTGGCTACATCAAAAAAAACGTACGACCTTTACCAAAACAATCACGGTCAAAACCACATACATATCATCGTGGTCAAACATGGGTAATATTCTTAAAAATAAGATTTTCAAAGGTATTCATTCAAATGATAATATTTTAAATTTCCTGGGTTTGAGTGATTTTGCTGAAATGAGTTTTTGAAAAAAAATGTTTTTAAGACCTCGACCGTTTAATCAAAACTATGAACCCATTATCATAACTGTTTCGTTTTGAAGTCATTTGCAAAACAACATTTTGAAACATCAATCTGCTCGACAAACGATATCATCAAAATGACCTTATCAATATATATCAATATTACCATCAACAACATACAGGGTAAACACACGTTACTCTGCCACAACATCCCCGGTTGGAAAACCACTTGTGCTCGCACTAATCATTAACACCATCAACCATCACATCAGGATAACGTCATAGAATAATACCATTAAACCAAACTAGGTAGTCATAACATCTAGGTGTACAACGAAAACTCACTAACAAGAAAGGTAACAATTAATAATACGTCAATAATATCCATACAGGATAAACAACTGGGTGCAACATTACTGATACAACAGTTAAAGTTTCACGATCGTCACGGACAGACCATATGACTAGGTCAACAGGGATCAAAAGACCGATAATGAGCATAGATATAACTGTAATAACAAAGTTACTGCCGTGACAGTCAAAAGCTTACAGTTGTAACAACTAACTGTAAGACAGCAGAATCAACTTAACAGCCTCAAAACGGCTCCGAAGGTTAAGGATCGACTCCTAACAATGTATCCTGATATTTAGAAAAACATATCAAGATTGTTGCAACGATTCAGTCCCAACACACAAACACATAATATTTTTAATTCCAAAAATCAAAGCCGTTTTCCAATTTAAAATTTTTCCAAAATCCTTTCGATCATATCCAAAATGACCGTAACATTTTACAATGTTCGAAATACTTTAAAACGCCTCCTTTAAATACTTTCTGAAGGTGTCATTTGAAAATGCATGACTGACTCATCAAAGTTCAACCGATTTCAGAATCCATACAAAACTGTTGTTTAACCGCACCATTGAAATATTTTCAAAAATCGGTTCTTTTACAAACATATTCAAGCTCATAATTACAATTAAAAAAACCGTTTTCAAACCTACACGCAGTGGACATAATTACAACTATCCAAAAGTAATCGAACCTGAAACTACTTGCCCAATCAGAAAACGATATTACAAATCCAATCAAATATAATTCGTGAACACCAAATTCAAACAGACGTCAAAACCATCCATCTGAGTTCCTCATGAACTCTACCGTCGATACATTCTATGGAACACATTAAGGTTCACAGTTTTCACTTCGTATTGCACCATTCAGTGTCCAACCATCAATACACTCGACTCAATACACAAACGGTGTGCCATGTATATCAAATACGGATTCCATTTCACAACAATATACAAGCAAAATTATGCACCACAATCATCGCACATAAATGAAATCATGAAATACCGATACCTCGCATAAAAGAGGAGACTTACGTCCACAGGCCGCACGGAGATGATGGCTGCACCACGATACTATTCACAACTAATCACAATAGATCACAATGATCACACTTGTTCACAATTGCTCACCTGGGTGACACGACAAGACACGACTCGACAAGACCCAACTAGACCCAACTGCCTAGGTTTTCGCAAACCTAAGCTCTGATACCATTTATATAACACCCCCAATCCACTTAGGGATATTACATGCCGTAGACCCCTTTTTCCCACAAGGATCTACCAGGCATGAGACTACAAAATAAAATCAACACGTGGTCAACTCGACCAAAACATAAAACCGCAGACCGATTAGGTCTCTCAAAACATAACATAGCAGTACAACTGATAAACCAAAATACAACTCGATCACAAGTTACACAACATTTCCATCCCCGTACCGATGACAAAGAAACTAGAAATAAACACTCAGACCGACAGATCACTGACGGACAATCGACTACAACTATGACTAGTATCGCTGCTTTACATCATCCTCCAAGCCGATCGTGTGGTTGCTCTCTCCAATCAGGAGACCTGAAAATAAATATAAAATAGTCCCCAACGAGGTGTTAGCGATGTAAATCGCTACCAAGTAACCAAGATATTAAGTTATACATCAAGAATACAACCGTTATGAAAATAACGTTTTAACAAGGTAGTAACACGATCCCCGAGTCTAAATTCCTTTCGAGACAGTTTCCTTTAGGCAGGATCATAAGAACGACTCCACAACACAATTAAGAGAATAATTGAAGACTTTGGGGGTCTCAGTGTAAAATCATGAAAGATTTATAATTCTTATTTTCAAAAGAGTTTACCAAAAACGTCGAAATGATTCTATTCACAACCAAGTCTCAACGACTAATTAATAATACAAGCTGTATGTCTGGACCCAAGGTCCAAATATTCACAAAACAAGCACGAGAACTGCCTAGCACCGGGCTAAACCACTGGTCCTATCCGAGGCCTCTATGACCCTCCTGAACTGCCTATCTAAACAAGCTCAAACACATCCATAAGTTATCTTGACACCGCACTCGCAAGTGACGGTTCTCAGATCCCCCCTCCAGACCTACCCAATTAGATAATCTTATGGTCAAATCATGACAACTAGCGTACTCGCAAGCACGCGCCGCCGGAGGCCTCACGGGTCCTTACTTGGGTAACATCACTCAAACACGCCCATAAGTTATCGTGACATCGCAATCGCAAGTGACGATTCTCGGAGCCCCCTCCAGACCTACCCGATTTGATAACCTTATGGTCATAACATATCAACTGGCCATACTCGCAAGCACGCGCCATCGGAGGCCTCACGAGTCCCTAAACGGGTAACATCTCAATTCACCAAGATACACAACAACAAAGGTACAATATTCACCACAATCGCAAACACGTAAAACATAAGTTAACGCATCATACACCTCCACAAATGTACCCCATTCACATGACAACATCATTCAGGAAAAAGGCTAACAAGCGAATAATACAAATATTCCACGATTCCACAAAATATCGGATAACTATTCATTTCTAGCATCCTTTTTAAGTAAAATACAACATGAAATGGTTGTTATCATTCTACATGAAACTCAAGTTTACGTTCGTATTTACTTTCATAGAAATCATATATTCATTTAAAAGTAAGTTACGGTTCAATGTTTAATTACTAACAAGTCCATGTTAAATTCAGGACAAATCACATTCTCAAAGTATAAAGAATATAGACGAGATACTCGCCTCAAGTCCAAAGCACGCGAAGCAACGGGAATGCTCGAACGGAAACCCTTGATGAGGACGACGATGAATGGAAGGGTTCGATATGAGCTCTTCGCAAGGAACTCGATCCTAAAATGATATCATTAATAAATCAACGACTGTACGAGGAAGAATAATCATAGAACGCCCGAATCCCATATATGACATTCTACCGAAAACCTTCAAGGCGTCGATTAGGAACTCAACAAAACGATGAATCCTTGGCAATCAAACCATGGAACAACTGGGAAATTGATAGAATACGGCTTAATAATCATTAATCCATCACTAATCTAGGTTACTTAGAATTAAACAGACAAAATCGAACAAAATCCCCAATTTTTCCAAAACTAGATTTTTAGGAAATTTAACCTTGATTAGGTCGATCGGAGGAGGTTATGGGATGATTAATCGACGTTAGAAACTCAAGAACTTCGTGGATTGATAGTTGAACAACATGTCTTCGAGTTCTTCAAGGCTCAGCCGCAGAAAGGAAAGAAGAGAAATGAGAAAACGAGTGTAAACCCGACTGCTCGATCATATAAATACAGCCCAGCGACGCACCTGGCCGGTCCCTGCCGCTGTAACACCCCGAGATAATCGGAATAATTACAGCGCCGTAAACCCTTTAAGTAAGGATTTACAAGACTGATTAAAAGAAATGTGAATATAAACCAATAATATCACCGAAATTCAAATTACAAATTGGTTCCAACTGCTTTATTACAACCATATCGAAATGATCTTAAAAAGACACGCGTACTGGAGTACTGAAAATGAACCAAGAAGACAAATCACAAAGACGACGAACAACTAACATCACTGGGCCACTTCATCGTCATGATGGTACTGTGGCTACTTCCCCACTCCTCGGCTACCTGAACATCAAAACAAATGTCCACCCCCGAAGGGGTTAGCAAAACAATGCTAGTACAAGTATCGGAACACACAAATATGCAACGACAATGCATAAAATCATACACAATATGGACTTCCGCTACCGGAATCCAACAATACGAATCCACAACATTCAATCAACACAACATGGGTATTCCAACGATCCAGCGCCCTCAGCATAGATCCCAAGATGATCCCGTCGGACCAACACGAGATGGAAAAACCCGTCCAATGATCCAGCGCCCTCAGCCTAGATCCCAAGATGATCCCGTCGGACCAACACGAGGTGGACATCCGATCCAGCGCCCTCAGCATAGATCGCTTGATCCCTTCGGATCATCACAACTTATACGTAACACAACTATGCATATACATATGCGAGAAAATCGACATACTCATCAATATGAACGTACGTTAAATCGATAGCGATTGTCATGATAATCTCATATCAACAATACGAATAAACCATATGCATGATCAAATTCATTAATTGTTCACAAACTTTCAAAATACGATACTTGCCTCAACAATGGCGACAAGAATTTCTACTATCAACAGTCTTCAATCCGTTCGGAGAATTCTCACTTGGTCGGCTCACCGGAAAGCAAACCTTCATCGAACAATAACGTCGATATGACCCACGGTTCCGGGTAATCGTTGAAATCATCAAATGAATCATAAAAAAGGCATGATGCATCTATCATGGCGATGGACTATTCTGTCCTAACACAACTCCTTCGGTTGATTGTTACTACATAACATGGAATTCATCCTAGGAGGATTCTAATCATGTTTTATAATAACGAGATATCCAAATCGATGAATCATCATAAAGACTAGTTCCAATATCATCTCCTTCTACAATTTAATCCTTAAGTTCAATCCGTAAATTCTTCACCGAAATGTTCGATCATAACATTCTCCTGAACTAAGATAATCTTCGAAAACTAGATATGATTGGTTTATAAATCTCAAGATACACTAATCAATAGTCTAATCACTAGAGGTTGCTCAACGATTACTTCAATCAAGAGGAATCGAAAATAATTGAATTCAATCTTCTAAACCATGATGAAGGGCTCCTCAAGAAGAAAACTGGTTTGGCCTACTCAAAACAGGTCCAAAACGTTACTAATATCATGCTAATTTAGTTGGTGAAGGATCACATACCTCAAAAATTGGATGAACAAGGAAGAACTTGAATGAACTCAACCACCGGAAGTTTGAACACCAATCTACAAGGCCTATGCTTCCCAAGAATCATCCCAAAAGATGATAGGAAGGATAAGAGGTGATGAAAGATCTCCAGAACACGAAAAATCGGCCAAAGGAAAGGTGAGAAATGAAATAGGGTCGAAGTCTATAAATAGAATTCTGGACATTACGTACGTTATGCAATTAACCTTACGTACGTAATAAGCTTAACGTACGTTATACCCTAACTATAGCATACGTAGACGTCTGACCAGAACTCACTGGCCTGATTTCGCCATTTCCTTACGTACGTAATCGCAAGGGTTTTACGTACGTAATATTCATGTCCTTAGCGTACGTAACACATACACCATAGCGTACGTAACCCTATGTCCAGGTTCATGCGGAAATCACACGGATCTTCCCCGGCCCCCTCCTCGGCCCCCACACGCCGACCCTTATCCGATCCCAAGTTGACTTAGTTTACGTACGTTAACCACTTTAGATAACGTACGTAATACTGCAGTCTTAGCGCACGTTATAGACGTCTGGTAACATACGTTAACACATGCAGAAACATGCATGCAGAATACTGTAGATACCAAAACGTAAAGATACAAAATACGGGAAACCAACCTCCGAATAATAACATTACAAAGTTTATTCTTACAAGATAAATACACAATAATTATCCGGGCATTACATACTACCCCTCTAAAAAGAAGTTTCGGCCCGAAACTTGAATCGCAAACAATTCCGGGTACCTCGACTTCATACTATCTTCTGTCTCCCAAGTTGCTTCTTCGACCCCATGCCGAGACCACTGAACTTTAACCAAGGGTATTGGTTTATTCCTCAATTGCTTGACTCGACTCTCAAGTATCTTGATTGGTCTCTCCTCGAAAGTGCCGTCATTAGCTATCTCGATCTCATCGAAATCAATAACATGACTGGGATCTGGCACATACTTCTGCAATTGGGATACGTGAAAAACATTATGAACATGACTCAGCGATGGCGGTAAGGCCAACCTGTATGCTAAATCTCCAACTCTATCGAGGATCTCAAATGGTCCGATATATCTCGGACTTAGCTTACCTTTCCTCCCAAAACGGAAGATTCCCCGAGTAGGAGAAACCTTCAATAACACATGATCCCCGGTCTCGAATTCCAGCGGGCGACGGCGCACATCTGAATAAGACTTCTGTCGACTCTGGGCAGTCAACAATCTTTCCCGAATCAAAGTTATCTTCTCTTGAGTCTGGACTACCAATTCTGGTTCCGTCCCGATCAAGTCCGAAGAATCATCCCAGCACAGGGGTGATCGGCATCTTCTTCCGTACAAAGCTTCGAATGGTGCCATCTTGATAGAAGTATGCCAACTATTGTTGTAGGTGAATTCAATTAACGGCAAGTGAGCTTCCTAATCAGTTGACCAATCCAAGGCACAAGCTCTAAGCATGTCTTCCACTGTTTGTATAGTCCTTTTGGACTGACCGTCCGTTTGAGGATGATAAGCCGTGCTAAAGTTTAGCTCAGTCCCTAAAGCCCTGTGAACTGCCTTCCAGAAGTGTGACACGAAGCGACCATCCCGATCTGAAATAATAGTCTTCGGCGTCCCATGCAATCTGACTATCTCGGCAATAAATACTCGTGCCAATTTCTCGGGTCCCCATGTGTCCTTAATTCCTAGGAAATGAGCCGACTTGGTTAGTCGATCAACTATAACCCAAATCATGTTCATTCCCGTCTTGGTCCTTGGCATATTGGTGATGAAATCCATCGAGATATCCTCCCACTTCCACTCAGGGATCGGAAGCGGTTTTAACATTCCGGCAGGTCGCTGATGTTCAATCTTAACCTGCTGACAAGTCAAACACTTCGAAACGTATTCTGCTACGTCCTTCTTCATATTTCCCCACCAGAAGTTTTGTTTTAGATCCTTGTACATCTTACTGCTGCCCGGGTGAATAGAATAGGGTGCGTTGTGAGCTTCCTTCAGAATTGTCTGCCTCAAAACATCATCATTGGGAACGAAAAGTCGACTCTGAAATCTCAGAACTCCATCATCTTGTATCACGAATCCTGGGGCCTTTCCTTTCTTTACTTCGTCACCTAACCGAAGGATCAGAGAATCGTTCAACTGCTTAGATTTGATTTCCTCGACCAGTGACGAAGTCAATTCCATCGCATATAGTTGCCCTTGGATTCCTGGCGACCATACTTCAATCCCTTCGCGGATCAATTCTCGTTGAATGCTGGTTTGGGAAGTAAGTGCTTCCAACACTCGAAGAGAAACAGGTTTACGGCTCAATGCATCAGCCACTACGTTTACTTTACCCGGGTGATAGAGAATTTCCAAGTCGTAATCCTTGATCAATTCTAGCCACCTTCTCTGCCTCATGTTTAATTCTTTCTGACTGAAAATGTACTTGAGACTTTTATGATCTGTAAAGATCTGACAATGAGTGCCGTGTAAATAATGTCGCCAAATTTTCAAAGCGAAGACCACATCTGCTAACTCCAGATCATGAGTCGGGTAATTAACTTCGTACGATTTCAACTGTCGAGAGGCATAGGCAATCACCCTATCCATTTGCATCAACACACATCCCAGACCCTGATTTGAAGCATCGCTGTATACCATGAATCCATCAGTTCCATCTGGTAATGCTAGTATAGGCGCTATCGTCAGTCTCCTCTTGAGATCATCAAAACTAGCCTAGCATTTCTCATTCCACTCGAACTTATGAGTTTTCTGTAATAGCTGAGTGAGCGGACGAGCAATTTTGGAAAATCCCTCTACGAAACGGCAATAATATCCAGCAAGTCCTAAGAAACTCCGGACTTCTTTCACATTATTTGGAGATTCCCACTCCAAGATTGCCTCGACTTTCTTCGGATATACTTGAACTCTGTCAGATGATATCACATGCCTAAGGAAAGTCACTTCCTTAAGCCAGAACTCATATTTAGAAAGTTTCGCATACAACTGTTCATTTCTCAAGGTGCTCAGAACAATACGCAAATGCTCAGCATGTTCCTCGGGGTCTTTCGAATAGATCAAGATGTCATCAATGAAAACGACCACGAACTTATCTAAGTATTCTAAGAATACCCGATTCATCAATTGCATAAATACCGCAGGAGCATTGGTAAGTCCGAATGGCATCACTACAAATTCATAATGCCCATACTGGGATCTGAAAGCAGATTTCGGTATATCCGATTCCTTAATCCTCAGCTGATGATATCCGGATCGCAAGTCAATCTTAGAGAATACTCTGGCCCCTTGTAGTTGATCAAACAAGTCGTCGATCCGAGGTATAGGATACTTGTTCTTGATCGTCACCTTGTTTAGCTCCCTGTAATCAATACATAATCGGAGGGATCCATCTTTCTTAGGACAAAGAGGCAGGTGCTCCCCAAGGGGAAACGCTAGGTTGAATGTAACCCTTCTGTAACAATTCCTCCAGTTGCTTCTTTAGTTCATACATCTCGGTTGGCGCCATACGATATGGTGCTCTAGAAATAGGAGTGGCTCCTGGCTCTAATTCGATGATAAACTCTACTTCTCTCTGCGGAGGTAACCCAGGTAGTTCGTCAGGGAATACATCCGAGAATTCGTTCACAACTGGAATAGATGAGAGCTCTACTCCTTCTTCTTTCTTCATGGCATAGCACCACAATCCGTGACAACCCTGCTTCAGTAATTTCACTGCCTTCATAGCTTTAATCAATTTTCCCGAGCTTCCTGGTCTCCATCTTTTGAATAAATGTTCAGATCCGTCATCGGCAATGATAGAGATGACTCGTTTTCGGTAATTCAAAATAGCTCCATAACGGTTGAGCCAATCGTCTTCGAGAATTAAATCGTCACCATGGATGTCGACTACAATAAGATTTGATGGCCAATTTCTCCCTCCTATAGACACTGGAAAATCTCTAGTTTCTAGGGTTCCCACAATTCTCTCTCCGCTCGGCAAACCCACAACATATGGTTCACAATCAAATAAGCACGAGATTTTCAAACGATTAACACAATTCAATGATATGAAAGAATGTGTAGCTCCTGAATCGAATAAGACACTAACTGGTTGCAAAAGGATCTGAATCGTACCTGATGCAACAGCAGTGTTCTGATCGTCAGATTTCCTCATCTCGTACAGGTGCGGAGGAACGGACCCAGCACTGGATGTCTCTCTCTTCCCAACATTTTGCTGCTGAAACCCACTCTGCTGCGTCTGGTTCACACTCACCTCCTTCGGAACTGGCGCTGTAGTGCGAGTGCCATATGATCTAGTCGCAACTCCACAGAAAGCCGCACGGTGCCCTTCTTGCCCACAATCGAAACAAGTCACAGAAGATGCGGGGCAATCACGTCAAACATGCCCTGCTCGACCACAATTATAGCATTTCTTTAATGCGTCTGAAATTAATGATGTTGTCCGGAACTTCTTGCCACCTCTAGAAGGATGTGGAGGTTTTCTAGATTAATAAAATGAAGACTGCCCCTTGCGGGCCCCACCATTCTTGTTTTTCGAGAAGTTGCCGGACACTTTCTGCTTCTTTGCCTCCATCGATTTCTCCACCGCCGCCTCTTTCATGTCGTAGGCCAGCGCTTTGTCTTGATACTGCCGCAACGTAGTACACTCGAATCCGGACATGTACTGCTAAATCTCCGGTTTCATACGCATATCGAAATGAAAAATCTTTTCTGCCTCCGTTCTGACCAAGTGTCGCACACAAGTCAGCTGATGATTAAAAGTCTTGATTATGTCTGTCACAGATGCTTCCGAACTCTGTGGTGAGAAAAACTCTCGGATTTTTGCCTCTCTAACTGGACGAGGACAATACTGGGCTTCCATCATTAGTTTGAATTCCGTCCAGTCAGCATTATGATTCTCGGGTCGAATAGCCTCCCACCAGTCAAAAGCCTCCCCAGTCAGAAAATACTGGGCAATAGGAACTTTTCGGTCCTCGGGACAGTTAATACCCGCAAATATCTTCTCTAACTCTTTTAGCCAATGATCCCAAGTAAGTGCCTCAGCAGATCCGTCAAATTTTGGCGGGTGTAATTTGACCACCTCAGCAAGCCATCTGTCTCCCCGGTTATCCTCGTGGTGTTGCTGCCCCATCGCTGTCTGCATGCGGTCAACTACCTGAGCGAACTGGTTTATCTGAGCCACCACCTGTTGAAGCACTCCCGGCATGTTAGGATTCGCGTCGTCATTCGCTGATCCCTGCTGTCCTCCAGAATGGGAATCGGTTCGACTAGCCGATAATTCTGGGGTAGTTGCGGAATCCTCCTGTCTCATGTTACCACGTCCGCATCCACGACCGCGTTCGCGTCCACGTCCTCCTCTCAACATACTGTAAACACAATTTCTCAATATCCAGGATAAAACTTTCAGAAATAAAGCCCGTCAATACTAACAAAACAGAAATTAAGTAAAACGGTAGTATAAGAGATTAGGAGACTTACAACCACGGCCCACATGACGACTTTGGCTGAACAGTGATGTTATGAACGACCCGTAAATCAAATAACGTAAACAGACCCAACTAAAACCCGACTGCCAAGATATCCCTGAATCTTAGCTCCGATACCATATTCTGTAACACCCCGAGATAATCGGAATAATTACAGCGCCGTAAACCCTTTAAGTAGGGATTTACAAGGCTTATTAAAAGAAATGTGAATATAAACCAATAATATCACCGAAATTCAAATTACAAATTGGTTCCAACTGCTTTATTACAACCATATCGAAATGATCTTAAAAAGACACGCGTACTCGAGTACTGAAAATGAACCAAGAAGACAAATCACAAAGACGACGAACAACTAACATCACTGGGCCACTTCATCGTCATGATGGTACTGTGGCTGCTTCCCCACTCCTCGGCTACCTGAACATCAAAACAAATGTCCACCCCCGAAGGGGTTAGCAAAACAATGCTAGTACAAGTATCAGAACACACAAATATGCAAGGACAATGCATAAAATCATACACAATATGGACTTCCGCTACCGGAATCCAACAATACGAATCCACAACATTCAATCAACACAACATGGGTATTCCAACGATCCAGTGCCCTCAGCATAGATCCTAAGATGATCCCGTCGGACCAACACGAGGTGGAAAAACCCGTCCAATGATCCAGCGCCCTCAGCCTAGATCCCAAGATGATCCCGTCGGACCAACACGAGGTGGACATCCGATCCAGCGCCCTCAGCATAGATCGCTTGATCCCTTCGGATCATCACAACTTACACGTAACACAACTATGCATATACATATGCGAGAAAATCGACATACTCATCAATATGAACGTACGTTAAATCGATAGCAATTGTCATGATAATCTCATATCAACAATACGAATAAACCATATGCATGATCAAATTTATTAATTGTTCACAAACTTTCAAAATACGATACTTGCCTCAACAATGGCGACAAGAATTTCTACTATCAACAGTCTTGAATCCGTTCGGAGAATTCTCACTCGGTCGGCTCACCGGAAAGCAAACCTTCATCGAACAATAACATCGGTATGACCCACAGTTCCGGGTAATCGTTGAAATCATCAAATGAATCATAAAAAAGGCATGATGCATCTATCATGGCGATGGACTATTCTGTCCTAACACAATTCCTTCGGTTGATTGTTACTACATAACATGGAATTCATCCTAGGAGGATTCTAATCATGTTTTATAATAACGAGATATCCAAATCGATGAATCATCATAAAGACTAGTTCCAATATCATCTCCTTCTACAATTTAATCCTTAAGTTCAATCCGTAAATTCTTCACCGAAATGTTCGATCATAACATTCTCCTGAACTAAGATAATCTTCGAAAACTAGATATGATTGGTTTATAAATCTCAAGATACACTAATCAATAGTCTAATCACTAGAGGTTGCTCAACGATTACTTCAATCAAGAGGAATCGAAAATAATTGAATTCAATCTTCTAAACCATGATGAAGGGCTCCTCAAGAAGAAAACTGGATTGGCCTACTCAAAACAGTCCAGCGTTACTAATATCATGCTAATTTAGTTGGTGAAGGATCACATACCTCAACAATTGGATGAACAAGGAAGAACTTGAATGAACTCAACCACCGGAAGTTTGAACACCAATCTACAAGGCCTATGCTTCCCAAGAATCGTCCCAAAAGATGATAGGAAGGATAAGAGGTGATGAAAGATCTCCAGAACACGAAAAATCGGCCAAAGGAAAGGTGAGAAATGAAATAGGGTCGAAGTCTATAAATAGAATTCTGGACATTACAAACGTTATGCAATTAACCTTATGTACGTAATAAGCTTAACGTACGTTATACCCTAACTATAGCGTACGTAGACGTCTGACCAGAACTCACTGGCCTGATTTCGCCATTTCCTTACGTACGTAATCGCAAGGGTTTTACGTACGTAATATTCATGTCCTTAGCATACGTAACACATGCACCATAGCGTACGTAACCCTATGTCCAGGTTCATGCGGAAATCACACGGATCTTCCCCGACCCCCTCCTCGGCCCCCACACGCCGACCCTTATCCGATCCCAAGTTGACTTAGTTTACGTACGTTAACCACTTTAGATAACGTACGTAATACTGCAGTCTTAGCGCACGTTATGGACGTCTGGTAATGTACGTTAACACGTGCAGAAACATGCATGCAAAATACTGTAGATACCAAAATGTAAAGATACAAAATACGGGAAACCAACCTCCAAATATTAACATTACAAAGTTGATTCTTACAAGATAAATACACAATAATTATCCGGGCATTACAACCGCACTTGGCCGGCCAGTGCGCAACCGCCATGACTCGACGACTCAAATTCCAAAAACGCACGGAACGAACGTGACAAGATGCTCACGGACAACATCATCAATCCGAAATGAAAACAATATATAACAAATCACCACATACGGTCATAAACACAAAATCGGTTGTCGAGAAAATAATATCGACGCTCGACAACCGAGAATTATCTTAAAAATCCAAAATAACCGGAACAAAAATTTTGGGTATTACATTAAGAAAGGTATGTCTCGTGCACTAGTAGTCAAAACATGTTTGGCAGCTTGTTCTTCCACTTCGTGGATAGTTGATTCAGGTTCCACTGATCATGTTTGCTTTGACTCGCATGGTTTTCAGGTAACCAAGCAGCTTAGTGCGAGCGAGATTGCCATCAACTAGGGCGATTATTCCAGACTTATGGCTGTTGCAGTGGGAATCGTGCAGTTGAAGATTAATGATAAATTATTAGTCCTTAAGAATGTATTATTAGTTCCAGATTTTAGAATGAATTTAATTTCGATTTCTAAATTAAAATGCGATGGTGATTCAGTTTCTTTTGATGATGATGCTGTTATTAGAAGTAGAAATGGTGAATATATTTGCAAAGGTATTTTTACTGATGGACTGTATGTCATTAATACTGCACAAACTCCCATGTATAAATCTCTTAACTCTTTATCTGAACCCAAAAAGAGAAAAGAACCTTCGAACATAAACCAAACTTATCTGTGGCATTTACGGTTAGGGTATGTAAACCTTGGGAGGATTCAAAGATTGGTAGATGATGGCCCATTGGATGACCTCCATGTTGAATCATTTCCAATTTTTGAATCCTGCCTGGAAGGTAAGATGACCAAAAGGATTTTTAAGATCAAGGGAAACCGTGCTCAGAATGTGTTAGAATTGGTTCATACGGATGTATGTGGTCCAATGAATATCTAGGCTAGTGGTGGTTTCGAATACTTCATCACGTTTATTGATGATTATTCGAGATATGGATACATCTGTTTGATGCGACGTAAGTCTGAAGCCTTTGGCAAGTTCAGAGACTTAAAGGCTGAAACGGAGAAGCGACATGGTAAGAGTATCAAGTCACTACGATCTGATCGTGGTGGCGAATATCTTAGTGGAGAGTTTTTGGATTTCTTGGCAAATGAGGGGATTTCGTCCCAGCTCACTATGCCGGGAACTCCACAACAAAATGGTATTGCTCAGAGAAGGAATAGAACTCTTTTAGAAATGGTTAGGTCAATGATGAGTTATTCGGATTTGCCTATTTTGTTTTTGGGGATACGCCTTAGAAACAGCGTCGTACATTCTAAACCTGGTGCCTTCGAAATCAGTTCCAAAAACACCCACAGAACTAGGGGAGTGGGCGAAAGCGCAGTCTAGGACATGTTCGGATTTGGGGTACACCAGCACATGTGCTGAATAAGGAAGCTGATAAATTGGCATCTCGTACAGAAGTACGTGTGTTTGAGGGATATCCTAAGGGAACTTAGGGTGGCTTATTCTATAGTCCCCAAGATCATAAGGTCAATGTTAGCACCAATGCCCGATTCCTGGAAGAGGATTATATGATTAGTCACAAGCCCATGAGCAAAATAATTCTAGAAGAGTTGAGGGGTGAGACTCCATCTATACCAATCGTACAAACGCCAATAACACTGCACCACCTATCGATTCTGAGACTTTTACACCAACTCATAATTTTCCTCATCGTAGTGGGAGGGTTGTTCGTCAACCAGAATGATTCATAGGCGTGGGACAGTCTTCGGACTCAATCCCAGGCGAAGATAAATCAGATCCCTAGATTTATAAGGAGGCAATCCAAGATAAAGATGATGACTCCTGGAAAGTAGCAATGGAATTAGAAATGGGATCTATGGATTCCAATCAAGTGTGGGAGCTAGTAGAACTACCTGATGAGGTACAAGCCATTGGGAGTAAATAGGTCTATAAGCAAAATAAAGGAGGTGATGGGAAGGTTGAAACCTTCAAAGCGAGGCTTGTTGCGAAAGGTTACACTCAGAACGAGGGTATCGATAATGATGAAACCTTTTCGCCGGTAGCCATGCTTAAGTCAATCCGGATTCTTTTCGCTATAACTGCGCATTTGGATATGGAGATTTGGCAAATGAATGTCAAGACTGCATCCTTAAATGGGAGTCTAGACAAGGAAATCTACATGCTGCAAACAGAGAGATTCATTACTGAAGGAGAAGAGCACTTAATATGCAAGCTTAAGAGATCCATTTGTGGACTTAAGCAAGCATCTAGATCTTGGAACACTCGGTTTGACGAGGTTTTCCAGTCATATGGATTCGTCCAATGTCCGAGTGAGAGTTGTGTGTATAAGAAATATGATAGAAACGTGTTGGTGTTTCTTGTACTGTATGTAGACAATATCATTCTGATTGGAAACAACGTGAAGGAATTTTCAGACATACGGGTATTGATATCTGAGCAGTTTGATATGAAGGATTTGGGAGAAGCAGGACACATACTTGGAATCAGGATCTTTCGTGATCGGAAGAAAAGGATGTTGTGCTTATATCAGGCATCTTATATCAATACAGTGCTAAAGCGGTTTAGCATGGAGAATTCCAAGAAAGGTTTTCTACCTTACAGACATGGAATTCAACTATCTAAGGATATGTGTCCCAAGACATAAAAGGAGATAGATGACATGAAGCTGATCCCTTATGAGTCATCTTTGGGAAGCCTCATGTATGCTATGCTTTGCACTAGACCAGATACCTGTCATGCCGTAGGTGTTAGGGTTGTATACATCAAAACATACTTGATGCCTGTATTACCTAATTTCCCGGTATTTGTCTATGAGAATATTTAATTCATTTCATCCATATTTTGCATATTTATTCACGCTATGGTTATGCAAATGTTGTCTAATTACTTTATATTATAGATAATGTGGTGTGTCGAGTCACACAGAAGATCACATTATCGGTTCCTTATATAGTAATAATTAGTTCACAACCTATATAACATTAGACCGTTGTGTGAGAGGTTGTAGTATATGTTTGAGATTGGTTGGTCTTGACTATTAGCATATATTAGCGTATTCGGTGTATGTTGAACAGGATCGAGGTGAGATAGATTCTTCTGTACTGACTATAAGAAGAACGTACATCTCGGAAAATTATTATTTCTTAATTCTAGTGATTAATATTTAATTATGTATATTTAATATTTCTTGCTTTGATTTATCATGGGTGAGAGCTAAAATGATTGACTCAATATGCTCGATATTTTGGGCAATATTATTATTTATATGATAATTAATATTATAGCTAGAAATCGTGTCCTGACCAGTCGGGTTGATCATGTCACTTGAGGCACTCGAAAGGATTATATTAAACCCTGCAGGTGTAATTAATTTTCCGATATAATAATAAAGATCAAGTGGTTTACTCATATATAATATATTAATTAATTAAAAACTGTTAGTAGCTTAAATTAATAAATGGACATGGGATATCTTAAATACGAGAAATAATTAATTCATAAAGGAGCCTAATTTCATAATTTTAGATTTTGGTATGAAGTGCAATATCAACTTTTTAGTAGACTAAGTTGATATTAATAGATTCATTATATTAGAAAGAGTCTTAATATGGTAAAAAGAAATCTATTGGGAGTCCTTACATTATCCTCCTTAAGGTCCCTAGAGTAGCCCATAACATCTATAAATAGGACTATAGTGTTGGCCGATTTTTTCACCATTATTGAACAAGATTTTTGGGGGTTTTTTGTGTGTTTTAATTGTGGATCTTAACTTGTGTCCTTGATTCCATAATTTGGTAAACACAAGATGTTTATAAAATATCATCAAGAAAAATAGAGAAAAATCGAGGTATTCTTGAGGAACAATATTGATTCGGTCGAGTCACCCTGCACTACAATCCAAGTTTGATCCGGTAGATTATTGCCCACACAATATCTAGATCTAAGGCGGGATATACTCTAGAAGATCTTGAGGTAGAAATACAAGAAGATCAAGGAGGAGTACGAGGAGGAGTTCGATCGACCCAGATGGATTTTCTACCACTTTGCTTCAAAGGTATGAATTATCAATTGTACTGCGTATATACATATATTTAAATTGTTTATTAATCTATTTAATTAATTAATTGACAAGCCTAAATAGATACGCTATTTATGTTGGTTAGTTTATTAAACCAAATCAATTCATATTACTTCAAATCGCTTCTGCTGCATTTTATATTCTAACAATTGGTATCGGAGCCAGTCTTTAGGTTCTGTTCAATTTAATTAATTTGGTGATTAATATGCTAGCAATTTAAATATTCATATGGTATGGTATTTGGAATATTTTTGCTAGAAATTGTTTTGCATGTGAATATGGTCCAATTATCATGGCTATGTGAATTTTTATTTTATTTACACATTTTTGGTAATTTGGCCCAATTTTGAGGCGTGTATAAGTTTTTCCCATGAGAAAATCCATGGGTAGAATATGATTTAATTTTTCCTTATAATTTTTGTTGTATATTTTAGATATTTTATTTCGTGTAAAATTATAATCGAGTTGGAGTACACAATGTACGAAGGAAGTCCAGCGCGAAAAGGAGTCCCGATCGGACGAACCGACCGAGACCAGCCTGCTGCCGATCGGGACTCGGCCGAGTACACGCGGTCTCGGCCGCGGGTGCCTCAGGTCGGGCAAACCGAGAGCAGCGGGTCGGGTCGGGCTATGCAGGGCCGCGGGTCCGACAGTCTAGGCCGGGCAGTTTCGGGTCGGGTCGAGCAATTTCAGATCCTGTTTAGTTTTTTTGCCGTTCGTTGCGTCCGTTGGAGCACAATAAATTTAAATTTAGAAATTTCTTGTGCAATTAATTTTGCATGGAAGAAAGTTTTTAAATTTAGCAATTTTTTGTGCACCAACCGGGAGGAGGTGATGAAATGCTTGAAGCAGTGGGAGCTAGTGAGCCGATGATTTTCTCGTTATTCAAAATGAGGAATAAAAGCCATGATAATTGGATTTAATTAAAAAGAGGATAATTAAAAGCCAAACATGTTTTGATGTATGACATGTATGAATGTATGCGTGATATGTTTTCTTGCACGTTAGGACGAGAAAATTAAAAACTTTATTTTTCAAAATAACTAAGTGATTTTAAAAATTGATTTTTCAAAATCGACTTGGCCTCCATAATTGGTTTAAAATGTGAAATAATTAGCATGCACGCTGACATTAGAGTCTTCCTCCACATCGAATGTGCTAATTATTGGCTCACTAGTTTTAAACTTCAATTTGATAACAAAAAGGGTAAATGTTATTTTTATGATAGGACCTCTCCATCTGTAGGACTATTATCATTAAATAATATTCTAAAGTTTGTTAAATTATGGTGTTCACTTAGGTGTATTAATTAATAAGCTCCCCATCGGAGTCTATGTTAATTTAATACATGGCCAAGAGGAACCGACTATTAATTTTACTTGTCAAAACGGATCTTGACTAGATAGTAAAATTAAAGTCGTTAAAATCTACTTGAAAAATGTATGTGTAAACGTCCACACTAACGTGGCTTGCATGTGCGGTTTTTCGAGGTGTTGGTTGATTGCATATATATATTGTGTTTTTAAGATTTTTCAATATATTTTGCGTTGAATTATGTGATGAATGGTCTTTTTATTTTTTATTCTCCGGTGTCTTTCAATCCACTAGCTGTTATTCTCAAAGAAAATAAACTTGATGGCACTAACTTTGCCAAGTGGGAAAGAAATCTTGACATTGTCCTGACTGCCGAGTGGCATAAATTTGTGTTAACTGAGGAGACCCCTTTGGAACCAGAATCGGATGACACTCCTGAAGAGTTGGCTGAATTCCGAAAATGGAAGAAGTCTGATGAGATGGCTCGCTGTTATATTTTGGCTTCACTGACAAATGTGTTGCAGCATCAGCATCAAACGAAGGGCTCAGCCGCGGAGATAATGAAAAATCTCACCGAGATGTTTCGTCATCAGAACCGGGCGGCTCGAAAAAATGCAATGAGGGTGTTGATGACAAACCAAATGTCTGAAAGGCCCCCAGTAAGGGATCATGTTCTAAAAATGATGTCTCATTTGAACGAACTAAGCATACTGGGGGCTACTATCGATGCGGAGTCGCAGGTCAATATTATCTTGGGCAGCTTACCAAGAAGCTTTGAGCAGTTCCGTCTTAACTACAATATGAATCGTAGGACATATACTTTGGTGGAACTTCTGACAGCGCTTCAATCTGCTGGAGGTCTCTTCAAACAAGGTTATCATCAAATTCTTGCGGCAACCGGTGCTACTTCTTCAAAACCCAAATGGGGAAAGAAGAAAAAGAATGTTGGCCAAAAGCAAGTGGAAACCTTCAAAGCTAAGGGCAAGGCTCCTCAGTCCAAGGCCCCTCAGTCCGATGCAAATAAAAAGCTGAAGGTCAAATGCTATAAGTGCGGTCTGAAGGGGCATTTCAAGAGTGACTGCCCTAAGAAAGGTACGTCTCATGCACTAGTAGTCAAAACATGTTTGGCTGCCTGTTCTATCACTTCGTGGAAAGTAGATTCGGGCTCCACTAATCATATTTGTTATGACTCTCAGGGGTTCCAAGTAACCAAAGTACGTAGTGCGGATGAGATTACAATAAGTTGGGGCGACTATTCCAGGCTGAAGGCTATTGCAGTGGGAGTCATGCAGTTAAAAGTTCATGATATGACTCTAGTCATAAATAATGTATTATTAGTACCTGATTTTAGAATGAATTTAATTTCGTTTTCTAAATTGCGTAGTGATGGATATTCAGTTTCTTTTGAAGATACTGCAATTATTAAAAGAAATGATGGATTTGTTTGCACGAGTACTTATAATGAAGGACTTTATATCATTAATGATGCACCAACTCCCTTGCATAAATATAAATCATTTAATTTTCTGACTAATTCTAATAAAAGAAAGGAACCTTCGAGCATAAATCAAACATATTTGTAGCATTTACGATTGGGTCATATTAACCTTATAAGGATTCAAAGATTGGTGAGCGATGACCCATTGGATTCACTCTAAGTTGAGTGATTTCAAATTTGCGAATCCTGTCTGGAAGGGAAAATGACTAAAAGCGCTTTCCAAAGCAAATGAAATCGTGCACAAAATTTATTGGAATTGGTTCATATAGATGTATATGGTCCAATGAATATCCAGGCTAGGGGTGGTTTCAAATACTTCATCACATTTATAGATGATTATTCGAGATATGGATACATCTATTTGATGCGACATATGTCTGAATCTTTTGATAAATTCAAAGAATTCAAGGCTAAAACGGAGAAGCGTCATGGACAGAGTATCAAGTCACTATGATATGATCGTGGTGGTGAATACCTTAGTAGAGAGTTTTTGGATTTACTGGCACATGAGGGTATTACTTCTCAGCTCACTACGACTGGTACACCACAATAAAATGGTGTTGCTGAACGAAGGAATCGTACTTTATTAGAGATGATTAGGTCAATGATGAGTTATTCTTATTTACCTATTTCGGTTTGGGGATACGCCTTGGAAACAGCGACGTGCATTCTAAACTTGGTGCCTTCGAAATCAGTTCCAAAAACACCCACAGAACTGTGGAATGGGCACAAGCCCAGTCTGGGACATGTTCGAATTTGGGGTTCACCAGCACACGTGCTGAATAAGGAAGCTGATAAGTTGGCATCTCGTACAGAAGTACGAGTGTTTATAGGATATCAGAAGGGAATGAAAGGTGGCTTATTCTACAATCCTAAAGATCAGAAGGTCATTGTTAGCACCAATGCCCGGTTCTTAGAGGAGAACTATATAATAAGTCACAAGCCTATGAGTGAGGTCGTTCTAGAGGAACTTAGGGACAAGATTTCGACAATACCAATTGTACAAACACCTTATGCACCACGTATTGACACTATTGTGGATACGCAAACTAAGGAGACGTCTCGTCGTAGTGGGAGGGTTGTTCGTCAACCTGATCATTTCATTGGCGTAGGAGCATCTTCGGACCACTCACCGGACCAGGATGAAATGGATCCATAGAGGTATAGACAGGCAATTCAAGACAAGGATGCTGAATCCTGGCAAATAGCAATGGAATCCGAAATAAGCTCTATGGATTCTAATCAAGTGTGGGAGCTAGTAGAGCTACCCAATGGGGTAAAACCCATTAGAAGTAAATGGGTCTACAAGCGTAAGAGATGATCGAAAGGGAAGGTTGAAACCTTCAAGGCAAGGCTTGTTGCGAAAGGTTATACTCAGAAGGAGGGCATCGACTACGATGAGACCTTTTCGCCGGTAGCCATGCTTAAATCGATCCGGATTCTCTTAGCTATAGCAGCACATTTGGATATGGAGATTTGGCAGATGGATGTCAAGACTGCGTTATTGAATGGGAGTCTTGACATGTAAATCTATATGCGCCAACCTGAGAGTTTCATTGCTGAAGGAGAGGAACACTTAGTGTGAGAGCCATTTATAGTCTTAAGCAAACATCAAGGTCTTGGAACATGCAATTTGATGAGGTCATCCAGTCGTATGGTTTTGTACAATGTCCTAGTGAGGTTTGTGTATACAAAAAGTGTGATGGAGACTTGTTGGTGTCTCTTGTACTATACGTAGATGATATACTTCTAATTGGAAATAATGTGAAGGTATTATCAGACGTAAGGGTATGGTTGTATGAGCAGTTCGATATGAAGATTTTGGGAGAAGCTGGGCACATCCTTGGTATTAGGATCTTCCGAGATCGCAAAAAAATGATGTTGTGCTTATCTCAGGCATCCTATATCGATACGGTGCTAAAGCGTTTTAGCATGGAGAATTCCAAGAAAGGTTTCTTACCTTAGAGACATGGAATTTAGCTATCTAAGGCTATTTGTCCTAGGACACATAAGGAGATAGATGACATGAAGCTGGTCCCTGACACTTCAGCAGTAGGAAGCCTCATGTATGTTATGCTTTGCACTAGACCTGATATCTGTCATGCTGCAGGCATGGTGGCAAGATATCAGTCGAACCTAGGACCGTGATATTGGATTGCTTTCAAGCATATACTCAAGTACCTGAGAAGGACAAGGGAGCATATGCTTGTATATTAATTGGATACACTTTGTCCTTTGGGTTACACTGACTCAGATTTCACTTTGGACAAAGAAAAGTCGAAATCAACTTCCGGATATGTCTTCACTGTGGGAGATGGAGCCATCAGTTGGAGGAGTGTGAAGCAGAAATGCATAGCGGACTCTACCATGGAAGCCGAGTATGTAGCAGCCTCAGAGGAAGCTAAAGAGGTGGTATGGCTCAAGTACTTCCTAAAAGATTTGGGTGTGATTCCTAATTTGGCTAGGAGTATTACACTTTAGTCTGATAATACCGCTGCTGTTGCAAATTTGAAGGAACCACGGGCTCACAAAGCAAGCAAACATATCAAGCGCAAATACCATCTCATTCGAGATTTTATGAAGAAAGGGAAGATTATTGTCTCCAAGATTGCATCTGAAGACAACCTAGCTGATCCTTTCACGAAAAGGTTGCCCTCAAAGTTGTTTGAAGGGCATGTGGAAGGAATGGGGTTGAGATGTATGACAGCATTGCTTTGAGTATAAGTGGGAGATAGATAGACATAGTCTTGATAGTATACTTCAAAAGCATGCTTTGAGTATAAGTGGGAGATTGTTAGGGTTGTATACATCAAAACATACTTTATGCTTGTATTACCTAATTTCCCGGTATTTATCTAGAGAATATTTAATTCATTTCATCACATGTTTTGCATATTTATTCACGCTATGGTTATGCAAATGTTGTCTAACTACTTTATATTGTAGATAATGTGGTATGTCAAGTCACACAGAAGATCACATTATCGGTTCCTTATATAGTAATATTTAGTTCACAACCTATATAATATTAGACCGTTGTGTGAGAGGTTGTAGTATATGTTTGAGATTGGTTGGTCTTGACCATTAGCATATATTAGCGTATTCGGTATATTTTGAACAGGATCAAGGTGAGATAGATTCTTCTGTACTGACTTTAAGAAGAACGTACATCTCGGACAATTATTATTTCTTAATTCTAGTGATTAATATTTAATTATATATATTTTGATTTATCATGGGTGAGAGCCAAAATGATTCACTCAATATGCTCGATGTTTTGGGCAATATTATTATTTATATGATAATTAATATTATAGCTAGAAATCGTGTCCCGACCAGTCGGGTTGATCATGTCCCTTGAGGCACTCAAAAGGATTATCATATTAAACCCTGCAGGTGGAATTAATTTTCCGATATAATAATAAAGATCGAGTGGTTTACTCATGTATAATATATTAATTAATTAAAAGATGTCAGTAGCTTAAATTAATAAATGGACATGGGATATCTTAAACACGGGAAATAATTAATTCATAAAGGAGCCCAATTTCGTAATTTGGGATTTTGGTAGGAAGTGCAATATCAACCTTTTAGTGGACTAAGTTGATATTAATAGATTCATTATATTAAGAAGAGTCTTAATATGGTAAAAAGAAATCTATTGAGAGTCCTTACCTTATCCTCCTTAGGTCCCTAGAGTAGCCCATAACACCTATAAATAGGACTATAGTGTTGGCCGATTTTTTCACCATTATTGGACAAGATTTTCGGGGTTTTTTTGTGTGTTTTAATTGTAGATCTTGACTTGTGTCCTTGATTCCATAATTTGGTAAACACGAGATTTTTCTAAAATATCATCAAGAAAAATAGAGAGAAAAATCGAGGTATTCTTGAGGAACAATTTTGATTCGGCCGAGTCACCCTGCACTACAGTCCAATTTTGATCCGGTAGATTATCGCCCACACAATATCTGGATCTACGGCGGGATATACTCTAGAAATTCTTGAGGTATAAGTACAAGAAGATCAAGGAGGAGTACGAGGAGGAGTTCGATCGACCCAGAGGGATTTTCTACCACTTCGCTTCAAAAGTATGAATTATAAATTATACTGCGTAAATACATATATTTAAATTGTTTATTAATCTATTTAATTAATTGCAAGCTTAAATAGATCCACTATTTATGTTGGTTAGTTTCTAAAACCAAATCAATTCATATTACTTCAAATCGCTTCCGCTGCATTTTATATTCCAACAGTTGGCATGGATGCTAGATATCAGTCGAACCCAGGACCAGGACACTGGATTGCTATCAAGCACATACTCAAGTACCTGAGAAGGACTAAGGAGTATATGCTAGTATATCAATCAGACGACCTATGTCTGGTGGGTTATACTGACTCGGATTTTTCATCAGACAAAGAAAAGTCCAAGTCTACTTCGGTTTATGTGTTTAGCCTGGGAGGTGGAGCCATTAGTTGGAGGAGTATGAAGCAGAAATGCATCTCGGACCTACCATGGAATCCGAGTATGTGGCAGCCTCTGAGGCAGTCAAGGAGGCGGTATGGCTCAAGTAATTCCTGTAGGACTTAAATGTGATTCCCGATTTGCCAAAGGGTATTACACTTTATTGTGATAATACCAGTGCAGTCGCAAATTCGTGGGAACCACGATCCCACAAGGCAAGTAAGCATATCAACCGAAAGTACCACATCATACGACACTTCGTAAAGGAAGTTGGCGTAGTTGTATCCAGGGTTGCATCGTAAGATAATCTTGCTGATCCTTTCACGAAAGGCCTACCCTCAAAAGTTTTTGAAAGGCACGTGCAAGGAAAGGGATTACGGTGTATGGCAGCATTGCTTTGAGTGTAAGTTAGAGAAATGAGGGACTATGTAATAGAGTAGTATACTTAAAAGCATGATTTGAGTATAAGTGGTAGATTGGTAGGGTTGTATACTGCAAAACATACTTTATGCTTGTATTACCTTATTTCCCTGTAACTACCTATGAGAATATTAATTACATTTAATCACAAGTTTTGCATATTTATTCACGTTATGGTTATGCAAATGAAATATCTAATTATTTTATATTGTAGATAATGTGGTGTGTTGGTGTCACACAAAAGATCACATTGTCGGTGCTTTATAAAATAATATAAGAGTTCACAACCTATATAATTATTAGACAAATTATGTGAAAGGTTGTAGTGTATGTTTGAGATTAGTTGGTCTTGACTATTAACATACATTAAGGTATTTGCATATGTTAAACAGGATCGAGGTGAGATAGTCTCTTCTGTACTGACTGTAAGAGAACGTAAATCTCGGATAATTATTATTTCTTAATTCTAAGTATATAATATTTAATTTTGTATGTATAATATTTATTGTTTTGATTTACCATGGGTGAGAGTCAAAATGATCGACTCAATAAGCTTCATATCTTGGGCAACAATATTATTTATATGACAATTATTATTATAACTAGAAATCGTGTCCCGACTCGTGCGGGTTGATGATGTCCCTTGAGGAGCTCGATAAGATTATTATATTAAACCCTGCAGGTGGATTTAATTCCGATATAATAATAAGGTTCGAGAGGTACTACTCTTGGATAAGATATTAATTAATTAAAACTATCAATAGTTTAAATTAATTAATGGATATTCGATATCTTAAACACGGGAAATAATATATTTAAATAAGGAGCCCGATTTCGTAAATTGGGATTTGGGTAGGAAGTGCAATATCAACTCTCTAGGGGACTGAGTTGACATTAATAGACTCAATATATTAGAAGAGGTCCTAATATGGAAATTTGAGGTCTATTAAGAGTCCTATCCTAATCCTCCTTAAGATCCCTAGAGTAGCCAATAACACCTATAAGTACAACATATGGGTTCGGCCGATTTCACCTTTACCAAGCTTGAGAGTTCGAGTTTTTTTTAGTGTTTAATTGTGGATCTTGACTTATGTCTTTGATTCCACAATTTAGATAACACATTAATTTTTTAAGAGTGTTTACTAATACTAGAAAATAAAGAAAGGAAAAATTGAATGACATTAAGCATAAAAGGGGTTCGGCCGATCTAAGTTGTTGTTCAAGCAGTCCAGTAGATTGTTGCCCACACGACATCCGGATATAGGCGGGATATATTCTAGAAGATCTAAAGGTAGAAATATAAAGAGATCGAGTAAAGATTCAAAAACTTTGCTTCAAAGATAACATATTCTTAGATCTCTTAAATCTAGGAAGAATACTACGAATTCTCATAGTTAGACGCGTAGATTTAATTTGTTCGTCTAAATTGCTTATTAATCTGTTAATTATTTATTTGACGAGCCTAAAATATCCGATTCATGAAGGCCGATTTTCGTAAATCCCAAACCGACGCTTCCCCTGTTTATTTCCAACAATAAGCCGGAGAACCTACCTGAAATTTGAACCCAACTGAAAATAAGACAGGTTGAGAACCTAGCTGATATTTTGACTCAGCTGAAAATTGAGAAAGGTTCAGAACCCAGCTGATATTTGACCCAGCTGGAATAATCCAGGTTGAGAACCTAACTTATATTTGAACCCAGCTGAAAATAAGTCAGTTTGAGAACCTAGCTGATATTTTGACCCAGCTGAAAATTAAGAAAGGTTGAAAACCTAGCCGATATTTTGACACAACTGGAAATAAGCCAGGTTGAAAACCTATCTGATACTTTGACTCAGCTGAAATAAGCCAGGTTGAGAGTAGAATACGACTCTTCACACACCATAGTATAACGTCCGAATTAAATGAGATTATTTTTGGAGGTAGCATTTCAGCTGAAGGATTAAAGAGAATTAATGACACTTTAATCTACAGTAACTTCCTACCTGATGGAGTGATTTTGGACCCTATAAAAGGGGGTCTTATACATTTCATTACATATATAAGAACATAGAATGAAATACAAGCATACAACACATTGCAACATATTTTCTTCCTATCTTTCGTGCCCAGTTTCCAGCACTTGAACGTTTCCTAGAGTCTGAGTTTTAGAGAGAACCTAACTAAAAAACGTAGCAGTTGTATTTTGGGGACATCTTGCCTGAGCCGTCTGCCCGGCAAAATTATCTTATGGAAAGAGTTCTCTGGCCTCTGCTAAGTTATAATTTTAATTTAGTTTTTAATTTACTATAATTGCAATATGTTGCCTTTATTTGTAATTTTATTGCAATTACATTGTTGGAAATTCATAGAACCAACAATCGTAAGACAATTTTGTAACACCCCCAAATCTTATTGGGTTATTACAGTGTCGTGGACCCCACACCAGGAGATCCACCAGGCTAACACGACCAAAAATACAACTAACTGACCAAAAGGGGAATCACAATCCCTACACTGACATCCAACATAATATTCCGATATGGAATTTCAATGACAACAGTGGGCCTACATGGCCCAAATAAATTACAACGACATCCACGAGCCTTGCTCAGATAATACAAAATGACAAAACTGGAGTACTCCAACTGTCTGGCTGACATGAACACCAAAACATCTCGGACTAGTATCGCTCGCATGCCTCGTCGCCACGTCATGCCCCTGTGTCTCAACTCTCTCCTCGCAAACACCTAAAACATGAAAACATGTTCCGCCCCCACGGGGTCAGTCATCCAGATAATGATTATCAAATACATGTACAACATGATATGCATCCAAAGGGGCAGAATGAATAGTATAGTAATGGTAATACGAGATGCTCACAAACCAAAGTAAGAATCGAGCATTCGTGGAATACTATGCCCACGGCATCCGATCAATACCTGCTCAACAGGTTAGAACACAAGTGCCCAAAGGCGAATAATCAATACAGAACACAACAATACATCACCCGAAGGTAACCCAAGCCAAACACTGAAATAGATACGAATCACAATGCCCGAAGGATCCGACAGGAATACCGATACATCACAATGGCCTTAACAGCCGAACAGCCCGAAGCTGTTTATCATCATAATACCCTGAATGTCACTCAACCGAAGCTGTCAATCACCACAATGGCCCGAAGCCAAAACAGCCTGAAGCTGTACCAATGAGGGCCGAAGCCACGGCACGAAGCCGTATCACAATGAGATCATCCAATGACCGTGACTCTTTGAATTGCAGTCCGGGAAACCAACCGCGAGGGTTCAAGCCCCAGACTTACCCATAATGAGATCACCCAGTGACCGTGACCCACTGAACTGTAGGTGTTGGGAAACCAACCGCGAAGGTTCAAGCCCCAAGCTTTCCCATAATGAGATCATTAACATGACCGTGACCTACTGAACTGTAGGTGTTGGGAAACCAACCGCGAAGGTTCAAGCCCCAAGCTTACCCATAATGAGATCATTAACATGACCGTGACCTACTGAACTGTAGGTGTTGGGAAACCAACCGCGAAGGTTCAAGCCCCAAGCTTACCCATCGAGCACTAGCCGAGACTAGCCTCCAAAACATAATTAATCACAACAGTAACAATCCCAAGATTACCAAATTCACAAGAGTAATAGCGTGCTGCCTTGAGTCGGCCAACACGACGACAACAACTCATGGATGGGCACCGTCCACGGCGGTCCCACTTCAAATACCTCGACTGCCTTGGAATGGCCAATCGATCACAATAACTTAACGGATGGAAATTATCCTTGACAGTCCCAATTCAATACGTCGATTACCTTAGAACGGTTAATCGATAACGATGACACAACGGATGGGAATTAACTTCGATAATCCCAATTAAATACGTCGATTACCTTAGAACGGTTAATCGATGACCAATGATACAACGGATGGGAATTATCTTCGATAATCCCAATTAAATAAATCGATTACCTTAGAACGATTAATCGATAACCAATGATACAACGGATGGGAATTATCTTCGATAATCCCAATTAAATAAATCGATTACCTTAGAACGGTCAATCGATACACAATGATACAACGGATGGGAATTATCTTCGATAATCCCAATTAAATAAATCGATTACCTTAGAACGGTTAATCGATAACCAATGATACAACGGATGGGAATTATCTTCGACAATCCCAATTAAATAAATCGATTACCTTAGAACGGTCAATCGATACACAATGATACAACGGATGGGAATTATATTCGATAATCACAATTAAATAAATCGATTACCTTAGAACGGTCAATCGATACACAATGATACGGTAGAGTGGATGTCCCGGCGTCTTAAACTGACCACCGAAACAGATATAATAAACGAATATATCAAACGCCTTCAGTCGGCCAATGCAACATCATAGTGACAGTTCCAATTCAATAATAACGATTCAACGATGCCTCAGAACGACATTCACGTCAACAATAATAATCGATACATCGATGCCGCGAACCGGCTATCGACAACAAGAATCTCAATGCCTTAAACCGACCGTTAACGAATAACAATCACATCTGGCATAATCACCGAAGGGTATTGCATCAAACAATTCCCGAATATCAACAAATCACGAAGAGACTAAGTCTCGAAATGATACAATACATTCCTACACATATATGATAACATTAATCTCATTGACCAGTACAAGTATAAAACTTGCCTCAAACCGAAGACGAGAAAGTCCTTCCACGATCAACGTCCTGGCACGAAACGACGAACGGTGCCTCCCGACGAACACAAACACTCGAACAACCTTGAATGAAAACGATTCATTCAAAAACACAAAATCAATAGAAAATAACGACAAGGACAAAGTCCGATTCAAACACGAATCGATCACACCGCACGAACGAGTATCATAGTTCTCAACTATGAATTCTAACGTCCTCCAACACCTCGATGATCAATTAACATGATCATTACGTTCTTAACACTTGTGAAATCCATTCAACAAGATTCACTTAAGAACAATCATCAAAACAATCATCTCAAGACGATAATATCACCAATATCATCAAATTGATCCTCCTACAATGATAATATTATCACTATTATCATTATCACCCCAAGAACATCATCAACTCAATAATCATGATGTCTGAAACGAAATCCTTCATCAATGCATCATGAATTCGGATTAAACAACAAGATTCACTCAACCATTTTCAAATTATGATAATCACCTCCTGGATCATCATAAATCCTTACTAAAATGGTTAAAATCTTACAAGAACACCACCACCAATAATAATCATCTCAAGACTATGTTAATCATATAACAATCTTAACATAATCTTTCCTAGACATGATTAAAACCTCCAAACAATCTAAAACATCAGGAACATAATCATCCTCAAGCTATACCAACATGTTCTTCATCAAAAGTTCATCCAAACTATGAAGAATCATGATATACTCCATTAATCAAACAATACCCAAAGAAAACAACAACAACTCGAAAATCACTTGAAGAACAAGAGATTGAGGGAACTTACCAAAGAAGAACAAGAAGAAGCCTCCAAACACCAAAGGAGCACCAACAAGCTTCCAACTTCAAGCTTCAATCCAAGCTAGGATGATCAAGATCGAGTTGGAAGAGGCTAAACATCAATAACAAGTCCAAACGGACGATTCTAGGGAGAGAAAATGTGTTTTGGTTCGTGAGGAAATGAAAGACGAAACCAAGATAAATAGACTGACCAATTCATTACGTACGTTATACACTATGGTTAACGTACGTAAGAGGCATTACGTACGCTATGCTAAGACATTAACGACGTAATGAAAATCCGTAACTAATCGGACTAAAATACGAAGGACTTAACGTACGTAAACAAGAACTTATTACGTACGTTAACAAGACCTACATTACGTACGTAAAGCTCACCTCTTAACGTACGTAAGGGTCCGTTGACTGCAATAGTGAGATCCGATCGGAAGATGCTCGGGACCCACCGGCCGAAAGTGACTACGAGGAAGGTTCCTGCCACCTACCAAGCATTACGTACGTAACCTTACAGGCATAACGTACGTAATACTCAACCCATAACGTACGTAAGTCTACACATATAGCGTACGTTAAGGCTAGTGTACTTAGCCAAAAATCCAAACTCTCCAACCAACATTCAAACGACGAAACTAACCCGACGACAAGTATAATATTTCGATCCCGAAATATTCCAATACAATATACATTGTATCAGTCCAAAACAACAACACTTGTACAATTCCAAATGAATATGTACAACTCAACAGTAACACGGAAAAAAAAAAAAAATTATCCCCGGATATTACAAATTTTTTTTTATTTTCTGTAATTTCCAATGGCGACCGATGCTGCTGCTGCCGCCGCTGCCAAAGTTGCTGCTGCTAATGTTCATGCTGCACCTACTATTGCAGTACATGTTGAGAAACCCGAGAAGTTTTCGGGCGTTGACTTTAAGAGATGGTAACAAAAGATGTTGTTTTATCTCCCTACCTTGGGACTTTCTATTTATCTCAAGGATGATCCTCCTGTGGTCAGTGAGACGGAAAATGATCATGCAAAGCGCTTTGATTACGGACAGTGGATTAACGACGACTTTATGTGCCGTAATACGATATTAAATGGCTGGTTGATTCTCTGTGCAACGTGTACAGTCAAATCAATACCTCCAAAACCAACGATGCTGGATCCCAGAAGTTCTTGATCGGACGCTACCAGGACTTTCAAATGACGAACTTCAAAACCATTATTGAACAAATCCAACAATTTCAATTGATTGTGTATGAAATCAGTGCTGAAGGAATGATCCTTCCTGACCTGCTTGTTGAAACACCCCAACCCGACGAGGGTAGAAGCATCACATTATGGTGACATATCAAAGCATACATAATGAACATAATGAACAGCGGAAGTCTTAAACATAAATAATCAAAAGGAGTTAAGTCGAAATGACTTAAACCAAAACATAAGTTCAACGAAAAGGAATACTCCAAAGGGATGAATAACAAATCATCCAAGTCTAAACAATAGCAAAATAAATCTAAGATGACTAGGGTAAAGTCTCCACAAGCTCAACTCTCAACCCCAAAGCAACCCCAGCTCCTAGCTTAGATACCTGCCGCAGGAAAAGGAAAATGCGGCTGAGCTTAAAAAGCCCAAAGGAATGTATATATATATAAACGAAACCAAAAGATAAGGAACGAACATATAAAGTACGGTGCATTGGGAAAAGCATGAGGTATAAACAAATGGATATCAAAAGTAATGAAAGGTCAGTAATCTACCACGACCCCGAACACAAATCAAATCAATATCATAGTAACCATGGAGTAGCTAACTCCCGAACATGTGAAAGAAATGTATTGCACACAAGCATCAATCACCGAACATATCATATCATAATCCTGTCATATCCAATCAAATAAAAATCGAACCTAGGATGCATCCATACGCTCCCGAACAATCGTATTTGCCATAACAAATATAAAGTGCACATATCATAACAAATAGGACGGTGTGGAACATCACTCAACCACACTAGAGTCGTGCCATTGGTGCATCAATGACACGGCCATGTTACCTTCATGGCTAGGAAACGAACTTGGCTCGGGTATCAAAATGAAGGGTTCAAATGTCATATCATATCAAAGGTTCATATCAAATGTTCATAATCAAAAGTTTACAAATCTAAGGGAGCATAGCTAAGGCATAGATCAAATAAGAAAGCCATAATAAGAAGGCTCAGAACAAAGGTATCATAATCAAAACTAATATCAACAAGATGCGTACGAATCAGGAGAAACCTTAAGAGATAAGGTCAGAATATCTGTACCTTATTCAAAGCAAGCAAAAGGAAAGAAAGGTCAGACGAGATGGATAACTCTCGCTTCACGGAACCTATACGAATTAAATACCAAGTATTACTTTAAGTTCAATTTGAATTAGGTTACTCATTTTAGTATACTTCTATAAATTGTAAGTTTCCATATTTAGAAGGTTTCCAGATTTAGAACATTAGTCATTAATATCCAAAGTTATCATTTAATCAATTTAAGGAATCAAACGTGATAATATTAATAGTTTAAGGTTCATAATGATAATTATATAAGTTTAGGGCTTATAGTTCAAATATTGTAAGGTGAGGGTATAAAATGTAAGTATCATAAAGTTACATGGTTTCACAAGTTAAGCCCTTTATTTTAGAAAATGATAAGTTCAACCCGTAAGTTTAATAATACACACATAACCCTTATTTAGCCTTTTAACCTTTTTATCAGCTTTTAACTACGAACAGGTCACAAATTGACGAATTTTTGAACTACATCAGAACTCAGAACTAAAATTCACAAACATTCACACAGGTACTTAAATGTCTTTAGAACCCACAGGAATTTTCCCAGAATTTATTGGTTAGTTTAACCCCACACGAAAAATACTCAAACTCGGACTATTCATAAAATCGACCTGCAGTTGTACCCAAAAAGTATTCACCTCAATGACCTAGCAAAACATCCAGGAAAAATTCTCAAATATTCATGGCATTACTAATCATACAGAAGTTACATACTGAAGAGTTTAATGGTCCAACTTATTATATTTTTTGAATAAAAAATCAACAAAGTGGACTGATTTCAGACTCCTGAATTTCAGATTCAATACTTAAACACACAAAAATAAAAAACACGACCAAACCAACTTGAAATCACTCCAAACCAATCGGATCAGTTAGTAAACTCTTTAAACTTAGTTTTGAACTCAAGAAACTCAGAAAAACACTTTGGTATCAACAAGATTCACCCTGCTCAATCCGACTCTAATATTCTGACAGCATGAAAGTGGGGCAGAAAACAACTTCAATCCTTTAACCCTTCAAAATCCGATTGCACACACATATCATAGGTTTATTTAGCCAATATCACACATGTTTACAGCCTTACATGTCGACCCACAACCCACACACTTATAGTCGATTTTATAGGGTTTTTATCTCATTATTCCATGTGGTATCATAAGATTTTCTCCAAGTTTATTCATATACAAAACCCGCTAGCCGATTCTTAATACCATACGACATGATTAAATAAGAAAAGGAAGAGGAATTGAACAAGGTTTGGATTTGTTACCCTTGTAGCGTGACACAAAGGAGAGACAAAACAAGATCGAATACCAGCCTACAAACGAGCCGAACACAAGCAAACTCCAACCGAATCTTAGACCACGATCAAGACACTTCTGCAGCCTTTGATTTTGAACAAGAAAGAATCCAAGAAGAGTGGTAGCAGCCGATGTGTTTGATATGTGTATTTGTAGGGTTTTGCTTTGTGTGTGTTATGTGTATTTAACGTGTGCTGAGAGAGAGGAAGAAAATCAAGGAATGTCGTGACATATGGGATTGTGATATCTCATTCCTTATTTAGTTTCAATAATGGACTTGGGCTTGTTTATGTTATGATCACTTGAAATCAACTCCATATACTCGGCCCAAAAGGAAATATTAGGCGTGTGAATTTAATACACATGTATATGGTTGTAACTTTTAATTATCATAAGTCTTAAAGGTTAGTACAGTTGTGAAATGTTCAAGCATTTGTGTTTATAATGCTTAGGTTTAATATAATTAAATGTTTTAGTTTATTTAATCTTCTTTCAAAAAGTTTCAAATTAGAGGGTATTTTAGGTATTTAATAAGTTTAAAATTTTCGGGTATTACAATTCTTCCCCTCTAAAAGAAAATTTTCGTCCTCGAAAATTGAAATGAAAATGGAGTGAAGACATAACAGACTATGACAAGAAATGAGGATAACTGGTTTATATCGATTCCTCGGTTTCCCAGGTAGCTTCACGCTCTGGGTGATTCTTCCAAAGAATTTTAACAAACGGAATGACTTTGCTTCTCATGACTCGATCTTGTCGATCCAAAATAGCTTCGGGTTCTTCTGGAAGAGACATATCAGGTTGAATCTGATCAAACGGATAAGATGCCACATGCAAAGGATGATAATTGTATCCCCTCAGCAGAGATACATGGAAGACATTATGAACATGTGATAACTGAGGAGGTAGAGCCAAACGATAAGAAACCTCCCCAATACGTTCAAGAATCTCGAACGGTCCAATTAATTGAGGACTAAGCTTCCCTCTGATCCCAAAATGTTTCACACCTCTGAACGGCGATACTTCCAGAAATACACGATCCCCAACCCGAAACTCCAAGTCACGTCGACGCTTATCGGCATAACTCTTCTGTCGAGTGCGAGCCTCTTTCAGCTTCTCCTTGGCTACAGCCACTTTCTCATTAGTGATCTCAATAAGTTCCGGCCCCTCGATGACACATTCACCTACCTCGTCCCAACAAATAGGTGCTCTACATTTCCTCCCATATAAAAGCTCATACGGTGCTGCCTTGATGCTAGCATGCCAACTATTATTATAAGCGAACTCCACCAAGCACAAGTATTCGTCCCAACTTCCCGTCCACTCCAAAGCACATGCCCTCAACATGTCTTCTAAAGTCTGAATGGTCCTTTCTGACTGACCATCTGTCTGTGGATGAAAAGCCATGCTAAACTTAACACGTGTACCCCAAGCTTTATGTAGGCCTTTCCAAAAAGGAGAAGTAAACCGCGGATCTCTGTCTGACACGATAGATGTCGGAGTACCATGAAGTCTAACAATCTCCTGTTGAAAAATTTCCGCCAATCTACTAACACGATAATCCATACGAATAGGTAAGAAATGGGCAAATTTGGTTAGACGATCGACGACTACCCAAATTGCATCATGTCTTTTCCGAGTAAGAGGCAAACTAGTAACAAAGTCCATGGAAATCTCATCCCACTTCCAAGTAGGAATATCTAACGGTTGCAGCAAATCACTATCCCTTTGATATTCGATTTTGACCTGCTTGCAAGTCATACATCTAGCAACATACAGGGCTACATCCTGTTTCATGCCGTTCCACCAAAAGTGTTGCTTAAGATCCCTGTACATCTTGGTAGAACCAGGATGGATAGTGAATGGGGAACTATGGGCCTCTGACAACACAGCCTCACGCAAATCAGGATCATTAGGAACACAAAGTCGATTTTCAAACCATACCACACCAGAGTCATCTACCCTGAACTCCGACTGCTTACCCTCTTGAACATTCTGAACCACAGCGTAAAGCTCACCATCATCCTTTTGAGCTTCCTTAGTCCGTAGTATAAGGTTGGATTCTGTAACACCCAAAATTTATTTATTTATTTATTTTTTTTTTTTTCTTTTACCGAAATAATATAAAGTTTGACACCAATTCATAAAGGAACTTCATTTATTTAATTTAATAAGCCAATAATGGCAATCAAGTTATCAAACTTCTAAAGAAAACAACATAAGTAAAACTTTCTAATATAGAAATGTCAAAAGCGGAAGTACTAAAAATGTTCATTGACGTAAAATAAATAGCAGTGTGTCACGAATGCTCCCGTCAGTCCCTAGCCTCCTTAATCGTAAAACCTGAAAAATGTTAAGTAAACCGTAAGCACAAAGTTTAGTGAATTCAAACACAACATTATACCAATATCCACAATCACTAGACTAGATTAAAATATACAGTTATAACATTTAAACATAAGCCAAGAACAAATCAAGGCTTATAAGGAGGGCTAGTAGGTTACCCGCATCTCACAAACCGAAGAGTATTGGGTTAATCTTACCCTCACCTCACATCCCGGAGGGTATTGGAGTAATTATACCTAATCACGCGCACCGACAAAAGCCGGATAATTGCTATGATCCCTCAACAATAAACATACAGTGCACATGTATGATTAACAATTTAAGCATGCATCCACATTATCATACCATAATAATAATTTAACACTCACGTGCTAACCTAGCAATCATAAATATTGAGACAATGGAGTGAGAGAACTCACCTTGAATACTTAAGGGAGATTGCTAAATCAAAACTGGCTACCACACTTGAGCAAATGCCAAAACTTCACCTATTATAAACTAGGAGTTAGGATATACCCAAAGATGAAGCTTAAAGACTTAAACAAAAATCTGGACAGCAAGGTCTAAAACAGACCCGCCGTTAAAGATGGATTTACTTAATTTTCCTAAGTATTAACATATCAATATTAAATTTTTCTAAGAAACTAGAGTCTTTCCCCTTTTAAAACAGTAAAGAACTCACTCTAACTCCAAAATATGAATTTATTATGATGCTTTTAAAAAGACATCGCAGTGCAGTCCCAAATCATAGGAATCAGTAGTGTTGGCCAATTCTACCCAACTTGTGGGTAGACATTGTCCAAACTAAAAATCACAGAGATAATAGACATAAATACCAAAGTCTCAGAGTTGGAATCGACCAAAAAGGGTTTCCCAAACTCTAGATACGAAATTCACAACATGACTAATTACAAAACCCTTAAAAGCTGATGACAGAAAACTGATCTGGAGTGTGAACTCAATATGACCAAGAAATACTTGGAGATAACATCCCATAAACTCCAGATCACAACTTTAGGTCATAACACACATGTGGGAACTTGGAATCCCATTAGATCATTTCCCAAGCCCTAGAAACGAATAAAACAAGTTGACCTATCAGATCAGACCCGGATCAGACCTACCAGCAAAGGTGCCGTTCTTGCCCATGGATAAAGTCTTAATTAGTGAGAGTGACCTTCATAAGAAAGTTACCCAACACAATTTGTAAACTTTTGGCACAGGTTTGAGATCCGTTTGAGTTATAGAATTCAAGTTATGATTTTTGTAAGATGACTACAAATCTGATGGAAACAGAATCGTAGCCAACCCTTAATCTTTTTAACCAATCCATTCCTCTCCCTTTGAAACACATTCCTAGATGTGTTTATCACCCAAATTCAGTCCCCTATGAACATGGTGGCACTAAAAGGGCTAGGGTCATTGTCATTTCATTTAGTCACAAGGAAAAGAATCAAATCAACATAATATATGACAAACCACTTAAACTCATAATTTTCCCCTTTCTTAAGGGTTCCTTGATCTTTCAAATACACAAACATTTATATACACATCTTAGAAGATGCTATAAAGTTGTATACTTAGATCTAAACATATGGATATGGATATGTTGAGAATCAAAATAATAATTAACAAGAATTATAACCATTCACAAGATCTATCACATTTTATCACCTAAATAAAACTTGGTGATTTCCATGGTTCATTTAGACCTTGTATTTTATATAATCATCTAGATCCATCATACACCATGTATAAGGTGTAGATATAATCTAGAGATGATGATAACATACAACTTATAACAATAACAACATTGGTTAAAACCATAAGATCTATCTTCTTTAAATCACACAAGTTACAACTTGATGATTTTTATGAATCATATAGATCTTTTACATAATATGATCATCTAGGCTCATCATACACCATGTATAGGAGATGGTGATGAAATTTCTAGATGATAATCAACACTTAAAACAATTAATTGAATATAAATCAAAAGAAAAGATTAGAATACCTTAAAAGATCTTACCTAAGCTTGTTACACCAACAAGGAAATGAAGGAGAAGATGATTGTGGCTTTGGAAGAGAAAAATGAGAGAGAGATGGGAGATGGGATCGGCCGAAATGAGGAAGAGAGGAGGGAGTTAGGGTTTGTGATATTTTTATAAGTCATTTTAGGATAAAGCCTAATGACTACACTAATGGGCTAGGCTCAAAACTCATTTCTTACTAGCCCAATATAATTAAATCTTTTAATTAACTTAGCCCAAAACTTGTATTTTAATCTAACTTGGCTAATTAATTAAACCCATCATTTAAAATAATTAAATACCATGAAAATAATTAACGTACGAAAAAAAGAAACCGAGCGTTACAACTCTCCCCTACTAAGAAGGGACTTCGCCTCAAGTCACCCTCCGAATAACTCGGGATAATGCGCCTCATCTCGTCTTGAGTTCCCATGTACACTCGATCCCTTCCTATGCCGCCACCGAACCTTAAGAATAAAGCCTTACTGCTCCGAAGGGTCTTTGACTTTCGATCAACAACCGCGATAGGTTTCTCAACATAGTTGAGCCGTTCGTCAATTTGGATGTCTTCCAGAGGTACCACGGCGGTATCGTCAACAATGCACTTCCTCAACTGAGACACGTGGAAGGTGTTATGAATCAAACTAAGCTCGTCAGGCAGCTCCAACCGCACGCTACCTTACCAACGCGAGCTATGATCTTATAAGGTCCAATGAACCGAGGTCCCAGCCTTTCCACGCTTGCGGAACCTAATCACACCCTTCCAAGGGGAGACCTTTAATAACACATGATCCCCAACTCGAAACTCAAGATCGGAGCGCCGCTTATCTCGCATAACTCTTGACGACTCTAGCGGTGACCAAATGATCCCCGATCATTTTGATTTTCTCCGTGGTCTCGCAAAACAATATCGGTGCTACCGAGCACCCTCTGCCCAACCTCACCCCAACACACCGGGGTTCTACACTTCCTACCATACAAAGGCTTCATACGGGGCATGTCGATGCTAGAATGATAATCGTTGTTATATGAAAACTCGGATAAATGAAGATGATCATCCCAACCGCTCCAAAATCAATTGCACATGCCCGAAGCATGTCCTCCAAAGTCTCAGATCGTCCGCTCACTCGCCCATCGGTTTGCGGATGGAACGCAAGATCTTGAAATGCAATCGGGTACCCAATTCTTCTTGGAATTTCGCCAAAATCGAGAGGTGAATCGAGTATCTCGATCGAGACAATAGATACGGGCACCGTGCAATGAAACTATCTCCCGAACAAAAATCTCGCCAATTTTTCACCAAGAACTTTCCTTGATGGCCAGAAATGAGCACTCTTCGTCAATCGATCCACAACTACCCATATCGTATCCGCTCCCCTTGCGGTCTTAGGAAGTTTTGTAATAAAGTCCATGGTTAAGTGCTCCCATTTCCACTCGGGAATCTCCAAAGGTTGCAACTTCCCATGAGGTTTCGGTGTTCGGCTTTGACCTTCCGCATGTTAGGCATTCTTCTACATATCGGGCCACATCATTCTTCATCCCGTGCCACCAATAACCCTCACGAAGATCTCGGTACATTTTTGTAGCACCCGGATGAATAGAAAACTTGGACTGTGAGCTTCTTCCATAAGAGTTTTCCGGTTCCCACCAAGAAATGGAACCCAAACCCTACCATAACGAGTTAGTAATCCACGCCCATCTCGCTCCATCTTAGGTAACTCATTCACAATCCTTTCACGATTTGGGTTCCCTCTTGAGTCGCCACATCTTGAGCATCTCGAATCATACCCAATAATGATGTCTCTATAGTCATCCGAAGACATTTAGCTCGAATCGGTTCGACAGATTGCTTACGATCGAGTGCGTCGGCTACCACATTAGCTTTACGGGGTGGTAGTGAATCTCACGGTCGTAATCTTTCACCACATCTAACCATCTAACCCGCCTCATATTCAAATCCCGCTGATCGAAAAGGTACTTCAAACTTTTATGGTCGGTAAATGATACACTTAACCCCGTAAAGGTAGTGCCTCCATATCTTGAGAGCAAAAACAACAGCCTCCTAACTCTGTGTCATGAGTGGGGTAGTTCCTTTCGTGAGGTTTTAGCTAGCGAGACGCATAAGCTATCACCTTACCCCGTTGCATCAACACAAAGACCAAAACCTGTGAGGGATGCGTCGCAGTACACTACCATGTCCTCCACTCCTTCCGGTAAAGTCAAAACCGAAGCATTACACAACCGCGTCTTAAGATCTTCAAATGCAAACTGTTGTTCCGGACCCCAAACAAATTTTTCCGACTTCTTGGTCAATCGCGTAAGAGGTAGAGCAATCTTTGAGAAATTTTCAATAAACCTACGATAGTAACCGGCCAAACCCAAGAAACTACGAATCTCCGAAGGCGATTTAGGAGCTTCCCATTTCTTAACCGCATCAATCTTGGCCGGATCGACCTTGATACCTTCCTTGTTCACCACGTGGCCCAAGAATTGAACCTCTTCTAACCAAAATTCACACTTAGAAAATTTAGCATAAAGCCGTTCTCTCCGTAGTGTCTCTAGAAGTTCCCGAATGTGCCTTTCATGCTCCTCCCTAGTCTTAGAATAGACCAAAATATCGTCAATAAACACAATGACCGAACGGTCGAGCATCGGACCACACACCCGATTCATAAGATCCATAAAAGCGGGTGCATTAGTGAGTCCGAAAGGCATCACCACAAATTCAAAGTGTCCGTATCGGGTTCGAAACGCCGTTTTCTCAATGTCACGATCACGAACTCGCATCATATGATAACCGGAACGCAAATCAATATTCGAAAACCAACACGCACCTTGTATTTGGTCGAAAAGATCGTCGATACGAGGTAAAGGATAACGGTTCTTTATCGTGATTTTATTCAACTCCCGATAATCTATGCACATTCTTTGAGAACCGTCCTTCTTTTCGCGAAAAGTATAGGAGCACCCCACGGCGAGAAACTTGGCCGTATAAACCCCTTATCACTAAGCTCCTGTGAATCGATCTTGAAGCTCTTTCATCTCAGATGGCGCCAAACGATAAGGAGATTTGGCGATCGGAACAGCGCAGTGTACTAAATCAATGCGAAACTCCACTTGCCTAATAGGTGGCAAACCCGGAGTTCCTCAGAAAGACGTCACCAAAGTCGGAAACAATCGAACATTATCGAGTGCAATAGCAGAGGTACAAGAAGCAATATCCAAATGGGGAATATCTCCTTGAATAATAAGTTCTCCACCCTAGGGTTTTGAACACGAACTTGTCTCTTGCGACAAAGAATTTCGCATCGAATGCATCGAGCCAATCCATACCCACAATAACGCAAAGTTCCCTCATAGCAATAGGGATAAGATCAATGGGGAATTCTACTCCCGAAAATTCAAGGGTACAACCCCGATAAACATCGAGAACGAAGATAGTTCGATTGTCGGCAACCGATAACCATGGGACGTGCTAGTTTCCGACACCACGCCCAAACGATTTATGAACGTGCGTGACACGAAGGAGTGAGTAGCGCGAGAATCAAACATAACAATGCGGTGGTGAGAATCTAATGATAAGTGCACGATTCATAATATTTAAGAAATAAAACAATTACTCTATGGCATAGCATAAAATGAAAGATAAGGAAGAGATGTTTACTCACATACCGCAGGCTTCGCAGTGCTCTTCCTCGTAAGCCGGTGGACACGTCCTCGTGTCAACATAGTTGGTCCGTTAGAGGTCGAAGGTATTGGGATTTGCATTCCCATACTTCTTGACTTTGGGCAATCAGTTTCTTGTGCCCCTTCTCTTGGCAATTGTAACAAATCGGTACCGCCGCAACAATGAGTAACTTGGGAGGTCAGAATGGCTTTTGGAGCCTTGCAATTCTTCCGTGATGCCCTTCCTTCTTACTTATAACACACCAATGGGGGTCGATCACCGCTTGCAGATGGCTTGTATTCATATCTTGGTTTATCCCGAACTTTGTCTTCTTATGAGCCTCATTAGAAGTTTTAGAAAAAGTGCTCTCAGTTTCCTCTTAGATTGAGTTTGCGGCTCAATCTCTCTCTTTCTGGCCGCCCATGATCGCACCCAAGGTCGTAAAGTCTTGCATGCTCACAAATTCCGGATGTCGGTACGTAAAATCGAGATGTACCGACTAACAAGCCATGCTTCATCTCCAAGAAAAGTAGGACAAAGAAAGCATCTCCATGAACTTGGCGTTCAGATCACTAATGACTCGGTGGTGCATTGTAACGCCATGAACTCCTGCATCATTCTTTGTTGCTCCACCCTAGGCACATACCGTGCCTCGAACCACTCCACAAACTGGGCCCAAGTAATCGCCCTTACAGCTTCTTCCGTCATTCTTCCCGTGGTGGTGTTCCACCATGTCTTACCCCGCTTCCTCAGCTGGTTCTTTGCTACCAACACTCTAAACTGGTCTGGGCACCCTATAGTCATAAAGGCGCCCTCCACGTCAGATAACCAGTGTTTAGCTGCCACTGGATCGTCCTCCCCATCCCAATGAGGTGGGCTGCACTTGCCGAACTTCTCGTAGTAGTACATTAAATCACGAACAGGAGGATCAGGAGCCCCCCCCCCAGGCGGAGGTGCATCTGCCATACGCTCATCTAGCAGAGCACGAACTTGATCAATGATGTTAGCCGTGACATTCGGAATGATCTCGTTAAAAGCATTATTGAACTCCTCAGCAACGAGTTCCCTAACTTGAGCTATTTGAATTGCATTGAGGCGAGCAGGCGGAGCCATCTAAAATTGATAAGAAAAAAAAAAAAAAAAAACGATTCAACCTATGCATGTCTAAGAGATCGAAAACACTCAGCTTGCTGAAAACTTTTCAACCTTGCCCCGTCCCCAAAATCGGCTCCAACATATTGAATAATAGGGGCCCTTCTATTATTCAATATAGAAGTTCCAATTTCGGTTTCAGGTCTAGTTTCAAAATTTCAGCTTGCTCCTAGCCGTAACAGTTTAATTCACACTCATGGTAGATCTAAAAGGCCTAAATTCTCACATGGTAGATAGTAGCACTAAAGGCATATAATTATCCTCCTAGGCTAGTCTTTGAGATATGTCATAAATGGAGCATACTATTGTGTTTGATAAGTAATAAAATTTAAACTCAATTAGTAAATACAACTTACTTGGCTGGCTGACCGGCGCACCGTGACATCTTCACTGCTAGTTTTTAATAAACTTTGTACAAGAGAAATAAAATGATTTAAATTTGAGACTAGACATCCCTAAGAAGGCCTAGTTCACTCAAATGAAAAGCTCCGATACCAACTTGTAACACCCAAAATTTATTTATTTTTTTTTTTTTAAAGAAATAATATATAGTTTGACACCAATTCTTAAAGGAACTTCATTTATTTAATTTAATAAGCCAATAATGGCAATCAAGTTATCAAACTTCTAAAGAAAACAACATAAGTAAAACTTTCTAATATAGAAATGTCAAAAGCGGAAGTACTAAAAATGTTCATTGACGTAAAATAAATAGCAGTGTGTCACGAATGCTCCCACAAATCTCCTAGCCTCCTTAATCGTAAAACACGAAAAATGTTAAGTAAACCGTAAGCACAAAGTTTAGTGAATTCAAACACAACATTATACCAATATCCACAATCACTAGACTAGATTAAAATATACGATTATAACATTTAAACATAAGCCAAGAACAAATCAAGGCTTATAAGGAGGGCTAGTAGGTTACCCGCATCTCACAAACCGAAGAGTATTGGGTTAATCTTACCCTCACCTCACATCCGGAGGGTATTGGAGTAATTATACCTAATCACGCGCACCGGACAAAAGCCGGATAATTGCTATGATCCCTCAACAATAAACATACAGTGCACATGTATGATTAACAATTTAAGCATGCATCCACATTATCATACCATAATAATAATTTAACACTCACGTGCTAACCTAGCAATCATAAATATTGAGACAATGGAGTGAGAGAACTCACCTTGAATACTTAAGGGAGATTGCTAAATCAAACTGGCTACCACACTTGAGCAAATGCCAAAACTTCACCTATTATAAACTAGGAGTTAGGATATACCCAAAGATGAAGCTTAAAGACTTAAACAAAAATCTGGACAGCAAGGTCTAAAAACAGACCCGCCGTTAAAGATGGATTTACTTAATTTTCCTAAGTATTAACATATCAATATTAAATTTTTCTAAGAAACTAGAGTCTTTCCCCTTTTTAAAACAGTAAAGAACTCACTCTAACTCCAAAATATGAATTTATTATGATGCTTTTAAAAAGACATCGCAGTGCAGTCCCAAATCATAGGAATCAGTAGTGTTGGCCAATTCTACCCAACTTGTGGGTAGACATTGTCCAAACTAAAAATCACAGAGATAATAGACATAAATACCAAAGTCTCAGAGTTGGAATCGACCAAAAAGGGTTTCCCAAACTCTAGATACGAAATTCACAACATGACTAATTACAAAACCCTTAAAAGCTGATGACAGAAAACTGATCTGGAGTGTGAACTCAATATGACCAAGAAATACTTGGAGATAACATCCCATAAACTCCAGATCACAACTTTAGGTCATAACACACATGTGGGAACTTGGAATCCCATTAGATCATTTCCCAAGCCCTAGAAACGAATAAAACAAGTTGACCTATCAGATCAGACCCGGATCAGACCTACCAGCAAAGGTGCCGTTCTTGCCCATGGATAAAGTCTTAATTAGTGAGAGTGACCTTCATAAGAAAGTTACCCAACACAATTTGTAAACTTTTGGCACAGGTTTGAGATCCGTTTGAGTTATAGAATTCAAGTTATGATTTTTGTAAGATGACTACAAATCTGATGGAAACAGAATCGTAGCCAACCCTTAATCTTTTTAACCAATCCATTCCTCTCCCTTTTGAAACACATTCCTAGATGTGTTTATCACCCAAATTCAGTCCCCTATGAACATGGTGGCACTAAAAAGGGCTAGGGGTCATTGTCATTTCATTTAGTCACAAGGAAAAGAATCAAATCAACATAATATATGACAAACCACTTAAACTCATAATTTTCCCCTTTCTTAAGGGTTCCTTGATCTTTCAAATACACAAACATTTATATACACATCTTAGAAGATGCTATAAAGTTGTATACTTAGATCTAAACATATGGATATGGATATGTTGAGAATCAAAATAATAATTAACAAGAATTATAACCATTCACAAGATCTATCACATTTTATCACCTAAATAAAACTTGGTGATTTCCATGGTTCATTTAGACCTTGTATTTTATATAATCATCTAGATCCATCATACACCATGTATAAGGTGTAGATATAATCTAGAGATGATGATAACATACAACTTATAACAATAACAACATTGGTTAAAACCATAAGATCTATCTTCTTTAAATCACACAAGTTACAACTTGATGATTTTTATGAACCATATAGATCTTTTACATAATATGATCATCTAGGCTCATCATACACCATGTATAGGAGATGGTGATGAAATTTCTAGATGATAATCAACACTTAAAACAATTAATTGAATATAAATCAAAAGAAAAGATTAGAATACCTTAAAAGATCTTACCTAAGCTTGTTACACCAACAAGGAAATGAAGGAGAAGATGATTGTGGCTTTGGAAGAGAAAAATGAGAGAGATGGGAGATGGGATCGGCCGAAATGAGGAAGAGAGGAGGGAGTTAGGGTTTGTGATATTTTTATAAGTCATTTTAGGATAAAGCCTAATGACTACACTAATGGGCTAGGCTCAAAACTCATTTCTTACTAGCCCAATATAATTAAATCTTTTAATTAACTTAGCCCAAAACTTGTATTTTAATCTAACTTGGCTAATTAATTAAACCCATCATTTAAAATAATTAAATACCATGAAAATAATTAACGTACCGAAAAAAAAAGAAACCGAGCGTTACAACTCTCCCCTACTAAGAAGGGACTTCGGCCTCGAAGTCAGTCCCTCTGAATAACTCGGGATAATGCGCCCTCATCTCGTCTTCAGGTTCCCATGTACACTCAGATCCCTTCCTATGCTGCCACTGAACCTTAACAGAATAAACAGTCTTACTGTTCCGAAAGGGTCTTTGACTTTCGATCAACAACCGCGATAGGTTTCTCAACATAGTTGAGCCGTTCGTCAATTTGGATGTCTTCCAGAGGTACCACGGCGGTATCGTCAACAATGCACTTCCTCAACTGAGACACGTGGAAGGTGTTATGAATCAAACTAAGCTCGTCAGGCAGCTCCAACCGGTACGCTACCTTACCAACGCGAGCTATGATCTTATAAGGTCCAATGAACCGAGGTCCCAGCTTTCCACGCTTGCGGAACCTAATCACACCCTTCCAAGGGGAGACCTTTAATAACACATGATCCCCAACCGAAACTCAAGATCGGAGCGCCGCTTATCTCGCATAACTCTTGACGACTCCTAGCGGTGACCAAATGATCCCGATCATTTTGATTTTCTCCGTGGTCTGCAAAACAATATCGGTGCTACCGAGCACCCTCTGTCCCAACCTCACCCCAACACACTGGGTTCTACACTTCCTACCATACGATTGCTTCATACGGGGCATGTCGATGCTAGAATGATAAGCTGTTGTTATATGAAAACTTCGGCTAAATGAAGATGATCATCCCAACGCCTCCAAAATCAATTGCACATGCCCGAAGCATGTCCTCCAAAGTCTGTATCGTCCGCTCACTCGCCCATCGGTTTGCGGATGGAACGCGATCTTGAAATGCAATCGGGTACCCAATTCTTCTTGGAATTTACGCAAAATCGAGAGGTGAATCGAGTATCTCGATCAGAGACAATAGATACGGGCACCCTGCAATGAAACTATCTCCCGAACAAAAATCTCGCCAATTTTTCATGAAGAACTTTCCTTGATGGCCGGAAATGAGCACTCTTCGTCAATCGATCCACAACTACCCATATCGTATCCGCTCCTTGCGGTCTTAGGAAGTTTTGTAATAAAGTCCATGGTTAAGTGCTCCCATTTCCACTCGGGAATCTCCAAAGGTTGCAACTTCCCATGAGGTTTCGGTGTTCGGCTTTGACCTTAGGCATGTTAGGCATTCTTCTACATATCGGGCCACATCATTCTTCATCCCGTGCCACCAATAACCCTCACGAAGATCTCGGTACATTTTTGTAGCACCGGATGAATAGAAAACTTGGACTGTGAGCTTCTTCCATAAGAGTTTTCCGGTTCCCACCAAGAATGGAACCCAAACCCTACCATAACGAGTTAGTAATCCACGCCCATCTCGCTCCATCTTAGGTAACTCATTCACAATCCTTTCACGATTTGGGTTCCCCTCTTGAGTCGCCACATCTTGAGCATCTCGAATCATACCCAATAATGATGTCTCCATAGTCATCCGAAGACATTTAGCTCGAATCGGTTCGACAGATTGCTTACGGCGAGTGCGTCGGCTACCACATTAGCTTTCTGGGGTGGTAGTGAATCTCACGGTCGTAATCTTTCACCACATCTAACCATCTAACTGCCTCATATTCAAATCCCGATGATCGAAAAGGTACTTCAAACTTTTATGGTCGGTGTAAATGATACACTTAACCCCGTAAAGGTAGTGCCTCCATATCTTGAGAGCAAAAACAACGACTCCTAACTCCAGTCATGAGTGGGGTAGTTCCTTTCGTGAGGTTTTAGCTAGCGAGACGCATAAGCTATCACCTTACCCGTTGCATCAACACGGCACCAAAACCCGGGAGGGATGCGTCGCGATACACTACCATGTCTTCCACTCCTTCCTAAGGTCAAAACCGGGCATTACACAACCGCGTCTTAAGATCTTCAAATGCAAACCGTTGTTCGGACCCCAAACAAATTTTTCCGACTTCTTGGTCAATCGCGTAAGAGGTAGAGCAATCTTTGAGAAATTTTCAATAAACCTACGATAGTAACCGGCCAAACCAAGAAACTACGAATCTCAGGCGATTTAGGAGCTTCCCATTTCTTAACCGCATCAATCTTGGCCGGATCGACCTTGATACCTTCCTTGTTCACCACGTGGCCCAAGAATTGAACCTCTTCTAACCAAAATTCACACTTAGAAAATTTAGCATAAAGCCGTTCTCTCCGTAGTGTCTCTAGAAGTTCCCGAATGTGCCTTTCATGCTCCTCCCTAGTCTTAGAATAGACCAAAATATCGTCAATAAACACAATGACCGAACGGTCGAGCATCGGACCACACACCCGATTCATAAGATCCATAAAAGCAGCGGGTGCATTAGTGAGTCCGAAAGGCATCACCACAAATTCAAAGTGTCCGTATCGGGTTCGAAACGCCGTTTTCTCAATGTCACAGTCACGAACTCGCATCTGATGATAACCGGAACGCAAATCAATCTTGGAAAACCAAGACGCTCCTTGGAGTTGGTCGAAAAGATCGTCGATACGAGGTAAAGGATAACGGTTCTTTATCGTGAGTTTATTCAACTCCCGATAATCTATGCACATTCTTTGAGAACCGTCCTTCTTTTTCGCGAAAAGTATAGGAGCACCCCACGGCGAGAAACTTGGCCGTATAAACCCCTTATCACTATGATCTTGTAATTGATTTTGAAGCTCTTTCATCTCTTATGGCGCAAAACTATAAGGTTATTTGGCGATCGAACAGCGCAGTACTAAATCAATGCGAAACTCCACTTGCCTAATAGGTGGCAAACCCGGAGTTCCTCAGAAAGACGTCACCAAAGTCGGAAACAATCTGGAACATTATCGAGTGCAATAGCAGAGGTACAAGAAGCAATATCCAAATGGGAATATCTCCTTGAATAATAAGTTCTCCACCCCTAGGGTTTTGAACACGAACTTGTCTCTTGCGACAAAGAATTTACGCATCGAATGCATCGAGCCAATCCATACCCACAATAACGCAAAGTTCCCTCATAGCAATAGGGATAAGATCAATGGGGAATTCTACTCCCGAAAATTCAAGGGTACAACCCCGATAAACATCGAGAACGAAGATAGTTCGATTGTCGGCAACTTCGATAACCATGGGACGTGCTAGTTTCCCGACACCACGCCCCAAACGATTTATGAACGTGCGTGACACGAAGGAGTGAGTAGCGCGAGAATCAAACATAACGGCGGTGAGAATCTAATGATAAGTGCACGATTCATAATATTTAAGAAATAAAACAATTACTCTATGGCATAGCATAAAATGAAAGATAAGGAAGAGATGTTTACTGCTACTGTCGCAGGCTTCGCAGGCTCTTCCCTCGTAAGCCGGTGGACACGTCCTCGTGTCAACATAGTTGGTCCGTTAGAGGTCGACGGTATTGGGATTTGCATTCCCATACTTCTTGACTTTGGGCAATCAGTTTCTTGTGCCCCTTCTCTTGGCAATTGTAACAAACGGTACCGCGCAATGATAGTAACTTGGGAGGTCAGAATGGCTTTTGGAGCCTTGCAATTCTTCCAGTGATGCCCTTCCTTCTTACGCTTATAACACACCAATGGGGTCGATCACCTGCTTGCAGATGGCTTGTATTCATATCTTGGTTTATCCCGAACTTTGTCTTCTTATGAGCCTCATTAGAAGTTTTAGAAAAAGTGCTCTCAGCTTTCCTCTTAGATTGAGTTTGCGGCTCAATCTCTCTCTTCAGGCTGCCCCATGATCGCACCCAAGGTCGTAAAGTCTTGCATGCTCACAAATTCCCGGATGTCGGACGTAAAATCGAGATGTACCGACTAACAAGCCATGCTTCATCTCCAAGAAAAGTAGGACGTAAAGAAAGCATCTCCATGAACTTGGCGTTCAGATCACTAATGACTCGGTGGTGCATTTGTAACGCCATGAACTCCTGCATCATTCTTTGTTGCTCCACCCTAGGCACATACCGTGCCTCGAACCACTCCACAAACTGGGCCCAAGTAATCGCCCTTACAGCTTCTTCCGTCATTCTTCCCGTGGTGGTGTTCCACCATGTCTTACCCGCTTCTCGGTGGTTCTTTGCTACCAACACTCTAAATCGGTCCGGGCACCCTATAGTCATAAAGGCGCCCTCCACGTCGGATAACCGGTGTTTAGCCGCCATGGATCGTCCTCCCCATCCCAATGAGGTGGGCTGCACTTGCCGAACTTCTCGTAGTAGTACATTAAATCACGAACAGGAGGATCAGAGCCCCCAGGCGGAGGTGCATCGCCATGCGCTCATCTAGCAGAGCACGAACTTGATCAATGATGTTAGCCGTGACATTCGGAATGATCTCGTTAAAAGCATTATTGAACTCCTCAGCAACGAGTTCCCTAACTTGAGCTATTTGAATTGCATTGAGGCGAGCAGGCGGAGCCATCTAAAATTGATAAGAAAAAAAAAACGATTCAACCTATGCATGTCTAAGAGATCGAAAACACTCAGCTTGCTGAAAACTTTTCAACCTTGCCCCGTCCCCAAAATCGGCTCCAACATATTGAATAATAGGGGCCCTTCTATTATTCAATATAGAAGTTCCAATTTCGGTTTCAGGTCTAGTTTCAAAATTTCAGCTTGCTCCTAGCCGTAACAGTTTAATTCACACTCATGGTAGATCTAAAAGGCCTAAATTCTCACATGGTAGATAGTAGCACTAAAGGCATATAATTATCCTCCTAGGCTAGTCTTTGAGATATGTCATAAATGGAGCATACTATTGTGTTTGATAAGTAATAAAATTTAAACTCAATTAGTAAATACAACTTACTTGGTCAATGATGGCGCACCGTGACATCTTCATCGCTAGTTTATAACAAACTTTGTACAAGAGAAATAAAATGTTTTAAATTTGAGTCTAGACATCCCTAAGAAGGCCTAGTTCACTCAAATGAAAAGCTCCGATACTAACTTGTAACACCCAAAATTTATTTATTTATTTTTTTTTTTTACCGAAATAATATAAAGTTTGACACCAATTCATAAAGGAACTTCATTTATTTGATTTAATAAGCCAATAATGGCAATCAAGTTATCAAACTTCTAAAGAAAACAACATAAGTAAAACTTTCTAATATAGAAATGTCAAAAGCGGAAGTACTAAAAATGTTCATTGACGTAAAATAAATAGCAGTGTGTCACGAATGCTCCCGTCAGTCCCTAGCCTCCTTAATCGTAAAACCTGAAAAATGTTAAGTAAACCGTAAGCACAAAGTTTAGTGAATTCAAACACAACATTATACCAATATCCACAATCACTAGACTAGATTAAAATATACAGTTATAACATTTAAACATAAGCCAAGAACAAATCAAGGCTTATAAGGAGGGCTAGTAGGTTACCCGCATCTCACAAACCGAAGAGTATTGGGTTAATCTTACCCTCACCTCACATCCCGGAGGGTATTGGAGTAATTATACCTAATCACGCGCACCGGACAAAAGCCGGATAATTGCTATGATCCCCTCAACAATAAACATACAGTGCACATGTATGATTAACAATTTAAGCATGCATCCACATTATCATACCATAATAATAATTTAACACTCACGTGCTAACCTAGCAATCATAAATATTGAGACAATGGAGTGAGAGAACTCACCTTGAATACTTAAGGGAGATTGCTAAATCAAAACTGGCTACCACACTTGAGCAAATGCCAAAACTTCACCTATTATAAACTAGGAGTTAGGATATACCCAAAGATGAAGCTTAAAGACTTAAACAAAAATCTGGACAGCAAGGTCTAAAAACAGACCCGCCGTTAAAGATGGATTTACTTAATTTTCCTAAGTATTAACATATCAATATTAAATTTTTCTAAGAAACTAGAGTCTTTCCCCTTTTAAAACAGTAAAGAACTCACTCTAACTCCAAAATATGAATTTATTATGATGCTTTTAAAAAGACATCGCAGTGCAGTCCCAAATCATAGGAATCAGTAGTGTTGGCCAATTCTACCCAACTTGTGGGTAGACATTGTCCAAACTAAAAATCACAGAGATAATAGACATAAATACCAAAGTCTCAGAGTTGGAATCGACCAAAAAGGGTTTCCCAAACTCTAGATACGAAATTCACAACATGACTAATTACAAAACCCTTAAAAGCTGATGACAGAAAACTGATCTGGAGTGTGAACTCAATATGACCAAGAAATACTTGGAGATAACATCCCATAAACTCCAGATCACAACTTTAGGTCATAACACACATGTGGGAACTTGGAATCCCATTAGATCATTTCCCAAGCCCTAGAAACGAATAAAACAAGTTGACCTATCAGATCAGACCCGGATCAGACCTACCAGCAAAGGTGCCGTTCTTGCCCATGGATAAAGTCTTAATTAGTGAGAGTGACCTTCATAAGAAAGTTACCCAACACAATTTTTAAACTTTTGGCACAGGTTTGAGATCCGTTTGAGTTATAGAATTCAAGTTATGATTTTTGTAAGATGACTACAAATCTGATGGAAACAGAATCGTAGCCAACCCTTAATCTTTTTAACCAATCCATTCCTCTCCCTTTTGAAACACATTCCTAGATGTGTTTATCACCCAAATTCAGTCCCCTATGAACATGGTGGCACTAAAAAGGGCTAGGGGTCATTGTCATTTCATTTAGTCACAAGGAAAAGAATCAAATCAACATAATATATGACAAACCACTTAAACTCATAATTTTCCCCTTTCTTAAGGGTTCCTTGATCTTTCAAATACACAAACATTTATATACACATCTTAGAAGATGCTATAAAGTTGTATACTTAGATCTAAACATATGGATATGGATATGTTGAGAATCAAAATAATAATTAACAAGAATTATAACCATTCACAAGATCTATCACATTTTATCACCTAAATAAAACTTGGTGATTTCCATGGTTCATTTAGACCTTGTATTTTATATAATCATCTAGATCCATCATACACCATGTATAAGGTGTAGATATAATCTAGAGATGATGATAACATACAACTTATAACAATAACAACATTGGTTAAAACCATAAGATCTATCTTCTTTAAATCACACAAGTTACAACTTGATGATTTTTATGAATCATATAGATCTTTTACATAATATGATCATCTAGGCTCATCATACACCATGTATAGGAGATGGTGATGAAATTTCTAGATGATAATCAACACTTAAAACAATTAATTGAATATAAATCAAAAGAAAAGATTAGAATACCTTAAAAGATCTTACCTAAGCTTGTTACACCAACAAGGAAATGAAGGAGAAGATGATTGTGGCTTTGGAAGAGAAAAATGAGAGAGAGATGGGAGATGGGATCGGCCGAAATGAGGAAGAGAGGAGGGAGTTAGGGTTTGTGATATTTTTATAAGTCATTTTAGGATAAAGCCTAATGACTACACTAATGGGCTAGGCTCAAAACTCATTTCTTACTAGCCCAATATAATTAAATCTTTTAATTAACTTAGCCCAAAACTTGTATTTTAATCTAACTTGGCTAATTAATTAAACCCATCATTTAAAATAATTAAATACCATGAAAATAATTAACGTACCGAAAAAAAAGAAACCGAGCGTTACAGATTCTATCTTCATACTAGCCCAATAACCGTCATAACCTCGTACACACAATTCAACATTCAAAAGTTCTAAATCATGAAGAACCCTTGGCTCAATCTCTAAACTAGCAATCATACCAGACTTCTGGCTAAGCGCATCGGAAACAACATTCGGCTTGCCCGGGTGGTATTGAATATTCGTATCATAATCCTTAAGGAGTTCCAACCACCTTCTTGGTCTCATGTTAAGTTCCATCTGGGTGAAGATATACTTGAGACTCTTGTGGTCAGTAAAGATATCACACGATTCGCCATACAAGTAGTGTCTCCAAATCTTTAAAGAAAAAACCACCGCAGCCAACTCTAGATCATGAGTAAGATAATTCTCTTCATAAGGTTTTAATTGCCTCGAAGCATAAGCAATCACCTTACCGTGCTGCATAAGGACACAGCATAAACCCTTCTTCGATGCGTCACTATAAATCTGATAGCCCCCAGAACCAGATGGAAGAGTCAAAATAGGAGCCGACACCAATCTCTGTTTCAACTCTTCGAAACTCTGCTCGCGTTCCTCCATCCAAACAAACTTCTCACCCTTCCTCATCAATTGCGTCAAAGGTAACGCTAACTGTGAGGAACCCTCAATGAAACGTCGATAGTAGCCAGCAAGTCCCAGAAAGCTCCTAACCTCAGTCACAGTAGTAGGTCTCGGCTACTTGGTGATAGCCTCAACCTTAGATAGATCCATGGTGAGACCATCTGCGGATACAATATGACCAAGGAATGCAACTTGCTTTAGCCAAAACTCACACTTCGAAAACTTGACATACAACTTCTGCTGCCGAAGAGTCTCCAAAACAATCCGGAGATGTTGCTCCTGATCTCCTTCAGTCTTGGAATAAACAAGGATGTCATCGATGAAAACAATAATGAGCTTGTCGAGATACTCGTGGAATACACGATTCATAAGATCTATAAATACAGCGGGAGAGTTTGTCAAACCGAAAGGCATAACCAAAAACTCGTAGAGACCATATCGGGTACGAAACGCGGTCTTAGGAACATCTTGCTCCTTCACACGTAATTGGTGATAACTGGACCTCAAATCAATTTTCGAAAAGAACTTATCCCCTTGGAATTGATCAAACAAATCATCGATACGCGGAAGAGGATAACGATTACGGATCGTGATACGGTTAAGCTCACGATAGTCAATACATAGTCGCATACTTCCATCCTTCTTCTTAACAAACAAAACAGGTGCACCCCAAGGAGAAACACTGGGTCGGATGAAACCATTCTCCAAGAGTTCCTGTAACTGTTCCTTCAACTCCTTCAACTCTAAGGGCGCCATACGGTACGGAGCTTTGGAAATAGGTTCAGCACCTGGGATCAACTCAATGCCAAACTCAACTTCCCTAGCAGGAGGTATATCAGGAAGTTCGTCGGGGAAAACGTCGGGAAACTCTCGTACCACATGAAGACTTTCAATACTAGGACTCTTAAAAGATGTATCTTTAATAGAAGCCAGAAATCCTTGGCAACCATGGGAAATCAAAGTTCGTGCCTTCATAGCAGAAATAATTTTAGCAGATTTAAGAGGTTGAGAACCATGATAAAAAAAATCAGGCTGATGCAAGTCGCCGAAGATCACATTTTTGGCATGGTAATCAACGGTAGCTCTATGCGAAGCCAACCAATCCATGACCAAAATCACATCAAAATCGATCATATCAATAGGGAGAAAATTCGCCAGACGAATGCGGTCATCAAACCATAAGGGACAATTCACATATTCATGTTCAATGAGTACATGGTTTTTCATTGGTGTTGAGATGGATATACAATTTGTTAGTGGTGTTGGGGTCATATTAAGTTTCTTGGCAAATGCAACAGATATAATGGAGTGTGTGGCACCGGTATCAAATAATGCAAAAACTGTACGATCACCAATGTAAAGAATGCCGGTAATAGTACCTGATAAGTTTGCTGCCTGATCACACGTGGTAGCAGAAACACGACCCATAGTAGGAGCTGGCTTAGCGGAGTTCACTGATGTAATCCGTTTCTCCTGGGGACAATCCCTCACCTTGTGATTAGTGGACCCGCAAGTGAAACATCCTCCAGTAGCTTTGTGACAAACGCCCGGGTGAGGCTTTCCGCAAGTAGCACAGAGAGGTGGAGGAGGTAAGGTCTCAGTAGGCCTCCTCTGACCCGAAGAACCTGAAGAACGACCCTGCTGAGAAACCCGAGTCGACTGATCCCTGTACTGATGCTGGTTGTTGTTGCCATGACCCTGACGGTCATTCCCATTCCTACCAGTAACTCTCTGATCCTGACCCCTGTACTCCTGTCACCTCTGATCAAAACCCCGATCCTGGCGACCCCTGTGCTCAACACCCTGGTCCTGATGACCCCTATGCTCATGACCCTGGTCCTGACGACCCCTGTAGTTAATACGATCACCATCCCTGTCCCTCTTGTTCGAACCCCTATCAGCATGAAGTAACTCAATATTGCGGGCCGCGTCCGCTACTAGTGCAACATCGGTGTAATCAGTATTCACGATCCGGTCTAATATCCACTTCTTCAGCCCCGACTTAAAGTGCCTAGCCTGCCTATGAGCATCACCCACAATCGGTCCAATAAAACTAGCTAACCTCAGAAACCTCTGCATATACTCCCCAGACGATTCCCGATCCAACTGATGAATAGCCCCATACTCGCGCTCATACCTTTGCTGCTCGGAGAAAGGGAAGTACTGCTTATAGAAGATGTCACAGAAAGTATTTCACGCACAAGTGTCAGCAAAATTCTCTCCCTTAGCCAGAACATATGCCTTCCACCAATTCAATGCATCACCTTCCAACTTGAAGGTATCCAAACGCGTCTTGAATTCATCACCACAACCCAGGACCTTGAACAACTTCTCCATATGTGTGATCCAATCTTCTGCCTCTGTGGGGGTGGCAGCAGATCAGAAAGAAAGAGGCTTAAGCTTAGTGAACTTTTCAATCCAACCATGCATCCCAATAGGTGGAGCACCGCCACCCGACGAACCAGCACCATTTCTGATGTCATCGACGATTCTGGTCCTCAATTCAGCAGAGAGATTCGGGAGAGCATTATCCAAAGCGGTGGCTATCATGGCCTCGAAGTCAAGGATATCATCCCCATTAGGATTTCTACGCGTATGCACCATCTGAATGATCATCAAAACGATTTGTAAGGTCAAATAAAGATGAAGTATGAAAGGAAAATACGCAGAAGGAAACTTAATGTCTACCCAAATCCTCACAGGTCATAGCCTAAGCTCTACAGGTCAAACCTAAATCTCTGATACCATAATTGAAACACCCCACCCCGACGAGGGTAGAAGCATCACATTATGGTGACATATCAAAGCATACATAATGAACATAATAAACAGCGGAAGTCTTAAACATAAATAATCAAAAGGCGTTAAGTCGAAATGACTTAAACCAAAACATAAGTTCAATGAAAAGGAATACTCCAAAGGGATGAATAACAAATCATCCAAGTCTAAATAATAGCAAAATAAATCTAATATGACTAGGGTAAAGTCTCCACAATCTCAACTCTCAACCCCAACGCAACCCCAGCTCCTAGCTTAGATACCTGCCGCAGGAAAAGGAAAATGCGGCTGAGCTTAAAAAGCCCACTGAACAGACATATATATAAACGAAACCAAAAGATAAGGAACGAACATATAAAGTACGGTGCATTGGGAAAAGCATGAGGTATAAACAAATGGATATCAAAAGTAAGGAAAGGTCAGTAATCTACACGACCCCGAACGCAAATCAAATCAATATCATAGTAACCATGGAGTAGCTAACTCCCGAACATGTGAAAGACATGTATTGCACACAAGCATCAATCACCGAACATATCATATCATAATCCTGTCATATCCAATCAAATACAAATCGAACCTAGGATGCATCCATACGCTCGCGAACAATCGTATTGGCCATAACAAATATAAAGTGCACATATCATAACAAAATGGGACGGTGTGGAACGTCACTCAACCACACTAGAGTCGTGCCATTGGTGCATCAATGACACAGCCATGTTACCTTCATGGCTAGGAAACGAACTTGGCTCGGGTATCAAACTGAAGGGTTCAAATGTCATATCATATCAAAGGTTCATATCAAATGTTCATAATCAAAGGTTTACAAATCGAAGGGAGCATAGCAAAGGCATAGATCAAATAAGAAAGCCATAATAAGAAGGCTCAGAACAAAGGTATCATAATCAAAACTAATATCAACAAGATGCGTACGAATCAGGAGAAACCTTAAGAGATAAGGTCAGAATATTTGTACCTTATTCAAAGCAAGCAAAAGGAAAGAAAGGTCACACGATATGGATCACTCCCGCTTCACGGAACCTATACGAATTAAATACCAAGTATTACTTTAAGTTCAATTTGAATTAGGTTACTCATTTTAGTATACTTCTATAAATTGTAAGTTTCCATATTTAGAAGGTTTACAGATTTAGAACATTAGTCATTAATATCCAAAGTTATCATTTAATCAATTTAAGGTATCAAACGTGACAATATTAATAGTTTAAGGTTCATAATGATAATTATATTAGTTTAGGATTTATAGTTCAAATATTGTAAGGTTAGGGTATAAAATGTAAGTATCATAAAGTTACATGGTTTCACAAGTTAAGCCCTTTAGTTTAGAAAATGATAAGATCAACCCGTAAGTTTAATAATACACACATAACCCTTATTTAGCCTTTTAACATTTTTATCAGCTTTTAACTACGAACAGGTCACAACTTGACGAATTTTTGAACCACAACAGAACTCAGAATTAAAATTCACAAAAATTCACACAGGTACTTAAATGTCTTTAAAACGCACACAAATTTTCCCAGAATTTATTGGTTAGTATAACCCCACACGAAAAATACTCAAACTCGGACTATTCAGAAAATCGACCTGCAGTTGTACCCAAAAAGTATTTGCCTCAACGACCTACCAAAACATCCAGGAAAAATTCCCAACAATTCATTGTATTACTAATCATACAGAAGTTATATACTGGAGAGTTTCATGGTCCAACTCATTATAGGTTTTGAATTAAGAATCGACAAAGTGGACTGAATTCAGACTCCCGAATTTCAGATTCAATACTTAAACACACAAAAACCAAAAACACGACCAAAACAACTCGAAATCACTCCAAAACAATTGGATCAGTTAGTAAACTCTTTAAACTTAGTTATGGATCCAAGAAACTCAGAAAAAACACTTTGGTATCATCAAGATTCACCCTGCTCAATCCGACTCTAATATTCTGACAGCAAGAAAGTGGGGCAGAAAACAACTTCAATCCTTCAACCCTTCTAAATCCGATTGCACACACATCTCATAGGTTTATTTAGCCAATATCACACATGTTTACAGCCTTACATGTCGACACCGCAACCCACACACTTATAGCCGATTTTATAGGGTTTTTATCTCATTATTCCATGTGGTACCATAAGATTTTCTCCAAGTTTATTCATATACAAAACCCGCTAGCCGATTCTCAATACCATACGACATGATCAAATAAGAAAAGGAAGAGGAATTGAACAAGGTTTGGATTTGTTACCCTTGTAGCGTGACATAAAGGAGAGACAAAACAAGATCGAATACCAGCCTACAAACAAGCGGAACACAAGCAAACTCCAACCGAATCTTAGACCACGATCAAGACACTTCTGCAGCCTTTGATTTTGAACGAGAAAGAATCCAAGAAGAGTGGTAGCAGCCGATGTGTTTGATATGTGTATTTTCAGGGTTTTTCTTTGTGTGTGTTATGTGTATTTAATGTGTGCTGAGAGAGAGGAAGAAAATCAAGGAATGTCGTGACATAGGGGATTGCGATATCTCATTCCTTATTTAGTTTCAATAATGGACTTGGGCTTGTTTATGTTATGATCACTTGAAATCAACTCCATATACTCGGCCCAAAAGGAAATATTAGGCGTGTGAATTTAATACACATGTATATGGTTGTAACTTTTAATTATCATAAGTCTTAAAGGTTAGTAAAGTCGGACTGAGGATGAAAAGATGTACTGAGATTAAGCTGAGTTCCCATAGCACGATGAACTGATTTCCGAAAATGAGACACAAACCATCCGTCACGATCGGAAACGATACTTTTAGGAGTACCGTGCAGTCTCACTATCTCTTTGATGAATAACTGGGCAAGTCTTTCGGGACCCCAAGTATCCTTAATCTCAAGGAAATGAGCTGACTTACTTAAGCGGTCCACAATTACCCAGATCGTATTCATGCCACGACGACTCGTCGGCAAACTCATGATGAAATCCATAGAAATGTCTTCCCACTTCCATTCTGGAATAGGGAGAGGTTTCAGCATACCCGCCGGTCGCTGATGTTCAATCTTGACTTGTTGACAGGTTAAGCATCTCGAAACAAATTCTGCGACTTCTCGCTTCATATTACTCCACCACTAATTTTGTTTCAAGTCCTTGTACATCTTGCTAGACCCCGGATGAACAGAATAAGGGGTAGCATGAGCTTCTCTCAAAATCGAGTTTTTCAATTCGTCATTCGCCGGTACGCATAACCGATTCTTAAAACGCAAAAGTCCATCCTCATGGACCACAAATCTGGGGGCTTTCCCCTGGGCCACATCCTCACGGATGCGCAAAAATGATGGGTCTGAACCCTGATTCTCTCTGATTGCCTCCTCAAGTGGCGATGAAATCTCTAACATGCAAAGTTGCCCTTGCACTCGCTGAATCCAGACCTCGATCTCGGGTCTAAGGAATTCCTGTTGAAGTTCCTTCTGAACTGTTAAACGAGCAAGCATCTGCTCCTGAACGGACTTATGACTCAAGGCGTCGGCGACAACGTTCGCCTTGCCCGGGTGGTAAAGTATCTCAATATCATAATCTTTGATTAGTTCCAACCACCGTCTCTGTCGCATATTTAACTCCGTCTGAGTAAATATATATTTTAAACTTTTATGATCGGTGAATATCTGACAGGTGACGCCATAAAGGTAATGACGCCAAATCTTCAACGCGAAAACCACGGCTGCTAATCCATGTCGTGGGTCGGATAATTAACCTCGTAAGGTCTCAATTGCCGTGAAACATAGGCAATAAGCTTCCCATTCTGCATGAGCACACATCCGAGACCCTGTCCGGACGCATCGCTATAAACCACAAATCCTTCCGTCCCTTGCGGCAAGGAAAGTATAGGGGCCGACATTAACCGGATATTGAGTTTCTCAAAACTCCGTTGACACGCGTCGGACCACGTGTATTTCTTATCCTTTCGCAAAAGGTTCGTCAATGGTTGAGCGATTTTAGAAAACCTTCCACAAACCGCCGGTAATAACCGGCTAATCCGAGAAAGCTTCAGATTTCCTTAACATTCTTCGGAGGTAACCAATCTTGGATAGCCTCCGTCTTCTGAGGATCAACACGCACTCCATCCGATGAAATTACATGCCCGAGAAAAGTCACTTCGGACATCCAGAACTCACATTTGGAAAACTTTCCATAAAGTTGGTCTCGTCTCAACACGTCGAGAACCTGATGAAGATGAACCTCGTGTTCCTCTCGGTCACGAGAATAGATCAAAATGTCATCGATGAAGACAACAACAAACTGATCCAAAAAGTCGATGAAAACCCGATTCATTAACTCCATGAATACTGCAGGTGCATTAGTTAGCCCGAACGGCATAACCACAAACTCATAATGACCATAGCGTGTTCGAAACGCCGTCCTCACGATATCCGACTCTCGAATCCGCAACTGATGATATCCAGATCTTAAGTCGATCTTGGAAAATACTGAAGCTCCTTGAAGTTGGTCCAAAAGATCATCGATACGGGGTAAAAGATACTTATTCTTGATCGTCACCCGGTTCAATTCCCGGTAATCAATACACAAGTGGAACGAACCATCCTTCTTCTTGACAAACAACACTGGTACTCCCCACGGGGACGCACTCAGACGGATATAACCTTTCTCGAACAATTCCTCAAGTTGATTCTTCAACTCCTGCATTTCGGTCGGGGCTATCCGGTACGGTGCCTTCGATATTGCAGATGTACCAGGCTCCAACTCAATCGTGAATTCCACATCTCTCTGTGGAGGCAAACCAGGTAACTCGTCTGGAAAAACATCGGCATATTCCCTCACTACCGAAATATCCGTCAACATTACTGTTGATTTCTCGGTTTTAGTCATATAGCACCAATAACCAACACACCCCTGACGGAGTAATCTCACTGCTTTCATCAAGTTAATGACCTTACTAGAACAGCCGGGATTACCTCCCTGAAACACACATTCGACCCCTTCGTCTGAAATGATAGTGACCATACGCTTACGGACACTAATGATGGCATCATGGCGATCCATCCAATCAATACCCAAGATGACGTCGTCTCTCGGCAAATCTACTACGATTAGGTCCGCTGGCCATACACGACCATGAAACTGAATCGGACAATTATGAATCTCACTATTACCGATAATTTGTCTACCATCAGGTAGACCAATGACATAAGGCTCACAACTAGTAGCACTACCCAGACGTAGTCTACTCAAACATGACTCGGAAATGAATGAATGCGATGCACCAGTATAAAAAAGGGTACACTCAGGTTGAGATAGAATATCGAGTGTACTTGAGATCATTCGGGCCTCTGGATCATCGGTCTTCTTCATCTCATAAATCCGGGGCTTGCTAGTCCCGGCACCGGACGCTCCTGTCTGATGGCTAAAGGCTCCACCTTTATTCGCTCCTGTCGTCTTGAACGATGCAGACTGAGTGGCCTGATTTTGAACAGCTGATTGTTTCGGGGCCTGAGACGACGCCGGAGTAGGTTTGGAGTCCCTATGGAAAAAACGGGCCTTATGCCCAGCAATCCCACAGTTATGACACGTGATGCATCGTCTCGACACTTGGTGCCGACATGACCAAGATCCCCACGCTATAACAGTGATGGCCGAATCGCCGCTCGTGATCGAGATTCCGCGGGTTTAGACGTCACAGAGGTCGCTCGTAAAAGCGAGCCCGCACGAGGTTTCTTGAAGGTTGTCCGACCGCCTTGATCGATTACGATTCTTCGATTTCTTGCTAGCAGACGAAGGTTGCTGCTTAGCAATTTCCTTAGCAGTAAGCTCATAAGTAAGAGCTTTCTCAATGAATTCGGCCAACGTGGTGCAATTATGATTAAGCAACTGTAGTCTCATACGGGGTTTCAGCCTCTTGCTGAAATACTTAATCTTATCCGCCTCGGAATGAATGATAGATGAGGCGAACGGAAGAAGTTTCTGAAATTTCTCGGCAATGGCGAGAACATCCTCGTCTGCTGAGGGGTCGGGAGTGAGTAATTCTGACAGCTTGGCCTCTCTGAGTGGGGCTGGATAGTACCTCTCCATCATGAGAGTCTTGAATTGATCCCAAGTACACGATCCGTCGGTGGGCTTCAACGATAACCACCAAGAATGACCGCTCTTACTCAGGTAGTAAGCCGCAACTGAAACTTTGTGTCATTCGGGACACTCTACCATAGCGAATAACTTCTCGAAATGTTCGAGCCAGTGAACAATATCTGCCGGCTCAGATGAGCCTTCAAAAGTAGGTGGCCTCTGGCGAGAGATGTCGCCGATGATACTGCTCACATTCCTCTCTTGCCTCTAAGGTGGCGGCGGAGGAGCCTGTTGATTCTGATTAGCTGAGTTATGCATCGTCTCCATCAGTTGTGCCATCTGAGTCATTTGAGCCATCATGCCCTGCATAAAGGCGAGTGGGTCAACCCGAACACCTTTTGACTGAGCTGTGTCCCAGGTACGACTCCTCGATAGTGAATGATCACGTCCAGGTGAATGAGTAGCAGTGTCGCTGGTAGATGAGTTAGCATTATTCCTCGCGTTCGCACGTGTATTCACACGAGCTCTAGGAATTTGGCCCGCACCACGGCCTCGTCCTCCGCGTTCTCTTCTTGCTCTCTCCATACTGAAGTAGGAAAGTCACATGATGATTATATTCCCCGCATGAATATCACGTTATGATTATGACATGAGATGATGAAGATGAGCATACACGCTCTAACACAGTGATTACATGAATGATTAACTGAGGTGACATGATTATCTGATGAAATTATTGAAATGATTATCTTGAACAAGTTAACAAGATTAATGATATGATCTTCCAGATCAACAACTGAGTAATGAAATGAATTGAGTGATTAAAGAGTTAAAATGACCGTCCTGGTCAAAATGAAAATGATGTTTGAGTATTGTTAACTGATGAATTATGAATAAATGATTATTGCCAGAAATTATACCATGGCGTTAGAAATCTTACAGTTCTTGGTCTGAATGGCTCGGCATTTGCACAGGTCACACGTGACGCGAAAGTCCAATGATACTAGTCCGATGACGATGATTTCAAAGTACGCACGTAGTGTTCTGTGCAAGTGTACAAGACGGATGACCGGACACACCCGTCCTTGTACCTAATTAGTCTCATGGAGTTAATCTTTACCGTGTGCACCGTCCAATGTATCACTCACAATACATGGCCATCGCGTGCCCGACTAAAAATTCCACACATCCGCACCCGGACATGCAATATGAACCCAGAAGGTCATATGAACGAGAATGACCACAATGAATATCAATGAATAATAATTCGACAAGGTCAAAAATGACTCACCGAGATGAAAATAATAGTGAAGTGATTGATAATCCAATGAAATGATTGGAACCGCCATTCCTCGTGAATGAAATGATTATTCGACAATTACAAGTCTCAATACGGTTAATACAATGATGGATGAGTTATGATTATGAATGAACAACAACAAAAGGAATGAATATCCTTTTAACCGAGTAAGAATTAACTTACACAACACCGGTGATAATTATCCTTCCACGAACAACGTCCTAATTGAGATATCGGTCGCTCGAACAACCTTGAATAATACAATTACCAACAATCCGTTCAATATACGAATCAAACACGAATATAACGAACTCAAAACGTCGATACAATTAAACCAAGTTCATTGGGGCATTATATCGAACACTTTGTGGCCAACTTCGATTGTTTATAACCAAACCTCAAAAATACCAACATCAAATCCCCAAGAAATGTTTCAAACCAACAAAACATCTTCAATACGATCAATAATCCATTATGAATATCTAAAATCGTGATTTCAACAACAATTAATCGAAAACCCCCAAATCCAACACAATATTCAAAGTGTTCTTGAATAATCCTTCAATAATCCGATGATTAATCAAACATGTCCATAATTATGCGTATATCACTTCATACAACATGATCCTAACATCCAAAACATCATCTCTCAATACAAAATCAAAATCCAAGAGGTTTGATGAATATTACCTTTGAAGATCCAAGCACTTTGATTCGAAGAACACGCGATAGATTGATGATCCGAGCTTCACAACCGAATGAAAATGATGAAAATCCAACACTCAAATGATAGATGATGAATATCCTCTCCCTCAAGTCTTCTCTCTCGGATGTAGGTGAAGAAATGAAAAAAATATGGGTTGGTTCGCACAAAAACGCAATTATAGGGCTGACTGCACTGTGTGCCGCGGCCCAGGCCGAGTGTGCCGCGGCACAGGCCCAAAAAACGCTCCCAGTGCTCGGCAGTGTGCCGCGGCCCGGCCGAGTGTGCCGCGGCAGTGACTCGGCAGTGTGCCACGGCCCTGCTGGCATGTGCCGTGGCACAAAGTACAGAAGGGTTTGGCCGAAAATGCAACACGAGTGTGCCGCGGCCCGGACGGGTGTGCCGCGGCAGTGACTCAGCAGTGTGCCGCGGCCCTGCCGGCATGTGCCACGGCACAAGGTACAGAATGTTTGGCCAAAAACTGGAAAATGTGTGTGCCGCGGCGCACACTCCTTGTGTCGCGGCCCACACCCCATTGGGTCCTAAAATGATGAAAAATGACCCGGGAAGGGAATAAAGGCAATAGGAATTGATATTAGGGAACCAATAACACGAAATAGAAGTACGAAAACCCCAAAATGGTGGTTCCAAGTAATGATTACAAGGGTTCGTCCAACAAGAACACGATTTGAACAATGAAGAGATTTGAAATGACATGAATTCCAATGTCAACATCGACTAATGAATCAATTACAACAATCAAGATAATACTCTTGTCTCGATTCCCGAATAAGGTTGAAATAATGAACAATATCGATACACAACTCGAAGTTATTCCGAACGGTGAACACGGATGAATGATTATTAACAAGTGAGAAAGTACATAGTGACAATTACCGAATGAAATTACTGAATGATATGATTGAATTACAACCGGATATTATAGAATCAACCACTCTAGCTTTCTATGAGTACTAGATAAACCTCACTTAGATATCGATTGCGATTCTAATAATGCTGGATCCTTGATCCTAATAACCTCGAATCCAATCATATACACACTCAAACTAACAATATAAGCTCAATGTCACAACAACAATATAATGTTAATCAATCTCTGATGAATGTATCGTTTGCTTGAAGTTGTTGTAATGAAACAATACCATAGGAATGGTATTTATAGCCATTGGAGCCTTACTAGCCGTTTCCTCTTCAGACTGCATTACGTACGCTATATAACTCCTGGTACGTACGTAAGATCTTTTACGTACGTTAACATATAAATGTTACGTACGTTGACATCACCTAGTTTCAGTCCAGTAGCATCCTTCTCTCTTCATTACGTACGTTATCAACTTCACAGTACGTACGTTAAACATAGTCAATATGTCCGTTACATGGTGACCTATGCCATGACGTCATCTCCAATGTTCTTCTCGTTTGAATTCGCAAACACACTATTACGTATGTTATCCTTCCTTGCTTACGTACGTTAATGTCCATGAATTACGTACGCTATTTAGCACATTTTACGTACGTTAAGCTTGCATAAATCCAGCTTTTAGCACTTCGTTTCCTTCGATGCTTTGCTTCATCTTTTTGTTGTTTTGCTTTGTTTATCAACTTTAATCATCAAAACTTTATTAATGCATGTATGGAACAAAATGTTCCAACAGGTCCCACGAGGTTGTAGATGCTTGACATGTTTCGAGTAAGTTTTGTTGACTTTGGAAAGCTTATTTTCTAAAAATACGTGTGTAAATTGGTTTTCTCTGATACCATACCTGTAACATCCCACACTCTGGATAGTTACAGCGTGGTGAATCCCTTAAGGTACCCACAAGGCTATGTTAGTCAAAATTAATGCAAGTATAATATTTTAAGAAAGTTAAAGCAACCATGAGAAAGGAAAATCAAGGTACACATAGTTTTGTTTATTACATCATATGTTGAAAATAAAATAAACTCAGGGTTAAAATAAAATAACAATCTCGACTTGATCCCTGTCGTCAAATATTTTCTTCCTCCTTATGATCCCAAGCCTGCACCAAGAAGTACCTGAGACTGAAAAACAACATCACCTAATCGGGTCAGTCACACATATCACAAATTAATATGTTCATCTTATAAGTTTTACCAATTGGAGGGAATTTCACTGGATTTATATATCTCAGTGTAAATAATTACAACATACTAATATTCAGACGGTGTACCAATCAATAATCACAAACACAAATTCCCAACAAGGATAATGATCAATCTACCAACCCCAATATCCGGGTGCACATCCCCATTATATAGATGCGGAAATGAACGTTCATTATGTCCCCACAAGACTACCCTCAGCTTTCATATATATATATATATATATATATATATGTATATGTGTGTGTGTGTGTGTGTCAAAGTCCATTCCAACAATAAAAATCACATTCGGTCAATATAACATCAACACATCATTTCCAAAATTCATAAATGAATAAGCCAAAGAAAATTTGCCTTAATCACCGTGTTTGCAAAAAGTGTCTCTCACTAGGTCCAACAATCCAAGATTTGAACCTTGACATAATTTCTATTTCAATATCAATGGTTGATTTACTAACATAATTTTATTTGGCACTTAATCTTAGTGTTTAGAATTATATGTCGTCTATACATCTTGATCAAATAATATTCGATTATGTTATACAAATTAATAGTCGACATTCTCGAAATTACAACAACTCATCGATATTTTTTCTTAAAAATCAAACATTACTTAATTAACATTTTAAAATACTTGATTATTACTCATACTATTATACTTTAATAACCATCATTTCAGATTCTAAATTACTACAACTTAGTATTTACATAATTGATTATTACATCTCAATAATCAATATTATATCAACAGTATAGCTTACTACTCCCTTAAATCAATATTAAATCGATATTTCAATTATCATCACCTAATAACAGAATAAGTACTTATCAAATTCTAAATCATGTTTATCCATGTATTCAACATCATAACCAAATCTCATATATCAAATATAAGAATTTTAATAATTATTTTTACCAAAATATTCATATCCTGATTACTTAAATGCTTCCGTTAAATAATCATAAAATAATCAAAATCTTAAAATTGATTATCATCTACCTCATCAATTTAGAAACAATTTCCAAAATTTTATTCAAGTCTAAATAGAGAAACTATTTTTTCTCTACATCAAAATATTAATTATTTCAATAATCAATCAACTTATAACCTCTTTCACTAATTCAAAAGTTTATTTAAAAGATCCAAATAATTATTTGCATCAGTACTTTAAGTATCATCATCAATATTTATTCATATCTTAATAAATATGAATTATATGAATAGTCCACTAGAATAATTACTAAGAAAATCCAAAAGGCCAAGAATTGAAACTTAAAATTTTTAAAATACTTTCTGGATATTTAGATATTAGATAAATGAATATTATATGTTCTATGGAACCGATTATATCAAAATTCCCAAGTATTTAAGAATTTATAACATTTTTTAGTAATAACAACAATCCTTCTAAAATAGATAAAAATCATCAAACTATAATTAATCTGAAGTTGGAACATCTACCTCGAGTTAATATTTCAGAATGGAGAAATCACACATCGTTGCGACAAAAGTTTAACTGAAATTTCTCAGAAAATTTGTTAGACAGTTGGCAGAGTTCGCCTAGAAAAGCTTTCTTGACTCTTCAGAAAATGAACGTTTATATCCAGAATAACAGACTACTATCAGAACTCCAGAAGAGGGATTGTGATTAAGAGAACTTCTGTCTACAAAGTACTCAAAATTTGGCGCTAAAATGAAGTCAGAAAGGGGTCTATTTATACGCTCAAGTATGATCCTCGGTCAAACACCGTGTGGAGTAAAAGTCCTGGTCGGCCGCTTTTCAGTGCCCACGTGCTGACCTGCCCAGCACGCTGTTGGGCCCGCCCACGCTTTTACGCGACATACGTGCACGCGGTCGTCGGTCGACACTCGGCATCTGACGATCTCTAATAATTTGACCATAACTTCTTCATTTGAACACCAATTGACTCACTATTTGAAGTGTTAGAAATCTAACTTAATTTCTAGTTAACATTCAAAAACTTTAGACAACTCCAGAATCGGCGCTGACTTTTCAAAATCGATCCTAATACACCATACTTTTTAAAAAATATTCAATCATATATCCACTAGTATTTTCAGTGTTTCTTTTGTACTTTAAAAAGTTCAAGACCAAATTGCATCACCAATATTCTCAAGTCCTATCTAGTAGTATAATTTCTATAATTTTTATATCCAGAATTCTTCTAAAAAAAATACCAAAGCGTAATCTCATTAAATTAGAAAAATCTTCTCTATTATTACAATTGCACCATCGGCTTGTAATAATGTTATATTTTTTATTTAATTGCCGGTAGTAAAATAGTGGTATTTTACAATAGCCAACTCCAAAACTTGAAACATGTCCAACAATCCACACAGACCTCAGCGGCCGCTGCGGCCCAACCCTGAAATTGAATCGCCGGAAACACAATCCCGGGGTCAGAAACCCAGGCTATTTCTGGCGCCATCTGGGCCTCCTTCAGAACTCCGACCAGAAACTGTCTTCAAGGTTGCCTGAATTGCCATCCGCCTTCCATGTTGGAACAGCAAGCGAAGAGAGAGAAGGAACTCACCGAAAAATCGAACAAGTCGCCGTCTGAATATCCCATCGAATTATCCATCCTGAGCTGCCACGCGCACGAGATCCTTCGTTGCTCATCAGCTCCAACGACCCTGGCCCGTCCATGGCTCAAGCCACCCGCATCCCCTCGGTATCCGCTACTTCCATCATCGACCGCCGCTGAAGAAGAAGGAGATGAAAGATGTTGGTGGCTGTTTCATCCGAGGGGAGTTAGGTAGGGAAGATACGAGAGAGAAAACGTGGGGGAGAGAGGAGAGAGGCAGGCCAATGAGTAAAAGCTGGACTAATTATTTAAACAAACATGCTACATGCACAACCAATTTACACAATCAAATTTTACAACACATCATCTCACCATACATTTATTATTAAATTCATTATTTATTTCATCACCTATCCCACCACCCACATCATCAATGGTTCAAAACAAACACAATGGTTACGACGGTTGTGATTGTATCATTTTTCTTATTCAAAATGGTTACTAATTGATCGAAGTGGGACCCAATACATATTATCTAATAAATAAATGAATCAATCTCGAATTCTTTATTCAATCCCCTAATTCGACTTTTTGATTAATTTATATTTTATCTTATAACACCAATTGTCAATAACATCAATACTTTAGCATAATTTCTTGAGAGTCAACCAGTAATTAATCGACTAATAAAAACAAATAATAAATAAATAATTCCATTAAAAATCTAGGGGAAGACTATTTTTCAACTCCAGAATTAAGGCAAGTTATCTTACTTGGTAATAATGATAAGTGAATCTTGTGAATGTTATAAATTTCGTATATGTGTAAAGCTTTATGAATCTATGATTCATATTGAGGTATTGTTGTTGATGGTGTTGAACATTTCATTGTGGGATTGTACTCCGAAGTTTCACCTTTGATATCGTTGTTCTCGTTGATCATTATTGTCACTTCGGTGAAATATTTGATCCTTGTTAGATATGTAATTAATTAAGTTTTGTTGTTATGTTGTGTAATATCCAGCAATTTTAAATTGAAATTTTGGCGGAATTAATTTTTTTTATTTACATACTGACTAATTAAAATCGAGCGGACTCTTGAGATATTTGACCAAAGTATTTGTGAGTTAGTGGTGGTTGGTGTATGTGACGCGGTATGTACCAATCGGATAATCGAACCAGGGGACTGGGTAATAAATTTGAGATTGATCCATTTTTACTCGGATAATTTATAATCGAATCTTATTGGGTCAAATACACAACTACCCAGCATATATATATATTACTGGTCTCTCCCTTCCCCCCCGTTTCTTCCTCTCTCCCCCTTTTCCTTTTGTGGAAATAGCTTGTTTTGACCCATTTGCATATAGTAATATCTTTTCTGCCCCAAGTTTAGTAACAACTCTTTTGATACCCAAATTGTCGAAATTGACCTTTTACTCGAATAAATTCGAGTCATATATTGTAATTTCGAGTAACATATTTTCGAGTCAACTTCAAAAAACATACAATAGTGAGGAAGGTTGAAAATATGGGTTACACGAGCCCGAAAATTCGGGTTAGACCAGTCAAATCGTGTTAACCGAATTTAATTCGAGTAACACGAAGTCGGGCGTTACGAAACCCGAATTTTATTTGCGCATTTCGAATCAGGTTGAAAACAATATTTTTATTCGCGTGACACGAAATGATTGCCCGAATAATACTCGTGTCACACGAATTCGGGTTATCCGAATTTGTCCAAGCCGCTCCGAATACACTTCGTGTCACACGAATTCGGGTTATCCGAATTTGTCCAAGCCGCTCGAGTTATCTACTATATTACCCGAAAATCTCCTTACAATATTACCCGAATTCGGGATATTACCCGAATACTCGAGTTACTCGAATAGAGAGTAACTCTTTAAAACAAGACCCGAGTCGTCGCTTTCTTCTTCACGTATCCGACCACCGAGTTTCACGAAAAAAATGACTCGAGTCGTCTTCTTCCTTCTTCACGAATCCGACTTTGAGTTTCACACGAATCCGACTTTGAGTTTCACACGAAAACAAGACTCCAGTCGGCTTCTTCCTTCTTCACGAATCCGACGACTTCGAGTTTCACGAACAGGAATTTCACGAATCCGAGTTATTTCATCCTTCTCGATGGCGAATTCGACTTCTCTGAATTTGAGGCGTTCCCCGAATAGCGCCGCTGACGGTAATGCCGATGCCGAGTCCGCCGCCGCTGCTGCTGCCGATGACCAGGTAAGACTTTATTTTCGTGTCACTCGTATAGGCTCGTTACTCGAATTAGGTTTACACTTTTTGCATTTGATTTACACGAATTCGATTTACACGATTTGCATTCGAATTATAAGATTTGCATTCGATTTACACGGTGAAAAAATAAATTAAATAGAGAAAATTGAATTTGGGAATTAAGTAGCGCCGGTCAACCCCGAATCGTGTGTTGATATCGTGTTCTTTATGTATGAATTGATATCGATTGAATTGATGTCGTGTTGAATTGATTATTTTTGTAACCTTGGTAATTCGTATTCGAGTTTCAATTCGAATTTGGGAATGTTATAAATATATATATCTTGTCGAATTTAGTTAGTTTGTTTCGTTTGGTTAGTTTATTTCGTTTAGTTAGTTTATTTCGTTTTTCCATTTGTCTTACTCGAATATAGTTTATAAGTTACTCAAATTGGACTAATTGGCCAATTAGGATTTCTCAAATTAATTTAAAAGACTAATGTCCTTCCACAATTAGAATGACGCAAATTGATTTATGATTATTCGAATTGGCATAAAACTACTAGAATTAGGATGACTCGGATTGCATTAGAATGTCTCGAATTGCATTAGATGATTGAAATTGAATTAGGATGTCTCAAGTTGAATTAGAATAACTCGATGGAATTAAATCGAATAAATTCCACTGTTGCTCGAATTGTCCACTTACTTTTTCCCGATTACATATTACCTCAATACACCCGCTGGAAGCTAAAATTAAGATATATTTGAATCGACAGGTTGTTTGGAAGAGACCGAATATGCGGGGTTCGAAATGCTCCATAAATGGGTATGTTAGATTAGGGATTGTTAAGACGATCGTTGCTGACAACTATTAGGGAGTTTAGAGAGTCGTGTCTTGGACACTTTATCTGGGAGGAGTGGGGGGTTTGTATCTAATGCCTCATTGCATGCCTTGTTCTCGAACGAGGTGATTAGACCGGATGCACATGCCGATGAGTTTTAGTTTAGGCTCGGTCATCGATTTATTCAATTTTCTATATATGAGTATGCATTAGTCACCGGCTTGCGATATGGAGACTCCGACTTTGATGTACACGGGTACGATGTTCCACCGTAGGGGAGCGTGTACGATCGGTATCCGTTGCTCAGTCGTGGGGGGCAGATGTTAGACCGTATTCGTGATCGATTTGCTGCTGGATATTTTAGAGAGCGTCTCGGTGATGCGCTGTGTACCCAATCCACTCAGGGATATTACACGCCGTAGACCCCTTTCCACAAGGAGCTACCAGGCGGGAGACTACAAAACAAAACCCACATGCGGTCAACTTGACCAAAACATAATACCGTAGACCGATTAGGTCTCTTAAAACATAGCATAACCGAAAAATCTGATAAACCAACATACAACTCGATCACATAATACATAAAATGTCCATCTCCTCAAGGATGACAAGAACTCAAACTGACAGATCACTGACGGACAACAGACTACAACTGTGACTAGTATCGCTGCTTTGCATCATCCTCCGATCCAATCATGTGGTTGCTCACTCTCCAGTCAGAATACCTGGAATAAATAACAAAATCCCCAACGAGGGGTTAGCGATGGAATCGCTAGCAAGTAACCAAGCTATAAAGTTATACATCAAGAATATAACCGTTATGAAAATAACCTTTCGACAAGGTAGTAACACGATCCCCGAGTCTAAAGTCTTTTCGAAAAACATTTCTCTCAAGGGAGGATCATAGAAACAACTTCAAAACACGTTTGAAAGAATAAAGGAGAACGTTGGGGGTCTCAATGTAAAATCATGAAAAGATTTGTAATTCTCCTATTCAAAAGGATTTTCTTTCAAAAACATGAAGACGATACAATTCTCAAACAAGCCTCAATGTAAGAAACACAAACACCAAAATAACCGGAATCCAGGATTCACACAATCACAATTCAGAAATATTCAGTCAAAAAAATACTCAAATCACCTCCGTGTCCTCGATGGGACCCATCACGGATTAGTTACCAAAAAACAAGCTCAAACCCACCCATAAGTTATTCTGACATCGTACTCGCAAGTAACGATTCTCGGAGCCCTCTCCAGACCTACACGATTAGATAACCTTATGGTCAAATCATATCAACTGGCCGTACTCGCAAGTAACGTGCCGCCGGAGGCCTCATGGGTCCCTACCCGGTTAACATCATTCAAACACGTCCATAAGTTATCTTGACATCGTACTCGCAAGTAACGATTCTCGGAGCCCTCTCCAGACCTACCCGATTAGATAAACTTATGGTCAAATCATATCAACTGGCCGTACTCGCAAGTAACACGCCACCGGAGGCCTCACGGGTCCCTACCCGGTAATATCTCAATCACCGATTACACAACAACAAGGTATAATATTTACCACACACATGAAATTAAGAGTTAATACAACAAACACCTTCACAAAGCGTAACATTCACGTCACACCGTCATCTAGTACACCTTCTAACAAGTGAACAATACAAATATTCCACAATTCCTCGGATAACTACTCACTTCAAAATATCCATCTCGAACATAATACAACATGAGATGATGGTTGTCATTCTCCAAGAATTTCAAGTTTACGCTCGTATTTACTTTTATAGAATCACATATTCATTTAGAAGTGAGTTATGGTTAAACGTTCAATCACTAACAAGTCCACGTTAAATTCACAACACGTCACATTCTCAAAGTATAAAGATTATAGACGAGATACTCGCCTCAAGTCCAAAGCACGCGAAGCAAAGGGAAGGCTCGACTGGAAATCCTTGATGAGGACGACGACGAACGAAAGGGTTCGGTATGAGCTCTCCGCAAGGAACTCGACCCTAGCATCATATCATTAATAAATCAATGACCGAACGATGGAATAATAATCATAGAACGCCCGAATCCCTCTATGACATTCTACTGGACACCTTCAAGGTGTCGATTAGGAAGCCAATAAAGCGACGAATCCTCGGCAATCAAACCATGGAACAACAAGGAAATTGATATAATACGGCTCAATAATCATTAATCCATCACTAATCTAAGTTACTACGGATTAAATGGATGAAATCAAACAAAATTCCCAATTTTCCCAAAACTAAATTTTTAGGAAATCTAACCTTGATTCGGTCGATCGGAGGATGTTATGTGATGATTAATCGACGTTATAAACTCAAGAACTTCATGGATTGGTAGTTGAACAATATGTATTCGTGATCTCAGAGTAGCGGCCGCGGAGGAGATGAATTGAGTGAGAAAATGATTGAAGAAGTAGCCCGCCCGACCAATATATACTGCCCAGCACTGGCTTAGTGCCGTGGCCCGGCCAACAGGGTCCGCGGCCCGCGGTACAGCCCGCTACAGCATCGAAAGGCACATGGTGCAGTCTTAGCTATTTCGACCATAACTCCTTCGTCCGGACTCCGATTGACTCACCGTTTGAACCATTGGAAATCTAACTTGATGCTCTACAATAAACGAAATATTCAGAATTTTTGGAGTCTCCAAGAATTTATGGTGATTTTACAAAGTCAAACTCATACTTGGAAAAGTCGCTTAAGAACACGGAACTCAACAAAATGACAACGAAATGAACTCGGATGACAAAAAGTGTAGAATTAATCATTATCGGAATGAAGAAACGGTCACAATAGATTCGCTAAGATGGTCTTACGTCAAAAAAAAGAAAATTACTGGAAATCGAAATTGCGGATATTACATATGGACCTAATGCACCTAATGCTACGATGAATCGGATACACTAATGCACCTGCTATGATTCAACACAATAACGAGCCAACCACGAAATGTAACATGCCACAACCCAAGCACACATTTAATCAAAGAAATGCCGGCGACACAAGTCTCACACGACGAACTTTACAACATAACACATCAATACATCATAAAAAAATCCCACATAATCATAACCAAACAAAGTAACCGGAACCAAACAACAATTAATTCTGCGCAACTTGAAAGTAAAAATCTCGGGTATTACATTCTACCCCTCTAAAAAGAAGTTTCATCCCGAAACTTAAAAAGAAGGGTGAAGTAAGCAAAAGGAACGAACAAATAATTCTCAACGATCCACACGAGTCGATCCCGACAAGGGTGCTGAAGCTCGATTCTGGGAAACCTCATGGAATAATTCACAATACTGAACCCTGTGGCCCTCGAATCCACAGTTATAACAAGTAATCGACGGTGAAGGACAATTGGCCTGCACATGGCCCATAACATTGCAATTGAAACACCTCCGAGTCTGACTAGGAGTCAAAGAAGATAACTTGGAACTCGTGGTTCCACCAAACGAAGAAAGGGAAGGTTTCGCCGCATGACTACGCGAAACTCGATTAGAAGAATTTCCAATTCTCACACCATCCGAAAAATCTATAGACGTCCTCTGTCTCTTCGGCTCATGCGAAGGCCCAGAATGTTGGGATTCCGAAAATAAAACGAAATACGCAGCGGAAATAAATACGAATCCCAAACAGGATCGATCAAGTAACGTATATACGAAAAAATAAATACAAAGATAAAGATTCATACCCTTGAAGTCTTTGAAATAAATCTTCGTAAAATGTAGACGATGATCACGATCCCGTCCCGAACACGAAATCCCTTTGTTCCAAGCACCGAAAATTCGAAGCCTCTACTTCACACGCGTCGGAAGTTGCCCGGAAAAATCTACAACACTCCGTTCTATGAAGAACACGGCTAGGAAGTGTTGTAGGAATTTTTTCTCTCTTAATTTTTCTTACTTCTTTTCAACTCAAAGATGAACAAAATGAAGAAGGAAAATTTTTCTCTCTCTCCTCACTTAAACTCACGTCCAGGGCTATTTTGCAGGTTAGTATGTGTGTGTGTGTGTGTGTGTGTGCAGTAGTTGTTATAATATGTTGTTTTTATATTATCTCAAACATATAATACAAATCATATAATTGAGATAAAATGTCAACACATAATAACAAAAATACAACTAACACATACACATGCATGGAAATGATTCCATGTGATGTGGGGAGAGGGAGGGTGGCCCATGGTGGAAGTTTCCTAGAAAACGAGCCGAGTCACTCGGCTCAGGTAACGTGACGCCAAACGACTCAGTTAAATACACTCCGTTTAATCACCAATGTATTTATATTAATTAATTAATCTAATTAATTAATAATATCAAATACAAATATATTTCTCTAAGAAATATAATTTATGAATTAAATTAATCACCCGGTAACTTAATTTTAATTCATAAGACCGCTATTTTGATTTATCTAATAAATCATAATTAGATATCCAATATCTAATATTTATAGAGAGATAATAAATTCACATTTATCCGTCAACGCTCCCGATGCGCGACTCGTAGGTCCGTCTCGGCCCGGCATTGGGAGGAACCAATGAGTGCGGGCAAAGACTTAGCCACTTAGCGGGCCGCACTGTAAACCCCGATCGAGAACGAATGAAGGGATCATTCCGTAACCATTATGTCGTGAATACTATATACGTATAGACCCTTTATCAGATGTCCCGGTCAAGTCTTCGGGTCACGGTAAAGTCAAACCCTACTATTGACTAGACTCTATACATGTGTTAATGCAAATCAAGACCGATTGATTAATAGTGTATCTAATACGACTATATCATAATGCTTTGGCCAAAGACTCATGATCTTATATGCCATTAACCGTATAGGACATACGCCGCTCACTAATAGGAGATAAAATCCTTTCTTGGCATACAGTAAAGACTGCTACCTGCCCGTATAGTCCGCACTTCGAGGTCGACTCAGCAATTAAGCAAATGAGTCTAACTACTCTAATGACAAACTAAACGTCACAGGCACATCTTCTACTGAATCCTCAAGTCAAAGGTCCACATACACTATCACAACCTTTTGATTCGTCATCGACTCTTCGAGAGTGAATACCGTGTGACTGAATCAAGTATGAGTCGTGTTCGAGTATACTGGTCCCACCAATATACTTTATAACTATGCTATCAAGACGTGCACACGTCCTAGCATCAGTTATACAAGTCTTATTAAAACTTAATGCCCATTTAAGTTTATTGACTTGCGAACGATTTTCGTAAATAAACTTTAAACACTTCCAGTGCATTTTCTCTTATCCCATAACGAGAATGGAATGTTCAGTTTATTTACATGGACTTCACTTCAATGTTTACCAAGTCAAGAATGCAATTGAAATACAATAAACAGTGAATGAATCGAATTGCCTTTTTATTATTTATTCCATAATTACAAGTACAATGCCCCTACTCTCTCATCCCCTGAGTGGCATTCAAGGGCATATTCCTAACAATCTTCCACTTGCACTCAATGCCACACATCATGATATCCAATACCCATGTTCTTCAGATGTCTTTCCAAGACGGCCTGAGATAATGGCTTAGTCAGCGGGTCAGAGACATTGTCTTCTGAGTCTACTCTTTCCAATGAAACATATCCTTTTTCCACCATCTCTCGAACGATGTGGTACTTTCTCTCTATATGCTTGGTGTTGTGGTGAGCTCTCGGCTCATTGGCTTGGGCGACAGCTCCATCATTATCACAGAATAGTGATATAGGCAACTCCGCGTTAGGCACCACTTGAAGTTCTTGTATAAACTTCTGCATCCAAAATGCTTCTTTGCTAGCCTCTGAGGCAGCTTGATACTCTGCTTGGCGGTGGAATCTGCGATGGCGGTTTGCTTGGAGCTTCTCCAAGATACTGCTCCTCCATTGAGAGTAAATAAATATCCAGATGTCGACTTAGAGTCGTCATTGTCTCCTTGAAAATCAGAATCGGTGTATCCAATCACCTTCCGTTCTCCACCACCATAAGTAAGAACTAAATCTCTAGTTCTTCTTAAGTACTTAAGAATGTTCTTTACGGCAGTCCAATGTTCCCTTCTCGGGTTTGCTTGAAATCGACTTACCATACTCACAGCGTAGGCTAAGTCTGGTCTCGTACACAACATAGCGTACATGAGGCTACCCACTGCCGAGGCATAGGGTACCTTACTCATCTCTCTCTTGTCTTCCTCACTTTGAGGACACATTTTCGTGGTGAGATGAATTCCATGTTGCATGGGAAGGAACTCTCTTTTAGATTCATCCATCTTGAATCTTCTCAGGATTTTATCGATATAAAGGGCTTGGGAAAGTCCTATCATTCTTCGCGGTCTATCTATGTAAAGACGGATCCCTAGAATATAGGAAGCTTCTCCCAAGTCTTTCATGGAGAACGTTTTAGAAAGCCAAGCTTTCACAGTGCTGAGCATTGCTATGTTATTTCCTATAAGTAGAATATCATCTACATATAGTATTAAGAACGCAATGTTGCTCCCACTGATCTTTTTGTAAACACACGGTTCCTCCTCATTTCGTTCGAAGTCAAAGTCCTTAACTGCTTCGTCAAATCGAAGGTTCCAACTCCGAGAAGCTTGCTTCAGACCATAAATGGCTCGTTGCAGCTTACACACTTTATGAATATTAGCTTTGGACACAAAACCTTTAGGCTATTCCATATAGATTTCCTCCTCGAGGTATCCATTTAGAAAAGCCGTTTTGACATCCATTTGCCATATTTCATAATCATAATAGACAGCAATGGCAAGCATCATGCGAATCGACTTTATCATAGCTACGGGCGAGAAGGTATCATGATAATCGATTCCTTCCCTTTGGGTATAACCCTTTGCCACAAGCCTGGCCTTATAGGCATCAACCTTGCCATCCCCATCAGTCTTTCTCTTATAGATCCATTTATTTCCAATAGTCCTCATGCCAGTTGGAAGATCTACTAGAGTCCAGGACACGATTGGTATGCATCGAGTCTATCTCGGCTTCCATTGCTTCTTGCCATTTATCGAGTCTACATCCACTATCGCTTGGTCATAGGTGACAGGTCGTTTTCCTTTGCTATCAGGTGTGTCGTGGAGACCCAGTTCCTCGACATGTGTATAGCCATACCTCTCAGGTAAGTGAGATACCCTATCAGACCTTCTAAGTGGAGGTTGTCTTACAATAGGTTCGGTTCTTGATCCCTGATCAGATGTCTCCTTAGGAGTTTCATTATGCTCTTCCAAAGAGATATTTCTACCCGAGCCACCTTCCTGAATGAATTCATCCTCAAGGAAGTGCGCTTGTAATGCCACAATGACCCTATGGTCTTCCGGCATGTAGAATAGATAACCCATCGAGTCCTCTGGGTATCCTATGAAATGTCCTTTTATGGACCTCGCTTCCAGTTTGTCCACCTTAGCCTTTTTGACATAGGCTGGACATCCCCAAATCCTTATGTGATTAAGGCTTGGTTTCTTACCCTTCCACATCTCATGTGGAGTGATAGGAACAGATTTGGAAGGACATCTATTTACGATATAGGCAGCGGTTAGTAAGGCATACCCCCACAGGTAAATAGGTAAATCGGTGTAATTCAATATGGAGCGAACCATATCCAACAAAGTCTGATTTCTCCTTTCTAAAACACCATTTAACTGTGGGGTTCCTGGAGGCGTGAATTGTGAAACTATTTCATGTTTCTTAAGGAACTCATCAAACTCAGTGCTCATATATTCGCCACCTCGGTCCGACCGAAGTGCTTTGATATGACATCCAGTTTGTTTTTCAACTAGGGCCTTAAATTCTTTGAATTTAGCAAAGGCTTCAGATTTATGTTTCATTAAGTACACAATCCCATACCTAGTATGATCATCTGTGAACGTTATGAAATATTGATATCCGTCTCGGGCTACTTCTAAAGCACCACAAACATCGGTATGCACCAATCCAAGTTTATCGGCAGCCCTTTCAAAAGTCCCTGTGAAAGGGAACTTAGTCATTTTGCCTCTAAGGCAAGATTCACAAGTTGGATAGGGTTCTACACCCAATGGACTTAAAAGTCCATCTTTTTCCATTTTCTGAACCTTGGTCTGACTAACATGACCAAGTCTAAGGTGCCATTTAAGAGCTTGATTAGTATCTTGCCTACCACGTTTCCTAGTTATAGTGTTCACTGCTGTTTTATTTTGCATGTTCAGATGATATAAACCATTCAACAATGTAGCTGTTCCAACCAATTTATTTCGAAAATAAATTTTACAACTGCCATTGCCAATAAAGAAACAAAATCCTTTCCGGTCCAAGACTGGAATGGATACAATGTTTTTATGCCCCTTGGGCAAAACAAGTACTTCATCTAATGTCAAAATAAAACCAGATTCTAAACCCAGAAGGATTGATCCAATATCGGTTGCCTCGACACTTTGTCCGCTTCCAACAGTGATCATTATTTCCCCAGCTTCAAGTTTTCTACTTCGTTCCAGATCCTGATTCATAGTACAAATGTGAGAAGTGGCACCTGAATCCAGAATCCATGAAGCAGAATATACAGTAGCGGAACAATTAGTTTCAAAAACAAAAAGTTCCGTACCTGATGCGCCATTAATCTTGGGACAAGTCCTTCGCCAGTGGCCCAGCTCACCGCATTCAAGGCATTTGTCCGTAGGTTTTGGACCGCCTACCTTTTGAACCTTTCGGGCCTTGCCCTTTCCTTTTTGCACCCCTTTCTTGGGTTTGTACTGCTCGTATGTCTTTTTCTTCTTGTTCTTGGACCTCTTAGGCCCAGAAGAAATCACAAGAGCAACCTCTCTCGGTTTAGTCTTCATGTTTGACTGCGCCGTCACCAGTTTATTCATTAGCCCAGCTAATGTGCATGTAATTTCATTACCGTTGAAATTCATTACAAACTGCGTGAAAGAGTCAGGTAGAGATTGAAGGATGAGATCAATTTGAAGGGATAAATCCATATCAAAATTGAGAACCTCGAGCCTCTCAATCATAGAGATCATCTTGAGGACGTGGTCTCCCACTTTCTCCCCTTCTTTCATCCTAGCACTGAACAACTGCTTTGATATCTCATATCTAGCAGTCCTACTGTGCTCTCCATAAAGTTCGGTCAAGTGTGCGAGAATCTGCCTAGCAGAAGTCATTTTCTCGTGCGCTCTCTGCAGCTCATTAGTCATTGAGCCCATCATAAAACCACGGACCAGCACATCATCCTTGACCCATTTTTCATGGACGTCAATGTCTTCTGATTACCTAGTCCGGATTGGAGTCGGTGGAATGTCCGCCTCCAAGACGTATCCCAGAGACTCCATACTGAGTACAATCATCAGATTCCGCAACCAGTCAACAAAGTTAGGGCCAGTTAGGAGATTCTTTTCAAGTAGTATTGCAAGTGGATTTTTAGCCATTTTAGAGAGATTCAATTTCGTTTTCTGCAAAGATTTAGACAAGATTAAATTAGTGACTTGTTTAATTATGACCGAGTATAGAACTTAAGGGCTTGTATAATTCTTGTCTCGGCTCCCACTAATTTTATCGGAATTATACACTCCCATGTTATAATCCGGAAATCATGGTTAGATCGACTTCTTAGTGGTGATCAAGTTCTTTACAAATTTTAATGAGACGCAACCTATCGGGTTTCTTGCCAATTAATTTACGTAAAGTGGTGTCTAACACCAACCCATCTAACGGATGATTTGATTTTCTTTTACCCCTAGTCTTCATGCCCTCAACCTATCAGGTTTCTTGGCAATCCAGACTATCTAAGTTGTTGACCATCAACGTCTATCAGTTTGACTATTGAATCTCACACGGCAACCTATCAGGTTTCTAGGGGCGAAATTTATCACCAACCGAAGGCATCTAATGCACTCAAGAATTTTTCAACCTCTACCAAATGTACTACCCCGATAACTCGGAAGCATAGCACACCAGCTCGGGTATCAATTTTCTACGAGTTTGATGGAGGGTAGGAAACCTCGTAACCTTTTTCAAACTTAGTCTGTTTGTAGTCGGGAGAATTTCGCGATTAATGTTACACTTTGCACATTAATTCAATTATACGCGCGTTTGTTGGTTCGTCAATCATTCAAAATGAAAAACTGAAAACAGTAACCTAGTTACTACCAACATATAGCTCATGGACCTAATTCCTAAGTACTGGGCCAAGCGAATGACCCAATAAAAAAACAGTCTTCGATTCTTCGTCTTCTCGGTCGGTTGTCTTCGGTCTTCTTCATACCCAAAATAATAATTACATCATTGAAAAATTGCATCCTATACAAGTTTTTCTAGTAAATATAAATAGGCTCAAAACGGCCTTTACAACCCAATCGAATCGAACAAATCAAAAAACTAAGTCCACGAACTATATCACCATCACATAAGGATTCCATACAACATGTAATGGCAACGAAATTAAACAATTAATCTTAATATAAATTAATCTAATCAATTTAAAGTGGCATTAAAATTAAATAATCAATTAATATATTAATCCAATCAATATAAAATTAATCTATTCAATTTTAATGGTATTAATCCAATTAATACTAATATTCGTCATTTTAATTCGTTCGAAGTAATCCGGCCAAAATAATATTCTCGTTTAATTTATTTCCCTTAACACAAAAATATTCCAAATATTAATTTAGTCAAATTAAAATCCAATATAAATTTTGGGAAATAATTACAACGAAATATAAACTTAAAGCGAGTCGGATAATTCGGTTTTAGGCCCGGCCCGCGATTCAAAATCGGGCCAAAAACCCGAGTGCTGGCGAGCCTTTGCTCAGCGGTAGCGATCATTCTCGGCTATGGCGAGACATGGCGATCATGGCCGAGCATGCTCGGCGGCAGCGGCGGCCAGGCGATTACCCCGACACCTGCCGTGACCGTTTCTTTGTTTTTCGGCCCGTTTCAAAAAACGTGATGCTACAACGAATATTTTAAAATCTACAATTATTCCAAACATGATTCTAAATCATAATCATCATCCAAAAGCATTCAAAATGCACAAATAATCGTATATATGGAAACATTGACCTCGCTCCGATACCACTGTTGGGATTCCGAAAATAAAACGAAATACGCAGCGGAAATAAATACGAATCCCAAAAAGGATCGATCAAGTAACGTATATACGAAAAAATAAATACAAAGATAAAGATTCATACCCTTGAAGCCTTTGAAATAAATCTTCGTAAAATGTAGACGATGATCACGATCCCGTCCCGAACACGAAATCCCTTTGTTCCAAGCACCGAAAATTCGAAGCCTCTACTTCACACGTGTCGGAAGTTGCCCGGAAAAATCTACAACACTCCGTTCTATGAAGAACACGGCTAGGAAGTATTGTAGGAATTTTTTCTCTCTTAATTTTTCTTACTTCTTTTCACCTCAAAGATGAACAAAATGAAGAAGGAAAATTTTTCTCTCTCTCCTCACTTAAACTCACGTCCAGGGCTGTTTTGCAGGTTAGTATATATGTGTGTGTGTGTGTGTGTAGTAGTTGTTATAATATTTTGTTTTTATATTATCTCAAACATATAATACAAATCATATAATTGAGATAAAATGTCAACACATAATAACAAAAATACAACTAACACATACACATGCATGGAAATGATTCCATGTGATGTGGGGAGAGGGAGGGCAGCCCATGGTGGAAGTTTCCTAGAAAACGAGCCGAGTCACTCGGCTCGTGTACCGGACGTTCGTCAAACGACTCCGTTAAATACACTCCGTTTAATCACCAATATATTTATATTAATTAATTAATCTAATTAATTAATAATATCAAATACAAATATATTTCTCTAAGAAATATAATTTATGAATTAAATTAATCACCCGGTAACTTAATTTTAATTCATAAGACCGCTATTTTGATTTATCTAATAAATCATAATTAGATATCCAATATCTAATATTTATAGAGAGATAATAAATTCACATTTATCCGTCAACGCTCGATGCACGACTCGTAGGTCCGTCTCACCGGCATTGGGAGGAACTAATGAGTGCGGGCGGCACTTAGCGACTAGCGGGCGCCTTTGTAAACCCGTCGAGAACGAATGAAGGGATCATTCCAGAACCATTATGTCGTGAATACTATATACGTATAGACCCTTTATCAGATGTCCCGGTCAAGTCTTCGGGTCACGGTAAAGTCAAACCCTACTATTGACTAGACTCTATACATGTGTTAATGCAAATCAAGACCGACTGATTAATAGTGTATCTAATACGACTATATCAGAATGCTTTGGCCAAAGACTCATGATCTTATTTGCCATTAACCGTATAGGACATACGCCCGCTCACTAACAGGAGATAAAATCCTTTCTTGGCATACAGTAAAGACTGCTACCTGCCGTATAGTCCGCACTTCGAGGTCGACTCAGCAATTAAGCAAATGAGTCTAACTACTCTAATGACAAACTAAACGTCACAGGCACATCTTCTACTGAATCCTCAAGTCAAAGGTCCACATACACTATCACAACCTTTTGATTCGTCATCGACTCTTCGAGAGTGAATACCGTGTGACTGAATCGAGTATGAGTCGTGTTCGAGTATACTAGTCCCACCAATATACTTTATAACTATGCTATCAAGACGTGCACACGTCCTAGCATCAGTTATACAAGTCTTATTAAAACTTAATGCCCATTTAAGTTTATTGACTTGCGAACGATTTTCGTAAATAAACTTTAAACACTTCCAGTGCATTTTCTCTTATCCCATAACGAGAATGGAATGTTCAGTTTATTTACATGGACTTCACTTCAATGTTTACCAAGTCAAGAATGCAATTGAAATACAATAAACAGTGAATGAATCGAATTGACTTTTTATTATTTATTCCATAATTACAAGTACAATGCCCCTACTCTCTCATCCCCTGAGTGGCATTCGAGGGCATATTCCTAACACAGAAGACAACGATGCCATCTCATACGCCATGGCTCGATCCTGGTACTCTCTCAATGTAGCACAAGTAAAACCCGACATATACTGTCGAATCTCTGGTCTCATCCGCATGTCGAAATGACGGATTTTGTCTTCCTCGGTCCTCACCTGCCTCTTCACATAAGCGAGCTGTCGACTATAATCGATAATAGCCTGCGAAACGGGTATATCCTGCGGCTCGGCTAGGTAAAAATCTTGGATCCTCTGCTCTCGGATCGACTTCGGGCAGAACTCCGCTTCCATCAACTTCTTGAACTCTTCCCAAGAAACAGCAGGATCCTGAGGCTCAACGGCCTCCCACCAATTAGAAGCGTCACCAACGAGAAGGAACTGAGCGATAGGAATTCTTCTCTCCTCGGGATAAGCAACTGCCTTGAAGATCTTCTCCAATTGGAAAAGCCAACCGTCCCAGCCTAAATTATCACCCACGCCGGCAAAGTGAGGAGGATGCATACGAACCACTTCTCTAAGCCACTGAGTCGACCTGACATCCTCATTCGCGGCATTGTTACACTGAACCACCTGAGCCAAATGAGTCATCTGGTCTGCCACCTGCTGGAGTATAGTAGCAACACCGATACTAATGCCATTACCGGTAGCATGATCCTGATCACACGACTGATTACCACGACCCCGACCTCTCGGCATACAGAACGGATAACCGTTCAGAAGGACAAAACAAACACCACATAATCAATATAGGGCAAACAATAGTAGCAAAATAAAATACTCATTCTGAGTCATAACACGAATACACGAACTATCACCGTAACGATAGAATTCAAATTCATAAATCATTTACTTAGCTATGTCAACACAACGTACGACCTTTAACAAAGCAATCACGGTTAAAATCACAAACACACCGTCGCGGTCAAATATGGGTAATATTTAAAAACAAAATATTCTGAGGCACTTGATCGAATGATAGCATTTTAAAATTCCTGAATTTGAAATTTTTTGCTAAAATGGATTTTTGAAAAGAAATGTTTTTAATACCTCGGTCATTTGATCAAAACTATGAACCCATTATCATATCTGTTTCGTTTGAAAATCATTTGCAAAACGTCTTGAAACACCAGTGTATTCGACAAACGATATAATCAAAATAACCTTGTCAATGTATATGATAATTACTATCAATCAACTACCACATCCGGATAACGTCAAAGAATAATATAATTTAACCGAACTATGAAATCATAACATCCGGGCGTACACCCATAACTTGCTAACAAGAACGGTGACAACTGATAATATGTCAATAATATCCACACAGGATAAGCAACTAAGTGCAATACTGATACCGCAGTCAGAGTTCACAATCATCACAGACGGACCATATGACTAGGTCGATAGAGATTAAACGACAGATAATGAGTATAGGGAGAATTGTAACAACAAAGGTACTGCCGACGATCGAAGCTTACAGTCGTAACACTAACTGTAAGATGGAAAGAATCAACTCAACATTTTCAAAATGGCTTCGAAGGTTAATGATCGACTCCTAACAATGTATCTCGACACTTAGAAAGTATGGTGAAAGTTTTCCGACGGGCATAACAGCATAACGAACACATAAGGTTTTAAATTTTGAAACCCAAAGTCGTTGGCAAAATAGAATTTTTCAAAATTCTTTTGATCACAATCGAAGATGACGGTAATATTTTGCAGTGCCCGAAATACATTAAAATATATTTTTCCAAATACCGTCTAATGGTGTAGTTTGAAAATACCGGATCAATTTGACAAAACCCAACCGATTTCAAAATTCATAAAGGTCGCTGTTTAATCGCACCATCAAAATATAAAATAAAAATTCAATTTTCACAAAATGCTTAGAACTTTAAAGAACCTCAAAAACACGTTCTCAAACCTACCGGCAGCGGCACGATTACGATAGTCCAAACTGTAACACCCCAAACTAGGCGGATATTACAGTGCCGTGGACCCCCGACTGGGACCCACTAGGCGAATGAAAAAGGATGAATTACACAGGGTAAATGTAGTACCGAACCACATTACAACATCAATTACTCCGATTAGGAGTTTCATACAACACACCCAGGATAAAATAGAATACATGTGTATCTTATGTGATGATAAAATACACAACACTGAATGAAACGAGTATTCAAACGGAATGTCTGCAGCGGAATAAATAAAGGAAACATAAATGACTGAATAAGTGATCGAGCATCGGGGCCCCTTTCTAGTATCACTGGGACTCCTCGACGTCAGCATGTTCTCCTCGTGCCTTTGCCTTACCAAGACCTGAAAAACAAAATCCCCAAACGGGGTCAGTTATACAGAACAACAATCCTCAAGGGTTGAAAATACACAATCATGATTAACTGAAGTTATGAAATATTCTTAGTTATGAATTACGCTGAAGAGGAGTATCATAGTACGCCCGTAATGTTCTGTGCGAGTGTACAACACCCGTACGTGTACCTAATGAGTCTCACGGTGTAACGCTTTCCCGTGTGCACGGTCTAATGTATCGGTGAACCCAATACATAACCATCGTGTGCCCGACTAAAAATTCCACACAGCCACACCCGGCCACGCAATATAAACCCAGAAGGTCATATGAACGAGAATGACCGTAATGAATATCAATGAATAAATAATAATCTGACAAAGTCAAGAATGACTCACCGAAATGAGGGTAATAATGAAATGAATGATAGCTCAACGAAAGGATTGGAACCGTCGTTCCTTATGATCAAGTGATTAATTGACAATAACAAGTTTTAATATGATTAATACAATGATGAATGAGTTATGATTATGAATGATCAACAACAAAAGGTATGAATATCCTTTTAACCGAGTAAGAATTAACTTACACAATACCGGTGACAACAATCCTTCTACGAACGACGTCCTAATTGAGATATCGATCGCTCGAACAACCTTGAATTATACAATATTCAACAACCCGTTCAAAATACGAATTAAACACGAATATAACTAACTCAAAACGTCGATACGAATAAACCAAGTTCATTGAGGTATTAAATCAAACACGTTGCGTCCAAACTCCGATTGTTTACACTCAAACCTCAAAAACCAATATCAATTCCCCGAAGAAGTGTTTCAAACCAACAAAACATCTTCCAAATGATCAATAATCCGAAATGAATATCCGAAAACGTGATTCTAACGACAATTAAACGAAAACCCCCAATTTCAACTCGATATACAAAGTGTTCTTGAATAATACCTCAATAATCCAATGAATCCTTATACAAACTCATAATCATATACATATCCCTTCATATAACATGATTATAACGTCCAAAACATCATATCTCAACACAAAATCGAAGTCCAAGGTGTCGAAGAAATTACCTCTTGAATATCCAATCACTTCGATCCGAAGAACACGAGTTTAATCGAGTATCCAAGCTTCACAAATGATTGATGGTTATGAAATATACACACTCAAATGATAATTGATGAAGAAAACTCTCCCTCAATCTTCTCTCTCACGTAAAAGGTGGAAAAAACTGTAAGGAATGAGCTGAAATGCTCAAAAAATGAATTGATAGGGGTTGACTACCCTGCCGGACACGGCCCGTGCCCGATCGGCACGGTCGTGTCGCCGCATTGGCCGGCAGTGCCGACAGGACTCGACCGTGTCTGCCCGGCCGCGGTCGCGGCGGGAGGGCCTTACGGCGATGACCCATCCGACAAATGACTTCGGCATGACTCGGCCGTGCAGGCGACACGGTCGGGCGTCTGGCGACGATTACAGCTTATCCGGAAGGTTCGACTCGACCGTGCCAAACGACACGGCCGAGTCCTCAGGCAGATACTTCGGCATTTTCCGGACGAGTACGGCACGGGCCGTGTCGGACGACACGACCGAGTCCGGTCGGCAGTGATCGGCCAAAAGCTGAAAAAATGAGCCGGTGAGCTAAAACGACCATAACTCTCTCGCCCGGACTCCGATTGACTCACCGTTTGAACCATTGGAAAGCTAACTCGATGCTCTATAATATTGCAAAGATTTAGAATTTTTGGAGTTACCAAAAATTAATGGTGATCTAACAAAGTCGAACTCATATGAGGAAAGTTGAAACAATGAACAATAACGATACACAACTCGAAGTTTTTCCGAACGGTGAACACGGTGAAAGAACATGATTGATGAATGATTATACTTGAGTGAAAATACACTGAGTGACAATTACAGATCGATAATTCTTGAATGAAAGTGAATGAATTACAACCGGTATTACATACACCCCCTTAAAAGAGTTTCGTCCCGAAACTAAGGGTCAAACAACTCGGGATAACTCTCCCGCATATTCTTCTCGGTTTCCCAAGTGGCCTCTTCGACTCCGTGTCTAGACCACCGAATCTTAACCAAAGGAATCGTCTTATTTCTCAACCTGTTTGATTCGCCGCTCTAAGACTCGTATAGACGCTCCTCATATGAGTGGTCGTCGGCGATTTCGATTGCCGAACCGCAGATGTGACTCGGGTCGGCAACATACTTTCGCAACTGAGAGACATGAAACACATTATGAATTCGGCTCAACGCCGGAGGTAAAGCCAATCGATAAGCTAACTCGCCTACTCGATCCAAAATCTCAAACGGTCCAATGAATCTCGGACTCAACTTTCCCCTCTTCCCAAAACGGAAGATACCACGACTCGGGGATACTTTGACCAACACATGGTCACCAGCCTCGAACTCTAATGGTCGACGACGGTTATCTGCATATGATTTCTGTCGACTTTGAGCGGTCAACAAACGACTCTTGATCAAAGCTACCTTTTCCCGGGCGGCTATAAGCATATCGGGCTCGGTGCCGATTGATTCTGACAAGTCATCCCAACACAAAGGAGAGCGACAACGACGACCGTACAAGGCCTCGTAAGGTGCCATCTTAATGGAAGCATGCCAACTATTATTATACGTGAACTCGATCAATGGTAGTTGGGCTTCCCAATCGTCCTTCCAATCGAGGACGCAAGCTCTCAACATGTCCTCTAATGTCTGAATAGTCCTCTCTGATTGTCCGTCTGACCGAGGATGAAAGGCAAGATCTTGAGATTAAGCTGAGTTCCCATAGCACGATGAACTAATTTCTAAAAATGTGACACAAACCGTCCGTCACGATCGGAAACGATACTTTTAGGAGTACCGTGCAGTCTCACTATCTCTTTGATGAATAGCTGGGCAAGTCTCTCGGGACCCCAAGTATCCTTAATCTCAAGAAAATGAGCTGATTTAGTTAAGCGGTCCACAATCACCCAGATCGTATTCATGCCATGACGACTCGTCGGCAAACTCGTGATGAAATCCATAGAAATGTCTTCCCATTTCCACTCTGGAATAGGGAGAGGTTTCAGCATACCCGCCGGTCGCTGATGTTCAATCTTGACTTGTTGGCAAGTTAAGCATCTCGAAACAAATTCCGCGACTTCTCGCTTCATATTACTCCACCAGTAATTTTGTTTCAAGTCTTTATACATCTTGCTAGACCCCGGGTGAACAGAATAAGGGGTAGCATGAGCTTCTCTCAAAATCGAGTTTTTCAACTCGTCATTCGCCGGTATGCACAACCGGTTCTTAAACCTCAAAAGTCCGTCCTCGTGGACCACGAATCCAGGGGCTTTCCCTTGAGTCACATCCTCACGGATGCGCAACAATGAAGGGTCTGAACTCTGATTCTCTCTGATTACCTCCTCAAGTGACGATGAAATCTCTAACATACAAAGTTGTCCCTGAATTCGCTGAAGCCAGACCTCGATCTCGGGTCTAAGGAATTCCCGCCAAGCTCCTTCGAATCGTTAAACGAGCAAGCATCTGCTCCTGAACGGACTTACGACTCAAGGCGTCGGCGACAACGTTCGCCTTGCCCGGGTGGTAAAGGATCTCAATATCATAATCCTTGATTAGTTCTAACCACCGCCTCTGTCGCATATTTAACTCCTTCTGAGTAAATATATACTTTAAACTTTTATGATCGGTGAATATCTGACAAGTAACGCCATAAAGATAATGACGCCAAATTTTCAAAGCGAACACCACGGCTGCTAGCTCAAGGTCGTGGGTCGGATAATTAATCTCGTAAGGTCTCAATTGCCGTGAAGCATAAGCAATAACCTTCCCATTCTGCATGAGTACACATCCGAGACCCTGTCTGGACGCATCACTATAAACCACAAATCCCTCCGTCCCCTGTGGCAAGGAAAGTACAGGTGCCGACATTAATCGGCTCTTGAGTTCCTCAAAACTCCGTTGACACGCGTCGGACCACGTGTATTTCTTATCCTTCCGCAAAAGGTTCGTCAAGGGTTGAGCGATTTTAGAAAATCCCTCCACAAATCGCCGATAGTAGCCCGCTAATCCGAGAAAACTTCTGATTTCCTTAACATTCTTCGGAGGTAACCAGTCTCGGATAGCCTCCGTCTTCTGAGGGTCGACACGAACTCCGTCTGATGAAATTACATGTCCGAGAAAAGTCACTTCGGACATCCAGAACTCGCATTTGGAAAACTTTCCATAGAGTTGCTCTCGTCTCAACACGTCGAGAACCTGATGAAGATGAATCTCATGTTCCTCTCGGTTACGACAATAAATCAAAATGTCATCGATGAAGACAACAACAAATCGATCCAAAAAGTCGATGAAGACCCGATTCATTAGTTCCATGAATACTGCAGGTGCATTAGTTAGCCCGAACGGCATAACTACGAACTCAAAATGACCATAGCGTGTTCGAAACGCCGTCCTCGCGATATCCGACTCTCGAATCCGCAGCTGATGATATCCAGATCTTAAGTCGATCTTGGAAAATACTGAAGCTCCCTGAAGTTGATCCAAAAGGTCATCGATACGGGGTAAAGGATACTTATTCTTGATTGTCACCCTATTCAACTCCCGATAATCGATACACAAGCGAAAAGAACCATCCTTCTTTTTGACAAACAGCACTAGTGCTCCCCACGGAGACGCACTCGGTCGGATATAACCTTTCTCGAACAATTCTTCAAGTTGATTCTTCAACTCCTGCATTTCGGTCGGGGCCATCCGGTACGGTGCCTTCGATATCGGAGACGTACTGTGCTCCAACTCGATCGTGAATTCCACATCTCTCTGTGGAGGTAAACCAGGTAACTCGTCTGGAAATACATCGGCATATTCTCTCACAACCGGAATATCCGACAACAATACTGATGATTTTTCGGTTTTGGTCATATAGCACCAATAACCAACACATCCCTGACTGAGCAACCGTACTGCTTTCATCAAATTAATGACTTTACCAGAACAGTCGGGATTACCTCCCAGAAAAAAACATTCAACCCCATAAATGCGAAATGATAGTGACCATACGCTACGGACACTAATGATGGCATCATGACGATCCATCCAAATAATACCCAAGATGACGTCGTCTCTCGGCAAATCTACCACGATAAGGTCCGCCGCCATACACGACCATGAAACCAGAATCGGACAATCCTGAATCTCCCGACACGATAATTCGTCTACCATCGGGTAGACCAATGACATAAGGCTCACAACTAGTAGCACTACCCAAGTAGTCTACTCAAACATGACTCGAAAATGAATGAATGCGATGCACGGTATCAAAAAGGGTACACACAGGTTGAGATAGAATATCGAGTGTACCCGAGATCATTCGGGCCTCGGGATCATCGATCTTCTTCATCTCATAAATCCGGGTTTGCTAGTCCCAGCACCGGACGCTCCGTCACGACTATGGGCTCCACCTTTAGTCGCTCTGTCGTTTTAAACGACGCTGATTGAGTGGCTCGATTACGAACGGCCCGCTTCGGGCCTCGAGATGACGCCGAGTAGGTTTGGAGTCCCTACGGCAAAACGGGCCTTATGCCCGGCAATCCCACAATTATGACACGTGATAGTCTCGAGGACACTTGGTACCGAGGTGACCAAGCTCCCCACAGTTAAACAGTGATGGCCGAACGGCCGCCGAGACCGAGATTCCGCGGGTTTAGACGACACAGGAGGTTGCTCGGAAAGCAGACCGCACGGGGTTTCTTGAAGGTTGTATGACCGCCTTGATCGATTACGGTTCTTCGATTTCTTGCTAGCGACGAAGGTTCTTTTAGCAATTTCCTTAGCAGTAAGTTCATAAGTGAGAGCTTTCTCGATGAATTCGGCCAACGTGGTGCAATTATGATTAAGCAACTGTAATCTCATACGTGGTTTCAGCCTCTTGCTGAAATACTTAATCTTATCCGCCTCGGAATGAATGATGGATGAGGCGAACGGAAGAAGTTCCTGAAATTTCTCGGCAATGGCGAGAACATCCGCGTCTGATGAGGGGTCGGGAGTGAGTAACTCTGACAGCTTGGCCTCTCTGAGTGGGGCCGGATAATACCTCTCCATCATGAGAGTCTTGAACTGATCCCAAGTACACGATCCTTCGGTGGGCTTCAACGATAACCACCAAGAATGAGCGCTCTTACCCAGATAGTAAGCCGCAACTGAAACTTTGTGTCCTTCGGGACACTCTACCATCGCAAATAGCTTCTCGAAGTGTTCGAGCCAATGAACAATATCCGCCGGCTCAGATGAGCCTTCAAAAGTAGGTGGCCTTTGGCGAGAGATGTCGCCGATGATACCGCTCACATTCCTCTCTTGCCTCTGAGGCGGCGGCGGAGGAGCCTGTTGATTTTGATTAGCTGAATTTTGCATCGTCTCCATTAGTTGTGTCATCTGAGTCATCTGGGCCATCATGCCCTGCATAAAGGCGAGTGGATCGATCCGAACACCTTCTGACTGAGCGGTGTCCCGAGTACGACTCCCTGATAGAGATTGATCACGTCCAGGTGAATGAGTAGCAGCGTCGCTACTAGATGAATTAGCATTATTCCTCGCATTCGCACGGGTATTCACACGAGCTCTCGGGATTCGGCCCGCTCCACGGCCTCGCCCTCCACGTCCTCTTCTTGCCCTTTCCATACTGAAGGAGGAAAGTCGCATAATGATTATATTTCCCGCATGATTAGCACGTTATGATTATGTCATGAGATGATGAAAATGAGTATACATGCTCTAACTTAGTGATTATATGAATGATTTACTGAAGTCACATGATTATCTGATGAAATTCTTGAAATGATTATCTTGAATAACTTAACAAGATTGATAATATGATCATCCAGATTGACATCTGAGTAATGAAATGAATTGAGTAATTAATGAGTTAACATGATCGTCCTGATTATTAACTGAGTAATAAAATGAATTAAGTGATTGATGAGTTAATATGATCGTCCCGATCATAATGAATGATGATGTTTGAGGATTGTTAAATGATGAATGATGAATGAATGACTATTGCCAGAAATTATACCATGGCGTTAGAAGTCTTACAGTTCTTTCGGTCTGATTGGCTCGGCATTTGCACAGGTCACACGTGACACGAAAGTCCAGTGATACTAGTCTGATGAAGATGACTTCAAATGAGACATGACTCGGAAGGTAGTATTCAAAACCACGCTCTGATACCAACTCGTAACACCCCAAACTAGGCGGATATTACGGTGCCGTGGACCCCCGTTTGGGACCCACCAGGCGAATGAACAAGGATGAATTACACAGGGTAAATGTAGTACCGAACCACATTACAACATCAATTACTCCGATTAGGAGTTTCATACAACACACCCAGGATAAAATAGAATACATGTGTATCTTATGTGATGATAAAATACACAACACCGAATGAAACGAGTATTCAAACGGAATGTCTGCAGCGGAATAAATAAAGGAAACATAAATGATGAATAAGTGACTGAGCATCGGGCCCCTTTCTAGTATCACTGGACTCCTCGACGTCGGCATGTTCTCCCGTGCCTTTGCCTTACCAAGACACGAAAAACAAAATCCCCAAACGGGCCGGATTATACGAACAACAATCCTCAAGGGTTGAAAATACACAATCATGATTAATCAAGTTATGAAATATTCTTAGTTATGAATTACGCCAAGAGGAGTATCATAGTACGCCCGTAATGTTCTCGTGCGAGTGTACAACACCCGTCCGTGTACCTAATTAGTCTCACGGTGTAACGCTTTCCGTGTGTGGTCTAATGTATCGGTGAACCCAATACATAACCATCGTGTGCCCGACTAAAAATTCCACACAGCCACACCCGGCCACGCAATATGAACCCAGAAGGTCATATGAACGAGAATGACCGTAATGAATATCAATGAATAAATAATAATCTGACAAAGTCAAGAATGACTCACCGAAATGAGGGTAATAATGAAATGAATGATAGCTCAACGAAAGGATTGGAACCGTCGTTCCTTATGACTGAAGTGATTAATTGACAATAACAAGTTTTAATATGATTAATACAATGATGAATGAGTTATGATTATGAATGATCAACAACAAAAGGTATGAATATCCTTTTAACCGAGTAAGAATTAACTTACACAATACCGGTGACAACAATCCTTCCACGAACGACGTCCTAATTGAGATATCGATCGCTCGAACAACCTTGAATTATACAATATTCAACAACCCGTTCAAAATATGAATTAAACACGAATATAACTAACTCAAAACGTCGATACGAATAAACCAAGTTCATTGAGGTATTAAATCAAACACGTTGCGTCCAAACTCCGATTGTTTACACTCAAACCTCAAAAACCAATATCAATTCCCCGAAGAAGTGTTTCAAACCAACAAAACATCTTCCAAATGATCAATAATCCGAAATGAATATCCGAAAACGTGATTCTAATGACAATTAAACGAAAACCCCCAATTTCAACTCGATATACAAAGTGTTCTTGAATAATACCTCAATAATCCAATGAATCCTTATACAAACTCATAATCATATACATATCCCTTCATATAACATGATTATAATGTCCAAAACATCATATCTCAACACAAAATCGAAGTCCAAGGTGTCGAAGAAATTACCTCTTGAATATCCAATCACTTCGATCCGAAGAACACGAGTTTAATCGAGTATCCAAGCTTCCCAAATGATTGAAGGTGATGCAAAATACACACTCAAATGATAATTGATGAAGAAAACTCTCCCTCAAGCTTCTCTCTCTCGTAAAAGGTGGAAAAAACTAGAAGGAATGAGCTGAAATGCTCAAAAAATGAATTTATAGGGGTTGACTACCCTGCCGGACACGGCCCGTGCCGATCGGCACGGTCGTGTCGCACAGTTGGCCGACACTGCCGACAGGGACTCGACCGTGTCCCGCTTGACACGGTCGCGGCGCGAGGGCCTTCCGACAGCTGACCCGTCCGACGGCACTCGGCATGACTCGATCGCGCTGCACGACACGGTCGGGCGTCCGGGCGACGATTCTGGCTTATCCGGAAGGGTTCGACTCGGCCGTGCCAAACGACACGGTCGAGTCCTGTGGGCAGATACTTCGGCATTTTCCGGACGAGTACGGCACGGGCCGTGTCGGACGACACGACCGAGTCCGGTCGGCAGTGATCGGCCAAAAGCTGAAAAAATGAGCCGGTGAGCTAAAACGACCATAACTCTCTCGTCCGGACTCCGATTGACTCACCGTTTGAACCATTAGAAATATAACTCGATGCTCTATAATATTGCAAAGATTTAGAATTTTTGGAGTTACCAAAAATTAATGGTGATCTAACAAAGTCGAACTCATATGAGGAAAGTTGAAACAATGAACAATAACGATACACAACTCGAAGTTTTTCCGAACGGTGAACACGGTGAAAGAACATGATTGATGAATGATTATACTTGAGTGAAAATACACTGAGTGACAATTACAGACTGATAATTACTGAATGAAAGTGAATGAATTACAACCGGGTATTACACAAACAAAAATAATCAAACTTAAAACCACATGCCCAGACGGCAAACAGAATCATAAATTCAACCAAATACATCTTGTGCGCATCAATTTTAAACATACAACAAAACCATTCATCTGAGTTTCTCACCGACTCTACCGTCGGTGCCCTTTTCGAAACCCATCAAGGTTCATCGATTTCACATCATACCACCCCTCACGGCGGTTCAAAGTCAAGACATTAATACGTCCAGCTGTATACACATACAGTGCGTCACAAGTATAGAATATAACTCCATTACACAACACCGTACAAATAAAATCGTGCACCATAATTAATTCGCACAGATGGAATCATGAAATACAGATACCTCGCATAAAAGAGGAGACTTACGTCTATAGGCTACACATAGATGATGGCTGCACCACGATACTAATCACAACTTAACACAATTGATCACAACGGATCACCACGATCACAATTGTTCACAATTGCTCACCCGGGTGACATGACAAGACACGACTCGACAAGACCCAACTGCCAAGGTTTTCACAAACCTAAGCTCCGATACCATTTATGTAATACCCCCAATCCACTTAGGGATATTGCACGCCTTAGACCTCTTTCCACAAGGATCTACCACGCGGGAGACTACAAAACAAAACCCACATGCAGTCAACTTGACCAAAAAGATAATACCGTAGACCGATTAGGTCTCTCAAAACACAGCATAACTGAAAAATCTGATAAACCAAAATACAACTCGATCACATAATACATAAAATGTCCATCCCCATGACAAGAACTCAAACCGACAGATCACTGACGGACAACAGACTACCACTGTGACTAGTATCGCTGCTTTGCATCATCCTCCGATCCAATCCTGTGGTTGCTCACTCTCCAGTCAGAACACCTGGAATAAATAACAAAATCCCCAACGAGGGGTTAGCGATGGAATCGCTAGCAAGTAACCAAGATATAAAGTTATACATCAAGAATATAACCGTTATAAAAATAACCTTTCGACAAGGTAGTAACACAATCCCCGAGTCTAAAGTCTTTTCAAAAAACATTTCCCTCAAGGGAGGGTCATAGAAACAACTTCAAAACACGTTTGAAAGAATAAAGGAGGACGTCGGGGGTCTCAGTGTAAAATCATGAAAAGATTTGTAATTCTCCTATTCAAAAGGATATTCTTTCAAAAACATGAAGACGATTCAATTCTGAAACAAGCCTCAAAGGAAGAAACACAAACACCAAAATAACCGGAATCCAGGATTCACAGAATCACAATTTAGAAATATCCAGTCAAAAATATACTCAAATCACCTCTGTGGCCTCGATGGGACCCATCCCAGATTAGTTACCGAAAAACAAGCTCAAACCCACCCATAAGTTATCTTGACATCGTACTCGCAAGTAACGATTCTCGGAGCCCTCTCCAGACCTACCCGATTAGATAACCTTATGGTCAAATCATATCAACTGGCCGTACTCTCAAGTAACGTGCCGCCGGAGGCCTCATGGGTCCCTACCCAGTTAACATCATTCAAACACGCCCATAAGTTATCTTGACATCGTACTCGCAAGTAACGATTCTCGGAGCCCTCTCCAGACCTACCCGATTAGATAAACTTATGGTCAAATCATATCAACTGGCCGTACTCACATGTAACGCGCCACCGGAGGCCTCACGGGTCCCTACCCAGTAATATCTCAATCACCGATTACACAACAACAAGGTATAATATTTGCCACACATATGAAATTAAGAGTTAATGCAACAAACACTTTGACAAAGCGTAACATTCACGTCACACCGTCATCTAGTACACCTTCTAACAAGTGTGTTGTTGCCCAAAATATTTATCCGAAGATTAATACTGCTGGAAGACGGACAACAAACAACAATTGCGGGAGCACTTCCGAGAGAAGATAAATAATACAAGATTTGCCGGGTTTGTTAGGCCCGGGCTTGAATGCTCTCGCGAGATGTTATTAATACAAATATTCGTGGATACAAGTATTAATGAGAGAAATCTAAATACAATGAGTGTAAAAAGACTCTGTTAATCCGGCTCTTGAGCGAAGCTTGGTGTTCTTCGTCCCGCCGATAATCTGCTCGAGGAGAAAAGGCCGGGAGAAGTAAGACCGAAAGAAAGCTGTTGCCAAGAGTTGGAGATTAGCCAGGCGCAAGTATTTTGCTTCTGTATAGTGTGCTTGAATCGCGATATTGCTGAGTGAAGTTCCAGGTGCAGGGTGCCTTGCTTATATAGGGACAATGTCCCGTCCCTTTAGCCGCCGATCGCCCGCGGCCATTTTAATATTCTCGCCGATCGCCCACGGCCAATACTTTAATGGGGCGATCCTCGGTCACAAAGCTAAAGTCCAAGGAAGATCTTTGTTTCGGGCTAAAGTCCAAGGAAGAGGTCGGCACATGGGCGGTCCAATAAGGTGCCATCACGTGTCCGTAGTCGATCAACATGTGGCCCTACCGACAAGCTTTCGGCGGCCTGTCGGCCGGTGGAGGGAATCTGTCAGGCTTTGGTCAATGGCCCGAGATTCGCGGATCTTGTCTCGGCCCTTGCACGTGGTGCCGCCTTGAGGCTCGGCCTTCGCCGACCGGGTGTCCGTCGGTGGTGATCGACATGAGCGGTCGTCTCTAGCCGATCATCCGAGGTCGCCATCGGCCGGATGGAGATCGCCAATGGTCGGTCACCAAGGGTAGGTCGCCGAGTACCGAGAGGAGATCGCCCATTCGTAGGTCGCTGGTCGATCGCCGAGTACCGAGAGGCGATCGCCTTGAGGTCGATCGCCGGCATTGGGACCGGTCCCGGGGCCTTCGGTTGGTCGATGTAGGTCGTCCACGGGTTAAGGCTCTCGCCAAAGTTGCTGATCGGCAGAACTGACTTGGCCGCTCGGCAGTGACTCGGTCGCCCGTCCTCCTAGTCGATCGCCGGTCGGAAGGTGTTAATTCTTGACACAACAATTGCCCCCCAGCTTGCTCCTATGTTGAAGACATGGGGCGATGTGGTTCTTGCTGGTGATCGTGTATGGATGAGGACGGGCGATCTTAGGACTCGGACTTAGGCTATCATGGTCGATTGGCTTAGCTATCTTTCGGTCTTGTACCTGCAAAAAACAACATTGGCCGATCCCCCATGGAAACTTGGTGGTTTCGCTTTGTTTGAGGAATCGTGCACAGTCGCGGAGATCGATGGACCGATTCCATGACCGTGTCTTGGTGCACGAAGACAATGAGTGTCCCGTGACTCACTTTATTATGAGGGTCCTCTGTTAGGCTGCGCCTCGCCTTGTATTTAAACGAAGGGCGTGCGGTCTCGCTCTTCTAGCGCCAATTGTTGTTGCCCAAAATATTTATCCGAAGATTAATACTGCTGGAAGACGGACAACAAACAACAATTACGGGAGCACTTCCGAGAGAAGATAAATAATACAAGATTTGCCGAGTTTGTTAGGCCCGGGCTTGAATGCTCTCGCGAGATGTTATTAATACAAATATTCGTGGATACAAGTATTAATGAGAGAAATCTAAATACAATGAGTGTAAAAAGACTCTGTTAATCCGGCTCTTGAGCGAAGCTTGGTGTTCTTCGTCCCGCCGATAATCTGCTCGAGGAGAAAAGGCCGGGAGAAGTAAGACCGAAAGAAAGCTGTTGCCAAGAGTTGGAGATTAGCCAGGCGCAAGTATTTTGCTTCTGTATAGTGTGCTTGAATCGCGATATTGCTGAGTGAAGTTCCAGGTGCAGGGTGCCTTGCTTATATAGGGACAAATGGGTCCTCCCTTTAGCCGCGACGTCACGGCCATTTTAATATTACGCCGATCGTCACGGCCAATACTTTAATGGGGCGATCTCGGGTCACAAAGCTAAAGTCCAAGGAAGATCTTGCCGTCGGGCTAAAGTCCAAGGAAGAGGCCGGGCATGGCAGGCGGTCCAATAAGGAGCCATCACGTGTCCGAGTCGGGCCAACATGTGGCCCTACCGACAAGCTTTGGCGGCTGTCTACCGGTGGAGGGAATCACAAGCTTTGGTCAATGGCCCGAGATTCGCGGATCTTGTCTCGGCCTTGCACGTGGTGCCGCCTTGAGGCTCGGCCTTCGCCGACTGGGTGTCCGTCGGTGGTGATCGACATGAGCGGTCGTCTCTAGCTGATCATCCGAGGTCGCCATCGGCCAGTGGATGGAGATCGCCAATGGTCGGTCACCAAGGGTAGGTCGCCGAGTACCGAGAGGAGATCGTCCATTCGTAGGTCGCCAGGGTCGATCGCCGAGTACCGAGAGGCGATCGTCTTGAGGTCGATCGCTCGGCATTGGGACTGGTCCTGGGGCCTTCGGTTGGTCGATGTAGGTCGTCCGCTGGGTTAAGGCTCGGTCGCCAGGTTGCTGATCGGCAGAACTGACTTGGCCGCTCGGCAGTGACTCGGTCGCCCGTCCTCCTAGTCGATCGCCGGTCGGAAGGTGTTAATTCTTGACACAACAATTGCCCCCCAGCTTGCTCCTATGTTGAAGACATGGGGCGAGGTGGTTCTTGCTCGTGATCGTGTATGGATGAGGACGGGCGATCTTAGGACTCGGACTTGGGCTATCATGGTCGATTGGCTTAGCTATCTTTCGGTCTTGTACCTGCAAAAAACAACATTGGCCGATCCCCCATGGAAACTTGGTGGTTTCGCTTTGTTTGAGGAATCGTGCACAGTCGCGGAGATCGATGGACCGATTCCATGACCGTGTCTTGGTGCACGAAGACAATGAGTGTCCCGTGACTCACTTTATTATGAGGGTCCTCTGTTAGGCTGCGCCTCGCCTTGTATTTAAACGAAGGGCGTGCGGTCTCGGTCTAGAGGAGTCCTTGCGCGGGGCAGCGTCGGATGAATCAACTCCACGCCCGCGGCTTGTTAGCTCTGCTTCCACCTCGGCCAGCCATGGAGATGGCCGACCTCGACGGTGTACGTTGAGACGGGGTTGTGGCATGTGTCCACTGATTAATGTTGGAGAGCCCTCCGACTACGCCGGCCTCGTATTTAAACGAGGGCGGGCGATCTCGGCCGAAAGGGACCTTGCATGACCGAAGTAGCCGGTTCCATCGACTGCCAGGGCCATGGCTTTATGATGTGTGGTGGAGGCGATCTTATGCCTTAGTCCGTCATGTTATATGCTGGACTGTAGATGGCGATCGTGTCCATCGGGTTGCTGATGATGTTGCGATCTGGCCTAAGATCGGCGATCGTCGCCGCGGCCGATCGCTTTATTCGTAGGTCGATATTGGCGATCGGGCGGCGGCTAGTCCCTTATTTAAAATGGATCAGAGGCGATCGAGTCCTCCGGCTCGCCGGGTTGTAGCGACGGGCCGGTAGACCGGAGGTCGTCAGACGGCGCCGATCGATCTACTCCAGCCGAGAAGAACCCTTTGCTCGGACAGAAATCGCGGCTCTAGCCCTAAGGTCGCGTAGGTCGTCGGTAGGGTCTTCGTGAGATGCCCGAACATAGGCGAGAAGCCCCAAAACCTCCTAGGACCGAGTAGAGGGCGGTCTCATCGCTTACGGGCTCGCCGTTGAGGATGATCATGTCAACCCGGTCGATGTAGTCCGAGTCGGACTCCTGTTCCCCTTGCCTGATCCGCCACATGCGATGGGGACCTTCTGGCCGAGCGGCCCTGGTGGCGAAGTATTCTGTGAAGACGTGCGCCAGCTCGTTAAAGGAGCCAATGGACCGAGGTGGCAATGAGGTGTACCACCGGTGGGCGAGGTCGTCTAGCGTCAGAGGGAACATTCGGCACCGGGTCGCGTCGGATGCCCCACACCCGGTCATGTAGATGTTGAACTTGTGCAGGTGTGTTTGGGGATCCGATCGCCCCTGGTACACGGGTGTCTGAGGAGGGGCGATCTTGTGCTGCACCGGGGCGAGCTCTATGTCGATCGTGAGCGGCTCGCTCGGCGCGGCGATCGTCTTCACGGCGCCGCCTGACCGTAGGAGCGCCTTCACGCTGCCGATCCGACGTTGCATTGCGCGATCGCCGCGCTCGGCCGCTATGGATCGGCTTTGGGAGCGGGGCCGAGGCGATCGTGTACCGACCTCCGACCCCACCGCCGCCGACCTCGGGAATCGCGGCGGAGCCAGCGGCCGGATCGCCTTATGGGAGCCGGGTAGGCCGAGCTCGGTGACGGACACCAACTCCGCTGCCTCGTAGCCGGGCCGGACGCCCGGCCGCTGTCGGGTCACCGCCAAGCGATCGAAGACAGATGTGCCCAGGCTGCCGAGCGCCTCTTCTTGCGGGCGAGAGCCTCTGGCGCCGCTCGGCCGTAGTGCCTTGAGCTTCCGCTTGAACTTCCGGCGGGAGACCGAGGGGGCGGCAGCAGGAGGCGCGTCGAGAACACTCCGTCGTTCTGAAGGGCGGCTATGGCCTCTTCGATCTGTTCATTGGTTCGAATCGATCGAGCGAGAGGCTCGGCCGCCCCGGACGGATCGAGCGTCTCGATCGCGCGGCCGCCTTCCACCATCGGCCGCACTTCGGACCGACGGAACAGGGGTCCGCCGGCCGGTCACGGCTTTCTTCGACGCGGAGGCTAAGACATGTTTTCTGAAGGATTTCTTTGAAGTGCAGTGAGTGTCACTTCAAGTATCTGCCCCGAGAACAGTGAGTGTTCTTCGGGACGGTAGGTATATAAAATCGAGGGTTGGAACCCCTTCTTCTAGCGCCAATTGTTGTTGCCCAAAATATTTATCCGAAGATTAATACTGCTGGAAGACGGACAACAAACAACAATTGCGGGAGCACTTCCGAGAGAAGATAAATAATACAAGATTTGCCGGGTTTGTTAGGCCCGGGCTTGAATGCTCTCGCGAGATGTTATTAATACAAATATTCGTGGATACAAGTATTAATGAGAGAAATCTAAATACAATGAGTGTAAAAAGACTCTGTTAATCCGGCTCTTGAGCGAAGCTTGGTGTTCTTCGTCCCGCCGATAATCTGCTCGAGGAGAAAAGGCCGGGAGAAGTAAGACCGAAAGAAAGCTGTTGCCAAGAGTTGGAGATTAGCCAGGCGCAAGTATTTTGCTTCTGTATAGTGTGCTTGAATCGCGATATTGCTGAGTGAAGTTCCAGGTGCAGGGTGCCTTGCTTATATAGGGACAGCCGGGTCCTGTCCTTTAGCTGCCGATCGCCTGCCGGCCATTTTAATATTCTGCCGATCGCCTGCCGGCCAATACTTTAATGGGGCGATCTCGGGTCACAAAGCTAAAGTCCAAGGAAGATCTTGGGCCGGCTAAAGTCCAAGGAAGAGGCGGCACACTTGGGCGGTCCAATAAGGAGCCATCACGTGTCCGAGTCGGGCCAACATGTGGCCCTACCGACAAGCTTTCGGCGGCTGTCTACCGGGTGGAGGGAATCTGTCAAAGCTTTGGTCAATGGCCCGAGATTCGCGGATCTTGTCTCGGCCCTTGCACGTGGTGCCGCCTTGAGGCTCGCCTTCGCCGACTGGGTGTCCGTCGGTGGTGATCGACATGAGCGGTCGTCTCTAGCTGATCATCCGAGGTCGCCATCGGCCAGTGGATGGAGATCGCCAATGGTCGGTCACCAAGGGTAGGTCGCCGAGTACCGAGAGGAGATCGTCCATTCGTAGGTCGCCAGGGTCGATCGCCGAGTACCGAGAGGCGATCGTCTTGAGGTCGATCGCTCGGCATTGGGACTGGTCCTGGGGCCTTCGGTTGGTCGATGTAGGTCGTCCGTTGGGTTAAGGCTCGGTCGCCAGGTTGCTGATCGGCAGAACTGACTTGGCCGCTCGGCAGTGACTCGGTCGCCCGTCCTCCTAGTCGATCGCCGGTCGGAAGGTGTTAATTCTTGACACAACAAAGTGAACAATACAAATATTCCACAATTCCTCGGATAACTACTCACTTCAAAATATCCATCTCGAACATAATACAACATGAGATGATGGTTGTCATTCTCCAAGAATTTCAAGTTTACGCTCGTATTTACTTTCATAGAATCACATATTCATTTAGAAGTGAGTTATGGTTAAACGTTCAATCACTAACAAGTCCACGTTAAATTCACGACACATCACATTCTCAAAGTATAAAGATTATAGACGAGATACTCGCCTCAAGTCCAAAGCACGCGAAGCAATGTGAAGGCTCGACCGGAAATCCATGATGAGGACGACGACGAATGGAAGGGTTCGGGATGAGCTATTCGCAAGGAACTCGACCCTAGCATCATATCATTATTAAATCAACGACCGAACGATGGAATAATAATCATAGAACGCCCGAATCCCTCTATGACATTCTACCGGACACCTTCAAGGTGTCGATTAGGAACCCAACAAAATGACGAATCCTCGGCAATCAAACCATGGAACAACAAGGAAATTGATATAATACGGCTCAATAATCATTAATCCATCACTAATCTAAGTTACTACAGATTAAATGGATGAAATCAAACAAAATCCCCAATTTTTCCAAAACTAGATTTTTAGGAAATCTAACCTTGATTCGGTCGATCGGAGGATGTTATGTGATGATTAATCGACGTTAGAAACTCCAGAACTTCATGGATTAGTAGTTGAACAACATGTCTTCGTGATCTCAGAGTAGCGGCCGCGGAGGAGATGAATTGAGTGAGAAAATGAGTGAAGAAGTAGCCTGCCCTACCAATATATACTGCCCAGCACTGGCTTAGTGCCGCGGCCCAGCCAACAGGGGCCGCGGCCCGTGGTACGGCCCGCTATAGCATCAAAAGGCACATGGTGCAGTCTTAGCTATTTCGACCAGAACTCCTTCGTCCGGACTCCGATTGACTCACCGCTTGAACCATTGGAAAGTAACTTGATGATATATAATAATGGAAAGATTCATAATTTTTGAAGTCTCCAAGAATTTATGGTGATTTTACAAATTCAAACTCATACTTGGAAAAGTCGCTTAAGAACACGGAACTCAACAAAACGACACCGAAATGAACTCGGATGACAAAAAGTGTAGAATTAATCATTATCGGAATGACAAAACGGTCACAATAGAGTCGCTAAGATGGACTTCCGTCAAAAAAAGAAAATTACCGGAAATCGAAATTGCAGATATTACATATGGACCTAATGCACCTAATGCTACGACGACTCGGATACACTAATGCAACTGCTATGATTCAACACAATAAAGATCCAACCACGAAATGTAACATGCCACAACCCAAGCACATATTTAATCAAAGAAATGCCGGCGACACAAGTCTCACACGACGAACTTTACAACAGAACACATCAATACATCATAAAAAAAAATCCCACATAATCATAACCAAACAAAGTAACCGGAACCAAACAACAATTAATTCTGCGCAACTTTAATGTAAAAATCTCGGGTATTATATTCTACCCCTCTAAAAAGAAGTTTCGTCCCGAAACTTAAAAAGAAGGGTGAAGTAAGCAAAAGGAACGAACAAATAAGTCTCAGCGATCCACACGAGTCGATCCCGACAAGGGTGCTGAAGCTCGATTCTGGGAAATCTCATGGAATAATTCACAATACTGAACCCTGTGGCCCTCGAGTCCACAGTTATAACAAGTAATTGACGGCGAAGGACAATTGGCCTGCACATGGCCCACAACATTGCAATTGAAACACCTCCGAGTCTGACTAGGAGTCAAAGAAGATAACTTTAAACTCTTGGTTCCACCAAATGAAGAAATGGAAGGTTTCGCCGCATGACTACACGAAACTCGATTAGAAGAATTTCCAATTCTCACACCATCCGAAAAATCTCCAGACGTCCTCTGTCTCTTCGGCTCATGCGAAGGCCCAGAAGACAACGATGCCATCTTGTACGCCATGGCTCGATCCTGGTACTATCTCAATGTAGCACAAGTAAAACCCGATATATACTGTTGAATCTCTGGTCTCATCCGCATGTCGAAATGAAAGATTTTGTCTTCCTCGGTCCTCACCTGCCTCTTCACGTAAGCGAGCTGTCGACTATAATCGATAATAGCCTGCGACACGGGTATATCCTGCAGCTCGGCTAGGTAAAAATTTCGGATCCTCTGCTCTCGGATCGGCTTCGGGCAGAACTCTGCTTCCATCAACTTCTTGAACCCGTCCCAAGAAACAGCATGATCCTTAGTCTCAACGGCCTCCCACCAATTAGAAGCGTCACCAACGAGAAGGAACTGAGCGATAGGAATTCTTCGCTCCTCGGGTCAAGCAACCACCTTGAAGATATTCTCCAATTGGAAAAGCCAACGGTCCCAGCCCAAAGTATCACCCCACGCCCGCAAAGCGAGGAGGATGCATACGAACCACTTCTCTAAGCCACTGAGTCGACCCGACATCCTCATTCGCGGCATTGTTATGCTGAACCGCCTGAGCCAAATGAGTCATCTGGTCTGCCACCTGCTGGAGTATAGTAGCAACACCGATACTAATGCCATTACCGGTAGCATGATCCTGAACACGCGACTGATTACCACGACCCCGACCTCTCGGCATACTGAACGGATAACCATTCAGAAGGACAAAACAAACACCACATAATCAATATAGGGCAAACAATAGTAGCACAATAAAATACTCATTCTGAGTCATAACACAAATACAAGAACTATCACCGCAACGATAGAATTCAAATTCATAAATCATTTACTTAGCTATGTCAACACAACATACGACCTTTACCAAAGCAATCACAGTTAAAATCACAAACACACCGTCGCGGTCAAATATGGGTAATATTTAAAAACAAAATATTCCGAGGCACTTGATCAAATGATAGCATTTTCAAATTCCTGCATTTGAAAATTTTTGCTAAATAGATTTTTGAAAAGAAATGTTTTTAATACCTCGGTCATTTGGTCAAAACTATGAACCCATTATCATATCTGTTTCGTTTGAAAATCATTTGCAAAACGTCTTGAAGCACCAGTGTATTCGATAAACGATATCATCAAAATAACCTTGCCAATGTATATGATCATTACTATCAATCAACTACCACATCCGGATAACGTCAAAGTATAGTATAATTTAACCGAACTATGAAATCATAACATCCGGGCGTACACCCATAACTTGCTAACAAGAACAGTGACAACTTATAATATGTCAATAATATCCACACAGGATAATCAACTAAGTGCAATACTGATACCGCAGTCAGAGTTCACAATCGTCACAGACGGACCATATAACTAGGGATTAAACGACAGATAATGAGTGTAGGGAGAATTGTAACAACAAAGGTACTGCCACGATAGTCAGAAGCTTACAGTCGTAACACTAACTGTAAGATGGAAAGAATCAACTCAACATTTTCAAAATGGCTTCGAAGGTTAATGATCGACTCCTAACAATGTATCTCCACACTTAGAAAGTATGGTGAAAGTTTTTCGACGGGCATAACAGCATAACGAACACATAAGGTTTTAAATTTTGAAACCCAAAGTCGTTGGCAAAATAGAATTTTTCAAAATTCTTTTGATCACAATCGAAGATGACGGTAATATTTTGCAATGCCCGAAATACATTAAGATATATTTTTCCAAATACCATCTGATGGTGTAGTTTGAAAATACCGGATCAATTTGACAAAACCCAACCGATTTCAAAATTCATAAAGGTCATTGTTTAATCGCACCATCAAAATATAAAATAAAAATTCGATTTTCACAAAATGCTTAGAACCTTAAAGAACCTAAGAAACACGTTCTCAAACCTACCCGCAGCGGCACAATTACGACAGTCCAAACAAAAATAATCGAACTTAAAACCACATGCCCAGACGACAAACAGAATCATAAATTCAACCAAATACATCTCGTGCGCATCAAGTTTAAACATACAACAAAACCATTCATCTGCACCGACTCTACCATCGGTGCCCTTTTCGAAACCCATCAAGGTTCATCGATTTCACATCATACCACCCCTCACGGCGGTTCAAAGTCAAGACATTAAGACGTCCAGCTGTATACACATACAGTGCGTCACAAGTATCGAATATAACTCCATTATACAACACCGTGCAAATAAAATCGTGCACCATAATTAATTCGCACAGATGGAATCATGAAATACAGATACCTCGCATAAAATAGGAGACTTACGTCCACAGGCTGCACAGAGATGATGGCTGCACCACGATACTAATCACAACTTAACACAATTGATCACAACGGATCATCACGATCACACTTGTTCACAATTGCTCACCCGGGTGACATGACAAGACACGACTCGACAAGACCCAACTGCCAAGGTTTTCGCAAACCTACGATCCGATACCATTTATGTAACACCCCCAATCCACTCAGGGATATTACACGCCCTAGACCCCTTTCCACAAGGAGCTACCAGGCGGGAGACTACAAAATAAAACCCACATGCGGTCAACTTGACCAAAACATAATACCGTAGACCGATTAGGTCTCTCAAAACACAGCATAATCGAAAAATCTGATAAACCAAAATACAACTCGATCACATAATACATAAAATGTCCATCCCCTCAAGGATGACAAGAACACAAACCGACAGATCACTGACAGACAACAGACTACAACTGTGACTAGTATCGCTGCTTTGCATCATCCTCCGATTCAATCCCGTGGTTGCTCACTCTCCAGTCAGAACACATGGAATAAATAACAAAATCCCCAACGAGGGGTTAGCGATGGAATCGCTAGCAAGTGACCAAGCTATAAAGTTATAGATCAAGAATATAACCGTTGTGAAAATGACCTTTCGACAAGGTAGTAACACGATCCCCGAGTCTAAAGTCTTTTCGAAAAATATTTCCCTCAAGGGAGGATCATAGAAACAACTTCAAAACACATTTGAAAGAATAAAGGAGGACGTCGGGGGTCTCAGTGTAAAATCATGAAAAGATTTGTAATTCTCCTATTCAAAAGGATTTTCTTTCAAAAACATGAAAACGGTTCAATTCTCAAACAAGCCTCAAAGGAAGAAACACAAACACCAAAATAACCGGAATCCAGGATTCACACAATCACAATTCAGAAATATCCAGTCAAAGAAAATACTCAAATCACCTCCGTGGCCTCGATGGGACCCATCCCGGATTAGTTACCAAAAAACAAGCTCAAACCCACCCATAAGTTATCTTGACATCATACTCGCAAGTAACGATTCTCGGAGCCCTCTCCAGACCTACCCGATTAGATAACGTTATGGTTAAATCATATCAACTGGACGTACTCGCAAGTAACGTGCCGCCGGAGGCCTCATGGGTCCCTACCCGGTTAACATCATTCAAACACGCCCATAAGTTATCTTGACATCGTACTCGCAAGTAACGATTCTCGGATCCCTCTCCAGACCTACCCAATTAGATAAACTTATGGTCAAATCATATCAACTGGCCATACTCGCAAGTAACGTGCCACCGGAGACCTCACGGGTCCCTACCCGGTAATATCTCAATCATCGATTACACAACAACAAGGTATATTATTTGCCACACACATGAAATTAAGAGTTAATGCAACAAACACTTTCACAAAGCGTAACATTCACGTCACACCGTCATCTAGTACACCTTCTAACCAGTGAACAATACAAATATTCCACAATTCCTCGGATAACTACTGTAACACCCCCAATCCGCTCAGGGATATTACACGACGTAGAACCCTTCCTCAAGGATCTACCAGGCTGGTAACAACATAGAACATCTCGACAATGCCTTTAAGGCTAAAATGACTCAGTAGACCGATTTGGTCTTTCAATAAATGCATACAACTCAAACTTGTTAGGAATACTTGTTAGATTTTGATGATGTCATTAATATAAAATCAAATGTTTATTACTTGGCAAAAATGTAAGGAAGAACCAAATGAGTATCTTCCATAGGCCAAATATGTTAAGTATAAAACTTGGCAAAATGTAAAGAAGAACCAAATGAGTATCTTCTGTAAGCCAAAAATTAGTTAGGCTAAAATCGGCTAAGCACTGAGTACAGCTAAGTTCATCAGAGAGGATCAGTCGAGTCGAGTCAGAGTAGTCCTGGTCAACATAATTTATCAGATAGGTTTGACCAGTCTGCAGCCAAGGTACCTCAGGCAAGTCACCTGATCAGATAAGTCACAAACAATGAACAGCAGAGAGGTCCAGACTGCAGAGATGTTAGCTGCTCATCAGCCTAGTCGAAGTCAGCCAAATACTCCAAGTCCACGTCAGCATGCGTTGAAAAGTCAAGTATTACGGAAAGTCACATGCAACGTGAAGAGACAAATTGGAGTGATTCCCGCAAGAGATATGAATTAAAAAAACTATCCAGACCCACCTTGAAGACTTTAATCGTTTTATAATCAAAAGATTCGGTGCATCACATGCAAAAGTCTTCACAACGGTCGGAAGATAGAATAAAATAATGGGAATCCAGCCTTGCAACGTTCAGAAAGATTAAACAAAGAAGTCTCCCTCCAACGGACGGATTTGTTCAAAAGATTTGCAACGGCTACAAGGAAAAAGCTCAGAGATCGTGACCTATATATATCCGAAGATTTGAAACTGAGCAATCACCGGTGCGAACATACTTTCAAGCGATCAAAGCATTCAAGCAATCAAAAAGCAATCTATAGCATCGTGAAAAGAGCGGTTCTAAAAGTTCATACTTAAAGAAGCTCTTAGTTGGAGAAGACAAAAACTCTTGTCTATAATACTGAGTTCGGGGTACTTCACTGGTTGAAGTTAGAGACTGTAAAGGCATCCGAGGATCGAGGATCAAGAGGTGCAAGGCAGTCAAGTGTGGTACAACGGCACGGATTTCTACTGGTTGGAAGCTGTTGTAGTTATGTTTGAATCACTGTAATATTTATCATTGGTTGAGAATTATAGTGAATTCATCTCCAACTGGTTTGGAGAAAAGTGGATTAGTAGAGGATTACCCCACCTCTGAGACCACTATAATCGCCTGCGTTCTTTACTGTTTTATTGCATCATACTTTAACTGCTGCATTCAATGTTAAGTGTTTCATTAGTTGCTTTCTATTCGTCATGAGCTGACTTCCGCATATATTAAAGAACAAACGACTCCAAGTCATTTGTTTACCTATCAGCTGAAGAAACTCACTCTTCGTGAAAAAGAGTTTAAGAGTTTCTACAAGTCTATTCACCCCCCCTCTAGACTTGTACCTGGACGACTTGTGACCTACAAGTGGTATCAGAGCGGTTGGTTCATTTATTTCATGAACCAGATCTATATCAAATATATATATCTTTACTCTCACTTTATAATGGAACACATGCACTCTAGACTCCCAGTGTTTTCAGTTGACGAGTATGATCTGTGGAAGATAAGGATGCATGCACACTTATCTTCGATTCATGATGACATGTGGTGCATCATCGAGGACGGTCCATTCATCTTTGAGAAGGACAACACAGCAGAGGAGATCGCAACAGGGAAGCCAGAGAAGATTCCTAAGAAGAGGACGGAGCTGACTCCCGAAGAAATAAAACTGGCCAATCTTGATAACCGGGCCAGAGATGTATTATATCAGACTCTTGACAAATCCACCATGGTAAAGATCAAGAACTGCAAAAATGCCAAGGAAATATGGGACACATTAGCTTTAATGTGTGAGGGAACGGAGCTAATCAAAGAAAATAAATTGTCAGTCGCTATTTAAGAGTTTGACAATTTCAAAATGAAGAACGGCGAATCCATAGATCAAGTGGATACAAGGTTCACTGAGATCATTAATGAGATAAACTCCCTCGGCAAAACCTATGGCAACAGGGAAATGGCACTAAAGGTTCTCAGATCTCTCAACCCTGAATGGAGCATGAAGGCCGTGGCTATGAGAGAGTCCAAGGACCTGAATAAGATAAAAATCCAAGAGCTGTTCTCTGATCTGAAGGCTTATGAGTTCGAGATTCCAAGTTCATCCTCAACTGAGCCTGCAGAGAAGGGAATAGCATTTGTAGTCGAGTCCCCTGCCAAGAGCCTATCTGATGTGAAGCCTCCAAATTCATTAGATTTTGAGGAAGAAATGGCATTTATAATGCAAAGGTTCAGCAACTTTAGAAACAACTACTCCAAATACAAGAAAAACTATAAGGAGAATCCAAGAAGGAACCAGAAGGCTGGAAGCTGGAAAGTAGAATGCTACAATTGTCACAAGACCGGACACATCCAAATGGACTGTCCTGAGCTCAAGAAGGACGAAACCAAGAAGGAGGTGGGCAGAAAGGAATTTAGAAGAAAGGCCCTCATCGGAGAAGACCAGGAGCATGTCGAATCAAGCAGCGGATTCTTTTCTGATGAAGATGAAGAGTATGATTGCCTGATGGCAAACCTAGCTGATGAAGAGGTAACTTCTAAACCCACCGGTTCAAATAATAGCTCAGCCATGTCACAAGATATGGATCTGCACGAATCAGTGAATCAGTTATTTAAAGATTTTGAAACACTCAAATCTGCACACCAAACTGTATCAGCAGAGAAGACTCAGCTGCAAGATGAGAATAGGCAGCTGAAAAATGATTTCGAAAAACTCAGCCTAGATCTGAATAAGGTTGAGATAACTGCAGCTGACTTTAAAAACCAGGCTGATGTTAATACAACTGAGATAAACAGACTAACCATTTTACTTAAAGAAAAATCAGCTGCACTTGCTCATGCCAAAACTGAGTTTACTAAGCTGACACAGGTAAATAAAACTCAGGTGCAGGAAATAACCTCCCTGAAGGCGTCTTCAACCCTGGAAGAATTGTGTACCAATAAAAGGCCACTATATTCCAAATAAGGCCTTGGATATGATCCTCACACTCCCTCTAGTTCTAAAAGAAAATTTATCAAGGGAGAAACAATTGTCTCGATTGTTGAGCCTACATATAAACCGATATTTAAAAACAGGCAACAGCCAAGTCACTTATCTAGGCTGCAGTCAGGTTACACAAGGCAGCCACCTAGACAGGCGACTAGGCAGTGGCCTGTGCAAAAGCAAGAAATTCTGCATAACATGCCCACTTTTACCAACAACTCCCTAAAAATAGATTTCATAATGGGAGGGGCAGATGGAAACCTCAAGGTTATCCTAATTACCAAAATGAACAAGTGTGGAGACCACAAAGATCTAATAAATGGTCTCAGCCTAGATTTAGAAATGGCCCACACTATCAACATTTTGAGGAATATCCGGTATACAATCCAAACAGGAGATTCAGACCTCGACCTTACACACCTTATGAGGGTTATAATAATAACAATTTCTATAATCCAAGGAGAAATCAATTCTCCAGGAAACCAGCTAACCCCAAAGGACCCACACAAATTTGGGTACCTAAATCTCTGCTTGTCTGATTGCAGAAAAGGTGGAAGGACTACAACCACATCTCCACAAGCTCAAATTTTAGAGGTGAAGAATGGTTTGTAGACTCTGGATGCTCGAGGCATATGACCGGGAACAAGAAGATGCTGTCCAAATACACCAAAGAAAGAGGTCCCGATGTAACCTTTGGAGATAGCTCTAGAGGACAAACAAAAGGCTTTGGAGAGCTGCACCGAGGAAATATTGTGATATCCAAAGTTCATTATGTCAAAGGGCTCAAGTACAACCTCCTGAGCATAAGCCGCTTACGTGTGAGAAGAACCTAGTAGTCTTCACCATCTGGAAATGCATGGTGATAGACATCTTATCTGGAGAAGTAAAGCTACAAGGTTTCAGAAGGAGAGATGTATATATGATTGATTGGAACACAGGAACACCTAACTCCCGGAATAGTTACCAAAAAACAAGCTCAAACACGCCCATGATTTATCTTGACATCGTACTCGCAAGTAACGATTCTCGGAGCCCTCTCCAGACCTACCCAATTAGATAAACTTATGGTCAAATAATATCAACTGGCCATACTCGCAAGTAACGTGCCACCGGAGGCCTCACGGGTCCCTACCCGGTAATATCTCAATCATCGATTACACAACAACAAGGTATATTATTTGCCACACACATGAAATTAAGAGTTAATGCAACAAACACTTTCACAAAGCGTAACATTCACGTCACACCGTCATCTAGTACACCTTCTAACCAGTGAACAATACAAATATTCCACAATTCCTCGGATAACTACTGTAACACCCCCAATCCGCTCAGGGATATTACACGCCGTAGAACCCTTCCTCAAGGATCTACCAGGCTGGTAACAACATAGAACATCTCGACAATGCCTTTAAGGCTAAAATGACTTAGTAGACCGATTTGGTCTTTCAATAAATGCATACAACTCAAACTTGTTAGGAATAGATGTTAGATTTTGATGATGTCATTAATATAAAATCAAATGTTTATTACTTGGCAAAAATGTAAGGAAGAACCAAATGAGTATCTTCCATAGGCCAAATATGTTAAGTATAAAACTTGGCAAAATGTAAAGAAGAACCAAATGAGTATCTTTTGTAAGCCAAAAATTAGTTAGGCTAAAATCGGCTAAGTACTGAGTACAACTAAGTTCATCAGAGAGGATCAGTCGAGTCGAGTCAGAGTAGTCCTGGTCAACATAATTTATCAGAGAGGTTTGACCAGACTGCAGCCAAGGTACCTCAGGCAAGTCACCTGATCAGATAAGTCACAAACAGTGAACAGCAGAGAGGTCCAGACTGCAGAGATGTTAGCTGCTCATCAGCCTAGTCGAAGTCATCCAAATACTCCAAGTCCACGTTAGCATGCGTTGAAAAGTCAAGTATTACGGAAAGTCACATGCAACGTGAAGAGACAAATTGGAGTGATTCCGGCAAGAGATATGAATTAAAAAAACTATCCAGACCCACCTTGAAGACTTTAATCATTTTATAATCAAAAGATTCGGCGCATCACATGCAGAAGTCTTCACAACGGTCGGAAGATAGAATAAAATAATGGGAATCCAGCCTTGCAACGTTCAGAAAGATTAAACAAAGAAGTCTCCCTCCAACGGACGGATTTGTTCAAAAGATTTGCAACGGCTACAAGGAAAAAGCTCAGAGATGATGACCTATATATATCCGAAGATTTGAAACTGAGCAATCACCGGTGCGAACATACTTTCAAGCGATCAAAGCATTCAAGCAATCAAAAAGCAATCTATAGCATCGTGAAAAGAGCGGTTCTAAAAGTTCATACTTAAAGAAGCTCTTAGTTGGAGAAGACAAAAACTCTTGTCTATAATACTGAGTTCGGGGTACTTCACTGGTTGAAGTTAGAGACTGTAAAGGCATCCGAGGATCGAGGATCAAGAGGTGCAAGGCAGTCAAGTGTGGTACAACGGCACGAATTTCCACTGGTTGGAAGCTGTTGTAGTTCTGTTTGAATCACTGTAATATTTATCACTGGTTGAGAATTATAGTGAATTCATCTCCAACTGGTTTGGAGAAAAGTGGATTAGTAGAGGATTACCCCACCTCTGAGACCACTATAATCGCCTGCATTCTTTACTATTTTATTGCATCATACTTTAACTGCTGCATTCATTGTTAAGTGTTTCATTAGTTGCTTTCTATTCGTCATCAGCTGACTTCCGCATATATTAAAGAACAAATGACTCCAAGTCATTTGTTTACCTATCAGCTGAAGAAACTCACTCTTCGTGAAAAAGAGTTTAAGAGTTTCTACAAGTCTATTCACCCCCCCTCTAGACTTGTACCTGGACGACTTGTGACCTACAAGTGGTATCAGAGCGGTTGGTTCATTTATTTCACGAACCAGATCTATATCAAATATATATATTTACTCTCACTTTATAATGGAACACATGCACTCTAGACTCCCAGTGTTTTCAGTTGACGAGTATGATCTGTGGAAGATAAGGATGCAGGCACACTTATCTTCGATTCATGACGACATGTGGTGCATCATCGAGGACGGTCCATTCATCTTTGAGAAGGACAACACAGCAGAGGAGATCGCAGCAGGGAAGCCAGAGAAGATTCCTAAGAAGAGGACGGAGCTGACTCCCGAAGAAATAAAACTGGCCAATCTTGATAACCGGGCCAGAGATGTATTATATCAGACTCTTGACAAATCCACCATGGTCAAGATCAAGAACTGAAAAAATACCAAGGAAATATGGGACACATTAGCTTTAATGTGTGAGGGAACGGAGCTAATCAAAGAAAATAAATTGTCAATCGCTATTCAAAAGTTTGACAATTTCAAAATGAAGAACGGCGAATCCATAGATCAAGTGGACACAAGGTTCACTGAGATCATTAATGAGATAAACTCCCTCGGCAAAACCTATGGCAACAGGGAAATGGCACTAAAGGTTCTCAGATCTCTCAACCCTGAATGGAGCATGAAGGCCGTGGCCATGAGAGAGTCCAAGGACCTGAATAAGATAAAAATCCAAGAGCTGTTCTCTGATCTGAAGGCTTATGAGTTCGAGCTTCCAAGTTCATCCTCAACTGAGCCTGCAGAGAAGGGAATAGCATTTGCAGCCAAGTCCCCTGCCAAGAGCCTATCTGATGTGAAGCCTCCAAATCCATTAGATTTTGAGGAAGAAATGGCATTTATAATGCAAAGGTTCAGCAACTTTAGAAAGAACTACTCCAAATACAAGAAAAACTATAAGGAGAATCCAAGAAGGAACCAGAAGGCTGGAAGCTGGAAAGTAGAATGCTACAATTGTCACAAGACCGGACACATCCAAATGGACTGTCCTGAGCTCAAGAAGGACGAAACAAAGAAGGAGGTGGGCAGAAAGGAAGATAGAAGAAAGGCCCTCATCGGACAAGACCAGGAGCATGTCGAATCAAGCAGCGGATTCTTTTCTGATGAAGATGAAGAGTATGATTGCCTGATGGCAAACCTAGCTGATGAAGAGGTAATTTCTAAACCCATCGGTTCAAATAATAGCTGAGCCATGTCACAAGATATGGATCTACACGAATCAGTGAATCAGTTATTTAAAGATTTTGAAACACTCAAATCTGCACACCAAACTGTATCAGCAGAGAAGACTCAGCTGCAAGATGAGAATAGGCAGCTGAAAAATGATTTCGAAAAACTCAGCCTAGATCTGAATAAGGTTGAGATAACTGCAGCTCACTTTAAAAACCAGGCTGATGTTAATACAACTGAGATAAACAGACTAACCATTTTACTTAAAGAAAAATCAGCTGCACTTGCTCATGCCAAAACTGAGTTTACTAAGGTGACACAGGTAAATAAAACTCAAAGTGTGGAAATAACCTCCCGAAGGCGTCTTCAACCCCGGAAGAATTGTGTACCAATAAAAGGCCACTATATTCCAAATAAGGCCTTGGATATGATCCTCACACTCCTCTAGTTCTAAAAGAAAATTTATCAAGGAGAAACAATTGTCTCGATTGTTGAGCCTACATATAAATCGATATTTAAAAACAGTAATGCCTAAGTCACATGTCTAGCCGCATCAAAGTTACACAAGGCACCAACTAGACAGCGACTAGGCGTGGCCCGTGCAAAAGCAAGACTTGCATAACATGCCCACTTTTACCAACAACTCCCTAAAAACAGATTTCATAATGGGAGGGGCAGATGGAAACCTCAAGGTTATCCTAATTACCAAAATGAACAAGTGTGGAGACCACAAATATCTAATAAATGGTCTAAGCCTAGATTTAGAAATGGCCCACACTATCAACATTTTGAGGAATATCCGGTATACAATCTAACCAGGAGATTCAGACCTCGACCTTACACACCTTATGAGGGTTATAATAATAATAACAATTTCTATAATCCAAGGAGAAATCAATTCTCCAGGAAACCAGCTAACCCCAAAGGACCCACACAGATTTGGGTACCTAAATCTCTGCTTGTCTGATTGCAGAAAAGGTGGAAGGACTACAACCACATCTCCACAAGCTCAAATTTTAGAGGTGAAGAATGGTTTGTAGACTCTGGATGCTCGAGGCATATGACCGGGAACAATAAGATGCTGTCCAAATATACCAAAGAAAGAGGTCCCGATGTAACCTTTGGAGATAGCTCTAGAGGACAAACAAAAGGCTTTGGAGAGCTGCACCGAGGAAATATTGTGATATCCAAAGTTCATTATGTCAAAGGGCTCAAGTACAACCTCCTGAGCATAAGCCAGTTCTGTGACGAGAAGAACCTAGTAGTCTTCACCATCTGGAAATGCATGGTGATAGACATCTTATCTGGAGAAGTAAAGCTACAAGGTTTCAGAAGGAGAGATGTATATATGATTGATTGGAACACAGGAACACCTAACTCCCGGATTAGTTACCAAAAAACAAGCTCAAACACGCCCATAAGTTATCTTGACATCGTACTCGCAAGTAACGATTCTCGGAGCCCTCTCCAGACCTACCCAATTAGATAAACTTATGGTCAAATCATATCAACTGGCCATACTCGCAAGTAACGTGCCACCGGAGGCCTCACGGGTCCCAACCCGGTAATATCTCAATCATCGATTACACAACAACAAGGTATATTATTTGCCACACACATGAAATTAAGAGTTAATGCAAAAAACACTTTCACAAAGCGTAACATTCACGTCACACCGTCATCTAGTACACCTTCTAACCAGTGAACAATACAAATATTCCACAATTCCTCGGATAACTACTGTAACACCCCCAATCCGCTCAGGGATATTACACGCCGTAGAACCCTTCCTCAAGGATATACCAGGCTGGTAACAACATAGAACATCTGGACAATGCCTTTAAGGCTAAAATGACTTAGTAGACCGATTTGGTCTTTCAATAAATGCATACAACTCAAACTTGTTAGGAATACTTGTTAGATTTTGATGATGTCATTAATATAAAATCAAATGTTTATTACTTGGCAAAAATGTAAGGAAGAACCAAATGAGTATCTTCCATAGGCCAAATATGTTAAGTATAAAACTTGGCAAAATGTAAAAAAGAACCAAATGAGTATCTTTTGTAAGCCAAAAATTAGTTAGGCTAAAATCGGCTAAGTACTGAGTACAGCTAAGTTCATCAGAGAGGATCAGTCGAGTCGAGTCAGAGTAGTCCTGGTCAACATAATTTATCAGAGAGGTTTGACCAGACTGCAGCCAAGGTACCTCAGGCAAGTCACCTGATCAGATAAGTCACAAACAGTGAACAGCATAGAGGTCCAGACTGCAGAGATGTTAGCTCCTCATCAGCCTAGTCGAAGTCAGCCAAATACTCCAAGTCCACGTTAGCATGCGTTGAAAAGTCAAGTATTACGGAAAGTCACATGCAACGTGAAGAGACAAATTGGAGTGATTCCCGCAAGAGATATGAATTAAAAAAACTATCCAGACCCACCTTGAAGACTTTAATCGTTTTATAATCAAAAGATTCGGCGCATCACATGCAGAAGTCTTCACAACGGTCGGAAGATAGAATAAAATAATGGGAATCCAGCCTTGCAACGTTCAGAAAGATTAAACAAAGAAGTCTCCCTCCAACGGACGGATTTGTTCAAAAGATTTGCAACGGCTACAAGGAAAAAGCTCAGAGATGATGACCTATATATATCCGAAGATTTGAAACGAGCAATCAATGCGAACATACTTTCAAGCGATCAAAGCATTCAAGCAATCAAAAAGCAATCTATAGCATCGTGAAAAGAGCGGTTCTAAAAGTTCATACTTAAAGAAGCTCTTAGTTGGAGAAGACAAAAACTCTTGTCTATAATATCGAGTTCGGGGTACTTCTTTGGTTGAAGTTAGAGATCAGAAGGCATCCGAGGATCGAGGATCAAGAGGTGCAAGGCGATCAAGTGTGGTACAACGGTATGGATTTCCACCGTTGGAAGTCATTGTAGTTCGTTTGAATCACTGTAATATTTATCACTGGTTGAGAATTATAGTGAATTCATCTCCAACTGGTTTGGAGAAAAGTGGATTAGTAGAGGATTACCCCACCTCTGAGACCACTATAATCGCCTGCGTTCTTTACTATTTTATTGCATCATACTTTAACTGCTGCATTCATTGTTAAGTGTTTCATTAGTTGCTTTCTATTCGTCATCAGCTGACTTCCGCATATATTAAAGAACAAACGACTCCAAGTCATTTGTTTACCTATCAGCTTAAGAAACTCACTCTTCGTGAAAAAGAGTTTAAGAGTTTCTACAAGTCTATTCACCCCCCCTCTAGACTTGTACCTGGACGACTTGTGACCTACAAGTGGTATCAGAGCGGTTGGTTCATTTATTTCACGAACCAGATCTATATCAAATATATATATTTACTCTCACTTTATAATGGAACACATGCACTCTAGACTCCCAGTGTTTTCAGTTGACGAGTATGATCTGTGGAAGATAAGGATGCAGGCACACTTATCTTCGATTCATGACGACATGTGGTGCATCATCGAGGACGGTCCATTCATCTTTGAGAAGGACAACACAGCAGAGGAGATCGCAACAGGGAAGCCAGAGAAGATTCCTAAGAAGAGGACGGAGCTGACTCCCAAAGAAATAAAACTGGCCAATCTTGATAACCGGGCCAGAGATGTATTATATCAGACTCTTGACAAATCCACCATGGTCAAGATCAAGAACTGCAAAAATGCCAAGGCAATCTGGGACACATTAGCTTTAATGTGTGAGGGAACGGAGCTAATCAAAGAAAATAAATTGTCAATCGCTATTCAAAAGTTTGACAATTTCAAAATGAAGAACGGCGAATCCATAGATCAAGTGGACACAAGGTTCACTGAGATCATTAATGAGATAAACTCCCTCAGCAAAACCTATGGCAACAGGGAAATGGCACTAAAGGTTCTCAGATCTCTCAACCCTGAATGGAGCATGAAGGCCGTGGCCATGAGAGAGTCCAAGGACCTGAATAAGATAAAAATCCAAGAGCTGTTCTCTGATCTGAAGGCTTATGAGTTCGAGCTTCCAAGTTCATCCTCAACTGAGCCTGCAGAGAAGGGAATAGCATTTGCAGCCGCGTCCCCTGCCAAGAGCCTATCTGATGTGAAGCCTCCAAATCCATTAGATTTTGAGGAAGAAATGGCATTTATAATGCAAAGGTTCAGCAACTTTAGAAAGAACTACTCCAAATACAAGAAAAACTATAAGGAGAATCCAAGAAGGAACCAGAAGGCTGGAAGCTGGAAAGTAGAATGCTACAATTGTCACAAGACCGGACACATCCAAATGGACTGTCCTGAGCTCAAGAAGGACGAAAGAAAGAAGGAGGTGGGCAGAAAGGAAGATACAAGAAAGGCCCTCATCGGAGAAGACCAGGAGCATGTCGAATCAAGCAGCGGATTCTTTTCTGATGAAGATGAAGAGTATGATTGCCTGATGGCAAACCTAGCTGATGTAGAGGTAACTTCTAAACCCATCGGTTCAAATAATAGCTCAGCCATGTCACAAGATATGGATCTGCACGAATCAGTGAATCAGTTATTTAAAGATTTTGAAACACTCAAATCTGCACACCAAATCAGACACAGAGAAGACTCACTGCAAGATGAGAATAAAATGAAAAATGATTTCAAAAACTCACTTAGATCTCGAATAAGGTTGAGATAATCGCAGACTCACTTTAAAACCAGCCGATGTTAATACAACCGAGATAAACAGACTAACCATTTTACTTAAAGAAAAATCACCGCACTTGCTCATGCCAAAACCGAGTTTACTAAGCCGACACGTAAATAAAACTCAAAGTGTGAAATAACCTCCCCGAAGGCGTCTTCAACCCTGGAAGAATTGTGTACCAATAAAAGGCCACTATATTCCAAATAAGGCCTTGGATATGATCCTCACACTCCCTCTAGTTCTAAAAGAAAATTTATCAAGGGAGAAACAATTGTCTCGATTGTTGAGCCTACATATAAACCGATAAGTAAACAGTAATGCCCAAGTCACATGTCTAGCCGCAATCGGGTTACACAAGGCACCACCTAGACAGCGACTAGGCATGGGCCTGTGCAAAAGCAAAGAAATCTGCACAACATGCCCACTTTTACCAACAACTCCCTAAAAACAGATTTCATAATGGGAGGGGCAGATGGAAACCTCAAGGTTATCCTAATTACCAAAATGAACAAGTGTGGAGACCACAAAGATCTAATCAATGGTCTCAGCCTAGATTTAGAAATGGCCCACACTATCAACATTTTGAGGAATATCCGGTATACAATCCAAACAGGAGATTCAGACCTCGACCTTACACACCTTATGAGGGTTATAATAATAATAACAATTTCTATAATCCAAGGAGAAATCAATTCTACAGGAAACCAGCTAACCCCAGAGGACCCACACAGATTTGGGTACCTAAATCTCTGCTTGTCTGATTGCAGAAAAGGTGGAAGGACTACAACCACATCTCCACAAGCTCAAATTTTAGAGGTGAAGAATGGTTTGTAGACTCTGGATGCTCGAGGCATATGACCGGGAACAAGAAGATGCTGTCCAAATACACCAAAGAAAGAGGTCCCGATGTAACCTTTGGAGATAGCTCTAGAGGACAAACAAAAGGTTTTGGAGAGCTGCACCGAGGAAATATTGTGATATCCAAAGTTCATTATGTCAAAGGGCTCAAGTACAACCTCCTGAGCATAAGCCAGTTCTGTGACGAGAAGAACCTAGTAGTCTTCACCATCTGGAAATACATGGTGATAGACATCTTATCTGGAGAAGTAAAGCTACAAGGTTTCAGAAGGAGAGATGTATATATGATTGATTGGAACACAGGAACACCTAACTCCCGGATTAGTTACCAAAAAACAAGCTCAAACACGCCCATAAGTTATCTTGACATCGTACTCGCAAGTAACGATTCTCGGAGCCCTCTCCAGACCTACCCAATTAGATAAACTTATGGTCAAATCATATCAACTGGCCATACTCGCAAGTAACGTGCCACCGGAGGCCTCACGGGTCCCTACCCGGTAATATCTCAATCATCGATTACACAACAACAAGGTATATTATTTGCCACACACATGAAATTAAGAGTTAATGCAACAAACACTTTCACAAAGCGTAACATTCACGTCACACCGTCATCTAGTACACCTTCTAACTAGTGAACAATACAAATATTCCACAATTCCTCGGATAACTACTGTAACACCCCCAATCCGCTCAGGGATATTACACACCGTAGAACCCTTTCTCAAGGATCTACCAGGCTGGTAACAACATAGAACATCTCGACAATGCCTTTAAGGCTAAAATGACTTAGTAGACCGATTTGGTCTTTCAATAAATGCATACAACTCAAACTTGTTAGGAATACTTGTTAGATTTTGATGATGTCATTAATATAAAATCAAATGTTTATTACTTGGCAAAAATGTAAGGAAGAACCAAATGAGTATCTTCCATAGGCCAAATATGTTAAGTATAAAACTTGGCAAAATGTAAAGAAGAACCAAATGAGTATCTTTTGTAAGCCAAAAATTAGTTAGGCTAAAATCGGCTAAGTACTGAGTACAGCTAAGTTCATCAGAGAGGATCAGTCGAGTCGAGTCAGAGTAGTCCTGGTCAACATAATTTATCAGATAGGTTTGACCAGACTGCAGCCAAGGTACCTCATGCAAGTCACCTGATCAGATAAGTCACAAACAGTGAACAGCAGAGAGGTCCAGACTGCAGAGATGTTAGCTGCTCATCAGCCTAGTCGAAGTCAGCCAAATACTCCAAGTCCACGTTAGCATGCGTTGAAAAGTCAAGTATTACGGAAAGTCACATGCAATGTGAAGAGACAAATTGGAGTGATTCCCGCAAGAGATATGAATTAAAAAAACTATCCAGACCCACATTGAAGACTTTAATCGTTTTATAACCAAAAGATTCGGCGCATCACATGCAGAAGTCTTCACAATGGTCGGAAGATAGAATAAAATAATGGGAATCCAGCCTTGCAATGTTTAGAAAGATTAAACAAAGAAGTCTCCCTCCAACGGACGGATTTGTTCAAAAGATTTGCAACGGCTACAAGGAAAAAGCTCAGAGATCATGACCTATATATATCCGAAGATTTGAAACTGAGCAATCAACGGTGCGAACATACTTTCAAGCGATCAAAGCATTCAAGCAATCAAAAAGCAATCTATAGCATCGTGAAAAGAGCGGTTCTAAAAGTTCATACTTAAAGAAGCTCTTAGTTGGAGAAAACAAAAACTCTTGTCTATAATACTGAGTTCGGGGTACTTCACTGGTTGAAGTTAGAGACTATAAAGGCATCCGAGGATCGAGGATCAAGAGGTGCAAGGCAGTCAAGTGTGGTACAACGGCACGGATTTCCACTGGTTGGAAGCTGTTGTAGTTCTGTTTGAATCACTGTAATATTTATCATTGGTTGAGAATTATAGTGAATTCATCTTCAACTGGTTTGGAGAAAAGTGGATTAGTAGAGGATTACCCCACCTCTGAGACCATTATAATCGCCAGCGTTCTTTACTGTTTTATTGCATCATACTTTAACTGCTGCATTCATTGTTAAGTGTTTCATTAGTTGCTTTCTATTCGTCATCAGCTGACTTCCGCATATATTAAAGAACAAACGACTCCAAGTTATTTGTTTACCTATCAGCTGAAGAAACTCACTCTTCGTGAAAAAGAGTTTAAGAGTTTCTACAAGTCTATTCACCCCCCCTAGACTTGTACCTGGACGACTTGTGACCTACAAGTGGTATCAGAGCAGTTGGTTCATTTATTTCATGAACCAGATCTATATCAAATATATATCTTTACTCTCACTTTATAATGGAACACATGCACTCTAGACTCCCAGTGTTTTCAGTTGACGAGTATGATCTTTGGAAGATAAGGATGCAGGCACACTTATCTTCGATTCATGACGAGATGTGGTGCATCATCGAGGACGGTCCATTCATCTTTGAGAAGGACAACACAGCAGAGGAGATCGTAGCAGGAAATCCATAGAAGATTCCTAAGAAGAGGACGGAGCTGACTCCCGAAGAAAGAAAACTGGCCAATCTTGATAACCGGGCCAGAGATGTATTATATCAGACTCTTGACAAATCCACCATGGTCAAGATCAAGAACTGCAAAAATGCCAAGGAAATCTGGGACACATTAGCTTTAATGTGTGAGGGAACGGAGCTAATCAAAGAAAATAAATTGTCAATCGCTATTCAAAAGTTTGACAATTTCAAAATGAAGAACGGCGAATCCATAGATCAAGTGGACACAAGGTTCACTGAGATCATTAATGAGATAAACTCCTCGCAAAACCTATGGCAACAGGAAATGGCACTAAAGGTTCTCGATCTCTCAACCCCGAATGGAGCATGAAGGTCGTGGGCCATGAGAGAGTCCAAGGACTCGAATAAGATAAAAATCCAAGAGTCGTTCTCTCGATCCAAGGCTTATGAGTTCGAGCTTCCAAGTTCATCCTCAATCGAGCCTCGCAGAGAAGGGAATAGCATTTGCAACGAGTCCCCGCCAAGAGCCTATCTGATAGAAGCCTCAAAATCCATTAGATTTTGAGGAAGAAATGGCATTTATAATGCAAAGGTTCAAGAACTTTAGAAAGAACTACTCCAAATACAAGAAAAACTATAAGGAGAATCCAAGAAGGAACCGTAAGGCCGGGAAGTCCGGAAAGTAGAATGCTACAATTGTCACAAGACCGACACATCCAAACGGACTCCCCGAGCTCAAGAAGGATGAAACCAAGAAGGAGGTGGGCGTAAAGGAAGATAGAAGAAAGGCCCTCATCGGAGAAGACCAGAGCATGTCAAATCAAGCGTGGATTCTTTTCGATGAAGATGAAGAGTATGATTGCACGATGGCAAACCTAGCCGATGAAGAGGTAACTTCTAAACCCACCGGTTCAAATAATAGCTCACCATGTCACAAGATATGGATCTGCACGAATCAGTGAATCAGCTTATTTAAAGATTTTGAAACACTCAAATCTCGCAAACCAAATCAGATCAAGAGAGAAGACTCACCGCAAGATGAGAATAGGCAAACAAAAAATGATTTCAAAACTCACCTAGATCCGAATAAGGTTGAGATAACTGCAATGACTTTAAAACCAGCCGATGTTAATACAAATTGAGATAAACAGACTAACCATTTTACTTAAAGAAAAATCAGCTGCACTTGCTCATGCCAAAACTGAGTTTACTAAGGTGACACAGGTAAATAAAACTCAGGCGCAGGAAATAACCTCCCTGAAGGCTTCTTCAACCCTGAAAGAATTGTGTACCAATAAAAGGCCACTATATTCCAAATAAGGCCTTGGATATGATCCTCACACTCCCTCTAGTTCTAAAAGAAAATTTATCAAGGGAGAAACAATTGTCTCGACTGTTGAGCCTACATATAAACCGATATTTAAAAACAGGCAACAGCCAAGTCACATGTCTAGCCGCAATGTTACACAAGGCACCACCTAGACAGCGACTAGGCAGGGCCTGTGCAAAAGCAAAGTTCTTGCATAACATGCCCACTTTTACCAACAACTCCCTAAAAACAGATTTCATAATGGGAGGGGTAGATGGAAACCTCAAGGTTATCCTAATTACCAAAATGAACAAGTGTGGAGACCACAAAGATCTAATAAATGGTCTCAGCCTAGATTTAGAAATGGCCCACACTATCAACATTTTGAGGAATATCCGGTATACAATCCAAACAGGAGATTTAGACCTCGACCTTACACACCTTATGAGGGTTATAATAATAATAACAATTTCTATAATCGAAGGAGAAATCAATTCTCCAGGAAACCAGCTAACCCCAAAGGACCCACACAGATTTGGGTACCTAAATCTATGCTTGTCTGATTGCAGAAAAGGTGGAAGGACTACAACCACATCTCCACAAGCTCAAATTTTAGAGGTGAAGAATGGTTTATAGACTCTAGATGCTCGAGGCATATGACCGGGAACAAGAAGATGCTGTCTAAATACACCAAAGAAAGAGGTCCCGATGTAACCTTTGGAGATAGCTCTAGAGGACAAACAAAAGGCTTTGGAGAGCTGCACCGAGGAAATATTGTGATATCCAAAGTTCATTATGTCAAAGGGCTCAAGTACAACCTCCTGAGCATAAGCCAGTTCTGTGACGAGAAGAACCTAGTAGTCTTCACCATCTGGAAATACATGGTGATAGACATCTTATCTGGAGAAGTAAAGCTACAAGGTTTCAGAAGGAGAGATGTATATATGATTGATTGGAACACAGGAACACCTAACTCCTATTTTCTATCCAAGACAGTAGCTGAGAACGGATGGCTGTGGCACAAAAGACTATGTCACCTGAACTTCAAGGCCATCAACAAGATTAGTTCTCAGAAGCTGGTCAGAGGACTTCCAAATGAAGCATTCAAGAAGGAAGTGCTTTGTGATGCATGTCAGAAAGGAAAGCAGACCAGAGCATCGTTCAAACCAGTCCAGCCTACAACTCTCACAACAAGGATCTTAGATCTACTCCACATGGATCTATTTGGTCCTATCAAGCCAAGGACTCTGAGCGGCTGAAAACATGCACTTGTAATAGTAGATAATTATTCAAGGTACACTTGGATTATATTCCTATATAAGAAAAGTGAAACCTTGACCAAGCTACCTGAGCTGCTGAGAAGGATCCAGAATGAGAAATCCCTATCCATCATCAAGATCAGATCAGATAGAGGAGGAGAGTTTCTAAACAAGGCGATAACGACATAGGCGATCGAATGGGATCCAAAGATGAGCTCTGCGACCAGACGCCCACAGAATGGTGTTGCTGAAAGAAGAAACAGAACCCTGAAGGAAGCAGCAAGGTCCATGATTGCAGAAGCGGACCTGCCCAAAAGGTTCTGGGGTGAAGTTGTCAACACAGCCTGTCACACCTAGAACAGGAGTATGATAGTAGGGAGACATGGCAAAACTCCCTATGAGGTTTGGAATAATAGAACTCCTACTTTTGCTTACTTTCATGTTTTTGGTTGTAAGTGTTTCATCCACAACAACGGTAAAACACAACTAAATGCCTTTGATGCTAAAACTGATGACGGTCTCTTTATGGGATATTCTCAAAGAAGCAAGGCATATAGAGTTTTTAATAAAAGAACCCTAGTTGTGGAGGAAACACCCCATGTTGTTTTTGATGAATCTACCGTTGAGTACAGGAATCAAGTTGAGCTAATTGAGAACAAGCTCAAATCAGCGACCCTTGAAGAAGTCATTGTACATGACACTGGAATGGTGGACTCACCTGCAGACCAGCCTTATGACCCAACTGTAGCTGCTGAAGACCCAACTGCAGATCAGAGAGGATCACCAAACCTATCTGATCCAGTTGCCGCTGATGAAGACCCAACTGTAGCTGATAAAGACTCACCTGCAGATCAGATCCAGCCTGCAGATGACAAGACGGTAGCTGATCCACAGGCACTGTAACCCAAATGGATGCAGAAATCCACCAGAGCAATCCAACAGGGGGAACAAACCCAGAAGAGGACGACATCCCCAAGTGGCTCAAATATCACCCAATCCAGCAAATCATCGGAAAGCTGACTGATGGAGTTAAGACAAGACAGTCAACCCTACCAGCAGGAATGGCTATGTTCTCATGTTTTATGTCACAAATAGAACCTAAAACTACAAAACAAGCCCTAGAAGATTACTCTTGGATAAATGCCATGCAAGAGGAATTGGAGCAGATGGAGAGAAACAAAGTTTGGGAACTAACAGACAGACCTGATCACAAGAAAGTTATTGGCACCAAATGGGTGTACAAAAATGAGTGATGAAGACGGAACTGTTGTTAGGAATAAGGCCAGACTTGTAGCAAAAGGGTATGTATAGTGTGAGGGAATAGATTTTGATGAAACCTATGCACCTGTTGCAAGATTAGAGGCCATCAGAATATTCCTCGCATATGCTGCATTCAAGGATTTTGAAGTATATCAGATGGATGTAAAGAGTGCTTTTCTAAATGGAATCCTAGAAGAAGAAGTCTATGTAGAGCAACCCCCAGGTTTTGTCAAAGGAGACAAACTCTATAAGCTGTTAAAGGCTCTCTATGGACTTCAGCAAGCACCTAGAGCGTGGTATGAAACATTGTCTGTGTTTCTTGAGAAAAATGGTTTTTGCAAAGGAAAAGTGGACAAAACCTTATTCAGAGTGGAGCACGAAGGCCACATATTAATAGTCCAAATATATGTGGATGACATCATATTCGGCTCAACCAATCCAGAGCTATGCGAGAAATTCTCCAACCTCATGCAAGGAGAATTTGAGATGAGTATGATGGGAAAGCTTAACTTCTTTCTCGGACTACAAGTTAAGCAGATGGAAAAAGGAATTTTCATCAACCAAGCTAAGTATACCAAATATCTGATCAAGACATATAGAATGGAATCAGCCAAGCCAGCAAGAATTCCTATGAGCACAAGTACTCATCTAGATGCAGACGAGGCAGGCATATCAGTGGACTCAACCCACTACAAAGGACTCATTGGATCTCTTATGTACCTCACTGCAAGCAGGCCATACATATCCTATGCCGTAGGAGTTTGTGCACGATTCCAGTCCAAGCCGAAGCAATCACACCTAGATGCAGCCAAGAGGATAATAAAATACCTTAAATTACAATCAATGTTGGACTATGGTATCCCAAGGATGATAATTTCGAGCTGTCAGGATACTCAGATGCGGATTTCGCAGGATGCAAAATCAACAGGAAAAGCACTAGTGGAACGTGTCAATTCCTAGGAACCAGACTGATATCCTGGTTTAGCAAAAAGCAGGATTCTAACTCTATCTCCACTACAGAGTCAGAATACCTAGCTGCAGGTAGCTGTTGTGCACAGATTTTATGGATTAGACAGCAGCTAAGGGACTATAATATTATTGCCAATGAAGTTCCTATCTGGTGTGACAACAATAGTGCTATTGCAATAACCAACAATCCGGTTTTGCACTCAAGGACGAAGCACATTGATGTTAAGCACCACTTCATCAGAGACCATGTGCTTAACAAAAGGGTGAGAGTTGAGAGAGTCAGCACAGACTATCCGATAGCTGACATCTTTACCAAACCCTTGCCAGAAGAAAGATTTTTGGAGCTGAGCAGAGATCTTGGATTACTAGATTGGGAATCTAGTACTGAAGCAAGCTGAAGCATTTCAGAGGAAGGACGAAACCAACTGAAGAATCAGATCCTAGCTGATGCAGGCAAGAAGACGAAAGACGGACAAAGCAACCTAGCTGATCAGAATATCAGGCGAGAAGTCAACTCACCTGATATAGAGCGGTCAACAGTCAACAAATCAGACCAGCTAAGTTTTCTAAACTGACCTCTGAATATTTAATTATTATCTGCCATATTTATAATATTATTATATTAATTTTGGTTAACAAATGGCATTTAAATATAAATTTTTCTAAGCCAAGTGGCAATTTTAATACACGCGTCAATCGCTTATTAAATCGACCTCCACGGTGGCCAATCAAAATCAACCGTCAAATTTTAATGGACCACCGATTCAAATTTGAAATTCAAAAGAATATCAAAAGGCGTACCACCATTTCAAATATATTATAAATTAATCCATACGTCTTTTCATCTTCTTTATAAGGAAAGAAAACCAGTTACTTTACCTTTTACGCTTACCAGAACCCTAGATTTTTCAGAGCAAAAATTCCTTGAACACCAAATACACTAAAATCTTTCATTTGCAGAAATGGCATCCTACTTCGAAGGCGTCAACCTGAAGGCGGTCAAGGACCAGATTATTTTCTCGCTGGTCGTCGATTTCGAAGTCTTATTGGAAGCGAATCTGTAGGATTACGATGTGCTTGACCTAATCCGCGCAATGAAGCTCAATGGGATCTACCCATTCCTAGACATCAACCCTCAACATCTGTACAAGGAGGATGTTATCGCGTTCCGTCGCGAAGCTTGTATAATTCAAGACGGAATACGGAGCACAGTCTGAGGAAATCAGGTCGACATATCTCGAGATTCGATCCGTACGGTTTTCGGTATGAAGCACCGCGGCATAGCCGTCGAAGCTATCAAGCAGTCTTCTGCCGAAATCTGGAAGACGATTAAGGAAAGAAATGTGCCCGAAAAGCTGAAACTAACTGCCAAGAGGAGTGATCTTAAGAAAGTTTATCGTTTTGCGTTGGACATAACCAACAAAATAATCATGGGGATGGCCGACAGTTATGATCAACTGTCGTCGGCAAAATTTATGGTGCTGGGAGCACTAATTCAGGAAGAAGAAATGGACTGGGCTGATTACATATTCAGGCAACTCGTGCGAGAGGTCAACAAAGCCGAATGACTTGATGATGAGAAGAGATTTAAAACAAAGCTGGAATTTAGAACGCAGCTGAGTTGGATGCTGGAAAAGATAGGCATGACGAAGGGAAGCACTGATCCCTTTCATCCCAACAAAAGACTTGGTCATATGGACCACGAGAAGCTGAGAAAATTGGGAGGCGCAAGGAGAGCAGCTCAGATGCTGAAGGACCTACCTGACACAAGGCCATATCCGAGATATTATTCGTCAGGAGAGTCGGACAGACCTGCAGCCGATATCCCAACTACAGTCGAGTCAGACACCGAGTCCGACGACACTCCCATAGCAGTCAGATTTAAGAGAAGGGGACCAGCCCCTGAAGGACCTTCCATCATGCAGTCATCAGCAGAACCCTCTCCCAAGAGGCCAAGAAAACTGCAATTTAGTGAGGAAGAGCAGTCTGAACATCTTGCTAGCCCCTCATCCAGATCACCAACTCATCTGGAAGACCAGCCTGCCCCAGGCACCCACGAGACTCGGATTGTGGCTGTACTCACCCCCTCAGCCTACATCTCCGAGGAAGAAGAAGCAGGTCTAATAATTTCTATCCCTGAAGCCAACTATACCTTTAACCTCTTAGAAAATAACACTTTCAATCTATCCATCGAACAACTACAACTTGTAAAACCTCTAGATTTAAAACAATCGTTCTTTGAAATTTTTGAAGAATGGAAATTTTTGAAATCCTTATCCTTTGTCAAACTTCAATCTTTTAGTGACACTTGTGGTTGGGACTATTCCCAAGCCACGGAGGATGTGCTGATAGACTTTTATAAAACATCAGACACAATTTTGATCCTCCAAGAGGACTGGTTCATGTCCAATTTTAAAACCAACATGGACCAGTTCATCCACTGCATTATGCTTAGTATTTTTGACGGATCTTATGAGAAGGTTGTTGAGGAGGTAGTTGAAAAGGAAATTAGAATTGAGGAGGTAGATGGAGAAGAAAATAAAGAAGTTGTTGTTTTGGATGATGAAGAAGAAGAGGAGGAAGAGAGCAGACAAGAAGAAAAGATTTTAGTTGAAAATCAAGCTGATGAGGTAGAAAAGACAGAAGAGTTGAATGAAGAAGAAGAAGAAGAAGGAGAAGAAGTAGATCAAGATGAAGGAGAGAAGGATGATGATGATGATGAGAAGCAGAATGATGATGAAGGAGAAAAGGATGAGAAGGATGATGATGATAATGATGATAATGATGATGATGATGGAGGAGATGAAGTAGCTGAAAAATAAAATGGAAAAGAAAAGGAGGAGGATCAGGAGAAAGAGGAAGAGAAGGCAGAAGAAGAAAAGGAGCCAGAGCCAGAGCCAGAGCCGTCTCAAGAAGCTACAGAGAGGACTGTGGTACCTGTCCGGTACACCAGCCTAGACGCGGAGTTAGCTGAGGACTCCAGGTCAGGGACCCTAGAGAAGACCCCCTCTGGAGTACCAGCTGCAGACAGAAGCTTTCAGTCCAGTGGTTCGATTGCAGAAGGCTCAGGAGAGCACTTTCCATCAGCTCAGATATCTCCTACCCTGACTGATCTGATCAGGCAGATAGTGAAAGATAAAATTGGAGAGCTGCTGGCAACTCAGGTCACTCCTGACCTTCAATCCATTAATGCAAAGATCGACACTCTGTTGCAGAGAGAAATTCCTCAGTCCCCTCCCCCAACCAACAACAGAATGCCATTTGGCATGTCTGATTGGATGAGCAGAATGGAGCAGTAATTAACTGTTGGGATTTCTTTTGTATCGAATACAAAATAATCGGAGTAAAAGCGCAGCGGAACAATAAATGTGAAAACCCAATTTAAGATCGCATGCAGTAATTTAATTGTTTAATTAAAGAGTTAATCGAATTACCTTAATCCGATTGAATAATTCTAGATCCGGACTAGAAGCAGATGAATATCTCCTTCCTCTTTTGGTGATCCACGCACGAACAATTCCACAAGCCGGATTGCTAGATCCTTACGAATAATATTGATAAATAGTACAACACAAATTCCTTACTAGAAGGATTGTACTATTGATCAAGATCAACTAAGGGAAGAGGGACGACCGACTCCGTTCTCCTACAATATGATGTAGATGGCCGATTTTTCTTCTTCTTGAAGGGCCGATTTTTAGGTCTTTTTTTCTTGTGTTTCAACTCCTTGTCCAAGACCTTATATTTATACTAAGTAAACCCTAGATTCAATAATCTAGTATTTGCTTAGTTGACCCTCAACTTATTAAATAATACAATATATATAATATCCAATATTATATATATTACATATTATTTAATCTCCTTATAAATATAATATCCAATATTATATTTATTATTCCCAGTTGATATTTATTCCTACTTGTCTATAATTGTCGTATGTGCGACCCAAAAGGCTTATATTATGTTGGCAATTATTTAATACCTTATTAAATAATAAATCATAAGCGGCCTCTAGCAAGACATTATGATTACCCAAATAATATAAGTTAATAGTCCATTAAACCTTTTAACGTGTCAAATCCCTTTGTCACGCGATATCATATTTGAACTAAGTCATGGAGTTGTCATACTTATTTATGTTCAAATACTTTCTCGATCTTAAGTAGACTGATTGAATCAAATGACTCTTCATTTGAGCATGGCCATGCATTTCCTTCAGTCCTACTTATCGAGGGCCCCAGCAGATATCTCTCTCACTTAAGAGAGGGACAAATCCCCATCTTGATTATTCATTGCCCTCTACATGACTCCCACTAATCCCGATCGCTAACCTTTATGATCACCATGTTTCAGATGACGTTGGATTACGTCAAGGCATAGCAGTTATCATGTTGGACTCTATGATAATCTCAGGTTCAAGGATTTATTGACAAACTGTATTGAGATTCACTTATGACATTTCCATGCAGTTATCTCAATGCGGGTCGGTCCAGTATTAGTTCTCCAACCAATACCCATAAGATTGATCCGTACCATACGCATAATCATCCGATGATTATCAATCAAACTTATACTAGTATATTAATCACTTGAGTCTCTACTCAACGCGATTTTACCAGGGACATTTGAATAATCTTATTATTCGTGAATAACTATTATTCGATTATTATAATATTAAAACATGCACACATTATAATAATCAACGAGAAATAAATGATATCAAATAACTTTATTTAAATGTGACAATTACAAATCTAGGCACATCGAATGTCCTAGGGCACTATTCCCAACAGTCTCCCACTTGCACTAGGACCATTCATTCATGACTTTTAGTCCTATCGCTCTAGCATGCTCAACATACTTTCCTTGTGAGAGAGGCTTGGTAAGTGGATCTGCAACGCGATTCTGAGGCGATCGCCAGTCGAGGAGTATAATTCTCGACACAACATAGGCTAACCGAGGGAGATAATTTTAAGCTTGATAATTCTTTGCCAATTGTTGAAACTTTCCCTGACGAGCAATTATTCGATGTAACAAGGACACCTTGGTATGCTGATATTGTCAATTACATTGTTAGTGGTGTTTTGCAGCCCGACTTAACCTATCAAGGGAAGAAGAGGTTTGTTTCCATGTGCAGGCATTACTTTTGGGACAAGCCCTACTTATTCAGGTTGGGGCCTGATCAGATATTCCGTCGTTGCGTCCCGGAGGAAGAGCACGAAAGCATATTGTTATTTTAACATGAGTTGCACTGTGGGGGACATTTTAGCGCAAAGAAAACGGCGCACAAGGTCCTTTAATCGGGATTCTACTGGCCAACATTATTTAAGGATGCCTATTCCCATTGCAAGAGTTGCGATCGTTGTCAACGAACGGGGAATATAAGTAAAAGGAATGAGATGCCGTTGACAAACAATCTTGTTGTGGAACTTTTTGATGTTTGGGGAGTTGATTTTATGGGTCCTTTTCCACTTTCTCATGGTTTTGAGTATATTCTAGTTGCTGTAGACTACGTCTCTAAGTGGGTGGAAGCAATTCCAACCCGAACTAACGATGCTAACGTGGTTTGCAATTTTTTTAGGGATGTGATTTTCTGCAGGTTCGGGACGCCTAGAGCTGTAATCAGCGACAGAGGCACGCATTTTCGCAATAAACAACTTACATGCTTGCTTAAGAAGTACAATGTGATGCATAAGGTCGCAACGGCATGCCATCCACAAACTTCCGGGCAAGTAGAAGTAAGCAATCGGCAAATAAAGGCAGTGCTTGAAAAGACGGTGAAACCGACAAGAAAGGACTGGGCATTGAAGTTGAATGACGCTTTATGGGCATACCGCACGGCCTACAAAACTCCAATTGGAATGAGCCTGTATCGCCTAGTATTTGGGAAAGCATGTCACCTACCCGTTGAGTTGGAACACAAGGCGTATTGGGCAATCAAAACGCTCAATTTAGATCAAGAAAAGGCGGGCGAGGAACAACTTTTACATTTAAATGAGCTCGATGAGATGCGATATAAGGCGTACGAAAATGCTAAACTCTACAAAGAACGGACGAAACGGTATCATGATAAGCGTATCGTTCGTAAATCTCTCGAACTCGGGATGGATGTTCTGTTACATAACTCCCGTCTTAAACTCATGCCCAGAAAATTGGTATCGCGATGGGGAGGACCGTTCAAAGTCGTTAAAGTATGGCCGCACGGAGCATTAGAACTTCTTGATCCTCGGAAGAACGAGCACTTTAAGGTAAATGGGCATAGAGTGAAGCCGTATTTCGGACGAATCAAAGAAATCAATGCGTTTGAGTGCATAGAGGTGCACGACGTTGAAGCTTGGACAAAACAGGAAGAAGTCGAGCTAATGACTATAAAAAAGCGCTACTTGGGAGGTAACCCAACGGTTTAGTTAGATTTTTTTTGTCTTTTGTTTTTCGCATTTATTTTCCTTATTTGTTTTTACTCGATTCAAAATTGACCGGTTCAACTGTGGGTGTTAAAATTGCAGGAAACAAGTGCGTTTTCAGAAACTAATAATCTGGGCAGGCAGGACACGGCCGAGTTGCACCTGACACGGCCGAGTCTCAAAACAGGGGGAATTTCATTTTCTAGAACAGCACGACTCGACCGTGTCACAGGACACGGCCGAGTGTCAAGACAGTCGATTTGTGCTTATTTTGAATAGTAGGACACGGCCGAGTCTCAAGACAGTGAAATCTTGATTTTCCAGGATAGTATGACTCGACCGTGTCATAGGACACGGCCGAGTCGGTCGATAGTGGGTTTTGGGTTATTTCGAACAGCACGACACGACCGTGTCAGATGCAACACGGCCGTGTCGGTCGAACCTATATAAGCAGAGACACGGCCGAAACGCCATTATTATCTTCTCCAGAATTATTTTTTTCCCTGCGAACCCTAGCTTCTACAATATCGATTTTTCTCTTCGTTTTTAAAGAAATTTTGTGCAAAATCAAAGGGAGATACAAGAATCTACTACGTAATCATCATTTTTCAACCAATTTCACTCTTCAAGGGGGCAAATCGGACGAATTGGGACCGACTTTTATTTTTTTTTTCTCTCTTCAATATCTCCGAAATCAAGGTATGTTTCTCATGTTTTTGATGATTATTCTTGGTTATGAACATGCTATGATTATTTGAATCGCTAGTCCTTAATTATCTAGGGTTCTTGAATAAATTGAAGGTGATGAAATTTGGGGATTTTCGATAATTCTTCATGCTTGATGATTAAATTTCTCGATTGGAAATTCTTGTAATTAAGGGATGTTTTCCATGATGAAGATGATGAATTTAAACGATAGATTTTGCTTGGGAGTTGTTTTGATCAATAATGTTTATATTGGGGGAATCTCATTGTTTGCTATTGTTGCTACCCAAAATATTATCCGGAGATAGATATTGCTGGAATGGATGGATAGCAAACAAATGCGAGAACACTTCCGTGAGAAAGATAAATAACACAAGATTTGCTGGGGTTGTTAGTCCCGGGCTTGAATGCTCTCGCGAGATATTATTAATACTAATATTCGAGGATACAAGTACTAATGTAAGAATACAATTACAATGAGTGTAAAGATTCTTGTTATCTTAGCTAGTGAGCGTGTAGATTGCCGGAAGAACCAGATGTGATGCTCTGTGAGTTCTTGTAACAAAGGAGATGAACAGTCGCGGCAGTGAGAGAACGACAATCTCTCACGGCGAGTATCAGCTGGATGCTTGTGCTCCTGGGCTTATGAATCTCTTGGAATCTGTCTTGTGGAGACTTCCTGCCTCTGCCGATCGTATTCTAGATGAGAGATTCGGAGAGAGAAATCCTGAGACGGATTCCGGCGAGAGAGCAGGGAGCTTGATGGTATGCGTGTTCTTCTGTATTTCCGTGAATGAATTCGGAATGTAGGTGAATGAATTTGGAACCATTTTCCAGTAGGAGGAGGTTCTCTACTTATAGGACTTGGATATGCCGGGCGACCGCCTTTGCTGTATTATAGTAATCGGGCGATCGTCTTTTAGCACATGGGCTTGTTCCCTTCAAGTCCGCGGCTGCTGCTGGCAGCCAGCTGTGCGGTTCAATGGGGAGCCTGCACGCGTCCTGAATTTCTGTCACGGGCGGTCCCACTTCGTAACTTTCGGCGCGCTTGTCGGTTGGTAAAGCCGTCCTAGTCAGAGACAGCTGTTGGTGGTCAATGATCCGTGAAACGCGGATCTTGTCTCGGGTCTGTACATGGGTGCTGTTCTGAGATCCAGTCTTCGTAGACTTTATCGGGCGATCGTCTCTGTTCGGGGCGTAGGCCGATTGTCCTTAGCCGGACACTAGAGTCGATCGCCAGATGCCAAAGGGCGATCGCCTTGGGAGTCGATCGCTAGGTACCTGATGGTGGTCTGGTATCTCCGATTAGGCGAGCTAGACATAGTTTGACTGGTGTTGACTCGGTCGCTCGGCCTTATAGTCGATCGCCTGTCGGGATGAATAAATCTTGACACAACAATTGCCCCCCAGCTCGCTCCTATGTTGGAAACCTGGGGTGAGGTGGTTCTCTTGGCGATCGCTGAACTTTTGACGAGCGACTCTGCGTTTAACTGAACTGGCGATCGTCTTTGAGCTGATAGATTCTGAGTTTGGACGACCTGGTTGGCCGCTAAACTGCGCGGGAAATGGCAATGGGCGTGGAAAAGTCTCCGCGCACGTGTCGGGCTTATGTTGGAGGATATCAACGGTCATTAATGACCCCTCGACTGACGCGTCCTTGAAAAGACGCGTACGCGGGTCTCGAGGGAGTCAATAAATGCGACCTTTGAGGTCCGACCCCTGAGATTTTCCATTATTGCAAACGAGTCCTTGCCATCTCCTATAAAAGGGCGCAGTGTTGCAGTCTTCATTCTCACGCGCACTTACTGGAGAAAGAAGGACTTTGCTGAAGATTTTTCTGAAGATCTTAGTGCCGATCGTCGTTCGATTTCATCTTTGGGTAAGAAAAAATCCTTTTCTCCTTTCTTTCTTTGAGAATGGCCGGAACGTCATCATCACATGGAGTGGGTACCAGTTCCGCCGCCGGGACATCGACTGTCCGGGGAGGACCTTCTTCTGACTTCCACCTGGAGACGGCCGCTGAGGCTATTCGGGCCGGAATTGACCCTGCTGAAATCGAGGCTTTATTTAATGAAGCCGACGTCGCTAAGGAAGCGGCTGCTGAAGACAGACGATCGCAGATAGAGATAGATCTGGCGATTAGGGCCTACTGGGAGCAGCATAGCGCTTTCGGCCGGGCCTATAAGGCTTTTGCTGAGATTATGGAGAAGTTGGCCGGTCCGTCTCCGATATTCGATTTCCGGGGATACTCAGCCGCCTACCCTTATCAGCTTCCCAAACGGTCGCAGTACCGGGCTGCGCAGTGATCTTTGTGGTCGCTTGGCCAAATCCGGAGTTCGGCGACCAGGAAAGACCTGTCCGTTTGGAGGACGAGGTTCCATGTTCCTTCAGATGTGAATATATTCGCGCCGGCGGAGAATGAGCGAGCCGATCAGCCTCCGATAGGTATGGTCGCCGTGAATGAGGCGGTTATGGAGGCCGGGCTGCGCTTCCCTCTTTCTTTTGCTGTGTCCCACCTGCTGGCCGCTTGGAACGTGGCGCCACTTCAGCTGACGCCGAACACTTGGCTCCAAATTATCTGCACTCTCACTCTTTTCGGCGGTCACCGCCTGTATCGCCTCCCATCGCCGTCGGAGATGAACCATTTGTTCAAGCTGACGGCTCAGAAAGGGTCAGTCGGAGGTTACCATATTCAGGGCCGATCTGGTCGGGTAATCCTCGGAGTCCCGAATAAGGCGCAGGGCGATCCGATGAAGTGGTTCTGGGTCGCCGGCGTGTGGAGGGCTTCTGCGAGCGACAATCCTTCGGGCGAGCTGGAGATCCCTAATGAGTTTCGGGAGAGGAATCCCGGTAAGGGTTTAGACTCTCCCTTTGTTCGGATGTGTTTTGAACTGATCTAATTTGATTTCGACTTTGCAGGTTTTCACATTCCGGCAGTCGAGGAGCTGCCCTTTGATTTCCTGGTTGTCTGGGAGCGGATACGGAGCTTGTCGGATGACGATCTTGACGCTAGCCGGATCAATAAGGAGAGCCGTTGGTTTTCGGCTCGGCTATTCCGCTTCCCGAGACATCTCTCCGTACCAGGTATGAGTTTCTGCGACCTTCACTTTCTAGGTGATCACCTTACTTGAGGAAAATATCTAACTGTTGATCGATCGTCTTAACTGTAGAGGTTCACTTTCCTCGCTTTCTGGAGCCCCCACCGGAGATCGCCATGTCGAATCCTGGAGTTCTGGGCCGTCTCCGCCACAAGAAGTCGTCTCAGGCCCCACCTGTTGCATTGCCAATTGTCCCGGAGGCGGAGCCTCGCGTGGAGCCGATCGTGGCTGAGGAGGGAGCTCCGGAGGAGGGGCTTCGAACGAATCGCAAAAGGCCGAGGCCGGAAGAAACACCGGTTTCTGCCCCTGGCAATGAGGTGCCGATCGTCGCGCCTCCGATCACCGTTCTCACTCCGGAGAATGAGCCGCCCTCTGCGGCTTTTATGCGAGAGATGGCAATCGCTGATGCTGAGACTCCTCGAGGGAAACCGTACTTTGGTCGCGACCCCGAGAGGGCTGAGAGGTAGATTGCATTTTTGGGTTGAAACTTGCATTTGCGTAGGAGTTGTGTTAATTTTGTTGTATTGATGTAGGATCCGTCGCACAGATCCATCTTGCCCGCCGATGGTTTTGGATTTCTTAGCCAGCCGATCTCCTCGCCAGTCCTGTGACATCCCGCAATACGTCAGCAAGGCCGCTTCTGCTCTACCGAAGGCCTGGACGACCGATCTAGATGCGATCGCTCGTCAGCGATCGGGGAGTACGATGCAGGCTATTCTCGCCCTTTCTCTCCAAACGGCGACCATGGTTGTCCAGGCTACGCAGGAATTTGAGGGGCGACCTTCCACTATTCGCCTGCAGGCGGATCTCGAGGCGGCTCGGAAAGAGAACGCCGAGTTCGCCGATAAGATCGTGGCAATGGAGAAGGACTCTTTGGAGGCAGCCAAGCGGGCGAGCCAAGGGCTTGAGCTGGCGAGGAAGGAAACTGAGTTGTCTCGTTTGGCGGTTGACCGATTTCGGGACAAGATGCTGAATGCCGTCCGGGCGCAGAAGGTTGCTGAGGAGGAGGCCGCTCGTCAGAAGGTGACGATCGCTCGGTTGACTAGCGATCTGGCGGAGTCGAGGGAGAAGGTAGCTGCGAGGGAGGCCGAGCTCCAAGGGTCGCAACAGGCGATGGCGGAGCTGAAAAGAGAGGTAGAGGCGACCAAGGCTGATCCCTTTCAAAACTTGGAGTTTGTCAGCGAGTTCGCCTATTATATGGCGTTCGCCGACTCAATCCGAGCAGCTAAGAAGGGAGATTTGGAGGTCGGGCCTCTTGCTGAGAACTTCAAGGCGTATGCGCTGGAGCATCCTCTCCATCCTGCTTTCTCCTTGCCGATCTTGGATCTCTCGGAGCTTGGCGTGGATGTGAGCTGGTATCCGACTCTAGCGAACATCGTTCATCCTGACGATCCGGAGGACGGGGAGGTCGCTCCGAAAACTGTGGAAGGACCACAGGTCGAGCCGACGGCTGAAGGCGAAGGCCAGGCGGAGGCCTGAGACTCTTCGCTCTTACTTGCTTGCTTTAGCTTTTTGTCTTGTAGCTTTGTAGTTTTCTCTTTGTAGCATTTTGGTCTTCGGGCGACCATGTATTTTGATCCTTCAAGCAATGAAATGAATGTTTGATTTTCTGACTTATCACTTGAATGATTGTTATTTTGAGTCTTTGTTTGACTTTGTATAAATGTGTGAGGAGAGATCGTTGCGAGGGTAGTTCCAAATGAATTGATAAACTCATAAAGATAACTTTTTCAACAAATTCGATCACTGCACAACATCTGAAAAATGGCGATCTCCGTATGTGGTTGAATAGGGATGATCTTCGTTTAGGTAGTCCGCACTCTTCCCCCTTGTTTTTATTCACTTAGTGGAAGTAAGGGGATGAAAATAATTCGTTGAGTGAGCGGTTTCCAACTTTGTCGAATCCTCGAGGACGGTCGTCCGTCTTGAGGAACCGTGCACGGTCGCGGAGTTCGATGGACCGATTCCATGACCGTGTCTTGGTGCGCGAAGACATTGAGTGTCTCGTGACTCACTTTATTATGAGGGTCCTCTGTTAGGCTGCGCCTCGCCTCGTATTTAAACGAAGGGCGTGCGGTCTCGGTCTAGAGGAGTCCTTGCGCGGGGCAGAGTCGGATGATTCAACTCCACGCCCGCGGCTTGTTTAGCTCTGCTTCCACCTCGGCCTGCCATGGAGATGGCGGACCTCGACGGTGTACTTTGAGACGGGGGTTGTGGCACGTCGCATTGTCCGGGTTCACCATGTTAGATGATGATCCTTTGAGGGCGGGCGATCGTGTCCACTGATTAATTTTGGAGGGCCCTCAGACTACGCCGACCTCGTATTTAAATGAAGGGCGGGCGATCTTGGCCCGAAGGGACCTTGCATGGCCGAAGCAGCTGGTTCCATCGACTACCAGGGCCATGGCTGCACTCTTCTACCTTGGATCGTCATGTAGATGCCGACCTTCGACGGTGTACGTTGTGCGGGGGAGGCGATCTCGTGCCTTAGTCCATCATGTTAGATGGTGAACTGTAGACGGCGAGCGAGTCCTCCAGTTTCTTAAATAAGGAGGGAGATCGGGGAGACTTCCGAGGTCCCCTTCTATTGATTGAAGCATGTTGAGACGGTCGCCGAGATTGATCTAGGGGTCGGCTCGTATGAGCTTCCCAACCTGTTTTGTGTTCGACTCGGACGATCGTGTATAGAGATTGGTAGGGGCTTCGGCTAAGCCAATAAGCTGTCCAACTTGCCCTCCTCGAACAATCTCCAGAGCTGTTTTAGGAGGTCGCGGCCTTTGGTTAGTCTTGTGGCCGGGACTCTTATGGTAGGCACAATATTGATTGTTGTCCAGGTGACCGTGGTCCCTTATTGCCTTTGGCTTGTTTAGCGGTTCGTGCCCCTTGATGGCATAGAAAATGTGGGCCGGAGTTCGGTTGAACGTATGGAGGAGATGGGCTTCCATGTCCTTGAAGGCCTTGAGATCTCCGGGTGGCTTGGCGATCGCCTTCTTTGATTTGGCGATCGCCTTCTTTCGGGCAGGAGTTGGCGCTTCTTCGCCTTGGTGGAAGGTGAGTAGCCTTTGTCTGGCCAGAAAGTCGGTAGCCTTAGCGCGGAAGATCGCGTAGGTTGGGGGAATATCCTTGGAGAGATGTCTAAACATGGGTGAATGACCGTAGAATCCCCCCAGGACCGAAAAGAGAGCGAGCTCGTCACTGACGGGTTCGCTGGTGAGGATGATTTCGTCTACTCGGTCGATGTAATCTACATCGGTTTCGTCTTTCCCCTGCCTGATTTTCATCACGCGGTGGGGGCCTTCTGGTCTGGCGACCTTGGTGGCAAAGTATGACGTGAAGTCATCCGCCAGTTTCTCAAAGGAGATGATCGATCGTGGTGGTAGTGAGGCGTACCACCTATGGGACAGCTCGCCCAATGTTAACGGGAAGATCCAGCACTTGGTTGCATCACATGCCCCACACCCAGTCATGTAGATTCGGAATTTACTCAGGTGGGTTTCGGGGTCCGATCTCCCTTCATACAGAGGTGTTTTGGGAGGAGCGATCGTTGGTTGCACGGGGGCAAGCTCGATGTGGACCGCGAGTGGCTCGGTCGGCCCGGTGATCTTTCTGCTGGCGCTTGCCCCAGTGTCCAAGAGTGCTTTCATCTCGTCGAGCTGGCGCTGTATAGCGGCCATCGCCGTGGCCTGGCTGCTCGCGGCTCGGCGCTCGGAGCGAGAGCCGAGGCGATCGAGTACTGATCCCCTGACGATCGGGACGGAGTCGAGCAGGCCGACTGCGTTGGTGTGAGTTGGATAGGTGAACTCCCCGGTAGATTCGGATTCCGTCTCCTCGTGGTTGGAAACAGAATGCCCGTCGCCCGGATGGGTCGCGCCCAAGCAATTGAATACGGATCCGTCCGGCCGTGCGAGAGCCCTTTCTCGCGGTGGGGCTTTCGCGATCGCCGCCCGATGGCCGTCAATTTCCGTTTTCCCATGCGGCGGACGATCGAGGGAGTTATTGCGGGCGACGCGCATGCTCTCCGTCGCTCCTCTAGGATGGCCATAGCCTCCTCGATCTGTTCCTCGGTTTGGAACCGGTCGAGTGAGAGGTTGGGGCCATCCCTCAGGTGCGGGATCGAGAGTCTCGCGTTGCCGCGGCTTCCCCCGGTCATCGGCTGGGGTTCGGATTGAGCCGGGATATGGTGTCCGGCGGTTCGGAGAGTGGCATTCTTCGATGTACCGGCGGATGTCATGATTCTGAAGGTTTTCTTTGAAGCGCAGTGAGTGTCACTTCAAGTATATGCCCCGAGAACAGTGAGTGTTCTTCGGGACGGTAGGAATGAAAAATGAAGGTATAGAGCCCCTCCTTCTAGCGCCAATTGTTGCTACCCAAAATATTATCCGGAGATAGATATTGCTGGAATGGATGGATAGCAAACAAATGCGAGAACACTTCCGTGAGAAAGATAAATAACACAAGATTTGCCGGGGTTGTTAGTCCCGGGCTTGAATGCTCTCGCGAGATATTATTAATACTAATATTCGAGGATACAAGTACTAATGTAAGAATACAATTACAATGAGTGTAAAGATTCTTGTTATCTTAGCTAGTGAGCGTGTAGATTGCCGGAAGAACCAGATGTGATACTCTGTGAGTTCTTATAACAAAGGAGATGAACAGTCGCGGCAGTGAGAGAACGACAGTCTCTCACGGCGAGTATCAGCTGGATGCTTGTGCTCCTGGGCTTATGAATCTGTTGGAATCTGTCTTGTGGAGACTTCCTGCCTCTGCCGATCGTATTCTGGATGAGAGATTCGGAGAGAGAAATCCTGAGACGGATTCCGGCGAGAAAGCAGGGAGCTTGATGGTATGTGTGTTTTTCTGTATTTTCGTGAAAGAATTCGGAATGTAGGTGAATGAATTCGGAATCTTTTTCCAGTAGGAGGAGGTTCTCTATTTATAGGACTTGGATATGCCGGGCGACCGCCTTTGCTGTATTATAGTAATCGGGCGATCGTCTTTTAGCACATGGGCTTGTTCCCTTCAAGTCCGCGGCTGCTGCTGGCAGCCAGCTGTGCGGTCCAATGGGGAGCCTGCATGCGTCCTGAGTTGCTGTCACGGGCGGTCCCACTTTGTAACTTTCGGCGCGCTTGTCGGTTGGTAAAGCCGTCCTAGTCAGAGACAGCTGTTGGTGGTCAATGATCCGTGAAACGCGGATCTTGTCTCGAGTCTGCACATGGGTGCTGTTCTGAGATCCAGTCTTCGTAGACTTTATCGGGCGATCGTCTCTGTTCGGGGCGTAGGCCGATTGTCCTTAGCCGGACACTAGAGTCGATCGCAGATGCCAAAGGGCGATCGCCTTGGGAGTCGATCGCTAGGTACCTGATGGTGGTCTGGTATTTCCGATTAGGCGAGCTAGACATAGTTTGACTGGTGTTGACTCGGTCGCTCAGCCTTAAAGTCGATCGCCTGTCGGGATGAATAAATCTTGACACAACAGCTATAAGTTTGGGGGAGGAATACGTTGTCAAGTCCTTAGATAATGATAGATTGAAATTTTTGCAGAAAATGGCACGAGGAAGAGGACGAGGAAATTCACAACGCGGAAGGGGTAGGAACGGCGGGGAACAAGTGCAGCCGGCAAGAATGGCTATTCAAAGGGCTGTGGAAACTCCAGATTCTTATGGAATCAATCTCCCTGAAACACAATATGAAAGGTGGGAAATGGTGGGTCAGAAAAAGATGCTCCCTACGAGGTGGCCCGATGACGAATGCATGAACGCAATGGGGATAAGAGAGGACGTGATGAAATTCCTTGAAATAGTGAACTGGGCGTGGATGATGACTCAACAATGGCCGACTTATAGGTGTCTAACGATGGAGTTTCTCAGCACTCTCACTGTAAGAAGAGATCCGGTAACTCGAGAACCAACCGAAATGACATTCCGGCTCAACAACAATGAAGAGCAACTAACCATCGTCCAGCTGGAGGAAATTTATCATGCAAGACACAACGACCATTACCCGATAAAACGGTTCGCTTGTGAAACCTACTTAAGGTCCATGGTGGAATACCCGGGTAGCGAGGCGTGATATTATATTGCAAGATCGGCTAAAGGATTGAACATTCGCAATCCAATACTCAGATATCTACACAAGGTGATTGTGAATACTATATATGGCCGAAAGGAAACCGGGCCCATTTCACTACGGGAGTTATACATCCTGACTCACATGCTCGATAACTCAATTCCAGCAACCGGGGCTATGGTAGCGGAACATTTTGAGGATGTCGCGACAAAGCCAAAGGGGGAGATATGGATAGGGGGTTTGATTGCCCCTATCGCACTTCACTTCGGGATTTCCTTAGCTCAGAGGACTCCCCTTCCTGGAAATAAGCTTCTCTCGATCTCCGTGATGAAGGTGATGAACATCCTGGACTATGAACAGCGCATAGTCTTCCTCCAGACCGACAACGACCACTTCCTTCTCCCGAATCCGCCTTTGACAACCATAAATAATATTCGGGACATGGGGAATCTGCAAATGGCTACGGAGGCACATCGACGAGCACGAATATCAGCTGGATTGGCTCTCCCGGGTCACAGTCCTCTCGACCGAAATGTTCGACCTAGGCGCATTATGGATGAAGATAGAGCAGAGAGGATGGAAGAGGAGGAGGCTTATGAAAGATGCCCGGATGAAGAGGAAGAAGAAGAGAGCGAAGAAGAAGAAGAAAGCACGAGAGATCGGCCCGAGACGTCAAGGCGGGCCGAAATTGGACGTGCCCCCTCACGCCCATCATTAAGGGAGGAGTTCGTAGCCTTCCAAGAGGAGGCTAGACGGGAGCGACGCGAGATATTGTCTCTTGTGAGACAAATGCACGAGTGGCATGTCCAGCAAGGCCACTTCCCTCCGCCCCACCAGTAAAACCGGTCGTAAGTATTTCTTGACCAATGAAATTCTTTTGTTTAAATATTATACCCCCTTCGTTCGTATATTCTTTAATTCAAGTTTGGGGGGGGGGGGGGTTGGTCAAGAAATACTTCATTACTCTTGTTTTTATTTGTTTTCGGATACTATTTTGCTTGTTTGCTTATTTTTTGGTTGTTTTGAACATTTTGCACTTATTTGTGGTGTGTTTTTATTTGGTGTGTTTTGAGCATTTTTGCACTTATTTGTGGTGTGTTTTTATTTTGCAAACTTGATAGAAACTTTGAAGTATGAATTTTTTTTGGAATGCCTTGGGATTTATTTCGTTGTTTTGATATACAAATCAAGGATAATTTGTAGAGGAAAAATTGTTGATAATCGAAACGGGTGTGAAATTGAATAAGTAGTTTCAATATCTTGGAGGTATGAACAAACCTACTTGTGAGCTATCGAGCCTTCGTGCATTTTCTAAAATGCAAGTTTCATTGTCGAGTGTTTCATTCTCGATTTAAGACTCTAGAACTTGCCTTGGTATCTTGTTTAAAACCACTAGTGTGTGTGCAAATTGAGTGAAAATGATTTTTGGCGCCTTCGATCCTAACCCTTCAATTTTGGCTAACCCAACATTTGATCATTTCTTAAATAAACCCAATTGAGGTCATTATCTATTTCATTTTTAAACCACATATCGAGCTTTCCATTACTATAATCCTTCGATCCTTACTCGAGCAATTAGAAATTATTTTTGACGAGGATACAAAGATTGTGGTGACATTGGTTGATATACATATTGTTGGGAGTATTGAATTGGTGAAAATAATTACTCCGCTACTTTTGGGAACTTAGTAACCAGGTGTATTCATGTGACCCATGTTTATATTCGCGTAAAACGGTTACCTTAGATATGAGTATGCTTGGAAGTAGTTGTGTATATTTTGATCATAGTAACCGGGTGTATTAATGTGACCCATCGTTTACATTCGCGTAAAACGGATCCTAAATCAACCCAAGCCAAAAAAATTGGAGCAATAAGGAGGGTTTGACGCTGCGTTTTTCACTTTCAAAAGTGCTTGTTGCGAGTGATTCATAATTAAGGGGATGAAAGAAGCAAATCTCAAAAATCTTGAGCTTCTAAAGCAACTATGGTGATTTAAATTCTAAAATTGCTCGAGTCAAGTCACTTTAGCCATATTTATTCCACCTCGACCAAAGCCTACATTTCTAGCCGAGTAAAGCCCTTTTTGATTCACGAAAATTTTGCATGCACAAAACAGTGGTAGAGATTAAGACGATTGGCAAGCCTATGGGGTTCCTTATTTGATTGAATGAGTTCCGAGCGTATACTTATCCATATCACTTTGAGAGTGAGTGAATACACTTGACCAGTGAGGTTTATATTTGCCAAGTATTGACTATGATGTTAAGGAAGCACCCCGGAGGTTTGAAAACTTTGTAGAACTCGACTTATTTTACTTATGCGTATTGATGAAATTTTCGAAGAGGTCCCTTGAAGTATCTTGACAGTTGAGTTCCCCTTTGAGAGTGGTTACTTTAAAATGCATTGCTCGGGACGATCAAAGTTCAAGTTTGGGGGGGTTTGATGAGTCGATTGTTGATCAACTCATTTTGTTCTTTCTAGTCGTGTTTTTGTTTGCTTTTTAGTATTTTTGTTCTCTTTTATGCGTGGTATTTTGTGTTTTTAATTTACAGGTAACCTAGCGAAGATTGTGGTGAAATATGTGCTTTCATAGCTAATATTGGAGTTTATGACGATCAAAAGCTAAAACAGGGCCTAAAACGACAAAAGATTGAAGCAGTATCGGTCGAATCTTCTAAATTCCAGAATCACCACTCTGAATTGAGATGTATTCTCCTTTGATATAAATTCCTCGTGAAATTAGTTTCGAAACGGTATCTCATATGCTAAAATCCGAGGTGTATTGATACAAGAACGAAGGATCAAGCCGAAAAAGACCAAAAACCGGACTCGACCGCATCAGGCAACTCGGCCGTGCCATATAACACGGCCGGGTCTCTTTACAGTTAAAAATTCATTTTGCAGAAGAGTACGACACGGCCGTGTCATGGGACACGGCCGAGTCACGGTCCAGTCGGTTTTGCAATTCTAGCGCAGTACAACACGGCCGTGTCATGGGACACGGCCGAGTCTCAATACAGAACACCTTTTCCTTTATCCAGGGCAGTACGACACGCCCGTGTCCCTTTTCGGTGCAAGTCATTTTCCTTGATATTTTTGCACAACTTTAAGCCTTTTCTTGATATTTTTGGCTATAAAAAAAGGAGGTGGAGACCATTTGGAGATATTCTTATCTTGTGGAAGATTTTTGGAGGTGGAAAAACACAAGATCAAGGGAGAAAACACCAAAAAGTGAGGAAAAAGTGAGATTGTTTCATCATCTTCCTTGTATGTTCTTGGAGTGAAAAATACATTTGTGAGATATAATAATTCCTTGTATCATTTTGTTGTGAGTTCTTGAAAGAAGATCATCAAACCTTCATCGGGAGTTCGATTTCGGCAGTTACAAGGGAAGTTTCTACCATGTTTTGTTTTACAATTTCCATTATTGTTGTTGAAATAATCATGTGTAGATAATCTTTTCATATGGATTTTTAGATATAGCCACACACATGTTACCGATTGTTAGTTCCTTTTGATTTTCCGGGTAAAGTTTGGGATTGTTCCTCTTGTTCGTTCTTCGCATAAGAACTTTTGATTTAGATCATCAAACCTATTTCATAGTTGTTATTATTATTCAAAACGAGGATTTTTATCGGTCTTCGCCATCAAACGGTCCGGTAGAAGTGATTGTAAATGTTCTCGAGCTTTTTCGCGCGATCTTTTAACGATTTACCTCATCAAAAGTAGTCGGTTAATTGATTGTTAGTTAGGGATTCATCTCCATCAAAGGAGGTTACCTTATTTTCGTTGAGAACAATCGTGATATTTAGAATTACCTCCATCAAACGGATTTCTTTTAATCGTGAGCAATCGATAATTCCAAACCTTATTTATTTGAGTATCGGAACTAATAATTGATTACGTGTGTGTCGGTGACTCTAAATTCCCATATCAATCTCATTATTGTTATCTCTCATTTATCCGACGATCAAATTGGTGTTGTTATCACTTAGTTTATTTTAATTTTATGCGTTAGTATTGTAATCTAATCGAACCAATGATGTATTTTAATTTATTATACTTTTCTTCATTCAACTATTTGCCGAACAATATCGAACTTTAAACCGTTTCCAATTCCTCGAGAGATCGACCTCGGAGTTACTTGCCGCTTCCTACAAAAGCGATTCATACACTTGCGAGTATTTAATTTGTCCATCAGTGGTGCAATTGTGATTAAGCAACTGCATCCGCTTACCTCTTGCTGAAATACTTGATCTTGTCCGCCTCAGAGTGAATAATAGATGAGGCGAAAGGAAGAAGTTCCTGAAATTTATCGGCGATGGCGAGAACATCATCGTCCGCTGAAAGGTCGGGAGTGAGTAATTCTGATAATTTGGCCTCTCTGAGTGGGGCCGGATAATACCTCTCCATCATGAGAGTCTTGAATTGATCCCAAGTACATGGTCCATCGGTGGGCTTCAACGATAACCACCATGAATGAGCGCTCTTATCCAGATAGTAAGCCGCAACTGAAACTTTGTGCCCTTCGGGACACTCTACCATAGCAAACAACTTCTCGAAATGCTCAAGCCAGTGAACAATATCCGCCGGCTCAAATGAGCCTTCAAAAGTAGGTGGCCTTTGGCGAGAGATGTCGCCAATAATACTGCTTACACCCCTCTCTTGCCCCTAAGGTGGCAGCGGAGGAGCCTGTCGATTCTGAGCGGTTGAGTTCTACATCGTCTCCATGAGGCGTGCCATCCATGTCATCTGGGCCATCATGCCCTGCATAAAAGCGAGTGGATCAACCCGAACACCATCTGATTGAGCTGTGTCCTGGGTACGACTCCCTGATAGTGAGTGATCATTTCTGGGTGAATGAGTGGCAGCGTCGCTGCTCGATGAATTAGCATTATTTCTCGCGTTCGCGCGTGTATTCACATGGGCTCTTGGGTTTCGGACCGCACCGGGGCCTCTTCCCCGGCGTCCTGTGCCTACTCTCTCCATACTGAAGTAGGAAAGTCACATGATAATTATAGATTTCGTATGAATATCACATTATGATTACGTCATGAAATGATGAAAATGAGCATACATGCTCTAGAACAGTGATTACATGAATGATCAATCGAGGTGACATGATTATCTAATGAAATTCTTGAAATGATTATCTTGAATAAGTTAACAAGATTAATGATACGATCTTTACGATCAACAACTGAGCAATGAAATGAACTGAGTGATTAATGAGTTAACATGACCGATATGATCAAAATGAAACTGATGATTGAGGATTGTTGACTGTTGAATGATAAATGAGTGATTCTTATTGCTAGAAATTATACCATGGCGTCAGAAATCTTACTGTTCTTTGGACTGAGGGGCTCGGCTCTTGCATAGGTCACACGTGACGAGAATGCCCAATGATACTAGTATGATGAATGATGATTTCAAATGAGACATGACTCGGAAGGTAGTATTCAAAACCACTCTCTGATACCAACTCTGTAACACCCCAAACTAGGCGACTACTATAGTGCCGTGGACCCTCGACTGGGACCCACCAGGCGAATGACAATTAATGACTTAAATAATATAATTGTAGTACCGAACCACATTATATCATCAATTACTCCGATGAGGAGTTTCAAGTACAACAAACCCAAGATAATACAGAGTACATGTATATTTTATATGAAGATAAAATATACAACACTGAATAAAAATGAGTATTCAAACGAAAGTCTGCAGCGGAAATAAAATGAAGAAACACGAATGACTGGAAGGACTGGGGCCCCCTACTAGTATCACTGGGACTCCGCGCCGTCGAGGTTCTCTCTCAATGGGGTCAGTTACACAGAACAACAATTCTCAAAAGTTCAATAAACACAATCATGATATATCTTAATTATGAAATTAAGCTGAAGTGAGGCATCATAGTACGCCCGTAATGGTATGTGCAAGTGCACAAGACGAGTGTCTGGACATACCCGCCCTTGTACCTAATTAGTCTGATGGAGGTACGTTACAGTGTGCACAGTCCAATGTGTCGGTGAACCCGAACACATGACTATCACGTGCCCGACTAAAAATTCCACACATCCCCACCCAGCCACACAATATGAACCCAGAAGGCCACAAGAACAAAAGTGACCAATGAACATTAATGAATAACAATACGACAAAGGTCAAGAATGACTCAACGGGTGACATAATAATGAAACGAATGATAGCTCATTGAAATGATTGGAACCGTCGTTCCTCGTGAATGAAATGATTATTTTGATAATTACAAGTCTCAACATGATTAGTACATTATGAATGATTATGATTTATGAATGAACAACCAAGAAAGGAATGAGTATCCTTTTAACCGAGTAAGAATTAACTTACTCAACACCGGTGAAGAATGTCCTTCCTCGAACAAACGTCCTACAATGAGATGTCGGTCGCTCGAACAACCTTGAATTACACAATTACCCATAATCCGTTCAATATACTTATCAAGCACGATTATAACTCACTCAACACATCGATATGAATAATCCAACTTCATTGGGGCATTGTAACAAACACGTTGTAACAAATCTTCGATTGTTTACAACAAATCTTCAATTATATCGATACCAAACTTTCAAGGAGTGATACAATCCAACAAAAACATCTTCAATACAATCAATAATCCAATATGAATATCCAATTCGAGATTTCAACAACCTCTAATCAAAAACCCCCAAATCCAAATCAATAATTAAAGTGTTCTTGAATAATCCTTCAATAATCCATGAATATTCATACAAACTCGTAATCATATGTATATCTCTTCATAAAACATGATTATAACATCCAAAACATCATATCTCAACACAAAATCGAAATCCAAGATGTTGAAGAATTTACCTTTGAAGATCCAAACACTTTGATCCGGTGAAATCGTGTTAAATTGACTATCCAAGCTTCCCAATCCAAGATATATGCTTAGAACACTCCTACCCAAGTGACGTGATGAAGAAAATCTCTCCCAAGAACTTCTCTATCGGAACTCAAGTGAAGAAGGGTTGAAACGAGTACAAAAAACCCGTCCAGGTACTTAAGTACTGCCGACTGTTACAGCCGTAACTCGGCCTACTTACGGTCGTAACATCTACAAGTCAACGGCCTTACGGCCATGACCAGCCACATCGTACGGGCGTAACTCGGTTTCGTCGAAAGTATGCCGACAGACTTACGGCCGCAACTGCATCTGCCTTACGGGCGTAACTCGACACATACGGCTGTACTCGGCAAAATCTTACGGGCATATGAAGCCTTCGTCGAAACTAACAGAGCACCCTGCTCGAATCGTACGGCCGTAACCGGCCAAGCCTTACGGCCATACCTGTCTCAACTTACGATCGTATGCCGCAACCCTTATGGCCGTAAGTCCTCTTCGTCCAAACTGTCCTGAAAACAACGAACGTATGTTACGGCCGTAATGCAAGCATGTTACAGCCGTAACTCGCTGCTGGATGCCAACGAAACGACAAATGAATGAGTCATGAATGATGAGAGATTATTAATGAGTGAAATAATCCGACAGTGACAACTACTGAATGATAATTACTGAATGATAATTACTGAGTGTTAATGAATGAATTACAACTGGGTATTACACATACTGCACAAGCTATCACTGCCGAAAGGTTATAAGGATGTTTCACCGTATATGGCTTGAGAAGATGCATATATGTCATATGGTTGCTGCATCATTTGATGGGACTTAAGAGATGGATGATCCGCCACAGGAGTGGACTGGGATGAAATTTCGGTAGTGCTGAATGTAGTACAGGCAACCCCGAAAATACCTAATAGGTATAAGTACTGGTCCCACAAGAGTATATTCTGGGATCTACCTTATTGGAGTAAGTTATTGATTATGAACTACCTAGATGTGATGCCTATAGAAAAAAATGTTTGTGAATATGTTGTCGATGCAGTGTTATGTTGGGAGGAAAAGATTAAAGGCGGCCCTAAAGTGCACATTGGTTTAAAAGAATTAAACATTAGAAAATATTTATGATTGAATAAAGGGAATGGGAAACACAAATTCCAAAAGCAGATTTCACCGTCACTGCTGAGCAAAAGACTGAGATATTTTCGTGGATGAAGACCGCTAAATGTCCTATAGGATATGCTGAAAATATAGGAAGGTGTTAACTTCAAGGAGAACAATTTCACTGGATTGAATAGTCATAATTATCATATAGGGAGGATCGTCGTCTAAAGTCGTAGTAAAGCCGACGACCGGCCTCAAAAGTTGCCGGCTAAACTTCAGCCGACGGACCTCGGACGATCAGGTTTTAGTCGGAGGCTGGGTGTTTTAGCCGACGACATACAACTTTAGCCGACCACTTCCTACCGTCGACTAAATTTTCGACATTTGTAATGCCATATAAATCTATTATATATGGCAAGATATATATTTCTTCTTATATTTTATATTAAATGTCGTTTTTGGATGTTTAACTTTGACTATATAAATTAGTAAAATATAATACTTCCTCTGTCCCGCTTAATGTTTATTTGAGTTCGTAATTTTGGTATTTCAGTTAAATGATAAGATATGATAGATCGATAAGTTGGGTTAGTAATGATGAGGTGTGTGAGTGATGGAGATTTTGGAAGGTGACAAGTAGTCTAGGTGTTTAGATGACGTCCTTGTATATTTTAACCGACACCTGGTGACCTTTAGCCTATAGGGAGTCGTTGTATTTGGTTATTATGATTATTTACAACGTGTTTGAGACTAATCCCAAATTTGAATATCGACTACGTGTTTGGTTATTACGAGAGGGATGTACCGTCTGAAGGTCAAGAATACCATATAGTTTATCAACCAGTCCACTAAAACCCCAAATCATAGCCGTTGACACTGTTTCTATTAATAGATATACCCACTAACACTATTTTTGTTGATCGATACAACAAGCTAATCCAACTCCAGCGGGCTCTTCTTTACCTGGGGTGTCAAATGACGGTTCTTGATAGTGTGATAGAGATTATGAAAGTAAAGGTGGAGAACAAAACCTCGATCAAAATTATGGATGACTATTTGGAACTCACTGAGAAAATGCTTCCAAAAGGTCATCATCTTCCTAGTAATCACAGTAAAATGAGATGCATCCTGAAAAGTCTTGGGCTATCATACATCACGATCCCCGTCGGCATATATGATTGTGCTTTATTTTGTGAAAAGCCTAATGGGGACCTAAATAGAGTTATAAGCTCGCTCCTTCTGTAAAAGAGAAAGTTGTAAAGGTACTTTGATATTTCCCTTTGAAGGATAAACTGTAGAGGCTTTTCATGTCTCCTCACACAGCCAAGGCGATGAGATGGCACGCCGAGCCTCGCGTCCATGATGAGAATACTATGATACACCCTTTTGGTGAAGAGTCTTGGAAGCATATAGATAGGGAGTTTCTAGAGTTTGCATCAGATGTCTGTAATGTAAGACCCGGACTCGTATTAGACGGGTTAAACCTTTTGGGTAATACGAGTCTTTCGTACAATGTATGGCTGGTGGTAATAATTCCTTACAATCTTCCTCCATAGATGTGCATGAAGAATGAATATAATATGTTGACTCTATTAGTGTCGGGCCCTAGGTATCCAAGAAAGTGTATGGATGTGTATCTCAGACCTTTGATAGAGGAGTTGAAGTTATCGTGGGAGCAAGGTCATCCAATGTACAACAGTTACTCATATAAGAAGTTATACTTACGTGTTATATGTACCAGTACCATTAGCGATTTTCCTGCATACGGGATGCTGTATGGATATGTTATTAATGGATATAGAGGATGATCAGTGTGCTTGAATACAGACTGCACATGTATCACTGCCAGAAGGTTATAAGAATGTGTTACCGTCTATGGCTTGAGAAGATGCATGTATGGCGTATGGGTGCTGCAACATTTGATGGGACTGGAAAGATGGATGATCCACTACAGGAGTGGACTGGGGATGAAATCCCGACAATGCTGAATATAGTACATGCAACCCCTAAACGACCCGATAGGTATAAGTATTGGTCCACAAGAGTATATTTTAGGATCTACCTTATTGGAGTAAGTTGATGATTATGAACTACCTAGATGTGATGCATATAGAAAAAAATATTTGTGAATCTTTTGTCGATGCAGTGTTATGTTGGGAGGAAAAAACTAAAGACGGCCCTAAAGTGCACATTGGTTTAAAAGAAATGAACATTAGAAAATATTTATGATTGAAGAAAGGGAAGGGGAAACACAAAATGCCAAAAGCAGCTTATATCGTCACTCCTGAGCAAAAGACTGAGATATTTTCGTGGATGAAGACTGCTAAATGTCCTACAAGATATGCTGGAAAAATAGGAAGGTGTGTTAATTTCAGTGAGAACAAGTTAACTGGATTGAAGAGTCATAATTATCATATAGGGAGGATCGTCGGCTAAAGTCGTAGTATAGTCAACGATCGACCTCAAAAGTCGTCGGCTAAACTTTAGATGACGGACCTCGGCCGATCGGATTTTAGCCGATAATTGGGTGTTTTATCCAACAACATACAACTTTAGCCCACCAGTTTCTACCGTCTGTTAAAGTGTCGACATTGGTAATGCCATATAAATGTATTATAGGTAGCAAGATATATATTTCTTCTTATATTTTTTATATTGTGTCGTTTTTGTATGTTGAACTTTGACCATATAAATTAGTAAAATATAGTACTTCCTCTGTCCAACTTAATATTTGTTTGAGTTCGTAATTTTGGTATTTTCAGTTAAATGATTGGATATGATAGATCGATAAGTGTGTGTTAGTAGTGATGAGGTGTGTGTGATGGATATTTTGGAAGGTGAAAAGTATCAGAGACAAAAGTGTGGTAGAGATTAAGAGGGTGTATAAAAAACCCTTTATTGATCCCAAATTCGATTATAAGACAGTTGGAAACAGAAATCTATAACGCCAACTAAATATATTAATCAGAATTCATACATCAAACAAAGAGGAGGGTGACATATGTGTAATTGATAGGGGTGAAAACTGGGCGGATATTTCCCGCCCGATTCGGAGCCGTATCCGATCGGGATCGAATTCGGGATGACAAATAAGTATCCGGTCGGATTCGGATACGGATCCGGATAGTTGAATTCGGATACGGGTTCGAATTCGGATAATGCAATATCCGCCCGTATCCGAGTTTTCCCATATTTTATCGGATATTATCCGGATACCAATCCGGATAATAAATTCGGATACCAATCTGGATAATAAATCTGGATATCCATATTTTTAAATCTTAAATATACTTTATTATATATATATATATATATATATATATAACACTTTTGGACTTCAGTGTAATGAATTTTCAAACTTTCAAGAAAAAAATATTTTTTTCAAAAAAAAGTATTTTCTGGAAAAATATATTATTTTTCGAAAAAAAAATATTTTTTAGGAAAAAAATTATCTTTTCGAAAAAAACATTATTTATGGAAATTTTTTATTTCTTCGGAAAAAATTAAAAAAATATTTTTCGAAAAAAATTATTTTCTGGAAAAAATAAAATTAGTTTCTGGATTTTTTATATTTTTTGAAAAAATAAAAAATACATTTTGCGAAAAATAAAAAAAATTATTTTCTGGAAAAAAATTATATTTCGAAAAAAAAATTATTTTCTGGAAATATTTTTTTTAAAAGAAATGTATTAGCCAAACACTTTAATACTAACTTATAAGCTATTTGTTTCATATAAATGTATTTTAAAAGAAATGTTCTATTCAAGTAAATAGAGGGGCAATTATATATATTATAATAATTGTTAAAAACAATTAAATTACCACTTTTTAGTCTTTGCTAAGTATGGAGCTTATGTTTTTTATGGGAGCGACTGAATAAGTAAAAATGAGGGAACCTTATTATGAAACAATTTTTAAAAAAAATACTATAGTTTGCATTAGAACTTTTATGAAATATTGTGTAGGTAGTTTTTTTATATGCTGCAATCACTTCCAAACGATTTTTGTATGACACGTATTATCCGATTATATTTATTCGAATCCGGCCCGAATTCGTCCTGTATCCGTCCCGTGTCCGTATCCCGAATAATCCGAATTCGTATCCGTATCCGGCCTTCCCGTATCCGACTCCGAATCCGAGAGAAAAATATGGGTTAGGATACGGGAAGAGCACTATCCGCCCGTATCCGATCCGTTTTCACCCCTAGTAATTGAGCTTTATAGATAGCATTATTATAAGTGGGGAGATGTAAGTGTAGGGGACCCATTTAGTTATATTTTTTTGATATATTAACAATACTCACTCTGGACCACATCATAAAATGGCTGGTACACTATATATCCGATCCCAACTTCTAATTTTTTTATTTAATCATTTTTATTTTTTTAAAGTAAAAAAATATATTATAATTTACCAAGATATACATCACTCGCCTATTGTATATTAAGTGTTTGTTATGTTAAACTTTGACCACACTACCAAGAAAGCACTTTAGCCGACGTTCGATTGGAAAAATCCGAAGGCTGGCCGACGTCATTGGCTAAGACCGTCGTTTTGGCCGATCGCTTCCATGTTTTCGGCTAAAGTATTTTAGCCATAAATTATGCTTTAAGTCGGCGGCTAAAGTACTAAAAGTCATCGGCTAAAGTCTAGGTGTTTAGACGACGTCCTAATATAACCGATGCCTGGTGACCTTTTGCCCACAGGCAGTCTTTGTGTTTGGTTATTATGATTATTGACGACGTGTTTGGTTATTACGAGAGGGATGTACCGTCTGAAGGTCAATTATACCATATAGTTGATCAACTAGTCCACTGAAACCCCAAATCATACCCGTTAATGTAATATCCTGAATTTCTACCATGATTGTTTAATGTTATTTTATCCGAGTTATATTGCACAATGCGAAATCTGTAGAGTATGGATAAAATAACTGAAGGACAGAGACAGTTGTATTGGTATAATTGTCGTACTTGGTCGACAATTGCATTTGAGGATATTGTGTATCAGGTATATCGTATGAGAATATTATTGGAATGAGTACATGTATTCACTATGTCGTGTATATGTATCCCGTATGACAGAAAAGAACAGTTGGAATTGGCCAAGTATAGCCTGATTAACATACGCTAACGTAAGAACTTAGCGCACGCTAATGTGCAAAGCTTACATACATTAATAAGGATAGTTAACGTACGTAAGAACATGTCGGACATGACCAGTATGTGGCTGATAGGTAGGTCCGGTGGTCGGCAGCTTTTGGCGCGGGTCCGTACAAGCGAGTAAACGAATGGATTAACATACGCTATGTATGGGAATTATGTACGTTAATGGAACATGAGTTTTACATACGTTAGAGGAGGTATGTTGCGTACGTAAGGATACCTGTTGCCAAAAGACAACCTCTAGACTATGCATTCCGTACGTAATGTTGTGATGTTGCGTCCGTTATGGATATTAACGTATGTTAGCTGAAGAACACTACATACATAACTTTGTTACTGTAGCAAGTCAACGTCTATATTACGTATGCTATAGCATGGGCTTTGCGTACGTAAGTCATTATACGAAGTAAGGCAGTAGCCTCTGGAATAGGATAGCGTATGCTATCAAAAGTAAATTAGCGTACGCTATGTATGATAACGCACGTTAAGCTTAGTGGCTACCGGCCGCTATGAATTGTGCAGGTTATAAAGTAAGGATTGGTCCTTCATTTCCTCACGAACCAAGTTGAGTTTTCTCCCCATAGAATCGTCCCTCTACATATGTAGATGATATTGAGCCTCTTCTAACTTGGTTATGAGTTTGTGGACACCGATTGGAGCTTTAATCTTAGAGTTGATGATGATTCTTGGAAGGAGTTTGATTGTTCTTTCCCGTAGTTCATCAATACAAGGTAATATTCGTGTTCTTCTGATTATAGATCGGTTTTTCGGAAGTATGTTTACATGTTAGGAAGCATGTTAGTCTATCCTATTGTTTATGATGATGTTATACATGATTAGCTTGAATTGTGACAAGAGATTTAAGATATTGGTTAAGGTTTTCATGTTGTAAGAGTTGCGATTCGTTCATACATGCTCGTAAGATAGATTATCGAACTATGATGTTGTTATTGATATATGGGTATTGATATGATTCTTATGGTTTTGGATTTTGTTGAAAAGGTATGATTGGTTAATCCCTTTCTTCATTTTTGGATTCTTGATGTTGTTGTCGTTGTTTACTTCGTATGATAATAAACTATGGAAGTGTTGTTGTATTTCTTGGTGTTTCATAGAGCTTGTTGAGGAAGATGATGATACGATGATATATATCTTGGAATATGATTATTCCTGGTATTGAACTATTTGGATAGTTCGAATTGTCGACTATATCAGTATTATTGCTTTACTATGAATTTACAATTATGAACAAGGAGGAATCTTGTTAATTCATATTTGAGGTTGATTCAGAATTGAGTATGTTATGTAATACTTGTTATCGATTGAAGTGATTGTTGATATGATTATCGGATTGTAGGATCGTGTTGTGGTTATGGATTCGTGATTGATGGATTGAGTTGTTCGGTTTTATATACGATTGGGGTATTGTTGAACCATTGGGTTTGTTGATTGGTTATATCAATCGTCGATTGTTATCGAATTTGTTGTTAATTAATTATTGTAATATGTTGTGATAATTGATCGATGATAAGAACCGTGTGTTGCGACCGAGTTCGAAAATGTTCGTAGATTGCTTTGGTCGGGGCCGAGGTGCTGGTAGACGAAAGCAAGGAAATTGGTAACGGCTTTATCATCATCGTGTCAGTATCGAGGTAAGTTATTACTTGTTCAGTTTATAATATTTAATAAATGGTTTCGGTTTTATTTCGTTTATAATTCATATAGCAATGAGTATAAGTGTGAATTCTGGAGATTTGTATAGTATCTTGTCTTGCGGGTTTTGGGGTTAGAGCATAAGGTATATGGTGTATATTCATTATTAGTATACTTGGGTATCACGGATATATTTTGATAAATACGGGGATATGAGTTATCTACAGCCTACGGTATTTTGGATCGCCGAATATTAGGGATAATCATTGGTGATGGTTTTTGACATCGAGACTGCTCTCGAAGAATCCGGGGAAAGTTCTCTAATCATTTTTATCATTATCATGTCGTCATGCATTTGTGTATTGTTGTTGTCGTGCATTTTGTGTATTGTTGTTAACATGCATCTATGCATTATTATCGTTTGTCCACCTCGTGTTGGTCTGACGGGATCATCTTGGGATCTATGCTTGCACGCGTTGGATCATTGGACGGGTTTTCCACCTCGTGTTGGTCCGACGGATCATCTTGGCATTAATACTGTGATCACTGGATCATCGGATTACCATGTGTTGTCATGCATATGTGTCATTGTTGTTTATCCACCACGTGTTGGTCCAACAGGATCATCTTGGGATCTATGCAATGAACGCTGGATCATGGATTACCATGAGTTTACGTTGGTGTTGTCGTTCTTGAGTGTATCTTGTTGTTGTCTTGTTGAGCATATTGATGTTGTCATGTTGAGTATGCATTTGTAGGCCTTTTGTTAGGACCATATTTCGTATGTTGTATTGATCTGATCTCGGAATAGACTGACATGATTTGGTATTGCGTATCTTAAGGTATGTGTTGTATTCCTTATCGTTATTTGTGTGTTAATTGATATTCTTTTATCAGATTGAGATTTGGTGATGTTATCCGATGGACTGGAGTGGACACGGATCATACATTACATAATTATGAGTTGTGATGATGTTTTGATGAATTTCGGTATTATTGAATATTGTACAGAAGTTTATTCACCCCGTGGTTCGAGAATTTGAGATGCAGAATATGGTAAGGATTGATTTGGTACGGATTATCATGAGTTGGTTAGGTTATGACAGTGACATGACGTTGGTGGTATTTCTTATCTTGTAATTACATTGGTATGTAATTATTAATGTTGATGTGGTTGTTATCATTGTTGAGTATTATGGCTGACCCCGTCGTGGGCTTTATTTTTAGGTACTCGGGGATCGAGCTTGTAGCGGTCGTGAAGAGATGAGCTTCCCAGATGATACTGGCTATGGCGTGTATTTGGGAACCGAGTATTTTGACTGCTTGTTATTTTCCACGGAAAAAGTATTTTGAACTGTTTGTTATATCCGCTTCGAGTGTGTTTTAAAGTGGCTTTCTAGCATTTTACGAACTTGGGTTTATTTTGAAAAATCGATTTCCTAAACTATTATGTCGGTACGTTTAAGCGGTAGTGTAAAGCCCGTGTCCCGGTATGGATTATGTTTATGTTGATTAATATTTTCTTTAATTAAATGTTGTTAAACGGGATTGACGGGATAGGCAAAAGTGATTTAAGTCGTGTTAGGTGGCTTAAAGTGTTAAATTTTATCTATTGTAGGTGGTAAGGAGAGTATTTGAAAAATTAGGTACTAAATAGATATTTTTGATAAATGGTGTGCATGGGTCGGCCCATGAAGGGAACCGACCCTCCTCCCTTCTTATTTCATGTCTCCTTGCGTCGCACACCCAAGAAATCTGAAAACCCTAATCCGCTCTAAACTCACAACCGACTCTTTTCCCCATCGCCATTGCTGTTGTCGTCTGGAACCACCGCCACCACCGTTGTTTGTCGGAGTTTTCGAGAGAGAGAGGAGCAGGTGCGGGTGTAAGGTTTCATTGGGAGGTAAGCCTTAATCCTTTGTCTTCTTTTATGTTTTCTCGTCGCCGTTGATCGGGCACCAACGCCGCTAAATCGCGCATCGGAAAACCGTTTATCATTTCATGTGAAAACTTAGTAATCTACCACTGTATTGCGTAAGCCATAACTTTTTGCTTGTAGCTCGGATTGGGGTGAAACTGGTGCCAAAAGTTCTCTTTCTGAGTTTAGTAACTTTTATGTGTTTTATGCAAAATCCAGTTCGGAACGTAGCATAGGTCAAATCGTCGTTTTATACTGAAAGGTGCTGTTTCTCACTGTTCTGCGAACTGTTTTTGTAAAATCCGTAGTAAATTGTAGAAAAATCGTCAGGAGGCGTATAATATGTCCGTGGAACCCTAACTCAGAGTACTTTCTGGCCATGTAATAAAACTATAGTATTTCTGGGTTTAAGGAGGTCACAGGTCCCGAACAGACCTGTTAGGTTAGACCGGAAAGTTGTTTTAGTGATAGTTTAAGCGTGCGTCGTGTTTTAGGGTCTGGGCTTCGTGCTATTATGTTTTAACGTTCGTTTAGGTGTTGGGAAGTGATCTTTATTTGGGGAGCTTGAAATTGTTATTTGTGAACTAGGCGCGCTTACGAGGTGAGTTCTCTCACTATATTTAATATCAGTTGTTTTACATTACTGTAGCTCGTGTGTGGTAGCCTTAATTATTTGTAATGCGGGGCTACATAGCGGGGTGGCTAGTCAGCCCTTTGTTGACATGTATACGCGGGTGGCGTTGTCATGTATATGCGGGTTCCGTAAGGACTGGGGGCTAACGTTTGTATACGCGGGTGGCGCAAGAACTCGGCGGGGCCGAAGATTGTATACGCGGGTGGCGTAGAATCTCGGTGGGGCTAAGGGGTTACATGCGGGTGGCGTAGGGGCAGGAATGCATGTTTATAATTTGTTCGTAGACCTGCATGCTTGTTTATGTGCAACTATCTGTTATAGGGGTAGTGTGGAATAACTGTGTTATCTATGGTGGTTGAATTCACTAAGCTTCGTGCTTACCTTTTCCCAATAAATTATTGTTTCAGGTACGAGTGGCTCCAAGATGTGATGAGTACACACTGGCATGCGTGAAGGGCTGATTACTTTTACGACTTTTAATTTTAGACATTTATTCCGCTGTTTAACATTCTAGAGAATATTGATGTTTGGGTTCCAAATATGATTTTTATTTTAGATATTTATTCCACTGTTTATTGTTCGGGAGAATATAAATTATGGATTTGCAAATGAAACGATTATTAAAGGAGTTTTATTAATGAAATGTTACTTTAAAAAATTTAAATTCCTTGAAATTTTTGGGATGTTAAAACTTGGTATCGGAGCACGGCTTGAGTGAATCAAACGCATTTCGGTGTGTTTGATCTCAAGTTTGCGGCGATAATTTTTTTTAAAAGTTTTTGGAAAATAAGAGGAAGGAAAAATCCGTTTGAGAAACGGTGATCAAGGGCACAGTGTGTACAGTCAGCCGGAGCTAAAAGGGAAGGTATAATAGTTAGTGTTTTATTGCTTTCTAGATCATAAGGTATGCATGCTAGATTTCCTGTTGTTGACACTAAGCTGTATGTTGTACTGCTTGCTATTAGGAGTTTATGCTAATTATGATAGGTTACTAAGTGGATGCCCTCTAGGTTGTCTGCAGTAAGAGATTTATAGCCTTAGAATATTCGATTTAGTTCTATTGCGCAGCTCTTGTTTGAGTCCAACCGTTCTAGGATAGAATATGGTATTCAAATGTCTATTTGTTTCGCACTGCATATAATCGGGTATTCGCGAGGCCACTCATTATGATTAGTAGGAATTCGGTAGTATCAAGGGTAGTGGTTTGGATGGAACTCCTAGGGAACTAGGAAGAGTGAGTGCATATGCCGGTGCGGGCATATGTATATAGTTTCGGCGAGAAACTACTTGGACCCCTCGGGATGGAACTCGGAACGGGCAATGATAGGTGTTGACGGTAGTAGTAGAGCTCCTACTACTGGAAGCATAGGATCAATGCTCGAGTCGGGGAAGTCACGAGGAATTCAAGGAGTTGAGCGTGAGTGTAGTTAGTATGAGTTATTATGTGCTAATAACTCATTGTAAATTCTTTCTCCTAGAATGGCCATCACTAGAAGAAACAACACGCCTGAGCCGCAAACTGAGACGGGAATCACTGAGGATCATATTCGAGAGATGATTGCAGCTCAGGTAGCGCACGTGATCGAGGAAGTGATACCCGAGATCATCACTGCCATCCGAAATGAAGTGGTGGTTCTGATGGAGGAACGAATTGCAGCGATTCCGCCGCCTGCTGGGGGACAGCCCTATAATCGAGAGTTCCAGTATTGGGATCTCTCTGCCTGTTCTCCACCTGAGTTTAAGGGAGACCCGAATATGATTGTTAGTATGCATTGGATATCTGACATGGAGTGTGCTTTTCTGACCAGTGGCTGACCGGATAATCTGAAGGTCCGCTTTGCAGTGAACTTACTTCGCGATGGGGCGAAGGACTGGTGTGCCACGGCATTGACGCTTTCCGAGCGCACTACCCTGACTTGGGAGGAGTTCGCCACTCGCTTTCGTGCCGAGTACGTGCCTCCGGTAGAGATGGAGTGGATAGCTAAGGAGTTTTTGGAGCTCACGCAAACAACAGAGACGGTGAAGGAGATGAACAAGAAGTTCACCGAAATGGCATTGTTTTGTCCTCAGTATGCTGCCTCGGAGGATATAAAGATGTCTCGGTACAAGGACATGTTGCGTATCGAGATTAGGGAATTCGTGAGCACGGCGCAGTATGCTTCTTTATCAGCAATGATGGATGCGGCCCGAAGGAGGGAACTGGAGTTGGAGACCCAAGCAAAGAAGAGAAAGGCAGCACAGGCGGTGACGCCAATCTCTGCTGTGCCAAAGAAATCGAAGTTCACAGATTCGTGCGGACGTTCGAAGAATGGTGGGTTCAAACCTAGGGGTGCCGGTGGGAAGTGGACGGATGGATGTTACAAGTGTCGGTAGTCCGTACATATCAGTCGGGATTGTAAGTCGCCATTGATGGTCTGCTTTAACTGCAAGCAGACGGGCCACGTGAAGGCAAATTTCTCGAATCCGAGGGTTTCTAGCGGGGGTGGGGCACAAAAAGCCCCTGCAGCTGCCCCCTTGCTTATTACCGACGACAGCGTGGGTCAGGCTAGACCCGAGGCGGCCCGAGGTAGGGTGCACCAGCTGAAAGTGGAGGAGGCACATGCTATGCCTGAAGTGGTGATAGGTATATTTCATCACTTGTTCCTTTTTTTGACTATTTGATTATCATATGTAATTGTTTTGTTTAAACAGTCTGATCAAGTACATTCTTAGTTAACTCGGTGCCTGCTGTAGTGATGTTTGATAGCGGGGCTACTCATTCATCCGTATCCCGCACTTTTAGCGAGTGTTTGGGCCGAGTCGCATGTAGGTTAGGTTATCCACTAGTGGTTGAGGTTGCTGATGACAAGACCTTGACGGTTACAGACGTGTATCGAGGATGCACTTTGGAAATCTCTCGGGTGAGGTTTCCTATAGATTTGATTCCAATTGCTATGCGTGAGTTGTGCGTGATTGTGGGCATGGATTGGTTAGATTCTTTTGATGCTGAGATTGTTTGTCGTTGCAAACAAGTGCGAGTTCGAACCCCAAGTGGGGGAGAACTGCTGGTTTAGGGAGACTCGCCTAGGCGGGCCTCAGCAATATGTTCGGCTGTGAGAGCGCGGAGGTACTTACAGCACAGTGGCCAGGGGTATTTAGCATATGTGATAGATACGTGCCGTGATAAAGAGAAGAAGACTGCGGGGGATGTTCCAGTTGTACGGGAGGTTGCCGATGTATTTCCCGACGATTTACTGGGGATACCTCCCGAGCGACAGGTGGAGTTTTGCATTGACTTGATTCCGAGTGCTGCTCCGGTGGCCAAGGCACCTTATCGCCCTGCTCCACTGGAAATGAAAGAGTTGTACACTCAGTTGCAGGAGCTTCTCGAGAAGGAGTTCATCAAGCCGAGTTGTTCACCATGGGGAGCCCCGATTCTGTTTGTGAAAAAGAAGGACGGATCCCAACGGATGTGTATAGACTACCGCGAATTGAATAAGCTTACGGTGAAGAATAGATATCCTCTGCCAAGAATCAATGACTTGTTCGACCAGCTACAAGGAGCCTCATGGTTCTCTAAGATTGATTTGAGATCGGGGTATCATCAGATGCGGGTGAAGAATGAGGATACGGAGAAGACGGCATTTCGCACACACCAATGCACCAGCAACGTTCATGGACCTTATGAACAGGGTGTGCAGGCCAATGCTGGATCGGTCGGTGATTGTGTTCATCGATGATATTCTTGTGTATTCGAAGTCAAAGGAAGAGCACGAGATGCATTTGCGAGAAGTTTTGGAAGTTTTGAGGCGAGAGAAACTTTATGCTAAGTTCTTCAAATGTGAGTTCTGGTTACGGGAGGTCCAATTCTTAGGACATGTCGTGAACCAGAATGGTATTATGGTCGATCCGGCCAAGATTACTGCAGTGATGCGGTGGGAAGTGCCGAAGACTCCAGTGAAATACGGAGTTTTCTAGGATTAGCAGGGTACTACCGAAGATTTATTCAGGACTTATCCAAGATTGCTTTACCTTTAACCCAATTGACGAAGAAATCTGCGGCTTTTAGTTGGGGTGAGGAACAGCAGAGGGCTTTTGAGGAGTTACGCAGACGTTTATGCGAGGCTCCAGTGTTGACTTTTCCCGAGGGTATGGAAGATCTAGTAGTGTATTGTGATGCTTCTCACCAGGGTTTGGACTCCGTTCTCATGCAGCGCGGTAAGGTCATAGCTTACGCTTCAAGGCAGTTGAAGCCTCATGAGGCGAACTACCCAACTCATGACCTAGAGTTGGGAGCAATGGTGTTTGCCCTCAAGATTTGGAGGCATTACTTATATGGCGTCAAGTGTACGATATACACTGACCATAAAAGCCTCAAATACTTGATGGACCAGCAAAACCTCAATATGCATCAGAGGAGGTGGCTTGACGTAGTCAAGGATTACGATTGTGAGATACTTTACCACCCGGGTAAAGCAAATGTTATTGTGGACGCCCTTAGCCGACATCCGGTTGGTGAACCATTGCGGGGTTTGTGTCAGCGGTTGACAGTAGTTAAACCTATAATTGAGTTATAAGTAATGCTAAAGAAGTGGCAGTTCTGGACGAGAATGCCAGGCGGGAGAGAGTTTCGGGTGAACTTCCGAATTTTGTCCGTGATAGTCGAGGTTTACTGACTTGGTATGGTAGAGTTTTGGTTCCTTGCACTGGCGGGAACATGAAGATATTGTTCGATGAGGCGCATAAGTCCAAGTTTTCTATTCATCCTAGAGCTACGAAGATGTACCACGACCTGCGAGATAGTTATTGGTGGCCCGGCATGAAGCGGGATGTCACTAAGTGTGTAGAAGTGTGCTTGACTTGCCGGAAAGTCAAGGCTGAGCATCAGCAGCCGCATGGAAAATTGCAGCCTTTAGAGATTCCTGTATGGAAATGGGAGAAGATCACGATGGATTTCATTACGAAACTTCCAAGGACTCCGCGTGGAATGATGCTATTTGGGTGATTGTCGATCGTCTGACCAAGAGTGCTCACTTTTTGGCCATCAAGGAAAGCTCCTCGGCAGAGAACCTCGCAGAGATGTTCGTGCGAGAGATTGTAGCTAGGCACGGGGTGGCAGTTTCGATTATCTCTGATAGGGACACCCGTTTTACCTCCCGGTTTTGGGAGAGGTTTCAAGAGGAGATGGGTATGCGGTTGCATTTTAGTACGGCTTTTTATCCACATACCAATGGGCAGAGTGAGCGTACGGAGTTTTCCTACAACAATAGCTTTCCTTCCAGTATCGGCATGCCGCCGTACGAAATGTTGTATGGTAGGAAGTGCAGGACGCCCATTTGTTGGGGCGAGGTTGGTCAACGAGTATTGGGGAGCACCGATATTGTGCTGAAGATGACTGAGATGATACAGATGGTGAAGGACCGTTTAGTTACTGCACAGAGTCGGCAAAAGAGTTACGCCGACAAGAGACAATCAGATTACAGTTTCAGGTGGGAGATTATGTGTTGCTGAAGGTGTCACCCTGGAAAGGGGTGATTAGGTTCCGTAAACGAGGAAAGTTAGGGCCCCGTTACATTGGACCCTACAAGGTCATCGCTCGAGTGGGAAAGGTAGCTTATCGCTTAGAGTTACCGGATGAGCTGAGTTTGATCCACAACACTTTCCACGTGTCGCAGTTGCGGAAGTGCGTAGTGGATGAGTCTACGGTGATTCCCCTTGAGGAAATTCAGATCGACGAGCAGCTTAATTACGTGGAAAAGCCGGTTGCCATTCTCGACAGGAGGACGAGGACATCGCATAACAAGGTGATAGGTTTAGTGAAAGTCCAGTGGAAACACCGAAAGGGTTCCGAGTGGACTTGGGAACCTGAGGTTGAGATGCGAGAGAACTACCCAGATCTATTCGCGGGCGGAGACTTTGAGGACGTAGTCTAATTCAAGCGGGGGGAGAGTTGTAAGGCCCGTGTCCCGATATGGATTATATTTATATTGATTAATAATTTCTTATTAAATGTTGTTAAACGGGATTGACGGGTAGGCAAAAGTGATTTAAGTCGTGTTAGGTGGCTGAAAATGTTAAATTTTATCTATTGTAGGTGGTAAGGAGAGTATTTGAAAAATTAGGGACTAAATGGATATTTTTGATAAATGGTGGGCATGGGTCGGCCCATGAAGGGAACCGACCCCCCTCCCTTCTTATTTCATGTCTCCTTGCGTCGCACACCCAAGAAATCTGAAAACCCTAATCCCCTCTAAACTCACAGCCGACTCTTTTCCCCATCACCGTTGCTGTTGTTGTCTGGAACCACCGCCACCACCGTTGTTCGTCGGAGTTTTCGAGTGAGAGAGTGGAGCAGGTGCGGGTGTAAGGTTTCATCACGAAGTAAGCCTTAATCCTTTGTCTTATTTTCTGTTTTCTCGTCGCCGGTGATGGGGCACCAATGCCGCTAAATCGCGCATCGGAAAACCGTTTATCATTTCATGTGAAAACTCCGTAATCTGCCACTGTTTGCGTAAGCCATAACTTTTTGTTCGTAGCTCGGATTTGAAACCAGTGCCAAAAGTTCCCTTTCTGATCTAGCAACTTTTATGTATTTTTTGCAAAATCCAGTTCGGAAAGTAACATAGGTGAAAGTGTCGTTTTATACTGAAAGGTGCTGTTTCTCTCTGTTCTGCGAACTGTTTTTGTAAAATCCGTAGTAAATTGTAGAAAAATCGCTAGGAGGCGGATAATATGTCCTTGGAACTCTAACTCAAAGTAATTTCTGGCCATGTAATAATACTATAGTATTTATGGGTTTCAAGAGGTCAGAACAGGTCCCGAACAGACCTATTTGGTTAGACCGGAAAGTTGTTTTAGGGTCCGGGCCTCGTGCTAATACGTTTTAACGTTCGTATAGGTGTTGGGAAGTGATCTTGGTTGGGGATCTTGAAATTGTTATTTGTGAACTGGGCGCGCTTACGAGGTGAGTTCTCTCACTATATTTAATATCAGTTGTTTTACATTACTGTAGCTCGTGTGTGGTAGCCTTAATTATTTGTGATGCGGGGCTAGATAGCGGGGTGGCTAGTCAGCCCTTTGTTGATATGTATACGCGGGTGGCGTTGTCATGTATACGCGGGTGGCGTACAGACTCGGGGGCCGACATTTGTATACGCGGGTGGCGTAAAAACTCGGCGGGGCTGAAGATTGTATGCGCGGGTGGTGTAGAATCTCGGTGGGGCTAAGAGGTTACATGCGGATGTTGTAGGGGCATGAATGCATGTTTATGATTTGTTCGTAGACCTGTATGCTTGTTTATGTGCAACTATCTGTTATAGAGGTAGTGTGGAATAACTGTGTTATCTATGGTGGTTGAATTCACTAAGCTTCGTGCTTACCCTTTCCCAAAAAATTATTATTTCAGGTATGAGTGGCTCCAAGGCGTGACGAGTACACACTGGCGTGCGTGAAGGGCTGATTTCTTTTACGACTTTTAATTTTAGACATTTATTCCGCTGTTTAACGTTCCAGAGAATATTGATGTTTGGGTTGCAAATATGATTCTTATTTTAGATATTTATTCCGCTGTTTATTGTTCGGGAGAATATAAATTATGGATTTGCAAATAAAATGATTGAATTATTAAAGGAGTTTTATTAATGAAATGTTACTTTAAAAATTTTAAATTCCTTGAAATTTTTGGGATGTTACATGTAGCTTAACGTATATTTTTGAAACTATTGAGTTTTGGCATTTTGGCCATGGACTTTCAAAATGGGATTTTACGATGGTATCATTAAGAATATGTCCTAGAATGCCACTCATGGGATGAGAGAGAAGGGGCATTGTACTTGAAATTATGGAATAATTAATAAAAGGCAATATGATTCATTTATTATTTATTGTATTTCAAATGCATTATTGATAAACATTGAAGTGAAGTCCATGTAAATAAGAGCAAATATTCCACTCTCATTATCAAATAAGAAAAAATGCACTGGAAATGTTTAAAGCTTATTTACGTAAACCGTTCGCAAGTCGATAAACTTAATTGGGCATTAAGTTTTGAGTAAGACTTGTATAATTGATGCTAGGACATGTGCATGTCTTGATAGCATAGTTATAATTATATTGGTGGGACCAGTATACTCGAACACGACTCATACTTGATTCAGTCAGACGGTATTCACTCTTGGAGAGTCGATGACGAATCGAAAGGTTGTGATAGTATACGTGGACCTTTGACTTGAGGGTTCACTAAGAGATGTTCATGTGACGTTTAGTTTGTCATTAGAGTAGTTAGACTCATTTTCTTAATCGTTGGGTCAACCTCGAAGTGCGGGCTTTATGTAAAGATAGCAGTCTTTACTGTACACCAAGAAAGGATTCCATCTCCTGTTAGTGAGCAGGCGAATGTCCTATACGGTTAATGACAAATAAGATCATAAGTCTTTAGCTAAAGCATTCTAATCTAGTCGTATTATATACACTAGTAATCAGTCAGTCTTGATTTGCATTAACACATGTATAGTGTCTAGTCAATAGTAGGGTTTGACTTTACTGTGACCCGAAGACTTGACCGGGACATCTGATGAAGGGTCTATACGTATATGGTATTCATGACATAATGGTTCTGGAATGATCCCTACATTCGTTCACAGTCGGGGTTTACAATGCGGCCCGCTAGGCTGGCTAAGTGCTGCCCGCACTCATTGGTTCCTCCCAATGCCGGCTGAGACGGACCTACAGAGTCACGCATCAGGATAGTTGACGGATAAATGTGAATTTATTATCTCTCTATTAATATAAGATATTGGGTATCTAATTATGATTTATTGGATAAATCAAATAGTGGTCTTATGAATTGAAATTAAGTTATTGGGTAATTAATTTAATTCATAAATTATATTTATTAGAGAAATATATATATATATTTATATTTTATATAATTAATTACTTGGATTAATTAATTAGTATAGATACATTGGTGATAAAACGGAGTGTATTTAACGGAGTCGTTTGACGAACGTCCAGTACACGAGCCGAGTGACTCGACCCGTTTCCAATCACCTTCCTATTAGGCCGCCTCCCATCCCCCTATCCACATGTGATTGTCATTTTTGTTGGTTGGTGGTGATTAGTCTTCCACATGCTTCCAAAGGGTCTTGATTTGTTATCTTATCAAATCAAGACTTATCCTTTGTTTTGGCATGTTAGACGTTATATATGTGATATCATTATGACACCAACACATCATACCATCATTTTGGAGGACTTGGTCGAGAGGTATAGATGAGAGGGAGAAGAAAATTTTCTTCATCTTTTTCTTCATCTTTGAGATAAGAAATAAGTAAGAAAAATTAGAGAGGAAATTCCTACGATAACTTCCTAGCCATGTTCTTGAAGAACGGAGTTTCGTTGAATTTTTTCGGGCAACATCCGATGCGTGTGAAGTAGATACATCGTGCTTTCGGTATTTGGGATGAAGGGATTTCGTGCTCGTATATACGTACGTTATTGCATGGATATTACGTATGTAAGCTGATATATGAAGCAATGCAGTAGCCGCTGGACTGCCCGATAGCGCACGCTATCAAGGAAAGATAGCACACGCTAGGGCTGTAGCGCACGCTTAATATAAGGTTTAGGGCACGCTAGTAATATGCTTTATAAAAGGGTACAGACAGGTGTTAAGAGGCATTTCGTCCATTTCTTTCCTTTCACTCGATAGAGAGAGCCTTGGGAGGATATTTGAAGTTCCTAAACAAAGGATCGATTGGAGGTTTATAGAGGCATTTCGTCCATTTCTTTCCTTTCACTTGAAATTATTGATGATTCCTGGAATGGAGTTCATAGAGAGTTTTTTGAGGTTCCAAATACTGGATTATGATGGAGTTGATCGTTCTTATCAACGTTTGGAGCTTGGAATCGATTGGAAATGGATTCAACCTTGAGAATCAACGCATTTCATCGAAGAGGTTGTGATAATTGATCGTTGATTATGACCGTTGTGTTGCGGTTGAGGCTGAAGAGTTCGTAGATTGCTTTTGGTCGGGACTGAGGAGCTCGTAGACAAAGGCAATAGATTCTGGTAACGACTTCATGGTATTGGTATCGAGGCAAGTTTATACTTGTTCAGTTTATAATATTTAATGGATGGTTTCGCTTTCATTTCATTTATAATTCATAGAGCAATGATATTATAAATGTAAATTGTCGGGATGATGGTTTGTTCGTGGGAAGGATATTGTCTTCGACTTTGAGGTAATTTAAGTATTGTTCAGTTATGAGGATAATTATTCTGGTGAATTGTTGTATATGTTGTATGTTGATTTTTCGTATGATGGAATTCATATTAATTGTTTCGTAGAGGGATGTTGATCCTAGGACTGTTTGTATTGAGATCATTGACCGTGTTGATCATTCTTTGGGGATGATGATCCCAGGATTGTTGTTTTGGATATTGATTGGTCATGTCGACTTTTCATTGTCAGTTTGTCATTGTTCACTTTGGTGAATCTTTTGATCCTTGTTGGATATCTGAATCTTTGAGTTTCATTGTCATGTTGCATCGTGACATATCTGGGGTCATATCTGCGTTCCGATTGGTTATTGTGTAGGATTTTTAGCTGGGCACACTATGGTCATGTGTTGATATTTCCACATTGGACCATGCACACTAGACGTAGTTCGTGAGGCTAATTAGGTACATGTCCCACGTATATCCTGGATTCCGTATACGGGGTGGACATGTGCACGGACACATTTTCGGATCGGGCGTACTATGACGTCCATCTTTTGAGCCATATTGATTGGTCGTTCATCCTCCATTTATGGTTAGGTATGTTCGACGGTTTACGACTGGTTGTTCATACACCCGAGGGGTATGTTCGACAGTCGGGGTTATTTCTTTGAGATCCATTATTGTTGATCCTTTGTTGATCGTTTGGAGTTTACCTTGTTGATGGTATTCTCGGTCGTGGTTGATCCTTTGTTGATCGTCTGGAGTTTACCTTGTTGATGGTATTCTCGGTCGTTGTTGATCCTTTGTTGATCGTTTGGAGTTTACCTTGTTGAGGGTATTCTCGGTTATTGTTGATCCTTTGTTGATCGTGTTGGAGTTTATCATGTTGATGGTATTCTCGGTTATCGTCGATCCTTTGTCTGTCGCATTAGAGTTTATCATGTCGATGATATTCCCGGTTGATGGATTGGTTGATCATTATTATTGATCGTATGAGTATTTGGACTGTACGTCGATGTTTCAGGATTTGTTATCACTGTTTGGTGGTAGTTGGTCTACAGATACATTGTGTGTTATTGGTTTCTATTCCAGATTGAGATTTGACGGCGCAATCCGATGGACAGAATTTGGCACGGATGGATTATTTCGTGCTTATGAGTTATGATTATGTTTTGAGGATTCTTGGTATTGTTTGAATACAGTACAGATGGTTGTCGTTGAGCTCATTTCGTCATTTGAGAATGCGAAATGTGGAATATGTTAAGGATTGAATTAGTATGGATTGTTATAGGTTGGTTAGGTTATGATGGTAAGATTACATTGGTAGTATTCGTATTTTGTTATTACATTGTTATGTAATTATTTATGATGATGTGATCGATATCATTATTGAGTATTGTGGCTAACCCCATCGTGGGCTTTATTTTTAGGTACTCGGAGAACGAGCTAGTAGCGGTCGTGAAGGGATGAGCGTCCCGGGTGATACTGGATGTGGCATGTTTTGGAGAATCGACTATTCTTTTATGGTTGTTTTATTCCGCTGAAAATGTGTATTTTGAACTGTGTTCTTATCCGCTGCATGTGTATATTTCAAAATGACTTTCAGGTATTTTTACCAAATCGTGTGTATGTTAAAATGACCTTTTGGGGTATCTCGTAAACTTGGGTTATTTCGTTAAACCCTTTTTTTTTCCCTAAACTATTTTATCAGTATGTATAAGTTGTGGCTTTACGTACATTTTGAAACTGTTGAGTTTTGGCGTTTTGACCTTGAACTTTTAAATGATTTTATTTTGTGATGGTATTTGGAAAATGGATTTTTGGAAATTATTTAAAATACATTACCGTCTTTCGCCTGTTGACGTATGGTATTTGAGAACTATGTTTTAGAAAATATTTGAGTATTTGAAAAATATTATCGTCATCGGCCTTTTGGCGTTTTTAAACGTTTTGGAAATGGTTTTTAGCCTGGTGGGTTCCGGCGCAGGACCCACGTCGCTATAATATCCCAGATGATTTTGGGGGTGTTACAAGTCGGTTCGAGTACACTAATCTCATTAGCATACCTATAACGTGTAACACCCCCAGATTTAACCGGAAATATTACAGCGCCATAGGCCCCGAGATGGAACCCACAAGGCTAAAAGAAATTTTCGCAAACATTTACAACTGCCTAAGAGGCTAACGACGGTACTATTTAAAAAAAAACATTTGAAGACTATATAAAATCTGTTTATCAAAACCGTCGTACAAATCTCATTTCAAAAAGGGCAAGGCCTGACATGCCAGAACTCAGCAGTTTAAAAACATAAGTTAAGCTATCGCTTACACGCACCGACAGAATAGTTCAGAAAACGGTTGCCAAAGTAATCTAAGTTACCCGATACCAAGAGGCCATTTAAAATACTCACGTAGCGGAAAAGACCAACAATTAAAAATACTCTAGCAGCGGAATACAATAACTGATCAGGAAATTCACACAAAAACATGCTCTAGCCAGTATCCTCCGGGAAGCTCATCTCTCCACTGTAATATCCGGATTTATTACAGTGTATTTCATCTGTATTCAAACCATGTATTATTTCGGATTGGTGATTTTGATTATCGAAGTATGATATTTCGTGCATTAATATCATTATACACAAGTATAGAAACTTGCAGAATTGCTCAAGCAACCTAGTGATAGCGCACGCTAAGAATGTATCTTAACGCGCGCTATCGGGCCATTATTAGCGCACGCTATGAGGATAGGAGTTGCGTGCGCTAAGAACTCAATTATTGAGCGGGACGGCTAACACATGCGCCAGCCGGGACATGGGTCCGGATAAGATTCCCGCTGACGCACCCGGACAAAATCTGAAGTCAACCATTATTAGCGCACGCTAAGGGATGCTTAGTAGCGTGCACTAACTTGTCAATAATGCAGAATATTATAAATGGGACAACAACCGCTTTGGCTTTCATATCCTTCGTCTATATTTCATCTTTGAGAGTCCAGAGAGCGAGAATCTCCCTTCTATACACTTAGAACACATATTGTTGGTGTTATACATTGGTTATCACTTGGGAATGTTCATGGAAGTGGAATAGCACCTTGGAGTGGCATACAACCAACCGGAGTGGGATTCTACCTTACGGTTCAGTGATTTTCGTCATTTTAAGGTATGTTCAATCTATCTCCAGACTTAGAGTTGGATTCTAACGATTTGGATGATCATGTTAACAAGATGTGGATTTTCATAGATGAATTATCCAAGTATATCATGTTTGGAATAGTGAGATGAATAAGCCTTAAAATACTTTGATTATAATCATCATGATTCGAATTTTAGTACACTGAATATGTGAAGAGAAGCTTCTATCATTGGTAAACCGAATCTAATAGATGATTTCATAGTAATCTTGGACTAGACGTTAACATCCTTATTGTTAGATAAATCTAAAGGTTTGATCATGGAAGGATTTATCTAGTATATATAGGACGTTCATCAACTTCAGTATGATAATATGGATTGATATAGAGGTGTTGATATCAACCGATAAGCTTTTCGAATTGTTGTATGAAGATTTGAAGTCGAAATGGAATATGGTTTATATGGTATGCATATCCTTGAATCCGAAGTTGTTGTTATCCATAAGATCATTCAGAATCGTATATACATGATATTCATGGAGGTAACATGTAGTATCACGGAAGATTTCATTGTTTCGATCATGACGAGGACAGTTTACTGCTCAGCAGTAAACTGCCATGCACAGATAGCGCACGCTATGCTTTGATTATTAACGTGCGCTATCGGGCACGAGTTAGCGTACACTACGTTTGGTACGTAACGTACGCTAAGCCAATGACGAAGTCGATCGGCCCGATCGGTAAATCGACCATACATAGTTAGCGTGCGCTAGGCTTTGTTGTTTGCGTGCGCTATCGGGCAGTCTTAACGCACGCTACGCAGAGTACTTAGCGTACGCTAAGCAGCTCGGGCAGAATGCATTTTATGAACTTTTGGCCGTGAATCGAATTGTTAAACATTCATGCGACGTGAGATAAATCCTATATCATTTCTTTTGTTAAGGTTTGGTCTCGTTACGTGATTGATTGAGGAGGACGACCTTCGAGTGTTCATTTTCGTGGAAGTGTTGTTATTGTCTTCAAATCGAGGTAAGTACTCTAATTAGAATTGTTTATAATTATACAATTATGATGTGATTGTATCGTGTAAATATGTTGTGAATATATGTCCACCATGTGTTGATCCGACGGGAATCATCAAGGGAATCTATAGCTGTGTGCGCTGGATCGTTGGACAGGTAGTTCCACCATGTGTTGGTCCGACGGGATCATAATGGGAATCTATAGCTGTGTGCGCTGGATCGTTGGAATACCATCAGTATGTTGAAACTGTTATGATATGATATGATATGTGTTGTGAATATTATCGTTGGAGAAACTTGTTATGATATAATTGTTGATTATATCACTGTTGTATGATTATTGTACTTGTACTAGCATCGTTGTGCTAACCCCTTCGGGGGTGAACATTTGTGTATGTTCAGGATCCAGGAGAGCGGGGAAACAACCACTGGAGATGCATGACGGCGAGGGTGCAGAGTGATGTTTCGACCGGGTTTACTGTCTGTTATTTGTTGGTTATTTCAATAAGTACTCGAGTACGTTGTCGATTTATAATATTTGGATTTTGTTGATGTAATAATAACTCTTCATGAGATATTTGTAATTTCGGTTTTGAACCAGTCGGTCGAATTTTATCTCAGCAATTTCATAAACTGGTATCTGTTATTGTCATTTCTTTTATTCACCTTGTAAATTCTTATGTAAAGGATTTACGGCACTGTAATATTCTGAATATATCGGGGTGTTACGAATATGGTATCGAGCTAAGATTATGGATATCTTGGCCGTTGGGTTAAAATAGGGGTCATTTATGTCTTTTGAGGTAACCGGTCGTGAACGACATCACCGCACCGCCACGTCTTCATGCGAACGGTGGTTGTAAGTTCCTAAACTCTATCTCGTTCTTTACACGTTGTGTCTCTTTATACTTGAATATTAGAACGATGTTGTTTCCTGTATATTGAGTATTTATACTTACAGTATGTTGAGAGGCGGACGTGGACGTGGTCGCGGTCGTGGACCTTGACGAAGGAATCCGAAAGGAGGCGTCGCCTTCTAATCAGCTAGTCATAGCTCGGGCGAGCCGCGGCAATCCATCAATAACGAACCGGAACTGGTGTGCGAGAAATCCTTCGTCAAGTCGTGAACCGAGATGACTCGGTTTGCTCGGTCGTGGACCGAATGCAAGTGGCGGCAGAATTGGCAGGAGATGGACAACAAAGGATTCCAGAAATGGGAAATCGAGGTGACCGATGGTTACAAGAAGTGGCAAAGATGCAACCACCCAAATTTGACGGCTTTTCCGAGACTCCCACTTGGGACCATTGGTTGAAAAAACTGGAGAAAATTTTTGCTGGAATTAATTGCCCGGACGACAGGAGAGCTCCTATTGCCCAGTACCTTCTGATAGGGGAAGCATCCGAATGATGGGAAGCTATCCGACCTGCAGATCATGATGCCGATTGGACGGAATTTAAAATGATGATGGAAGCTCATTATTGCCCTCGTCCTGTGAGGGAAGCCAAAATTCGGGAATTTTTCTCCGCTCAACCATCAGACGAACGTGTATCCCAGACGATTAAGATGTTTAACCAGCAGTTAGCATTTGTTCGACATCTGGTCAGAACAGATGCGGAGATGATGATTCATTTTGAAATGAGGATGAAACCAGAAATCCAGAGGTACATGTCCGGTTTTGAATGTACCACTCTCCGCCAATACCAGGATAAGGCGTTGGCGTACGAAATAAAAGAAGCAGCAATGGAGAAGTTTATGGAGTCGAAGAAACAGAAAGTCTCTGGTACTTTTACAGAGCACAAGAGCAGTGGGCCCCGCAAGGCCCAGTCTTCTTTTTCTTTCAAGAAGCCTCCGCACCCATCTAAGAGCGGAAAGAATTACGGAACAATGCCAGCCACGACGGATACAGCTAGGAAGTGCTTTAACTGTGGTCGCCCAGGCCACCTTTGGCGTGATTGTTTGCGCATTCCAGTTACTTGTTTCGAGTGCGGACAGGAAGGGCACCGTGCGACGTTTTGTAAGGACGCCACTAAGTACAATGGAACCCGTTCATCACAGCCCGATTCGAGAAGAAACCGGTGTCAGCAGACGCAGCAAAGTGTTCAGATGCCTCAGAACTTTGGCCGCGGGCGAGGCAGAGGACAATGGGACCGAAAGGGGACATCGAGTGCCGGGTCTGTTCCCCCATGTTTGTATGAGATGAGGAGGACAGATGATCAGGATGCTGCTGTCGCATCAGGTACTGTCCAAATCCTTTCCCAGCCAATTAGCGTTTTGTTCGATACAGGAGCTACACATTCTTTCATATCTTTGTCTTGTGTAAATCGTTTGAATATTTCCGGTTTTCATGCTTGTGAACTTTATGTTGTTGGTTTACCGAGTGGAGAGAGGATTGTCGGAAATTTAGAAACTAGAAATTTTCCCGTATCATTTGGAGGCAGAGAGTGGCTCTCAAATCTGATCGTGATAGAAATGCAAGGAGATGACCTGATACTCGGAGACGATTGGCTTAATCGGTATGGAGCAATTGTAGACTACCATAGGAGGAATATTTCACTGATCGCTGATGATGGCTCCGAAGTACTGTTCGAAGGATGGAAACCGGGAAGCTCAGGAAAATTGATCAAAGCAATGAAAGCTGTCAGATTGTTGAAACAGGGCTGTACCGGATATTGGTGTTATGCAATGAAGAAAGAAGACGAAATCGTGGAACTTTCGTCCATTCTGTGTGAACGAATTTCGGATGTATTTCTGACGAGTTACGGACTACCTCCACGAAGGGATGTGGAATTTACCATTGGTGGAACCCGGAGCTACACCAATTTCCAAGGCGCCGTATCGTATGGCACCTACTGAGATGTACGAACTGAAGAAGCAGCTAGAGGAGTTACTGGATAAGGGCTATATTCAGCCAAGTGTTTCACCCTGGGGAGCGCCAGTTCTTTTTGTCCGAAAGAAGGATGGATCGCTCCGACTGTGTATTGACTATCGAGAGCTGAACAAGTTGACGATTAAGAACAAGTATCCGTTGCCACGGATTGATGATTTGTTTGACCAGTTGCAAGGGCCAACAGTATTTTCTAAGATCGATCTGAGATCAGGATATCATCAACTGAGGATTAAGGAATCTGATGTTCCGAAATCAGCATTCAGAACTCGCTACGGGCATTATGAGTTTGTAGTGATGCCGTTTGGTCTCCCTAACGCACCTGCTGTATTTATGCAATTGATGAACCGTGTGTTCATTGAATTTTTGGATAAATTTGTGGTTGTGTTTATTGATGATATTCTGGTGTATTCTAAGAGTCCGGAAGAACATGCGCAACATTTGCGGATTGTGTTGGAACTTTTGAGAAACGAGCAATTGTACGCCAAACTCTCTAAGTGTGAATTCTGGCTAAAGGAAGTAATGTTCCTCGGCCATGTGGTGTCAGCTAAAGGAGTCCGAGTAGATCCTCAGAAGATCGAAGCAATATTGGATTGGAAGCCTCCAAAGAACGTGAAAGAGGTCCGAAGCTTCTTAGGACTTGCTGGATACTATCGTCGATTCGTGGAAGGGTTTACTAAAGTCTCCCGCCCACTTACTCGACTCCTGCAGAAAACTCAAAAGTTTGAGTGGAATGAATTATGTCAGATTAGCTTTGATGAATTGAAGAAGAGATTGACGACGGCACCGATTCTATCACTTAGCGAGGAATCGAAGGATTCATAGTTCTGATGATGCTTGAACCAAGGACTTGGGTGCGTGTTGATGCAGAATGATAAGGTGATCGCTTATGCATCGCGACAACTGAAACCTTATGAAGTGAATTACCCGACACATGATTTGGAGCTAGCAGCAGTGGTTTTTGCCTTGAAGATCTGGAGGCATTATCTGTACGGGACTCACTGTCAGATCTTTACGGATCACAAGAGTCTCAAGTACATATTTAGTCAGAAAGAGTTGAATATGCGGCAAAGAAGATGGTTAGAACTGATTAAGGACTATGACTTGGAGATTTTATATCATCCAGGCAAAGCAAATGTAGTGGCCGATGCACTTAGCCGCAAGCCTGTCTCTATTCAGATGCTGGAGACGCTAACATCCCAACTTAGCCTTCAACGAGAGATGATTCGTGAAGGGATTGAAGTGTGGTTACAAAGAGTCCAAGGACAGCTGTGCGTGATGGAGATAACTTCATCATTAACCGAAGAAATCAAATCTAGACAGGCAGATGATCCTCTGATGATTCGGTTACATGATGAAGTGATCAAAGGAAAGGCCCCCGGATTCATAATTCATGACAATGGAGTTTTGAGATTTCAGAACCGACTCTGCGTTCCCGATATTGATGATCTGAAACAGACGATTATGAAGGAAGCTCATAGTTCGCCCTATTCTATCCACCCGGGCACCAGTAAAATGTATAAGGACTTGAAGCAGAATTTCTGGTGGGGCAACATGAAGAAAGACGTAGCGGACTATGTTTCGAAATGCTTGACTTGTCAACATGTTACGATCGAGCATCAACGGCCTGCTGGAATGTTGAAGCCACTCCCGATTCCTGAATGGAAGTGGGAGGACATATCGATGGACTTTATCACTAATATGCCGAAAACCAGGACGGGAATGAACACGATTTGGGTGGTAGTTGATCGTTTAACCAAATCGGCTCATTTTCTAGGCATTAAGGATACGTGGGGACTAGAGAGGTTGGCACGAGTATTCATTCCGGGGATAGTTCGATTGCATGGTACGCCGAAGACCATTGTTTCTGATCGAGACGGTCATTTTGTGTCTCACTTTTGGAAAGCAGTTCATAAAGCCTTGGGGACGGAATTGAACTTCAGTACGGCTTATCAACCGCAGACTGATGGACAATCTGAAAGAACTATACAAACGGTGGAAGACATGCTAAGGGCCTGTGCCTTAGATTGGTCAAACGATTGGGAAGTTCATCTACCGTTGATTGAATTTACCTACAACAATAGTTGGCATGCTTCTATTAAGATGGCACCGTTTGAAGCATTATACGGAAGGAGATGCAGATCGCCCCTATGCTGGGACGATTCATCAGACTTGATCGGAACAGAACCAGAGTTGATCGAGCAGACTCGAGAAAAGATAGCCTTAATTCGTGAAAGGCATTAGCGCCCCAGTCGCGAGAAATCCTATGCGGACGTACGTCGTCGCCCATTGGAGTTCAGTACTGGAGATCACGTACTTTTGAAGGTTTCTCCTACTCGGGGAATCTTTCGTTTCGGAAGGAAAGGAAAGCTGAGTCCGAGATATATCGGACCATTTGAGATCTTCGAGAGAGTTGGGGAGTTGGCATACAGATTAGCATTGCCGCCGTCATTATGCCATGTTCATAACGTGTTCCACGTATCCCAGTTACGGAGGTACATACCAGATCCCAGTCATATCATCGATTTCGGCGAGATCGAAGTCGAGCAGGATGGGACGTTTGAAGAAAGACCAGTCAAGATACTCGAGAGTCGAGTTAAGCAACTGAGGAGCAAGTCAATCGTTTTGGTCAAAGTTCAGTGGTCACGTCACGGAATGGAAGAAGCCACCTGGGAAACGGAAGCTGATATGAAGTCTAGATATCCCGAGTTGTTTTCGTCTTGAGTTTCGGGACGAAACTCCTTTTTAGTAGGAGAGTATGTAATATCCGGATTTATTACAGTGTATTTCATCTGTATTCAAACCATGTATTATTTCGGATTGGTGATTTTGATTATCGAAGTATGATATTTCGTGCATTAATATCATTATACACAAGTATAGAAACTTGCAGAATTGCTCAAGCAACCTAGTGATAGCGCACGCTAAGAATGTATCTTAACGCGCGCTATCGGGCCATTATTAGCGCACGCTATGAGGATAGGAGTTGCGTGCGCTAAGAACTCAATTATTGAGCGGGACGGCTAACACATGCGCCAGCCGGGACATGGGTCCGGATAAGATTCCCGCTGACGCACCCGGACAAAATCTGAAGTCAACCATTATTAGCGCACGCTAAGGGATGCTTAGTAGCGTGCGCTAACTTGTCAATAATGCAGAATATTATAAATGGGACAACAACCGCTTTGGCTTTCATTTCCTTCGTCTATATTTCATCTTTGAGAGTCCAGAGAGCGAGAATCTCCCTTCTATACACTTAGAACACATATTGTTGGTGTTATACATTGGTTATCACTTGGGAATGTTCATGGAAGTGGAATAGCACCTTGGAGTGGCATACAACCAACCGGAGTGGGATTCTACCTTACGGTTCAGTGATTTTCGTCATTTTAAGGTATGTTCAATCTATCTCCAGACTTAGAGTTGGATTCTAACGATTTGGATGATCATGTTAACAAGATGTGGATTTTCATAGATGAATTATCCAAGTATATCATGTTTGGAATAGTGAGATGAATAAGCCTTAAAATACTTTGATTATAATCATCATGATTCGAATTTTAGTACACTGAATATGTGAAGAGAAGCTTCTATCATTGGTAAACCGAATCTAATAGATGATTTCATAGTAATCTTGGACTAGACGTTAACATCCTTATTGTTAGATAAATCTAAAGGTTTGATCATGGAAGGATTTATCTAGTATATATAGGACGTTCATCAACTTCAGTATGATAATATGGATTGATATAGAGGTGTTGATATCAACCGATAAGCTTTTCGAATTGTTGTATGAAGATTTGAAGTCGAAATGGAATATGGTTTATATGGTATGCATATCCTTGAATCCGAAGTTGTTGTTATCCATAAGATCATTCAGAATCGTATATACATGATATTCATGGAGGTAACATGTAGTATCACGGAAGATTTCATTGTTTCGATCATGACGAGGAAGCATCGCTTTCGTGAAAGAATCGCCATGCACAGATAGCGCACGCTATGCTTTGATTATTAACGTGCGCTATCGGGCACGAGTTAGCGTACACTACGTTTGGTACGTAACGTACGCTAAGCCAACAGACGAGTCAGTCGACTGATCAGTGAAGTACTGAACATACATAGTTAGCGTGCGCTAGGCTTTGTTGTTTGCGTGCGCTATAGGGCAGTCTTAACGTACGCTACACAGAGTACTTAGCGTACGCTAAGCAGTTCGGGCAGAATGCATTTTATGAACTTTTGGCCGTGAATCGAATTGTTAAACAGTCATGCGACGTGAGATAAATCCTATATCATTTCTTTTGTTAAGGTTTGGTCTCGTTACGTGATTGATTGAGGAGGACGACCTTCGAGTGTTCATTTTCGTGGAAGTGTTGTTATTGTCTTCAAATCGAGGCAAGTACTCTAATTAGAATTGTTTATAATTATACAATTATGATGTGATTGTATCGTGTAAATATGTTGTGAATATATGTCCACCATGTGTTGATCCGACGGGAATCATCATGGGAATCTATATTTGTGTCTATTTGGATCGTTGGACAGGTAGTTCCACCATGTGTTGGTCCGACGGGATCATCATGGGAATCTATAGCTGTGTGCGTTGGATCGTTGGAATACCATCAGTATGTTGAAACTGTTATGATATGATATGATATGTGTTGTGAATATTCTCGTTGGAGAAACTTGTTATGATATAATTGTTGATTATATCACTGTTGTATGATTATTGTACTTGTACTAGCATCGTTGTGCTAACCCCTTCGGGGGTGAACATTTGTGTATGGTCAGGATCCAGGAGAGCGGGGAAACAACCACTGGAGATGCATGACGGCGAGGGTGCAGAGTGATGTTTCGACCGGGTTTACTGTCTGTTATTTGTTGGTTATTTCAATAAGTACTCGAGTACGTTGTCGATTTATAATATTTGGATTTTGTTGATGTAATAATAACTCTTCATGAGATATTTGTAATTTCGGTTTTGAACCAGTCGGTCGAATTTTATCTCAGCAATTTCATAAACTGGTATCTGTTATTGTCATTTCTTTTATTCAGCCTTGTAAATTCTTATGTAAAGGATTTACGGCGCTGTAATATTCCTGAATATATCGGGGGTGTTACATCCACGACCGCTACAAGCTCGATACCTCAAGAACCTAAAAAGAAAGCCCACGACGGGGTTAGCCATAATATCCAACAATGATAACCGTCACATCATATTAATAATTACATACCAATGAGAATACAACCTAAGAATACGACCAATGTAATCTTATCGTCATAACTTTACTTACTCAAATAATCCTCAATAGAATAACCATTATCACATATTTCACATCTCGTACTCGGTTAACCAATAAATTCTAACATAATCTCTGTATTGTACCTCAGACAATACTCAAGATTCTCAAACTATCATCGCCAACTCACGATACGGAAATATACCAGTTCTGACCAAATACGATCCGTCGGATAGTATCATTAAATCCCAAGACGATAACCGGTTGTCCACCTGGAGACAAATACCAAAGGAAATATGGAACATACCTCGATATGCACAATACCACGATAATCATCTCAGTCTAATCCGAGATCAGATCAATGCAACATACGGGCATGGTCCTAACACAAGACCTACAAATGCATACTCATATGATAACGTCAATATGCTCAAAACAATAACAACATTGTATACTCAATGGAAATCCCATGATCCAGCGCCCGCAGCATAAATCCCGTGATGATCCTACTAGATCAACATGAGGTGGATAACCAACAATATACATATGCACGAGAACACATATAAAACCAACGATGCGAATCCACATGATTCCATCAACACAATACTGGGTAATCCAACGATCCAGCGCCCTCAGCATAGATCCCCATGATGATCCTGTCGGACCAACGCATGGTGGAAAACCTGTCCAGCGATCCAGCGCCCTCAACATAGATCCCATGATGATCCCGTCGAACCAACGGATGGTGGACATCCGATCCAGCACCCTCAGCATAGATCCTCATGATCCCATCAGATCATTTACAACATAAACAATACAATATGCATACACATATGAAACTCAATATGTTCATCAACATGAACAACAATATGACAAATCAACAAGGATGACCTCATATTCAACAACATGAATGACAAAATGCATGATCAAAAATCATTAACACTAAACCGAATCAATTTTGGATACTTTCCCCGAGTCCTTCGGGAGCAATCTCGATCAAATCATCACCGACGATTATCCGCAATGCTCGGCGATCCAAACGTACCATGGACTGCAGATAATCATATCCTCGTCTTTATCATAACGTATCCTCAATACCCAAAATGCCAATAATCGAAATAAATCATATACCTTATGATTTAACTCCCAGATCGGAAGAACGATATACAATCCAAATACCCCGAGGTCACAATAATAATCATCGCTATATGCATTATAAACGAAATGAAACCGAAATCATTCATTAAATATTATAACTGAGCAAGTAATAACTTGCCTCGATACCAACATGACGATGATGAAGCCGCTACCAGTCACAATGCCTTCGTCTACGAGCTCCTCGGCCCTGACCGAAGCAATTCACGAACATACTCGAACACGACTGCAACATCCGGTTATAATCACCGATCAATAATCTCAACCTATCGAAGTAATCAATTAACACATATCCGATAACAATTAACAACTGACATGACCAACCAAATCATCTCAACGCTTCAACGATATCAACAATACAAACTACAACTCGATGATCATAATCAATCAATACAACCGATCAATAAACCCCAACGGTTCCACAACTATCCCGATTAGACACAAGTCCGAATAATCCAATTCAAGCAATTACGAATTCACAATCACAATGCGACCACGGGTACGAACGTAAAGGAAATCATATTCGACGATCAATCACAATCTTTCCGGGTTCCAAATTGATAATGTGATTCGTATTTCATCAAGAACATACGAATTCTATCACTACGAGCAACGGACATTCGATCTTCATATATAAAATTACCGATAATTCAACATATGATCGTCTTGCTATGTTAAATTCATCAAAAGTTCCTCAAGAACACTAAGGGATTCAAACACATGTTCATAACCATTAAAAGAACATAATTCGATATCCTTTAACATGAAGATAATCTTCCAATTCGTAATCTAAGTCATGAATCATCGTATTCTTCAATATACACTCTACATAACCTCAAGGATTGTAACAACAACTCCCTAATCATCATCATACGGATCAAATACGGATAATAATACCGAGAACATCAAGAACTCTATGATTTCATAATCATAATCAACATATTCAAGGTATAAACCATCATATCACCATCTTCCTTCAACATATAATTCATATAACCTCAAGAATCGAAACAACAACATCTTAATCCTCTTCATACGAATCATTTATCAATAACAACATCAAAAATATGAAATGAAAAGGAGGATTATCCAACATACCTCTTAGAAGATGAAAAACACTAGAAAACACTTCAAGAATCATCCATAGCTCCATATCCAAGCCTCAAATCCAATTCCTCAATCTCAAAATCGACTTAGGAAGGCCAACATCTCTCTCTCTCTCTCTCTCTCAAAGTTTGGAGACGAAAAACGAAAAGGAAAGCTCAAGTGAAATGAAAGACGAACTTCATTATATTAAACTGCATAACTCATTATGTACGTTGTCCTTCATCACTAATGTACGTAATGCACTTTAGCGTACGCTATTCGTCCCACATAGCGTACGTAATCATCATCCCAAAACTAATTGAACTGTTTTGTTAACATGCTTACGTACGTAATGTTTCCTTCATAATGTACGTAACATGTACGTTGACTTGATACAGTACCACCCACATTATGTACGTAATACGCCATGCATAACATACGTAATTGCCAAGGTTGACTCGCTGTCCACATACTCCGCCGAAAGCTGCCGACACAGGGTCCCACCTGCCAACCATGGCTCGATCGTCTGATTCCCATGTTACGTACATAATGTCTCGTCCATAACGTATGTAACTCTTATGATTTAGCATACGTAAGTCTTCAACATTAGCGTACACTAAGTATTCTATACTTAGTCAATTTCAACTGTCACCGCCTGTCTCGACATACCGAAAATACATATACACTTACTGAATACATATACTGAATCCAATAGTATTCTCATACGAACTACCTCATATCAAAAGTGCGATGACCTGATACACGATATCCCCAATTGTAATTGTCTACCAAATACGACAACTATACAAATACAGTTGCCTCAGTCTTTCTATTATTTTATCCATACGACACAGTTTCCATCCTGTACAATATAGCTCGGATAAAATAACATTAAACAATCGCAGTAGAATTTCAGGATATTACATAACGTGTGCTCCCACTAATCATTAGTGATCGACATGCACTCTCCAAGTCAAAGAACCCGTCATACAAGTCTTCACATAAACTTACGCCCAGTTAAGTATCATCGACTTGCGAACGATTAAATATTTGAGCCATAAACCTTTCTAGTGCCGATCCCCTTATCCAATAAGGAGTGTAATGTTCTGGTGTCAAATACACGGACTAGCATCTATATATATTTACGAGTTAGGAATGCCAGTGACTACCAGTAAATAAAGAAACATACAATTGCCTTCTGATAATGATTTACATAATAACAAGCACACTGCCCTCACTCTTACATCCTCTGAGTGGCATTCGAGGGCATACTCCTAACACAAAATGGGTGCACCTACTTGTAAAACCCGATTGTAATTAAGTCATTATCATTAAGTACTTATCATTCTATAATTGTCACTCAGTAATTTTCACTCATTAATGATCGTTTGTCACTCATATTCAATCATTGTATTCACTGTTCAGAGTAATTGTATCGTCATTCATCATCAACCTAGATGAAGTTTCGTGCCGTGTTTATCACTGTTGTCATCTTCATAGTGTGCTGTGTGTGAGGAGTAGCACAAGCTACGTACTCTCTTTAGTGTGCGCTAATTGAGTACGGGTAGCGCACGCTACCTCTCAACACTAGCACATGCTAATGTAGTTCAGCAGGCAGTCCAGAAGGCACTGGATTGCAGTTGGGATTGTAAATAGTGCACACTACGAATGGTAAGTAGGGCGCGCTATTAGGTCGGTGTAGCGCACGCTATACTGTCGGTGTAGCGCGCGCTAAGGTCGGATCAGGTTGAGTCCAGTGGCTACTGGACTGAACGAGATTAATTCATAGCGCACGCTACGAGTGGTTTTGGCGTATGCAAATGGTGTAGTAGCGCACGCTAAATATTAATTGTAGCGCACGCTACCGCGATCAGGTCAGAGGACAGAAGGTTCTGGACTCCAGTACTGGGCACCAGATAATTCGTTAGCGCACACTAACATTTTGAGTTAGCGCACGCTAAGTACATGGTCGTAGCGCACGCTACAAGAGGTACGGAGCGCATGCTACCGTTGTGAATAGAGGGTACTGGACTACCCAGTACACCCGTTAGCGCACGCTATGCACAGGAGCTAGCGCACGCTAACTGGGATTTTCTATATATAGGACAGTCCAGTCCTTTAGCGTCTTTTGTCATTTCTCTTCATTTCTTCGGCGGTTTTAGGCAATTTTGGACGAATTCGAGAGTGTTCTTCGAGGTGCAATCATCTATCATCATCATCAAGCTTATAATCCAGAGTAATCATCATTTCATCATCCCCAACACATCAAATCAAAGGTAATGATTTATTGAATCTAGAAATTCGGATATTTGGGGTTTTCCTTCCGTTTTCTACGTATGAACTTGGATTGTTGTTGGAATATGTTAGATATGGATTATATATCTTGGATAAATGTATTCCTACGGATTTAATGTCATATATTTCGGATTTCATGAATTGTTTGGGGTTTGATTCAAGAACACTTTGGGGTTGACTTCAATATTTTAGGGGGTTTCGATTTTGATGTTGTCGTTAACTCGAATTGTGGATTCCTATGGGATTATTGATATCATTGAAGTTTTTATTGGTTTGAAATACTCATTTTGGAGTTGGTTTTGATATATTCGGGATTTGAATATTATCAAAGGATGTTTGTTGCTAAATGTTCGCTAGAATGCCTCAATGAGTTTGGATATTGTTGTATCAACGTTTGAGTCGGTTATAATCGTGTTTGATTCGTATATTGAGCATTGTTGGTATTGTCATTTAAGGTTGTTCGAGCGACCGACATTTCATTTAGGATGTTGTTCGTGGAAGGACATACTTCATCGGCGTTGTGTAAGTTAATTCTTACTCGGTTAAAAGGATATTCATTCCTTTCGTTGTTGTTCATTCATAATTATAGTTAATTCATAATGTATTAACCGTATTGACACTTGTAATTGTCAATTAATCACTTCAGCACAAGGAACGACGGTTCCACTCATTTCATTGAGCTATCATTCATTTCACTGTCATTTCATCTCGGTGAGTCATTATTGATTTTGATGTCACTTTTGTTATCTCGTGGCATTCCGGGTCATACTGGCGTGCCGGTTGGTATATGTAGGATTTTCATGTCGGGCACATATTAAGTCGTGTGTTGGTTGTTGGCCTCACATTGGAATGTGCACACGAGAAGAATTACTTCGTGAGACTGATTAGGTACAAGACCACATGTGTATTCGATCGATACTCGTTGGTGGCTTGTGCACGGACACATTTCCATCCCGGGCGTAGTGTGGCGCCACCCTCTGAGTCGTACCGTTAGTTGATTCATACAGCATGTTTGATTGCGTATGTTTTCAACAGGATTGGGTTAATCTGACCGATTCACTTTTGATCGCATGTGTTCGACGGTTTGAGATTTTGATCGAACTTGTGGTTTATACAACATATATGATTGTGTTTATTTAACTCTTGAGGATTGTTGTTCTGTGTAACTGACCCCGTTGGGGGATATTATTTTCAGGTCATGGCAAGGCTAAGGCACGGGAAGAGAACATTGACGGCGAGGAGTCCCAGTGATACTAGTAGGGGGCCCCAGTCCTTTCATTCACCATGCTTCCTTATTTTATTTCCACTGCAGATTTCCGTTTGGATTTTGAGTTCACTCAGTGTTGTATATTTTATCTCCATATAAAATATACTTGTATTCGGTTACTTTCTTGGGAGTGTTGTAATAAAACTCCTCATCGGAGTAATTATTGATATACTGTGGTTCGGTACTATAATCATATCACTTAATTCATTAATTTTCATCTGCCTAGTGGGTCCCAGTCGGGGGTCCACAACACTGTAATACCCACCTAGTTAGGGGTGTTACAGACTTGGTATCGGAGCATGGTTTTGAATAATACCTTCCGAGTCATATTTCATTTGAAATCGTCATTCATCAGACTAGTATCATTGGAATTTCGCGTCACGTGTGACCCGTGCAAGAGCCGAGCCATTCAGACCAAAGAACAGTAAGATTTCCTCATTTATCATTTTCATTTGTAATCAAGTTGATCATGTTAATTCATTAATCACTCAGTTCACTTCACTGTTCAGTTGTTGATCTTGAGGATCGTATCATTAATCGTGTTAACTTGTTCAAAATAATCATTTCAAGAATTTCATCAGATAATCACGCCACCTCAGTTGATCATTCATGTAATCATTGTGTTTGAGCGCGTGTGCTCACTTTCATCATTTCATAACGTAATCATAATGTGATATTTATGCGAGATATATAATCATTTCGTGACTTTCCCACTTTAGTATGGAAAGAGCTGGCAGAGGACGCGGGGGAAGAGGCCGCAGTTCGGGCCGAAACCCGAGAGCTCGTGTGAATACGCGTGCGAATGCTAGGAATAATGCTAATTCATCGAGCAGTGATGCTGCCACTCATTCACCCGGGCGTAATCATTCATTATCAGGGAGTCGTACTCGGGATACAACTCAGTCAGAAGGTGTTCGGGTTGATCCACTCGCTTTTATGCAGGGCATGATGGCCCAAATGACGCAGATGGCACAACTGATGGAGACGATGCATAATTCAGCTACGCAGAATCAACAGGCTCCTCCGCCGCCACCTCAGAGGTAAGAGAGGGGTGTGAGCAGTATCATTGGCGACATCTCTCGCCAAAGGCCACCTACCTTTGAGGGTTCATCTGAACCGGCGGATATCATTCACTGGCTTGAGCATTTCGAGAAATTGTTTGCTATGGTGGACTGTCCTGAGGGACACAAAGTTTCAGTCACGGCTTACTATCTGGGTAAGAGCGCTCATTCATGGTGGTTATCGTTGAAGCCCACCGACGAATTTTGTACTTGGGAACAATTCAAGACTCTCATGATGGATAGGTATTATCCGGCCCCACTCAGAGAGGCCAAGTTATCCGAATTACTCACTCCCGACCCATCAGCGGACGACGATGTTCTCACCATCGCCAAAAAATTTTAGGAGCTACTTCCTTTCGCCTCGTCCATTATTCATTCTGAGGCAGACAAGATCAAATATTTCAGCAAGAGGTTGAAGCCTCGTATGCGACTTCAGTTGCTTAATCATCATTGTACCACCCTGGCCGAATTCATTGAGAAAGCTCTTATGTATGAGCTTACCGCTAAGGAAATTGCTATGAATCAAACTTCATCTACTGGCAAGATGTCTAAAAATCGTAATAAGTCTGGCAGCAGCCAGGCCACTTTCAAGAAACCACGTGCAGGCTCTACTTTTTCCGAGCGACCTCTTATGACGCCTAAACCCGCAGAATCTTAGTCCCGAGCGGCCAGTTCGGCCATCACCTATTTCAACTGTGAAGAACAGGGTCATTTCAGTACCAAGTGCCCGAGGCAGACTGTCACATGCCATAACTGTGGAATTGCGGGGCATAGGGCCCGTTTTTGCCGAAGGGACTCCAAACCCACTCCGGCGACATCTCAGACCACAAAATAGTCAGCGGTTCCGAATCAGGCCACTCAGTCCGCGTCGTTTAAGACGACAGGAGCTAACAAAGACGGAGCCAAGAGTTATCAGATGGGAGCGTCCGGTTCGGGGGCCGGCAAGCCCCGAATTTACGAGATGAAGAAGACCGATGATCCAGTGGCCCGGATGATCTCAAGTACACTCGATATTCTATCTCAACCTGTGTGTACCCTTTTTGATACTGGTGCATCACATTCTTTCATTTCCGAATCATGTTTGAGTAGACTATGTCTGGGTAGTGCTACTAGTTGTGAGCCTTATGTCATCGGTCTACCTGATGGTAGAAGAATCATGAGATTAAGGATTGTCCGATTCAGCTTCATGGCCGTGATTGGTTAGCAGACCTAATCGTGGTAGATTTGCCGAGAGATGACGTCATTCTGGGTATTGATTGGATAGATCGTCACGATGCCGTCATTAGCGTCCGTAAGCATTTGGTCACTATCATTTCAGATGATGGGGTCGAATGTGTTTTTCAGGTAGGTAATCCCAGCTGCTCCGGGAGAGTCATCAACTTGATGAAAGCAGTGAAATTACTCAATCAGGGGTGTGTCGGTTATTAGTGCTATATGATTAAGACCGAGAAATCATCAATAATGTTGGCAGATATTCCTGTAGTGAGAGAATATGCCGACGTATTTCCGGACGAGTTACCTGGGTTGCCTCCACAGAGAGATGTGGAATTCATGATTGAGTTGGAGCCTGGTACATCTCCAATATCGAAGGCACCGTATCGGATGGCCCCGACCGAAATGCTGGAACTAAAGAATGAATTGGAGGATTTGACCGAGAAGGGTTATATCCGGCCGAATGCGTCTCCGTGGGGAGCACCGGTATTATTTGTCAAGAAAAAGGACGGTTCTTTTCGTTTGTGTATTGATTACCGAGAGCTGAACAGGGTGACGATCAAGAATAAATATCCCCTACCCCATATTGATGATCTTTTGGATCAACTTCAGGGAGCTTCAGTATTTTCCAAGATCTATTTAAGATCTGGGTATCATCAGTTGCGGATCCGAGAGTCGGATATTGCTAGGACGGCGTTCCGAACACGCTATGGTCATTATGAGTTTGTGGTAATGCCGTTTGGGTTAACTAATGCACCTGCGGTATTCATGGAGTTAATGAATCGGGTTTTCATTGACTATTTAGATCGGTTCATGGTTGTTTTCATTGATGACATTTTAATTTATTCTCGTGACCGAGAGGAGCACGAGTTTCCCCTTCATCAGGTGCTCGACGTGTTGAGACGAGAGCAACTTTATGGGAAGTTTTCTAAATGTGAATTCTGGATGTCCGAAGTGACGTTTCTCGGACATGTAATTTCATCAGATGGAGTTCGTGTTGATCCTCAGAAGACGGAGGCTATCCGAGATTGGCAACCTCCGAAGAATGTTAAGGAAATCCGAAGTTTCCTCGGATTAGCTGGTTATTATCGGTGATTTGTGGAAGGATTTTCTAAAATCTCTCAACCCATGACGAACCTTTTAAGGAAAGATAAGAAATACACGTGGTCCGACGCGTGTCAACAGAGTTTTGAGGAACTCAAGAGCCGGTTAATTTCAGCACCTGTCCTTTCTTTACCGCAAGGGACGGAAGGATTTGTGGTCTATAGTGATGCGTCCGGACAGGGTCTCGGATGTGTACTCATGCAGAACGGGAAATTTATTGCTTATGCTTCACGACAATTGAGACCTTACGAGGTTAATTATCCGACCCACGACCTGGAGCTAGCAGCCGTGATATTCGCATTGAAGATTTAGCGTCAATATCTTTATGGCGTTACCTGTCAGATATTCACCGATCATAAGAGTTTAAAATATATATTTACTCAGAAGGAGTTAAATATGCGACAGAGACGGCGGTTGGAACTAATCAAAGATTATGATATTGAGATACTTTATCACCCAGGCAAGGCGAACATTGTCGCCGACGCCTTGAGTCGTAAGTCCGTTCAGGAGCAGATGCTTGCTCGATTAACAGTTCAGAAGGAACTTCAGCAAGAATTACTTAATAAGACTGAGGTTTGGTTACAGCGTGTTCAGGGACAGCTTTATATGCTGGAGATTTCATCGCCACTTGAAGAGGCGATCAGGGTGAATCAGGTTTCGGACCCATTTCTGTTACGCATTCGAGAGGATGTGACACAGGGGAAAGCCCCTGGATTTGTGGTCCACGAGGATGGACTCTTGAGATTTAAGAATCGGTTATGTGTACGCGAATGATGAGTTGAAAAACTCGATTTTGAGAGAAGCCCATGCTACCCCTTATTCTATTCATCTGGGGTCTAGCAAGATGTACAAAGACTTAAAACAAAATTACTGGTGGAGTAATATGAAGCGTGAAGTCGCCGAGTTTGTTTCGAGATGTCTCACCTGTCAACAAGTCAAGATAGAACATCAGCGACCGGCATGTATGCTGAAACCGCTCCTTATTCCGGAGTGGAAATGGGAGGATATTTCAATGGACTTCATCACGAGTTTGCCGACGAGTCGCCATGGCATGAATACAATCTGGGTAATTGTGGATCGTCTAACTAAGTCAGTTCATTTTCTCGAGATTAAGGATACTTGGGGTCCCGAGAGACTTGCCCAGTTGTTCATCAAAGAAATAGTGAGATTGCACGGCACTCCTAAGAGTATCGTTTCTGATCATGACGGGCGATTCATGTCTCATTTTTGGAAATCAGTTCATCGTGCCATGGGAACTCAGCTTAATTTCAGCACAGCTTTTCATCCTCAGTCCGACGGACAATCAGAGAGGACTATTCAGACATTGGAGGACATGTTGAGGGCATGCGTCCTCGATTGGAAAGACGATTGGGAAGCCCAACTACCATTGATCGAGTTCACGTATAATAATAGTTGGCATGCTTCGATTAAGATGGCACCTTACGAGGCCTTGTACAATCGTCGTTGTTGATCTCCTTTGTGTTGGGACGACTTATCAGAATCAATCGGCATCGAGCCCGATATGCTTATAGCCGCCCGTGAGAAGGTAGCTTTGATCAGGAGTCGTTTGTTGACCGCTCAGAGTCGACAGAAATCATATGCAGATAATCGTCGTCGACCATTAGAATTCGAGACAGGTGAGCATGTTTTGGTCAAGGTATCCCCGAGTCGTGGTATTTTCCGTTTTGGGAAGAGGGGAAAGTTGAGTCCGAGATTCATTGGACCATTTGAGATTTTGGATCGAGTAGGCGAGTTAGCTTATCGATTGGCCCTACCTCCGACATTGAGCCGAATTCATAATGTATTTCACATATCTCAGTTACGGAAGTATGTTGCCGACCCGAGTCGTTAGTTGATTCATACAGCATGTTTGATTGCGTATGTTTTCAACAGAATTGGGTTAATCTGACCGATTCACTTTTGATCGCATGTGTTCGACGGTTTGAGATTTTGATCGAACTTGTGGTTTATACAGCATATATGATTGTGTTTATTCAACTCTTGAGGATTGTTTTTCTGTGTAACTGACCCCGTTGGGGGATATTGTTTTCAGGTCATGGCAAGGCTAAGGCACGGGAAGAGAACGTTGACGGCGAGGAGTCCCAGTGATACTAGTAGGGGGCCCCAGTCCTTTCATTCACCGTGTTTCCTTATTTTATTTCCGCTGCATATTTCCATTTAGATTTTGAGTTCATTCAGTGTTGTATATTTTATCTCCGTATAAAATATACTTATATTCAGTTACTTTCTTGGGTGTGTTGTAATAAAACTCCTGATCAGAGTAATTATTGATATACTGTGGTTCGGTACTACAATCATATCACTTAATTCATTAATTTTCATCTACCTAGTGGGTCCCAGTCGGGGGTCCACGAAACTGTAATACCCACCTAGTTAGGGGTGTTACACTACTAGGGCGTACAAACCAAGATCCAACAACTCCTGAATTTGAACATTTTACTTTTGAAGCCCCTTTGATGCCATTCTATACGGCGCCTTAGATGCGGAGCTGCTCCAAGTACCTAATTAATGTTGAACTTCAGTTGCCGATCACGTGGGATTCTTGGTAATTCTCCTCTGAATACGTCCAAGTACTCCCACACTATAGGTACATCTGTCGGGATATTCTCAATCTTTTGGGTTTCTATGAGTCTTACGATCCCTGTCACTTTCCTTCTTCAAACTTTTCAACGCAATCATCACTGAAACAACTATAAGTAACATCATCGACTACGTAACATAAAATTTAATCATCTCATTCTCTAATAATATAATTATCACGTCCTTATCTCGACACCTTATGGCAGCATCATGTTTGTTCAGCTAATATAGGCCAAGGATCATGTTGAAGACCGTCATGGCAATCATATATAAATTAGCACTAAGTTCTCTCCTCCTATCTTAATGTTCAAGTTTTGTACCATTTCATTAGTGAGGATTGTATGCCTGTTGGGATGCTAATTACTGGTGGTACCATAGTACTAGCGCTCCTATGTCCAATAGCCTGATAAAACTTTATAGACATAAAAGAGTGTATGGCACTAGTGTCAAACAAAGTGAGTGTAGGTACATAAGATACAATCAACATACTTGACATAGTGTCGGGATTCTCATCCGATTCCTTTTGAGTCAAGGAATAGACATGAGCTCTTCCTACAGCTGTTACTCTTGTTTCTAATCAGAGGGAAGCTTGGCGAAGGATGCTCGAGATCCTTGCATCGGTAACATACACCTTTCCCATACAAGCACTTTCATCCATGATTCTTGCCGCACTTCGAGGATTTTGGCTTGCTGTTTTCAGACTTAGGTCATGACCTCTGATCGACTCTTGCTTGTTTTTATAAGCTCCAACATTATTCTGGTTTCCATTCCAGTGTCTCTTAACGGTATTGGGCTTCGCAGGCTGTGTGAACTCAGATTCTGACTAGCCTCGACCTCTTGAGCTCTAAATACGGTATCAGTATAGGGCAACACTGTTAGGTTGTATACTGCAAAGCATACTTTATGCTTGTATTACCTTATTTCCCTATAACTACCTATGAGAATATTAATTACATTTAATCACATGTTTTGCATATTTATTCACATTATAGTTATGCAAATGAAATGTCTATATTGTAGATAATGTGGTGTGCTGGTGTCATACGGAATATCACATTATCGGTTCCTTATAAAATAATATACTAGTTCACAACCTATATAATTATTAAACAAATTATATGTGAAAGGTTGTAGTGTATGTTTGAGATTAGTTGGTCTTGACTATTAGCATACATTAGGGTATTTGCATATGCTGAACAGGATCAAGGTGAGATAGTGTCTTCTATACTGACTGTAAGAGAACGTAAATCTTAGATAATTATTATTTCTTAATTCTAAGTATATAATATTTAATTGTGTATATATAATATTTATTGCTTTGATTTACCATGGATGAGAGTCAAAATGATCGACTCAATAAGCTTCATATCTTGGGCAATAATATTATTTATATGACAATTATTATTATTAGAAATCATGTCCCGACTCGTGTGGGTTGATGATGTCCCTTGAGGAGTTAGATAATGATTATTATCTTAAATCCTGTAGATGGATTTAATTCTGATATAATAATAAGGTTCGAGTGGTACTACTCTTGGATAAGATGTTAATTAATCAAAGCTCTCAGTAGCTTAAATTAATTAATGGACATTCGATATCTTAAACATGAAAAATAATATATTTAAATAAGGATCCCAATTCATGATTTCAACCGAAATTCAACATGAAATCATAGATAACAATACATTTAATAATATTATGATCGAAAAAATACATTAAACTAATTAAGAAAGCACCATTCCAGATGCTTCATCGTCGATTGTTATTCGATGGCCGAACTTGCATTTTATTCGAGCATGATACATGATTTCAACCCAAATTCAACATGAAATCGTGTGTAACAATGTATTAACAATAATATGATTTAAAACTACATTAAACCCATTAAGAAAGCACCATTCTCGATGTTGCATCGTTGAATGTTATTTTTAGGCTCTACGACTGAAGTTGCATCCTATTAGAGCACAATGCATGATTTAAACCCGAATTAAACACGAAGTCATGTAAAACAATATATTTAACAATAATATGACTTAAAACTACATTAAAATCATTAGGAAAAAACTATTCTCGATGTTTTATCGTCGAGTGTTATATTTTACCTCTAGGACTGAACTTGCATTTTATTCGAGTATATTGCATGATTTCAACCGAAATTCAACATGAAATCATAAACAATGATGTATTTAGTAATAATGCAATTGAAAACTACATTATACTCATTAAGAAAGTACCATTCTCTGTATTTCATTGTTGAGTATTATTTTTCAGCTCTACGAATAAACTTGCACTTTATCGAGCATGATGCATGATTTCAACCGAAATGCAACACGAAACCATAAATAACAATATATTTAACAATAAAGTGACTGAAAAACTACATTAAACTAATTAAGAAAGCACCATTCCTGGTGTTTGATCGTCGAGTGTTATTTTTCATCTCCATGACCGAACTTGCATTTTATTCGAGCATTATGCATGATTTCGACCCAAATTCAATTGGAACGTGTATAACAATGTATTTAATAATAATATGCTTGAAAACTACATAAACTCATTAAAAAAGCACCATTCTCGATGTTGCATCATTGAGTGTTACTCCCTCCATCCGGGAATCAAATTCCCGAAGTGACACTGGCATATTGATTAATAAAAGTGATAAAGTGAAATAATGTAGGGTAAAAGTGAGAGGGTATGGTGGTACAAAAAGTGAAACAGGAATTTGATTCACGGACAAACTAAAAAAGGAATCGGGAATTTAATTCACAGACGGGGGAGTATTATTAAGCTCTAGGACTGAACTTGCATTCTGTTCGAGCACAATACATGATTTCACCCTGAATTAAACACGAAATCATGTATAATAATATATTTAACAATAGTATGACTGAAAACAACATTAAACTCATCAAGAAAAAACCATTCTCGATGTTTCATCGTCAATTGTTATTTTTTTAGCTCTATGACTGAACATGCATGTTATTCAAGCCTATTGCATAATTTCAACCGAAATTCAACATGAAATCATAAATAATGATGTATTTAACAATAATATCATTGAAAAACTACATTAAACTCATTAAGAAAGCACCATTCTCTATATTTCACCGTTGAGTATTGTTTTTCAGCTCTATGACTAAACTTTCATTTTATTCAAGCATGATGCATGCTTTCAACTGAAATTCAACACGGAGTTAGTGTTAACGATGTATTTAACTATGATATAATTGAAAAACTACAGTAGACGTGTTAAGAAATCAAATCTCGATGTTTCACCGTCAATCGATATTTTCCAACTCTATGACTGAACTTGCATTATATTCGAGCAGATGGATGATTCCAACCCGAATTAAGCACGAAATCGTATATAACAATGTATATAACCATAATATGATTGAAAACTACATTAAACTCATTAAGAAAGCAGCGAACTCTATGTTTTACTGTTGAGTGTTATTTTTAAGTTCTACGACTGAACTTGCATTTAATTCGAGCATGATACATGATTTCAACCTAAATTGAAAACGAAATCATAAATATTGATGTATTCAACAATAATATAATTGAGAAACTATATTAAACTCATTAAGAAACCATCATTCTCGATGTTTCATCATTGAGTGTTATTTTTAAGCTCTATGATTGGACTTGCATTCTATTCGAGCACGATGGATGATTTCAACCCAAAATAAGTATGAAATCGTATATATAATAATGTAATTAACCATAATATGACTGAAAACTACATTTAACTCATTAAGAAAGCATCAATCTCTATGTTTTACCATCGAGTGTTATTTTTGAGTTCTACGACTAAAGTTGTATTTTATTCGAGCATGATACATGATTTCAACCGAAATTCAATATGAAATCATAAATAATGACGTATTTAACAATAATATGATTGAGAAACTATATTAAACATATTAAGAAAGCATCATTCTCGATGTTTCATCGTTGAGTGTTATTTTTGAGCTCTACGACTGAATTTGCTTTCTATTCGAGCACGATGCATGATTTCAACTGAAATTCAATACCAAATCATAAATAATAATATATTTACCAATAACGTGATTGAAAAATCTTATTAAGAAAGCATCATTCTCGATGTTTTATCGTTGAGTGTTATTTTTAGCTCTAAGACTAAACCCTCATTATATTCGAGCACGATGGAATGATTTCAACATGAATTAAATAAGAAATCGTGTATATCAATGTACTGAAAATTGTATTAAACCCATTAAGAAAGCACTATTCTTTACATTTCACCGTTGAGTATTATTTTTTAGCTCTACGACTGAACTTGAATTTTATTCGAGCAGGATGCATGATTTCAACCGAAATTCAACATGAAATCATAGATAACAATATAATTAACAATAATATGATTGAAAAACTACATTAAACTAATTAAGAAAGCACCATTCCAAATTTTTCATCGTTAGTTGTTAGTCTATGGCCGAACTTGCATTTTATTCGAGCATGATACATGATTTCAACCCAAATTCAACATGAAATCGTGTAACAATGCATTAACAATAATATGATTGAAAACTACATTAAACTCATTAAGAAAGCACCATTATCGATGTTGCATCGTTGAATGTTATTTTTAGGCTCTACAACCGAACTTGCATTCTGTTAGAGCACAATGCGTGATTTTAACCTGAATTAAACACAAAATCATGTAGAACAATATATTTAACAATAATATGACTTAAAAAATACTTTAAACTCACTAAAAAAACCATTCTCCGATGTTTTATCGTCGAGTGTTATATTTTAGCTCTAGGACTTAACTTGCATGTTGCATGATTTCAACCGAAAATTTAACATGAAATCACAAATAATGATGTATTTAACAATAATATGATTGAAAAGTTACAATAAATAAAATTCAATTTCAGTCGTAGAGCTGAAAAATAGTACTCAACGGTGAAATATAGAGAATGGTGCTTTCTTAATGAGTTTAATATAGTTTTCAGTCATAATATTGTTATACATTGCTATACACGATTTCTTGTTAATCCCTGTTGAAATCATGGCATCCTCAATGAGGGTTTGATCTCAGAGCTGAAAAATAACACTCAATGATAAAACATCGAGAATGATCCTTTCTTAATAATATTAATGTAGTTTTTCAATTATATTATTGTTAAATATATCATTGTTTATGGTTTGGTATTGAATTTTTGTTTAAATCATGCATCGTGCTCGAATGGAATGCAAATTCAATCGTAGAGCTAAAAAATAACACTCAATGATGAAACATCGAGAATGATGTTTTCTTAATGAGTTTAATATAGTTTCTCAATTATATTATTGTTAAATATATCATTATGATTTCGTGTTCAATTTCGGTTGAAACCATGTATCATGCTCGAAAAAATGCAAGTTCAGTCGTAGAACTTAGAAATAACACTCAACGGTGAAACATAGAGATTGGTGCTTTCTTAATAAGCTTAATGTAGTTTTTCGTCATATTATGGTTAATCACATTTTTATGTACGATGTCGTGTTTTATTCGGGTCGGAATCATCCATCTGCTCGAATAGAATGCAAGTTCAGTCGTATAGTTGGAAAATACCGATTGACGTTAAAACATCAAGATTGTGATTTCTTAACACGTTTAATGTATTTTTTCAATCATATTATAGTTAAATACATCGCTATACATAAATTCCGTGTTGAATTTCGGTTGAAATCATGCACCATGCTCGAATAAAATTAAAGTTCAGTCGTAGAGCTGAAAAACAGTACTCAACAGTGAAATATAGAAAATGGTGCTTTCTTAATGAGGCTAATGTAGTTTTTAAATCATATTATTGTTAACTACATCATTATTCATGATTTCGTGTTGAATTTTGGTTGAAATACACTAACAAAAATTAACACTTTAGCCGACGACCCGTAAAAAAACACCCGACGACACTTTAAAGTGTCGTCGGCTAAACTTTGCAATTTAGCCGACGACTCGTGTTGCCGTCGGTTAAATAGTTTTAGCCGACGACTTAATCCAGGTCATCAGCTATAGTGCAACATAGTCGTCGGCTATAGTAAAGAGGTTTAGCCGACGACTCTTGAGATTGTTTAGCCGACGAAAAAAAAAAACGTTTTAGCCGACGACTTGATCTGGGTCGTCGGCTAAACCCTTTTCCAAAAAAAAAAATTTATAGCCGACGACTTGATCTGGGTCGTCGGTTAAACCCTTTCCCAAAAAAAAAAAAAGTTTTAGCCGACGGCAAGATCTAGGTCGTCGGCTAAACCCTTTCGAAAAAAAATGGGGTTTAGCCGACGACCTAGATCTTGCCGTCGGCTAAACCTCCAAGTGAAAATTATATATAGTTCACGGAACACCAACCCAATCTTGCCCCTCTCCCCACTAAAGAGCACCTTTCTATTCCCGACCCTGTCAGTTATTCCCGAAAAAAGCTTGTGAGTTGCTACTTTGAGTATTGCGACCTTGCGAAAAAGATCAACCCGGTTCTTGGAAATCCCTTTGTGTATTTTTTGAGTTTGTGTTGCTACTTTGAGTTGTGCTAGCTGGAGTGACGAAGGTTTCTACCGGTTGTAATAATCACCATTTCGATTAAGGTACGTATTTTATTGTATTTTTTATTGTGATTTCGAAACTTTGTATTATTCATGTTGTACATTCGAAAGCTTTTATGTATAACGATTAAGGTTTATGATGATAATTATTATTATTAATTGTTTGTTGTGATTTCATTTATAATTTGAACAATATTAATTAGTTGGATTAATATTGGAAAATTTATACAATTTCAGGATAGACAAGAGTTGGATTGGATTATGAAAATGGGATCCAAGTGTAATGGATGGGATGAAACAGTTTATGAGATTTGTAAAATAGCACGACAGTGGTAATACGTTGCACTATGAGGTTTGGGAACACTTAAAGAAGAATGGTTTTTTGAGTAAATATACATGTTGGATATACCACGGTGAAGCACCGAATTCTGTTATTCCGTATGATCACAGACAATTTAATGGTAACGATGGGTTCACCGATCCGAAGAGGAGGTTGATTGATGATGTGTTTGGTTTTTCCGATACGTTTGTAACAACTGATCCAATCCCACCGTTTCCTTGCAATACTGCTGGGCTTGACAGGTACAACAAGCTAATTCAACTCCAACAGAGCCCTCTATACCCAGGGTGTAACATGACTATTCTTGATTGTGTCATGGAAACGATGAGATTAAAGGTGGAAAACAGATCATCCATCAAGTCTGTGGATGATTACTTGGAGCTTACGAGTAATATGCTTCCACAGGGTCATCATCTTCCTAATACATATACAAAAATGAGACGAATTTTGAAAGATCTTGGTCTTTCCTACATTAAGATCCACGTCTGCATGTATGATTGTGTTCTATTCTGGGGGCATCCTAATGAAGACCTCACGAGATGTCCTGTATGTGATACAGAGAGATATAGGATCACTCCTTCTGGAAAATAGAAACTGGTGAAGGTACTTTGGTATTTTCCACTGAAGGACAGGTTGGAACGGCTTTTTATGTCTCCTCACATGGCAAAAGCAATGAGATGGCATGCCGAGCCACGCACTAATGACAGGGATACTATGATACACCCTTCGGATGGAGAGGCGTGGAAGCATATAGATAGGGAGTATCCGAATTTTTCTTCAGATATCCGAAATGTGAGGCTCGGGATTGCATCTGATGGTTTCAACCCTTTTGGTAACATGCGTCTTTCATATACCATATGGCCTGTTGTAGTGATTCCTTACAATCTTCCTCCATGGATGTGTATGCGGAAGGAGTATAATATGTTGACCTTGTTAGTCCCGGGGCCGGGATATCCGGGAAAGTGTATAGATGTGTATATGAGACCTTTGATAGAGGAGCTTAAATTGTTGTGGGAGCAAGGTCATCCCATGTACGACAGTTATTCGTCCGAGACGTTCTACTTGCAGGCCATGTGTATCGGCACTATTAGTGATTTTCCTGCTGTATGGATCTATTATTAGCAGATATAGAGGTTGTCCAGTGTGTTTGAATGCAGATTGTGCTAGGTACCACTGTAGGAAAGTTATCTGAATACGTCATCGGATATGGCTTGAGAGGGAACATGAGTGGCGTATGGATGCTGCAACATTTGATAGCACTGTAGAAATGAGCGATCCACCACGATAGTGGACAGGTGATGAAATACTATCGATTCTTAATGAGTACAATTTTGGTCAGCTTAGCAACCATCCTGATGTGATTGCAGCAACCCCTAAAAGGCCCGACAGGTATAAGTATTGGTCGCACAAAAGTATATTCTGGGAATTGCCTTACTGCTCCAAGTTACTGATAAGGAACTTCTTGGATGTCATGCACATTGAAAAGAATGTTTGCGAAAGTGTGGTTGGGACAACCTTAGGTTGGGATGGAAAGACCAAAGACGGGCCAAAAGCACGCAAAGGTTTGGAAGAAATGAGCATAAGGAAACATTTGTGGTTGAAACTGTCATGGGAAAACAAAAAATACATAAGGCAGCTTACACCATCACTGCCGAGCAGAGAACTGAGATATTTTGGTGGATAAAGACTGCTAGGTATCCTACCGGGTATGCTGGAAATATAGGAAGATGCGTTAATTTCAGGGAGAACAAGTTAACTGGTTTGAAGAGTCATGATTGTCATATCCTACTCCAACGCCTATTTCCGATATTTATTCGACCATACTTACCAAAACAAGTGGTCGAGCCGTGTGTTGCATTGTCAAGATTTTTCCAGAAATTATGTACGAGAGAAGTGAAGAGACTTGGTGAAGAAAGGCACATGGAAGATAGTGAACGTTGTGACAACGAGGAATATTTATAGTGATGCTACAATGGGAGAAACAACAGGTACTGATGACGATGATGCTTATCAAGAGCCAAATACAACAAATATTCCACCATCAACGATAATTACAATGAATAATGTTCCTGAAGGACGAGTTGTCCGCCTCCGTGGTGATGCTCGCGGGTATATTGACGTTGATACAAACGAATTACTTGAAAATTATGATGACGATAATGTGGACGACTTGAGGCATATGTTGCTGGATATCAACTCAGATAATGAGACAGACTGTAGTGATGACTCAAATTATGAGCCATAAATTTATTAGATGTATATTTTCATATGTCAAATATAATTAAAAAAATAGTAATAATAATAATAATAATAATAATCAAAACATTAATATAATATTAATAATATTATTAAAAAAAATCGGGGGGTTTAGCCGACGACAAGATCTACTTCGTCGGCTAAAGTGTTTTAAAAAAAATATTATACTTTAGCCGACGACTGGAAATATAGTCGTCGGCTAAACCCCAACTATGACACGGGCCGTGTAGTCTAACACGATCGGGTCAGGCATACAGTATGTTTTCACTTTCTGGGCAGGTGCGACATGGCCCGTGTCATTTTACACGGTCGGGGGTTTAGCCGACGACAATATCTAAGTCGTCGGCTAAAGTTTTAAAAAAAATGGTATACTTTAGCCGACGACATATATATTGTCGTCGGCTAAACCACCGACCGTGTCAAATGACACGTCCCGTGTCGAACCTGCCCAGAAAGTGAAAACAGACTGTATGCCTGACCCGACTGTGTTAGACTACACGACTCGTGTCATACTTGGGGTTTAGCCGACGACTATTGGACAATCGTTGGCTAAAGTATAATATTTTTTTTAAAACACTTTAGCCGACGACGTAGATCTTGTCGTCGGCTAAACTCCATACATTTTATACGTTTTCTCCTTCTTTCTTGTATTATTTTCTCCTTCCCTCACCCAACCGCCTGCTCGCCACCCAATCGCCGTTCGATGCCGCCCGTCACCTAGCCCCCGTCCCGCCGCCCGTCACCCAGCCCCTAACCCCCGTCACCTAACCATCGCCCGCCCGGCCGCCGTCCCGCCGCCTGTACTACAGCCCCTGGGCCGCCGCTGGCCGCCGGCCCCGTGCCTGCAGATGCCTCACTCCCGCCCCGCCGCCCGCCCGACGCTCTCCGCCTGCTGTCCGACCACCTCCTGACAGGTAACCCTTTTTCTTTTTTTTTTTGTTTGATGAATTTATTGAATTTGTTTGATGAATTTGTTTAGATTATGTGATGAATTAGGTAAATTGTTTAATGAATTGTGATGCAATATTTGATAAATTTAGTATTTTCAATATTTTGTGCTTAATGAGTTGTGAATTTAATGAATTTGTTTGAGGAGGAAGGGATTGTATAGCCGCCATTAATCGAAATATTAACGTGGTATGGCATTGATAATTACTGTTGTGTTGAGTTGTGAATTTGATGAATTTGTTTAGATTATTTGATGAATTAGGTAAATTGTTTAATGAGTTTTGATGAAATATTTGATGAATTTGTTTGAGGAGGAAGGAATTGTATAGCCGGCGTTAATCGAAAGATTAACGTGGTATGGCATTGATAATTACTGTTGTGTTGAGTTGTGTATTTGATGAATTTATTTAGATTATGGATAGAATAAAGAAAGCGTTGGGGAAGAAGTCGACAAAGTCGACCACTCCCGATTCGGGGGGAAGTTCGGCAGCCTCTAGTAAGGCGGATCACGCTACACTATACATATCTCAGAGTAGCGTTCGTGCCCGCCAGATACTAGAAGCTACCGGCATGAACGCTGACGATTTTTTTAGGGCGACAGATGAGCCCGCTGCACTAGCGCGGCGTTTATCCTTCCAGACACCACGGTCGACCCCCTCGCAGACGGAGACTCGTATGCCTCCCATCCATCGACCCACGTCTAGCCCTCAAACATCAGGAGATGTATGGAGTTCCTCGTCCGCGGTGCCCCACGGTTCTCCGCCGACTCTATTCATGCCTCCGATGGTTCCGACTATTCGAGAGGTCGATGAGACGGGAGTCCGAGTTCCCGTTTGATTGATTATCCCTGACGAGGCATATGTCTACGAGTCTTGGCCAGACAACATGTGTTGGCGGAGTTGTCGGGTTTCGAAGATGAAATTGTACGAGGAGATAGAGAGGGAGAAGGAGAAGGGGAAAAATGTAGTCGAAGAGGAGAAGAAAAATAAGAAGACTCGTGGCCCAGCAAAGGGTTTGGCGCTCGACTCGTACGTAAGTAAGCATGGCCGCTACGAGATTCCTCTAGACAGACACGGCCATCCGGTGATGTCTTCTGATGCTACGGCGTCATATAGCCGTAATGTTGGCTTTGTCATTCGGGACAGAGTCCCCATTTTATGGCCCGATTGGGGGGATGTGCCGCAGTGCGTGAAGGATGCTTTGAACAATGCTATGTCGGTAAGTTAATAAATATTTAATAAGTGTTTTTCAATCAACACGTAGTTCTTCAAAATGCAATATGTGATGTTTTTAAATTATTGCGTATTTATGCTGTTCATAGGTGTGGTTTGTCATTCCCGACTCTCTACTACGTACTTGGTGTGACGAGGTGCAGTCTAACAAGTAAGTCATTTTAATTTATTGTGTATCTACATTGTTTGCGTAATTTTTTTTCTTACGAATAATATATGTTGTGCAACGTGTGTTGTAGGTACAAATCTTAGAAAAATGAGATGCACATGTTCTGGATAGCCTGCGGTGACACCCGAGAGGCTACCCCAGAAGAATTCAAGTTCCGGGAGTACGAGTGGAAGTGGCTACGCGCCCATTTTCGCGACCCGGAGTTCATGGTATGACTAAAATACCCTCATTTCATTCTTTCTTTTTCAGTTTTTATTTCAGAATTTAAAAAATACTTGAAGTTCCGATTTTTTTAAATTAGAAAAAATCGGAATTTCAGGTATTTTTTTTAAATTCTGGAATATTATTAATATTAAAAAATCGAATTTTTTATTCAAAAGTGGAAATAAAAAAATTTATAAACTCTGGATATTATTTATAAATTATTTTAATAAAAATAAAAACTAGAATTTTATTTTCCATAAAAAAAATAAAAATCTGAATATTGTATTTTATTTATTAAAAATACTGCTAGTATTTAATAAAAATTAATAATATTTCAGTTTTTATTTTTTTTGAATTCTAAATATAAACTCGATTCTAAATAATATTTTTTTGAAGGCGACTAGCTTGACCAAAACGACCAATCATGCTGGTCTGACTGACCATCACAGTCTGGGTTCTCGGTCATTAGCCAGAGTTGCGCACGAGGCCATTTCTTCTGATTCGTTGGACGCATTTGCCTACGTGACTCAGAAAGCATATCCGAACCGTCCCGAGGAGCATGTAAGTCTTTTTTATTTTATTTTGGTAATAAAATAAATGCCTTTGTATCATACTCTTATTGATATTGAAATATTTATTTTCATATTCACTTAGGAGCGTGTGCGGGAGGAGTCTCAGAGGATGCTTGCTGAGATTGCTCGGGAGCAGTATCCGGACTTAGCGGAGACCGACCTCGATTCTGCCATTGGACAGATCGATCAGGCCGATCCTTATGTTCGCGCTAGGGTGTGGGGTACCGTCTACCCTCCTAGAGGTATTTGGTACCGCACTAAGATGATGGGAGCCGAGGGTCACCGTGTATTGAAAGATATCCCCGGCTTCCAGCACCCTCGCGGACGGGATGCACGGACTGCCTATCTCGAGGAGCAGTTGAGGGCGGAGAGGGAGCTCCGAGCTGAGAATGAAAGGAGGACTCATACGCGGTTACATGAGAGCGAGCAGAGGACTGAGTCGCGGTTAGAGAGTTTCCAGAGACAGCAGCAGGCCATGATGGACTACATGATGACGCTGACTCAGACCATTACTCAGGCTGGACTGCAGGCACCTGCTCCACCGCCTTCTCTCTTCGGACAGACCCCATCTTCACAACCTCGTGACGAGGATCTAGGGATGGTGGTAATCCTTCTACTACTACATTTCGACATTTAGATGATTTTGGTAGTGGATTGTAGTTGTGTTGTTGTAGTACTCTTGTATATTTATATTTGTGTTAGAATTGTGTAAGTGATTTTGTTGACGCTACTAGTATGTTGATGAAATTAATGTTCTTGAATGTGTTGTGCGTTGTGTTGCATATAATGTTGGGCATATTATTGATGGTATTAGTTGAATATGTTGCGCGTTGATTGTTGTTGATAATGGGAGCTGGTGTATAAAAATTACAGGTGCAAAAGATATAGGTTTTGGGATCCCAAAATCTGAATTTTTTTTTTTTATATTAGGTTTTAGCCAACGACTTTTCCAAGGTCGTCGGCTAAAGTAAATTATTTTTTTTTTTAAAAGTTTTAGCCGACGACATTTAAAACCATCGTCGGCTAAAGTGTATTTTTTTTTAAAACAGGTTTTAGCCGACGACATTTGAAAAGGTCGTCGGCTAATGTGTCTTTTTTTTTTTTACAAACAGGTTTTAGCCGACGACCTTTGAAAAGGTCGTCGCCTAAAGTGTCTTTTTTTAATAAACAGGTTTTGGCCGACGACACTGTCTTAGTGGTCGGCTAAACTTTGAACTTTAGCCGACGACTAACAAAAAAGTCGTCGGCTAAACCTTGGCCGACGAATATCGGCCGGCGGTTTTTTAGCCGACGACTGGGGGGATTAGTCGACGACATTGAGCTTTAGCCGAAGACTTTAAGTCATCGGCTAAACCCCCGATATTGGTAGTTGATTAGTGCATAATTGATCTAAAATTCATATACAAAATATTCATTTTTCCGGGCATAATTGTACTGATTTGTGATTAAAAATATATATTTTACAGATATGTCCAAACATGAGCTAAAAATGGTTATTTTATAGATTGCTGACATGAAGCATCAAAAAGAACGGAAAACAAGATCAAATCCAATGACGGGAATTTTTCCAGGACAAACGACCATACAAAACGGCGCAAAATGGACCGCGTTCTGTCGCCCGTTTCACATACGGCGCAACAAGGGCCGTGTCTTGGGCCGTTTCACACACGGCCGGCATTTAGCGCCGTGTCCTCGCGCGTATTCCGGAAGAGACCGAGTCACCACAAAACGGCGCACAAACACGGGGCAAACTGGGCCGTTTTTCATCGCCGTGTTTCAGCAGATGCCATGCAAAATTAGTCCACTTTTGACCAACTTGTGAAATCAACCACAAGATATTTTTTTGGTCAAAAATCTGAAAATTCAAAGACATGGGTGAAGTGTGAACAAAGAATTAAAAAATTGATATTACAATAGATATTTTGAATTAAATAATCAATTGTATTCTTGAAAATCACCTATAAAAAGACATGTTCACCCATTGCAAAAATCCCAACCCACATTCTTACCAAGAAATCCTCAACTTCTTGCTAAGAAATACTCCTTTCCTTTAGCAATATATTTTCCTTAGAACTTTCAATTTTAGTTTGTATTGTATTTTGGTTTGAAGTTTTTCTTTCATTTAGTTTGTAATTGAAAAGTGCTTGATCAATAAGCACTTAGTATTTTACTTAGTGTTTTACTTTCAAATTTTGTAAGCTTGTAACCTTTAAACAAGTTTGAAGTTATATTTTGAAGTTTGTTTCTTGCACTTTGATTCATCATATTCAAGTAAGTTTTATCTATTGTCATTAAGTTCTAGTAATTAAAAGTTTCTATATATATTATATATATATCAATTATTTCTATTATAATTTTAGTATGTATAAACCGATGAGTAGCTAATCTTTCTTCCTAGGGGAAGGGGGATTTCTATTAGGTTATATATTGAGTATTTGATTGATTTAAACTATTTTTAGGACTAATTGGTTTAAATAGAGATTGATCATATCCTATTTTTACTAATGAAACCTTCTTGATTGATTGTTGAGTGAATTGGAAACATATCTTTTCAATCTATCAAATGTTAATCTTGTTATCAACATCTTAAGATTGCGAAAGTGGTTAAGACATCTTTGATTACGAAAGTACGGAGGTGAAAAGTTGATTACTCGATGAACGATCGTTTATCCTAAAAATAGTCAAGTTAGAGAAATGAAAGGACTAATTGGTTTAAATAGAGATTGATCATATCCTATTTCTACTAGTGAAACCTCCTTGATTGATTGTTAAGTGTATTGGAAACACATCTTTTCAATCTATCAAGTGTTAATCTTGTTATCAACATCTTAAAAAAGTGACAGCGATTAAGACATCTTTGATTACGAAAGTACGGAGGTGAAATGTTGATTACTCGATAAACATTCGTTTTTTCTTTTATATCCGTATAAATCAATTCCTATACTCAATTAAAAACCTAATTTAATGAACCCGTATTCCCCTAGATTTTATAAATTCCCAACTCATTTTAATTCTATTCATTTTCACTAGTTAAAAATAGTTTAGTATAAATAGTCTAGTATAAATAGTCTTAATATAAATAGTCTAGTATAAATAGTCTAGTATAAATAGTCTTAATATAAATAGTCTAGTATAAATAGTCTTGTTAAAAATAGTCTTATTAAAATAGTCTTATTAAAAATAGTTTAAATTAAATATAGTGCAATTTAATTTAGTTAATATTTAAAACCCAAAAATATCTTTTTAATATTTTAGTATTTATTTCTCAATTTGTAACAAAAATTATACGAAGCCTGTTGACAATCCTCGAGAGAAAAGACCTTGGTAGAACTCACCACAAACTACTTCTACCTCGTATATATTTGCGAGCGACTCAAGAACTCCTATTTTTAGGATAAGTTTTTGGCCGATCAAATTTTGGCGCTGTCGGGATTGTTTTAGGCCAAATATAATTTTTCCGTCCGGTCAAGTGGCGGATAACGGTACTCGTGACTATTAAAGTCGGATTTTTCAGTTTCCCACAAACAAGTGATATTTGTAGATATTTTATCGTTTTTCATTTTAATTTTTTTGGTCATGGATGAAACATTGTTTAAAATTGAAAAAAGATTTCCCTTTCTAAGCAAAAATGCAATTTTAAAAATTTACAAGACAAGGCTTGAAAGGATGAGGTTGCTTACGAATAAAAGCATACCTTTTGACATAAGATTCATTATCGAAGCCAAAGTAAGAATAGAAGGTGAATTCACAGAAACACCAACTAGATTCTTACTGGGCTTGGAAAAGTTCATATGCCAAGAAACGACGAGCAAAGATTCTAGCCGTTTGCTATAAATGTGCTAGATGGAACTGTAATGCAAAATGTCGATCTTTAGGAATTCCATCTACAAACAGAGAAGATAAAATTCAGTTCATTAATGATGGTCTGAATAAGGAGAATTTAGATAATATCGAAATTTCTCTTGACACGCATCCTAGTGGACTTGTGTATTACGGAATTCAATGTTTGTGGAATAAATTCAAACCAGAATATGAACAACGTCTTGGGAATCTGACGTTAAAAGACCCTGTTTGCCAATTTGTAAGAAAATTGGATGGGAAGCTTCTCCCCGACTCATAGAAGGCGTTTAGGCCGTTTCTGAACGTAAAATCAGAGGAAGATGTGAGCCACAATCACAACTACTGTACATACGCGTAAGTATCTTTTATTTTTGTCGTGTGGTGAGATTTTCTGAATAAAAAATGTCATACGCGATAAAAGCTTTCATTATTCTATTGAGTAGTTGAAGCACAATCAAACAAAATCACAAACTTGTTAAGCAATTTTTCCTCATTTTTTCTTCTATAAATAACCTTTGTGCTTGTTTCTTTTATTCATCCCTCAAACTTGTACTTTTCTCTTTTTCTCTCAAAAAAAAAAAAAAAAATTCTTTTCAAAAATGGAGTCATCATCTTCCACAAAAAATTTTTACACAGTCTGCATTTTTGGTGGATCTAGTTCTGGAAAAGAGGCATGCTTCACTGAAGCAGCCCACGACTTGGGTCGTACCTTAGGAGAAAAATGCATTCATGTAGTTTACGGAGGAGGAAGTCTAGGATTAATGGGACGAAATGCCGTCTCGCCTATATGGAAGGAGTAAGAGTATTGGGAGTAATCCCAAAACCTCCGGGCCGAAAGTAAAATCACCGGTCAACTATTGGAGATGAGTTTAGATCCGTGAATATGCAAGATCGCATAACTCACATGATAAATAATCGCGCCTTTATCGCCTCTTCCGTGGTTTTGCACCCTTGAGGAACTTTTTCATGTGGTTACCAGAGCTACTAAATGTTCATCAAAACCAATAGGAGTGCTTAATGTCAATGGTTTCTTTGATGGTTTACTTGTCTTTCATCGACTACTCGCCGAAAAGGGTTTTATTTCCGAGCGTGCTAAACGAATCATAGTCGTTGCAACCACACCAAGAACTAATCAAAAACCGAATGAATTTGTTCCTCAACCAGATCCACTCTAGCTAAAATTGTGCAGGTAGAAGATTTTACTGAGAAAACGAAAAGTGGATTCATTCCTCTCCCTTTGATAACCCATGACGGACCTCTTGTTTTTTTACTTTCTGTCGTGTGTAATAATCGTGCTAAATGATGGCAGCTTAAGGAGTTTCTTCTTGATCTCTTGACGCGCATCTATTCGCGATTTATGTATTGTTGTAATTTTTATTTCATGTTTTGCTTTTATAAAAACTTTGATGGCAGCGTAAGGCGACTCTTCGGACTTTCTTGATGCGCATCTAAAAAATTATGTTATACTTACGAGTATATTTTATTTTCTTTTGTGTGTGCCTCGTATATTTATTCTCTTGCAGATTCTAAAAGGCGTTAGGCTCAGACATCAACTTTCTTAACAGGGAGTATTCTGCTTTTCTGCATTGATTTTTATTTTTTATTTTATAAACTGAGGACAGTTTTATTTTCAAGTTTGGGGGTGGTTTGTTGTAGTATGTTTTAGTGTGTTAGTATTTTGGTGTGTTTTTATTTGCCTTAAATTTTTTTTTTTGTATATATATATATATAGTATTTTGATTTGTGAGATTTCTAGATCTGGCCATAAACACCAATAAATTAACTATATACAAGCTTCTAAAATCGTTTTAACCGGTAAAAAAATTGTATATTCCAAAAAAAATTTTGTGCCTTAATCTCTCTTTCCAAACCTTGTAGTTATCATATAAAATCGAGTCATTCGTTACCTTGAGAAAAGAAGAATCAGTCGGTTGATGAAAAATAGAACTGAAATTTACTTAATTTGTGGAGTTTTTGAATTTTCATGCTTAACTAATAAATGATTTTCTGCAAAAATTCTATTCCCTAAAAAAAAAAAAAGAGTCATTGGTGAAAAGAGCTACACGTTAGCAAATAACGGTGTGAAAGCTATCACCTAAAATAAATAAATGACGAAAAGGAGAAGTGTTGAGCAGCAACAGCTGCCTAATTTTGGAAGTCTTAAATTTTGCGAAAAATAAAGGACTAACCATTGTTGGTGCGTAGCTGCCGTCTCAGAAAAATTGGTGAAAAGAGCTACACGTTAGCAAATAACGGTGTGAAAGCTATCACCTTTTTACGAAAGAAAAATAATGAGATAGAAATTGTGTTAGTGAAAAGAGCTACACGTTAGCAAATAACGGTGTGAAAGCTATCACTAAAAGGGATGTAGTTTATGAGCAGATTTGAATTAATTAGCAGCTGAATTTCAATACACTCAATTTTGTGAAAATCACAATATTTGATGACGCCGATGAAATTCTTCTTCATATTGAGTCGAAAAATAAACGAGTGATCGAGAGCAACCATCAAAGGGAGTCGTGTGAAGTCACGAGTGGGAAAGAAATAATCAACCTTTTGGGTGGAAAACCTTGTATTTTGGAATTACAAAAATAAAAACCGTGTTTTAACTTCAAAATCGTTAGTAGATTTATTTTGAATCTTGATTCATTTCTATCTACTGTATAAAGTTGGTTATTGTCTATTAATGGCATTTTGATCTCTTTTTATCTTTATATATAATTATTTTTCTTAAATTTGTGTGTATTATTTTATATTTTTTATTTTATGTCTTATTTTAATTTTTATTTTGTGTGTGATTAATAATGAGTCTTGCTCGGGACTAGCTAGAATTTAAGTGTGGGGTATTTGATTAGTGCATAATTGATCTAAAATTCATATACAAAATATTCATTTTTCCGGCATAATTGTACCGATTTGTGATTAAAAATATATATTTTACGATATGTCCAAACATGAGCTAAAAATGGTTATTTTACTGATTCTTGACATGAAGCATCAAAAAGAACGGAAAACAAGATCAAATCCAACGACGGAATTTTTCCAGACAAACGACCATACAAAACGGCGCAAATGGACCGCTCGTCGCCGCTTTCACATACGGCGCAACAAGGGCCGTGTCTTGGGCCGTTTCACACACGGCCGGCATTTAGCGCCGTGTCCTCGCGCGTATTCCTAAGAGACCGAGTCACCACAAACGGCGCACAAACACGGGGCAACCGGGCCGCTTTTCATCGCCGTGTTTCACAGATGCCATGCAAAATTAGTCCACTTTTGACCAACTTGTGAAATCAACCACAAGATATTTTTTTGGTCAAAAATCTGAAAATTCAAAGACATGGGTGAAGTGTGAACAAAGAATTAAAAAAATGATATTACAATAGATATTTTGAATTAAATAATCAATTGTATTCTTGAAAATCACCTATAAAAAGACATGTTCACCCATTGCAAAAATCCCAACCCACATTCTTACCAAGAAATCCTCAACTTCTTGCTAAGAAATACTCCTTTCCTTTAGCAATATATTTTCCTTAGAACTTTCAATTTTAGTTTGTATTTTATTTTTGGTTTGAAGTTTTTTTTTCATTTAGTTTGTAATTGAAAAGTGCTTGATCAATAAGCACTTAGTATTTTACTTAGTGTTTTACTTTCAAATTTTGTAAGCTTGTAACCTTTAAACAAGTTTGAAGTTATATTTTGAAGTTTGTTTCTTGCACTTTGATTCATCATATTCAAGTAAGTTTTATCTATTGTCATTAAGTTCTAGTAATTAAAAGTTTCTATATATATTATATATATATCAATTATTTCTATTATAATTTTAGTATGTATAAACCGATGAGTAGCTAATCTTTCTTCCTAGGGGAAGGGGGATTTCTATTAGGTTATATATTGAGTATTTGATTGATTTAAACTATTTTTAGGACTAATTGGTTTAAATAGAGATTGATCATATCCTATTTTTACTAATGAAACCTTCTTGATTGATTGTTGAGTGAATTGGAAACATATCTTTTCAATCTATCAAATGTTAATCTTGTTATCAACATCTTAAGATTGCGAAAGTGGTTAAGACATCTTTGATTATGAAAGTACGGAGGTGAAAAGTTGATTACTCGATGAACGATCGTTTATCCTAAAAATAGTCAAGTTAGAGAAATGAAAGGACTAATTGGTTTAAATAGAGATTGATCATATCCTATTTCTACTAGTGAAACCTCCTTGATTGATTGTTAAGTGTATTGGAAACACATCTTTTCAATCTATCAAGTGTTAATCTTGTTATCAACATCTTAAAAAAGTGACAGCGATTAAGACATCTTTGATTACGAAAGTACGGAGGTGAAATGTTGATTACTCGATAAACATTCGTTTTTTTCTTTTATATCCGTATAAATCAATTCCTATACTCAATTAAAAACCTAATTTAATGAACCCGTATTCCCCTAGATTTTATAAATTCCCAACTCATTTTAATTCTATTCATTTTCACTAGTTAAAAATAGTTTAGTATAAATAGTCTAGTATAAATAGTCTTAATATAAATAGTCTAGTATAAATAGTCTAGTATAAATAGTCTTAATATAAATAGTCTAGTATAAATAGTCTTGTTAAAAATAGTCTTATTAAAATAGTCTTATTAAAAATAGTTTAAATTAAATATAGTGCAATTTAATTTAGTTAATATTTAAAAACCCAAAAATATCTTTTTTAATATTTTAGTATTTATTTCTCGCAATTTGTAACAAAAAATTATACGAAGCCCTGTTGGACAATCCTCGAGAGAAAAGACCTTGGTAGAACTCACCACAAACTACTTCTACCTCGTATATATTTGCGAGCGACTCAAGAACTCCTATTTTTAGGATAAGTTTTTTGGCCGATCAGTAGTTATCATGCACCATGCTCGAATAACATGCACATTCAGTCCTAGAGCTAAAAAGATAAGACTCGGCGATGAAACATCGAGAATGGTTTTTTCTTGATGAGTTTAACGTTGTTTTCAGTCATACTATTGTTAAATATATTCTTATACATGATTTCGTATTTAGTTCTAGTTGAAATCATGCATTGTTCTCGAGAGTATGTAGGTTTAGTCCTAGAGCTTAATAATAACACTCAATGATGCATCATCAAGAATGGTGCTTTTTTAATGAGTTTAATGTAGTTTTCAATCATATTATTGTGAAATACATTATTATACGTCATTCTCTATTGAATTTGGATTAAAATCTTGCATAATGCTCGAATAAAATGAAAGTTCGATCGTGGAGATGAAAAATAACACTCAACGATCAAACATCAGGAATGGTGCTTTCTTAATTAGTTTAATGTAGTTTTTCAATTATTTTATTGTTAAATATATTGTTATTTATGTTTTCGTGTTGAATTTCGGTTGAAATCATGCATCAAGCTCGAATAAAATGCAAGTTTATTCGTAGAGCTGAAAAAAAATACTCAACAGTGACATATAGGGAATGGTACTTTCTTAATGAGTTTAATGTAGTTTTTCAATTGCATTATTATTGAATACATCATTATTTAATATTTCATGTGCAATTTTGGTTGAAATCATGCAACATGCTCCAACAAAATAAATCGACGATGAAACATCAGGAATGGTGCTTTCTTAATTAGTTTAATGTAGTTTTTCAAACATATTATTATCAAATATATTGTTATTTATGATTTCATGTTGAATTTCGGTTGAAATCATGCATCATGCTCGAATAAAATTCAAGTTCAGTCATAGAGCTAAAAAATAATACTCAACGGTGAAATATAGAGAATGGTACTTTCTTACTGAGTTTAATATAATTTTCAGTCATAATATTGTTATACATTGCTATACACGATTTATTTTTTAATTCTTGTTGAAATCATTGCCTCCTGCTCTAATATAATGAGGGTTTAGTCTTAGAGCTAAAAAATAACACTTAATGATAAAACATCGAGAAGGATGCTTTCTGAATAAGATTGATATAGTTATTAAATTTTATTATTGTTAAATCTATCATTATTTATGATTTGGTATTGAATTTCAGTTGAAATTGTGCATCATGCTCGAATAGAATGCAAATTCAGTCGTAGAGCTAAAAAATAACACTCAACAATGAAACATCGATAATGGTGCTTTCTTAATATGTTTAAAATAGTTTCTAAATTATATTATTGTTAATAGATCATTATTTTTTATTTCATGTTGAATTTCAGTTGAAATCATGTATCATGCTCGAATAAAATACAACTTCAGTCGTAGAACTTAAAAATAACACTCAATGGTAAACATAGAGATTGATGCTTTCGTAATGAGTTCAATGTAGTTTTCAGTCATATTATGGTTAATTACATTGTTATATACGATTTCATATTTATTTCGGGTTGAAATCATGCATCGTGCTCGAATAGAATGCAAGTTTAGTCATAGAATTGGCAAATATCGCTTGATGATGAAACATCGAGAATTGTGCTTTCTTAACACGTTTAATATAGTTTTTCATGTAACACCCGGTTGTAATTCACTAATTATCATTCAATAATCATCATTCAGTAATTATCATTCAGTAATTGTCACTCAGTATATTACACTCAGTAATAATCATTCATCATTCATGTTTGTTCATCGTGTTCACTATTTGACGTACTTAGAATCTTGGATCAGTTATCATTCGTCTTTCTTCCTTGTTTGAGATTTGAGCCAGGTTTATCTTCATCGTCATTTTTTTGGTGGACTATGCATAAGGAGTAGCGCACGCTAAGTACTCTTTTTAGCGTGCGCTAATTGAGTACAGGTAGCACACGCTAACCTCTTAGTATTAGCGCACACTAATGCAATTGGGCAGACAGTCCAGAAGGCACTGGACTGGACTAGTGAGACTCATAACATACGCTACAATTGGAGTATAACGTATGTTAATGATGTGTGTAGCGCACGCTATCGGGATCCATGAACGCGTGCTAGCGTATTGGAGTAGACAGTCCAGTGGGTACTGGACTGAGTTGAAATAATTTGTAGCGTACGCTACACAAGGGTTAGTTGGTAGCGCACGCTAATAATAGGGTAGCGTGCGCTAAGGCTTAATCAGGCCAGAGGACAGTAGGTTTTGGGCTCCAGTTACTAGGCATCAACTTTCAGGTAGCGCATGCTAACACAAGGTTAACGTACGCTAAGGAGGATGCATTAGCGCACGCTACCAAGTACGTAGCGCACGCTACCAAGTATGTAGCGCACGCTAATGATGCAGGCAGTGAGTACTGGACTAACCGGTGTGCCCGCTAGCGCACGCTAAGCATCAGGGGTTAGCGTGCGCTAAACTGGCTCAGGTACAAATTGGACAGTTCAGTCCAGTTGCGTCATTTTTCATCTCACTTCCTCCTTCCAGTGTTTTCGGGCGATTTCAGGCGATTTGGAGAGATCTTTTCGAGCTTCACTCACCTATCATCACTTTCAAGCTTCTAAGTCAGATTAATCATCACCTTATCCTCTCCAACATATCAAATCAAGGTAATTATTTCTTGAATCTAGAATTCCGGAGTTCGAGTGTTTTCCTTCCGATTTCTTCGTGTGAGCTTGCTATGATGTTGTAATATGTTAGATATGGATTATCCACCTTGAATACATGTATTCCTATGGATTTATTGGTGTATATTGCAGATTTGATGAATATTTAGGGAATTATTCAAGAACCCTTCGGGTTTGACTTTGGATATTTTCGGGGCTTCCGATTGATGTTGTCGTAACCTTGAGTTGTAGTTTTCTATTGGATCATTGATGTCATTAATGAGGTTTTGTTGGATTGATTCACTTTTGGAGGTTGGTTTTCGATATATTTTGGGGGATAGTTGTACCCAACGGGAGAATGTTTGCAACGCATCCGTTTGAATGCCCCAACGAGTTTTAGTTATTGTTGTAACGACTTTTGAGTTGGTGATAATCGTGTTTAGTACGTATATTGAGCGTTTTTTGGTAATTATGTTATTCAAGGTTGTTCGAGCGACCGGTACTCTCCATTAGAGATGTTTGTTCGCGAGAAGACATTCCATCACCGGTGTTGTGTAAGTTAATTCTTACTCGGTTAAAAGGATATTCATTCCTTACATTGTTGTTCATTCATACATGTAATTCACTCATGATATATCATTCATGTCGAAACTTGTAATTATCAACTAATCATGTAACTCACGAGGAACGGTGGTTCCAAATCATTTCATTGAAGCTATCACTCGTTGTATCATTATTTCATCTCGGTGAGTCGTTCTTTATCCTTGTTGGATTTTATTCATTATCTCTCATCTCGGTCGCTGTTGTTCTTGTGACCTTCCGAGATTGTATTATGTTGCCGGTGTAATATCCGCAATTTCGAATTTCGGTAATTTTCTTTTTTTTGTGTATTTCTCGATCGTAGTGACTCTCGTATACCTTTCAGTGTGTCCTTCCTGTCAACTGTTGAACTGTATTTTCGTTATTGATGTGCGGAACCGCCGTTTCGGGGTTTCCGCGGATCCATTTCGTGTTATTAGTCCCCAAATATTGATTCCCATCGTTTTATTCTCTTTCCGGATCATTTTTAGCATTTTGGGACCCAAAAAGGGGTGTGGGCCGCGGCACAAGGTGCGTGCGCCGCGGCACACAAATTTCTCCAAATGTTGGTCGAGCGATCTGTACTGTGTGCCGCGGCACACCTATCCGGTGCCGCGGCACAGTGCTGTCCGGTGCCGCGGCACACTCGTATGCCTTCTGCGACCAAAACCCAACTGTACCGTGTGCCGCGGCACACGCGGGCTGTGCCGCGGCACAATGCCAAAACCTGGGGGTAAATTTTCGGCCTGTGCCGCGGCACACTTTGGCTGTGCCGCGGCACACGAAGCGGTCAACTGTGCAGCTCGTCTTTATTAGACGAAATCGGCCATTTCCACCTCCATTTTCACCTGCGCGAGAGAAGGAGATCCAAGGGGGAGAGAACTTCTCAAGCAATCTTCATCCGGGGGTCGATTTTCATCATTTCCCTTCGGTCGTGAGGCTCGGGCAATCAATCTAACGCGTGTTCTACGGATCTTAGTTCTTGAATCTCCAAAGGTAACATCTCTAGAACCCTATTTTCGATTAAATTGGGGGTTTTGGGATTTTCTTCCGATTCGTTCCGTTTTGTTGGTGGATTCATGGTGTATGCGATTAATATTGTTAGTATCTTTAGTTTTCCTACGGATTCATGGATATTTTGTGGATTTTTACGGAATCGAGAGGGTTTGGTTGTGGTCCGCCCTCGTTGTTATTTTTCGTACGAATATACATGAATCGTAGGCGGGTTTTCGGATGTATTCCATTTCCGTAATCGTTAGAAGTGGTTGTGATTGTGCTATTCGAATCGTTAGGTTCATTTTCGGTTCCTCGCGGTCGTGTTTGATTCTTCCGTTCCGTTCATTGTCGTCTCCCTTTCGTTAGCATCGGGCGCCCAAGCTTCCCGTTGAGCCGTATCCGTCGTGGTTCCGTGCTCGTGGTATCGAGGCAAGTACCTTGCCCATACTTTTCTCGTTTTATGGATATGATGATCGGTGGTCGTCTTGATGTGTTTGTTTGGTTATTTGAAATGAAGTTTCAAAGGATTTCGATTTGGCCTCGTTAAAGGCTTTCTTTCAAAACGCGTGTGTTTTGTGAACGGTGTTTTGAGAATTGATTATGATTTGATTATTTTGAAAGTTGAAGGATTTTATGATGATACTCCTATTGTTTAAATTTATGGAATCGTGCATTCCGTATTTAATCTTGATATGGTATTTTTGAAGAGTTTGGTAATGGTGTCGAGTTAATGGCCATCTCTAGTGAGTATTCTTAATGAACTTACATTCTTAGCATGTTAGTATTGCATGAGTAACGCGTGTGTGTGTATGCTCACTGCGGGTTAGATCCGACGGGGTCTCGGTAGGGCTCCACGAAGCTGTGGAACCGCGAGCTTGCTTTTAACCACTGTGGGTTAGATCCGACGGGGTCTCGGCAGGGATCCACGAAGCTGTGGGTCCGCGGTTAATTGTGGTGCATTTTACAATTGTGATTGATATTGGCATTTCCGGAAATGAGCGCTTTTGAACGGTTTTCATTTGCATGCATTGACTAAGTGCGTAAGAGGTAAGTTGTTCGTTTGGCCTACTTGGCTAGGATGGCTCTACAGTATTTTGTTGTTGTGTTAAATCCTTTATTTGTGGATTTTGATGTTGGGAGACGAACCTTGTGGTCGTTCTTGTGTACTGTGAGTTGATGAGATTTGGGGCTAAAATCCCAATGGTTTTGTAAAAGTCATTTTACGGATTTGGGGCTAAAATCCCAACGGTTTGGTTAATGTCATTTTTTTCAGAAAGTAAAGATTTGGGGCGGTGACCCCTTTGTCTTTTGGATTTTGAAAAGTAGGATTTGATAATCCTAAATTGTTTTCCATTAAAACTCTCGATGGCATTCTAAACCGTTTTATAAATTATTTCCCTTGATTATGATATTTCGTTTTTGAAATGTTTTCTCAAACCCTTGCCTCGGGAAGTACTTTTCGTTTCGTTTGGATCTTCGAGGATCCTCGGTTATTGTTATTCGTGGAATGTGAATTGTATGGCTCGTATTTGCACTTTGTATTTGCACTAGCAAAAGAGTGGAGTTTTGCTAACCCCCGAGTATTCGGGGGGTGGATGTCTATTTTTGCATTCAGGTTTTGGAGCATAACACAGGGACGGCACGAAGGATGATGAAAGATGATCGATACTAATCACATGAGGAACCGTACTCTGTTTATTGGTTCGATTGTACTCTATTTTTCCATTGCTATATTTTCCGTTGTACGGGTGTAGTTGTATTTTGACCTGCATGGGCACGAGTTGTATTTGAGCCGTATGTATTCGTTGAAAGACCAAATCGGTCTCTTGAGTTATTTTAGCCTTAAAGGCATGTTTGAGTTGTTATATGTCGTTACCAGCCTGGTAGATCCTTGAGGAAAGGTTCTACGGCGTGTAATATCCCTGAGCGGATTGGGGGTGTTACATAAATGGTATCAGAGCCTATTGAGTTCAGTGGCGGAGTCTATTGAAACCTAGGCTGTCGGGTCAGTGGTGTCTATTGAGTTCTGTCTCGTCGGATTTAGTCTGACTGAGTCGTGTCGCGACGCGTCGTTTGAGTTTGTTGGTCGTGATTAGTATCGTGGGGCGATCATCATCTTTGTGCGACCTGTGGAAGTAAGTCTCCCTTCTTCGTGTTGTACCTCGTGTGACACGAGCTATTTTTATGATTATTTGTTAAGGGATGGAATCTTTAGGTGGATTTTGCTTTCACGATATGTATTTACTCGACTCTCGTATTTGATTTATACGAGGAGTGTAACCGCTTGTGATGTTTTTATTATTGTTTTTGTCCGTTCTTGTTGATTTTCGAATCGATTTGCACGTTTACAAGTTCTCTTGTGGAAGCTTTGTGCTTATACACATTCGACTTGTTCACTAGCCATGGTGTAGGGTCTTTAGAGGCCTCGAATGGGGCCAGTGGTTTTGTTACGAATGTGGTTATTTGACTCTAATATTTTGTTCTTATGAGGAGTAGTGTTCTTTGGATTGTGCGTGTTGAATCGTATTTCTTTTATCCATGCGTGAGTTCTTTTGTAATGACTTTCGTATTTTACCGACCGAGTTTTATTTCAAAACCAATTCCCTTAACCGAATTTTTGGCATTATGGCCTTGATCATTTTGGCGAAATTCTTATGACGGTATTTAGCATTTTGTAAATGGCTACCTGTGAATTTTGAAATATTACCGTCATCGACCTTTTTGGCATTTTTGTAAATGGTTTTTAGCCTGGGGTTCCGACGCGGGACCCACAGCGCTATGATGTTCCGTGTGATTACCTGAAATTTTTGGGCATTCTAGCCTTTTTGGCATCGTCCTTTTTGGCATTGAATTATTTTTGAAAACTTGAGTATCCTAGAAATAAATTTCGAGACATATTTTTTTTTTCAAATGAGTTATTTTCTTGTGGTACATCCAGGTGCCACAATATATTTCAAAATTTTTCTGCCTCGAGGACCAAAATGTTTTGAGACATTTTCAATGTTTTAGAAACACTTTTATTTAGACCCGAGGGTCGAATATTCTGAAAGTTTTCACTAAGAGAAAGTGTCCTCATTTTTATCAAATGCGAAACGGTTCTCCAAAGTCTCGATAACGATGTTTCACGTTTGTACTTTTTGAAAGGTGATACTCAAGATCAACCAGTATTCTTCAAATTATTTTCAAAACGAGGCTTTCGTTTTTAAAACCTATCCATTCCCGTTTGAGGGCTGGGTATGTATGTATGATGTTCGCGTTGTCATTATGATGTTTACTCCCGAGTATGATCGAATTGGCGGTGTGAGCGTTGAGTCGCTTTCCAGAAATTTGTTGTGTTAGCCCCCTGTGAGAGGTGGGATGTTGGTGTTGAATGTTGTCGTCTCGTGGTGATTTCTGTGTTGTCGCGCATGTGCGAGCTGTTAGAACTTGGGTTGGTATGGCCATGTGCATCGGTGATCGTTCCGTTATGTGTCGGTTGTTTAATGTCTTGTTACATTGCTCCTGTTTTTCTGAATTTCGTGGATGAGGTCGGGGGTAATACCCGTATTGTTTTTGGCTTCTGTATTTTCTCTCTCTCAATTCTATAGACTCGCTCGTGTTCGTTGATACTTTCTGAACTTGTTTTGTATTCCGGTTTCATCGTTCGAACGAGCTGTGATCTTGTTGTGGGCCGATCTGGTTATCGATGTGACTTTTTTTCGAGTTCGGCGATCCTTGTGAACCTTGTTCGGGAGTAACATCATTTGGTTCTACTAGTCCTTTTATTCGAAGGGATCGGATTTTGAACTTCTGTATATTCTATCTTGTCGACTCATTTATGTTCGTTGACATTTCTGAGCTTGTCCTGCCCCTTGTTTTTGTTTATCGAACGAGTGTGGCATCATTTCGGAATAACTCGTTTGCCGTTGTGACTTTCCAATTTCTATTCCCTTTCATGTGAACCTTGCAGTTGTTGTTTGAATTTTTATTGTTCTTCGTGATTCGAACATGATCGTTCGATTTTTGTTGTCTCGATCTTTGTGGTTCGATCGTTTGATTGTTCGGTTTTTGTTAATCTCATTTCGTGATTGTTGAACGTTCAGACTGTTTCGTAATTCTCTTAAGTTCGGGAAATTAGTCTCGTTTTCGATCTTTCAATCCTTGGGCGGTGGAATTCCGTATTAGTTCAGCGATTGGCTCGCGTTTCGATTGATGTACCGTTGGGTTGGTCAATCATACTGACTTTCGTTCGTTGTGTTTTGTGATTGTCGGATAATTGACTTGGCTATATCATCCATTTGATGACGCCGTCATTTGTTGGTTTTATTGTATCCCTAACGGCGACGTTGTGTTGGTCGTCGTGGAGCGTGTTTTCACGCCGTTTATTTCTTTGCGTTGCTTGTAACGTTTCGCTGATGGGCGTAAGTTACGCATTTCTTGTGTATCTCGTTGAGTTTTCCCTGACGGAGATATTGCTTCTCCCTACTTGTTTTAAGTTTCGGGACGAAACTTCTTTTAAGGAGGGTAGAATGTAATATCCGCAATTTCGAATTTCGGTAATTTTCTTTTTTTGGTGTATTTCTCGATCGTAGTGACTCTCGTATACCTTTCAGTGTGTCCTTCTGTCAATCTGTTGAATCGTATTTTCGTTATTGATGTGCGGAACCGCCGTTTGGGTTGCCGCGGATCCATTTCGTGTTATTAGTCCCCAAATATTGATTCCCATCGTTTTATTCTCTTTAGGATCATTTTTAGCATTTTGGGACCCAAAGGGGTGTGGGCCGCGGCACAAGGTGCGTGCGCGCGGCACACAAATTTCTCCAAATGTTGGTCGAGCGATTCAGACTGTGCCGCGGCACACCTATCCGTGCCGCGGCACGGTGCCAAGCCGCGGCACACTGTCCGGTGCCGCGGCACACTCGTATGCCTTCTGCGACCAAAACCCAATCAGACCATGTGCCGCGGCACACGCTGGTATCTTGCGGCACAATGCCAAAACACGGGGTAAATTTTCGCTGTGCGCGGCACACTTTGGCTGTGCCGCGGCACACGAAGCGGTCAATGTGCGGCTCGTCTTTATTAGACGAAATCGGCCATTTCCACCTCCATTTTTCACTGCGCGAGAGAAGGAGATCCAAGGGGAGAGAACTTCTCAAGCAATCTTCATCCGGTCGATTTTCATCATTTCCCTTCGGTCGTGAGGCTCGAGCAATCAATCTAACGCGTGTTCTACGGATCTTAGTTCTTGAATCTCCAAAGGTAACATCTCTAGAACCCTATTTTCGATTAAATTGGGGGTTTTGGGATTTTCTTCCGATTCGTTCCGTTTTGTTGGTGGATTCATGGTGTATGCGATTAATATTGTTAGTATCTTTAGTTTTCCTACGGATTCATGGATATTTTGTGGATTTTTACGGAATCGAGAGGGTTTGGTTGTGGTCCGCCCTCCTTGTTATTTTTCGTACGAATATACATGAATCGTAGGCGGGTTTTCGGATGTATTCCATTTCCGTAATCGTTAGAAGTGGTTGTGATTGTGCTATTCGAATCGTTAGGTTCATTTTCGTCGGTTCCTCGCGGTCGTGTTTGATTCTTCCGTTCCGTTCGTTGTCGTCTCCCTTTTCGTTAGCATCGGGCGTTCCGAAGCTTCCCGGTTGAGCCGTATCCGTTCGTGGTTCCGTGCTCGTGGTATCGAGGCAAGTACCTTACCCATACTTTTCTCGTTTTATGGATATGATGATCGGTGGTCGTCTTGATGTGTTTGTTTGGTTATTTGAAATGAAGTTTCAAAGGATTTCGATTTGGCCTCGTTAAAGGCTTTCTTTCAAAACGCGTGTGTTTTGTGAACGGTGTTTTGAGAATTGATTATGATTTGATTATTTTGAAAGTTGAAGGATTTTATGATGATACTCCTATTGTTTAAATTTATGGAATCGTGCATTCCGTATTTAATCTTGTTATGGTATTTTTGAAGAGTTTGGTAATGGTGTCGAGTTAATGGCCATCTCTAGTGAGTATTCTTAATGAACTTACATTCTTAGCATGTTAGTATTGCATGAGTAACGTGTGTGTGTGTATGCTCACTGTGGGTTAGATCCGACGGGGTCTCGGTAGGGCTCCATGAAGCTGTGGAACCGTGAGCTTGCTTTTAACCACTGTGGGTTAGATCCGACGGGGTCTCGGCAGGGATCCACGAAGCTGTGGGTCCGCGGTTAATTGTGGTGCATTTTACAATTGTGATTGATATTGGCATTTCCGGAAATGAGCGCTTTTGAACGGTTTTCATTTGCATGCATTAACTAAGTGCGTAAGAGGTAAGTTGTTCGTTTGGCCTACTTGGCTAGGATTGCTCTACAGTATTTTGTTGTTGTGTTAAATCCTTTATTTGTTGATTTTGATGTTGGGAGACGAACCTTGTGGTCGTTCTTGTGTACTGTGAGTTGATGAGATTTGGGGCTAAAATCCCAATGGTTTTGTAAAAGTCATTTTACGGATTTGGGGCCAAAATCCCAACGGTTTGGTTAATGTCATTTTTTTCAGAAAGTAAAGATTTGGGGCGGTGACCCCTTTGTCTTTTGGATTTTGAAAAGTAGGATTTGATAATCCTAAATTGTTTTCCATTAAAACTCTCGATGGCATTCTAAACCGTTTTATAAATTATTTCCCTTGATTTATGATATTTCGTTTTTGAAATGTTTTCTCAAACCCTTGCCTCGGGAAGTACTTTTCGTTTCGTTTGGATCTTCGAGGATCCTCGGTTATTGTTATTCGTGGAATGTGAATTGTATGGCTCGTATTTGCACTTTGTATTTGCACTAGCAAAACAATGGAGTTTTGCTAACCCCCGAGTATTCGGGGGGTGGATGTCTATTTTTGCATTCAGGTTTTGGAGCATAACACAGGGACGGCACGAAGGATGATGAAAGATGATCGATACTAATCACATGAGGAACCGTACTCTGTTTATTGGTTCAGTTGTACTCTATTTTTCCGCTGCTATATTTTCCCGTTGTACGGGTGTAGTTGTATTTTGACCCCTGCGTGGGCACGAGTTGTATTTGAGCTGTATGTATTCGTTGAAAGACCAAATCGGTCTACTGAGTTATTTTAGCCTTAAAGGCATGTTTGAGTTGTTATATGTCGTTACCAGCCTGGTAGATCCTTGAGGAAAGGTTCTACGGCGTGTAATATCCCTGAGCGGATTGGGGGTGTTACAGCCGGGTGGTGGGTGTGTGGAATTCTTAGTCGGGCACACGATGGCCATGTGTATATGCGGGACTCCGGACACATTGGACTGTGCACACGATAACGTGCCTCCGTGAGACTAATTAGGCCAAGTTGCGGGTGTATATGTGGGACTCCGGACACTCGGCTACTTTTGCACTTGCACATTCCATTCGGGCGTACTATGATGCTCATCATTCAACTCAATTTCTTAATTCATTCATGTGATTATTGTATTTTGTTCAACTCTTGAGGATTGTTGTTCTGTGTAACTAACCCCGTTGGGGATATTGTTTTTAGGTCATGGCAAGGCAAAAGCACGGGAAGAGAACGTTGACAGCGAGGAGTCTCAGTGATACTAGTAGGGGGCCTCAGTCTCTCCATTTCGTTCATGTTTCCTTGTTATGTATTTTTTCTGTTACACTTCCTTTTGAATTGTCAATTGTTCAGTGTTGTATATTTTATCTTCATATAAAATATACATGTATTCAGTATTCCCTGGGTGTGTTGTATTTGAAACTCCTCATCGGACTAACTAATGATGTAATATTGTTTGGTACTACATTTGTATTCTGTAATTCATAAATTTTCATTCGCCTGATGGGTCCCAGTCGGGGGTCCACGACACTGTAATATCCGCCTAGTTTGGGGTGTTACAGAGTTGGTATCAGAGCGAGGTTTTGAATACTACCTTTCGAGTCATGTCTCATTTGAAATCATCGTTCATCAGACTAGTATCATTGGACTTTCGCGTCATGTGTGACCTATGCAAATGCCAAGCCCCTCAGACCGAAAGAACTGTAAGATTTCTGACGCCATGGTATAATTTCTGGCAATAAGAATCATTCATTCATTATTCATCAATTCAATCATTATTTCCATCCTGATCATGTCGATCACGTTAACTCATCAATCACTCAATTCATTTCATTACTCAGTTGTGGATCTTGAGGATCGTATCATTAATCTTGTTAACTTGTTCAAGATAATCATTTCAAGAATTTCATCAGATAATCATGTCACCTCAGTTGATCATTCATGAAATCATTGTGTTAGAGCGCGTATGTTCATTATTATTACATGACGTAATCATAATGCGGTATTTATGCGAGATCTATAACTATCATGTGACTTTTCTACTTCAGTATGGAGAGAGCTGGCAGAGGACACAAGGGAAGAGGCCACGGTGCGTGCCGAAACTCGGGAGCTCTAATGAATACTCGTGCGAACACGAGGAATAATGCTAACTCATCGAGCAGCGACGCTGCCACACATTCACCTGGAAATAATCCTTCACTGTCCAGGAGTCGTACCCGGGACACAGCTCAATCACAAGGTGTTCGGATTGATCCACTTGCTTTTATGCAGGGCATGACCCAAATGACTCAAATGGGACGTCTGATGGAGACGATGTAGAACTCAACGGCTCAGAATTAGCAGGCTCCTCCGTTGCCACCTCAGAGGCAAGAGAGGAGTGTGAGCAGCATCATCAACGACATTTCTCGCCAGAGGCCGCCTACCTTCGAGGGCTCATCTGAGCCGGCGGACATTATTCACTGGATGGAGTATTTTAAAATTTATTTGCTATGGTGGAGTGTCCTGAAGGACACAAAGTTTTAGTCGCGGCTTACTATCTGGGTAAGAGCGCTCACTCATGGTGGCTATCTTTGAAGCCCACCGACGGAGCTTGCACGTAGGACCAGTTCAAAACTTTCATGATCGGAAGATATTATCCGGCCCCACTCAGGGAAGCCAAGCTGACGGAGTTACTCAGTCCCGACCCCTCAACGGAATATGATGTTCTCGCCATTGCCGAGAAGTTTCAGGAGCTACTTCCATTCGCCTCATCCATTATCCACTCGGGGGCGGATAAAATCAAGTATTTCAGTAAGAGGTTGAAACCTCGTATGAGGCTTCAATTGCTTAATCATCATTGCACCACTCTAGCTGAATTCATCGAGAAAGCTCTTGCTTATGAACTTACTGCTACGGAAATTTCTAAGAATCAGACTTCATCTTCCGGCAAGAAATCGAAGAAGCGTAATAAGTTCGAAGGCAGTCAGGCCACTTTCAAGAAGCCTCGTACGGGCTCTACTTTTTCTGAGCGACCTCCTACGGCGCCTAAACCTGCGGAATCTGAGTCCCGAGCGGCCAGCTTGGCCATCACCTGTTACAACCATGGTGAACAGGGCCATTTCAGCACGAAATGTCTGAGTCAGACTGTCACGTCTAATAACTGTGGGATTGCTGGGCATAAGGACCGTTTTTTCCAAAGAGACTCCAGGCCTACTCCAGCGACATCTCAGGCCCTGAAGCAGTCAGCTATTCAGAATCAGGCTACTCAGTCAGTATCGTTTAAAACGACGGGAGCAAACAAAGGCGGAGCCCATAGCTATCAGACAGGAGCATCCGGTTCCGGGGCTGGCAAGCCCTGAATATATGAGATGAAGAGAGCCGATGATCCGGAGCCCCAAATGATCTCAGGTACACTCGAAATTTTATCTCAACCTGTGTGTACTCTTTTTGATACTGGTGCATCGCATTCATTCATTTCCAAGTCATGCTTGAGTAGACTTCACCTGGATAGTGCTACTAGTTGTGAACCTTATATCATTGGTCTACTCGACGGTAGAAGAATTATCGGAGATCGTGAGATTAAGTATTGTCCGATTCAGTTTAATGGCCATGTGTGGTTGACAGACCAGATCGTAGTAGATCTACCCAAAGACGATGTTATTTTGGGAATTGCTTGGATGGATCGTTATGATGCCGTCCTTAGTGTTCGTAAGCGTATGGTCACTGTCATTTCACATGATTGGGTCGAGTGTGTATTTCAGGGGGGTAACCCCAGCCGTTCCGAAAAAATTATCAATATGATGAAAGCAGTTACATTACTCAATCAGGGGTGTGTTGTTTATTGATGCTATATGACCAAGACCGAGAAATCATCAGTGTCATTAGAGGACATTCTGGTAGTGAGGGAATACGCCGATGTATTTTCAGACGAGTTACCTAGATTGCCTCCACAGAGAGATGTGGAATTCACGATTGAGTTGGAGCCTGATTAATCTCCAATATCAAAAGCACCATATCGAATGGCCCCGACAGAAATGCAGGAACTGAAGAATCAACTTGAGGAATTATCCGAGAAAGGTTATATCCGACCGAATGCGTCCCCGTGGGGAGCACCTGTATTATTTGTCAAGAAGAAGGATGGTTCATTTCGCTTGTGTATTGATTATCGAGAGTTGAACAGGGTGACGATCAAGAATAAATATCCCCTATCCCGTATTGACGATCTCTTAGATCAACTTCAGGGAGCTTCAGTATTTTCCAAGATCGATTTAAGATCCGGGTATCATCAGTTGTGAATTTGAGAGTCAGATATCGCGAGGACGGTGTTTCGAACACGCTATAGACATTACGAGTTTGTGGTGATGCCGTTTGGGTTAACTAATGCACTTGCTGTATTCATGGAGTTGATGAACCGAGTTTTCATCAGCTATTTAGACCGGTTTGTAGTTGTTACATAGACGACATTTTGATTTATTTTCGTGACCGAGAGGAGCACGAATTTCACCTTCATCAGGTTCTCGACGTGTTAAGACGAGAGCAACTCTATGGAAAGTTTTCCAAATGTGATTTCTGGATGTCCGAAGTGACGTTCTCGGACATGTGATTTCATCAGACGGAGTACGTGTCGACCCTCAAAAGACGGAGGCTACCCGAGACTGGCAACCTCCGAAGAATGTTAAGGAAATCCGAAGCTTTCTCGGATTAGCTGGTTATTATCGGTGATTTGTGGAAGGAATTTCTAAAATCGCTCAACCTATGACGAACCTTTTGCGGAAGGATAAGAAATACACGTGGTCTGACGCGTGTCAACAGAGTTTTGGGGAACTCAAGAGCCGGTTAATTTCAGCACCTGTCCTTTCCTTGCCACAAGGGACAGAAGGATTTGTTGTTTATAGTGACGCGTCCGGACATGGTCTCGGATGTGTACTGATGTAGAATGGAAAAGTAATTGCTTATGCCTCGCGGCAACTAAGGCCTTATGAGTTCAATTATCAGACCCACGACCTCAAGCTAGCGGCCGTGGTATTCGCGTTGAAGATTTGGTGTCATTATCTTTATGGCCTCACCTGTCGGATTTTCACCGACCATAAGAGTTTGAAGTATATATTTACTCAGAAGGAGTTGAATATGTGACAGAGACCGTGGTTGGAACTGATTAAGAGTTATGATATTGAGATTCAGTATCACCCGGGTAAGGCGAATGTTGTCGCCGATGCCTTGAGCCGTAAGTCCGTTCAGGAGCAGATGCTTGCTCGTTTAACCGTTCAGAAGGAACTTCAACAGGAATTCCTAAGGCATGAGATCGAGGTTTGGTTACAGCGTGTACAAGGACAGTTATGTATGCTGGATATTTCATCGCCACTTGAAGAGGCGATCAGAGTGAATCGGGGTTCAGACCCATTTTTATTGCACATTCGAGATGATGTGACTGAGGGGAAAGCCCCTGGATTTATGGTCCACGAGGATGGACTTTTGCTATTTAAGAACCGGTTATGTGTTCTGGCGGATGACGAGTTGAAAAACTCGATTTTGAGAGAGGGCCATGCTACCCCTTATTCTATTCATCCGGGGTCTAGCAAGATGTACAGATACTTGAAACAAAATTACTGGTGGAGTAATATGAAGCGAGAAGTCGCAGAGTTTGTTTCGAGATGTCTCACCTGCCAACAAGTCAAGATAGAACATCAGCGACCGGCGGGCATTCTGAAACCACTTTCTATCCCAGAATGGAAGTGGGAGCATATTTCAATGGATTTCATCACGAGTTTGTCGACGAGTCGGCAGGGCATGAATACAATTTGGGTGATTGTGGACCATTTAACTAAGTCAGCTCATTTCCTTGAGATTAAGGATACGTGGGGTCCCGAGAGACTTGCCCAGATGTTCATCAAAGAGATAGTGAGATTGCACGGAACTCCTAAGAGTATCTTTTCTGATCGTGACGGGCGATTCGTGTCACATTTTTGGGAATCAGTTCATCGTGCCATGGGAACTCAGCTCAACTTCAGCATGACTTTTCACCCTCAGTTTGATGGACAATCGAAGAGACCTATTCAGACGTTGGAGGACATGTTGAGAGCATGCGTCCTCAATTGGAGAGATGATTGGGAAGCCCAACTACCGTTGATCGAATTCACGTACAATAATAGTTGGCGTGCTTCGATTAAGATGGCACCTTATGAGGCCTTACACAGTCGTCGTTGTCGATCTCCCCTATACTGGGATGACCTATCAGAATCAATCGGCACTGAGCCCGATATGCTTATAGCCGCCCGCGAGAAGGTAGCTTTGATCAGGAGTCGTTTGTTAACCGCTCAGAGTCGACAAAAATCATATGCCGATAACTGTCGTCGACCCTTGGAGTTCGAGACAAGCGATGACATTTTGGTCAAGGTATCCCCGAGTCGAGGTATCTTCTGTTTCCAGAAGCGGGGAAAGTTGAGTCCGATATTCATTAGACCGTTTGAGATTTTGGATCTAGTAGGCAGTCTGGCTTATCGATTAGCTTTACCTCTGGCATTGATCTGAATTCATAATGTGTTTCACGTCTCTAAGTTACGGAAGTATGTTGCCGACCCGAGTCACATACTCCAGTTCGATGAAATCGAGATCGCGGATGATCATTTGTATGAGGAGCGACCTGTACGAGTCTTAGAGCGACGTATCAAACAGTTGAGGAAAAAGATGATTCCTTTGGTTAAGATTCAGTGGTCTAGACACGGAGTCGAAGAGGCTACTTGGGAAATCGAGGATAGTATGCGGGAGAGTTATCTCTAGTTGTTTGACCCTTAGTTTCGAGGACGAAACTTTTTTTAAGGGGGGGAGTATGTAATACCCGGTTGTAATTCACTCATTATCATTCAATAATCATCATTCAGTAATTATCATTCAGTAATTGTCACTCAGTATATTCCACTCAGTAATAATCATTCATCATTCATGTTTGTTCATCGTGTTCACTGTTTGACGTACTTAGAATCTTGGATCAGTTATCATTCGTCTTTCTTCCTTGTTTGAGATTTGAGCCAGGTTTATCTTCATCGTCATTTTTGTGGTGGACTGTGCGTGAGGAGTAGCGCACGCTACGTATTCTTTTTAGCGCGCAGTAATTGAGTACAGGTAGCGCACGCTAACCTCTTAGTATTAGTGCACACTAATGCAATTGGGCAGACAGTCCAGAAGGCACTGGACTGGACTAGTGAGACTCATAACGTACGCTACACTTAGAGTATAACGTACGTTAATGATGTGTGTAGCGCACACTATCGGGATCCATCAACGCATGCTAGCGTATTGGAGCAGACAGTCCATTGGGTACTGGACTGAGTTGAAATAATTTGTAGCATACGCTAAGAGGGTGCATAGTGTACGCAAGGGTTAGTTGGTAGCGCACGCTAATAATATGGTATCATGCGCTAAGGCTCAATCAGGCCAGAGGACAGTAGGTTCTGGGCTCCAGTTACTGGGCATCAACTTTCAGGTAGCGCATGCTAACATAAGGTTAACGTACGCTAAGGAGGATGCGTTAGCGCACACTACCAAGTACGTATCGCACGCTAACGATGCAGGCAGTGAGTACTGGACTAACCGGTGTGCCTGCTAGCGCACGCTAAGCATCAGGGGTTAGCGTGCGCTAAACTGGCTCAGGTACAAATTGGACAGTTCAGTCCAGTTGCGTCATTTTTCATCTCACTTACTGTTTCCGGCATTTTCGGGCGATTTCAGGTGATTTGAGAGATCTTTTCGAGCTTCACTCACCTATCATCACTTTAAAGATTATAAGTCGGATTAATCATCAACTTATCCTCTCCAACACATCAAATCAAGGTAATCATTTCTTGAATCTAGAATTTCAGAGTTCGAGTGTTTTCCTTCCGATTTCTTCGTGTGAGCTTGCTATGATGTTGTAATATGTTAGATATGGATTATCTACCTTGAATACATGTATTCCTACATATTTATTGGTGTTGCGGATTTGATGAATATTTGGGGAATTATTCAAGAACCCTTGGGGTTTGACTTTGGATATTTTGGGGTTTCCGATTGATGTTGTCGTAACCTTGAGTTGTAGTTTTCTATTAGATCATTGATGTCATTACTGAGGTTTTGTTGGATTGATTCACTTTTCGAGGTTGGTTTTCGATATATTTTGGGGGATAGTTATAACCAACGGGAGGATGTTTGCAACGTATCCGTTTGAATGCCCCAACGAGTTTTGGTTATTGTTGTAACGACTTTTGAGTTGGTGATAATCATGTTTATTACATATATTGAGCGTTTGTTGGTAATTATGTTATTCAAGGTTGTTCGAGCGACCGGTACTCTCCATTAGAGATGTTTGTTCGTGAGAAGACATCCCATCACTGGTGTTGTGTAAGTTAATTCTTACTCGGTTAAAGGGATATTCATTCCTTACGTTGTTCATTCATACATGTAATTCACTCATGATATATCATTCATGTCGAAACTTGTAATTATCAACTAATGATGTAACTCACGAGGAACGACAGTTCCAAATCATTTCATTGAAGCTATCACTCGTTGTATCATTATTTCATCTCGGTGAGTCGTTCTTTATCCTTGTCGGATTTTATACATTATCTCTCATCTCGGTCGCTGTTGTTCTTGTGACCTTCCGGGATTGTATTATGTTGCCGGGTGGTGGGTGTGTGGAATTTTTAGTCGGGCACACGATGGTCATGTGTATATGCGGTACTCCGGACACATTGGACTGTGCACACGATAACGTGCCTCTGTGAGACTAATTAGGCCAAGTTGCGGGTGTATATGCGGGACTCCGGACACTCGGCTATTTGTGCACTTGCACATTCCATTCGGGCATACTATGATGCTCATCATTCAACTCAATTTCTTAATTCATTCATGTGATTATTGTATTTTGTTCAACTCTTGAGGATTGTTGTTCTGTGTAACTAACCCCATTGGGGATATTGTTTTTAGGTCATGGCAAGGCAAAAGCACGGAAACAGAACATTGACGGCGAGGAGTCTCAGTGATACTAGTAGGGGGCCCCAGTCTCTCTTATTCGTTCATGTTTCCTTGTTATGTATTTTTCCGTTACACTTCCTTTTGAATTGTCAATTGTTCAGTGTTGTATATTTTATCTTCATATAAAATATACATGTATTCAGTATTCCCTGGGTGTGTTGTATTTGAAACTCCTAATCGGAGTAACTGATGACGTAATGTGGTTCGGTACTACATTTGTATTGTGTAATTCATAAATTTTCAATCTCCTGGTGGGTCCCAATCAGGGGTCCACGGCACTGTAATATCCGCCTAGTTTGGGGTGTTATATTTCATTCATATTATAGTTAAATACATCATTTTACATGGACCCCGCATTGAACTTCAGTTTAAATCATGCATCATGCTCGAGTAAATGCAAGTTCAATCCTAGAGATAAAAAATATCACTCGACGATGAAACATCGGGAATGGTTTTTCTTAATAAAATGAAGTTTTAAGTCATTGTCAAATATATTGTTATACATGATTTCGTGTTTAATTTGGTTTGAAATTGTAAGGCCTTGTAGTTTTGAGTTCTAAATTTAATGATAAAGTGAATTCTCGTTGTTCCGATAATCCACGTAACAAATTCTTGTGTCAAATTTATAGCCACACTAGTATATTAACTTGCTGTGAGACAATCCTATTTGTGTCAACAAAGATCGATCATGGCCCCGCCATTTCAGCCAAGCCTGGCCAGGGGAATTAGCAACGAAATAATTCCATGGTTTTGCATGTCAGGACCGTAATGGAATAAGGTTACAGCCGCAACCGGAGAAACACCATGTCCAAGAGAAGAGGAAGAATGTGGCCGTAATAGTGGGTGGATTACAGGCGCTATATGGTCTATATTACGTCTATAAGTGAAGGTGATTACGGCTGCTACGAGGTTGATCGAGGGAAGAGTCTAGAAAGTTTAAGTCGGCCACGAGAAGTGTCGAGAAAATTGCCTCCAAAACATCACCTTGATAGTGGCTGCTAAGGACCTTTGGTAGCAGCCGATATGCCCTGTCAACATAAGGGCAGGGACTCATATATATAGGCCTGCATGGGGCCTTTTTCCTCAGATTCGCCCGAAGCCTTCTCGACCAGCTTCACCCTTCTCACTATAAACCTGAACTTGATCTTATTTTGAGATACTAAACATTCATCTAATGCAAGGGAGTCGTCCCACGAAGTTCGTCCCAATCAGATTCACCATTTCTCCCATATTGAAGGTCTGGATCAAAAATCATTAAGCTTTATTCCTGGATCGTCTCGATTAGTTAATTCCTTATATTCATAGGTGTAACACCCCATAAGCACTGAGAATTTTACAGCATCGTAGACCCTTCTCACAAGGATCGACTAGGATAAATACAGTACAACACAACACACAAGTGACCAGCAAGGTCAAAATATACATAATACCATGACCAGAAACAACGATTAAATGGAAACACGTGTGTACCCATAATACACAATTGTTCAAACCCTATAGTGGTAAATACACGACAAAATGAGGAAAATACATCTCAAATGACACAAACAATTTACCAACTCACTTATGATTAGCATCATGGTCTTTCATCATCTTCCATGTCGATCCTGTGACTGCTCCCTCGAATCAGGAATACCTGACATGCATAACAAGCATTTCCCTCATTTAAGGGGTTAGAAACTGGAACTTGCTAGTACAAGTTCTAGCTATACAAACCATATTCTGAATATAAATAGATAAGTCACTTCACAACAACAGACAAACTAATCATTTAAAATAATCTTTTTAAAAAAATCCCGAGATACATTTACTTAAATCAAAAAACGTTTTAATACCCTTGAGTTCGTATGACTTCTTGAAGTAAAGCTTCAAATATACTTTGATACATCGGGTAATTTTATCAAAACTATAAACCATAAATTATATATATCATGAAATTTTGGTGCCATTATAGCCAAGTACCAAGTATCTATATATACACATTCAATATGACATTCTCAACATACACATGGTAATCCATGATCCAACGCACGCTAGCATAGTTCCCAAAATGATCCCGTCGGACCAACACGTGGCATAAAATATAACCCCATCTCAGGTCGGAACTGTTACAACGCCGTTGATCCATTTCGGGAATCCACAAGGTAAGACCTATTTAACACAGATACACCTACATAACGACCAATCAGGTTGAACATAAAACCACAGCAACAGACGTCAACCAACAAGGTTGACAACACAACACAACCACAACATCATGACCGGCAAGGTCGAACATGATCACGGTCACAACCATCTCAACATAAAGATAACAAACTCCAAGACAGTTCCCAAGCCCACACACGGGCATAATATTAACAATAATAGTACTCGCGAGTACGTATACAAACCAAGACCAAAACATGTATAAAAAGGTAATGACTGCCCGAGGCAATATCACAGCTGCTCGTCGTCCTCGTGCCCCTCCTGCGCTTGCTCGCCATGAAGATCTGTACCTGAATACATAAAAAGGTATTCACCCCTTAAGGGGTCAGCAAACAGCCAGTGCAAGTACTTGATAATAAGAATATGTATAACGTGCAATAAAAGAAATATTATGATGACTGATTATATTAGTATAGCAAGAAGAAGGATATTTTCACCCGGTACCAGCACCTCAACAGTATTGTGACAATGACATCGTTGTGCAAAAATGCATCAACAACATCACAATCCAAAAGCGTAAGCAGTACTATGTCACGCCGTTATTCAAGAATAATACGTATATCACATTTCAAAAACCACATGGGCTATACCGATACGAGGTTCGAACCCTATTGTATCCCAGAGCCCTCGTCAGGGCAGTCCACGGTTGTATAACCCGTCGAGTGGTGCGTGGTTCGAACCCCAACATGCCACATAGCCCTCGTCAGGGTAGTCCCCGACTTTACTCAATCCGTTGAGTGATACGAGGTTCGCACCCATTGTATCCCAGAGCCCTCATCAGCGCAGTCCCCAGCTTTACTCGACCATAAAACATAGTTTCACAATATTGGTACAACTTCAAGAATATCATATTCCAATCGTATCTTTCACATTTCACAGCATGTTGACACATAACTTTGACAACGCAAGTCTCAAATCATTATCCAACACTTTCAGCAACTTTGCTTTTCAATCTCATCTAAAATAATTTTTTGAGGCATTCTCGATAAATCATTTATAAAATGATACCATTCTATAAAATAATAATGAAGATCAGTCATCCAGTGTTTGCAGAAAATCTTTCTCAAATCATTTTCAAACACATTTTAGAAATCATTTTCAAAACATTAAGTCGTTAATTTGATTGAAAATTCATTTTCGAAAACTCTTTCAAAATCCTTTCGGAAAAAAAATAGTGTATTTCAAAAATCATTTCAAACACTAAAAGTCGTTAATTTGATTGAAAGATCATTTTCAAATCATTTTAAAATATCAATGTATAGTTTCTGAATTCAGAACATGTACAAAACCATATGAAAATCATGGTTTATACATATTCTATTGCAATTTATACATAAATCACGATCAAATACTTGCCTGGCGACTTTAGGGACAAGAACGTTTCGAACGGTTTGTAATTAGGATTCAAAACTCTGAAATATCCGGTCTACAATGAGGAATTCATGCTAACCGGCATCAGGGCTATTCATTCTAATCGAAATAAGATCGAAAATCTTAATTGAATTCCTTAGGGAACTTTTATCGGACACTTTGCGGATGGCATCCGGTTACGATGATTCGAACGAAAGATTTAATTTCCGTTCCGCTAGAATCGATAAGAACAGCCCCCGGATACTCGATATGTAATCATTTACAAATTCCAAACATCAACTCAACAATAATCTAAGAAAATAAGTTTAGGGTTTGGGGCTAGATTATCTCCAATCCGGCGAAAACCGCTGAAAACGGCTGAAGAGGACTTGCTAATTTGATTATCGGGCATTGATTACGCATTTATACTGCTCGAAATCAGGCCTAAATGGAACTTCAAGGTGAGGGCCGAGTCCTCTATACATTCATGTTTCTTCCCTAGATAAAAATGGCTGAAATTCGCCATTTATGCCCCAAAACCCGGAAGGTCGGTCGTAAGGGCGATTTAGTAATTTCGCCGTGACCGACTGACATTCTTGTCTTCTTTTGGCCATAACGTGTTTGTTCAGGCTCGGAATGCCTCTCCTTTTGTTCTATTGGGAATCCAACTCAATAATATACACCATTATAAAATTTTGGAATTTTTGGACTTCTCTACAATTTATGATGGCCGATCAAAGTCGGTCCTTGCGCACAGCGCCTTCCAGAAAGTTCCACGTTTGTTTTTATTGACTCCCTTGTGGTAATTGACTTATATTTTGAATAGTCCATTAATATAATACTCGAAACAAGAATTGTGATCTTGAGGCCGATCAAAACATTCAGTCACAGTTCGATCGACGAGTCTAGAACGTTCCTCGAAACATCGAGAAACAACGAAAAGGTCACTGAGACATTGAAGTGAATTCGTAAGGTGTCATAATCAACTTTAAAGTATCCTAACGAGTACAATTGAGCCTGACATTATTAAGAAGACCCTTAATGATATAGCAGGTCGGGTTCTCATCACCAGTCAGAATTACGAAGCAAAATATATGGTTAATAAAAGTAATACGTATGGGATCATGAGTTTTGCAACGAGAATAGTGCCAATCAATCACTAATCTCAAGATAACACAGAGGATGTCGTATAATTGATACGTGCCGATATTCAGAATCCCAAAAGTTGAACGATAAGTTAAGAATGAAGACAGGCAATAGTTACAAGTTTAACAAAACGACAAAAGAATTCATAAAATGGGTCGAAGATTAGAAGTTATCTAGGGGTAAAAATCTAGGGTCTCACTCACTCTCCCCCTAAAAAGAAGTTTCGTCCCAAAACTTAGGATATAATGGGATGAATGTCAAAAGTCTGTCTTACTGATTGATAACAAAATTTCAAACTCAATTTAAAGTAAATTCAAATGGAAATAATTAAAGGATGTTTTCGAGGCTGAAAATCAACATGGAAAACGAGTTTAAATATTACATCCTATATGGGTCGACTCCTCAGGCTGGGTACAAGATACGACCATATCCCATAGATAGCTTCATCGACAATCGTGTCGCTGACAGTTCATGGTTTGTTTCTCGAGTTCAAATGATCAACGTATGGGTTCTTGCTGGCGCACTCATGAACAGATCTATCACTGAGGTTTACTCTATATCCACACAAATGTGAATAAAAGAGGACGGATAATATTAGGATAAGAGTCAATTTCAAATTAAATGTTCCCCCTTATATAAGAATTGGTTGGCTCCTTATGTGAAACGAGGAGGGCATTATATGCACAAAAGGGAATATCAGGTGACATGGGTCTAAATAATAATACATCATATTTTCACTCGAACTTTCAGACAAGTATGAACTTCCTCATTAGATTTATATTCACATGTTCTCTTTCTTTTTTTAAAAAGTTTCTAACACAAGTATCAATTTCTCAAAAGAAACGGTCCAATTGAAAATGCTTTATTTATCATCATCTATTACTATTATTTTCTTAAGATGAATCAGGAAGAAATTTTCAATCTCGTTGTCCCGACTGGATCATCGCGTCGCGGTTAAATTATCAAACATTACTTTTCATGATTAACTATAAGGTTGGTTTCAAAAAGTCCGATTAAGGTTAAAATTCTTTAGGTGATAGAGTTTGATTTTTGAAAAGAAAATTGAAGATCACTTTCTTTACGAAAAATTAAAAAAAAAATCTTGCTGTCACCGTGAAAATACTATCTATTATAATTTTATATAACAATTTACTCCTATTCAGATAGTATATGCTTGCACAACGCACGCGCTTGACAACTTGTATCATTTCTCGAGTAGGTCAAGAAATCATCAACAAACGATAACCACGAACTCATCAAAATTACTGGATAAGGTTTGAGTTCATTAAGTTTGCAAATATGACCAAGGTATTGGTTAGGCCAAAAAGATATAATCACAAACTCTTGATGATATTCATATTTGATGTCAAGATATGATAAAGATATTGGTCACTGAGGCCAGCGAACCAAAAGAAACGAAGACGAATCGGAGTAAAAGGAAACTAGCGGGAAGAAGCTGGCATTACAATTCATAGATCTGTTGTTCTGTTACAGCCGTAAGTAAAGATGCGCTATGGCCATAACACGACTTCTAGAGTCTTCAGCTAACCGTTATCATTATGGCGGTAACAGGTGCTGTATAACGGCCGTAATGTGGCTTTGGGATTGACAACCGACTCGCTTGCTCACAACCGTTATCGAGTATAGTTAAGCTTTGTTACTCTCGAGCCTCTTCGCGTAGCATATGTGGCTAGTACATCTTCTCCTCAACAATATCATCGCTTTCATAGCTCATATCATCTCACAAAAGTATTCGGTTCTCTTTCGATGATTCATGATCGCTTTATACTGTTCAGATGGTCCTCATCGTGGATTAAATCCTCACCCAGTACCTCAACGTCGGCATAATTCAGAACTCAATCTATGTTCCAGATACGATCAGGTCAATCGTGAATCTCACGACTCCCAACAATTCGATCTCTGCCTGACATGCCTATAATGAAGGGCTACCAAGAAGATATGTCATCAAGGTTTAACTCGACGTACATAAGACCAACGTATCAAAGAGAGGGTGGTACAATAACAACAGCTGATCCCAGCTTAAAGATTTCAATTATGTACAAGAAAAAAACTTGCTTCTCAAGAAAGGTAGAGGATAAAAATGTTTAAAGCTCTAAAAGGATAATCATCCACAACGGTTTGGAATGTTTATATGTTGCATCTCGACTGGAGCAATGAGATCACAAAGCTCCAATTTTGAACTAATTCTTCTAGCCATTACACATCAACAACGTCGTACATAAATAATCTGTGTTCAACTATTCACGTGACTCTCTTACACGTTGTAGCTATGATGCATCTCTTACTCCCGGTACATGGGCTCATATATTTGCTTTTCAGAAAGAAACTTCTTTTTCTTTTTACATTCACAAGTTATAATTATACGTATATACTCCCACCAAGGAGTTCTTTGTGCGTAAATCGATTCTCTATTTTAACTCCAAAAATATTCGGTTCGGAAAGTACAACAACTCATTATCCATCATCTAGAAGTGCCGATATCTTCTCAAAATGATGCAATTTTTAAATTCTCGTTATTTATAAAAGAACTTAAAAGGAACGTCTCATCAAAATCATGTTGCAAGATAACTTAATATGGATGACAAATCTGTACATCATACATTCGAATCCAAAATTCAAAATCAAATTTACAGGATCTCATAAAAATATCTAGATTAAAATTTCGAAATTAATTTCTTTTTCTAAAAAAAGGCATGCTTGATTTTTTCAAGGTTTTGAAAACTCGTGCTGTTATCTTAAAAGAAAATGGTAATAACATGGGTTGTAAAATATCTTACTCTCATTCAAATAAATACACGAGCCTAAGTACCGCTGAGCATTTCAATCCTACATTGACTTCACTATCTCGAAGGATTTTGTCTTATCTCATTGAGATCTGGAATCTCCAGTCCAACGAGTAGAATCTCATAGGTACTGAATTGGAATAAAAGATCGGCATGATTTATTCTTGTTCTCAAGGAATTTATTCCTGGTAACCATCACCATATGCCAGTATATACAAACTCCTCAAACGTATAAGGAAAGGACAAGTAATTAACACAGTTCAAACGAGATTGAACTGCAAACAGGTTACCCTAGTTCCTCACGAATTCAGATATGATCAGAATAAATTCAATGGGCATGATTCCAATGAAATGCAGTTCACAAGAGAGCTCCTTATCTCAATGCAAAGTCCAGCCAGGTCAGAAAAGAGACCAACACAAGTTCGGAAAAGAAATTAAGGATTAGAGAGAGTTACAACGCAGGTCGCAGGAGATGATGACAGCTAGTGATATTTCCCAACACAAACAACGATCGATAACACGACATGAAAAAACAGACCCAATAACCGATGGATTAGATATTCAGAAACCTAGGCTCCGATACCATATTCTGTAACAACCCCATCCCAGGCCAGAACTATTACAGCGCCGTGGATCTATTTCGGGAATCCACAAGGCAAGACCTGTTTAACACACATACTCCTACACAACGACCAATCAAGTCGAACATAAAACCAAAGCAACAGACATCAACCGACAAGGTCGACAACACAACACATCCACAACGTCACGATCGGCAAGGTCGAACATGACCACGGTCACAACCAGCTCAACATACAGATAACAAACTCCAAAACAGTTCCCAAGCCCACACACAGGCATAACATCAACAATAACAGTACTCGCGAGTACATATACAAACCAAGACCAAAACACGAATAAAAAGGTAATGACTACCAGAGGTAATATCACAGCTGATCGTCGTCCTCGTGCCCCTCCTGCGCCTGCTCGCCATCAAGATCTGTACCTGAATACACAAAAGGTATTCACCCCCGAAGGGGTCACCAAACATCTGGTGCGGGTACTTGATAACAGGAATATGTATAACGTGCAATAAAAAAAATATTGTGATGACTGATTATATTAGTATAGCAAGAAGAAGGATATTCTAACCCGGTACCAGTGCCTCAACAGTATTGTGACAACGACGATGTCGTGCAAAAATGCATCAACAACATCAAAATCCAAAAGCGTAAGTAGTACCATGTCACGCCATTTTTCCGTAATAATACGTATATCAAATTTCAAAAACCACATGGGCTACCGATATGAGGTCCTCAGCCCATCGTATCCCATAGCCCTCGTCATGGCAGTCCCCAGTTGTATAACCCATTGAGTGGTACGTGGTTCACACCCCAACATACCCCAGAGCCCGTCAGGGTAGTCCTCGGCTTTACGCGACTCGTCGAGTGATACGAGGATTGCACCACATCGTATCCCAGAGCCCTCATCAGGGCAATCCCCGACTTTACTCGACCATAAAACATAGTTTCAAAACATTGGTACAACTTCAAAAATATCATATTCCAATCGTGTCTTTCACATTTCACAGCATGTTGTCACATAAATTTGACGACGCAAGTCTCAAATCATTATCCAACACTTTCAGCAACTTTGCTTTTTCAATATCATCTTAAATAACTTTTCGAGGCATCCTCGATAAATCATTTATAAAATGATACCATTCTATAAAATAGTAATCAAGATCAGTCATCCACTATTTGCAGAAAACCTTTCTCACATTATTTTCAAAAACATTTTTGAGATCCATTTCAAAATATTAAATCGTTAATTTGATTGAAAAATTATTTTCGAAAACTCTTTCAAAATCCTTTCAGAAAAAACAGTTTATTTCGAACATCATTTTCAAAGACTAAAAGTCATTAATTTGATTGAAAGATCATTTTCGAATCATTTCAGAATATTGACGTAGAGTTGCTGAATTCAGAACATGAACAAAACCATATAAAAATCACGGTTTATACATATTCAATTTCAATTTATACATAAAGCACGATCAAATACTTGCCTGGCGACTTTACGGACAAGAACAGTTCGAACAGTTCGTAATTAGGATTCAAAACTCTGAAATCTTCGGCCTACAACGAGGAATTCATGATAACTGGCACTAGGGATATTCATTCTAATCGAAATAACATCGAAAACCTTCCTTAGAGAACTTTTATCGGACACTTCGCAGACGGCATCCGGTTATGATGATTCGAACGAAAGATTTAATTTCCGTTCTGCTAGAATCGATAACAATAGCCTCAGTACACTCGACATATAATTATTTACAAATTTCAAACAGCCACTCATCAAGAATCTTGGAAAATAAGTCTATGGTTCAGGGCTAGATTACCTCTAATGCGTCAAAACCGCTGAAAACAGCTGAAGAGGACTTGCTAATTTGATTCTCGGGCGTTGATTACAAGTTTAAACTGCTCGAAATTGCGGCGGAATGGAACTTCAAGTGAGGGCCGAATCCCTTTGTACTTTCACCTTTCTTCCGTGGAGAAAAATGGTTGAAATTCGCCATTTATGCCCCAAAACCCGCAAGGTCGATCGTAAGGGCGATTTAGTAATTTCACCATGACCGACTGGCATTGTCTTTTTTTGGCCATAACTTGTTCGTTCAGGCTTGGTATGACTCTCCGTTTGTTCCGTTGGAAATCCAACTCAATAGTCAACAATGCTATAAAATTCTAGATTTTTTGGAAATTTTTACAATTTATGGTGACCGATCAAAGTCGGTCCTTGCGCACAGCGCCTTCCAGAAATGTCCACGTTTATTTTTATTGACTCCTTTGTGGTTCTCCACTTATATTTTGAATGGTCCAATAATATAATACTCGAAACAAGAATTGTGAATCTTGGGGCCGATCAAACAATCTAGTCATAGTTCGATCGGCAAGTCTAGAACGTTCCTCGAAACGTCGAGAAACAACAAAAAGGTCATTGAGACATTGAAGTGAATTCGTAAGGTCTCATAATCAACTTTAAACTACTTTAACGAGTATGATTGAACTTGACATTATTAAGATGACCCTTAATGATATCGCAGGTCGGGTTCTCATCACCAGTCAGGATTACAGAGCAAAATATATGGTTAAGAAAAGTAATACATATGAGATCATGAGTTTTGCAACGAGAATAGTGCCAATCAATCACAAATCTCAAGATAACACATAGGAGCTCGTATAATCGATACGTGTCAATATTCATAATCCCAAAAGTTGAAGGATAAGTTAAGAATGGAGAGGGGCAACAGTTACAAGTTCAACCAACAACAAAAGAATTCATAAAATGGGTCGAAAATAAGAAGTTATTTAGGGGTAAAAATCTGGGGTCCCACAAAAAATCCATCCAATGATCCAGCACATGCTAGCTAGATCTTAAGATGATCCCGTCGGACCAACACATGGTGGATAAATGACAATGACACATATATGCACAATGACATGAATGACATTAACAGTGAAAACATAATTAAAATACTTGCTAGAAATGGCCATTTTAGTCGACACATATTCCCAACCATGGAATAACACATTTATAATCAATCCAACAAACATTGATCGTCTAATGATACACCAATTGTAAATTTCACAACAGTTGCTTACAAGATCTCCATGAGTCATGAAATAACACAAATGCGCAAATATCACAATCACAATGGTACTCTCTCATCTCAAACAACATGATTCATACCTAGAACCACATATCGATATATAATGATTAAATAACATAATTACAACAAGCTAGGTCACTTAATAACTAACCAAATCACATTAAGACAATAACAAAAACAGTGAAAACATTTATAAATTCAAGGAAAGTATGAGACGTATAGTCAGGATACTTGCCTTCACCAAAGATGGTTTTACTCGACATAAGTTAAGCTTGATTATCCCGATCAATCCATTGAGATCCCAACCTTGTTTATAATTACACATTAGATAATTTGATATAAGGGTTCGATTTATTATCTTATAATCACAAGGTAATTAGTCGAATGATATAATATCTCAATTGTGTCTAACGAATTATCGAACGGATCAAACGACAAACGATACTCATCCCGATTTCATATCTCAATTTAACTAGTGATGGGAATTATAATCCAAATTCTTCAGCGACTGTCCAGAGTACAAACTCGGAATACAGACTCATTCCATAGGTCCAAACATATCCATTTGTAGACCAATTCATCAAAACCTTCATCTACACTTGTAACATTCCCAAGTTATTCAGGGTATATTACAGCGTCGTGAGCCCCGCCATGGGACCCACAAGGCTATTTATACGCGGAACCATGAACTTTGACCGAGAAGGTCCAAGTACAATGAAATGGAAGACAACAAAAATGGTATTCAAGACCATATCCAATATAACCAAATACGATACATCACAAATCAATACCACGGCACACAAGCCGATACATCAAGGAAACCGAAAACAGTACTCGAGTATTCAAAAAGCATTCAAGTACAACAACGCTGCATGGAGGAAATACAAAACATAACCAAAGACAGGACACATCATCACACTTACCCATCATCTTCATGCCGACCCGGTACATGCCTATTCGCTCTCCTGGATCCTGAAATACATGAAAGGTATTTCCCCCATAAAGGGGTTAGCCATTGAATAACTAGTACAAGTATATCGAATATGAAACACAATACTCCTCGACAATAAAGTAAAAGTAATCATCATATCATCAACCAAGACTAGTATTCCATAACTAAATCTCATAGCATCACATTCAATACATACATGATTAACCGTGGAACAGCACGAGAGGCTACGGAACCCTCAGAGGACCCGTTGGTCCATCCTAGAGTGGTTAACCTAAAATATCCGCGGAACCGCACCAGAGACTACGGAACCCTTATAGGACCCATCAGCCCATCCCAAAGTGGATATATATCATCATACAATTCATATATCTTACTTTCAAAGTCGAGAATGTACAATCATAAACATATACTTGCATTTGAGACATCGAGAATCGGAAGGAAAAGAGTATAAGTTTGGTAGGTCCAAGAACGCACTTCTGGCACCTAAACGATTCGTAAGGTATATGATAATCAATAATCCATACTCAAATCACATGAAGAAACTCCTGAAACCCACATACGATTCACAAAACTACGAGGAAAATCAACTAGAGGTTTGAAAATCACCCAAACCCTCTCAAGACCGAACAAGGTACAAAACAATTCATATAATCGTAGGGGAAACATGGTTACGGGGTAGATACATCATAATCTCAAAAATCTCAAGCTCCAAAATAGATAAATCGAACGAATCTAAGAAAATCCCCAAATATTCCCAAAACTAGTGTTCTAAGGATTTTACCTTGATTTGGAAGATAGAAATGGATTAGATGTTGTGTAATCTTTCTTATTCAACCAAATATGATTATAGTTGGAGAAGGATCGCCCCAAAACACCCCAAATCGCCTTATCTTCGCTGCTCCCATCGAAAAAGGAAAGAAAGGATGAAAAATGACGAGTGCAGGGGTTGACTACCCCTTATATACAGCGCCAGGTTGGCGCACACTAAAAATCGGGGTTAGCATGCGCTAACTGAGTCACTCGGTAGTCCAGTGGCTTCTGTCCTGAGACGTTAGCGTGCGCTACCACACCTTAGCGTGTGCTAACTGGTGTCCTGCAAAAATTCTAGTTCACTGCCCAACTCCACTAGCATGCGCTACGACTAAACACTAGCGTGCGCTACGCAACACCTATAGCGTGCGCTAGCTGCTGCCTAGCGTACGTTAGCTGATAGTCCAGAAAGTAGAAATACCTCACTACCTCTGCCGACTCATCTCATTAGCGTGCGTTACGGGCGATGTTAGCGCGCGCTACTGAACATGAATAGGGTATGCTATCTACTAGCTAACGCGTGCTAACTGCTAGTACAGAGGATAGAATTAGGTACTGCCTCTGCCAAGCCTGAACCGCTAGCGTGCGCTAAAGCTCAAAGCTAGCATGCGCTACTCAAGTAGAAATAGCGTGCATTAGCCTAGGCCTAGCGTGCGCTATCTGCCTGTTTCAGAACACTGCCGAAAGGTCCAGACAACACGATCATGATCCAAAAAGGTACGAAACTCTAAATCAACGACAACAGCATTTCAAAGTGTTTACAGAGCGATAAAAGAGCAAGAACGGCGAGGTCAAACATTCAATTAAAAGTACGGATATTACATTCTCCCCCTCTAAAAGGAAGTTTCGTTCTAAAACTTAAGAAATAAAAAGTTCGGGGTATTCCAATCGCATCTTCTCTTCTGTCTCCCAAGTCGCCTCCTCAACTCCATGTCTCGACCATTGCACTTTAACCAATGGAATGGTTTTGTGCCGAAGCTGCTTCTCACGACGTTCAAGGATCTTCACCGGCCTCTCCGGAAAGGTAACATCCTCGACTACGTCAATCTCACTACAATCAATAACATGACTTGGATCCGGCACTGACTTTCTCAACTGAGACACATGAAAAATGCTATGGACATGACTCAAAGCTGGAGGCAACGCCAAGCGATAAGCTAAATCTCTAACCCTGTCCAAAGTTTCAAAAGGTCCGATATACCTCATAGTAAGTTTTCCCTTTTTCCCCAAGCGGAAAACTCCTCTGGTCGGCGACACCTTGAGTAGAACATGGTCTCCCACTTAGAATTCTAAGGGCCGATGACGGGTATCAGCATAAGATTTCTAACGGCTCTGGGCGGTAAACAACCGGTCCCGGATAATAGAAATCTTCTCCTTAGTCTCCAACAACATGTCCGGTTTCGTTCCGACTACCTATGAAGCCTTGTCCCAACATAATGGTGATCTACACCGCCTACCATAAAGTGCCTCGAATGGTGCCATTTTGATCGACGCATGCCAACTATTATTGTAGGCAACTCAGTCTAGGGCACAAGCTCGAAACATATCCTCTAACATCTGAATCGTCTGCTCCGTCCGCCCGTCTGACTAAGGATGAAAAGACGTGCTCAATCTCAACTCGGTACCCGAAGCCTGATGAACAGCCTGCAAAAAATGCGATACGAAACGACCATCTCGATCGGAAACAATGGTCTTAGGGGCACCATGCAATCTCACGATCTCAGCTATAAAAGTTCGAGCCAATCTCTCTGGTCCCCAAGTATCCTTAATACCTAGGAAGTGTGTAGACTTGGTCAGCCGATCGACGATTACCCAAATCATACTCATTCCAGCTCTAGTTCTAGAGATATCTTCCCACTTCCACTCGGGAATGGGAAGTAGTTTCAACAACCCCGCCGATCATTGATGTTCAATCTTGACTTGTTGACACGTCAATCATCATAGTACAAACTCTGTGACATCTTTCTTCATATTATTCCACCAAAAATTTCGCTTCAAGTCCTTGTACATCTTACTCGTTCCGGGGTGGATTAAGTAAGGCACAACATGAGCTTCTCGGAGAATTTTTTGCCTCAACTCTAGATCATTCGGAACACAAAGCCTGCCTTAAAATCTCTGAATACTATCCTCGTGGACCATAAAACCAGGGGCTTTTACTTTAATTACATCTTCCTTCAGTTTAGAGATCATCGGGTCACTCCACTGTTTCCCTTTGATGTCGTCAACCAAGAACGAAGTAATTGTAATATCCGATATTTTTCTTTCCCTTGTATTTCCATTTTTGGTATATTTCTCGGTCATAGTGACCCTCGTGTATCTTTCAGTATGTCCTTCCTGTCAACTGTGAACTGTACTCTCGTTATTGTTCATTGTTTCAACTTTCCTCATATGAGTTCGACTTTGTTAGATCACCATTAATTTTTGGTGACTCCAAAAAATTCTAAATCTTTGCAATATTATAGAAAATCGAGTTAGCTTTCCAATGGTTCAAACGGTGAGTCAATCGGAGTCCGGACGAGAGAGTTATGGTCGTTTCAGTTTCTGGCCGAACACTGCCGACCGGACCCGACCGTGTCGGCCGACACGGCCCGTGCCGTACTCGTCCGGAAATGCAACAGTTTCTGCCGACCGAACTCGGCCGTGTCATCCGACACGGCCCGTGCCGTACTCTTCCGGATAAGCCAGAAGCGACTGCCGGGCACGCCCGACCGTGTCCCAGGACACGGTCGAGTCGTCGAAGTCGGCTGTCGGACGAAGTCACTGTCGGAGGGCCCTACGCGCCGCGACCGTGTCAAGCAGGACACGGTCGAGAGTCTGTCGGCCAGCTGTGCGACACGACCGTGCCGAACGGCACGGGCCGTGTCCGGCCGGCAGTCAACCCCTATAAAAGGCCCTACAGACGTTTTTCTTGCCATTTTTCACCTTCTTCTCCTCCTCTTCCGCAGCTGGGCGTGTTCTAAGCTTGAAGCCATGTTGTTTAACAACATATCCATGGAGTTCTTGAGGTTATATCATCAATAATACGTCCGATATCATCACTTAATCCAGCGAATCAAAGTTAGATCCTTAGAACCCTACTTTTGGTAAAATTGGGGGTTTTCGTGTTTTTATCCGATTCGTTCCGTTTTGTTGATTAATTCATGATGAATATGATTAATCTTGTTGGTATTCTTAGTTTCCCTACGGATTCATGGTATATTTCGTGATTTTTTTACGGAATCGAGAGGGTTTGGTTGTGGTCCGCCCTCGTTGTTGTTTATATACGAATATACATGAATCGTAGGCGGGTTTTCGGGTGTATTCCAATTCCGTATTCATTTAGAAATGGTTGTGATTATATTCTTCGAATCGTTAGGTTCGGTTTCATTGGTTCCTAGCGTTCGTCGGTGACTTTCCTTTCCGTTCGTTGCGTCGTCAATAATTCAAGGCAAGTATATTTTTGGAAACCTTTAAGCTTAACATGAAATGGTGATGTATATTACTTGTGTGTAACTCACCTCATGTTGGCCCGACGGGGTCAAGGAGGGAAATCTATGCTGCCGCCCTGGATTTCACGAGTTTCGTACCGTTAGCCAACTCGGTAGGGTCCTTGTGAGGCCTCGAGTGAGAATGTATGCTGCCGCCCTGTTCTCACGGCATAGCGTGTGCGTGGTTTTGTTTTTACGTAATTGTAGCCAACTCGGTAGGGTCCTGCGAGGCCTCGAGTGAGAATGTATGCTGCCGCCCTGTTCTCAAGGCTAATTGTGGACTGTGTATTTTCCGGAAAAGACATGTCTTATTTTGGTTTTCGAAATGATATTGGTGCATGTACTATGAAATGTGTAAGCGATTGGTTTGCCTTGATTACTTGTACTAGCGTAATTGCTAACCCCTTTGGGGACCCGTTTTGGGGAAATTCTTGTTATGGATTTCAGGTTATGATTATCCGGACGAGCGAGCACCGGGACGATGCGAGGATCTGGCCGTGGTCGTTGACATGTGCACTTGGGTTTACTTATTTCTTTTGTCCATTTCGATTTGGTTGTTTTCTATATTTATAAATCGATAGGTACTGCTCGCGAGTACTTAGGCTTTTCGATTCAAACTCCGTGTTGTACTACTTTTAAATTGTCACGTTGTTGGTTGATGCTTATTTTGCCGGTTGTTCGGGCGTATCTTTATATGTCATATTATTTAATTGTGTATCCTCGCTAACCAAGATGGTTAGTCGAGTGGAGTTTTCTTATTGTAGCCTGGTAGGTCCCATGTAGGGGTCTACGGCGCTGTAACATATTTCCGAATATCTCGGGGTGTTACAGAAATGGTATCGGAGCGCCAGGTTTATGGATACCTAGGCTTGTTGGTTATTTGGGTCTAGTCGTATTTGTTTTGCACATTGTCACACCGCCAAAGATCCCAAGTACTTCCAGTGCTCGTAAGTTTTCTTATTCGGCTCTTTTGTTTCTTGCATTGTATTTCCACTTTTGGATCGTAGTTGCTTTTCCTCCCTTACTCATCATCGATATACTTCTGTTATCTCTCAACTTCAGCATGGATGCCGGAGGAAACCGTGGTCGTGGTCGTGGTCGTGGTCGTGGACGCGGCCGAGGACGTGGGGCAGCCGGTGGGGCGGCCACGTCGCACTCTTCAGGAGCCGGCAGTACCGGCGACCGTCACAGTCATGCTTCTTCTCAGGAGCGCGCCGATCTTGGTATTGCGGCTGTTATGCAGCAAATGGTTAACCAAATGGCGGCTATAGCTCAGGTGGTCCAGAACCCCAACCAGACCCATGCTAATCGGGGCGGAGCGGATCGGCCGGCCAGGATGTCATCAAGATGCATCCTCCCGATTTCGGGTGCTTCGGAGTCGTTCGGGTGTGAAGGGTGGATCAAGGAGATATCCAAAGTATTCACTGCTACCAAGCGCCAGGGACCGTAAGGTCCCTATTGCTCAATACTTTCTCACGGGAGATGCTACAGATTGGTGGGAGGCCGTTGGTCCCAAAGATCATGTTGCTTCGTGGGCCGAGTTTCAGGAGTTGATGGAGACCGAGTATTGTCCATGGCCGGTCAGACAGGCTCGAGTGCATGCTTTCTATGATGCTCAACCACGGGATATCCCCGTATCACAGGCCATTGCCGACTTTAACAAGGAGTTGGGTTATGTGAAGACCCAAGTTGTCGCTGAGAGCGACAAAATTTTCCATTTTTCCAGGAGAATGAAGCTGCCTATTCGGGACTACATGTCTGGACTCGTCTGCACTACCTTGAAGGATTATCAGAGTCGAGCTCTTGCTTATGATATGTCAGTGACGGCGAGTGACTTGGCTCGTGAGAGCAAGAAGCAGAAGTCGGTCGGAAATTTTTCTGGTCCCAAGAGTGGAGGCCAGCAGAAATCTCAAGCTACAAATATTTCAACGGGCGGTTCGGCTCGTTTCTCAAGGAGCTTTCGGGGTGCCGCCGGAACCTCCGCTCATGAACCCACATGTTTTAACTGTGGTGTGCAGGGCCATAGGAGCCGACAGTGTTCTCGTCCGAAGCTTACCTGTCATACTTGTGGACAGCTAGGCCACAAGGCCCCTTTTTGTGAACAGATCAAACAGCTTCGCGGCGCCCGTTCTTCTCAACCAGTTCCGTTGGAGCCGAGTGTGAACCAGGGCTCATTTGCTCCGCCGCCCCCACCGAGTGCCGGCCGAGGTAAGGGTCGGGGTCAGCCCGCTAGGGGTGGAGCTTCCAGTGTCGGCTCCGCCCAGCCGCGTATATACGAGATGAGGAGGGCCGATGACCCAGCAGCTACTGTGGCGACAGGTACCGTTCATATCCATTCTCATCCTGTCGGTGTGCTTTTTGATTCGGGTGCTACGCATTCATTCATTTCTCTAGAGTGTGTGCGCCGTTTGAGTCTCGACTGCTTGTCACCCTGTGAGCCTTTCATCGTTAAACTTCCTAGCGGTGATAGAATTGTCGGTGATCGAGAAGTCCGGGACTGTTCTGTGATTATTTGTGAGAGGGCTTGGCTCTCTAATCTTATTGTTGTGAGTATCGAGGGCGAGGATTTAATTCTCGGGAATGATTGGCTCGAACGGCATGGTGCAATCATGAACTACCGCACGAGGATCATTACCATGTTAGCCGAGGACGGCACTGAACACTCTTTCGCGGGGCGAAAGAGAAACCAGAAGTTTGTTATTAACGCCTTGAAGGCGATGAAACTCCTGCGAAAAGGGTGTACTGGTTATTGGTGCTACGCCTTGAAGGCAGAGAATGGTGGAGTCGAGCTTTCATCGATTCCAGTCGTTAGTGAGTTTCCTGATGTATTTCCTGACGAGTTGCCGGGATTGCCACCGGATCGCGAGGTTGAGTTTGCTATAGAGTTAGAGCCGGGTGCGGCTCCGATTTCGAAGGCGCCGTATCGCATGGCACCTTCAGAGATGTCAGAGTTGAAGAAACAGTTGAGTGAACTTCTTGAGTCGGGGTATGTTCGACCGAGCGCCTCGCCTTGGGCGCACGGTCTTGTTTGTGCGTAAGAAGGATGGTTCACTACGTTTGTGTATCGACTATCGTGAACTGAACAAGGTGACCATCAAGAACAAGTATCCTTTGCCGAGGATTGACGACTTGTTCGATCAGTTGCAGGGAGCGGCGGTATTCTCAAAGATTGATTTGAGATCGGGGTACTATCGGCCGGGTGAGGGAGTCCGACGTGCAGCGACTTTTCGGACGAGATACGGACATTATGAGTTTGTAGTTATGCCTTTCGGGTTAACTAACGCGCCGGCGGTGTTCATGCAGTTGATGAACAAAGTCTTTATCGAGTATTTGGATAAGTGTGTCGTCGTCTTCATTGACGATATTCTTATTTATTCGAGGAATGAGGAAGAGCATGCCCATCATTTGCGGGTAGTGTTAGACATTTTGAGGACCGAGCAACTCTATGCGAAGTTCTCGAAATGTGAGTTCTGGCTGAAAGAAGTAATGTTTTTGGGCCACGTGATTTCAGCCGAGGGAGTTCGAGTGGATCCGCAGAAAATTGAGGCAGTGTTGGATTGGGCATCGCCCACAAATGTGAAGGAGGTCCGTAGTTTCTTGGGTTTGGCTGGATACTACCGTAGGTTCGTCGAGGGTTTCTCAAAAATAGCTCGACCACTTACCAGATTGCTCGAGAAATCCGAGAAGTTAAATGCGGACCGATGAGAGCGATCGAGTTTTGAGGAGTGAAGAAGCGTTTGACTTCAGCCCGGTTTTGGCATTGCCATGTGGCAACGAGGGTTTCGCCGTTTTTAGCGATGCTTGGGACGGGGTCTTGGGTGCGTATTGATGCAAGACGGCAAGACCATTGCCTATGCGTCGAGACAGCTTGAGGCCGTATGAGCTTAACTACCCTACTCACGATTTGGAGTTAGCGGCGGTTGTCTTTGCACTCAAGATTTGGCGTCACTATCTTTTCGGCTCTGCATGTCGATTTTTACCGATCATAAAAGTCTGAAATACATATTTACTCAGCGAGAGTTGAATATGAGGCAGAGGAGGTGGTTAGAGTTGATTAAGGATTATGACCTCGAAATCCTTTATCATCCGGGTAAGGCGAATGTCGTGGCCGACGCCTTGAGTCGGAAACCGATTGCGTTGCAAACGCTTGAGGTCCTTACGCCTCAGTCTGAGCTTCGGCGGGCTTTGATCGAGTTAGATGTTGAGGTTTTGCTGCCTGGATCTGCCGGGCAACTTTGTACCTTAGAAATTTCGTCGTCTTTGATCGATGAAATTAAACTGAAGCAATTAGAGGATCCGATGATTACTCAAATCCGAGAGAACGTTCTTAAAGGAAGGTCTCCTGGGTTTGTGATTCACGAGGATGGTGTTTTGAGATTCCAGAGTCGGCTTTGTGTACCGAACGATCCAGAGTTGCGACAGAGTATTTTGCGTGAGGCCCATTCCACACCCTATTCCGTTCATCCTGGTTCGAGTAAGATGTACAAGGACCTGAGGAGGAACTTCTGGTGGAATGATATGAAGGAGGAGGTCGCAGGTTGTAGCGAGATGTTTGACTTGTCGTGAGTCAAAATCGAGCATCGGCCATTTGAGTTATTGCGATCACTTCCGTTCGGAATGGAAATGGGAAGATATATCGATGGATTTCATTACGAGTTTGCCGAGATCGAGATCGGGCATGAATATGGTTTGGGTGATTGTTGATCGTCGACCAAGTCGGCACATTTTCCGGGCATCAAGGACACTTGGGGCCGGAGAAATCGCTCGTGTGTTTATCGCAGATTGTGAGACTTCACGGTACTCAAGTCTATTGTTTCGGATCGTGATGGCCGTTTTGTATCGCACTTTTGGCGGGCGATGCATAAGGCGTTAGGTACCCGCTTGCATTTGAGTACCTCTTTTCATCCCGATCGGATGGACGGTCGAACGCACTATCCGGACATTCGAGGACATGTTGCGTGCTTGTGCCCTCGATTGGAGTAGCGCAGGAGGAGCATTTGCCATTGATCGAATTCACGTACAACAATAGTTGGCACGCGTCGATTCGGATGGCACCGTATGAGGCACTTTATGGGCGGCGATGTCGATCGCCGATTTGTTGGAATGAGGCGTCCGATTTAGTCGGGACCGAGCCGGATGTCGTTTTAGAGACGAGGCGGAAGATAGAATTAATTCGAGAACGGATGTTGACGGCCCGGAGTCGACGAAGTCATATGCGATGTCCGTCGTCGACCTTTAGAATTCGAGGTGGGAGACCACGTCTTCTTTGAAGGTGTCGCCAACGAGAGGAGTTTTCCGTTTCGGGAAGAAGGGAAGCCGAGTCCGAGATTTATTGGACCCTTCGAGATTCTCGAGCGAGTCGGTGGGTTAGCATACCGTTTGGCGTTACCTCGGCCTTGAGTCATGTTCATAGCGTTTTCATGTTTCCCGGTGAGGAAATATGTTAGGATCCTAGTCACGTCATCGATTATGGCGAGATTGATATTGTTGAAGATATTACTTTCGGAGCGTCCTTTGAAGATTTTGGAGCATCGTGAGAAACGATCGAGGCATAAGACCATCCCTTTGGTCAAAGTGCGGTGGTCGAGACACGGTGTCGAGGAGGCAACTTGGGAAACCGAGGATAGCATGCGTGCTAGGTACCACTGAGTTGTTTGTTTCTTAAGTTTCGGACGAAACTTATTTTTAGAGGTAGAATGTAATATCCGGTATTTTTCTTTCCCTTGTATTTTCATTTTTGGTATATTTCTCGGTCAGTGACCTCGTGTATCTTTCAAGATGTCCTTCCTGTCAACTGTGAACTGTACTCTCGTTATTGTTCATTGTTTCAACTTTCCTCATATGAGTTCGACTTTGTTAGATCACCATTAATTTTTGGTGACTCCAAAAATTCTAAATCTTTGCAATATTATAGAAAATCGAGTTAGCTTTCCAATGGTTCAAACGGTGAGTCAATCGAGTCCTGGACGAGAGAGTTATGGTCGTTTGATTCGGCCGATCACGCCGGCCGGACCCGACCGTGTCGGCCGACACGGCCGTGCGTACTCGTCCGGAAATGCAATGATTTACGCGACCGAACTTCGGTTGTGTCATCCGACACGGCCGTGCCGTACTCTTCCGGATAAGCCGAAGCGATCGCCGGGCACGCCCGACCGTGTCCCAGACACGGTCGAGTCGTCTTGAAGTCATTGTCGGACGAGTCATGTCGGAGGGCCCTACGCGCCGCGACCGTGTCAAGCGAGGACACGGTCGAGAGTCTGTCGGCCAGGCGTGCGACACGGCCGTGCCGAGCGGCACGGGCCGTGTCGGCCGGATCAACCCTATAAAAGGCCCCGCAGACGTTTTCTTGACATTTATCACCTTCTTCTCCTCCTCTTCCGCAGCTGGGCGTGTTCTAAGCTTGAAGCCATGTTGTTTAACAACATATCCATGGAGTTCTTGAGGTTATATCATCAATAATCCGTCCGATATCATCACTTAATCCAGCGAATCAAGGTTAGATCCTTAGAACCCTACTTTTGGTAAAATTGGGGGTTTTCGTGTTTTTATCCGATTCGTTCCGTTTTGTTGATTAATTCATGATGAATATGATTAATCTTGTTGGTATTCTTAGTTTCCCTACGGATTCATGGTATATTTCGTGATTTTTTTTACGGAATCGAGAGGGTTTGGTTGTGGTCCGCCCTCGTTGTTGTTTATATACGAATATACATGAATCGTAGGCGGGTTTTCGGGTGTATTCCAATTCCGTATTCATTTAGAAATGGTTGTGATTGTATTCTTCGAATCGTTAGGTTCGGTTTCATTGGTTCCTAGCGTTCGTCGGTGACTTTCCTTTCCGTTCGTTGCGTCGTCAATAATTCAAGGCAAGTATATTTTTGGAAACCTTTAAGCTTAACATGAAATGGTGATGTATATTACTTGTGTGTAACTCACCTCATGTTGGCCTGAAGTCAAGGAGGAAATCTATCTGCCGCCTGGATTTCACGAGTTTCGCACTGTTAGCCAACTCGGTAGGGTCCTTGTGAGGCCTCGAGTGAGAATGTATCTGCCGCCTGTTCTCACGGCATAGCGTGTGCGTGGTTTTGTTTTTCGTAATTGTAGCCAACTCGGTAGGGTCCTGCGAGGCCTCGAGTGAGAATGTATCTTTGCCACTGTTCTCAAGGCTAATTGTGGGTGTGTATTTTCGGAAAAGACATGTCTTATTTTGGTTTTCGAAATGATATTGGTGCATGTACTATGAAATGTGTAAGCGATTGGTTTGCCTTGATTACTTGTACTAGCGTAATTGCTAACCCCTTTGGGGACCCGTTTTGGGGAAATTCTTGTTATGGATTTCAGGTTATGATTATCCGGACGAGCGAGCACCAGGACGCATGCGAAGATGCTGGCCAGGGTCGTTGACATGTGCACTTGGGTTTACTTATTTCTTTTGTCCATTTCGATTTGGTTGTTTTCTATATTTATAAACTGATAGACTGTACTCGCGAGTACTTAGGCTTTTCGATTCAAACTCCGTGTTGTACTACTTTTAAATTGTCACGTTGTTGGTTGATGCTTATTTTGCCGGTTGTTCGGGCGTATCTTTATATGTCATATTATTTAATTGTGTATCCTCGCTAACCAAGATGGTTAGTCGAGTGGAGTTTTCTTATTGTAGCCTGGTAGGTCCCATGTAGGGGTCTACGGCGCTGTAACATATTTCCGAATATCTCGGGGTGTTACAGTAATTTCGAGAGTGCACCATTGTCCTTGCACTCTTTGAAGCCACACTTCTATTCCTTGCTCGATTAAATCCTGACGAATCTTCGTCTGAGATGTAAGAACCTAGAGCATTTGAAGCGATGCCGATTTTTGGCTCAAAGCATCCGCGACGACATAGGCCTTTCCTGGATGGTAAAGAATATCCAAATCGTAATCCTTGATCAATTCCAACCAACGTCTCTGCCTCATATTCAGCTCTTTCTGACTGAAAATATTCTTCAAACTATTGTGATCGATATAAATCCGACACGGAGAGCCATACAAATAATGCCGCCAAACCTTAAGTGCGAATACAATTGCGGCCAACTCCAAATCGTGAGTAGGAAATTTCATCTCATACGGCTTCAACTATCGTGATGCAAAAGCTGTCGTCTAATCATGCTGCATAAGCACACATCCAGGCCCTTATCCCGAAGCGTCGCTATAAACTGCAAATCCTTCACTACCCTGGGGTAAAGCTAAAATCGGCGCTGAGGTGAAACGTCTCTTCCGCTCATCGAAGCTCTTCTGTCTCTGACCCGTCCAAACAAACCTTTTTGTCTTCTAGAGTAATTTCAAAAGCAGCCGAGCGAGTTCCGAGAACCTCTCGACAAACCGACCATAATACCCAGTAAGACCCAAAAAGCTACGAACTTCTTTAACATTTTTAGGCGGTGCCCAATCTAGCGCTGCCTCAATCTTATGCGGGTCTACACGAACCCCTTCGGCCGAAATCACATGGCCGAGAAACATAACTTCTTCCAACCAGAACTCACATTTCGAGAATTTTGCATAGAGGTGCTCGGCTCTCAGAACATCTAGTATCAAACACAAGTGCCAGGCATGTTCCTCCTTATCCCAAGAATAAATCAAGATGTCGTCAATAAATACGACCACACATCTGTCTAGATATTCGATGAATATCTTGTTCATTAGTTGCATGAATACTGCCGGTGCATTAGTCAATCCAAAAGGTATGACCACAAATTCATAATGTCTGTACCTCCTCCGAAATGCAATCTTCGGAACATCGGACCCTTTCACTCGGAGCTGATAGCACCCTGATCTCAAATCAATTTTTGAGAATACTGCGGCTCCCTGCAACTGATCAAATACATCATCGATACGAGGCAAGCGATACTTGTTCTTGATGGTCACTTTGTTTAGTTCACGGTAATCAACGGATAAACATAGTGAACCATCCTTCTTCCTCACCAAAAGAACAGTCGCGCCCCAAGGCAAATCGCTCGGTCTGATGTACCTTTTCTCCAACATTTGTCCTAGCTGACTCTTTAATTCTTGCATCTCAGAAGGTGCCATCCGATAAGGTGCCTTAGAAATCGGATCCGCGTCAGGCTCTAAGTCCACAGAAAATTCTATCTCTCGATTCGGTGGTAATCCCGAGAGGTCGTCCGAAAAATGTCGGGATACTCATTAACAACTAAAATTGAAGAGAAATCAACTTCATTTCCTTCTGTCTTCAAAGCATAACACCAATATCCCGTGCAGCCTTTATTCAAAAGTTTTACGGCTTTCATGGTGCTGATAAGCAACTTAGGTTGGCCCGACTTACATCCCATAAACGAGTACTCGGAACCGTCTTTAGTCATCATAGTGATAACCTTAGTACGGTAATTTATAATCGCTTGGTGACTGTCAAGCCAATCCTCGCCCAGGATCACATCCTCACCTTCCATATCTACCACAATCAAGTTCGACAACCAATCCGTACCGGCTATATTCATCGAAAAATCTCTAATCTCTTAATTCCCCACGATTCTATCCGCGCTAGGTAGTTTCACAATGAAAGGATCACAAATAGTCATAGAAGTTTTATTCAAATGGCGTACACACTCCAAGGATATGAAAGATTAGCACCCGAATCAAAAAGTACACGAACTGGATGAGATAGGATATGAATGGTACCTGAGGCCACTGCCGCATCGGGTTCGTCTGCTCGACACATCTCATAGACTCGCGGGTGTGCCGAACCGATGCTAGAATCCCCCCTCTAGCGTTCTGACTTCGTCCCCGGCCTCTGCCGTAACTCTGCTGTGTGAATGTCCAACCGTTTGCTACTGATTCATACTGTGATCTAAAGATGCTGGGGCAGAAGCCCGAGTGTCCACAGTCTGATCTTGCTCAGGGCAATAAGCTGCCCTATGTCCCATCTGTCCACAAGTGTGACACTTCAGGGGTGGGAAATTGCACTGCAGATTAACGTGGCCTGGATGACCACAATTAAAACAAGTTACCGGGCGAGTTGAGATGCCCGGATCAGAACCAAAACTCCTCTTCCCTCTAGCAGAACGTGACGACTGCCCGACAGAATGATTAGTCATCTGAGGTCTCTGGAAGTTGCCACCTTTAGAGCCAGAAAAGTTACCAACGATATGTTAGGAATACTTGTTAGATTTTGATGATGTCATTAATATAAATTCAAATGTTTATTACATGGCAAAAATGTAAGGAAGAACCAAATGAGTATCTTCCATAGGCCAAATTATGTTAAGTGTAAAAACTTGGCAAAATGTAAAGAAGAACCAAATGAGTATCTTCTATAGGCCAAAATAAGTTAGGCTAAAAATCAGCTAAGTACTAAAGATCAGCTAAGTTCATCAGAGAGGTACAGCCGAGTCATATCAGAGAAGATCTGGTCAACAAAAACTATCAGAGATGTTTGACCAGACTGCAGTCAAGTAACCTCAGACAGGTCATCTGATCAGGCGAGTCCCAAACAGTCACCATCATAGAGGTCCAGACTGCAGAGTAGTTAACTTACATCAGCCTACTCGAGATCAGCCAAGTACTCCAAGTCCACGTCAGCATGCGTTGAAAAGTCAAGTATTACGGAAAGTCACATGCAACGTGAAGAGACAAATTGGAGAGATTCCCGCAAAGGATATGAATGAAATAATTCATTTAGGCCTATCTTAAAGACTTTAATCGTAATATATTCAAAAGATTCGGCGCCTCACATGCAAAGACTTCACAACGGTCGAAAGATGGATTAAATTATGGGAATCCAGCCTTGCAACGTTCAGAAAGAAAACAATGAAGTCTACCTCTCCAACGGACGGATTTGTTGAAAAGATTTGCAACGGCTATGAAGAAAAAGCTCAGAGATCGTGACCTATATATATCCGAAGATTTGAAGCTGAGCATACACACAACGATTATAAACGGTGCGAACATACTTTCAAGCGATCAAAGCTTTCAAGCACGCTAAAAGCGAAATACAGCATCGTGAAAAGAGCGGTTCTTAAAAGTTCATACTTTAAGAAGCTCTTAGTTGGAGAAGACAAAAACTTGTGTCTTAAATCCTGAGTTCGGGGTACTTCACTGGTTGAAGTTCGAGACTGTAAAGGCATACAAGGATCGAGGATCAAGAGGTGCAAGGCAGTTAAGTGTGTTACAACGGCAAGGATTTCCACTTGTTGGAAGCTGTTGTAATTTGGTTGAATCACTGTAATATTTATCACTGGTTGAAAATTATAGTGAATTCATCTCCAACTGGTTTGGAGAAAAGTTGTTTAGTAGAGGATTACCCCACCTCTGAGACCACTATAATTGCCTGCGTACTTTACTGTTTTATAGCTTCATACTTTAACTGCTGCATTCATTGTTAAGTGTTTCATTAGTTGTTTTGTATTCGTCATCAGCTGACTTCCGCACGTATTAAAAACAAACGACTCCAAGTCATTTGTTTATCTATCAGCTGAAGAAACTTAATCTTTGAGAAAAAGAGTTTAAGAGTTTCAATAAGTCTATTCAACCTCCTAGACTTATTCCTGGACGCACTGTGATGATAACAAAGTAGTGATACTGTAGACAAACGATGACTCAATCGACCCACAAGACTGATAGCCTAGGTATCCATAAACCTAAGCTCCGATACCATATTCTGTAACACCCCAAGGTTATTCAAGGTAAATTACAGCGCCGTGAGCCCCGCCATGGGACCGACAAGGCTATTTATACGCGGAACTATGAACTTTGACCGAGAAGGTCCAAGTACAATGAAATGGAAGAAAATAAAAATGGTATTCAAAACCATATCCAATACATCTAAATACGATACATCACAAATCAATACCACGGCACACAAGCCGTTACATCAAGGAAACCGAAAACGGTACTCGAGTATTCAAAAACCAATCAAGTACAACAACGCTGAATGGAGGAAATACAAAACATAACCAGAGACAAGACACAACATATTAGAATTTTGGACGGGGGAAGATATAAGTGTAGATGAAGGTTTTGATGAATATATATATATATATATATATATATATATATATATATATATATATATATATATATATATATGTTTGTGTCTGTGTGTTCATATTAGAATTTTGGACGGGGGAAGATATAAGTGTAGATGAAGGTTTTGATGAATTGGTCTACAAAATATATATTACATACTATACATGTATACATTACACACATAGAGGTGTTCGGCGGTTCAAAACCGCCAGTTTTTTGAACCGCCAGTTTCGGTTGGCCAGAAATCGGAACCGAAACCGAACCGCCTTATGGCGGTTCACGGTTATAGTTTTGAACCGTGAATCATCGGTTCCGAACCGAACTAAAACCGACGGTTCACATTTTTTTTTGAATTTTTAATATTTCAATTAAAAAAATATGGGGTGAAAAATGGACTTGAGCTTAATTCAAGTATTTAACATTGCAATTTTTAATTTTAAATATTTGAATCAAGCGCCTACTGTAATACCCGATATTTTCGTTTCCGGTTGCCTTGAATTTTTATCACTTTAAGTAGATTGCGTGATGTTTGTGTCTATATGATCATGTATCGTGCTTTGTCATATGTTTGTTTGCGAATCTTGTTGGTGTTGCACGTTAGTGTTTCATCACATGTTGCGTGAATGTCCTTCCGTTGAGGAGTATCGCTTGTTGTGTTGATCTTTTGGTGCGATTCTATTGCATGTGTAGTAGGTGTAGCGCACGCTATATTGTGTTATAGCGCGCGCTACTGGTGCAGGGTTAACGCACAATACTATGCTGCTTAGCGCACGCTAACTGGATGTGCAGAAGCTATCCAGAAGCTACTGCATTAGATTTGGAACTCGTTAGCGCACACTAATATTCGTGATTAGCGCACGCTAATTGGAGATCCAGAAACTATCCAGAAGCTACTGGACCGGAATTAAAACTCGTTAGCACACGCTAAGGTTTGTCATTAGCCCACGCTAATTGTACTGTTGGGCAGAACATGTTGTGATGTTGCTTCTATAGCGCACGCTAATATGTTATTAGCGCATGCTAAGCTGTCCAGTATATAAACAGGACAGCAGACCTTTCTCCTCATTTATTTCTTTTCTTCTTCCTTTCGCAACAGTTGAGACGAGGGTGACTAAGGTTTGGACCCTTGCTCGATTTTTGCTCCATCCAAGGTGTTTTGGAGAGTCCTAGGTGATTATAACATCATCTAATTCTTTATTATAGAGGTACTTTCTTGATATTCCTTGAGTTGACTTTTTTTCGAGGATTTTGTTCTTGATTTCGAATCCAACCCGGCTTTGATAAATCGATTGGTGTTAAATGTTGCTATTGATCACGTTCGATGGACTATATATCCATAATTTTGATTCGTTCAACCCGGTTGATGATCTTAGGATTCTTGAAGAATTATGAACATTTAATGTTCGATTAAATGTTTCAATGAGTTTCTCCTTTGGTTGATGGTTGTGATTTCCGTTATTGTTGGTCTTTATTCTCATTGTGATTGTGTTATCGTTGTTTCTTGTGGAGGTTGTAGGTTTCGAGGCATTTTGGTCGAGCCGTGTTCGTCGAGATATTCGCGTGCTGATTTTTGAGGCAAGTATCTTGCTTATACGATTTGTATCCTGTAAATGATGATTACGTGTTGGGTTGTGGTGATTTGTTTATCTTCGTGAACATAGTCCGTATGAATTGATTATGAATTACTTGTTATGAATGCTTGGCGATGTTTGTGTTATTTTGGTATGTGTAATGTTGTGGAACTGTGTTGGATTGGGTTAATTGTGTTGGATTGTAGTGCACATGGTTGTGTACAGCGTTGTGTATTGATCATGAGTTATGTTGGCTGTGTGTCATTGATGATGATGGTTGGATTTTTGAGATTGTGTTATGTGTGTTGAATGCGTAATGTTATGGTGATCAATGTGATTGATTGACTGTATACATTGCTAAAGAAATGTGAACGTGAATGTTGTGTGTTATAATGTTAAGTTCAATCGTGTGGGTTCGACGGGACCTAAAAGGATTCATGGCAGTGGACCATGGGATTGGAACTTAGTATGTAGTGCTGTGGTCCAATCGTGCGGGTCTGACGAGGCCTACAATGACAACTGACAGAAGATCATGGGGTCAGGGCACAGTACGTCCAACAGTGTGGGTTCGACGGGGCCTACGGTGACTCGTGACAGCGGATCGCAGAGTGGGGACTGATATTGGGATGTTGTGTTTGGTAAATGTGAGACCCTAAGAATTCACTTCGTCGTCTCAATGAACCTTTTTTTTCGTTGCTCCTTGATGTTTCGAGGAATGTTCTAGACTCACCGACCAAATTGTGATTGGATGGTTTGATTGGCCTCGAGATTTGCGATTAGTGTCTCGAGTCTTATATTATCGGATAATTAATAAAATAAATGGAGTACCACAAAGGGAGTCAATAAAAGTAAACGTGGACCTTTTTGCAAGGCACTGTGCGCCAGGACCGACTTTGATCAGTCACCATAAATCCCAAAAATTTTTGAAAAATCCTTAAATTAAAGAGATTGTAGATTATTGAGTTAGATTTCTAATGGAACAAACAAAGAGTCATTATGAGCTCGAACAAACAAGTTATGCTCAAAGCAAGACAGAGGTGTCAGTCAGCAGCACACGCGAATCAACCGGCGCTGTGAGCGCCGTGTTGCGCATCACATTGTGTCGTGTCTCGACCGCCTTGCGGAACATGGTGCAGGCACTGCCGGGTACAGCGCCGTGTTGTCCAAACTGCCCGGACAGTTCCAGCGCTTTCCAGGAGCTCTCGTCTGCCTTACAGAACACGACGCATGACACGGTGCATGCACCGACGGGTCAAGCGTCGTGTTGATCGAACAACCCTATAGATGGTGCATTTTCCAGCGTTTTCCAGCGGTTCTTCTCCAAACCTTCAGTCCTCCTCATAGAAAAGGTGTTCTTGAGTGATTTTTGGGTTGTTAAACATTCCATAATCTTCGGAGGGATCAGATAACAAGTATATAAAGAGGGAAAACTTCGCCAGATTGGAGGTAATTCAACCCTCAACCCTAAAACTGGTTTTTTCGAGATTTCGGATTTTTGCTTGTTTAGAACTTGAAAATGATTATATGTCAAATATCCAGGGGTTGTTCTTATCGATTCTAGCGGAACGGAAATCAAAACTTCCATTTAAATCATCGTAATCGGATACCATCCGCGAAGTGTCCGATAAAAGTTCTCTAAGATATTCGATTAAGGTTTTTGATGTTATTTCAATTAGAAGAAGTAGCCCTAATGTCGATTACCTTGTATTCCTCATTGTAGGTTGGAAATTCCAGAGTTTCGAATCTAACTTACAAACCGTTTGAACCATTTTATCCCTAAAGTCACCAGGCAAGTACTTTGATTGCGTTTGATGTACTTCGTGTGAATATGTGGAAAATATGATTTCTGTAAAATGTGGTAATTTAAGAAAATGTGATTTCAGAAAGTGGTATTTTTGAAAGTGTGACATGTGGTCACTGAGTTTGTGTGAACCAAGTAAAACCAGCGAGGGTCCCCTGGGGTCCGTCAGACTGCGAATTCTATGGATCACTTGGTTGGGCTATACAACCTGAGAGGGCCTAACGAGGACTCCTGGGGTGTGTATCTTGCGTGAGGTACATGGCCAGTATAGCTCGGGAGATTGTTCATGTTGGTTTTCGTACTATATTCCGGAATACAAGTGATGATGCTATGGTTTTATTGTCGTATTCACTTGTAGTACATATTCAGGAATCGTTATACTTGCACCGGCTGTTTGCTCACCCCTTCGGGGTTGAATATACTTGTTGTTTATTCAGGTACAAGTTCAGATGGTAAGCCAGCATAGGGCGGACACGAGCTTGGCGGGCAAGACTGATATCATGTACTAATTTGAGTCCGAGGTCCTTCTGTGATGAATAGAGTTGTGTTTTGTTCTGTACTCATGCGAGTACCATCGGGTAATGTGTATTGTTTGTGGTTAAATCATTCTGGTTATGTTTTTGTACCAGTCGTGGTCCCACAGGACAGTGTATTGTTGAGTGTTGTGATGTTTGTGGTTAAAAGTTGAGTATCGTTAATGTGTATGGATGTCTAGGTTTTTGGTTTGTCAATGTGGATTTATGTCGGTCTGAGCCTGATAGATACTCAAAAAAGGATCTACAGCGCTGTAATATCTCCTTATATCACGGGGGTGTTATAGAATATGGTATCGGAGCTTAGGTCTATGGATACCTAGGCTGTTGGTGTTTTTGGGTTTATCATAGTTGAGTCGATCATCTGTTTATGATATCACTGGGTTGCTGCCACCTCGTGCGACCTGCGCTGTAAGTCTCTATGATCCCTAAATTCTTTTTCGAAACTGTCTTAGTCTTTCTTCTGAACATACTGGACTTTGAGTCCTTCTTGTGAGTTGTATTCCATTGGAGCTGCGTCCATTGATTTCTGATCTTATCAGAGACCTGTGAGAAACCAGAGTAACTTGTTTCTACTCCTTCGAACTATCTATTATTTTTCGTTCCCTTATACATTTGAGGAACTAGTGCATATTGACGTATGGAGATGGTAAGTCTCTCGATTGTAAGTCCCCTCTTATGTTTGCGGTGATTGTATTATGTTAATTAGATCGACCATGATCAAGGGGCTGGAAATTGTTGATGGTATTAGGGTTTTGGGGTGTACAATGCGTATACGGTCCGGGTGAAAATAGTTATATAATGTATTTGGAAAAAAAATTGGGAATATCATCGATTCCTATATTCCATTAAGAATGAAATTTTAAGTACAAATTGTAACCGTTGCATGAATACTTTTAAAGTGGTGTTTTGAACTCTTTCAAATGGTGAAAACCTACGATCGTCTTACTAAATGGTCACGTATTTCGGCAAAAACTTTTCCGAGTAAACATTTTTGGTAGAAGTGGAAAGATTTTAAATTTGTGGTATTTGAAACTCAAATTCTTCTAGTTACGAAGTCTTTAAAATTTATTTATAAAAACTTGAAAGTCGACATGTGAAATGAAACTTCCTCTTCTAAAGTACTTTTAAGTTTTGGGTGAAACATGACTCACCCCCTTATTTTCAAAAGATTGTTCTTTGGGCATGATCTTATCATTCTCGTCATAGGACTAAAAGTTGATTTTAAATATAGTACGCATGTATATATTATCATCCTTGCATATAATATTTTGCAGCACGTATAGTGTCGTTCCCTAATATAATAAAAACACCCAGGCTTGTATATAGTACACATGCTTCCCGAATTCTTCGACATTATAGTATTGCCTACTTTGAGCATTCGGGGATCTTTACTGAATCTGGTGGTGTTCTGTGCGAAATGGTACCATAGGTCTTAGTATGTCTAATCTTGGTATAGATGGATCTAATGGCGGTTGTGGAAGCAATGAGGTGGCTCATACGGCAACGATTCATGCTACGGTGAGGGAGTACCAGGATCAGGCGATATCCTATGATACCTCCTCAATGACGAAGTCTACGAGCGGGGCAAAGAGGCAGAAGACATCTGGATGATTTTGAGCAGCAAATGAACTAAGGTTCCCAAACCCCCGCGTCATTCGAATGCATCATCTTCGCGGTCGGGAGTGAACGCTGGGCATTTCCAAGCCGATATCATTAACTTCCAATTAGACAGGAAGGTGCTTCAGCTGCAATATCTAGGGGCATGTTTGTGCAAACTATCCCTCTCCATCCTTGACTTATTACCAGTGCATATGGCAATGTTGTCAGATGCATTATTCTAAGATAATCTCCGAATTGACAGAGGACACCACCCTATTGTCGAACAAAGTAAATAACCAGAGGGCATCTTGTACCCCTACTTCTCCTTCTCAATAAGCCTAACATTGACGAGTAATGATTTTGTAATATTTTCTGATCGTTGATGTTCCCGACAATCGTGACCTTGATTCTCTCCATCCTCTTGCTTTATATTTCTAACTCTTGTGGTTCTACGTTTCGAGGACAAAACTCCCTTGTAGGAGGAGAGAGTATAATAACCGGGATTCTTGCTCTTGTACAATTTAGATCCTTGAACCTTTATGTTTGATTCTGTTGTCGCACTGTAGAACTTACGAGTTCTGTGGTACATGGATTATTGGCCTGATGTTTGAACTTATCGCGATTATGGTTTCCGCTATGTACTGGTTTCAAGACCTCGTTGTATAATCCCATTATCGATGAATATTGAACCATATTCCGCGTAGTAACTCATGATTCTACTTGAACAACCCGTTTCTATTTGTATGTTATGCTTTATTTTGGTTTCGACTTGTGTCGTTAACCGAACCACGTCAATACCGATAATTATCATGATGTTAGTAGTCATTACACATTCGTCAGAATGCTTAGAGGATGGTCATTCAACCTTATGAAGTTGCTTATTATGTTATTACCTTGTTTTCGTTGTTCTAAATTTCGGGGATAAATTTCTTTAATTTAAAGTGGATCGTAATACCTGGATTTTTTGACTTATGTATTTTTCAATTCTATCGACTCTCTTGTGTTCGTTGATATTTTCTGAACTTGTTCCGTTCTTCAGTTTTTGTCGTTCGTACGAGTTGTCATATTGTTTCTGATTAATCCCTTTACCGTCGTGACTTTTCAAAGTTCGGTTTACTTCTCATGAACCCTATGCGAAATGAACGTCTTGTAGTTCTTACAAGTTCATTTAATGACTTGAGTTGAGGTATGAACTTCGGAGTTGTTGTTCGATCGTTGTGGTTCGAGCGTTATTGTCCGATTGTTGTTGTTCGATCTTATATCGTGATTATCGAGCGTCTCGGCCACTTCATAATTTACTTAAGATTCGAGTAATTGTCCATGTATGTGATCTTTCAAACCTTTGAGGCTCTTGGAATTACATACTTGTTCAGCGTTAGACTTGCATTTTGATTATTGTACTGCTCGGATTTATCAACTGTAGCGATTCATGAGCGTTGCGTTTTGTAAACATTCTTACGTAATAAATCGGACCACAATAGCTCTGTACGGCATGGAGATTTTGTACGTTGTCGGCAGCAGATAACGTGTGTTATCCAGGGTTTGCCTTGCCTTGATTGTTTCATGTTCTAAATTTTGGGATGAAACTTATTCCAAAAAGGGGTGGGATGTAATAATCCTATTTTCCCGCTAGTCCATTTTCTTTTGATTTATTTTAATTTTTCTCAGTTCGATAGTCTCGACGATCAATATCTAAGAGATGGTCATCATGTCTTGAAATCAAATGTAAATACCAAGAGTTGTGATTGTATCTTTTAGCGTGACCAATATTTTGGTCGTATCCATACCATTGAAAAGCTCGATCCTTATCAGGTATATTTGCAAATCTATCGCCAAGATTTTTATTATTATTATTATTATTATTATTATTATTATTATTATGGCCTTAAGGGACAACTGATATTGAATGATGGCGCCACCCTAATAGCGGCTGCCAAGGAACAACTGTAGCGCCACTAGGACCACCGAATCAAAGTCAGTTTAATGTGTATACAAGGAACCTTATTCCACATCTAATATACTGAAAAAAGCCTAACGGGATCTAAGTTGATCGTCAAATTTCTTGTTTTCTTACTCTATCTGTATTTCTCCAGCAAAACTTAAGACGTTAGCCAAGAGAAAACAATTGAGTGATCTTATAAGTATGGATCCTACCAAACATGCCCGTTGCTTAGAGCATATCAGCTATCCAGAGGCATTAGCACAATTTCATATGGACGCAAGCCAGACTGCGCAAGAGGTAGCTGCATGGGAATGCGAGCATTCGGTGCAGCTAGAGGATCAGTTGACTGCAGTACGATGCACTTTTCAAGAGAGGGAGGCCCAGTACAATCAGCCGAGAGAGGCCATCCAGGATCAAATCCATCAAGAGAGGGCAATGATACGAGCCAGCGCAGAAAAGATCCTTGCCGTCCTTCCAGCAGCCCCAATTCCGGTAGTGGGGCAGGAAGTCGCAGAGGCCGAAGAGGATCCCAAGGAAGATCCCGAAGAGTACCCTGAAGAAGAGATCGAAGAAGACTCCGTCGTCATCAACCCATGAAGTATGCCTAACGGGGCATACTATGGACCCAACAGACGAGGATATTAACACTTATCCTAAGTGTACTACCAATAATGTATTGATATGTCCTCACAAATATGTACCGGTGTAAGGTTTGTGATTGAAGAATAAAATTATGATTCATAGATGTAATTTATAATCCAATTATATTCAACAACACCTTCTTGTTTCAAGTTCCTAGGACGAAACTTCTTTTTAGGGGAGAGGGTGTGAGACCCTAAGAATTCACTTCGACGTCTAAATGAACTTTTTTTCGTTGCTCCTCGATGTTTCGAGAAATGTTCTAGACTCACTGACCGAATTGTGATTGGATTGTTTGATCCACCTCGATATTCATGATTTGTATCCCGAGTATTATATTATCAGACAATTCACAAAATAAATGGAGTACCAGAAGGGAGTCAATAAAAATAAACGTGGACCTTTTTGGAAGGCGCTGTGCGCCAGGACCGAATTTGATCAGTCACCATAAATCCCGGAAAAATCTAAAAAATACTTAAATTACAGATCATTGTAGATTATTGAGTTATCTTTCCAATGGAACAAACGACGAGTCATTCCGAGCCCGAACAAATAAGTTATTGTCAAAGCAAGACTGGGATGTCAGTCAGCAGCACACGACGAAGCAACCGCACTGTGAGCGCGGTGTTGTGCAGAAAACTGCACCGTGTCTCGGCGGCCTTCCAGAACCAGCTGCATGACACGTTGCGAGCCTTTATCAGTCTGATGCCGTGTTGTCCGAACCGCTTGATAAATAGGGCGATTTCAGCGTTTTCAAATGTTCTTCCCCAAACCTTCGGCCCACCTCATAGAACAGGTGTTCTTGAGTGATTTTTGGGTTGTTAAACATTCCATAATCTCTGAAGGGAGCAGATAACAAATATATAATGAGCCAACTTCGCCAGATTGGAGGTAATTCAACCCTCAACCCTAAAACTTGTTTTTTCGAGATTTCGGATTTATACATGTTTAGAACTTGAAAACGATTATATGCCGAATATCCTGGGGTTGTTCTTATCAATTCTAGCCTAACGGAAATCAAAACTTTTATTTAAATCATCGTAATCGGATACCGTCCGTGAAGTGTCCGATAAAAGTTCCCTAAGAGATTCCATTAAGGTTTTTGATGTTATTTCGATTAGAAGAAGTAGCCCTAATGTCGATTACCTTGTATTTCTTGTTGTAGGTCGGAAATTCCAGAGTTTTGAATCCTAATTACAAACCTTTGGAACCGTTTTATCCATAAAGTCATCAGGCAAGTACATTGATTGCGTTAGATGTACTTCGTGTGAATATGTGGAAAAGGTGATTTCTGTAAAATGTTGTAATTTAAGAAATTGTGATTTCAGAAAGTGGTATTTCAGAAAGTGGTATTTCAGAAAGTGTGACATGTGGTCACTAAGTGTGTGTGAACCAAGTAAAATCAGCGAAGGTCCCCTGGGGTCCGTCAGACTGTGAATTCTATGGATCACTTGGTTGGGCTATACAACCTGAGAGGGCCTGACGAGGACTCCTGGGGTCACTACACCATATATGGCTTTCAACAACATTTTTTTTGATGTTACAAGCAAAAGTGTAGCCTTAGATGCCTTAAAATTGGTCAAATTTGATTTAAGGCTACACATTTTTCTAACGTTATTATTTATATAAATTAGTGTTACCGTAGACCAAATTGAATATCTACGCTAACACAAAATTTGGTGTAGCCGTTGCTATTTAGAAAAAGTGTAACTAAACACTAAAAGAAATAGGCGGACTTGCTAAAATATTTTAGGCGGTCCAAATAAATTATTTTCAACTATAACGACCTAATTTTTTTAAGGTATTTTATGAATCGTCCTAATCGGAGGGAGTAATGTAAGAGAGATGAGCATTAAATAAGAGGAAATATTGGTACTTTGATCATTAAATTGGAGAAATAATTATCTTTCTTAAAACATGTGAATAGTCAAAAAGCGACAGTTATTTTGGACCAGATGGAGTAATTATTTATTTTAGCTCCTTTTCTATATGAACATATCTAGCTAATTATTATGTTATCATTAGAAATATATCATTTCTTTGATTAGGGAGATGGCGGCTCATGATTTCTACACAAGTAAGGAACCGGTTCATGATTGGAAAGCCCAATCCCCAACTACTAAATTGTCTGACAACACTAGTAGAATAAACATCACAGACTTCGGTACAATTTACTTCAGTTATGTATATTAGTGAAGTAAAAAAATAAAAAAACAACTTCGCTTTCAATTTACTGAAGTAAAACACCCACGTAGACTTCAGTAAATGGTATCATACTAAAAAGCAGAAACTAGTTGAGAATTTTAAGATACAAAGACTTCACTAATTTGATAATTAATGAAGTTAATAGTGTGAAATTTTATTTTTTATCAGAATATTTTTACAAAAGAGAAGTGTATGTGTTTTGACCGGGAATTAATATTTTCAACTTCAGATTTTTTCATTTAACTCCTAAAAACACAAGTAAAATATTACCATTATTAATTTATGTTGTGTATTATATTTTCGGTTATCAAGAGTTTATAATTTACGAAAAGATACTGGTAATAATTTATGTTATGTATTAAATTTTAAACAGATTTTAATCATTATAAAAAAAAGTAAAGTTCCTAACGATGCCTCTATCAAGGTTTCAATATTGTGCGATTCTAAAAACAAATCTCATAAACCCTTGGTTCTACTCAACATTTAGCTCCCAAAGTCTCAAAGCTCTCCAATGGCGAACGCGGAAGCGGAGGCGGTTGATATCGAGCCGAAGGATGAGGATCTCATGGAGGAGGACGTCGGCGACGGATCCCCCAACCGAAACGGCGCCTCCGCTATTCCCCTACTGAGGCCCGCCATTGCTGGTGGCGGCTCGTCATCGGCCCCTAAGAAGACCAAGGGTCGTGGATTCCGAGACGAGGCTTCTGCTGAAACCGAACGATGTTAGTTCCTAAACCCTAGCTATTTATTTACCAACCCCCCTAATTCGTGAGTTTGGGTTCCCTGATCGGATCATGGAGGGTTGGGACCCGACAACAAAGTCGACTCTGACCCAGATCCCATTGCTCTCGGTGAAAGCGGGGCCGCGCGATGGAGACGCGTGGACGCAACGCCTGAAGGAAGAACACAAGGCGCTGATCGCCTACACCTCGATGAACAAATCCAATGACAACGACTGGTTCCGGATATCCGCGGCCAATACGGAGGGGATGCGATGGACCGGCAAATTTTGGTATGTTCACAATTTACTGAAATACGAGTTCGATTTACAGTTCGATATATCCGTTACTTATCCTGCTACGGCACCGGAGCTTGAGCTGCCTCAGCTCGATGGGAAAATGCAGATGTATAGAGGAGGGAAGATATGCTTGACGGTGCATTTCAAGCCGCTATGGGCTAAAAACAGTCCTAGGTTTGGCATAGCACATGCCCTTTGTTTGGACCTGGCACCGTGGCTTGCAGCAGAAATTCCTGTTCTGGTTGATTCTGGCATGATTAAGCACAAAGATGATGCAGCAACATCCAGCGTATCTTCTTGACTCTCCTCTTGTAGAGACTGAAAGAATAATGTCTTTGTTTCTTTCCTTATACTTTTGGAAATCTTAAATTTGTTGTAGGAAATTAACCTTATGTATTAAGCTTGGAGCAGAAACTCATAGATCTTTACTTTTCTGGAAGTGTGCGTAATTCGCTGTATGTCTATATATAGTGAAGTCTCTTGCACCATCGGTTCGAACATGTGCGCTTCTTTTATGTCCTGATTCGACAAATGGTGGAAAATTTGCTGGCGTTGCGTACTTCTGTTGTCATCATATCGTAAGTTTTGGTTCAATGCTAGGGGCTATAATCCTTCACCAATTTGTTTCTTGATTCTGCCCGTTGTAATCAAGAATGCATGGATCAGTAACATTGTATTTTGTTGTCAAAAAAAAAAACCCTAGCTATTTATTTTTGTCTTAATTCACTTTTCTTTTTATATCGTTTTTTCCTTCTTGTATTTAATTGTTTTGCTCTCATGTACTTAAGATTTGTGATCCATTTATGTTTGTGGCATGGGGAAAAGAGAGAAGAACGTTTTCTAGCACGAATAACATAAGTTACTTCCACATTTTAAAATTCTATGTGTGTGTATGCATGGGTGTGTGTATATATTCGAATAGCAAACATATGAGACAATGTTGGTGATTTTTTTCCGTGTTTAAATTTTATAGGACTTGGAGAGTATGAGGAAGAGATCGCAGGAGATTGAGGAAAAAGAAGGTGCGCTTCGCGAAATGCAGGGCAAGGTTGAGAAAGAGATGGGTGCACCTCAAGGTTCATTTATATACTCTCCATTTGTTAAATTTTGAAAGACTTGATTTGACATAGTTTGAAATTGGGAGCTATATTTTTGTTCGGTTTATTATTAAATGACTAATCTTTGTATTTGTTGCAAGAATTCAAATAGTGAAAGGTTTGCTATTACTTGGCAGTTGGCAGACATATATTGAAATAGGTTAATTATTTAAATGCGGGGATTCTACCTAATCAAGATTTGTTTCATTTCGTTAACACGATCTTGCTGTGACACGGTTTGGTTTTTTTTTCCATTGGTGTTAAAATCTATAAACGGTGGTGTTGTATTAGTATTAGCATTTGCAAGATACCTCATTCTTGACATTCTTTGGGTGTGAAACAAATGTTCCAGTACCCACGCATTCCACATTTTGCCTGCAAACTTTACAATGATGTAAAATTCCTTCATCGTCTTCACTGTTCAGTTATTCTGCTTTATTTGTTCCAATTCTTCCTTCATTTTCACAAACTTATTTCCTATGTTTATATTGGAAATTGTACAGATCAAGTCACATAAAGATCTTGTGCACTTTGAAACTCCTTATGTCGTCAAGCTGCATCGCGTGGCAAGACTTGCACACATTGGCAGCAATAATTTTCAATCCTAACCATATTGTATGTATTGAAGACGATTTGTTTTGCCTTTTATGAAATTGTATATACATTTCAATTTGCTTCATTTGATTGCATGCATCACTACTATTTTAAGTCCTTTCTATTACGTTCGTGCAACAGATATGTGATGTGCAGATTTGTTCAATCATGAGGTTTATTTATATGCCTTTTGGTCATTACAGCCTTTGTTTTTACAGTGGATTCAGTATATTGTGCGTCTCGAGTATGTCTAAATCATGATACTGTTGACTACACCATAAGCAAGGAATTTTTTAAGGAGTCTAGTCATTTATCTTACATGTTGAAACCTGGACCCCTTTTTTTACCTTGTTATTTGTGTGGTCATTCTCGATGAGAATGAATCATTATTTCACTTTGAAGCTATTTTATTGGTGTGCAGAATAATAAGAGCTCTGTTACTGACCATGTCAAGTCAAGATCCAGCGATGACCATCCACCAAGAGTCACAAACGGGGTAATTACTGTTGACTTATCTGATACTCCGATTGGTAGTTGGTGGTTTATAACTTTTTTTCACCCCTTTTTACACTTTCCTAATAACTGACACAATTGAAGAAAAAGGTTGAAATTCTAAAGAACGCGAGGGACTATTCTTTCTTATCCGATGATTTGTTCAGGTATGATGAAGTGTCGTATTTTTATGATTGTTAGCATGAACAGGCTCATGTGGTTTTGGTGTCCTTTTTCTTATTTCTATTATCTATATATTGGCAGTTGAGGAGACCACCACCCAAACCTGCAGCTCGTCATACTTCAGTGGACCAAAAGCCAAAGGCAATACCTAAGAGGCAGCTCCATGATGAAGATTGTGATGGTGAAAATCCTATTAATATGATCAGACAAATGTTTGGGTAAAAATTAGCTCTTTTTTTTTTGCTGCATTAACGATTTTATGCCTTCCTTAACGAGAAAAAGAAAAATGGTCAATGCTGCATGTTATGTTCCAGGAATTTCAGTTTTCTTTTTACCCATTCATATTGCCTGTAAGTTTTGAGTAATATGTATTCTTCGGTATACTAAGCAATTTATGCTACCTTATGTAATTGCTCAGGGAGTTTATGCAGAAAAGGTTTAACATTGATTTTGTAGTTTATCTTACCCTATACTTTATCATCTCTTCCTTGTGAAATTCAACTATCTCCTTCTTAACATAATGTGACATATTCTCATTCTTCTTACCAGTGAGTGTATATATATAGTCAAGAAGAGAATATTACAGAGCAACCAAAATCGAAGTCTTCAGCATCACCATCCGTTCAAGTTGCTGATCAGCACGTGGCGGACCTAACTACTAAGATCAGGGCTCAACTCGAGAAATGATGAAAATGTTGGCCGAGAAGAATCCAGATTTGAACTTAAAGATTGATGACTCTCAGAAATCAGTCGAGGAGTCCTATGGCGGTGACAATGTCACTCCTTGACTGATCTCATCATTTTATATTATGCTAGCTAAGTGACTCAAGTAGTTTTGTTATATTTGTGGATTGCGATCGTAACTTGTTCTTAGCTATTATGGATTGAATATTAGCAGTCATGTATTTTGGATGTTGTTATGGTTGAGATTGTTTTAATGGTATTGACTGTTTTATGGTAATATTTATTTTTCAATATAACATTTTGCTTTTTAGCATGAAAAATGTTGGTAAAAATCTGCAAAAATGTAGCCATAGACTATAATTTATAATTTTTTCTGTTGGCAAAATATAAAAATTGTGTTGGCAAAGATTAAAATTGTGTTGGGAAAAGTTAGAACTATTCATATATAAGTGTAGCCATAGTGTTAAATTTGTTGGTAAAGATGTCAAAATGTTTCACAATTTAATGTTACATTAGACCTCATGAGTGTTGGCATAGGTCTACGGCTACACAAATCTTGGTGTCACTAAAAATATAAAAGTGTGGCCTTAAGTCTACAGCAACACAAAATCTAGTGTAACCAGAGACAATAAAAGTGTTGGCATAGGGGTCTATTGCTACACTTTTTTAACATGTTACCAAAAAAAAGAAAAGTGTTACCTTAGACCCCTCTGGTTGCGCCCGTTTTTGTAACACTTTCGAATTTGGTCAAAGTGTAGCCATAGCTTGTTTTTCTACCTTCATCAACACTTTTTGGACTTTTGAACACAGTTTTTCAGGTGTTGCTGAAACCCATATATGGTGTAGTGGGTGTGTATCTCGCGTGAGGTACAGGGCCAGTATAGCTCGGGAGGTTTTTTCATGTTGGTTGTCGTACTATATTCCGAAATATACGTGATGATGCTATGGTTTTGTTGTTGTATTCACTTGTAGTACATATTCAGGAATCGTTGTACTTGCACTAATTGTTTACTAACCCCTTCAGGGGTTAATATACTTGTTATGTATTCAGGTACAGGTTCAGATGGTAAGCCAGCACAGGGGGGACACGAGCTTGGAGGGCAACACTGATATCATTTACTAATTTGGGTATATGGTCGTTTTGTCATGAACAGATTTGTATTTTGTTTCGTACTCGCTTGGGTACCATCGGGTAATATATATTGTTTGTGGATCAGTCATTTTGGTGATGTTGTTATACCAATCTTGGTCCCACGGGACAGTGTATCATTGAGTGTTGTGATGTATGCGGTTAAAAGTCGAGAAGCATTAATGTGTATGGTTGTCTGGGTTTTTGGTTTGTCAATGTGGATTTATGTCGGTCTGAGCCTAGTAGGTCCTTTAAAAAGGATCTACGGTGCTGTAATATCTCCGTATATCATGGGGGTGTTACAGAAAAGACCATGTGGGTTATTGAACCTACGGTGACTCGTGACAGTGGATCACAGAGTCGAGATTGTTTGTGAATGTTGTGTTTGGTTAAGACCATGTGGGTTGTTGAACCTATGGTGACATGTGACAGTGGATCACGGAGTCGAGATTGATATTTGTGATTGTTTATGGAGTCCAGTCTGATGTCGTTGTGTTATTGAATTATTTTCAGGCTTCCGCTGTATTGTATTTAGACCCCTACATGGGTATGTGTTGTAACGAACATATTTTAGTTTAGTTGTGTGACCTTATCGGTCTGTGCTATTATCTTGTTTGACCCAGGACGGTCAAACAGTTGGTCTACGGCGTGTGATATTCTCCGACGATTTATTGAGGTGTTACATTTATGGTAAGAGAGCTTAGGTTGTGGAAACCTAGGCTATTGGGTCAAGTCGAGTTGTGTTTTGTTTCGTTGTTCGAGTTGTTGCATGATAATTGGAGATTAATATCGTGGATGACTATCATCTTCATGCGACCTATGGATATAGGTCTCTTCGTTTATGTGCGATATTTATGATTCATGACTTTGTTATATATGAGTTTCGAAATGGAGTTTGTATTTGATATTTGTGGTACATTACGCATATAATGAGCTTGATATATTGATGGATTAGACACCGAGTGGTTTAGTGTATTATGAAACCTTGAACATTGATGTGTTCCGGAAAGTGTATTGAGGGTTGAGTTGGTTGAGAACTCATATAGATGGATTGGACATGTGTTTGGATGTGGTCCTTATGAGTTGTGTTTGTTGAACTGATAATTTTGTATGCGAATCGGTCTTGTACATTTAAATAAAACCTTGTGATGGTATTTGAAAGATGTGTTTGAAGTACTTTGGACATTTGGTAAAATGTTACCAACATTGATCTTTTGATATGTTTGAAAGGGTTTAGAAAATGATTTTTACATATCAGTTTTATTTTCAAATAACTTGAGTATACGATTCTAAAAATCTTTCACACTATAAAACTTTTATATTTGAAAACAAAAATGTGACTTTTATTTTGTAAACTAAAGAGTGAAAGATGGAAATCTTACTCGACTTAAACTTTAAAATTCAGATTCGAAATATTTGCTGAGATGAGTCAGTCAGCGCATGCTAATTTTATCATTAGCGCACGCTAACGGACCTGGACTAACGTTTGATTATTTCAGCTCATTAACGCATGCTAATCGTAGTCTTAGCGCGCGTTAAGCAACAATGTGTGCGTGGTGTGAATTTATCGCTTAAGACGATCAGTCAGAGTTGAATCGTGAGGTGTCAAGCTGTTGTGACATATTTGTCATATTACTATTCTTGTTGAAGAATTTCGGGTGAGTACCCCATTTTTGGGTTGTATGGGCTTGATTTGCTTTGTGACTTGTATAATGTTATTCCAGTGTGATTGTTGAGATGTAGAAATGGTCAGTACGAGAATGAATGGTTTGTACACCTGGTGATGGTTCAGTGAAACCTCTGGGGGTCGATGCCAATGGAGCATGGTCGTGGATTACCTTGTGTTTTGCTATTTGCGATGATGTTGTGTGATAACGTGGTTATCTTGATGATGTTGTTTCGGAAGAAACTGATATTTCAGAATGTTGATTTGCAAATGTCTTCAAAGTGAGATGGGTAAGACTTATGATTCATGGTTTTGGTAAAACAGCTCGAGATATCAAAAGTATTTTCAAATTTCTTTCGGGAAAATATACAAAACTAAAGATTTCAAATGATATTATTTAAAAGAATACCTCGTGGAGTTTTGAAAGGAATGTTATCAATAGTTGACTACAACGATGTGTAGTTGTTATGGTTGTGTTTGTACCAGTATTGGTCATAAGTCTTTTGTTGATATGGTCATGTAATTTGTTGGTTATGACAGTAAGTTCTAGATATTGTAATTGTAGTTCTTGTAGTCGTGTAATTATCCGGAATGGGTATTTTTTTCGTGTTGCCCTATGTTGATGTGTTGTGCTTAATTAACATTTTGGTATATTGTTTTGTGATATTGTGTTTCATTGTATTGAATGATTGCCTGATCAGTATGCCGAGAGGTCGGGGTCGAGGCCATGGTTGCGGCCGTGGATTTAATCAGGAGCGTAAGAGGGTGACTCGTTTGTTGCCAAGCACCAATCGGTCCATTGCAGATGGTCTGGAGGACCAGTCGCATGATCAGGGAGAACCAGCTGGGGATAATGTTAATGTTGGAGCCGCCACCATCTTTCAGTAGGTGGCAACCCAGCTGGCAAAGATGAATCAAGAAGTGTACCAGAATGAGCTTCCAGATGGGGATAACGGAGCTAGTAAGTGGTTGCGAGATGTGAGGAGAATGTATCCACCTCGTTTTGCAGGTTCCTCTGATTCGTTAGGTTGGGAGAACTGGCTCTTCCAATTGGGAAGAACATTTGATGTTGTAGCTTGTCCGGATGAGAGGAGGGTACCCATTGCTCAGTACCTCCTCGATAAGGAAGCTGCGGACTGGTGGGAGGCCGTAACGCCTACAGACCTTACATCTACTTGGACTGAGTTTAAGACTGCCACAGAAGTAGAGTAGTGGTCGTTGCCCATCCAAAAGCTCAGGATTGTCGAGTGTCGATATCCCAGGTGATATTCAATTATAATCAGCAGCTATGTTACGTTCGTGAGCAAGTGAGAAGTGAAGCGGACAAGATCCATTACTTTGATATGTGCATGAAACCCCGTATACGTCAGAGTATGGCTCCTCTCAAGTGTACTACTCTAAAAGAGTATCAGGATCGAGCTCTCGAGATGGCCATTTTTGTGATAGAAGTTGGTCCAGAAAGTAAGAAACAGAAGATCACGTGTAGCTTCTCGAGGGGTCAGAGAAGTGAGTCTCGTGAGACTGTTGCTCCGTATCATTCTTATGGGAAGACTCCCTGTTCGGTTGGTCAGTCCAACAATCCTACCCCTGTGGTTAGTAAGGTGAGCAGTGTGAAAATGTGTTTTAACTGTAGTCGTGTGGGCCATGTACGGCAGAATTATCGCTCGCCTAAGGTGAACAGTTTCAAGTGTGGTCAAGCAGGATACCAAGCGGTGCATTACGAGACCGTTGCTAAGATGTTTGACGATCGGGGTTCCACTCACACTCTTGGAGGGCCCAATGGCGCCCAGTGAAAGTCCTTGTGTTTTGTATTGTGGATTGTATCTCGTTCGGAGATCGGATTTTGATGTTTAATGTTTGGTGCTTGATGACTGATGTTTTGGTTTGAATAATTCCGTGTGGGTTGTTGAACCTACGGAGACACGTGACGGTAGATCACGGGGTCACGAGTATGTTTGATATATAATGTTTGAACATTTGTATTTTTTTATGTGGCACTGTGATGCTCTTGTCTTAAGTTTAGGGACGAAACTTATTTTTAGTGGGGTAGAATGTAATACCCGAGATTTATTTCCGGTTGCATTGAATTTTTATCACTTTAAATGGATTGCATGATGTTTGTGTTTATATGATCATGTGTCTGACTTTGTCATATGTTTGTTTGTGAATCTTGTTGGTGTTGTACGTTAGTGTTTCATCACATCTTGCGTGATTGTGGTTCCGTTGAGGAGTATCGCTTGTTGTGTTGAGCTTTTGGTGCGATCCTACTGCCTGTGCAGTAGGTGTAGCGCATGCTACACTATGTTATAGCACGCGCTACTGGTGCAGGCTTAACGCACGCTACTTTGCTAGTTAGCGCACACTAATTAGAGGTTCGGAAGCTGTCTAGAAGCTACTGCATTGGATTTGGAACTCGTTAGCGCACTCTAATATTAGTGATTTGCACACGCTAAATGGAGATACAGAAACTGTCCAAAAGCTATTGGACCGGAATTAGAACTCGTTAGCGCATGCTAAGGTTTGTAATTAGCGCACGCTAACTGTACTGTTGGATAGAACATGCTGTGATGTTGTTTCGATAGCGCACGCGAATCTGTGATTAGCGCACACTACGCTATCCATTATATAAACTGGACAGAAGGCGTTTCTCCTAATTTATTTCATTTATTCATCCTTCCGCAACGGCTGAGACGAGGGTGAGTAGGGTTTGGACCCTTGGTTGATTTTTGCTCCAACCATGGTGTTTTGGAGAGTCCTAGGTGATTATTACATCATCTAATCCGTTATTCTTCATCGGATTGAGGTACTTTCTTGATTTTCCTTGAGTTGACTTTTTTTCGAGGATTTTGTTCTTGATCCCAAATCCAACCCAGTTTTTATAAATCGATTGGTGTTAAATGTTGTTATTAATCATGTTCGATGGATTGTATATCCATAATTCCCATTCGTTCAACCCGGTTTATGATTCTAGGGTTCTTGAAGAATCATGAACATTTAATGTTCGATTAAATGTTTCACTGATTTTGCCTTCGGTTGTTGGTTGGGATTCCCGTTATTATTGGTTTTTATCCTTACAGTGATCATGTTACCGTTGTTTCTTGCGGAGGTTGTAGGTTTTGAGGCACTTTGGTCGAGCCATTCGCGTGTAGATTTCTGAGGCGAGTATCTTGCTTATACGATTTGTATCCTGTAAATAGTGATTACGTGTTGGGTTGTGATGATTGGTTTATCTTCGTGATCATAGTCCGTATGAATTGCTTATGAATTACTTGTTATGAATGCTTTGCGATGTTTGTGTTATTTTGGTATGTGTAATGTTGTGGAACTGTGTTGGGTTTTGCTAATTGTGTTTGATTGGTAGTGCACATTGTTGTGTACCGTGTTGTGTATTGATCATGAGATATGTTGGCTTTGTGTCGTTTATGATGATGGTTGGATTGTTGATATTTTGTTATGTGTGTTGGATGCGTAATGTTGTGGTGATCGATGTGATTAATTGACCGTGTCCATTGCGAGGGAACTGAGCTCTCGAAAGAAAATAAAATTTCTAAACTAACTCAGCAATTTGAGTCTTTTGAAATGAAATCTTCAGAAACGATTGAGAAGCTTGGCCTCATATTTAATGGCATTGTCGGTGAACTTGGATCATTGGGTAAAGTGTATACCGAAAAGGGGAAAAATTTGAAAATATTTAGATCACTCCCTGCCCGATGTGACATAAAAACCACAGCTATGCATATGTCCTGTAACTTAAATGATATTTTCACTTTTGATCTCTTTTCTGACCTAAAGGCATTCGAGTATGATATACACAGGAGAGATAAATATGAAGAGTCACCTACCAAGATTACAACACTAGCTGCTGTATCTGACAGGAGATGTTGTTCAGCACCCAGCACATCCAAATCACTGCAGACAGTGACGATGACATTCTGTCGCGAGATGAGATGGCCTTGCTCAGTCACAAATTCAAGAAGTTCATAAAACAGTCTGGAAAGGCCCCATATAGGCCCAATCCATTTAACAGGGTAAGCTCTGAATCCCCTTCATCTGGAGATTCTAACCTGCACTATAATAGCAGGAAGGCAGGACATAATGCAAATAAGTGTCCTCATCCAAAAGTGCAAAGCTGCCCGAAGCTGAGCAACAGGAAAAGGATCAGAAGAGGCATGCCTGAAGAAACAAGCTCAAGGCCCTAATTGGTGAATCAGAAGTCTCTCCCGCATCGAACAAGACTGAGGAGTGCCTGCAGGCGATCACTGACAGCGACTCCTCCAACGAGAAATAGAGGAAAAAATTACTTGTGCTTTATGGCCAAAGAAATAGAGGATGATGATGACAGCGATGATGAGGTAAGCTCAACCTCAATTATTCCGATTAATGCATCGCATACATTTGAAAATATGATGAATGAATTTAAAACCATTCAAAAGTCCCATGAGACGCTCAAACAAGAAAACATACACCTTGCCATTTAAAACCTAAAGCTGAAAGACGAAAATGACTTGCTAAAAAACAACTATGAAAACATGTATTTGGATTGCGAAAATAGCAAAGTCACTCATGAGAAACTAATGGAAAGCAATCACCAACTTACAAAAGAACTAATGAGGCAAAGTCTCATATTGAGTGCAAGACAAATGATTATGCTTTACTCGAAGATAAAGTACAAACTCTCGAGGAATGAGAAGGAGAAGTCGAGACCATCCTGAAATCATTTAAAAAATCTTCAAGAAGGATGAAAGAAATTCTAAGCACTGGGCAGCATGCCCACAATAAACGTGGCTTAGGATACAACTCGTTCTCCCACAAGGGAAAGACTAGTACGGTGTTCGTCAGGGGAGTGAAACCCATTCCTAAACCCGAAGAGGCCCCGAGTACCGTAAAGGTTACAGGTTCCCTTCCTCGTACAACAAAGGCTATGATTCCATCCCCAAGTTCCTATCATAAGCAGCGGAAACCTCAACCTCCCAAACCTGTGAGACGTAATCAATAGTACGCTCCGAGAACATACCAATAGCTTCAGCAGGCATCCAGAAGGAACGCTGTATCTGGGTATCAGAGGCACGCACCGCAGTACAACCAATAGTTCAGTGTGTCCAGATACAGGATACAGGAGCCCTGTTATCCATCCAGGAAATAGGCTGCCGCGAAGTGCCACCAACAGATCTGGGAATCCAACTAGAAACCTAGAAGGTAAGGTGTAAGACCAAAGAAAAGGGTTCCCCCTCCGAGACGACAACCGTACTGAAACCAAAACCTTAATTTTTTCATGCATAATAATTAATGTTACAGCAAATACGTGACTGACCCACGTACATATCGCAAAACTAGACCAGAAGTAACTTACAACAAACTAATTGCTGTCAGGCAAATTTGGGTACCAAAAGGCACTAACATCCATGGACCCAATAATCAAAGGGGACCTAAACCTACCTAATTTATTTGATTACAGGGTATAAAGGAAAAGGACATCCCGTACTTCGACGATGGATGTTCTCGGCACATGACAGGAGATATTAGAAAGCTGACAGATTATGTAGAAGGTCGCGGTCCAAAGGTACGATTCAGTGACAAATCCAAAGGAAGAACAAGAGGGAAATGAACACTGCTTGTAGGAAAGTTTAAAGTCACCGAAGTAGCCTATGTTGAATGCTTACAGTATAATATACTTATTATTAGCCAGTTCTGTGACAAACAGTTCTCGGTAAAATTCTATATAGATCAATGTAGGGTGAAGTACATCAAGACCAAGCAAGTCATCCTCACAGGAAGCCGATCAGGTAATATGTACATTGCTGACTGGAAGCCTCACAAGATCCATTATTCCATGTTTTGATGCCAAGGGCACTGTAGATCAAAGCTGTCTATGGCATAAAAGGATGTCGCAGGTCAACTTCAAGACTATCAACAAGCTCACTTGACAGGGAATGGTCAGAGACTTGCGCGACATGTCATTTCATAAAAACAGCATATGTGGAGCCTGTCAGAAAGGCAAGCAAGTTAAGACCACCCTGAAAAGCAAGTCTTATTTGTCCACCCACAAGGTACTAGATTTGCTGCACATGGACCTCTACGACCCTGTAGACTCTGTAAGTTTGGGAGGTAAGAAATACTTTCTTATTATTGTTGATGACTTGCTTGGACAATCTTTCTGAGCAAGAAGAAAGATACCATCACAAAGTTGCCAGAGCACTTGAAGAAGTTACAAAATGAGAAAGGACTGATTACTGTATCCATTCGTTCCGATTGAGGCATATAATTCACAAACAGCTTCATAGAGCAATACTATGCGAACAATGAAATACAACACGAATACTCAGCATCCCGAGCTCGTCAACAAAATGGTATTGCCGTGTGAATGAACAAGATGCTTAAGGAAGAAACAAGGACCATGTCTGTCGCAAGCAAGTTGTCGCAGCGGTTCTAGGGAGAAGCAACAAATACAATGTGATACACACAAAACCGCTGTATCATCAAGAAGCATCACAACAAAACATCATATGAGGTGTAGAATAATAAAACTCCAATGGTGGCATACTTTCACATTTTTTGATGTAGTTGTTATGTATTAAATAATGGGAAGGATCAACTCAAGACCTTTGACGAGAAGTCAGATGAAGGTATTTTCGTAGGATACTCACAGTCAGCAAAGCTTTCATGATATTTAACAAGATGAAGCTGATAATAGAGGAATCCATCCATGTAGTAATAGATGAACCCTATTGTGACCCTATAGGAGTATAAGACATAACCCAGAATATCCAGACACTCTCTATCGATGATCCCCAAACTCCAATAAAACCTATCGTGGACCTTGAAATCAATCCCGCCACTGTAATATCAGTAACAGTTGAAGATGATGCTGTAAAAGCTGAAGTTGAGGCTACAACACCACAAGAAATAGTATCAGATGCCGAGTTAGGACCTGACAGGATGTGTCTAAGAGATCACCCCCAGAAATTGGTAATAGGAGATATGATGCTGGAGCAACCATGTGAAGAAAAATACAGAGTACACAAGGCACTGTAGTTCGTGCATAGGAAGAAACAGAGTCCGAGAAGTCTAAGTTTCCTATATGGAAATATCAAGTGAACTTAGAAGACTCGCTATGTGTACCCTAGATGTATTCTTAGCCCAGTCCAAACACGTTTCAACCAATTAAGCTCTGAATAACTCTCACTGGATCACTTTAATGGAAGAAGAGCTAAATGGTTTCGAAAGAAATAATGTATGGTATCATGTATCATTACCAAAACATCAAACTGTAATTGGAACAAAATGGGTATTTAGAAACAAATCCCGACTAGTCGCTGAAGGTTACAAACATAAAGAAGGCATAGACTACGATGAAACTTTTGCCCCTGTAGCCCGACTAGAATCTATCAGGATATTCCTAGCATTCGTCGCTCATAAGAGCTTAATAGTTTATCAAATAGACGTTAAGAGTGCATTCCTGAACAAAGACCTCGCCGAAGAAGTCTCTGTTGAACAACCACCAGGGTTTGTCAACACTGAAGGCAGAGATCTAGTATACAGGCTAAGGAAAGCACTGTATGGACTTAAGCAAGCACCTAGAGCCTGGTATGAAACTCTGTCCCTATATCTAATCAACAATGGATTTGATAAAGGTGCAGTTGAGAAGACTCTCTTTAAAATACAGGAAGGTGACGATCTATTAATGGTAAAAATTTATATCGATGATATAATATTTGGTTCAACTAACCTTGCTTTATGTCAAAGGTTCTCCGATCTCATGCAAAGTAAATTTAAAATGAGTATGATGGGAGAATTTGGTTATTTTCTAGGGTTGCAGGTCAAGCAATTGCCTACAGGTATATTCATTATCCAGGAAAAGTACATCAAGGAGCTGCTCAACAAGTTATGGATGAACAACTCCAAATCCTCGTACACCCCCATGAGAACTTCCACACACTAAGTGCTGACGAAGCTGGAAAGCCAGTTCATCAATCACTCTACATGAATCTAATAGGGTCACTCCTGTACCTAACAGCTAGTAGGCCCGATATCCAGTTTGCTGTAGGAGTGTGTGCTCGGTATCAGGTAGCACCTAAGGAGGTTCAGCACAACCAAATGAATCCTTAACTACGTGAAAGGAACAACTGATGTAGGATTGTGGTATCCTAAGGAAGGAGGATTCGATTTGGTAGACTACAATGACTAGGATCTCGGAGGCTGTGCGGCACTTGTCACTTCCTTGGACCTAGACTTGTGTCATGGTTCAGTAAGAATCAATTGGCGAACTCGCTTTCTACAGCTGAGTCAAAATATTATGCCGCCGGAAGTTGCTGTATGCAGATTATCTGGATGTAATAGCAATTACAAGATTATGGAATCAGCGCCATAAGCGACTAATCATGTGCGATAGCACGAGTGCAATTGCAATTACACACAACCCTTTATTGCATTCGCGAACTAAGCATATTGATATGAAGCATCATTTCATCAGAAATCATGTTGAGAATAAGGATGTTCGTATCGAGAAGATTCATACAGACATCCAGTTAGCCAACATCTTTAGAAAACCTCTCAGCACAACTAGATTATGTATGCTTCGCCAAAAATTGGGAATGCTACAGCCAGACCCCTTGTAAGTTTTTATATTTTACTCATCAATTGAGGGGGAATGCTGTAAGATCCAAGAATACAGTATCCACTTTAACTAACGTACACTCAGAACTTCAAGTCGTATCTTTACTGTAGGAATACGAAGGCATATAACCTTTCTACAGATGACGTGTGCATTAATTAAGGGGAATACAGTATGACCCATTAATAAAGTATTAATCCAATATTGCTGTATGAATTGAATCGTGTATGTACCTTTTAAGGTGGAACACTGTATTTTCGCAGATACAACACATACACTATAGGATCGCAATTAATATTTTAATCATATCCACATTCATACAGTTTCACGCAGCAAGCTGTTTTAAGTCCACGTGCACTGTCTCAATTTAAAGTGATTTATCCTTCAATTACTTTAAAGACACCTGAAATTTATTGCCTCATATACCGCGATTTCAAAATTAAAACCGCCGTTTCGTGCAATATTGGAATACAATCTGTTTTAGAAGTGGGACCGCCCATTAATTTGAAAACTAATGGATTAGACGTACAAGTTACCTCTGAGGTCATCCTGTACGTTCATTTAAAAGATGGTTCGCATCTCTTAAATCTGATCATTCAGTGGATAACCTAGTCTTCCATGCACCTTATAAAAGGGCAAGTATGCTGATCTGAAGGCTCTTTATGCTGTCTGCATATTGTCGAGCCTACAGCCTACAGCCTACATACCTTCTTGCTTTCTCCTCTCTATTTTCTCAATCTTTTTGCAAGACGTTTTCCCAAAACTCATCTTTCTCAACTAAGAAGAAGGACCTTATCATCAATGGAAGAATTTTTGGACGCTTAGTTTTGCTGGAACGTATTGCTCTTGAGGATGAAGATGATGTCGGGATGAACCTTGTGGTATCCCGTGCGAAGCAAACTGGTCCCTACCGTCCAGTTAGCCTGCATCTGAAAGGCTATGATGAGCTTATTGTTGAAGAATTCTTTGTTGACGTTGAGTTCCATTACGCATCGAACAAAAAGGGTTCTGACATGATTGACATCATCAGTACTATTCCAGACAGGAGATAACCATCAACCTTGAGCTCCTTGAACGCCTGTATAGACTTTCCTCGGATGGGTTATCATTCGAGGAACTTGAGTCTTTTGGATCTGCGGATCTTCTGAAAGCCTACTAGGGACTGTTCACTAGAAACTCCCAACCTTCCCCAGTCCATATGTCTTGTCACAAGAAGAACTTCACCCTACCATATCTTTATTTACATGACGTTTTCTACAGGGTGGTTTAGAACAGAACAGGTGCATTTGAGATGTGCACAAGTATTCACCTCAGGATGATGGTGGCCATTATGTTTGGATAAAAGGTGAACTGGTGCCAGATCATCTTGAAGAGGCTTCAGGAGGAAGCATAAAAGCTTGAATCTGCCAAAAACTCATTTGGCCTGATATTAAACTATATCTTGACAAGCTGTGGCATACAGCAGTCAGCCAGTGCCAAGAAGATTGCCGGGAAGTTCCTCGTTGGATTGAAGCCATCAGTGTTTAACAAGGACTCGCTTCTCGTCAACATGCCCGATCCCTTCTCCCTCCCAAATCCAAAGATCCTAGGGATGTTACTGACCTGCCCTCAAAATCCAAATTAGTTGACATCAAGAAGAAATCTGTCAGCAAGAACAGAAGTTTTCCCGACAGTAGCTCGCCTACAGCTGTCGAGAAGAAGAAGCATAAAATCAAGAAATCTGCAAAGCCGGAATCTGTGCCTACAACAACTCCAGTGGATGCAGCAGCTACTGAGGAAGTCTCGTAAGTTGTACCTGTCGAAATAACAATCCTACAGGGCGCAACCCTATGGAAGAAACAATTGCTGCTCCTACAGCAGTTCCCGAGCCAGTTGAGGCTATTACGGAAGAACGATTGTTTGCCAAACTTGAAGATTCGGGTGAATAGGATGTAACACCCCCAATCCACTCAGGGATATTACACGCGGTAGGCCCTTTCCTCAAGGATCTACCAGGTTGGTAACAAATGACTCAGTAGACCGATTTGGTCTTTCAATAATACATACAACTTAATCTCAATACATGCCCACGCAGGGATCAAAATACAACACACTCCCATACAACGGTGAAAGAATACTGCAGTGGAAATAAAATATAACTGAACCAATACAGCAACGTACAGGTCCTCATGTGATTAGTATCGTTCATCTTTCATCATCCTTCATGTCGACCTTATGCTATGCTCCCCAAAACCTGAATGCAATACAGACATCCACCCCCCCGATTACTCGGGAGTTATCAAAATTCCACTATTTTGCTAGTGCAAGTACATAACCATACGAAATATAACAAACAAACAGAAATCACGAATCGGGTACGACAATTAACTACAAAAGCCTTCCCGAGAAGTTTTATTAATTAGAAAGCAATCAATGAAGTGTTTGAAAATAAATTCCTCATCTCGGGGATTTTAAAAGTAGAAACCTTATTGGACCTCAAGTCCGTAGTTGAAAAATAACCATTTCAAAACAAATGGGTCTCGGCCTATAATCACTTTTCATAAAACGACCTTTACAAAACCGTTGGGATCTCATCTCTAATCTCATCCAATCACAGTACTCGAGAACAATATCAAGGTCCGTTTTCCAACATCAAGCCCCACAACAAAAAGGACTAAACACTTACGACAAAATACTCTAGGGCCATCCTAGCCAAGTAGGCCAAATAAACATCTTACCTCTTATACACTTAGTCAATGCATGCAATCATGAAATCAAAGTTCAAAAGTACTCATTTCCGGAAATGCCAATATCCAAAACACATTTGCAAAATACACCACAATTAACCGCGGACCCACCCCTCCGCGGACCCCTACCGAGACCACGTCGGATCTAACCCATAGTGGTTAAAAGCAAGCTCGCGGATCCACCCCTCCGTGGACCCCTACCGAGACTCCGTCGGATCTAACCCATAGTGAGCATATACGTACACACACAATTTCCCATGCAATACTAATATGCTAAGAATGTAAGTTCATTAAGAATACTTACACTACGCCATAGATGGCTTTCTACAACACTTGGGGGGTGTTACCTTCTTGGATGTTACCATAACTATGAAATTTTGGACCTACCACAACGTTCTGGTTATGGTGTTACAAAATCCTGAAATATATGTTACTCTAGCTATAAAAGGTGTAACTCTCAGTAACACCATGATATGTGTTACCTTAGAGTATTAATAAACAAAATTTTGAATTTTATATAAAAATAATGATTTAAAAAAAATTTAACTTTAAAAACAATTAATTTTAATAAAAGATTGAATCTATTTTTATAAAAAATTATTCTATCAAATAATGAATTATATATTTTTTTATAAATAATAAAATATTTTTAATAAATTTAAATTGAAAAGATTTTAATATAAAGTAGTATTTGAAAATTAATAAATTTTGTTTTAAATAATTAAAAAAATTATTAAAAAAATAAAAGCTTGTAATAACTATGAATAATTACAAAATAAATAAATAACAAATTTAATGCCTACATATAATAACAAATTTTAATAAAACGCCCATTAATTAAGGCAACGACATGACATAGATAAGGTGTAATAATTGCGGCGGAAATAAATTTAGAAATTAATATTTCTAATCAAGATTTTCCTCAAATAATATTTCAAAAACATGAGACATAAATAAAAGTATAGTTTTAATAAATATCATCATATGCCCTCTCGGCTCCCTCATTCGTCCATCCAGCTCGGTTTAACCTGCGGGATCAATATAGGTGGGGTGAGCTTCCTTCAGCTCGTGGAAATCACACATATCACAATAATGTACAATCTCATGGAAAGCCATTAAATGATTATTCTATCAATAATATTTTCCTCAACATGAATACATACACACAGTATCACATATAACATGAATCCACCATGCATGTGAATATTGAGGTTGTACAGGTGTCGCCACACAACATATATCTTAAGATAGCATCTTTACACGTACACAGATGAGCCTGATTTACAACATGTATCCTAAATTTAAAACGTAAATAGAATATCACATAGCAGTCCAATTAAAATATGGGCGTTAATGATAGGAATTATAAACCTGATTGGGCGTTAATTGTAATAATTAAAAGATGTATGGGGTAAAATTGAATATAAAAGACTTAATTGATCTTGACAGAAAACTCTAGGTATATAAACCCTATCACCGATCGGCCGTTGTCACTTCTCACTTCCCTACCTCTCACATCTCTCTCTGTCCTTTCTCCCTCTCTCTAAACTTCTCTCGGCCGTCGGCCGAAGATAATTTTTTTGCAGAATATCACACACACACACACGACCCGCGGAAAATCCAAAAGAAAATGGCGGCAGAGATCCTGGCTGTGATGTGCGCCTGCAGCGACGGTCGTTCGAACGAACTGCACACAACGGTCGATGGTGTGCCGCGAGCTGTTGGTCGGAGGTTCCAGTAGCTGGAACGGTGGCAGCGGCTATTCCAGGTAAGGTTTCACCTGGATTGACTCTTCGATTCTGAAGTGTTGATTTCTGCCCTAAACCTCTAGATTCCAAAGTGTTGCTTTCTGCCCTAGACCACTTGATTTCTGAAGTGTTTGGGTTTCATAAATTGTCTACAGGATATATTCGTTACTTTAAACATATGTTTTTGAGTATTTAGTAAAGATAAGCTCAATAGACATATAAATTTCAATAACTTACATGAATCATTTCAAATGAAAGAGCTAAGAAGAGGCAACTATGACCAATCTGTTTAGTCCATCTCTTTTCATTTGTTGTTCGGTAGGCGTATTTATACAATGTATTATATTGTAAAATTTGAGCTTGTGCAAATAAACTATTTTTTTGCCTAGCAGTTTTTGGCTTTCAATTATGATCCTATTCCAAATACCCGAATTTTTAGTTTATCTGTTAAATATAAGACTGCCTCTATTCGCTATAAACCATCTACCTACTATAAACCGGTTACTCTTACGCTGACAGGTACCAAAAATACTAATGAATATACTAAGGTACACTTTCAATATGATTATTAGCTCTGTGTTACCCAACTGCATCTTTTAGGTTTCATAGTAATTCAGGCTCCTCATTTTTTCAGTTTCAGTGAGTGCCCTCGTGATGCTGCTGATTTTACAGATTCTGCGGAACCAACAAAGGCTTACAATGAAGGTATTATGTGTGTGTATTTTTAAAGAAAGAGCTATATTTTGTTACTGGGTTATGCTTTTTATTGGGGTAACCACTAGGGGTTAATTTTACTTTCTACAGGGTTGTGGTATTGTACTTTTGATGTCTGGGCTAAAACGAATTTAGGGAAACCACATTTATTTGGAAGCTACTATGCTTCTTTAGATATTAGGAATTTTTCTCGTGGGATAATTGGTTGGTTAATTTAGTTTAACTGGTAATTTTTGGGAGCACTGTCGTGTACATGGAACTAGAGGCAATGGCTAATGCTCACAGACAGAGGTATATTGAAATATGATTGTTATGTAATTGGGGTTGGACTTTGACGATTGTAATTTTCTTAACCAACTATGTCATGTTAGCTTTCATTATCTTCACGCTGACTTCTAAACTGGTTACTGTGAATCAGACAATATCACTGCCAAACTTGAAATTTTAACCGGTAACAGTTTACAAGTTTTTTCATGTTTTGCTTATGTTTCATGTCTCATCAGATATTCATATTTCTTATATTTATGGTACTCATATTTTTACGTTAAGCCCTTGATTTTGTAAATGTATTCGAGCTCTTGTCTTACGAAGAACATGAATAGTTTTGTTATTAGTTGACTTATTAGATAAATAATGAACAGCCTTTTCCTTCACGAGCTCCAAGACGCGTCAAAGGTATGCTTTTACTCTCCTCTTAGAGGATCTGACGAATTTGTTCTACCATAGCTGAATGAGAATGTTCTTGATGCGAAAAGCCAAAGTTGCACTCTTCTTGTTCACAAGGACATCTTCATTGTTCTTTTCTTAAGTGTGCATATACAATCCGTTCTCTTATTTCAGAATTCTATACATATATTTGAAGTTACATTATTATATTCAACACAATATATTTTCTATGGGTTTCTGCTTTCTTTGACGATAAATATACAGATTCGACTTCCTCAAATCTTTTATAATATTCTGACTATTTACTAAACCTGCCTATTGTAGTGTGTTTTGTACTTTTTTTTAGGTTATTATTTACCTTGTAAATTTTTGGACGGAGACAGAGCCTACCTAGGTTGACAGTGATTGTTTTCTTTTTTCCCTTTTGGTTCGTGATGATGTCGTTCTCACTTTATAGAGTGAAATACACCTTCTAGGATCCAGGCAACTTGGTGGATCATTTGATCTTGAAATAGGTCATCCCAGCTACCCCGATCTTTCTGAATCGTATGATCGACTCTGAGGAATCCGCTTCTCACATTCATTATTCATTTGACGTATTACACAGTAATCGTTTTCTTTAAGTTTGTGTTTATTGGTTTCCATCTTCGTACGACTAACTAAAATCTGCACGTGGTATTTTCATATATGTATACTGTAACACCCCCAGATCCGACCGGGAATATTACAGCGCCGTGGGCCCCGAGATGGAACCCACAAGGCTGAAGGAAATTTTCGAAAACATTTACAAACGCCCAAGAGGCTAACGACGGTATTATCTATTAAAAACATTTGATGACTTTATAAAACTCGTTTATCAAAATCGTCGTAATATCTCATTTGAAACCACAAGGCCCGAAATGCCAAAACCCAACAGTTTAAAAACATACATACGTTAAGCTATCGCTTACACGTACCGACAGAATAGATTTAGAAAACGATTTCCCAAAGTGACCTAAGTTACCAGATACCAATAGGTCATTTAAAAATACTCACGCAGCGGAAAAGACAAACAACTTAAAATACTCTAGCAGCGGAATACAGCGACTGATCAGAAACTCAATACACAAATACATGTCCTAGCCAGTATCCTCAGGAAGCTCATCTCTTCACGACCGCTACAAGCTCGATACTCCAAGAACCTAAAAAGAAATCCCACGACGGGGTCAGCCATAATATCCAACAATGATAACCGTCACATCACATTAATAATTACATACCAATGAGAATACAACATAAGAATACGACCAACGTAATCTTACCGCCATAACTTTGCTTACTCAACCAATTCCCATCAGAATAACCATTATCACATTTCACATCCTGTACTCGATTAACCAATAAACTCGAACATAATATCCGTATTGTACCTCAACAATACTCAAGATTCTTAAACTGTCATAACCAACTCACGATATGGAAATATACCAGTTCTGACCAATACGATCCCTCACATAACATCATCAAATCCCAAGACGATAACCGATTGTCCATCAAGGACAAATACCAAAAGAAATATAGAACATACCTCGATATACGAAATACCATTACCATCACGTCAGTCTAATCCGAGATCAGATCAACACAACATACGGACATGGTCCTAACACAAGACCTACAAATGCATACTCATATGACAACGTCAATATGATCACAACAATAACGACAATGTATACTTATGGCAAACCCATAATATACATATGCACAACAACAATACATATGGTAATCCAACGATCCAGCGCACACAGCTATAGATTCCCATGATGATCCCGTCGGACCAAAGCATGGTGGCATTACCTGTCCAACGATCCAGCGCACACAGCTATAGATTCCCATGATGATCCCGTCGGACCAACGCATGGTGGACATATGACAACGATGCACAATCGCATTGCAACAACAAAGCACAATACACGACAACAACAATGCACAAATGCATGACAACAACGATACACGAATGTATCACGACATGATCGACACAAATGACAGAAATGATTAAAATACTTGCTCCGAGTCCTTCGAGAGCAATCTCGATATCTAAACCATCACCAACCATTATTCTGAATATTCACTGATCCAAAACATCACGAACGGTAGATAATTCACGTTTTGTCAATACCATGATGTATCCTCGATAACAAATATACCAACGACAATTGTAAATCATATACATTATGATTTAAATTCCCAAACTCGAATACAACCTATAATTCCAAATCTCCTGTGATTACGATTATAAACATTGCTATACGAATTATAAACGAATGAAACTGAAACCATTCATTAAATATTATAAACTGAGCAAGTAATAACTTGCCTCAATACCGATACGATGATGATGAAGCCGCTACCAGTCACAATGCCTTCATCTACGGGCTCCTCGGCCCCGACCGAAGCAATTCACGAACATACTCGAACATGACCGCAACATACGGTTATACTCACCGATCAATAATCTCAACCTATTGAAATAATCAATTAACATACAATCCGATAACGATCAATAACCGACATAGCCAAACAATCAAACTCAACGGCTCAACAATACCTCAATCATACACAAAACCAAACAATACAACTCAAACCAATCAAACACGAATTCAAGACAACACTACGATTCCACATTAAATCTTAAATACTTACAAGTTTCCTCCTTGTATATTCGTAATAAAACCAATTACCGATTATCATCATCAATCCGGACAATCCGATTAATTATAGATAATCATATTCCAAGAGTTCCACAACTTATTCCGAAATCACATTCAAAGTCCCCAAACGGCATAATCCGATGTGTTCTAACATCTAAACAATCCTTATTCACAATTCAAGGGGTATGTAATCATGTTCTTCAACATATACACTTCTCATAACATCATGGATTTCAACAAACTATCAAGAACATTGAGATTACTACGATTCCACAATCATAACGACATAATCAAGGTATTTGATCATCAATTCATTATCCTCCCTTAACAAAATTCCCATAATTACCAAGAATAATCATAACACAATCTATTCCATCACCATTCATACGAAAACATGTAGAATTTCCCAAGTTCTACTCATTGAGGCATTTCATCGAACACTTTGAAGGCATAATCCAAATAAATCATTTTAACGAAGAAATACTCGAATTTGTTCCACAAAACTTCAAGGATAATGTATAATCTCAAGAATACAACAAGGTTCCATCAATAATCTGAGTTAAAACGAATCCATTCGGCCAAATCATCAAGAAACTCCAAAACTATCCAAAACCAAGTGTTTAGGTGTTCTTACCTTCGATCCGGATGGAAGATGATGTTAATCCATGATTCCAACTTCCAAAACATGTTGCTACATGATGTTCTTACTCAAATCCATCAACTTTGCTGAAGAAATCGCGAGAGGAACGAAGAAAAATGAAAAATGACAAGGGTGACTCGGTCCTGGCCTTATATAGGCCGAGACTGCCGGCGATTACGTACGTAACCGGCGGGTCCTTACGCACGTAGCCGGACGCGGCCTAACCTTCGTCCATTTCGCTCGGCGGCACTTTACGTACGAATCGGCACTGCCACGTGACGTAACGGCACTTACGGCCAGAATCGACACTACCTTACGTACGTAATCGGCCGATCCTTACGCCCGCCGAAGTCACCGCGACCGTGATCGGCCACCCTGCGAGTCACCGCCGACCATGCTCGCCACCGAAGGTCCTCTCGGCCACGACTCGGCGGCCGCCCGTAACGCACGTAACACTTATTCCGTTGCGACGTTACACGACGTTGACTTGCTACAAGATTATACTCAGACATGCACGTAATACACCCTGTATAACGTACGTAACTCCATCCGTTGACTCACCTGTCCACATCTGCGCCGAAAGCCGCCGACACCGGGCCCCAACTGTCCGATTCCTCTTGTTACGTACGTAATGTCTCGGCCATAACGTACGTAACTCTTGTGATTTAGCGTACGTAAGTCTTCAACATTAGCGTACGCTAAGTATTCTATACTTAGCCAATTTCAACTGTTACCGCCTGTCTCGACATACCGAAGACACATATACACTTACTGAATACATATACTGAATCCAATAACATCCTTATACGATATACTCTATATCGAAAGTACGATAACCTGATACACTGTAATATCCGGATTAATTACCGAGTATTTCACCTGTATTTGAACCCTGTATTAGTTGGAATTGTGATATCAATAAGTGGAATATGGTATTTACCGTATTTGTATTTTCGTGCATGAGTATGGCAGCATATTACTTGTCCCATACAAATGCTCAATAATACAAATTATTGAGTATGGCTGCATATTATAAGTAAAGTAATCAATTATGGAGTTGGGTGGAGGCCAGCACATGGTCCTGGACAGTTTTTAATTATTAAGCCAGACAGACTTTGGAATCTAGCGTAGGAATTATTGAGCACAGGGGCCCGAAACATTTTATAAAGGACGGCACCTCATTTCATTTGGTTTTCATCTTCCTTCACTGTTCTTAATTTCTGGAAGTCCAGAGGGTTTTCCCTAACTCGAAACACATTTAGACCACCCCCTTTTGTGAACTTTGAAGATTGGGTGTCACTTTGGTGATTGATCATTGAAGTGGAGAAACATCTTGATCGGCAAGCAAGCAACCGGAGTTGGATTCTACTTATTGCCTCGGTGTTTTCTTCATCTTAAGGAATGTTAACACTAATTCCTAATAGGATTCGTGTTATCAAGGTTATGATAGAAGTATCTTTGTCACAAGATATGGAGTTCCATTGATAGAATCATCCAAGCATCATCATGTTTTAGAAATTGGGATGTTTATACTTATGAATAAATCATCGAGGTTATATCCTTCCATATAAGTTGGATTTGTTAGATGTTTTATGGATATAATGATGATATTGGAATCTAACACATCAATCTTGGATCACCCAACTTCACTCGAGAATTTCGTATGTTCGGTTTTCTACCCAATACCCTACTGTCATCAACTAGGCGAGTCAAGTCGGTGATCGGCGAGGTTGACTGACTCGGCTGATCAGCGAGGATGACTCGGCTGATCAGCTAGGTTGACTCGGCTGATCGAGAGGTTAACTAGGCTGATCAGCTAGGTTGACTAGGCCGATCGAGGTTGACTTTTGACGTCTACCGATCCGAGGTGACTTTTGGGTCATAACTTCTTCATACGAACTCGGATTCGGATGAATTTTATTTTAAAACGATCGTCTCGAGGTTGACTTTTGACTCGGCTGATCAGAGAGGTTGACTAGGCTGATCAGCTAGGTTGACTAGGCTGATCAGCGAGGTTGACTTTTGACGTCGGCTGATCAGCGAGGTGACTTTTGGGTCATAACTTCTTCATACGAACTCGGATTCGGATGAATTTTATTTTAAAACGATCGTCTCGAGGTTGACTTTTGACTCGGCTGATCAGAGAGGTTGACTAGGCTGATCAGCTAGGTTGACTAGGCTGATCAGCGAGGTTGACTTTTGACGCCTACCGATCCGAGGTGACTTTGGGTCATAACTTCTTCATACGAACTCGGATTCGGATGAATTTTATTTTAAAACGATCGTCTCGAGGTTGACTTTTGACTCGGCTGATCAGAGAGGTTGACTAGGCTGATCAGCTAGGTTGACTAGGCTGATCAGCGAGGTTGACTTTTGACGTCAGATCGATCGAGGTGACTTTGGGTCATAACTTCTTCATACGAACTCGGATTTGGATGAATTTTTTTAAAATGATCGTCTCGACGGGACTCGGCTGATCAGAGGGTTGACTTTTGACTCGACTGATCAGCGAGGTTGACTTTTGACTCGGTGATCGGCGATGTTGACTTTTGACTCTACCGATCGAGGTGACTTTTGACTCGATCGATTAGGTTACATTTTATGAACTTCCGACCGTGATTTGGATTATTAAATGTTAGTACGACTATAAATGAAATCTATATTACTTATTTTGTTAAGGTTCAAGCTTAGCAACGTGATTGATTGAAGGGCGACCTTCGAGTGTTTCGTTTTCGTGGAAGTTTTGTTCTTGTCTTGAATCGAGGCAAGTACCTTATTTGTTTTATGTATTGATGTTGTACATATTGTCGTGCGTGTATGTCGTTGTTGTATGTCCACCTCGTGTTGGTCCGACGGATCATCGGGGATCTATGCTAGCGCATACCGGATCATCGGACGGGTTTTTCCACCACGGGTTGGTGCAGACGGGATCATCGTGGGTTCTAGGCGATGAACGCTGGATCGTCGGAATTACCATGTGTTTGTTATGATATCATGTTGTGATTATCGATGTGTATGTTACTTATTGAGTTCTCGTAGGAGAAGACTCGTTGGTGTTTTTGTCAATTACGTATTATTATTTTACGTGAGATGTTGAATAATATGTTGTGGTACTTGTACTAGCATCGTTGTGCTAACCCCTTCGGGGGTGAACATTTTGTTTATGTTCGGGATCCAGGAGAGCGGGAAACAACCACCGGAGCCGCATGACGATGGGGGTGCAGAGTGATGTTCTAGCCGGGTTTACTTGTCTGTTGTTTGTTAGTTATTTCAATAAGTACTCGAGTACGTAGTCGTTTTTGATAAATTTGAATTTGGTGATGTATTAATAATTTCATTGAACATTTGTATTTTCGGTATTTGGTCGAACTGTTGTATCTTAATTCCGTTATTTCCATTCGTTAGTACCTTTTTATGCTTATTCAATTCTTGACCTTGTAAATCCTTATGTAAAGGATTTACGGTACTGTAATATTCCCGAATATATTGGGGGTGTTACGAATATGGTATCGGAGCTAAGATTATGGATATCTTGGCCGTTGGGTTAAAGTAGGGTCGTTTATGTCTTTTGAGGTAACCGGCCGGGAATAACATCATCAGATCGCTTACGTCGTCGTATGACGGTGGTTGTAAGTTCCTAAACTCTATCTCATCCTTTGCATGTTACATTTCCTTATACTTGAGCATTTGAACGATATTGTTTCTGTATATTGAGTAATTATGCTTACGTATGTTGAGAGGCGGACGTGGACGTGGTCGCGGTCGCGGACGCGACGAAGGAATCTTTGAAGAGAAGCGTCGCCTTCTAATCGGGCCATCATAGCTCGGCGAGCCACAAAGATCTATCAATAACGAACAGTAACTGCTGTACGAAATCCTTCGTCGTGGTGAACCAGATGACTCGGTTCGCCAGTCGTGGACCGAATGCAAGTGGCGGTGGGACTACGGTAGGGAGAGGGACGGCAAGGAATCCCGGACATGGGAAATCGAGGTGACCGGTGGCTGCAGGAGGTGGCAAAGATGCAACCACCCAAATTCGACGGTATTTCTGAGACTCCCACCTGGGATCATTGGTTAAAGGAGCTGGAGAAAATCTTTGCCGGAATTAACTGCCCTGACGACCGAAGAGCCTCTATCGCTCAATATTTTCTGATAGGGGAAGCGTCCGAATGGTGGGAAGCCATCCGGCCTATAGACCATGATGCTGATTGGACAGAGTTTAAATTGATGATGGAAGCTCAGTACTGCCCTCGTCCTGTGAAGGAAGCTAAGGTTCGGGAGTTTTTCTCCGCTCAGCCTTCAGATGTGCCAGTATCTCAGGCAATTAAGACGTTTAACCAGCAGCTGGCATTTGTTCGACATCTGGTCAGAACAGATGCAGAAATGATGATCCATTTTGATATGAGGATGAAACCAGAAATCCAGAGGTACATGTCCGGTTTTGAATGTACCACACTCCGCCAATACCAGGATAAGGCATTGGCGTATGAGATCAAGGAAGCAGCTATGGAGAAATTTACGGAATCCAAGAAGCAGAAAGTCTCTGGTACTTTTACAGAGCACAAGAACAGCGGGCCCCGCAAGGCCCAGTCATCTTTTCATTCTTTAAAGAAACCTCCGCACCCAGTTAGGAGCGGAAAGAACTTCGGAGCAACATCAACTATGACTGATGTTATCAGGAAATGCTTTAACTGCGCCCAGACGGGGCACTATCGACGGAATTGCCCCCTACCTGCCGTGACTTGTTTTGATTGTGGTCGAGAGGGACATCGTGCGGTGTTCTGTGAAGAGGCCGCAAAGTCTTTTAGAGCCCGTACACCACAGCCAGTCCAGAAGGAAGCCAGTATCCAACAAACGCAGCAAAGTGTTCAGATGCCTCAGAATTTTGGCCGCGGGCGAGGCAGAGGACAGTGGGACGGAAAGGGTACATCGAGTGCCGGATCTATTCCCCCACGTTTGTACGAGATGAGGAGGACAGACGATCAGGATGCTTGCCGCATCGTGCATCGTCCAGATCCTTTCCCAGCCAGTTAGCGTTTTATTCGATACAGAGCTACACATTCTTTTATATCCTTGTTTTGTGTAAATCGTTTGTTTGTTTCTGGTTTTCATAATTGTGAACATTATTTTGTTGGTTTACCGAGTGGAGTGAGGATTGTTGGAAACTTAGAAACTAGAGATTTCCTGTATCATTTGGAGGCGAGAGTGGCTCTCAAATCGATTGTAATAGAAATGCAAGGGGACGATCCGATACTCGAGACGATTGGCTTAATCGATATGGAGCTATTGTAAACTACCGAAGAAGGAATATCTCGCTGATCGCTGACGATGGTTCAAATCTGCTTTGAGGATGGAAACCGGAAGCTCGGAAAGTTGATCAAAGCGATGAAAGTCACAAATTGTTGAAACAGTATGCACCGGATCTTGGTGTTATGCAATGAAGAAAGAAGACGAAATTGTGGAACTTTCATCCATTCTGTTGTGAACGAATTTCCAGATGTATTTCTGACGAGTTACTGGACTACCTCCACGAAGGGATGTAGAATTTACCATTGAACTGGAACCCGGAGCTACACCAATTTCTAAGGCGCCATATCGTATGGCACCTACTGAGATGTATGAACTGAAAAAGCAACTGGAGGAGTTACTGGACAAAGGCTATATTCAGCCAAGCGTTTCTCCCTGGGGAGCGCCGGTTCTTTTTGTCCGAAAGAAGGATGGATCACTTCGACTATGTATCGACTATCGAGAGCTGAACAAGATGACGATTAAGAACAAATATCCGTTGCCACGGATTGATGATTTATTTGACCAGTTGCAAGGAGCAACAGTATTCTCTAAAATTGATCTGAGATCAGGATATCATCGACTAAGGATTAAAGAATCGATGTTCAAATCAGCATTTAGAACTCGCTACGGACACTATGAGTTTGTAGTGATGCCGCTTTAGTCTCACTAATGCACTGCTTTGTATTCATGCAGTTGATGAACCGAGTGTTCATCGAATATTTGGATAAATTTGTGGTCGTGTTCATTGATGACATTCTAGTGTATTCTAAGAACCGGAAGAGCATGCACAGCATTTGCGGATTGTATTAGAACTTTTAAGAAGCGAGCAACTGTACGCCAAACTCTCTAAGTGTGAATTCTGGCTAAAGGAAGTAATGTTCCTCGGTCATGTGGTATCAGCTAAAGGAGTCCGAGTAGATCCTCAGAAGATTGAAGCGGTTTTGGATTGGAAGCCTCCTAAGAACGTGAAAGAAGTCCGAAGTTTCTTAGGACTTGCTGGGTATTATCGTCGGTTCGTGGAAGGATTTTCCAAAATTTCCCGTCCACTTACTCGACTCCTGCAGAAAACTCAAAAGTTTGAGTGGAATGAGTTGTGTCAGGTTAGCTTTGATGAATTGAAGAAGAGATTGACGACGGCACCAATTCTTTCACTTCCACAGGGAACAGGAGGATTTATAGTTTACAGTGATGCTTCGAATCAAGGACTCGGATGCGTATTAATGCAGAATGACAAGGTGATCGCTTACGCGTCGCGACAGCTGAAACCTTATGAAGTTAATTACCCAACACATGATTTGGAGCTAGCGGCAGTAGTTTTTGCCTTGAAGATATGGAGGCATTATCTGTACGGGACTCACTGTCAGATCTTTACGGATCACAAGAGTCTCAAATACATCTTCAGTCAGAAAGAGTTGAACATGCGGCAAAGGAGATGGTTAGAGCTGATTAAGGACTACGACTTGGAGATTTTGTATCATCCAGGCAAAGCGAATGTAGTGGCCGACGCCACCGCAAGCCTGCTTTCTATTCGATGCCGGAGACTCGACCTCCCAACTTAGCCTTCAACGAGAGATTATTCGAGAAGGAATTGAAGTATGGTTACAAAGAGTCCAAGGACAATCGTGCATGATGGAAATAACTTCATCATTAACAAGAAATCAAATCTAGACAGGCGGATGATCCTCCGATGATTCGGTTACGTGATGAAGTAATCAAGGAAGGCCCCGGATTCGTAATCCAAGATGATGGAGTTTTGAGATTTCGTAACCGACTGTGTACCCGATGTCGATGTTAAAGCATAATTATGAAGGAAGCTCATAGTTCGCCCTATTCTATCCACCCGGCACCAAGAAATGTATAAGGACTTGAAATGAATTTACGGTGGGGCAACATGAAGAAAGATGTAACGGACTACGTTTCGAAATGCTTGACTTGTCAGCAGGTTAAAATCGAGCATCAACGACCTGCCGGAATGTTGAAACCACTCCCGATTCCTGAATGGAAGTGGGAGGACATATCGATGGACTTTATCACTAGTATGCCGAGAACCAAGACAGGAATGAACATGATTTGGGTGATAGTTGATCGTTTAACCAAATCAGCTCATTTTCTAAGCATCAAGGACACGTGGGGACCAGAAAGGTTGGCACGAGTATTTATTTCAGAGGTAGTTCGATTGCATGGAACGCCGAAAACCATTGTTTCTGATCGAGACGGCCGTTTTGTGTCTCATTTTGGAAAGCAGTTCATAAGGCCTTGGGGACAGAATTGAACTTCAGTACAGCTTATCACCCGCAGACTGACGGACAATCCGAGAGGACCATTCAAACGGTGGAAGACATGCTAAGGGCTTGTGCCTTAGATTGGTCAAACGATTGGGAAATTCATCTACCGTTGATTGAATTTACCTACAACAATAGTTGGCATGCTTCCATTAAGATGGCACCGTTTGAGGCATTATACGGAGGAGATGTAGATCGCCCTTATGTTGGGACGATTCATCGACTTAATCGGACAGAACCGCAGTTGATCGTATGCACTCGAGAGAAGATAGCCTTGATTCGTGAGAGGTCACACGCCCGCAGTCGCGTAAATCTTACGCAGACATACGTCGTCGCCCTTTGGAGTTCAATCCGAGACCACGTACTTTTAAAGGTTACTCCTACTGGGAATTTTCCGTTTTGGAAAAGGGGAAAAGCGAGTCCGAGATATATCGGACCGTTCGAAATCCTTGAGAGAGTTGGAGAGTTGGCATACTGATTGGCATTACCGCCGTCATTGAGCCATGTTCATAACGTGTTCCACGTATCCCAATTACAAGTATATACCAGATCCTAGTCATGTCATTGATTTGGCGAGATCAAGTCGCCAAGATGGCACGTTGAAGAGAAACTGATCGTGATACTCGAGAGTCGAGTTAAGCGGTTGAGAAACAAACCGATCGCATTGGTCAAGGTTCGGTGGTCGCGCCACGGAGTGGAAGAAGCCACTTGGGAAACAGAAGAAAGTATGAAGTCCATATATCCGGATTATTTTCGTCTTGAGTTTCGGACGAAACTCCTTTTAGTAGGAGAGTATGTAATATCCGGATTAATTAATGAGTATTTCACTGTATTTGAACCCCGTATTAGTTGGAATTGTGATATCAATAAGTGGAATATGGTATTTACCGTATTTGTATTTTCGTGCATGAGTATGGCAAAGATATTACTTGTCCCATACAAATGCTCAATAATACAAATTATTGAGTATGGCTGCATATTATAAGTAAAGTAATCAATTATGGAGTTGGGTGGAGGCCAAAGACATGGTCTGGACGCTTTTAATTATTAAGCACATGACTTTGGAATCTAGCGTAGGAATTATTGAGCACAGGGCCGAAACATTTTATAAAGGACAAGACCTCATTTCATTTGGTTTTCATCTTCCTTCACTGTTCTTAATTTCTGGAAGTCCAGAGGGTTTTCCTAACTCAAACACATTTAGACCACCCCTTTTGTGAACTTTGAAGATTGGGTGTCACCGGTGATTGATCATTGAAGTGGAGAAACATCTTGATCGGCAAGCAAGCAACAGGAGTTGGATTCTACTTATTGCCTCGGTGTTTTCTTCATCTTAAGGTATGTTAATACTAATTCCTAATTGGATTCGTGTTATCAAGGTTATGATAGAAGTATGCTGTCAAGATATGGAGTTCCATTGATAGAATCATCCAAGCATCATCATGTTTTAGAAATTGGGATGTTTATACTTATGAATAAATCATCAGAGGTTATATCCTTCCATATAAGTTGGATTTGTTAGATGTTTTATGGATATAATGATGATATTGGAATCTAACACATCAATCTTGGATCACCCAACTTCACTGAGAATTTCGTATGTTCGGCTTTTCTACCCAATACCCTACTGTCATCAACTAGGCGAGTCAAGTCGGCTGATCGGCGAGGTTGACTTCTGACTCGGCTGATCAGCGAGGATGCTCGGCTGATCAGCTAGGTTGACTCGGCTGATCAGAGAGGTTAACTAGGCTGATCAGCTAGGTTGACTAGGCTGATCAGCGAGGTTGACTTTTGACGTCGGCTGATCAGCGAGGTGACTTTTGGGTCATAACTTCTTCATACGAACTCGGATTCGGATGAATTTTATTTTAAAACGATCGTCTCGAGGTTGACTTTTGACTCGGCTGATCAGAGAGGTTGACTAGGCTGATCAGCTAGGTTGACTAGGCTGATCAGCGAGGTTGACTTTTGACGTCTACCGATCGAGGTGACTTTGGGTCATAACTTCTTCATACGAACTCGGATTCGGATGAATTTTATTTTAAAACGATCGTCTCGAGGTTGACTTTTGACTCGGCTGATCAGAGAGGTTGACTAGGCTGATCAGCTAGGTTGACTAGGCTGATCAGCGAGGTTGACTTTTGACGCCTACCGATCGAGGTGACTGTTGGGTCATAACTTCTTCATACGAACTCGGATTCGGATGAATTTTATTTTAAAACGATCGTCTCGAGGTTGACTTTTGACTCGGCTGATCAGAGAGGTTGACTAGGCTGATCAGCTAAGTTGACTAGGCTGATCAGCGAGGTTGACTTTTGACGTCGGTGATCGGCGAGGTGACTTTTGGGTCATAACTTCTTCATACGAACTCGGATTTGGATGAATTTTTTTAAAATGATCGTCTCGACGGGACTCGGCTGATCAGAGGGTTGACTTTTGACTCGACTGATCAGCGAGGTTGACTTTTGACTCGGTGATCGATGTTGACTTTTGACTCGGTGATCCGAGGTGACTTTGACTCGACTGATTAGGTTACATTTTATGATCTTCCGTCCGTGTTTTGGATTATTAATTGTTAGTACGTCTATAAATGATATCTATATTACTTATTTTGTTATGGTTCAAGCTTAGCAACGTGATTGATTGAAGGCGACCTTCGAGTGTTTCGTTTCGTGGAAGTTTTGTTCTTGTCTTGAATCGAGGCAAGTACCTTATTTGTTTTATGTATTGATGTTGTACATATTGTCGTGCGTGTATGTCGTTGTTGTATGTCCACCTCGTGTTGGTCCGACGGATCATCGGGGATCTATGCTAGAGTGCGCTGGATCATCGGACGGGTTTTACCACCACGGGTTGGTCAGACGGGATCATCGTGGGTTCTAGGCAGTGAACGCTGGATCGTCGGAATTACCATGTGTTTGTTATGATATCATGTTGTGATTATCAGATGTGTATGTTACTTATTGAGTTCTCGTAGGAGAAGACTCGTTGGTGTTTTTGTCAATTACGTATTATTATTTTACGTGAGATGTTGAATAATATGTTGTGGTACTTGTACTAGCATCGTTGTGCTAACCCCTTCGGGGGTGAACATTTTGTTTATGTTCAGGATCCAGGAGAGCGGGGAAACAACCACTGGAGCTGCATGACGATGGGGGTGCAGAGTGATGTTCTAGCCGGGTTTACTTGTCTGTTGTTTGTTAGTTATTTCAATAAGTACTCGAGTACGTAGTCGTTTTTGATAAATTTGAATTTGGTGATGTATTAATAATTTCTGTTGAACATTTGTATTTTCAGTATTTGGTCAGAACTGTTGTATCTTAATTCCGTTATTTCCATTCGTTAGTACCTTTTTATGCTTATTCAATTCTTCAGCCTTGTAAATCCTTATGTAAAGGATTTACGGCGCTGTAATATTCCCGAATATATTGGGGGTGTTACAGAATATGGTATCGGAGCTAAGATTATGGATATCTTGGCCGTTGGGTTAAAGTAGGGGTCGTTTATGTCTTTTGAGGTAACCGGCCGGGAATAACATCACTGTACTGCCTACGTCGTCGTGCGGACGGTGGTTGTAAGTTCCTAAACTCTATCTCATCCTTTGCATGTTACATTTCCTTATACTTGAGCATTTGAACGATATTGTTTCCTGTATATTGAGTAATTATGCTTACAGTATGTTGAGAGGCGGACGTGGACGTGGTCGCGGTCGCGACGCGACGAAGGAATCTTTGAAAGAGAAGCGTCGCCTTCTAATCGTGCCGCCATAGCTCCGGCGAGCCACAAAGATCTATCAATAACGAACTGTAACCTGCTGTACCAGAAATCCTTCGTCGGTGGTGAACCAGATGACTCGGTTCGCCTGGTCGTGGACCGAATGCAAGTGGCGGTGGGACTACGGCAGGGAGAGGGACAGCAAGGAATCCGGACATGGGAAATCGAGGTGACCGGTGGCTGCAGGAGGTGGCAAAGATGCAACCACCCAAATTCGACGGTATTTCGAGACTCCCACAGGATCATTGGTTAAAGGAGCTGGAGAAAATCTTTGGCGGAATTAACTGCCCTGACTACCGAAGAGCCTCTATCGCTCAATATTTTCTGATAGTGTAAGCGTCCGATTGGTGGGAAGACATCCGTCCTATAGACCATGATTCTGATTGGACTGAGTTTAAATTGATGATGGAAGCTCGATCGCCCTCGTCCCGTGAAGGAAGCTAAGGTTCGGGAGTTTTTCTCCGCTCGGCCTTGAGATGTGCCAGTATCTCTGCAATTAAGACGTTTAACCAAAGTGGCATTTGTTCGACATCCGGTCGAAAAGATGCGTAAATGATGATCCATTTTGATATGAGGATGAAACCAAATCCAGAGGTACATGTCCGGTTTTGAATGTACCACACTCCGCCAATACCAGGATAAGGCATTGGCGTATGAGATCAAGGAAGCGGCTATGGAGAAATTTACGGAATCCAAGAAGCGAAAGTCTCTGGTACTTTTACAGAGCACAAGAACAGCCGGGCCCCGCAAGGCCAGTCATCTTTTCATTCTTTAAAGAAACCTCCGCACCCAGTTAGGAGCGGAAAGAACTTGAGCAACATCAACTATGACTGATGTTATCGGAAATGCTTTAACTGCGCCCAGACGGGGCACTATCGACGGAATTGCCCCTACCGCCGTGACTTGTTTTGATTGTGGTCGAGAGGGACATCGTGCGGTGTTCGTGAAGAGGCCGCAAAGTCTTTTAGAGCCCGTACACCACGGCCAGTCGAGAAGGAAGCCAGTATCCAACAAACGCGGCAAAGTGTTCAGATGCCTTAGAATTTTGGCCGCGGGCGAGGCAGAGGACAGTGGGACGGAAAGGGTACATCGAGTGCGGATCTATTCCCCACGTTTGTACGAGATGAGGAGGACAGACGATCAGGATGTCTTTGCCGCATCGTGCATCTTGTCCGATCCTTTCCACCGGGCTAGCGTTTTATTCGATACAGGAGCTACACATTCTTTTATATCCTTGTCTTGTGTAAATCGTTTGAATGTTTCGGTTTTCATAATTGTGAACCTTATGTTGTTGGTTTACCGAGTGGAGAGAGGATTGTTGGAAACTTAGAAACTAGAGATTTCCTGTATCATTTGGAGGCAGAGAGTGGCTCTCAAATCCGATTGTAATAGAAATGCAAGGGGACGATCGATACTCGGAGACGATTGGCTTAATCGATATGGAGCTATTGTAAACTACCGAAGAAGGAATATCTCGCTGATCGTGACGATGGTTCCGAAATCTTGTTTGAGGGATGGAAACCGGGAAGCTCGGGAAAGTTGATCAAAGCGATGAAAGTGTCAAATTGTTGAAACAGTATCTGGGATCTTGGTGTTATGCAATGAAGAAAGAAGACGAAATTGTGGAACTTTCATCCATTCTGTTGTGAACGAATTTCCAGATGTATTTCTGACGAGTTACTGACTACCTCCACGAAGGGATGTAGAATTTACCATTGAATCGGAACCGGAGCTACACCAATTTCTAAGGCGCCATATCGTATGGCACCTACCGAGATGTATGAACCGAAAAGCAATCGGAGGAGTTCTTGGACAAAGGCTATATTCACCCAAGCGTTTCTCCCCGGGAGCGCCGGTTCTTTTTGTCCGAAAGAAGGATGGATCACTTGACTATGTATCGACTATCGAGAGCCGAACAAGATGACGATTAAGAACAAATATCCGTTGCCACGGATTGATGATTTATTTGACCGATTGCAAGGAGCAACAAGATTCTCTAAAATTGATCCGAGATCGGGATATCATCCTAAGGATTAAAGAATCGATGTTCGAAATCGGCATTTAGAACTCGCTACGGACACTATGAGTTTGTAGTGATGCCGTTTGGTCTCACTAATGCACTGTTTGTATTCATGCGGTTGATGAACCGAGTGTTCATCGAATATTTGGATAAATTTGTGGTCGTGTTCATTGATGACATTCTAGTGTATTCTAAGAACCGGAAGAGCATGCACGGCATTTGCGGATTGTATTAGAACTTTTAAGAAGCGAGCAACCGTACGCCAAACTCTCTAAGTGTGAATTAGCTAAAGGAAGTAATCTTACTCGGTCATGTGGTATCGGCTAAAGGAGTCCGAGTAGATCCTCAGAAGATTGAAGCGGTTTTGGATTGGAAGCCTCCTAAGAACGTGAAAGAAGTCCGAAGTTTCTTAGGACTTGCTGGGTATTATCGTCGGTTCGTGGAAGGATTTTCCAAAATTTCCCGTCCACTTACTCGACTCCTGCAGAAAACTCAAAAGTTTGAGTGGAATGAGTTGTGTCAGGTTAGCTTTGATGAATTGAAGAAGAGATTGACGACGGCACCAATTCTTTCACTTCCACAGGGAACAGGAGGATTTATAGTTTACAGTGATGCTTCGAATCAAGGACTCGGATGCGTATTAATGCAGAATGACAAGGTGATCGCTTACGCGTCGCGACAGCTGAAACCTTATGAAGTTAATTACCCAACACATGATTTGGAGCTAGCGGCAGTAGTTTTTGCCTTGAAGATCTGGAGGCATTATCTGTACGGGACTCACTGTCAGATCTTTACGGATCACAAGAGTCTCAAATACATCTTCAGTCAGAAAGAGTTGAACATGCGGCAAAGGAGATGGTTAGAGCTGATTAAGGACTACGACTTGGAGATTTTGTATCATCCAGGCAAAGCGAATGTAGTGGCCGACGCCCTCAGCCGCAAGCCTGTTTCTATTCAGATGCTGGAGACTCTGACCTCCCAACTTAGCCTTCAACGAGAGATTATTCGAGAAGGAATTGAAGTATGGTTACAAAGAGTCCAAGGACAACTGTGCATGATGGAAATAACTTCATCATTAACCGAAGAAATCAAATCTAGACAGGCGGATGATCCTCTGATGATTCGGTTACGTGATGAAGTAATCAAGGGGAAGGCCCCCGGATTCGTAATCCAAGATGATGGAGTTTTGAGATTTCAGAACCGACTCTGTGTACCCGATGTCGATGTTCTGAAACAGACAATTATGAAGGAAGCTCATAGTTCGCCCTATTCTATCCACCCGGGCACCAAGAAATGTATAAGGACTTGAAACAGAATTTACGGTGGGGCAACATGAAGAAAGATGTAACGGACTACGTTTGAAATGCTTGACTTGTCGGAGTTAAAATCGAGCATCAACGACCTGCCGGAATGTTGAAACCACTCCCGATTCCTGAATGGAAGTGGTAGGACATATCGATGGACTTTATCACTAGTATGCCGAGAACCAAGACAGGAATGAACATGATTTGGGTGATAGTTGATCGTTTAACCAAATCAGCTCATTTTCTAAGCATCAAGGACACGTGGGGACCAGAAAGGTTGGCACGAGTATTTATTTCAGAGGTAGTTCGATTGCATGGAACGCCGAAAACCATTGTTTCTGATCGAGACGGCCGTTTTGTGTCTCATTTTTGGAAAGCAGTTCATAAGGCCTTGGGGACAGAATTGAACTTCAGTACAGCTTATCACCCGCAGACTGACGGACAATCCGAGAGGACCATTCAAACGGTGGAAGACATGCTAAGGGCTTGTGCCTTAGATTGGTCAAACGATTGGGAAATTCATCTACCGTTGATTGAATTTACCTACAACAATAGTTGGCATGCTTCCATTAAGATGGCACCGTTTGAGGCATTATACGGGAGGAGATGTAGATCGCCCTTATGTTGGGACGATTCATCAGACTTAATCGGGACAGAACCCGAGTTGATCGTACAGACTCGAGAGAAGATAGCCTTGATTCGTGAGAGGTCACACGCCTGCAGTCGCGTAAATCTTACGCAGACATACGTCGCCCTTTGGAGTTCAATACTGGAGACCACGTACTTTTAAAGGTTACTCCTACTCGGGGAATTTTCCGTTTTGGAAAAAGGGGAAAACTGAGTCCGAGATATATCGGACCGTTCGAAATCCTTGAGAGAGTTGGAGAGTTGGCATACAGATTGGCATTACCGTCATTGAGCCATGTTCATAACGTGTTCCACGTATCCCAATTACGGAAGTATATACCAGATCCTAGTCATGTCATTGATTTCGGCGAGATCGAAGTCGCTCAAGATGGCACGTTTGAAGAGAAACCGATCAGGATACTCGAGAGTCGAGTTAAGCAGTTGAGAAACAAACCGATCGCATTGGTCAAGGTTCAGTGGTCGCGCCACGGAGTGGAAGAAGCCACTTGGGAAACAGAAGAAAGTATGAAGTGCATATATCCAGGATTATTTTCGTCTTGAGTTTCGGGACGAAACTCCTTTTTAGTAGGAGAGTATGTAATATCCGGATTAATTACCGAGTATTTCACCTGTATTTGAACCCTGTATTAGTTGGAATTGTGATATCAATAAGTGGAATATGGTATTTACCGTATTTGTATTTTCGTGCATGAGTATGGCAGCATATTACTTGTCCCATACAAATGCTCAATAATACAAATTATTGAGTATGGCTGCATATTATAAGTAAAGTAATCAATTATGGAGTTGGGTGGAGGCCAGCACATGGTCTGGACAGCTTTTAATTATTAAGCACAGACAGCCTTTGGAATCTAGCGTAGGAATTATTGAGCACAGGGCCGAAACATTTTATAAAGGACAGCACCTCATTTCATTTGGTTTTCATCTTCCTTCACTGTTCTTAATTTCTGGAAGTCCAGAGGGTTTTCCCTAACTCGAAACACATTTAGACCACCCCCTTTTGTGAACTTTGAAGATTGGGTGTCACCGGTGATTGATCATTGAAGTGGAGAAACATCTTGATCCGCAAGCAAGCAACCGGAGTTGGATTCTACTTATTGCCTCGGTGTTTTCTTCATCTTAAGGTATGTTAATACTAATTCCTAATTGGATTCGTGTTATCAAGGTTATGATAGAAGTATCTTTGTCAAGATATGGAGTTCCATTGATAGAATCATCCAAGCATCATCATGTTTTAGAAATTGGGATGTTTATACTTATGAATAAATCATCGAGGTTATATCCTTCCATATAAGTTGGATTTGTTAGATGTTTTATGGATATAATGATGATATTGGAATCTAACACATCAATCTTGGATCACCCAACTTCACCCGAGAATTTCGTATGTTCAGTTTTCTACCCAATACCCTACTGTCATCAACTAGGCGAGTCAAGTCGGTGATCGGCGAGGTTGACTTGACTCGGCTGATCAGCGAGGATGACTCGGCTGATCAGCTAGGTTGACTCGGCTGATCAGAGAGGTTAACTAGGCTGATCAGCTAGGTTGACTAGGCCGATCGGCGAGGTTGACTTTTGACGTCTACCGATCGGCGAGGTGACTTTTGGGTCATAACTTCTTCATACGAACTCGGATTCAGATGAATTTTATTTTAAAACGATCGTCTCGAGGTTGACTTTTGACTCGGCTGATCAGAGAGGTTGACTAGGCTGATCAGCTAGGTTGACTAGGCTGATCAGCGAGGTTGACTTTTGACGTACCGATCGGAGGTGACTTTGGGTCATAACTTCTTCATACGAACTCGGATTCGGATGAATTTTATTTTAAAACGATCGTCTCGAGGTTGACTTTTGACTTGGCTGATCAGAGAGGTTGACTAGGCTGATCAGCTAGGTTGACTAGGCTGATCAGCGAGGTTGACTTTTGACGTCTACCGATCCGAGGTGACTTTGGGTCATAACTTCTTCATACGAACTCGGATTCGGATGAATTTTATTTTAAAACGATCGTCTCGAGGTTGACTTTTGACTCGGCTGATCAGAGAGGTTGACTAGGCTGATCAGCTAGGTTGACTAGGCTGATCAGCGAGGTTGACTCTTGACGTCTACCGATCCGAGGTGACTTTGGGTCATAACTTCTTCATACGAACTCGGATTTGGATGAATTTTTTTAAAATGATCGTCTCGACGGGACTCGGCTGATCAGAGGGGTTGACTTTTGACTCGACTGATCAGCGAGGTTGACTTTTGACTCGGTGATCAGCGATGTTGACTTTTGACTCGGTGATCACGAGGTGACTTTTGACTCGACCGATTAGGTTACATTTTATGAACTTCCGACCGTGATTTGGATTATTAAATGTTAGTACGACTATAAATGAAATCTATATTACTTATTTTGTTAAGGTTCAAGCTTAGCAACGTGATTGATTGAAGGGGCGACCTTCGAGTGTTTCGTTTTCGTGGAAGTTTTGTTCTTGTCTTGAATCGAGGCAAGTACCTTATTTGTTTTATGTATTGATGTTGTACATATTGTCGTGCGTGTATGTCGTTGTTGTATGTCCACCTCGTGTTGGTCCGACGGGATCATCGGGGGATCTATGCTAGCGTCTTGTTTGGATCATCGGACGGGTTTTTCCACCACGGGTTGGTCAGACGGGATCATCGTGGGTTCTAGGCGATGAACGCTGGATCGTCGGAATTACCATGTGTTTGTTATGATATCATGTTGTGATTATCAGATGTGTATGTTACTTATTGAGTTCTCGTAGGAGAAGACTCGTTGGTGTTTTTGTCAATTACGTATTATTATTTTACGTGAGATGTTGAATAATATGTTGTGGTACTTGTACTAGCATCGTTGTGCTAACCCCTTCGGGGGTGAACATTTTGTTTATGTTCAGGATCCAGGAGAGCGGGGAAACAACCACTGGAGCTGCATGACGATGGGGGTGCAGAGTGATGTTCTAGCCGGGTTTACTTGTCTGTTGTTTGTTAGTTATTTCAATAAGTACTCGAGTACGTAGTCGTTTTTGATAAATTTGAATTTGGTGATGTATTAATAATTTACATTGAACATTTGTATTTTCGATTTGGTCGAATCATTGTATCTTAATTCCGTTATTTCCATTCGTTAGTACCTTTTTATGCTTATTCAATTCTTCAGCCTTGTAAATCCTTATGTAAAGGATTTACGGCGCTGTAATATTCCCGAATATATTGGGGGTGTTACATACACAATATCCTCAAATGCAACTGTCGACCAGATACGACAATTATACCGATACTGACATCTCAGTCCTTTATTTATTTATTTTATCCATACTGTACAGATTCCACGCTGTACAATATAACTCGGATAAAATAATATCAAACAACAGCAGTAGAAATTCCGGATATTACATACTACACCACTTAAAATAAGTTTCGTCCTCGAAACTTGAAATCCGTCATAAAAGAAACAAACCGTTCAACTAAAATAATCCAAAACCATCACGACAACGATCAATCATCATCATTACTGAATAATCAAAACCGCATACTTACAAATACGCAGGTCGACGATCTCCGGAGATACTAGCAAGCGATCTCACTGTACAGTCCCAATACGCTTACAATCACAATTCCTTGAGTCTCAACAAAATTTTATCATCGTCAGATGAAATAATCTATCCGTGACAAATCCTGTTTGCCTGATCGCATGATCAAGTTCCAATTTTGATAAGACAAATAATATCCGATATATCTGTGAAACAACTGTCCAAAATAATGACAACCAATCTCAAATCATCGACACAAAATCCGAACACTTATACGATCATCAACAATGATCAACCAACAAATTAACTGAGAATACCATCGACATGATAAATTCCAATACGACCAATCCAATGGTTAAAGCACAATCGAGTATATCATAAACATGATAAACTCTAATATAACCAACCAGAGGTCAAAACACAATCGAGAATATCATCAACATGATAACCTCTAATATTACCAACGAAGGAGCGATAATAATCAGGAATACCCTCACACGGTAAATTCCAACACGATACACACAGAACCATAGAGACATATATACGGACGAATAAAGTTCTCAAAACGAAACACCAATCACATACCGTGGATCTCAATAAACATACTCGACTGGTGAGCATACTCCTCGGCATACGAACAACCAATCAAGTCGATGAAAATAACCAATCATACCTGAAGTGGAAACGACCGCTCGACATCTAAAACAACCAACATGGGGTCACCATCCCCAAATCTACAAAAGAAATCATTCAAAATCATTATGGTAAAGTCACAATATTACCACACCAATGGAATCACATAGCACATATGCCCCAGTTTCACAAAATCCAAAGTTCCAAAATTATATTATATGCATGATTCTACAACATACGGCATATTTCTCTTATCCGATAAATCAATCGATCATCCTTGCATAACCAAACGACCATACCAAAGTTCGGATCCCTTTTCATCGCACCATAGGAATGTCATAACCAGTTCGTGAGTCACACTCACAACTTCACCATGATATGGAATATACACTAAATGCGTATGGTTATCAATCACATTTTCAAAACTAGTTTGAAATCATATAGTCTTGTCAAAAGACAAATTTTCGAAAATTCTTTCAAAATTTTGAAAACTCAAAACATAAATTCTCGTAAGACCACAAAATCAATTTCCGAACCAACCGGCTCGCTCGTGTCAAGTTCTCGATAAAAATTCTTTTCAAATACACACGATTAAATAAAATGGGATTTATGCAGATGCTTGACCATGTCCATACTCCTGTATACCAATTCAGCTCGTCACCAAATTCACTGATATTCCATCGGAAAACCACACGATAGAGTTCCAAAATCTCAAATATATAGACTCTGATAAAACTCCTCTCCACATACTACTCGCAACGTAAATCCTTAATCCATCCTGGATCACCTCAAATATGATATGACAAAACGTTGAAACAATTCAACAAATCAAACACGGCGAAAGACTTCCCGAGAATTTCCATTTGAACCAATAGATCAAAACCCCGAAAAGGTAGTGATAAAGTAGATAAACAATTGATAACGTGTTTTACAAATCTCGGAAGTTTTAGAAAACAGGAAAGTCTTTTGAAACATTAGGGTCTCAGCCCATATCTCATTCCACATTACAAGAAGTTTAAAAAGTAGAAAACTCATTTCGGACCCCAAGTCCTGAGTTATAAAACCATTTCAAAATCGATTGGGTCTCGGCCCAAAATCATTTTCCATAAAACATCAGTGAGACATTCATTTTGAAAAGTATCATTTTCAAATGCTCAAAAGCAGTTTCATGTATCACAAAATGATCTATCATGACTACATGTTTTTCTCAACCATCCACAACCTTCTCCCAAATGCACAATTCCGTTCCAAAATCTACTCAACATACTGATTTCCAAAATCATAGTTTCTCGAGATCATCAATCCTGTCCCAAATCTGTCATCTCATACTGTGAAGCATAATATCTTTCTGAATCTCAAACCATATCAACTTAGAACTGCAATAAATCTCAATGCAATTCAAAAATCCAAATACTTACAGATCGTGAAGCCGACGATTCCCCGCGATACTGGCACATGTCTCGACTCAAGGAAATACTCGACACAGACATTATCAAAACACACGTTTGCCAAATCAGTTCGACTCAAGAACACAATACATCTCATTCCAGAGAATCTCGTTAACACCATTTGGAAAAGTTATAACAAGCCCAGTACGATACTGACAAATCTGATGACGCACAAGCCTGAGTGAACAACAAAGACTCACGGCTCTAATATTTTTCAATCGACAACTCGAATGACGCAACAAAAACACGACCCAACTCGACCCAAATGCCTAGGTTTTCTCAACCTAAGCTCGATACCATATTCGTAACACCCCGCATCCGACCGGGAATATTACAGCGCCGTGGGCCCCGAGATGGAACCCACAAGGCTGAAGGAAATTTTCGAAAACATTTACAAACGCCCAAGAGGGTAACGACGGTATTATCTATTAAAAACATTTGAAGACTTTATAAAACTCGTTTATCAAAATCGTCGTAATATCTCATTTGAAACCACAAGGCCCGAAATGCCAAAACCCAACAGTTTAAAAACATACATACGTTAAGCTATCGCTTACACGTACCGACAGAATAGATTTAGAAAACGATTTCCCAAAGTGACCTAAGTTACCAGATACCAATAGGTCATTTAAAAATACTCACGCAGCGGAAAAGACAAACAACTTAAAATACTCTAGCAGCGGAATACAGCGACTGATCAGAAACTCAATACACAAATACATGTCCTAGCCAGTATCCTCCGGGAAGCTCATCTCTTCACGACCGCTACAAGCTCGATACTCCAAGAACCTAAAAAGAAATCCCACGACGGGGTCAGCCATAATATCCAACAATGATAACCGTCACATCACATTAATAATTACATACCAATGAGAATACAACATAAGAATACGACCAACGTAATCTTACCGCCATAACTTTGCTTACTCAACCAATTCCCATCAGAATAACCATTATCACATTTCACATCCTGTACTCGATTAACCAATAAACTCGAACATAATATCTGTATTGTACCTCAACAATACTCAAGATTCTTAAACTGTCATAACCAACTCACGATATGGAAATATACCAGTTCTGACCAATACGATCCCTCACATAACATCATCAAATCCCAAGACGATAACCGATTGTCCATCAAGGACAAATACCAAAAGAAATATAGAACATACCTCGATATACGAAATACCATTACCATCACGTCAGTCTAATCCGAGATCAGATCAACACAACATACGGACATGGTCCTAACACAAGACCTACAAATGCATACTCATATGACAACGTCAATATGATCACAACAATAACGACAATGTATACTTATGGCAAACCCATAATATACATATGCACAACAACAATACATATGGTAATCCAACGATCCAGCGCACACAGCTATAGATTCCCATGATGATCCCGTCGGACCAAAGCATGGTGGCATTACCTGTCCAACGATCCAGCGCACACAGCTATAGATTCCCATGATGATCCCGTCGGACCAACGCATGGTGGACATATGACAACAATGCACAACTGCACAGAACAACAGTGCACAATACACGACAACAACAATGCACAAATGCATGACAACAACGATACACGAATGTATCACGACATGATCGACACAAATGACAGAAATGATTAAAATACTTGCTCCGAGTCCTTCGAGAGCAATCTCGATATCTAAACCATCACCAACCATTATTCTGAATATGCACCGATCCAAAACATCACGAACGGTAGATAATTCACGTTTTGTCAATACCATGATGTATCCTCGATAACAAATATACCAACGACAATTGTAAATCATATACATTATGATTTAAATTCCCAAACTCGAATACAACCTATAATTCCAAATCTCCTGTGATTACGATTATAAACATTGCTATACGAATTATAAACGAATGAAACTGAAACCATTCATTAAATATTATAAACTGAGCAAGTAATAACTTGCCTCAATACCGATACGATGATGATGAAGCCGCTACCAGTCACAATGCCTTCATCTACGGGCTCCTCGGCCCCGACCGAAGCAATTCACGAACATACTCGAACATGACCGCAACATACGGTTATACTCACCGATCAATAATCTCAACCTATTGAAATAATCGATTAACATACAATCCGATAACGATCAATAACCGACATAGCCAAACAATCAAACTCAACGGCTCAACAATACCTCAATCATACACAAAACCAAACAATACAACTCAAACCAATCAAACACGAATTCAAGACAACACTACGATTCCACATTAAATCTTAAATACTTACAAGTTTCCTCCTTGTATATTCGTAATAAAACCAATTACCGATTATCATCATCAATCCGGACAATCCGATTAATTATAGATAATCATATTCCAAGAGTTCCACAACTTATTCCGAAATCACATTCAAAGTCCCCAAACGGCATAATCCGATGTGTTCTAACATCTAAACAATCCTTATTCACAATTCAAGGGGTGTGTAATCATGTTCTTCAACATATACACTTCTCATAACATCATGGATTTCAACAAACTATCAAGAACATTGAGATTACTACGATTCCACAATCATAACGACATAATCAAGGTATTTGATCATCAATTCATTATCCTCCCTTAACAAAATTCCCATAATTACCAAGAATAATCATAACACAATCTATTCCATCACCATTCATACGAAAACATGTAGAATTTCCCAAGTTCTACTCATTGAGGCATTTCATCGAACACTTTGAAGGCATAATCCAAATAAATCATTTTAACGAAGAAATACTCGAATTTGTTCCACAAAACTTCAAGGATAATGTATAATCTCAAGAATACAACAAGGTTCCATCAATAATCTGAGTTAAAACGAATCCATTCGGCCAAATCATCAAGAAACTCCAAAACTATCCAAAACCAAGTGTTTAGGTGTTCTTACCTTCGATCCGGATGGAAGATGATGTTAATCCATGATTCCAACTTCCAAAACATGTTGCTACATGATGTTCTTACTCAAATCCATCAACTTTGTCAAGAAATCGCGAGAGGAACGAAGAAAATGAAAATGACAAGGGTGACTCTGCAGGCCTTATATGGCCGAGACTCGCCGCCGCCACGTACGTAACCGGCGGGTCCTTACGCACGTAGCCGGACGTGGCCTAACCTTGTCCATTTCGCTGCGGCCTTTACGACGAATCGGCACCGCCACGCACGTAACGGCACTTACGTAGAATCGACACTACCTTACGTACGTAATCGGCCGATCCTTACGCCCCGAGTCATCGCGACCGTGATCGGCCACCTCGCGAGTCACCGCCACCATGCTCGCCACCGAAGGTCCTCTCGCCACGACTCGCCAGCCGCCCGTAACGCACGTAACACTTATTCCGTTGCGTACGTTACACGACGTTGACTTGCTACAAGATATACTCAGACACGCACGTAATACACCCTATATAACGCACGTAACTCCATCCGTTGACTCACTGTCCACATCTCGCCAAAGCCGCCGACACCGGCCCCAACCGTCTCGATTCCTCTTGTTACGCACGTAATGTCTCGGCCATAACGTACGTAACTCTTGTGATTTAGCGTACGTAAGTCTTCAACATTAGCGTACGCTAAGTATTCTATACTTAGCCAATTTCAATCATTACTGCTGTCTCGACATACCGAAGACACATATACACTTACTGAATACATATATTGAATCCAATAACATCCTTATACGATATACTCTATATCGAAAGTACGATAACCTGATACACAATATCCTCAAATGCAACTGTCGACCAGATACGACAATTATACCGATACTGACATCTCAGTCCTTTATTTATTTATTTTATCCATACTGTACAGATTCCACGCTGTACAATATAACTCGGATAAAATAATATCAAACAACAGCAGTAGAAATTCCGGATATTACATATACATATGCTGTGTGAATGTGTATTTTTTCTGCATGTGCTTATATGTTCGTGTTTTGATTTCTGAAATCACTCTCTGCCTCTCCTCAGTTACCTGGTTTGTTATTCGTTTTATTTTGTTAATGTTTTTATCTGCTGCTTTATGAGTTTATGTGCTCTAATTACGCTTCACTCATTCTTAGCTCATGCAAAGCCCCTTTCGTTAGGTTGGTCAGTTTTTTACTTTTATCTGTGTTTCGTTTAATTATTTTGCTTTTTGCTTCCTTTGCCTAATGTGTCATTATGTAATTATTTATACATGATATTTGTTTTGATCTTCTCACTCATGTTCTGATATGCTTTGTTATTAGTTTATGCTTCAAGTTGCTTCAAGTTGTTATGAGTTGTAGGTTTCAAGGTTATCTCAGAAATTAACTTCTTTTATTTATGTTTTTTCGGCAATATAATCAACTTCCCAGGTTCTTCTTTTTGGCCTTCTTATCTATTTCGGTATTGAAATTTAACTTTTTACTCCTTAACGGTGCAGCCACTCTGGTAAAATGCTCGCAAAGTGGAAGATAGCACAAACAACTCAAAGAAGGTAAGAGTACCCAGATGATCTTAAAAAAAATTCTGAAGCTTTCCTTGGAAAGACGAATGAAGAGTAGTGTGCTTGGATTTTAAACCTAGAGAAATAGGGTGATAGGTGTTCTTTCATGTTCTTTAGTTTATCTTGAAAAGTATCAGAATTTGATAAATGATCCTTCAAATTTGGTCAAGATAAATAAACTTGGCAAATTATTTCTGGTTTAGAACAACTAGTTTGGAGACCTTATTTTTCTGATAGTTGTTAACAGGCTGCCTATTTGGAAGCTTAGTAACCATCACTAATTATTGACTCTTCTTTCTTGTTTCATTCTGCATCTCTCTCGTTCAAAGAAGGTGAAGTTTGAATGGACACGAACTCAGGAAAATTGGCTAATCCTTGGCTAATTGAATAAGTGTTCCACATAATAGTTTCTTAGAGTCTTTTTGTATATTAGTCTTAGACGTCCACTGATATAATTGGTTAAAAATGACCAAGTTATTTTCTTCTTGTACTTGTATATATGTAGTTGGTGATGTAGGTGGTTGGTTTTGTGATTGGATATAGTTGTTTTTTTATGATGGGATTATGTAGTTGGATGATGTAGTTGGTTTCTCTGAATTGGTTTTTTTTAATGGGAAATGCTAAATTCAAAATTTACATTTTTATTCTATTAAAATAAAGGTGTTACCTTAGGTACTATATATATGTTGCAAATGTCTTTCATTGGTAACACATGTAACACATAGTGTGGCAATTGGTAATATAGGTGTTGCAATAGACTAAAAATTGCTGCACATTTGTGGCCCCACCCGTGGCCTCCACAAAGTAGCCCCACTAACAGGCCCAAGAAAAGTGGGTCCCACATATGGCCCCACCAGCTGACCCCATTAAGTGGGTCTCACCGGTGGGCCCGGCCTGTGGGACCCACGAAATGGTCTCCACATGTGGAACCCACTAAATTGGATATATAATTTACAAAATTATAAAGTCTAGTGCAACACGAATATGATGTTGCAGTAGGGTCCTTAGGATGTTGCTGTAGGGTCCTTAGGTAACAAATAATCCAATGTTAGCTTAGGATGATCCACATGTTGCCTTTGAGTCCAAAGGCTACTGCTCACAGAGCAACTTAGTTAAAATGTTACCTTTGCCCATTTTGGGTCTCTTGGCAACAAAAAATTGGGTCTAAGGTAACACAGACATGTGGTTGCCGAAGGCTATTTATGGCGTAGTGTTACTAGAGATGGCCACCTATCCGACACCATTGTCAAGCTCTTCTAAATACCTCCATCATAAACAATCAATCACAACTTAACAACACAATTAACACGGAATACACGATTCCACAACTTTAAATAAGCAGGGGTATCATTAAAGCCCTCAACGTTCAAGATAATCAAATCATAATCAACTCACATGAATCATATTCACAAAGGTAAACCAACCATCGTAAATCCAACATATAAACTCTATTTGCAGAACACAAATTGCATAAGAAAATACTTGCCTCGAAACCACGATCGAAGCGAGATGATGAACGGGATGCAGTTGGGCAGCCCCAAACTCCTGAACATAATCGAGAATACAATAGCACCGCGAACGCTACGAGAATAACACCACACGAATTACCAACACCAAGCGGAGATCAACTCGGAATCCTCGAGCACCTATAATCCTCCGGAAGACTCAACAAAAATATGATTATGACGAGGATCAAGACCAAAAGCAATGGAGATCACATCAAACTATCGAAGGAAACTCATTAGAACATTTAATCAAACATTAAATGTTCACTACGCCTCAAGAACACCGAAATCACCCTTTGGGTTGAAACTAACCGAAGATATGGATATACAATCCATAAAGCAAGTTTAATAACAACATCTAACACCAATTGATTTATCAAAATCGAATGGAAAATGAAATCAAGAACAAAACTCCCGAAAAGGTCAACTCTGGAGAATCAAGAAAATACCTCGAATCAATGACGAAGAACACGAATTGAAGTTGTTAATCCACACCAAGAACTTGAGGAGGATGATATCTCCAAGACAAATCGCCCAAAATCGCCCAAACAATCCCCTAAAACGAGAGGAAGAAGAAGAGAGGAGAGGAAATGAAACCCTCTCCAAAATCCCGCTGAAATAGGGCTAATATGACTCGCGTGCCGCGGCCCGGACTGAGTGTGCTATAGCCTGCGGCTAAAATTGCGAGCAGCAACCAGCTTAGTGCCGCAGCCCGGCCAGCAGAGGGCCGCGGCCCGCGGTACAGCCCCGCCAGGCTGATTGTGCAGTCTTAGCTATTTCGACCATAAATCGTTCACACGGACTCCGATTGACTCACCGTTTGAACCATTGGAAAGATAACTTGATGCTCTATAATACTAGAAAGAATCAGAACTTTTGGAGTTTCCAAAAATTGATGGTGATATTACAAAGTCGAACTCATAGTTGGAAAAGTCGCTTAAGACACGGAACTCAACAAAACGACACCGAAACGAACTCGGCTGACAAAAAGTGTAGAATTAATCATTCTTGAAATGACGAAACAGTTACAATAGAGTCGCTAAGATGGTCTTCCGCCAAAAAAAAAGAAAATTACCGGAAATCAAAATTGCGGATATTACATACTACCCTCCTTAAAAGAAGTTTGGTCCCGAAACTTAAAACAAGTAGGGAGAAGAAATATCCCACCAGGAACATCTCAACGAGATACACAAGAACCGCGTAACTTATGCCCATCGGCAAAACATTACAAGTAACGCAAAGAGACAAACGACATGAAATCATGCTCAACGACAATCATCACAATGCCACAAGTAGAGACATAATAAAACCAACAAGTGCCAAGTATCACCAAACGGATAACACAATCAAGTCAATTATCCGAACAATCATAAGATACAAAGCGCCTATGACAAGGAAACACGCACAGTCGAAAATAGAAAATACACACACAACGATCTGCAAGGATAGCCACACAGAATTTGGACCACGCCGAAATTCTCAAAACCCACACTAGGCATCACCGTGTCCTTTCAGAGAAGAGACGCAACCAAATCCCCAAACCTCTCATATATCGTCTCGCAATGCACGGCTCGGTGTCCCAAATGACCGCAATCGGAACAGCTGCCCAATGGTGAACGACAATTCTTCGCAGTACAAGACCAGACAACCACGATTGAACAACAGTGGTCGAACAAAAACAATCGAACAGAGGCAGCTGCTGAGAGTCGGCAAGAGGAATCAATCCCTCCTATAGTTCCAACTACCGAAACCCAACAGAGGCAGGAGGAATCAGTCCCTTCTATCTCCCAGACAGAACATGCATCACAACCTACAAAATCACCTGCTTCAGAACAGGTTGAAACTCCTATCTCTATAGGATCCCCATCAGTATTAGATGGCAGTTTCCTTGCTGATAACAAACCACGCAAGACCCGTAACAACGTGGTTCTAAAACAACTTGGAGAACCATCTGACTCCAAGATTGCGAACCCACACTCTCCATGCACAGAGGCACATATCGAGCACCTAGAAGCCATCGGTCGCCAAACCATATTCCTGCAGGATGCCGTGAAGGCACTGTATGATTTTGGAAAGGAATTGGACTGGATGCATGAAACTGCTCAGGATGAATTCCCAAAGCTGCAAAGGGCCATTGCAGATGCGGAAGAAGCTTTTCGCCTCATGCCAAATGCACTATGGTAAGCCCTGAATCAAATGAGGCAGCACCATGAGCGAACCTTGAAGCGAGAGCAAGAGAAGCTTCGTGTTGCTGAAGCCAAGACTCTTGCCACCCTTGAATACACAGGATCAAAGCTCACTGACAATGATCATAAGATCGACAATCTAACAGCAGTGGTTGCGAGACTGGTTGATAGTGCCAGCTGACATCAGAAGACTATCTGGACCCGAGCCAGGTCAAGGAGCAAAAGGATATGAGTAATTAGTTCTCAGCCTGAGTTCCAGGATCTTAATTTTCCATGGAAAAATACAGTATGCAAGCCTGCCGAGATATTGCTCCCAACGGATCGACAGCCTACAACAGATGAAAACATGGAAAAATAATGACATACTGATATACTTCTGTAGGCTCATCAGGGAGTCTGCCACGTTCAACAAATTTAAAACACTGGAGAATGCGGTAAATGAGTTCTTGAGGCAACTGGCAGAAGGAAAGCTCCCCTTACAACTAAAAATGAAGTCTAAGCACCAGAAGGGTTATCGGGTAACTCATCCTGAAGATTGGATTCTTGCCTACGATATCTCCTACGAAGGACGAATCATCTACAGGGACCGAGGCAGAGATTACATAATAAACTGGTGTAAAGGAATCGAACATGATCCCTATCGCAAGACTTGGAAGCATCAACACTATAGGGACTAGCTTCTGTTAGTTGTACTTTATATTTTATCCTACTGTATGTTCTCCGATGCAGTATTTTCATATCTTTCAAGCCCTGTGATGTCGATTATCAATAAAATTTGGATTTCTTGAAAGGTTACAGCTCATAATCTACTTTGATTATTTTACTATTTTACTATTTTGATTACGATGAAGTATTGAAATATCCAGCAAGTATAAAAACTTGAAAATCCTCAAGCAGTAAGAACTACTTTGATTTATCATGGGTGAGAGTCACAATGACTGACTCAATATGCTTCGTATCTTGAGCAATAATATTATTTATATGACAATAATTATTACTAGATATCTTGTCCAGACTCATGCGGGTTGATGATGTCCCCTTGAGGAGCTCGATAATGATTATTATATTAAACCCTGTAGGTGGATTTGATTCCAATATAATAATAAGGTTCGAGTGGTACTACTCTTGAATAAGAAATTAATTAATTAAAGCTGCCAATAGCTTAAATTAATTAATGGACATCCGATATCTTAAACATGGAAAATAATATATCTAAATAAGGAACCCGATTTCAGCAATTGGGATTTTGTTTGAAAGTGCAATATTAATTCTTTAGTAGATTAAAATGATATTAGTAAACTCAACCATATTAGGAAGGGCTTAATATGGAAGGTTGGGTTACACTAGGTGTCCTAACCTTAATCCTCCTTAAGATCCCTAGAGTAGTCCAAACCCTATAAGTAGGACATTCCATGATCCATTACATTACACAAGGGTTTCGATGTTTCTATTCTAAGTGTTTTATTGTGGATCTTGACTTGTGTCTTTGATTCTACAATTGAGATAACACTTTAATTCTTGTTATCAATCAGAATTACATGAAGAAAAAGAAAGATCAAGAGTTGTGAGAAATAGGTTCGGTCGATCCATCTTTATTGTCAAGCAAGATGCGGTAGCTCGTTGCCACACATCCTCCGCTTTAATACAGGAACATACTCTAGATGGTTTTGAGGAAGAGATCAAAAGTAAGAACCACTTTCGCTTCAAAAAGTAATATCCTATGATCATTGATCTAGATTAGGATATTAAATTGACCAACAATATTATTTAATAAATAATAAATTATATTTAAATTTCTTATTTATCTTAGTAATTAATTAATTAGCATGCCTAAATAGATTTTGTGCTCGTGGATGAGTAAAACTCTTTATTCAAATACTTCAAACTTCGCTTTCGCTGCGTTTTATTTCCAACAATTTGTATCGGAGCCAGATTTTTAGACTTTTGCTATTTTAGTTAATTTTGGTGATAAGTTGCTAGCAATTTAAATATTCATGTAATATGATGCTGGAATATTTTGCTAGATTTTTTCTCGCAGGGAATATGATCAAATTATCATGGTTATGTGGATGATTATTTTTTTACTATTTATGAATTTGTTGGTTTCACCCTGTTTTGAGTCATGTAATGGTATTTCCCGTGAGAAAATCCATGGGTAGATCTTGGGTTTTATTTTCGTGTAATTTTGATGTAATTCGATGTGTTTTATTTTATGGAATTGGAATCAAATTTTAAAAAGACAAATACGAAGAAATAGAGCGTAACTGGACACCCGGATCACCGGATACCAGCGGGCAGCCGGTGAGCGTCAGAGAGCAAAACACGACTGCCTAGCGTGCAACGCCGAGCTACCTGCCGAGGGCCGCGGGCGACTGTTTCGGGCTGGTTCGCCGGTTCGAGTCGGGTCGTCCAATATCTGGTCTGGTTCTTTTCACCGCCGTTCATTGCATCCGCTGGAGAGTCGGGATTTTAAAATTGATTTTTTTATGTAATTGATTATGCATAAAAGTGAAAATTTTAATTTTGGAAATCCACGGCCCGACCGGGGAGGAGTGGCGAGATGCTTTATCTAGTGGGAGATATCGAGTCAAAGATTTTCTCGGATTTATCGGGGAGGAAGACCATGATAATTGGATAATTTTATTATCCTTGCATTTATTTGGTTTTTATTATTTTGAATGTATGACATGTATGAATTGTGCGTGATATATTTTCTTGCATGCTAGGACGAGAAAATTAAAAACCTTAAGGCTAATATACTAAGTGATTAAATTGATTTATTTATTTTAATAAAATCAAATTGGCCTTAATAATTGATTTAAATTCTGAAGTAATTAGCATGCGAGTTGACATTAGGGTCTTCCTACATATCGAATGTGCTAATTATAGGTTCATTGGTTTTAGATTTCAAATGATAACAAAAAATTAATATTATTGTTTTTGATAGGACCTCTCCATCTGTAGGACTATTATTTTGTAAAACCCAAAATTTTAAACTTATTAAATACCTAAAATACCCTCTAATTTGAAACTTTTGAAAGACGAATAATAATCTAAGACTTCGTATTATATTATAACCTAAGTAATTATTCTTTAATACTGGAACAATAAATGTTTATACGATTAATAAAATTTATGATATATTAAAATGTACAGAATATGATATCAAACGTATGGGAACTTTCAATATGTCTAGATTCGTGATTGTGTTATTTTGGTTAAGTCTTCATTTTGATCCCACCAATTACTCCCCTAATGTCGAGCTTCCACTTTTAAAACCCTCCCCACACGTTTAAAACCCTCCCACGATTAACATTAACACACATCTCACCAACAAAAACCCTATATGCAACACGACGGTTGGAGAGTTCTTTTCCCTTCTGTCTCGAAACCAAGTGGTGCAAAGAAGAGTATTAGATTGTGTCTCCCTCTTGGCAGTTTGGCGTGGTGAATTCGTTCGAAGAAAAGGAGTTCTAATTCGGTTTTTGTCTTGGTGTTGTCCGATTTTTGACCCTCCTTATCTCAGCCCATTCGGTATGTTTTCTTGTGGTATCGATTCATTCTTTTGATCCCTTATTCATGTATAATCAAGCCCTAAAAACCTAATACTAATCGGCAAAGAGATAAACAAGAAAAGGAGGTTTTAACCCTTTTTGATTCGGTTTTATTTGGATTTGTGCCTATTTCTTGATGTTTTTTGACACCATTTGATACATCATATAATCTGTATTTAATCATAAGAAAACATGGCTAAAGGATCAAGAATAAATCTTTACGAAAATAGAACCAATCGGCCTAATATATGTGTTATGGCATGTCTTTAATTTTGTGAACTTTGATTCGATTTTTGTGACTAAATGAAATGTAGTTATGGCTGAATGTTTTTTGTTTTATTTAAGTCATAAATAGGTCTAATCACCTGTAAAATATGAGCCTTTTAAATTGTCATGTAATTGGATTTAAGAGGATTAAATGAATTAGGGTTTAAATGGTTTCTGAAATTTGGACAACACGTATGCCTGAATTTGTAAACGTGAGATATCATGATATATGATGGTTTAAATCTGTTTCTTTGCATGAATACCTAGTTTAATGTCTTAGTTAAGTTTTCCAATTGGTTTGAAGGAAATCGGAGTTGTATTGGTCATGTTTTTAAATTTTACGGGATTAAGGTTGTGTTGTTTCTATTTTCAAAGTATGATGTCCAGTTTTTGGATCGAATTGATTAGGGTGAAGTTTGATTATAACAAAGAGTTTTTCTGAGTTTATTGAGTCCAAAACTAAGTTTAAAGAGACTACTAACTGATCCAATTAGTTTGGAGTGAATTAGAGTTTTGGGCATGTTTCTGAATTTTATGTTATCATATGTCAAAATAGTGTTTTTAGAAAATTATTTTAGTCGATTTGTGCAATTTTTCATGTCAAATATATAAAGATTTGAGAGCTCTACTGTTACAGAGGTAATATGTATGTTATCAGGGACATACTGTAATTTTTGTAGATTTTTCTGAAAGGTTTAACTATGTTGATAAATGCAAAACTTTTGGGGTATACCTGCAGTACAATTTCTGGACAAGTTTGGGAAAACGGTTTTTGAAATGATACTTGCACTTAGAAATAAAATCTGAAAAAATTTGGGAGGTTATTAACTCAGGTGGTATCTAGTAAAAATTGTAAAACCTGAGAACCTTAATTGTTATACTTTAAAAATCATAAGAAAATGGAACCAGATTCACATGTAAAACCATTAACCTATTAATAAGTGACTTTGGAGTAATGAATCCGTTATGATTTTAGTGAACGTATAAGTAATGTATGATTAAAATTTCGTGTAGATTCAGTGGAGAAGGAGTGATCCACCTTTCATTGTGTTTATTTTCCTATTGCTTTCATTTCCTAAGGTATAGATATTCCGACCTCTTTCAGTAAAAGTTTCTAATGACTTTATTCTTCCCGATGTTGGTTATTCGATGCTATTGATCTTTAATTGCTTTGTTGTTTGTTTGATTATTTCTTGATGCTATACTCATTTCCATAGTCATCATCTTAATGGACAATTAGAAATTGTCCCTCACGATTATTATATACATCATTTGCCTACTTATGTTGCCCATATTTGTTTAACCAGTCATGGGGGTTCCATGACCTTGCCATTGATGCACCAATGGTATTGACACTATCTGTAGAGGTGTGACTTTGTCCACGGTGTTCCCATTTGTTTATATTGCTATAGCGCACTTGTCCCGTATATATATTGTATGTATGCTTAGTCTAGAACTAGGCATATGTATATCTGTTTTGCAGGGAGCGTATGGATGCATCCTAGGTACTCAGTTATGTTTAGAATTTGGTGAATGAACTTGTGTGTGTTTAATACACCCCATTTCACATTAGTACATGTGGAGAGGTAGACTCCTTTATACGATTTGTTATTTGTTTGTTACTTGGGCATTTTCCTTTGTTTATGCTTGACATCCGTCCCACATTTCCCTTTGTTTAAGTTTTGACTCTTTCATCGTTTGTTCCATATTTCCTTCGACATCTTGTTCAGCAGGTTCTCTTGGATTCATTCACTATTCTTCCGTTTATGCTTTTTACCTCTCATTATTTATATCTGTTCACTGAGCGTTAGCTCAGCCGTATTTTCTTTTCTCTGCGGCAGGTAATAAGCGGTATGCTGGGCATGAGCGTTGAGAGTAGGATCTAGAGAACCTACCCATGTTTAGATTCACATTTATGGAGTATTTTAAGACTTAGCATTTTGGAACTTTATTTCATTTCAGACTTATGTTTTAGATTATTTCTTTCATTGAGACTTTGTCAAGATGATACTTTGGAAGTCGTTGTTTTACTTGACTCAGTATTTATTTTATAATAAAGTCTTTCGCTTGAGTTAGTATTTCTGATTGTCACCATAATGTTATATTTTAGCCCTTTTCGAGTTCGGGTGTTACAATTATGGTATCAGAGACCTAGGTTCGACCTGTAGAGCTTAGGTTATGACCTGTGAGGATTGGGTAGACATTAGGCTTCTTTCTGCTTTAACCGTTTTCCTTTACATTTTGATCTTAGCCTCTAATCTTGTCTTCGCTGTTTCGTTTATTGATCTTTTAAATGGTGAACACTCCTACTACTACCTGATCTGGAAGTGATGAAGCTGCTTTTAACGGGGCTGTTGCTACGGCTGTTCAAGCCTTGTTACCGGATCTCACTGCCAGGATTACTAACGAGATTCGTCATACAGGGACTTCTGGTGGTTCTGGTGGGGATGTTCCCCCCACTATGCATGTTTGGCTAGAGCGTTTTGGGAAGCAAAAACCCAAATCATTCAGCACTGCTAACACTCCAGTCAATGCTGAGAACTGGATTGCGCATGTGGAGAAGATTTTCGAGGTGTTAGGTTGTGCGGATGAATTCAAAGCTAGGCTGGCTAGCTATAAGCTGGAGGGTGATGCCTTGAGTTGGTGGAAGGCATTCAAGCAGGCTAAGGGTGGAGATGTTTTTGTTGCTGCTATGACTTGGCAGGAGTTTCATGATGCTTTCTTTCTGCAGTACTTCCCTAGATCAGAACAGCAAAAGTATGAACATGAGTGTCAAACTATCCGTCAGTTGGAGGATGAATCTACTGGTGAGTTCATGAAGAGATTCCTTCGCTTGGATGGGTTTTGGGGGGCTAAGGCTGGTACACATGAAGAGCAGGCCAATAATTTTAAATGGACGTTGAACGATTAGATTCTTGATGGTATTGTGAACACAGAGTTCACAGATGTCACCCATGTGGCGAATGCGGCGCGTAACATTGAGATTCTTCAAGAGAGGTCCAAGAACAGTAATAAGAGGAACACAGAAGGTGACAGGATTCGACCGGCTTTGTCACCTACTCCAGTGAATACCCCGAAGGTGCAGAATCAGAGAAACTTTGATAGACGGGGTGATAACAGTCAGAGGTTTGGGCGTGACCGTGGTCAGCATTTCTACCGTACTTCTGGGTCTGGGTCCGGTTCTGGTCCTTCTAATCAGAAGAGGTTTCCTGATCAGGCTACTTCTCCTCCATGTGCTACATGTGGGAAGCTGCATCCAGGAAAACCGTGTCACAGAGTCACTGGAGGTTGCTTTTCTTGTGGTGTAATAGGACATCAAGCTCGTGAATGTCCTAAGAATAATGGAAAGGGTAATGGGAAACAGCCAGTTGCTAAAGGTCGGGTGTTTGCTTTGACCATAGATCAGGCACCGACTGCTGCAGGTACCGTTACGGGAACCTTATATATGTTTGGTCGAGCTGTTTTTGTCTTATTTGATACTGGTGCAACTCATTCTATGGTATCTGTTTCATTTGCTAATCATATTATAATCCCATCTACATTACTTGACTATGCCTTATCTATATCCACCCCTATGAAGAATCAAGTAATTATTAGCCATGAATTTAAGAACTGTCCCTTACGTTTTGACGACAAAGTTCATTCTGCCACTCTGTTTTCTTTGGAGATGTGCGACTTCGATATCATTCTAGGCATGGATTGGTTGACGGAACATCGAGCCATGATTGACTGTCATACCAAACGTGTCATCTTTGGTGACCTCAGTAATCTCAAATTCATTTATCAAGGTTCTCGACCTGTTAAGTCTGTGAAAATCATTTCGGCTTTGAAAGCCCATACCTTGATCTCACACGGTTGTGAGGGTTTCCTAGCTTCCATCAAGGATACTTCTGTGGATGAACCTTGCCTTGAGAATCATCCTGTTGTCCGAGATTTTTCTGATGTATTTCCAGAAGAGCTTCCGGGAATACCTCCTGAACGTGAAGTTGAATTCAGCATTGAGTTAATTCCTAGCGCTGAACCTATTTCGAAAGCTCCTTATCGTATGGCTCCTATTGAGTTGAAGGAATTGAAGGAACAACTTCAAGAACTTTTGGAACGTGGATTCATTCGTCCGAGTGTATCTACATGGGGTGCTCCTGTTCTATTTGTGAAGAAGAAGGACGGTAGTGTGAGACTGTGTATTGACTACCGTGAGTTGAACCATATCACGATCAGAAACCGTCATCCATTACCTCGCATCGATGACCTTTTTGATCAACTTCAGGGTGTGAAGTTCTTTTCCAAGATTGATCTGAGATCTGGCTATCATCAACTAAGGGTGAAGGAGCAAGATGTTCCTAAGACTGCATTCCGTACTCGCTATGGCCATTATAAATTCTTGGTGATGCCGTTTGGTTTAACCAATGCTCCATCTGTGTTCATAGATTTAATGAATCGTGTCTTCCACGAATTCTTGGACAAATTCCTTATTGTATTCATTGACGACATCCTTGTTTATTCGAAAACGAAGAAGGGACACGAAGAGCATCTTCGTATTGTGTTGGAGACTTTACGTCAGAAGAAGCTGTATGCTAAGTTTTCCAAGTGTGAATTCTGGTTGGGACACGTGGCATTCTTGGGTCACATTGTATCTGCAGATGGTATTACCATGGATCCTGCAAAGGTCGAGGCTATCACTAAATGGCCGAGACCGACGACTGTGAGAGAAGTTAGAAGTTTCTTGGGTCTTGCGGGTTATTATAGGAGATTTGTGGAAGGATTCTCACGCTTGGACTTACCGTTGACCAAACTTATGAGGAAAGGTGAGAAATTTGTCTGGGATGAAGAACGGGAGAAGAGTTTTAAGGAACTGAAGAAGAGATTAGTTTCTGCCCCTATACTTACTTTACCTTCTGGATCCGGTGGTTACCAAATCTACAGCGATGCTTCAAAGAAAGTTCTTGGATGTGTACTGATGCAACATGGAAAGGTTATCGCCTATGCATCAAGACAGCTGAAACCTTATGAGACTAATTATCCCACTCATGATTTAGAGTTGGCAGCGGTGGTGTTTGCCCTGAAAATTTGGAGGCATTATCTATATGGAGAGACATGTGACATCTTCACTGATCATAAGAGCCTCGAGTATATCTTTACTCAGAAGGAGCTGAATATGAGACAAAGACATTGGTTAGAAATTCTTAAGGATTACGACGTGAACATCCAGTATCATCCAGGCAAGGCGAATGTTGTTGTTGATGCTCTTAGTAGGAAGTCTGGAATTCCGGCTTGTCTTGATATCGCACCAAAGATTATCAACGACTTGGAACTTATGGAGGTAGAACTATGTGTTCGTGGGTATGATGGTTATTGGGCGAGTTTGAAGGTTGAACCTAACCTTATACTTTGGGTTAAGGAAGCTCAGAAAGACGATGGTGAATTGTGGTCTATAATTCAGAACTTAGAAGAAGGTAAACAGACGGAATTTCGTGTTGATGATGACGGAATTGTATGGTATGGTGATCGTTTGTGTGTTCCTAACGATTCTTCTATTCGGGAAGCTGTGTTGTCTGAAGCACACAGTTCTCCATTCACTATTCATCCTGGTTCAACCAAGATGTATAGAGATTTGAAACAGAATTTTTGGTGGAATGGGATGAAGCAGGATGTGGCTACATTTGTGGCCAAGTGTTTGACATGTCAGCAAGTGAAGATTGAGCATCAACGTCCTAGTGGTCTTTTACAGCCTTTGGATATTCCTACATGGAAGTGGGATCAAATTTCCATGGACTTTGTAGGATTACCTCGCACACATAAGAAGCATGATACTATTTGGGTTGTGGTTGATCGTTTAACCAAGTCAGCTCACTTTTTGCCTATTCGTAAAGATTATCCAGTTAGCAGGTTGGTAGAGATTTTTCGACAAGAGATTGTTCGACTACATGGTACACCTGCAACTATTGTATCTGATAGAGATCCACATTTTACTTCTCGTTTCTGGAAGGGTTTGCAAAAGGCGTGGGGAACTAGACTCATGTTCAGCACGACTTTTCACCCTCAGACTGATGGTCAAACTGAGCAGACAATTCAGACTTTGGAAGATATGCTGAGGTCTTGTGCTCTCGAATGGACGGGTAATTGGGATGAATACTTATGTCTGGTGGAGTTTTCTTATAACAACAGTTGGCATGCCAGTATCAAAGGTGCCTCGTTTGAACTATTGTATGGATGGAAGTGTAGAGCACCTATCTGTTGGAATGAAGTTGGGGAAAGACTTATCGAAGGTCCTGAATTGATTGAGGTAACTAACGAGAAGGTTGCTATTGCTAAGGAGAAACTCAAAGAAGCAAAAGCACGACAAAAGAGTTATGCAGATCGTCATAGGAAGGACCTAGAATTTAATGTTGGGGATCATGTTTTCCTTAAGGTATCACCGTGCAGAGGTGTAACGCTTTGGTATTAAGGGGAAGTTGAGTCCGCGTTTCATCGGGCCATTTGAAATCTTAGAGCGTCTTGGTGAAGTTTCGTATCGGTTGGCGTTACCTCCTCAGCTATCTCATGTGCAGGATGTTTTCCATGTGTCTCTTCTAAGAGGCTACAATTATCATCCGCTTCATGTGGTTTCATATCCGTTGGATCATTTCCGTGATGACTTATCATTTGTTGAAGAGAGGCTATTAAACCGTCAGGAAAGAGTCATGAGAAACATAGTCATTCCGTTTGTGAAAATTCTTTGGAAGAATCACCCAGAGCGTGAAGCTACCTGGGAAACCGAGGAATCGATGCGAACAAGTTACCCTCGTTTCTTTTCGTAGTCTGGTATGTCTCCGTTTCGTTTTCATTTCAATTTCGCGGACGAAATTCTCTTTTAGAGGGGAAGAGTTGTAAAACCCAAAATTTTAAACTTATTAAATACCTAAAATACCCTCTAATTTGAAACTTTTGAAAGACGAATAATAATCTAAGACTACGTACTATATTATAACCTAAGTAATTATTCTTTAATACTTGAACAATAAATGTTTATACGATTAATAAAATTTATGATATATTAAAATGTACAGAATATGATATCAAACGTATGGGAACTTTCAATATGTCTAGATTCGTGATTGTGTTATTTTGGTTAAGTCTTCATTTTGATCCCACCAATTACTCCCCTAATGTCGAGCTTCCACTTTTAAAACCCTCCCCACACGTTTAAAACCCTCCCACGATTAACATTAACACACATTTCACCAACATAAACCCTATATGCAACACGACGGCTGGAGAGTTCTTTTCCCTTCTGTCTCAAAACCAAGTGGTGCAAAGGAGAGTATTAGATTGTGTCTCCCTCTTGGCAATTTGGCGTGGTGAATTCGTTCGAAGAAAAGGAGTTCTAATTCGGTTTTTGTCTTGGTGTTGTCCGATTTTTGGCCCTCCTTATCTCAGCCCATTAAGTATGTTTTCTTGTGGTATCGATTCATTCTTTTGATCCCTTATTCATGTATAATCAAGCCCTAATAAGCTAATACTAATCGGCTAAGAGATAAACAAGAAAAGGAGGTTTTAACCCTTTTTGATTCGGTTTTATTTTGATTTGTGCCTATTGCTTGATGTTTTGACACCATTTGATACATCATGTAATCTGTATTTAATCATAAGAAAATATGGCTAAAGGATCAAGAATAAAGCTTTACGAAAATAGAACCAATCGGCCTAATATATGTGTTATCGCATGTCTTTAATTTTGTGAACTTTGATTCGATTTTTGTGACTAAATAAAACATAGTTATGGCTGAATGTTTTGTGTTTTATTTAAGTCATAAAGAGGTCTAATCACCTGTAAAATATGAGCCTTTTAAATTGTCATGTAATTGGATTTAAGAGGATTAAATGAATTAGGGTTTAAATGGTTTCTGAAATTTGGACAGCACGTATGCCTGAATTTGTAAACGTGAGATATCATGATATATGATGGTTGAAATCTGTTTCTTTGCATGAATACCTATTTTAATGTCTTAGTTAAGTTTTTCAATTGGTTTGAAGGAAATCGGAGTTGTATTGGTCATGTTTTTAAATTTTACGGGATTAAGGTTGTGTTGTTTCTGTTTTCAATGTATGCTGTCCAGTTTTTGGATCGAATTGATCAGGGTGAAGCTTGATGATAACAAAGAGTTTTTCTGAGTTTCTTGAGTCCAAAACTAAGTTTAAAGAGACTACTAACTGATCCAATTAGTTTGGAGTGAATTGGAGTTGATTTGGGCATGTTTCTAAATTTTATGATAGCATATGTCAAACCGGTGTTATCAGAAAATTATTTCAGTCGATTTGTGCGATTTTTCATGTCAAATATCTAAATAGTTGAGAGCTCTGCTTTTACATAGGTAATATTTAAGTTATCAGGGACTTACTGTAATTTGTTTAGATTTTTATGAAAGGGTTAACTATATTCATAAATGCAAAACTTTTGGGGTATACCTGCAGTACAGTTTCTGGACAGGTTTGGGAAAACGATTTTTGAAATGATACTTGAACTTAGAAATAAAATCTGGACAAATTTGTGGAGGTTCTTAACTCAGGTGGTAATCACTAGTAAAAATTGTAAAACCTCAGAACCTTAATTGTTATACTTTAAAAATCATAATAAAATGGAATCAGATTCACATGTAAAACCCTTAACCTATTAATAAGTGACTTTGGAGTAATGAATCCGTTATTATTTTAGTGAACGTATAAGTAATGTATGATTATAATTTCGTGTAGATTCAGTGGAGAAGGAGTGATCCACCTTTCCTTGTGTTCATTTTCCTATTGCGTTCATTTCCTAAGGTACAGATATTCCGACCTCTTTGAGTAAAAGTTTCTCATGACTTTATTCTTCCCGATGTTTGTTATTCGATGCTATTGATCTTTAATTGCTTTGTTGTTCGTTTGATTATTTCTCTATGCTATACTCATTTCCATAGTCATCATCTTAATGGACAATTAGAAATTGTCCCTCACGATTATTATATACATCATTTGCCTATTTATGTTGCCCATATTTGTTTAACCAGTCATGGGGGTTCCATGACATTGCCATTGATGCACCAATGGTATTGAAACTATCTGTGGAGGTGTGACTTTGTCCACAGCGTTCCAATTTGTTTATATTGCTATAGCACACTTGGCCCGTGTATGTTGTATGTATGCTTAGTCTAGAACTTGGCATATGTATATCTGTTTTGCAGGGAGCGTATGGATGCATCCTAGGTACTCAGTTATGTTTAGAATTTGGTGAATGGACTTGTGTGTGTGCAATACACCCCATTTCACATTAGTACATGTGGAGAGCTAGACTCATTTGTACGATTTGTTATTTGTTTGTTACTTGGGCATTTTCCTTTGTTTATGCTTGACATCCGTCCCACATTTCCCTTTGTTTATGTTTTGACTCTTTCATCGTTTGTTCCATATTTCCTTCGACAGCTTGTTCAGCAGGTTCTCTTGGATTCATTCAGTATTCTTTCGTTTATGCTTATTACCTCTCATTATTTATATCTATTCACTGAGCGTTAGCTCAGCCGTATTTTCTTTTCTCTGCGGCAGGTAATAAGCGGGATGCTGGGCATGAGCGTTGAGAGTAGGAGCTAGAGAACCTACCCATGTTTAGATTCCCATTTATGGAGTATTTTAAGACTTAGCATTTTGGAATTTTATTTCATTTCAGACTTATGTTTTGGACTATTTCTTTCATTGAGACTTTGTCAAGATGATACTTTGGAAGTCGTTGTTTTACTTGACTCAGTATTTATTTTATAATAAAGTATTCCGCTTGCGTTAGTATGTTCTGGTTGTCACCATAATGTTATATTTTGGCCCTTTTCGGGTTCGGGTTTTACATATTTAAAAGATTATATTTTAAAGGTTGTTAAATTGTGGTGTTCACTTAGGTGTATTAATTAATAAGCTCCCCATTGGATTCTATGTTAATTAGTACATGGCCAAGAGGAACCAACTATTAATTTTACTTGTTAAAATGTAAATTGACTAGATAGTAAAATTAAAGACATAAAACTCTACTTGAAAAATGTGTGTAAACGTCCACATGATCATGGCTTACATGTGCAGAATTTTTGAGGTGTTGGTTGCTAGCATATATATTATATTGTGAGGATTTTCAATATATTTTTCTATGCATAATGTGATTAACGTTTTAATTTTATCTCAGATATATTTCAATCCAGTTGCTGTAATTCTCAAGAAAATCAAACTTGATGGCACTAACTTTACTGATTGGAAACATAACCTTAATATTGTCCTGACTGCTGAAGAACACAAGTTTGTTCTAACTGAGGAATGCTCATTAAAACCAGATGTGGATCTGACACTTGATAAGGTGAAAGAACACCATAAATGGAAGAAATCTGATGAGATGGTTCGCTGTTACATCTTGGCTTCTATAGAAAATGTATTGCGGCATCAGTATCAGAGTATGGGCATGACTGCGAAAATGATGAAAAATCTCGACGAGATGTTTGGTTATCAGAACCGGGAGGATAGGCAAAATCCAATGAGGGTCTTGATGATGACCTAGATGTCTGAAGGATCCCCGGTAAGGGATCATGTTCTAAAGATGATTCCTCATCTAAACGAACATATATATTAGAGGCTACTATCGATGCGAAAATGCAGGTCGATATCATCCTAGTCAGCTTACCTAGAAGCTTTGAGCAGTTCACCTAAACTACAACATGAATAATAGGGAATATACTTTGGTGGAATTACTGACAGAGCTTCAAGATGCAGAAGCACTCCTCAGATAAGGGTATCAAGTTCTCGCGGCGACTAGTGTTTCAACTTCTAAACTCAAGCAGGGGAAGAAGAAGAAACAAATGGGCCAGAAGCAAGTGGCAACTCTCAAGGTATAAATAAAGGCTCATCGGCTTGAGGCAAACAAAAAGCCAAAGGGAAAGTACTGCAAGTGCGGTCAGAAAGGACATTTTAAAGTGGACTGCCATGCTCCTAAAGAAGGTATGTCTCGTGCACTAGTAGTCAAAATATGTTTGGCAGCTTGTTCTACCACTTCGTGGATAGTAGATTAAGGATCCACTAGTCATGTTTGCTTTGAATCGCATGGTTTTCAGGTAACCAAGCAGCTTAGTACGGGAGTGATCACTATCAACTGGGGCGATTATTCCAGGCTTATAAATATAGCAGTGTGAGTCGTGCAGTTGAATATTGGTGATAAGATATTAGTCCTAAATAATGTACTATTGGTACCTGATTTTAGAATGAATTTAATTTTCAGTATCTAAATTGAGTTGTGATGGTTATTCAGTTTCTTTCATTGGTGATGCTATTATTATAAGAAATAGTGATTATGTTTGCAAAAGGTATCTATACTGATGGACTATATATCATTAATACTGAATAAACTAAATAGCTTAATTATTTGTCTAAACCTAAAAAGAGAATAGAACCTTCAAGCATAAACCAAACTTATCTGTGGCATTTACGGTTGGGTCATGTAACCTTAGAAAGATTCGGAGATTGGTAGATCGATGGCTTATTGGATGACCTACAAGTTGAGTTATTTTTAATTTGTGAATCTTTTCTCGAAGGTAAAATGATCAAAAGGGTTTTTAAAACCAGGGGAAACCGTGCTCAGAATGTGTTAGAATTGGTTCATACCAATGTATGTGGTCCAATGAACATCCAGGATAGAGGTGGTTTAGAATACTTCATTACATTTATAAATGATTATTCGAGATATAGATGTATTTATTTGGTGTGACGTAAGTCTAAACCCTTTGACAAGTTCAGAGATTTCAAGGATGAAACATAGAAGCGTCATGGAAATAGTATCAAGTCACTACGATCTGATTGTGATGGCGAATACCTTAACGGAGAGTTTTTGGATTTCTTGGCAAATGAGGGTATGACGACCCAACTCACTGTGCGGACTCCACAACAGAATGGTGTTGCTAAAAGAAGGAACATAAATCTTTTAGAAATGGTTATATCAATGATGAGTTACTCAGATGTACCTATTTTATTCTGGGTGTGTGCCTTGGAAACAACGGCGTATATACTAAGTCTGGTGCCTTCAAAATCAGTTCCAAAACTATCGACAGAACTGTGAAGCAGGCGAAAACCCAGTCTAGTACATGTTCGGATTTGGGGTACTCCAGCTAATGGGCTGAATAAGATTGCTGATAAGTTGGCATCACAAACATAGGTACGAGTGTTTGTAGGATATCTTATGGTAATGAAGGGTGGCTTGTTCTATAGAAGGTCAATGTTAGCACCAATGCCTGATTTCGATAAGAAGAATGTGTGATTAGTCACAAGTCCATGATCGAAATAATTCTGGAAGAGTTGAGGGGCGGGACTTCATCTATACCAATCATGCAAGCACCAACTAACACTGCACCACGTATTAATTTTGAGACTTTTACACCAACTCAGGATTTGTCTCATCGTAGTGGTAGGGCTGGTCGTCAATTGGAACGATTCATAGGTGTGGTAAAGTCTTTGGACTCCATACTAGGCAAATAGGAATCAGATCCCTGGACTTACAAGGAGGCAATCCAAGATAAGGATGCTGACTTCTGTAAAGTAGCACTGGAATCAGAAATGGGATCTATGGATTCAAACCAAGTGTGGGAGCTAGTAGAACTACCTGATGCGGTACAAGCCATTAGGAGTAAGTGGGTATACAAGCAAAAGAAAGGAGGTGACGAGAAGGTTGAAACCTTAAAAACGAGGCTTGTAGCGAAAGGTTATACTTAGAAGGAGGGCATCAATTACGATGAAACCTTTTTGCCGCTAGCCATGCTTAATTCAATCCGGATTCTTTTAGCTATAGCTGCGCATTTATATTTGGAGATTTGGCAAATTAATATAAAGACTATATTCTTTAATGGCAGCTTAGACAAGGAGATCTATATGCAGAAACCAGAGGGATTCATTACTGAATGAGAGGATCACTTAGTGTGCAAGCTTAAGAGATCTATTTATCGACTTAAGCAAGCAGGTCTTGGAACACTAAATTTGATGAGGTTGTCCAGTCTTACGAATTCATCCAATGTCCGAGTGAGAGCTGTGTGTATAAAAATGTGATCGAAACGCATTGATGTTTCTTGTACTGTACGTTAATAGAGGTTTTAAAATTCTATTCACCACTAGAGAAACAATGTGAAGGAGTTGTTGGACATACGGGTACAATTGTCTGAGCAGTTCAATATGATGAATTTAGGAGAAGTAGGACACATCCTTGGGATTAGGATTTTTCGTGATCGAGAGAAAAGGATATTGTGCTTATATAAACCATCCTATATCGATACAGTGCTAAAGTGGTGTAGCATGGAGAATTCCACGAAAGGTTTTCTACCTTACAGGCATGGAATTCAACTAAGGATATGTGTCCTAAGACAAAAAAGTAGATTGATGACATGAAGCTAGTCCCTTATGCATCAACAGTGGGAAGCCTGACATATGATATGCTTCGCACTAGACCAGATATCTGTCATGTCGTAGGCATGGATGCTAGACATAATTCGGACCCTGGAACTGGACATTAGATTGTTGTCAAGCACATACTCAAGTACGTGAGAAGGATTAGGGAGTACATGCTATTATATCAATCATATGACTTATGTCCACTGGGTTATACCGAGTCAGATTATTCATCAGACAAATAAAAGTCCAAGTCTACTTCAGGTTATGTGTTTACTCAAGGAGGTGGAGCCATTAGTTGGAGGATTGTGAAGCAAAGGTGTATTTCAGACTCTACCATGGAAGCCAAGTACGTGGCAGCCTCTAAGGTAGCTAAAGAGACGGAATGGCTCAAGTACTTCCTGCAGGACTTAGATGTAATTCACAATTTGCTAAAGGGTAGTACACTTTATTGTGATAATATCGGTGCATTCGCAAATTCGAGGAAAGCACGAGCCCATAAGGCAAGTAAACATAACAACTGTAAGTACCATATCATGCGACACTTCATAAAGGAAGGAGACATAGTTGTAGCCAGGGTTGCATCAGAAGATAATCTTGCTGATCCTTTCATGAAGGGCTTACCTTCAAAAGTTTTTGGAGGGTATGTTGAAGGAATGAGATTACGGTGTATGGCAGCATTGCTTTGAGTATAAGTGGGAGATATGATAGAATATTAAATAGAGTAGTATATAGTATAAGTGGGAGATTGTTAGGGTTGTATATTGCAAAGCATACTTTATGCTTGTACTACCTTATTTCCCTGTAACTACCTTTGAGAATATTAATTACATTTAATCACATATTTTACATATTATTCACGTTATGGTTATGCAGATTTATTGTCTATTTATTTTATATTGTAGATAATGTGGTGTGTTGGTGTCACACAGAAGATCACATTATCGTTGCCTTATAAAATAATATAACAGTTCAAAACCTATATAATTTCTAGACAAATTATATGAAAGGTTGTAATGTATGCTTGAGATTAGTTGGTCTTGACTATTAGCATGATGTAGCGTACTTGCATATACTGAACTGAATCGCAGTGAGATAGTGTCTTCTGTACTGATTGTATAAAGAACATAAATCTCGGATAATTATTATATCTTAATTGTAAGTATATAATATTGATTTAATTTACCATGGGTGAGAGTCACAGTGATTGAATCAATATACTTCGTATCTTGGGCATTAATATTATTTATATGACAATTATTATTATAACTAGTAATCATGTCCCGACACGTGTGGGTTGATGATGTCCCCTTGAGGAGATAGATAATGAGTATCATATTAAATCCTATAGGTGGGTTTATTTCTGATATAATAATAAGGTTCGAGTGGTACTACTCTTGGATAAGAAAATAATTAATTAAAGCTGCCAGTAGCTTAAATTAATTAATGAATATTAGATATCTTAAACATGTGAAATAACATATTTAAATAAGGAGCTCGATTATGTAAATTGGTATTTGGGTTGGAAGTGCAATATAATTTCATTAGTGGATTGGATTGATATTAGTGAACTCAAGCATATTAGGAAGGGCTTAATATGGAAGGTTGGGTTACACTAGGAGTCCTAACCCTAATCCTCCTTAAGATCTCTAATGTAGTCCAAATCCTATAAATAGGACATTAGAGGGGATTCGACTGTAACACATAACATTATAGGTTTCAATTTTTTTGTTCGAAGTGTTTTGCGGATCTTGACTTGTGTCTTAGATTCCAAAATTGAGATAACACTTTAATTCTTGTTATCAATCGGAATTACTTGAAGAAAAATGAAGATCAAGAGTTGTGAGAAATGGTTTTGGCCGATCCATCCTTATTGTCAAGCAAGATCTGGTAGCTCGTTGCCCACACAACGTCCATATTAAGGTGGAAACATATACTCTATAAGGTTTTGAGGAAGAGTCAAAAGTATCAACCACTTCGCTTCAAAAGGTAATATCATATGATCATCGATCTAGATTAGGATATTAAATTCACCAATATAATAATTTATGAATAATAAATTATATTTAAATTGCTTATTAATCTTTGTAATTAATTAATTAGCATGCCTAAATAGATTTTGTGCTCGTGGATGAGTAAAACACTTTATCCAAATACTTCAAACTTCGATTCCGCTGCGTTTTATTTCCAAAAAACTATCCATGTGACATCATCGGATGAGGAAAGTTTTACGATCATACACATTATACTCCATGTCATGCGAACTATATGTGTATGCGTATATTATGTGTTATGTTGTAGCCTTAATATTGTCCGCACTACTGAAGAACACCAATTTGTTCTAACTAAGGAATGCTCATTAAAACCAGATGTGGATCTGACACCTGATGAGGTGAAAGAATACCATAAATGGAAGAAATATGATTAGATTGCTCGCTGTTACATCTTGGATTCTTTAGCAAATGTATTGCAGCATTAGCATTAGAGTATGGGCACGACCGCGAAAATGATGAAAAATCTCGGTGAGATGTTTGGTCACAGAACCGGGTGGCTAAGCAAAATCCTATGAGGGTATTGATGATGACCTAGATGTCTTAAGGATCCCCGATAAGGGATCATGTTATAAAGATGATTTCCCATCTAAACGAACTTGATATATTAGAGGCTACTATCGATGCAGAAACGCATGTCAATATCATGGCAGCTTACCTAGAAGCTTTGAGCAGTTCACCTAAACTACAACATGAATCATAGGGAATATACTTTGGTGGAATTTCTAACAGATCTTCAAGCGGCAGAAGGACTCTTCATACAAGGGTATCAAGTTCTTGCGGCAACAGGTGTTTCAACATCTAAACTTAAGTAGGGGAAGAATAAGAAACAAATGGTCCAGAAGCAAGTGGCAGCTCTGAAGGTATAAAGAAAGGCTCCTCAGCTTGAGGCGAACAAAATGCCAAAGGGAATGTGCTGCAAGTGCAGTCATAAAGGACATTTTAAATTCGATTGCCCAGCTCTTAAGAAAGGTATGTCTCGTGCACTAGTAGTCAAAACATGTTTGAAAGCTTGTTCAACCACTTCGTGGATGGTAGATTCAGTCTCTATTGATCATGTTTCCTTTGACTCGCATGGTTTTTGGGTAACGAAGCAGCTTAGTGCGGGCGAGATCACTATCAACTGGGGCGATTATTACGGGCTTATAGTTGTAGCAGTGGGAGTCGTGCAGTTGAATATTAGTGATAAGATATTAGTCCTAAATAATGCACTATTGGTACCTGCTTTTAGAATGAATTTAATTTTCAATATCTAAATTGAGTTGTGATGGTTATTCAGTTCCTTTCGATGGTGATGCTATTATTAGAAGAAACGGTGAATATGTTTGCAAAGGAATCTATAGTGATGTTCTATGTATATAAACATAAATAGCTTAATTTTTTTTCTAAACCTAAAAAGGGAAAAGAACCTTCAAGCATAAACCAAACTTATCTGTGGGATTTACGGTTGGGTCATGTAAACCTTAAAAGGATTCAGATATTGCTATATGATGGCCCATTGGATGACCTCCAAGTTGAGTCATTTTCCATTTGTAAATCCTGTCCTAAAGGAAAAATAACCAAAAGGATTTTTAAAACCTAGGGAAACCGTGCTCAGAATGTGTTAGAATTGGTTCGTACTAATGTATGTGGTCCAATGAACATCTAGGCTAGGGGTGGTTTTGAATACTTCATCACGTTTATAAATGATTATTCGAGATATAGATACATTCATTTGATGTGACTTAAGTCTGAAGTGTAATACCACGGGTATTTCATGCTGTTAAATAATATGTACTTCCATTTTTGTGCCGTTCTCTCACGATGCTTGTATTTTTTTGTGATTGTTTACAAAACAAATCTTGTCAACATTTATTAAATGTTATTATGATATAATTGTATGATATTAACGATATGTCGGTGATAGACCCTGATGTCGTTGAGCAATTATCGGTGCGAATATGACGGTGGCCAACGTCTTGTTCCCCGACGAGATTGCTTGACGAGTCTAAAGGAAGTCACACTGTGTGGTTGAAGATGACAAAATGATTAAGTGGATTAATATATATTGCATTAGCTAGATGTAGGAATTATGTACGCTACATGCATTGTATTACATATGTTAAAATGTATAAATTATGTACGCTACTCGCCTCAATTTACGTACATTAAAGAGTATGCGTTATGTACGTTACCCAGTCTTCAGTCTACGGACAAGAATCTTCAATCATGCATTATCATATCAACTTTCGGAGTTATGTAAGGAATGTTATGTAAGTTTCCACGGTATTGCGTACGTAATGACGGGGGTCATTCCAGGTAGTAGCCTCTGAACATACCTTACATACGTTAACAGATTTAACATAGCATACGTTAAAGGCCTTACGTACGTAGACCTTAAGGCATAACGTACGTAAAGCACATCCTGATGTTATAAAATAACATCTCCTCTTTCATTTCTCACGACCTAAAGACACTCCCTCTCTCTCTCTCTCTAAATGTTCTCCAGCTACATCGATTGATTTCCTGCCTTCCTGGCCATGCATTATCGTAGTAGAGTTGATTGTTCAAGCTTCAAAGAAGATTTTTGAAGGTGTTGTCCCTGTTCTTCGTTGTTCTTCATTGTTCTCGGTCGTTCTTCATCAGTTGAAGTTAGTCTAACAAATCTTTGAACCTATTTCGGTATTTCTAGCCATGTTGTATCTAATCTCGAGTGCCTTGGGTAGTTTTGAACTCCTGAAGATATCGGGAAAACTAACATTAAATCAAAATCGTTGAATGTAAACCTATCTTGAGATAGTAACTTGTGTATTCTTCCGAAGAAATCATGTATTGAATTACCAGCTTATGATTACACCTATATAAACGTTAGTTTAATTGGATTAGTCGTGTAGTAGATTCTGTTGGTAATTTGGTTATTCATTGATTAAACTCATTAGAATTTCTGAGATGAACTAAATCACGAAATGCCGAGTTGGATAAGACGATCATACACATAAGAATTTCTTTTGCTAGAATCATATCCGACCATTCTACCCCAGAATTGGGAAAATTTGAACTAAAGTAGTTAGCAAGTTAATAACATTGATCGTAGTTGAAATCGTATTGGAGACGCATTGTAATGAGTTTATAATCAAGGAATTGAGAACTGTAAATAATTCACATTATTATTAAACGTAGAATTTTGGTTCCAATGCTATGAATCAAACTAGGTTTAGAACTCAATCGAGAAGGGGTAATTATGGCAATTCGTCATTATCACTATAAGGAATTAATCGACGAAGATGTAAATAGGTTGAGCTCTCGATTGTGGACGTTAGAGCCATTGTGTTAGCGAGGAAATTACTCTCGTCGGAGTTATGGCAAGTGATATCTTGCTCAGACTATGTTAGTTTAAATTCCGAGATTGATTGTATGTCGTTATTTTTGAGTTTTGTGTTTTCACCTTCCTTAGAAGTTTGAGATTGATGGGCCGATGTGTTGGGGGTAAAACCTATATGGTACCCCTATAGAAATGTGTTGAGGGATAAAACCTGAATGGTACCCACGTCCGGAGTATTCTTGTGTAGATACTTCTGTGACCCTTGGTTGCGACCTTGGGAGCTATGTGCGGGTAGAAAAGAAAATGTTGAGTATTCTGTGAACTTTTGCCAAATTGAATTATGATATTGTTTTGTGGATTTATCTTATTCTATCGAAGAATTTTTAATTGTACTGTCTGACCTAGGTTGGCTAACACGATTTGTCGTGCCAGGCAAATTTGTTGAATATGTGCAGGACATTCCCGAAGGTTCTGGTCAGGCTTGAACAGCGTTGGAAAGGAGTCTTGTTATTTTGTTTCTTTTGAATTAAACTCTTGAAGATTCCAAAATTATGTAATAACCGTATTTGTGGATTTATTTTCCTAAAGTATTTCGTTTTTGTATTTGTACTATCATGGTATTACTCTCTTAATAATTATTTAAAGGAATTTATAAATTTTTTAAAATTAGCCTTGTGGGTCCCACACGGGATTCACAGCACTGTAACGTCCCGATAAATCTTAGGGGTGTTACAGAAAATGGTATCAGAGCACAAAACATCCACGTTGAAGGTTTTACTGAAATGTTTTTGAAAATGTATGAGGGTTTTCAAAGTCCAACACTCCAAGCGACTGCAACTCCTCGAGGAATGTTAAAGTGAGGAACACGTATGTTTTTTTGAAAATCAGGTATGCTGTTTGAACTCTGTAGAACTCAAAGAATAATTGTACTCAACTGACTCTCTAGATATAACATTTATCACAATGGCACGTCGTGGAGCTAGGAGAATCGTGAACGACGCTAAGGGCTCCGCTGTGAACCGAAATGAAGACAGAAACACCGCTGAAACCGTTTCAGCCGGAAACCAGCCATCGTCCAATAATTAGAATGAACAGGAGGCAGAAAACCAGAACAATGGAGGGATGAATCCAGCTTTCATTCAGACTCTCGCCCAGGCCATTGCAATGGCGATCGCTCAGGTTAACTGAGTGGAGTGGGTACCAGTCATTAACGTTGAAGAAAATGCCGGAAAGGACCGATGGCTGGGAGAGACGCTGAAAGCTAGGCCACCATTGTTCAACGGTTTGGTAGATAAACATATGGATGACTGGATCTCAGAAATGGAGACTGCTTTTGAGGTAATCGGTTTCCCAAGGAACCGAAAGGTGCCACTGTGAATCAACCAGCTCTGAGACACTACTGCCCGATGGTGTAGGACCTATAAGCCGGAGGACAGGATAGTCAGGTGGCCCGAGTTTTCCAAACTATCGAGAGACAAGTACTACCCCAGGTTAGCTCAAACTGCTCGTGCACGGAATTTCCTCAGTGCTGGACCACAGAATTTACCGGTGCCATAAATCATTCGAGCCTATAGAACCGAACTAAGCTATGTCTCCTAGATGGTTCGATCTGAAGATCAACGGATCTGTCACCTTGCACAACAATTGCCGGAAGACGTCTACATTACGCAGATGGATTTCACTGCACAACTCTGAAGGCATATGACGACGTAGTCACAGCATATGCCCGTACTGTTGTTAGTTCTGACACCGGACATAATCAGAAGAAGCAGAAGACTTCAAACCAGTCTAGGAGCACCAGTAGAATGAACTCGGGAACCGGTTTCTCCGCTAAATCAGCAGTTTCATACCAACAGAAGGGCATATCCGATCGGCCCCTCCGCCGCAATTGTTTCAATTGTGGCATAGCTGGACATACCATGAGCTAGTGTCATAAGATGGCTACTAAATGTTTTTCATGGGGAAAGAGTGGGCACATGTCTCGTTACTGTTGGCGAGCCAATCCTGCACCAAATCTAGCTTATCAAACTCAACCCACTACTACAAAAACACCTATTAGTGACACTTTTGTTCTGACACTTTACCAAAAGTGTCAGTAACTTTCGATATTTGATCTATTTTCTGGCTTTAATATAAATGTGTCAAAATCTATTGACACTAAAGTATCAGTAATTTAAATATCAAACACTTCTGATATTTTAATATAAAAAATTATAAAAAAATGTTAAATCATGATTTAAAATAGGCAGTCTCATTTCGTTCCTCACACATCCAAATCTTAGAGTCCATGTACCCTGTCCGCTGTGAGGATGTAGATCTTCGTCAAAACCATAATGGGTAAGAGGTTGAATCCTCCGACATAATCGACAACGTCAAGAGTAAGATCCAGGATAAGGAAGGAATTCCTTCGGATCAGCAACGTCTCATCTTTGCCGGAAAGCAGCTTGAGGGCGGCCGCACGCTCGCCGGCAACAACATCCAGAAGGATTCGACTCTCTACCTCGTCCACGCTCGCCGGGTATTTTTTATTTAGTTTAAAAGATTGAGTTTTACAGGACTGGTCTTACGGGGAGACCAAAGGAAACCTTCTGTCTTATGGTGGTTGCCTTTATCTTTGCTCTTCTATGCACATGCTCCAGTTTTTTGTACAAACTTATTCCCGTAATTCTTACTAAATTTAGAATGTGTGCAACATGCACGATTATTTTAAAGATAACAATTTGTTTGTTAAGTGGAAAGACTCTTTGTGTATGGTTACAAGCAAACTCATTTTACATTTGATTTGATAGGAGCCTAATTTTGCCTGCCAGTGGGGATTTTCTTTGATCGAAATTATACAGGGTGAAGCATGTGATTGTCACAACATCACTTTTGGTTTGTGGTGCAATGACATTGAATTGGATTTGTGAAAATATCAGTCTGGTTTTGGTAAACTTTTCTATTATTTTTTCTTTCCCGGTTTTTGCAGCTTGCAATTGATGGTATTCATGCATTCTGTTGTTTCAGTCCTATATATATTGCCCTTTTCTGCATCTTCATTGAAAATTGTAATTAGGAATATTGCTTAAATGTCGTCTTCTAAAATATAAAATTGTAATTTTCATATTTTAACATCATGTTTGCTGAATATATTCGCTCTCTAACCAGATCAAGGATCGTCTTTAGTCATATGTGTCGCCATTTTGACCGGCTACACAGAAACATTGCACAAGATGTTAACTCAGCTATCAGGTGGGTCTGAAGAACGCCAATCATATAAAATTCTACTGATCTTTTGTAAATTTCTTGTTTTCATTTCTCCTTTTCTTGTAATACCATTGGGCAACAGTTACATATCGAGTATCCTTCTAGTAAATTTCTCAATTACATTTTGAATTTTGTTAATTGTTCATGAAAATAAATTAGGATGTAATGAAACTTGGGATGTGCTTTCTTATGAAATTAGTTCGTGAAACTTAAGCTGCCGATCTTTGTCTCCTCCAAAGCATACTTTTGCTTGATTTTTTTAGAATATATACTCGCTCGCACATTCCTATCATCAACCACATCAAATCATATTTTCACCCCAAATAAATTCAACGCCAACGCTTCACTTTTGTCTTACACATGTAGTGTTTGCTCAGTTTTATCTCATTGAATCACTATTTTACATATTTATATTTTTGAAATGCAAATAATCCTTTGAGGTTTGTAATTCTTTACAAATAACACCATTTTCATCCCTTTTGATCAAGCATGTTTGTACGACTAACGTAAATATCAAGGGGTTATTTATAATTTTGAAAGAAAACCATTTTGTGTCTAAGTTTTTTCGCTCGCGGTATTTTCGAACAGAAGTCAGGTTGCTGCCCTACGGTGCCTGTATGAGTGAGCGGTGCCTCTCTGGAGACTCCTGGGATTCCCGAGTCACTTTCCCCTCATTTTATTTTCGATTTACTGTTGTTAATTTTGTGTTTTTTATATCCCCTGAAACTGGGGTTCGTCGCCAGTTTCAGATCTGATTTGTAGTCTTTGTGGTTGTGTGTTTTCAGGAGTTCCATTTGGCTTGTCATGGCTAACCCCACTAAGCTACCGAATTTGGTCCGCCGTCCAGTTTTGGGCCACTGCCGGCCGAAGTCTCCAAAGCCATTAGACATCCAAATACGAAGAAGTGATGGCATCTCTAAGGTATGCTCTATTTCCCTGCATCTACTTGACCATTGTTCTCCAAAGAGTTATATAGACTCTCATCATGTAAATATGCAAAGTGACTTTTGATGGCTAAAGTATAAACAATAGTTGACATGTGATGGTGTTTATGAGAAAGCTGGAAATATGGCCCGAGCCAAGGTAATTTTTTTATTTTTTTTCCATTAATCATATTTTTATGCAGAATTTGATAAAGTGTTCCTTGTAGTCATGTAGTCTAAATAAATGTCACTATATTTATTAGGTTATTGTAGTGGTGGATGTTTGGCAATTGTAGATTCCGGGACTTCTCTCGTAGCTGGTCCAAATACGAAAAATGTCATTTTTTCAGTAATTATTTCCTCTTTTTTGATGTATTGTTTGAATAGGATCTGCATATGTTATCTGTTGTAGTCCAGCTACCCATGGTGGTGATTCTTTATCTATACACATTTTGTTGTTTAGAATGTAAAACAGAAATAAATGACTTTTAGTAATGCGAATGTTTATTTTTGTTTTTCATATGTTTGTAGACTGTGATCTCCATGATTAATCAGGCCATAGGAGCCTCTGGTGTTCTTAGACAAGAATGAAAGTCTGTGGTTGACCAATATGGTCAAAATATTATGGATCTTCTCTTGACGAAGGTAGGAACCAACTATATATTTATAAATGTTTTCTTTTTGTCGTGCACGATCTTTTTTTGTCGCGTGCGATTTTTCTTGTTTCGCTGTTATATTTATTTGCTTGTTGGACCGAATTGTGATTCAATTTGTCGCAGGTAAAGCCACAGAAAATATGCTCTGAGGTCGGGTTATGCACATTTGATGGAGCTCGTGGTGTGAGGTCAGACATGATTTGCTCATATTTGCAAAGTCGTAAATATGAATAAAAAATCGGGTTAATTATATAAATAACCGACAATAAGCCTATTTCCCTATATCCAAATACGAAGAAGTGATGGCATCTCTAAGGAATGCTTTATTTCCCAGCATCTACTTGACCGTTGTTCTCCAAAGAGTTATATAGACTCCAAGATTAAGGTGTATTATCTGATGCTCAATAGTATTTAGTTTCTGTTCTTTTGTAGAGCTCTTATATTCACTGAATAAGTTTCACCGTCATATCTTCTGCAATGAATTAATTGAGACTAGCAAAGTGATGCAAATGAAGTCTGAATGCTTATGAAACTCATTTTCCTTTTCTGCAGGTATAACTACTCAGGGTATGGACACTCGCAATAAGACTGAATTGATTTTGCAAATGGCCAACTCTGAACTCTGAATAAATGTTGATCTGGCAGCATCAAATGATGTTGAAGATGAAAAGTCTAATGAACTTAAGAAGTCTATTGAACTTGTGATTCCACCGCTGCTGGATGAAGAGGAAGCCTGTCCGAATTGTCTTGAAGGTGCAGCTCGTTACTCTAGTAGTAGTTAAATAAGATTTTGAGTTTTGTATTCTCTGATCTTTTCTTTCAAGACTAAAACGTTATTGACTGATGTTGATTATTCAATTCAATAATTCATTTGAGATGTTTTATAAGGGAATTATCTGTTTGATAATTTTAATTTATGGTGTTTTTTTTTATGTAATTAAATCAAAAAATGTAGTTAAGATAAAAATAGAATTGAGATAAAAATATTTTTTTTCACAAATTTGAACATATACTGACACTTAGTGTCAGTAATTATTTTTACTGACACTTTATATTAGTGTCAGTAATTCTAAAGCCACAACATACTGACACTAATGTTTAGTGTCAGTAAAACTAATTACTGACACTATTTTAGTGTCAGTAAAAATAATTACTGACACTATTTTAGTGTCGGTATTTACCGACACTTGTATTACTGACACTAAAAATTAGTGTCAGTATTTTCTGGATTTAGCATTACTGACACAATTATAAAGTGTCAGTAAAAATAATTACTGACACTATTTTAGTGTCAGTAAAGGGGATATTTGTACTAGTGACCCCCATCACACGGTGCCGGAAGAGGACGTGGGCGCGGAAGAGGGACTGCACCCTCCTCTGGGACACTACCATCACGCATGTTCGAATTGAGGGCTACTAATGACCAACCCACACCTCTTGTATCAGGTACACTTCATGTTAATTCCCAGCCTGTTCATGTACTATTTGATACTGGATCGACACATTCGTTTATATCTATGGAATATGTTAAACGTTTGAACATTTCTTATGTACCTTGTGAATCTTTTACTGTTAAACTACACAAGGGTATCAGAGTTGAAGGTAATCTAGAAGTCCGAGACTGTCCGATCTGTATCGGTGATCGGGGCTAGACGGCGAATCTAATGGTTTTCCCACTTCAGAATAAGGATATCATTTTGGGTATAGACTGGATGACCATGCACATGCCGATATTAGACAACTACCACCTAACCATTTCCATTATGACTTGTGACGGTGCCACTCACGTAATCAAGGGTCGAGAACACTTCATTACAAAAGGATCTCTCAGCCTCCTTGCATCGGAAGTATCTTGTGACACTTGAGAGATGTATTACTCGTGTTATGTTCTCCAGGAGGACACATCACAGCTATCGGTTGTTAACATTCCCGTGGTGAGTGAATTTCCTGACGTTTTTTCCGATGAATTACCAGGGCTGCCGCCACGACGGGAGGTCGATTTCTCGATTGAACATGAGCTGGGAACGACACCTATCTCCAAAGCACCTTACAGGATGGCGCCAGCTTAAATGAAGGAATTAAAAATACAACTCGAAGAATTGTTAAAGAAGGGACTGATCCATCCAAGTACTTCGCCGTGGGGTGCACTGGTCCTATTGTTGAAGAAAAAAGACAACTCCCTATGCTTGTGTATCGACTACAGAGAACTAAATCAAGTCACCATTAATAATCACTATCTACTTCTAAGGATTGATGATCTACTGGATCAATTACAGGGAGCGACAGTGTTCTCAAAAATCGATTTACGATCTGGATATCACCAATTGAGGATTCGGGAGGAGGATATTCTGAGTACTGCATTTCGATCAAGATATGGACACTTTGTGTACATTGTGGTGTCGTTTGGCTGGACCAATGCCCCAGTAGTTTTAATCGAATTGATGAACAAGGTTCTGACGGTTTCCTCGATAAGTGTGTGGTGGTTTTTATTAAAGACATTTTATTCTATTCCCGGAGCCGACAGGAACACTAGGGACACTTGAGACAGTATTAAGTGTTTTGAGGCAACACCAACTTTAGGCAAAACTTTCCAAATGCGAGTTCTGGATGTCGGAGGTGACCTTTCTAGGACATGTTATTTCAGCAGAAGGCATCAGGGTTGACCCGCAAAAGATCAAGACAGTGATGAGTTGGTAACCACCAAAGAACATCAAGGAGGTAAGGAGTTTATTGGGATTGGCAGGTTATTATCGACGGTTCGTCGAGGCCTTTTCTTATATCGATCGGCCGTTGACGAACCTGCTGAGGAAAATTGCCAAGTTTGTTTGGACTACGGATTGTCAGGAGATCTTCGACGAGCTAAAGAGGAGACTGACTATTGCCCTGGTGTTAGTACAACCACAGGGCATGGAAGGATTCTTAATATACACGGATGTATCTAAACATGGCCTGGGGTTCATCTTCATGCAAAATGACAAGTTTGTTGCATACGCCTCTCGACAACTTAAGCTGTATGAAGTGAACTACCTAATCCATGACCTGGAACTAGCCACAGTGGTCCATGCTCTTAAAATTTGGAGCCGCTACCTTTACGGTGTTACCTGTAAGATTTTTACGGACCAAAAGAGTTTAAAATATATCTTCACCCAAAAGAAATTAAACATGAGACGGAGGCGTTGGTCGGAGTTAATCAAAGATTATCACGTAGAGATTTTATATCACCCTGGGAAGGCCAACGTGGTAGCAGATGCACTTAGTCGGAAGTCTGCTCAAGAGGTGACGCTATCCAGTTTGACGATGCAACCAGAATTGCAACTGGACCTCAGGAAAGGTGGTATTGAATTATGGATATAACATCGCCATGGACAATTATGCTCAATTAATATTCATTCATCCTTGTTGGATGAGATATGTCTAGTGCAGATGGAAGATCCCGAACTACATGCGATCGGCGCAAGAGCTGACGAGGAAATTATTTCAGACTACAGGATCTAGGGGGCTTGGTAAGATTTAAGAACAAGATAGGTATTCCACCAAACGATGAGCTAAAGCAAACTATACTAAAGGAAGCTCATTTTACTCCCTATTCCATTCATCCTGAAGCGAGCAAAATGTACCAACATCTGCGGAAGATATTTTGGTGGAAAAACATGAAATAGGAAGTAGCAAGATTCGTTGCTCGATGTATGACATGTCAACAAGTAAAGATCGAAAACTGCAGACCGGCCGGAATCATGCAGCCCTTACCCATTCCGGAATGCAAATGGGAAAGCATATCAATGGATTTTGTTACCAACTTACCAGCAATGACGGGAGGAAAGGGCACGATACGGGTTATTATAGACCGTCTGACGAAGTCGGCACATTTTATTCCTATCCAGGAAGCCACCGAAACAGAGCAGCTAGCCACCATTTTTATCCGAGAAGTCGTGAAGCTGCATGAAGTTCCCTTAGCAATCATATCAGATAGAGACACCAGGTATGTGTCCCGTTTTAGGAAAAATGTCCATAATACCATGGGTATTCAACTGCATTTCATCACAGCTTATCTACCTCAGACAGATGGACAGACAGAACGTATGATACAGACCCTGGAGGATATGTTGAGAGCATGTGTACTCGATTGGGGCAAGGATTGGGTTAAACACCTCTGTTTAGAGTAGTTTTCGTACAACAACAGTTCACATGCAAGCATAGGCATGGCACCCTTTGAAGCCTTGTACGGTAGGATATGCAAGTCTCCCCTATGCTGGGATGATGCTTCCGATGTCATCTCTACCGAGTTAGACCTGATCTAGAAATCTATTAAGAAGATTTCCATTTTTCGAAAACACATCCTAGCAACGCAGAGCGGCCAGAAGTCATATGCTACAGATCGCCAGTGACCATTGGAATTTCTAGTCAGGGATCACGTTTGGATCAAAGTATCACCGATGCGGGCATTCGATGTTTTGGACAGAAGGGCAAGTTGAGCACGAGATTTATCGGCCCATTCGAGATATTGGACAGAGTCGGTAGACTCGTTTATTGATTAGCACTGCCTCCATCGTAAGACGGAGTGCATAATGTATTCCTCATCTCTCAATTGAAAAAGTACGTTTACGATCGGAGTCACAAGATCAATTTTGAAGAAGTAGAGATTTCTAATGATGCTACCTTCAGAGAAGTGCCAATCGCGATTCTAGATCGACGCATAAAGACTCTAATGAATAAAGACATATCTCTTGTGAAAGTTCAATGGTCGCATCACGGCTTCAAGAAGCAACTTGGGAGACTGAGTCAAGCATGAGAGAGAGTCACCCCGAGCTATTTTCTTAGTTCTGGGACGAAACTATTTTTGTGCTGTTATCTCACGATGCTTGTATTTTTTTGTGATTGTTTACAAAACAAATCTTGTCAACATTTATTAAATGTTATTGTGATATAATTGTATGATATTGACAATATGTCTGTGACGGACCCTAATGTCATTGAGCAATTACCGGTGTGAATATGACGGTGACCAATATCTTGTTCCCCGAGGAAATTGTTTGACGAGTCTAAAGGCAGTCACACTGTGGTTGAATATGATAAAATGATTAAGTGGATTAATATATATATTCCGTACGCTAGATGTAGGAATTACGTACATTAAAATATATAAATTACATAGGCTACTCACCTCGTTTTACATACTCTAGTTCTTAATCTCCTGAGTTCCCGCGCAAGAGTATGTGTTACGTACATTATCTAGTGTTCAGTCAACGGACAAGAATCTTCAATCATGCATTATCATATCAACTTTCGGCGCACTAGAAGACAATCGAGTCAACTGATCATAACATATGTTCATCTTCACACCTTACATATGTTATGTAAGGAATGTTACGTAAGTTGCCACGGTATTACGTATGTAATGACGGGGGTCATTCCGGGCAGTACCTATGAACATACATTACGTACGTTAAAAGATTGAACATAAAGTATGATAAAGGCCTTACATACATAGACTTTAAGGCATAACATGCGTAAAGCACATCCTGATGTTATAAAATAACATCTCCTCTTTCATTTCTCAGGACATAAAGACACTCCCTCTCTCCCTCTCTTGTTGTTGAAAAATAGCGAACACAAGCGCACGTTATCGTACAAGTAATAAAGTGAAAATTAGAGTATCGTTCCCACGAGGACTATCTAACTAAGTACCACTTTATTTGTCATCTTCAATATTATTAGGACGATCAAATAATTGGTTTGGTTTTGCAAGAAAATAAGTAAAATAAATAAAGGCTGAAAATTGCAGATTAAGGAATAATATATGCTACATTCTAAAGAGAGAGTTTGTTGGTTTTAAAAGGGTATAGGGTCTAGAATCCACCACAGTTATTCATAATTGATTTGTTCGAGTTCTAAAGATGATTATTGAGTTGGATGAAAGTCTAGATTATCTAGTTTAATCCCTTCGTCCCTCCCGAGGTCGCTAGAATATACCGAGAACTAGCAAATCACTATATTCCTATGTGACTTGTTTCATTCAAGTCCTAAAAATCACTTATAATCTAATTTTGACCACCATCGACTTGAGGGTATATTCCTATCCCATAATATCCGTTTTGTTTTAATTCCCTATGCCGTTACTTGTTTATCCTTTCCCAAGTCAAAACAAGTAATTATTTCAGTTCATAAATGGCCAGTAAATGAAAAGCATTACGATCAAGAATTAAAACTCAAACAACCACAATAATTTAGAGATATGCTAGGAACAAACAATTCCTCATAAATTAGGTTTCATCTCTTCCCTAGAACAAATAATCTAGCCTAACATGCTAGAATTATTCAACGAAATACAGAAATAAGACATGAATTCCGAATATTCAGACGCTAAGAGAGAAGATTTGGATTCGTGCTCGTCCTGTCCAAGTCCTCACCGAAGCCTCCGTTAGATTCCTCCTTGGATGCCTTGATGATTCCTTGAGTCCTCCTTTTTAAAAGTAGGTTTTTGTATCTCTTCACTGCCTTGTTTGTGTATTTTTCTCAGCTTTTATAACCCACTCCTCTCTCTAAATCGCATCCAGAAAATTAGGTTTTGTCCGCCTCCAAAACAGCCAAAGTCACAAAATTGTATTAGGTTTTTCGCCACTGTGGGCCGCGGCCTGGAGTAAGTGTGCCGCAGCCCTAGTCACGTAGCTACCCAGTCTGGGCGTTAATTCAGTACGGGCTGCGACCCGTAGTAAGTGTGCCGCGGCCCTCGGTACAGATTGTGCCAGCGTGCTGCGTGTTGAGTCTGCGACGCGGCCCAGCTTCGTGTGATGCGTCCCTCTTCCAATAAATGTCGTTTTTGGTCTGTTTTTATTCATTCAAGCTCCAGGACTCCAATTTCCTACAAAACATGTAAACATAATGCATTAGGAGCTCACTTATGCATAATTAGATCAAAATAGAGATAAAATGATGACAATAAAGCATACAAAAATAGCACGTAACAAATACCCCCAAACTTAAACCTTTGCTTGTCCTCAACAAAAAAGAAACTGTTAGGCATATATTTATACGCTTATTTATCATTATTTTTTAACCATTTGAAGTCTAAATCTGCTTAAATGAGCTTTTAATGCACTATTCTTATATGTTTTGTAGGAAATTGGAGTCCGGAAGCTCGAACGGCGAAAAACGGGCTGAAACTACAATTTTGGCCTGGGGCCGCGGCACGAACCAAGTGAGCCACGGCACACGCACGGCACACAGAGAGCGTCGAACCAACTGTACCGGGGGCCGAGGCACAAGGATGTTGAGCCGCGGCCCAGGAAGAAAATGTAGCGCCCAGGTATAGGCGCTGAAGGTTAGGGGCCGCGGCACAACATAAGTGAGCCGCGGCCCACGGGGCGGTTTTTGCTGTAATTGCCGCATTTATGGGCCATTTTTGGAGTTGTTCTTGACCGAATCCCCAGACACGTTTTGGAGGCTAATGATAGTTATAAATAGGGGTTTTAAGGTATGAAAAGAGGGATCATCAAGGGATCGATCATCGAGGAATTGAGGAATTGAGAAGAAGTAGAAAACACCAAGGGCAGAGAGCGGAAGACAGAGAACGGAGGAATCCAAGTTCTTCGTCTGCGTTTGATTTCTATGCTTTCTTTAATTCTTTTTCTATTTTTATTTTCTAGCATGTCAGGCTAGAACCCTAGTCTAAGATTTTGATGAAACCGAGGTTTTGTTGAATTAACTTTTGATTATCAATTCAATTCCCTTTTCTATTGAGTTTTCCCCAATTGTTCTTAATTCTTTCAATTGTGTGGCCTATAATTGAATTGTTTGGTTTACGCAACTCGAATCAGGAGTAGAGAGTTGGTAGGAAATAATTGGTGAGAATCGTTTTATCTTGTGAGATAGGAATATACTCATAGGAATTACGTGGTCTTTCTGAAGTTTTCGTACTTTTTGCCTATTGTTGAATTAATCCACCTAGGAATAGAGTGTATTATTCGCCTTAGATAATTCTATTGACCTCGGGAGAGGCGGTAGAGTATTTTAGCAACCTTCGCCTTCAATAAATTGGGAAATCATTCAATTCATATAATCTGGAGTAATTCGGATAAACCGAGGTGGATTCACAATCCTAGATTAATTCCTTATTTGATTTTCTTCCTTTGAATAATTGATTCTACTATTTCTTTGTTTTTATTAATTTTCCTTAATTATTACTTGCACCTAAAATTTCGACAGTTCAAATAAAATTAGAATACGCATAAATTGGTAATTAGTAAGTCAGTCCTCGTGGGAAAGATATCTTACTCATCTCTTTATTACTTGTTTACGACACGTGCACTTGCGTTCACCGAATTTCGCAACTAGTTTTTGGCGCCGTTGCCGGGGACTGATTATTTTACTAATATCGATTTCAGTATTGCTAGTCTTAATTTGAACATTTTTTTTTTATTTTGTGTAATTCTTATTATTTGTTTTCCTTTCAGGAATTTCTGATTAGTGCATGAGAAAATTTGGTAACGAAGGCCTACTACCTTTGGATACCGAACTCGAGCGCACTCTTCGGAAAAACAAGAAGGAAAAGCGCGAGCTACCAGCAAAAGACACTATGGCCGAGAACACGGAAAATCATGGAGGAGAAAATCCCATTCAGCAAGCTCAACCATCATTACCACTCCGTGATTATGCTATACCACAAATCAATGCGAACTTTTCGGGGATTCACCGTCCAACCATCCAAGCGAACAACTTCGAAATCAAGCTGGCTATTATTCAGATGGTACAAGCAAGCCAATTTTGTGGACTCGCGAAGACGATCCCAACACATATATCACTTCATTTCTCGATATTTGTGACACCTTCAAGAAAAATGGTGTCACCGATGATGCTATTCGTCTGCGGCTTTTCCCTTTCTCTTGGAGGGACAAAGCCAAATTTTGGTTAAATTCATTACCGCCGGGCTCTATCACTACTTGGGCAGAATTAGCGCAAGCCTTTCTGGCTAAGTTCTTTCCACCATCGAAGACAACGAGATTAAGGAACGAGATTACTACTTTCGGCCAATTTGATATGGAGTCGCTTCATTAAGCTTGGGAGCGATACAAAGATTTTCTAAGGAGATGCCCCCACCATGGCCTGCCGGATTGGCTACAAATTCAAACCTTTTATAACGGATTGAGTGCTTCTACATGCACTCTTGTTGATGCAGCCGCTGGAGGAGCGTTAATGGGTAAGACGATGGCAGAAGCTCATTCTCTATTGGAGGCGATGGCTGCAAATGCCTATCAGTGGCCATCCGAACGAGTGATCACGAAGCGAGTAATGGAAATCTCAAATAATGATCTAATATCTGCACTATCAGCACAAGTCGCAGCACTGACTCAGCAACTTCAAGCCTTTTCACATGATCCTTCCCCTGTTACCACTGAATCATGTAATTGGTGCAACGGATCTCATCCTAGTGCGGAATGCCAAGTTGGAAACCCTTTCGAGCAACCTCCAATGGAACAAACTCAGTTCGTGGGGAATGGGAATCGGCAAAATAATCCGTATTCCAACACATATAATCCGGTGTGGCGAAATCACCCATATTTTTCATGGAAGAACGGACAAAACTTAAACCAACCTCAGTTTTCTCAACACCAACATCAACATCCTCCCACTCCAAATATCTCTCTCGAGGAAGCAATGGCGAAATTGGCAGCAAATACGAGTCAGTTCATGACCCGTACGGAAGCAACCTTGCAAAACCATTCCGCCTCTATTCGCAACTTGGAAGTCCAATTGGGGCAAATAGCAAATGTGTTAACAGCCCGCCCTGAGGGTACCTTGCCAAGTACAACCGAGACGAATCCTAGAGAGAGTATTAATGCCATTAGTTTGAGAAGCGGGAAGGAAGTGTGTGAGCAGCCCAGGCAGAACAGAAAGAAAGATAAAGATGAGGGGAAGAAAAATTCGGCATCTGAAGAATCACAAGTTTATAAGAGCTCGAAACTGTTTCCAGATAATCCGACAGCCTATGTGCCACCCGTCCCATTTCCACAACGATTGCAAAAGCAAAAATTGGACAAAGAATTTTCCAAGTTTCTCGACGTCTTCAAGAAACTGCACATCAACATTCCATTTGCTGATGCCTTGGAACAAATGCCGAGCTATGTAAAGTTCATGAAAGAAATCTTATCTAACAAAAGGAAGCTCGAGGAATATGAAATGGTGGAACTAACTGAAGAGTGCAGTGCAATCTTGCAGAGAAAGCTCCCGCCTAAATTGAAGGATCCAGGAAGCTTCACTATACCGTGCACTATTGGGAACTTGACGTTTGATAGAGCATTGTGTGATCTCGGCGCTAGCATTAATCTCGTGCCTCTTTCTATTTTCAAGAAGCTAGGAATTGGGGAAGCGAAACCTACTACGGTCTCTTTACAACTAGCCGATAGATCCATCAAGTACCCGAGAGGGGTAATCGAAGATGTCTTGGTCAAGATCGATAAATTCATTTTCCCTGCTGATTTCATTGTGCTTGATATGGAAGAAGATCATGAGATTCCGATTATATTGGGTAGACCATTCTTAGCTACCAGAAGGACCCTTATTGATGTTCAGGAGGGTAAATTAATACTTCGGGTTGAAGATGAGCAAGTCACATTCAAGGTGTTTCGATCTCTCCCGTGTCCAAGCAAGGTCGAGAAGTGTTCACAAATTGATACCTTTGAGAAAGACACACACTAGGAGAGTTGCCGGTCGAAAGGTTCAGAATCCGTTTTAGCTGCTCCAACGTCTAAGAGAAATGAAGAACGAATCGTGTATCATAAGCATTTGAATATGTCGTCTCCAACATCCGTTCATCCACCATCGAAAAATTCTCATGCTGTCATAAGTTCGCTCGTGGAGTTGAAAATTAAGCCGGATGTCAAACGAGTACCAAGTCAATTGCAAAATGGGTGTTTTGGAAGGCTATTATTGTTAAAGTCGTTTCGCAAAGAACGTTGGATATCCAAACCAAAAGTCGAACGCTTGAAATTTAATGGTCAACAATTTAAATCACGTAATAATGGTTCGATGGAATGTGCGGAGTCCAAATGGTCTTTGCGAAATGCGAATTGATTTTCAAAAAGTCCGGCTGAAGACTATAAACTTAGTGCTTCTTGGGACGCAACCCGAGTATTCGTTGTAGATTTTTATTTTTCAGTGTTTTTATACATTTTAGGAGTCTTTATTTTTCGTAATTTGTGCTTTGTTATGCTTGTCCCTCACGTACTTGGTGTTTTCTTTTGAAGATTTTGTGCAGGAATATCCCCAGGGGAAAATTTAACCCTGGGCCGCGGCACAAGGATAGTGAGCCGCGGCACAAACAAGTCGAAAAAAGGGGGCTAAACTTCCTGTACTCTGTGCCGCGGCACGACTTCACTGGGCCGCGGCACACCCGGTCCCTGAGCCGCGGCACATATGTACCGTGCCGCGGCATGCCAAATGCCAAAACTACGCCCAGGAAGCTGTACTCCGTGCCGCGATATGGACGAAATGAGCCGCAGCACACTTACACTATGAGCCGCGGCACCCATATGATAAGCCGCGGCACACGACAAAAAGACCAAACATACCTAGGAGGCTGTACTCTGGGCCACGTCTCACTTAAGTTGTGCCGTGGCCCCTGTTCGGAAGTTCAAAGGCCCAGGTATCCTTTATAACCCGATCGGCCGACACACCAGGTAAACTTCCTTCATTTCTTCGCACAGCGATCGGCGGAACCTCTTCCCGACTCTTCTTATTCTTGCATACTTTAATCCAAGTCAGGTAATTCTCAATCTCTTAATCCTAATTGATACATGATTTGAAAAGTAAGGTATTATTATTCATTCGATGATGAATATGTGTTAGTTTTTTTTTTTTTAATGTTCTATCAAAAAAATTTGAGTTGGAATATGGTGAATATGGTGATTGATTGTGATGGTATTTGTGATTATGTATAATTGTTGATGTTATTTGTCGTTTTTCTCATGACTATCGATTGAGGTTGTTATTCCTGGGGATTGGATTAAGCCATTGTCATGTTTGTTCTTCATTTAAACTCATGCAGTCAAGGTGTTTGATGAAATGCGTAAATGAAAATTTTTAAGCCAACGTTTTGAAACTATGTGCAACGAATTTGTTTATGGGTTTGCATTGTACCCCAACCCTTACGTCAAGTTTAAACGTGAAAGCTCAACTTTAATTTTCTCTCTCGACAGTGCAAGCTCGTTCAACTCTATATTCACGTTTTGCATACCTTAAGTAAAATGGTGTTGTTTTCCTTAAAGTTTACGTAATTTCCGGTGTTTATCTTCTCAGGGAAATCGCCATGGCTAGAAAAAGGAAGGTTAGCACAAGGGCTAGGACACAATCATCCCCCACACGAGGGGAGACTTCACAGAGCCGAGCCGATTTGGAGTCGCACCAATTCTCCAATCTAGAAATTCACAAAATATTCAATGAGAAAATCCGACATCGACCTATAATCCCGGAGCAGGGATTCACCCCCGCCCCCCAGGTCGGTGAGCTTCTGACCATGATTGACGAGATAGGATTGGCTCGTTTCACTGCACCTCCCGAGCCGGCTGTGATCTCCATCGTCCAGGAGTTTTACGCTAGCGCTCTACTGCGACATATTTGGGCAGGGCATATGATACCGCAATCAGATACTCGGACTCAGGTCGTCGTCCGAGGCCATCCAGTGGATTTTTCGGTGGCTGCTATTCGGAGATTATATGAACTACCAGTGGTGGACGAGATGGCGTTTACGTAGAGTATGAGTAGCCTCACGAGGGAGGCTCTGCTTGAGACACTCACACAGCCCGGTCCCGTCTGGGAGACTCGCGCCCCGGGTTCTTCAGCCTTCTACTTTAAGAGTTCGCGACTCATTCGGCTCGGGTGAGCCTGGTTATACTTCCTCTGCGCACGGGTCGATCCCACCTCGCAGATCCGCTCAGTTTTACTCTCTCGTGCTCTATTGTTATATGCTATCACTTCTGGGCTCAGATTCGATGTGGCCCCTCATCTGGTCCGATCTATCCTTCAGTGTATTGAAGGAGGGGCCAAGACGGGGCTAAAGCACCCATCTCTCATTTGCGCTCTATGCCGCCAGTCGGGCATGACTTGGTCGGATGATGAGCCGATTCTAGCCCCTCAGGGTCCGATTGATCATCGCATCATTTCTCACTTTGACCAGTGGGGTGGAGCGTCGGAACATGCTCGGGGGCGAGGATTTCTTCTTGACGAGGCACAAGAGCAGTCCCCCGAGCCTCTTCTTCTGACAAATGGGCAGGCAGAGTCCAGCCCGCCGCCCGATAGAGAGCACCTTCAGGCGATGTTCGACGGCCTAAGAGATGAGATGAGGAGAGAGAGAGAGAGCCACCTAGCTGCCCTGAGAGTGGAGATGCGGACGGAGAGAGAGAGAGCATCCTCGCAGCCATCCGGGAGGAGATGAGAGAGCAGGCCCGTCGGGCCAATCGACGTGAGGAGAGGCACCTGGCGGCGAGAGATGCTTACCACCAGGATTACCTTGCTGCATGGACGACCCATGTACTGCACCCAGACGGGCCATTCATTCCACCAGTTAGGCCAGCCACACCACATTCCTCGCCGGGCGAGGCCGGCATCAGTTCATAAGCGGCCATTAGGGGAGTACTTTGTAATACCCGAGATTTCTGTTATGTAATTGGAACTTGTGATATTGTAATGATTGTACTTTTGTCTTAGTACTATTCTCCGTATTTCATAATTCTTTTGTTGTCGAGCGTATAATTTCGTGTATGTGATTTTAATATTGAAATTCTGTGCATGTAGCGCACGCTACAGGCTACGGGTAGCGTACGCTAACATGGATTCATAGCGCACGCTACAGAGTGTCATTAGCGCACGCTATGCGTGGTCAAATTGATTGAGACGTGAGGTAGGTGAGATCTGGCCGGGGGACCCTTGTCGGATTGTGTCGAATGAACCTGGACGGCTTTCGGGAAAAGCCGAGTCAACGCCTTAGCGCACGCTACAGGTACATGCATAGCGCACGCTAAGTGCTAAGTACAGATTAGTCAGTGAGCCGTTAGCGCACGCTACGAACAGGGTCTAGCGCGCGCTAATAGACATTTATTATAAATTAGACAGCATCCTATTCGTGATTTCAGTTCTTCTCCTCCCATAACCCGAACTCTTACACTTAGAAATTAACTCCCTTCGTCCTAAACACTTCGTATCAACCTCCTAGTTCGAGATTGAAGATCGTATATCATTGGAGATTGGTGTTCAAGCCTTCGGTGTTGGATCACTTCATTTTCATCCGTGTTCTTCACTACTTTGAGGTAGGTGATTCTTCATCGATGATTAGTAATGTTCCTAAGGAAGTTTGAATCATGTTTGGATAGCAAGTATTTCGTTTATAATCGGTCATCACATGTTAGAAGGATATTTTTGACGACGGGTAATATATATCGTATGAACCTTTGAACCATCTTATTATAAGGACTCCTAAGCATGTTCAAATCAATTTATGATCAGTAATCGGATATTACCCAGTTGCTACGTTGTACACGTTGGAATCATGTGTTTTGGAACATAAGACGATCGGAACTTAGATTATTTCTTGAAGATCGTAGATAGATTATGATATTGAGATGACTATCCGTATATTTGTATTTCATAATCATAAAACTTCCACAAACCTTATTAGCATGATATGCCCAAGGATAACTTGTATTATCACGGTAGAATTCATGAGTTCTTTACCATTCAACCCAGTTTTCGGTTTGCAGTATTCTGCCATGCAAGATTAGCGCACGCTAACATGTGTGAGTTAATGTGCGCTATCGGGGTTCAGTTAACGCACGAAACGTACGTAGCGTACGTTATAAGACTAGCCGAGTCAGATTGCCAGACCGTGGCTAGCGTACGCTAGTCTTGTACGATAGCGTGTGCTAACAGTCCGGCTTAGCGCACGTTACGTAGAGTACGTAGCGCGCGCTAAGTAATCCAGGCAGATTGTTTATATTGGGCTTTTGGGCCGTAGACCGTATTGTTAGGCCATCGTTCGACTTGAGGTGATTTGTATATTATCCCTTTTGTTAAGGTTCGAGCTTGTTACGTTGATCGAAGGAGGCGGCCTTCGATTGTGTTGAGATCATCGAAGTATACCATTCTTGCCGTTTTCGAGGCAAGTATCATATGTCGAGTTCGATTTATATTGAATCTTTGATCATGCTTGTGGTTTTGTTTATATTGTTGAATATGGGATGTATTTCTGAAAATTCTCATGATATTCATTGATTATTTATTCGTATTGATGAACATATTGAAATGCATATGTGTATGCATAGTTGATTGATTATGGTATAAATGATCCGAGGGGATCATGAGGATCTATGCTGAGGGCGCTGGATCGAATGTCCACCATGCGTTGGTCCGACGGGATCATCATGGGGATCTATGCTGAGGGCGCTGGATCGCTGGACGGGTTTTCCACCATGCGTTGGTCCGACGGGATCATCATGGGGATCTATACCAAGGGCGCTGGATTGCTGGATTACCCTGTATTGTGTTGATGGAATCGTGAGGATTCGCATCGTTGGATTCTGGTAGCGGAAGTCCGTTTGCATGTTTTGTGATGCATTGATGATTAATTGTATTATGATACTTGTACTAGCATTGTTTTGCTAACCCCTTCGGGGGTGGACATTGTTTTGATGTTCAGGTAGCCGAGGAGCGGGGAGGCAACCACAGTACCGACAGGACGATGAAATGGCTCAGTGATGTGGTTGATATTATTATTATTGTGATTTGTCTTCTTGGTTCGTTTAGTACTCGAGTACGTCTGTATTAACAAAGTCTTTTCGATATGGTTGTATAAGTTAACCCATTTGATCGTTTGAATCAAATCTGTATTTGAATTCCAGTTGTTCGATTGGTTTATTTTTATACTTCTTTTAAAATTAGCCTTGTAAATCCTTATCTAAAGGGTTTACGGCGCTGTAATTATTCCGAATATCTCGGGGTGTTACAGAATATGGTATCGGAGCTAAGATTCATGGATATATTGGCAGTCGGGTTAGTTGGGTCTGTTTACGTTTTTGATTATTGGTCATTGGTAACATCACTGCTGATCCAGCATCGTCGTGTGGACCGTGGTTGTAAGTTTCCTAATCTAAAATACTACCGTTTTATTTTATTCATGATTTGTGAACATTGATGGATGTACTTTTAGAAAGTTTGTTCTGGATATTGAGTATTTATGTTTACAGTATGTTGAGAGGAGGTCGTGGACGCGGACGCGGTCGTGGACGCGGACGTGGAAATGCGAGGCAAGAAGAGTCGGTATCTACTCCAGAGATAGCCGCTAGTCAAACGGATTCACATTCCGGGGGACAGCAGGGATCGGCAAATAATAATGCAGATCCTAATGTGGCGGGAGTGCTTCAGCAAGTGGTTGCCCAGATAAACCAATTTGCTCAGGTTGTGGATCGCATGCAGACAGCGATGGGGCAGCAACATAACGTGGATAATCGGGGAGATAAATGGCTTACCGAGGTGGTCAAATTGCATCCTCCGAAATTTGATGGTTCGACTGAGACGCTTTCTTGGGATCACGTCAAGGAATTAGAGAAGATTTTTATGGGATTAATCGTCCCAACGATAGGAAGGTTCCGGTCGCCAAGATTCGACCGGGAGGCTTTCGATCGGGTGGGAGGCCATCCGACCGGAGGAGCACAATGTTGACTGGACGGAATTCAAATTGATGATGGAAGCGCAGTATTGTCCTCGCCCAGTTAGAGAAGCCCGAGTTCGGGAGTTTTTTCTCACCGCAAAATTCAGAAGCATCTGTGACGGACGTGATTAAGACTTTTAATCACCAGCTGACTTATGTGCGCCACCTGGTCAGGACCGAGGCGGAAAGGATTTTTCATTTTGACATGCGAATGAAGCCGGAAATTCAGCAATATATGTCCGGATTTGAATGTACCACTTTGCGACAGTATCAGGATAAGGCGTTGGCCTATGATATGAAGGAAGCAGCAGTAGAGAAATCGACGGAAGCAAAGAAACAGAAGGTGTCTGGCAACTTCACGGAGAATAAGAATAGCGGGCCCACGGCTCGGTCCTCTTTTCACTCATCCAGAGACCTCCGCATCCTTCTCGAGGAGGAAAGAAGTTCCAGCGGCACCAATCGCTTTGACGCAGGAAGAAGTGTTATAAGCGTGGCAAAGCAGACATGTTCGACGTGATTGTTTCGCGCTGCGTGACTGCTTGAGTGCGGACAGGAAGGTCATCGAGCGACATTTTGTGGGAATGCGAACCGATCTTTTGGTACTCGCACTCCAGCTACAATTCCGAAGGAGACGAGTGTGAACCAGACGCAACAGAGTGGATTTCAGCAGCAGAGCGTTGGGAAGAGAGAGGCATCGAGCGCTGGGTCCATTCCTCCGCGTATTTACGAGATGAAGAAGGATAATCAGAACACAGCTGTTGCATCAGGTACAATTCAGATCCTTTTGCAACCAGTTAGTGTTTTATTCGATTCCGGAGCTACACATTCTTTTGTATCATTGAACTGTGTTAATCGTTTGAAAATCTCGTGCTTGTATGATTGTGAACCTTATGTTGTGGGATTACCAAGCGGAGAGAAAATTGTGAGAACCCTAGAAGCTAGGGATTTTCCAGTAACTATAGGAGGGAGATATTGGCTATCGAACCTTATTGTGGTTGACATTTATGGTGACGATTTAATTCTCGGAGACGATTGGCTCAACCGTTATGGAGCTTTTCTGAATTACCGAGAGAGAGTCATTTCCATCATTGCTGATGACGGGTCTGAACACTTATTCCGAGGATGGAGACCAGGAAGCTCGGGAAAGTTTATCAAAGCAATGAAAGCCGTGAAATTACTGAAACAGGGATGTCAGGGACTTTGGTGCTATGCCATGAGGAAAAAGGAAGGAGTAGAGCTCTCGTCTATTTCAGTTGTGAATGAATTCTCAGATGTTTTTCCTGACGAACTGCCTGGATTACCTCCGCAGAGAAAAGTAGAATTCACTATCGAATTAGAGCCTGGAGCAGCTCCTATTTCCAGAGCACCATACCGCATGGCGCCAACCGAGATGTATGAACTCAAGAAACAACTGGAGGAATTGTTGCAGAAGGGTTATATTCAACCGAGCATTTCTCCTTGGGGAGCGCCCGTTCTCTTTGTCCGGAAGAAAGACGGATCCCTCCGACTGTGTATTGATTACAGGGAGCTCAACAAGATGACAATCAAGAATAAGTATCCTATACCTCGGATCGACGACTTGTTTGATCAACTGCAAGGGGCAAGGGTATTCTCGAAGATTGACTTGCGATCAGGATACCACCAGTTGAGAATTAAGGAATCGGATATATCGAAATCAGCTTTCAGATCCCGGTACGGGCATTATGAATTCGTAGTGATGCCGTTTGGACTTACCAATGCTCCTGCAGTATTCATGCAATTCATGAATCGGGTATTTTTGGAATACTTGGATAAATTTGTGGTCGTCTTCATTGATGACATCTTGATATATTCGAAGGACGCGGTGGAGCACGCCGAGCATTTGCGTGTGGTTTTAAGCACCTTGAGGAAGGAACAGCTGTACGCAAAATTTTCTAAATGCGAGTTCTGGCTTAAGGAAGTAACCTTCCTTGGACATGTGATATCAGCCGACGGAGTTCAGGTGGACCCGAAGAAAGTCGAAGCAATCTTGGATTGGGAGGCTCCTAAAAACGTGAAAGAAGTCCGAAGCTTCTTAGGACTTGCTGGATATTATCGCCGCTTTGTAGAGGGATTTTCCAAAATTGCTCGTCCGCTCACTCACCAAGGTAAAACTCAAAAGTTCACGTGGAATGAGAAGTGCCAGTTTGGTTTGACGAGCTTAAGAGGAGACTGACACCTATATTAGCGCTACCAGAGGGAACCGATGGATTCATGGTATACTGACGCTTCAAATCGGGGTTTGGGTTGTGTATTGATGCGAGAAGGATAAAGTGATTGCTTATGCATCTCGACAAGCGAAACCGCACGGGTTAATTACCCGACTCATGATCCGGAGCTAGCGGCCGTGGTCTTTGCCTTGAAAATTTGGCGACATTATTTGTACGGCACTTCGTTGTCGATCTTTACAGATCATAAGAGCCTCAAGTACATTTTCACCAAAAGAATTAAACATGAGGCGAGAAGGTGGTGGAATTGATCAAGGATTACGACTTGGAGATTCTCTATCATCCGGGGAAAGCAAATGTAGTAGCCGATGCTTTGAGCCGTAAACCTGTTTCTCTTAGAGTGTTGGAAGCTCTTACGTCTCAAACCAGTATTCAACGAGAACTGATCCGCGAGGGGATTGAAGTATGGGCACCAGGAATCCAAGGGCAACTGTATGTGATGGAACTGACTTCGTCACTAATCGAGGAGATCAAATCTAAGCAGTTGGACGATTCTTTAATCCTTCGATTAGGTGATGAAGTAAAGAAAGGAAAAGCCCCAGGATTCGTGATACAAGACGATGGAGTTCTGAGATTTCAGAGTCGACTTTGCGTTCCCGAGGATGATGATTTGAGACGGACAATTTTGAAGGAAGCTCATAGCGCGCCCTATTCTATTCACCCAGGCAGCAGTAAGATGTATAAGGATTTAAAGCAAAACTTCTGGTGGGGGAATATGAATAAGGACGTAGCGGAGTACGTTTCAAAGTGTTTGACTTGTCAGCAGGTTAAAATTGAACATCAGCGACCTGCCGGGATGTTAAAGCCGCTTCCGATCCCTGAATGGAAGTGGGAGGACATTTCGATGGATTTCATCACCAATATGCCAAGGACTAGAACAGGAATGAACATGATTTGGGTTGTAGTTGATTGACTAACCAAGTCGGCTCATTTCCTAGGGATCAAAGATACATGGGGACCCGAGAGATTGGCGCGAGTATTTATTGCGGAGATAGTCAGATTGCATGGGACGCCGAAGACCATTATTTCAGATCGAGATGGTCGTTTCGTGTCGCACTTCTGGAAAGCAGTTCACAAGGCTTTGGGTAATGAGCTCAATTATAGCACAACATATCATCCCCAAACGGACGGTCATCAGAAAGGACTATTCAAACTGTAGAAGACATGCTTAGAGCCTGTGCTTTGGATTGGTCAACTGATTGGGAAGTCCATTTGCCATTAGTTGAATTCACCTACAATAATAGTTGGCATGCTTCAATTAAGATGGCACCATTTGAAGCTTTGTACGGGAGAAGATGCCGATCACCCCTGTGTTGGGATGATTCTTCGGATTTGATCGGGACGGAACCGGAGTTGATTATTCAGACTCAAGAGAAGATAGCTTTGATTCGAGAGAGACTGATCGCCCTGCAGTCGATGAAGTCTTATGCAGATGTACGTCGTCGCCCTCTAGAGTTCGACGCTGGGGACCACGTACTATTGAAGGTGTCTCCTACACGAGGAATTTTCCGTTTTGGGAGAAGAGGTAAGCTAAGTCCGAGATATATCGGACCATTTGAGATCCTAGAGAGAGTTGGGGATTTAGCATACAGGTTGGCCTTACCGCCATCGCTAAGTCATGTTCACAATGTGTTTCACGTATCCCAACTGCGGAAGTATGTACCGGACCCCAGTCACGTCATTGATTTCGACGAGATCGAGATAGCTAATGATGGCACCTTCGAAGAGAGACCAATTAAGATACTTGAGAGCCGGATCAAACAATTGAGGAATAAACCAATACATTTGGTTAAAGTACAATGGTCACGACATGGAGTCGAAGAGGCCACTTGGGAAACGGAGGACGGTATGAAGGCTAAATATCCGGAGTTGTTTTCATCCTAAGTTTCGGGACGAAACTTATTTTTAGGGAGGAAGGATGTAATACCCGAGATTTCTGTTATGTAATTGGAACTTGTGATATTGTAATGATTGTACTTTTTTCTGAGTACTATTCTCCGTATTTCATAATTCTTTTGTTGTCGAGCGTATAATTTCGTGTATGTGATTTTAAGATTGAAATTCTGTGCATGTAGCGCACGCTACAGGCTACGGGTAGCGTACGCTAACATGGATTCATAGCGCACGCTACAGAGTGTCATTAGCGCACGCTATGCGTGGTCAAATTGATTGAGACGTGCGGTAGGTGAGATCTGGTCGGGGGACCCTTGCCGGATTGTGTCGAATGAACCTGGACGGCTTTTGGGAAAAGCCGAGTCAACGCCTTAGCGCATGCTACAGGTACATGCGTAGCGCACGCTAAGTGCTAAGTACAGATTAGTCAGTGAGCCGTTAGCGCACGCTACGAACAGGGTCTAGCGCGCGCTAATAGACATTTATTATAAATTAGACAGCATCCTATTCGTGATTTCAGTTCTTCTCCTCCCGTAACCTGAACTCTTACACTTAGAACTTAACTCCCTTCGTCCTAAACACTTCGTATCAACCTCCTAGTTCGAGATTGAAGATCGTATATCATTGGAGATTGGTGTTCAAGCCTTCGGTGTTGGATCGCTTCATTTTCATCCGTGTTCTTCACTACTTTGAGGTAGGTGATTCTTCACCGATGATTAGTAATGTTCCTAAGGAAGTTTGAATCATGTTTGGATAGCAAGTATTTCGTTTATAATCGGTCAACACATGTTAGAAGGATATTTTTGACGTATCGGTACTATATATCGTATGAACCTTTGAACCATCTTATTATAAGGACTCCTAAGCATGTTCAAATCAAATTATGATCAGTAATCGGATATTACCCAGTTGCTACGTTGTACACGTTGGAATCATGTGTTTTGGAACATAAGACGATCGGAACTTAGATTATTTCTTGAAGATCGTAGATTGATTATGATATTGAGATGACTATCCGTATATTTGTATTTCATAATCATAAAACTTCCACAAACCTTATTAGCATGATATGCCCGAGGATAACTTGTATTATCACGGTAGAATTCATGAGTTCTTCACCATTCAACCCAGTTTTCGGTTTGCAGTATTCTGCCATGCAAGATTAGCGCACGCTAACATGTGTGAGTTAACGTGCGCTATCGGGGTTCAGTTAACGCACGAAACGTACGTAGCGTACGTTATAAGACCAGCCGAGTCAGACTGCCAGACCGTGGCTAGCGTACGCTAGTCTTGTACGATAGCGTGTGCTAACAGTCCGGCTTAGCGCATGTTACGTAGAGTACGTAGCGCGCGCTAAGTAATCCAGGCAGATTGTTTATATTGGGCTTTTGGGCCGTAGACCGTATTGTTAGGCCATCGTTCGACTTGAGGTGATTTGTATATTATCCCTTTTGTTAAGGTTCGAGCTTGTTACGTTGATCGAAGGAGGTGGCATTCGATTGTGTTGAGATCATCGAAGTATACCATTCTTGCCGTTTTCGAGGCAAGTATCATATGTCGAGTTCGATTTATATTGAATCTTTGATCATGCTTGTGGTTTTGTTCATATTGTTGAATATGGGATGTATTTCTGAAAATTCTCATGATATTCATTGATTATTTATTCGTATTGATGAACATATTGAAATGCATATGTGTATGCATAGTTGATTGATTATGGTATAAATGATCCGAGGGGATCATGAGGATCTATGCTGAGGGCGCTGGATCGAATGTCCACCATGCGTTGGTCCGACGGGATCATCATGGGGATCTATGCTGAGGGCGCTGGATCGCTGGATGGGTTTTCCACCATGCGTTGGTCCGACGGGATCATCATGGGGATCTATACCAAGGGCGCTGGATCGCTGGATTACCCTGTATTGTGTTGATGGAATCGTGAGGATTCGCATCGTTGGATTCCGGTAGCGGAAGTCCGTTTGCATGTTTTGTGATGCATTGATGATTAATTGTATTATGATACTTGTACTAGCATTGTTTTGCTAACCCCTTCGGGGGTGGACATTGTTTTGATGTTCAGGTAGCCGAGGAGCGGGGAGGCAACCACAGTACCGACAGGACGATGAAATGGCTCAGTGATGTGGTTGATATTATTATTATTGTGATTTGTCTTCTTGGTTCGTTTAGTACTCGAGTACGTCTGTATTAACAAAGTCTTTTCGATATGGTTGTATAAGTTAACCCATTTGATCGTTTGAATCAAATCTGTATTTGAATTCCAGTTGTTCGATTGGTTTATTTTTATACTTTTTTTAAAATTAGCCTTGTAAATCCTTATCTAAAGGGTTTACGGCGCTGTAATTATTCCGAATATCTTGGGGTGTTACATACTTGACCTTCTTCTTTTATTGCATATTACTAGTTGTATCCATTGAGGTCAATGTACGTCCTAAGTTTGGGGGGGTTTACTTTCAGTTGCTTTTTTTATTTATTCATTTGCATTTTTCGTTATTTTTCGTTATTTTTGACGCTAGCCTTGCTTGTCTTGTTTTTATTTGCATTCGTGAATTTTTCGTGCTTCTTTGTGTAAAACTGATGTTACGATAGTGATTTCTCTTTGAAGAAACAGTTGACTTTTGGTCGAGTTGCAGTCAGCGATATCTGTTTCCGTTGAGTATTCATTTAGGTCCGAATTTTTTTTTTTCATTTTTGTAGAAATTTTAGCGTATAAGAAAGGAGACATACGTGTTTTCAAATCACTGTCTATATGTTTGGTTATACTTTTCGTGTAGCTAGTCGTCCAGTAACATGAGTCTTGTGGGCACTTAAATTGAGTTTAGAGTCGGACAGTTTTTCCCAAAAAGTCGAGATATTATACATGTTCTATGATGGGAAGTCTAGTAGCCGGGGGTATTCACGTGACCCGTTGTTTACTCTCGCGTAAAACGACAACCCTGAATAGACTAATGGTTTAGAAATAGCGCATTACCGATGATGGGAAGCCTAGTAACCGGGGGTATTCACGTGACCCGTTGTTTACTCTCACGTAAAACAGCAACCTTGATGTGCGGGAATCGCTATTCGAGTTTTTTCTCCGCTGTAGAGGGGTACTTAGCAACTAGAAGCATCCATGTGCCCCATGAGTGTCTTTTACATCAAACGGTTCCCCAATACATGAGAATGGAAATCCACCGTAGGATCATCCCGATGAAATATCCCGAGATCCGAACCTAGTGGTTAACTCGAATCTTTATTATGATCATACATAAGGGAATGCTGTCCGAGGTTTATTTTTGACGATGAAACTCTTAAATTTTTGCCACTAGACTGTGGGACTGGGCGAGTTAGCTTGTTTAATCTAACCATTCATATTGGCGGTCGGTTAAATTCACGCTTGTTAATCTTTGAGCTTAATTTTCTTCATAAACGATTGATTAGCACTAAAAAATGGGTACTATTACGATACTCGTATTATTCGTTGAGATTTTCAGGGTAGTATTGATTAAGTTGAGCACTATGGATTTGCACGATCATTCACGATATTTTTTTATTTGAAATTGATTCTTTTTGCTTGAGGACAATCAAAGGCTCAAGTTTGGGGGTATTTGTTAGGCGTATATTTATACGCTAATTTATCATTATTTTTTATCCATTTGAAGTCTAAATCTGCTTAAATGAGCTTTTAATGCACTATTCTTATATGTTTTCTAGGAAATTGGAGTCCGGAAGCTCGAACGGTGAAAAATGGGCCGAAACTACAATTTTTGGCCTGGGGCCGCGGCACACGCACGGCACACAGAGAGCGCCGAACAAACTGTACCGGGGGCCGCGGCACAAGGATGCTGAGCCGCGACCCAGGAAGAAAATGTAGCGCCCAAGTATAGGCGCTGAAGGTATAGGCGCTGTAATTGCCGCATTTATGGGCCGTTTTTGGAGCTGTTTTCGACCAAATCCCCAAACGCGTTTTGGAGGCTAATGATAGTTATAAATATGGGTTTAAAGTCTGAAAAGAGGGATCATCAGGGGATCGATCATCGAGGAATTGAGGAATTGAGAAGAAGCAGAAAACACCAAGGGCAGAGAGCGGAAGACAGAGAACGGAGGAATCCAAGTTCTTCGTCTGCATTTGATTTCTATGCTTTCTTTAATTCTTTTTGTATTTTTATTTTCTAGCATGTCAGGCTAGAACCCTAGTCTAGGATTTTGATGAAATCGAGGTTTTGTTGAATTAACTTTTGATTATCAATTCAATTCCCATTTCTATTGAGTTTTCCCCAATTGTTCTTAATGCTTTCAATTGTGTGGCCTATAATTGAATTGTTTGGTTTACGCAACTCGAATCGGGAGAGGAGAGTTGGTATGAAATAATTGGTGAGAATCGTTTTATCTTGTGAGATAGGAATATACTCATAGGAATTACGTGGCCTTTCTGAAGTTTTCGTACTTTTTACCTATCGTCGAATTAATCCACCTAGGAATAGAGTGTATTATTCGCCTTAGATAATTCTATTGACCTCGGTAGAGGCGGTAGAGTATTTTAGCAACCTTCGCCTTCAATAAATTGGGAAATCATTAAATTCATATAATCAGGAGTAATTCAGATAAACCGAGGTGGATTCACAATCCTAGATTAATTCCTTATTTGATTTTCTTCCTTTGAATAAATGATTCTACTATTTCTTTGTTTTTATTAATTTTCCTTAGTTATTACTTGCACCTAAAATTTCGACAGTTCAAATAAAATTAGAATACGCATAAATTGGTAATTAGTAAGTCAGTCCTCGTGGGAACGATATCTTACTCATCTCTTTATTACTTGTTTACGACAACGTGCACTTGCATTCACCGAATTTCGCAACAGAAACTCCAAACAAACTACAAGTATCGTGGACAATCGTGCAAATCCATATCGCTCAACTTATTAATGCTAGCCTGAAAATCTCAAAGAATAATATGAATATCGTACTTGTGAGTCACATTACGGACAATGATTTCTCAAAGTAACCTTTTTCGTGCTAATCTCAGCCCATGAAAGTAGTCAAGGCTCGAAGATCAACAAATCTGAAATGGGCCAACTGGAGAAATGAATGGAGAGGTTATAATAAGCTAACTCGCCTAGTCCCACAACCTTGTGACATAAACATACGAAATGCAGCACAACTAATATTATTTCCACAATGACATTCCCCGGACAACAATCCTACTTTATTTGATAACTATTATTATGATTTTAGGAACAACGAGCTAACCACTAGGTTTTGTAACACTCCAAACTAGGCGAATATTACAGTGCCATGGACCCCCCGACTAGGACCCACTAGGCGGATGAAAATTAATGAATTAAGTGATATAATTGTAGTACCGAACCACAGTATATCATTAATTACTCCGATGAGGAGTTTCATTACAACACACCCAAGATAATACCGAATACATGTATATTTTATATGAAGATAAAATATACAACACTGAATGAAATGAATATCCAAATGGAAGTCTGCAGCGGAAATAAAATAAAGAAAACATGAGTGAATGAAAGGACTAGGGCCCCCTACTAATATCACTGGGACTCCTCTCCGTCAGCGTTCTCTTCCCGTGCCTTAGCCTTGCCATGACCTGAAAACAATATCCCCCAACGGGGTCAGTTACATAGAACAATAATCCTCAAGAGTTGAATAAACACAATCATGATATATCTAAATTATGAAATGAAGCTGAAGAGAGGCATCATAGTACACTCGTAATGGAATGTGCACGTGCACAATACGGATGTCCGGACACACCCGCCATTGTACCTAATTAGTCTCACGGAGGTACATTACTGTGTGCACAGTCCAATGTTTCGGTGAACCCAACACATGACCCTCACGTGCCCAACTAAAAATCCCACACATCCACACCCGACCGCGCAATATGAACCCAGAAGGTCATATGAACAAGAATTACCATGAAGAATAATAATAAATAACAATCCGACAAAGTCAAGAATGACTCACCGAGACGAAATGATAATGAAATGAATGATAGCTCAATGAAATGGTTGGAACCGTCGTTCCTCGTGAATGAAGTGATTAATTGACAATTACAAGTATCAATACGGTTAATACATTATGAATGAACAACAACGAAAGGAATGAAAATCCTTTTAACCGAGTAAGAATTAACTTAGTCAACACTGGTGAAGAATGTCCTTCCTCGAACAAATGTCCAAAAAGGGGTGTCGGTCGCTCGAACAACCTTGAATGATAATTACCAACAATGCTCAATATACGAATCAAACACAATTATAACCGACTCAATCGACGATACAACAATATCTAAACTCATTGAGGTATTCTAACGAACACTTAGGAAATACACATCCTTCGATAATATCCAAATCTCGAATATATCAAAACCAACTCCAAAATGAGTATTTCAAACCATCAAAACACTTTCAATGATACCAATAATCCATAGGAATCCACAATTCGAGTTAACGACAACATCTAATCGAAAACCCAAAAAATATCAAAGTAGTCCATGGGAAAACATTTATCCAAGGTAGATAATCCATATCTAACATATTCCAACAACAATCCAAGCTTACACAAAGAAATCGGAAGGAAAAACCCAAAATCCGAAATTCTAGATCCAAGAAGATTATTACCTTGATTTGATGTGATGTGGATGATGAAATGATGATTAATCCGAATGATAAGCTTGAAGGTGATGATTGATGATTTTACCTCGAATAATACTCTCCAAAACGCCCGGAATCGTCCAAAATCGCCAAAGGAATGAAGAAAAATGACAAATGACGAAGAAAGGACTGGACTGTCCTATATATAGCAACTCCCAGTTAGCGTGCGCTAGCTCCTGTGCGTAGCGTGCGCTAACGGGTGCACTGGGTAGTCCAGTACCCTCTGCTCGCAACGGTAGCGTGCGCTACGTACCTTTTGTAGCGTGCGCTACAACCATTTAATTAGCGTGCATTAACACAAATGGTTAGCGTGCGCTAACGAATTATCTGATGCCCAGTACTAGAGTCCAGAACCTCCTGTTCTCTGATCTGATCGCGGTAGCGCACACTACACACAAGCTTCAACGTGCGCTACTTACACCGATTAGCGTACGCTAATCTACTCGTAGCGTGCGCTAGGCATTTATCCAATGCAGTCCAGTAGCCACTGGACTCTGCCTAATCCGTCCTTAACGCACACTACACTGGCTGCATAGCGTGCGCTACTCCGACCTACTAGCGCGCGCTACTTACCATTCGTAGCGTGCGCTACTTATAACCCAACTGCAGTCTAGTGCCTTCTGGACTGCCTGCTTGAAACATAATAGCGTGCGCTAGTGTTGAGAGGTGGCGTGCGCTACCCGTACTCAATTAGCGCATGCTAAAGAGAGTACGTAGCGTGCGCTACTCCTCACACACAGCACACTATGAAGATGACAACGATGATAAACACGACACGATTCTCCAACTAGATTGATGATGAATGACGGTTGATACATGATACAATTACTCTGAATGATGAATACAATGATTGAATATGAGTGACAAATGATCATTACTGAGTGAAAATTACTGAATGATAAATATTGAGTGATAATGACTGAATTACAACCGGGTATTACATACACCCCCCTTAAAAGAGTTTCGTCCCCGAAACTAAGGGCCAACCAACTCGGATAACTCTCTCGCATACTATCCTCGGTTTCCCAAGTATCCTCTTCGACTCCGTGTCTAGACCACTGAATTTTAACCAAAGGAATCGCCTTGTTCCTCAGCTGTTTGATTCGCTGCTCTAAGACTCGTATAGGACGCTCCTCATATAAATGATCATCGGCGATCTCGATCTCGATCATCGGCGATCACGATTTCGGCAAGTTTGCAGAACCCCTCGACGAACCTCCGGTAGTATTCGGCCAGACCCAAAAAGCTACGAACTTCCTTCACGTTCCTAGGCGGAGCCGAATCTAACACGGCCTCAATTTTCTGGGGATCTACCCGAACCCTTTCCGCTGAAATCACATGTCCGAGAAACATGACTTCCTTCAGCCATAATTCACACTTAGAAAACTTTGCATACAGGTGCTGAGTCCTCAAAATCTCCAACACCAATCGCAAATGCCGAGCGTGTTCCTCTTCATCACGAGAGTAGACCAGAATATCATCGATAAAAACGACTACACAATTATCAAGATGCTCAATAAATATTTTATTCATCAATTGCATAAATATCGCCGGTGTGTTGGTTAACCCAAAAGGCATAACCACAAACTCATAGTGCCCATACCTCGTACGGAAAGCGGTTTTAGGAACGTCGGATTCCTTAATGCGAAGTTGATAGTAACCGAACCTCAAATCAATTTTCGAGAACACCGCGGCTCCCTACAATTGATCAAAGAAATCATCGATACGCGGAAAAGGGTATTTATTCTTAATGGTCACTTTGTTCAGTTCCCGATAATCAATACACAAATGTAGTGAACCATCTTTCTTCCTTACGAACAAGACCGGTGCACCCCATGGCGAGGCACTAGGTCTAATATCTCCTTTATCCAACAATTCTCCCAGTTGTTTCTTCAACTCTTGCATTTCTGAAGGTGCCATACGATACGGTGCCTTAGAAATCGGGGTTGCTGTGGACTCCAAATCAATTGTAAATTCAACTTCCTGCCCCGGTGGTAGTCCCGGTAATTCATCTGGGAAGACATCCGGAAAATCACTTACAACAGGAATCAAGGGAAGTTCAACTTTCCCATCCTCGACTTTCATGGCATAACACCAATACCCAACACAGCCTTTTCTAATAAGTTTTGTCACCTCCAAGGCACTAATCAAAAATTTCTGACATCCCCTCTTGTACCCCGCAAAATGATGTTCGGTACCGTCTTTGGCTAACATTGATATAATCTTCGTGCGATAATTCATTACCGCACCGTGTCTATCGAGCCAATCATCACCGGGGATTAGATCTTCATCAACAATGTCTATGACTATCAAATTCGAAAACCACACTCTCTCAGCGATTAACACCGGACAATCTCTAACTTCCTTGTCCCCCACGATTCTATCACCACTGGGCAACTTAACCACAAAGGACTCACAAGGAGACAAGCCCTCAATATTCAATCGACGCACACAATCCAAAGAGATGAACGAATGAGAAGCACCGGAATCAAAAAGCACTCTAACTAGATGAGACAAAAGAGAAATGATACCTGTCGCCACGGTAGCCTCTGGATCTCCAGCTCTCCTCATCTCATAGACACGAGGTTGCACCGAACTAGTACTGGGGGCTCCCCCTCTAACAGACTGACCACGGCCTCTGCCTCGACCGTAACTCTGGGATGGCTGACACGTAGATGACTTCTGATTAACACTCGATTCTCTAGGCGTAGGGGCTGATGCCTGAGTTCCAAGTGGATTTTCTTCTTCTGTACAGTACATGGCTCTATGGCCTTCCTGGCCGCAATTAAAACACTTCAATGGGGGTATACCCCAATCACGATTAAGATGGCACTGTTGGCCACAATTAAAACATGTCACAACCCGGTTTGACACACTAGCACCAGCTCTGAAATTCTGTTTACCTCCCGATACACGGGAAGACCCTTTGGTTGGATAACTTGCCGACTGTGATCCCCGCTGGTTGCCACCTCTACAGCTAGAAAACTTTCCAGTGGCCTTCTGCTTCTTACTCTTACTTGTCGTTTCCGTAGTAGTGAAGGACATATCATAGGCTAATGCCCTATCTTGATACTCCTTCAATGTGGTGCAAGCGAAGCCCGACATATAGTGCCGAACTCTTGGCTTCATTCGCATGTCAAAGTGCTGGATTCTATCTCTCTCTTCCTTCACTTGATTTTTCACATGGTTGAGTTGACGGTTGTATTCAATGATTGCCTGAGATATAGGGACATCCTGGGGTTTAGCTTCGTAAAAGGCTAGAATCCTGGCCTCCTGAACAGGCCACGGGCAGAACTCGGCCTCCATCAATTCTTTAAACTCATCCCATGAAACCACACGATCCTGAGGTGCAACAGCTTGCCACCAACTAGCCGCATCCCTTGATAGAAAGTACTGGGCAACTGGCACCTTACGTGCCTCTGGACAATTCACGGCCATGAAAACTTTATTCATTTCATTAATCCAATCTTCCCAGCCGATCGGATCATTTGCTCCAATAAATTGGGGAGGGCGCATATGGATAACTTCTTGTAACCACTTCTCAGCCCCAGTGTCGGTAACAGGAGGTGGTTGGTTAAGCTGTACCGCCTGGGTTAAAAGAGCCATTTGGTTCGCCACTTGCTGCAGTATGGTTTCAACACCCACATCCGGTTCGCTCCCTGCAGAAGTTCCCATACTGGCTGACGGCTCCTGATGACTACCGGTGCTAGGTTGAATAGAGTCCGACAAGCTAGGCGTAGCTGAGCCTCCTACCGAGCTGAGGGATATGGCCGCTCCACCGGTTGCACCACGCCCTCGTCCACGACCACAGCCGCGTCCACGTCCTCTACCAGTTGACATTCTAAAGGAAAAATGGAAGTAAAATCATAAGCATAGCTCGAAGCAATCCCATCTAGAATATGGACTTCTCATGTCCCATAATCGAATGACAATGAGTGAATAAAGAGGGTAAATAAGATAGGGAACTTACGAGTACCGGTCGTACGAGATGACGGCAGTGCGATGATACTGTGTTCTTGGAATAGTACATTTAGACCCAGCAATCCGACAGCCTAGGTATCCATAAACCTAAGCTCCGATACCAAATTCTGTAACACCCCCGAGATATTCGTAGAATATCACAGCGCCGTGAATCCCGACCAGGGACCCACTAGGCTTATCTTACTCACAACGTACCAAATTTGACAAAATCCACTCGAGAATCAATAAATTCGATGCAAACAAGGAAGTTCAACCACGGACAAATAATACCATGAAGAAATACAAGAAGTTGTACAACAATGGAAAAGGACTTTCCTAAAGTACTCGAGTACCATTTATTATTACAAGGATAAAATAGACTGAAGAGGACAACTATCAAACAAAATGGAACACAACTAGCCACAGTATCATGCCTCGCCATCCTCATCGTATCGTCTCGGTGCTCGCTCGTATGGATCCTTAGGACCTGAAAAACACAAAAGTAATTTTCCCCAAACGAGAGGGGTTAGGGCAAGTATTACAAGTGAAATGTCAAGTCTTATACATAAAAGCATATGCACCAATTCAAAGTCATGATAATGATTTTACGGAAAATACAATTATCCAAACATATTTAGAAATGATGATATCTCTTGATTAACCATAGACTCGACAATACGCAAATCCCTCCTCAACCCCTTCGGATCATCTCGGACTGGCTAACCCAAATGTTCACGGAACCGACATAAGCGGAACCCTCCTCGACCCCGTCGGGTCCTCTCGGAGTGAACGAAAGCAACTCTCACAATCACATGCATTACTTTTCACATTTAAGAACATAACTTTCACAAGAATCACTTGCCTAGAATCGGGAGAAAAGGGTACGAACGACAAGGTACAAAGATTGAAGGATTTGACAACTCCGAACCTAGACAAGTTCGTAATTCAATTATCAAAACCCCATCGGTATGAAAATAAGTTGGAATCAATCGAATTTACTACCCCGATACATGTGTTCTAGGAATAATTCTCTTAGATGGTGAATCGCAAGTTAAATATCCCAAATACTCAAGAACTCCGGAAATATACCAATAAATCCGTAGGAAAACATGTATCCAAGGTAGATAATTCATAATCGATATACTCTAACATAACAACAAGCTGGATCGAAGAAATCGGATGGAAAATCCCCAAATCCCAAAAATCTAGGGTTGTGAGAAGTTTACCTTGATTTGGAGCGGTGGGGAGGATTAAACGTTGATAAATCCAAACTAGTAACTCAAAGATGTTGCTAGATAATTGCAGCTAGAAGAACTCCTCACAAATCGCCCGGAATCGCCCGAAATCGTCCAAGGAGGTGAAGGAAGGAAGAAATGACGATTTGGGAATGGAAGTGTCCTATTTATACTAAATAGGAAGTAGCGTGCGCTTGTCATGAAAAATAGCGCGCGCTATCGGACTCACCAGGCAGTCCAGTGGCCTCCGCAATCTTCGTTAGCGTACGCTAACACCTGCTAATAGCGTGCGCTAGAACCTTCAAATAGCGTGCGCTAATTCTTTCTAATAGCGTGCGCTACCTGGTAGTTGCTGCCCAATCCAGAACCTACTCTCCCCAGCTCTGCTCCCTTTAGCGCACATTACTCGAGTAACGTAGCGTGCGCTACCACTAAAATCTAGCGTACGCTATCAGTCACACATAGCGTACGCTAGGAATTTCCTTTTTCAGTCCAGTAGCTACTGGACTGTCTGCCTTTAATACATTAGTAGCGTGCGCTAATTATAACGGATAGCGTGCGCTACCCTCACTAAATTAGCGTGCGCTACAAGGTGTGTGTAGCGTGCGCTACCCTTTACACGAAGGTAGTATAATCGCGTCAAGGATCCGAAAACAGCGATGATCCGAACAAGAAAAGGGATAAATCTAATTGACAAGAGTTCCAAGATTAATATAAGCTTACTAAACACTTACACGAGTGTCAGAATTACAAAGCACAAGAGTGGAAGATTTACAAAAAGTACGGGTATTACACGAATGGGATGTGCAAGTGCACAAGCATGTCGAGTGCCCGGCATCCCGCATAAACACCCACAAAACTTAGCCTAATTAGTCTCACAGAGGCACGTTACCGTGTGCACAGTCCAATGTGTCCGGATACCCGCATATACACAATGACCTTAGTGTGCCCGACTAAAAATTCCACACATATACCACCCGGTAACGCAATACAATCCCAGAAGGTCACAAGTGTAACACCCCCAGACCCGACTGGGAATATTACAGTGCCGTGGGCCCCGAGATGGAACCCACAAGGCTAAGAGATATTTTCGCAAACATTTACAAACGCTCAAGAGGCTAACGACGGTACTATATTTTAAAAACATTCAAAGACTTATAAAAATTCGTTTATCAAAACCGTCGTAAAATCTCATTTGAAAGGACAAGGCCTGAAATGCCAGAACTCAACAGTTTAAAAACATACGTTAAGTTATCGCTTACACGTACCAACAAAATAATTTAGAAAACCCTATCCAAAGTAACTTAAGATACCAGATAACGAAAGGTCATTTAAAAATACTCACGCAGCGGAAAAGACAACAATTAAAAATACTCTAGCAGCGGAATACAACTGATCAGGAAACTCAATATACAAATACATGCCCTAGCCAGTATCCTCCGGGAAGCTCATCTCTTCACGACCGCTACAAGCTCAATACCCAAGAACCTAAAAAGAAAGCCCACGACGGGGTCAGCCATAATACCCAATAATGATAACGATCACATCACATCAATAATTAGATACCAATGAAAATACTAAGTAAGAATACGACCAATGTAATCTTATCGCCATAACTTTACCAACTCGTGATAATAATTACGAAAGTTCACATCTCGTATCCTTTCAACAATACAATAAGCTCATACCGAAATATCTGTATTGTATCTCAACAATACCCAAGGTTCTCAAAACATTATCATAACTCACTATTACGAAATCTACGAACTCTGTCCAACCCAATCCATCGGGTAACCTCATCACATCTCAACACGATAATCGATTGTCCATCAAAAGACAATTACCAAAGGAAATACGGAACATACCTCGAGATGCACATCCGAGATCAGATCAATACAACATACGAACATGGTCCTAACGCAAGACCTACAAATGCATACTCATATGACAACGTCAATATGCTCACATCAATAACAACAATGTATACTTATGGATAACCCATAATATACGTATACACAACAACAACACATGGTAATCCAACGATCCAGCGCACATAGCTATAGATTCCCATGATGATCCCGTCGGACCAACGCATGGTGGAATTACCTGTCCAGCAATCCAGCGCACACAACTATAGATTCCCATGATGATCCCGTCGGACCAACGCATGGTGGACATATGACAACAATGCACAAATGCATATTAACAACAATACACAAATGCATGACAACAACAATACACGAATGTATCACAACATGATCGACAAAATGACAAAAATGATTAGAGTACTTGCCCCGAGTCCTTCGAGAGCGATCTCAATGTCAAAAACCACCACTGACGATTATCCTCCATATTCGACGGTCCAAAATGTCACAGACAGTAGATAATTCTTATCTTCATCTTTATCACAACGTATCCTCGATATCCAAGTATACCAATAACAAAAGTAAATCATATACATTACGATTTAAATTCCCAAAATCCGAAAACAACTTACAATCCCAAATCTCATGTGTTCACAATTATAATCATTGCTATACGAATTATAAATGAATGAAACTGAAACCATTCATTAAATATTATAAACTGTGCAAGTAATAACTTGCCTCGATACCGACACGACGATGATGAAGCCGCTACCAATTCCTTGTCGTCGTCTACAAACTCCTCGGCTCCTGGCCAAAGCGATTCACGAACGTTCTCGAACACGACCGCAACACACTTTCTTGTCGACGATTATAACCAACGATCAATGATCACAACCTATTGAAGTAATCAATTAACATATATTCGATAATAATTAATTCCCGATATAACCAATCAATCAAAGTCAACGACTCAACAATTCCTCGATCATATACAAAACCAAATAATCCAACCCAACAAATACGAACTCATATCTGCAATACAAACCGCAACTAGATGATCATACTTATCAATCAATACAACCGATCAACAAACCCAACGGTTCCATAATATCCCGATTAAACATAAATCCGAACAACCCGAATCAATCAATCATGAACTCATAACCACGATATGTTTCCATAATCCGATAATCATATCAATGATCAACTCATCTCGATAACAAGGATTACATAACATACTCTATTCTGAATTCATACGAATTAACATGATTCCTCCTTGTTTATAATTATAAATTTCATAGTAGGAAAATACTATTGGCATAATCGGCAATCCGAACTACCCAAATAGTTCAATACCATCGAGAATCTTGTTATAAGATTAACTATAATCTTCCCGGATTCAAAACTGTTATCATGATTCGTATTTCGTCAAAAACATACGATTTCTACACTACAATCAACATAGCATTGGTTTTAATCCTTAAATCCATGATTATACTTAAAACCATTATGTATCCTATCTCATTTTCCTATTTGATGTGATAAATATACCAAAAACATCAAGAACACCATGATTCCATAATCATGTTTATAACAAATAACATAATTGAAGAGATAAACCATCGTATCCTTCAACATATAATTCATATAACCTCAAGAATCGTAACAACAACGCCATAATCATCTTTATACGAATCATTCGTCAATAATAGCATAAAAATCCGAATTCAAGGTGTAGAGTTCATCAACATACCTCAACAACATGAATAATGCAATCAAACTCTTCAAGAATCATCAATATCTTCATATTCAAGCCTCAAATCTATGCTTCCAAGCTTATAACCAAGTTAGAAGAGGTGAAATCTCATTTTCATGTACAGAGGGACGAAGTTTGGAGGAAGGAATGGTTTTTCTCTCGTGAATAAATGAGGAACCCATCCTTATTTTATAATTTGCACAGCCATTACGTACGTTATCGATCAACATTAACTTACGTAATCCTTCCTTACGTATGTGTAATACCCGGTCGAAAGTCATGTCATTTCAAACCTTTTCATATTCTTCGAATCGTGATTTGTTGAGCGAACCCTTGTAATCATTGCTTGGAACCACCGTTTTGGGGTTTTCGTACTTCTATTTCCGTGTTATTGTTGCCCGGACATTGAATCCTATTACTTTTATTCTCTTCCCGGGTCATTTTCCATCATTTTAGGACCCGAAGGGGGTGTGAGCCGCGGCACAAGGAGTGTGCGCCGCGGCACACACATTTCCTAAATTTGGCCGAGCGGACTGTACCGGGTGCCGCGGCACACTCCGGCAGTGCCGCGGCACACTGCCGAGTCATTGCCGCGGCACACCTACGCTGAGCCGCGGCACACTTGTGTTGCATCCTCAGCCAAAAACCGCCTGTACCCGGTGCCGCGGCACACCTGAGCTGAGCCGCGGCACACTTCCGAAACCTGGGAGCAATTTTTAGGCCTGTGCCGCGGCACACCTGGGCTGAGCCGCGGCACACAATGCGGTCAACTGCATAATTCGGCTTTTTAAGCGAGATTTCAGCCCTCTTCCCCCATTTCCTTCTTCCACCTGCGAGAGAGAGAGTTTGAGGGAGGAGTTTTCTCACATCTATCACTTGTGTGTTGGAGATTTACCACTTTCACTCGGTTGGGAAGCCCGGATAGTCGATCTAACGCATATTCCTTGGATCATAGAGCTTGGATATTCAAGAGGTAATTTCTTCGACATCTTGACTTCTCGATTTTGTGTGGGTATTGACGTTTTGGATGATTAAATCATGGTGTATCGTGTGATATATGCGTGATTATGGACATGTTTGAGTATTCATCGGATTATTGAAAGATTATTCAAGAACACTTTGAATTTTGTGTTGGATTTTGGGGGTTTTCGTAGATTCGTCCGTTTTGTCCGAGTCAAGCTTGAGAACCTTGAGATTTTGATATATCTATACCGTATGAGTGTTTTCTTCCGATTTTATGGGTTGGATTGTGCCGCTTTCAGACTTGTGGAGAGTTTGGGCGATTTCCTAACCTTTAGTTATCCACCCGAATATTTTCTTGAATCGTAGACGAGTTTCGGGAGTCTCTTCATATAATTTGAGTATGGATAATTAATTGTCATATTCCTTGCGAATCGTTTAGGTGCCGGAAGCGCGTTCTCGGACCTACCGAACTCATACCTTTCCTCCGTTCGATTTCTCGATGTCTCAAAGGCAAGTATACATTTATGATTGTACGTTCTCGACTTTGAAAGTAAGAAATATTGATGGCATATCATGAACGAACCGTTTTTACGGCATTCATAGATATATTGTTGGCATGTAATGAACGAACCGTTTTGACGGCATTCCTACATGTATCGGCGTATGAGGTGAACGAACCGTTTCTACGGCAGTGACATACGTAACGGCGTATGAAGTGAACCAACCGTTTCTATGGCATTCACATACGTCTTATGAGATTTTAGTTATTCCGGAATACTAGTCTTGAATTGATGAATTGACGGTTACATTTACTTTATTGTCGAGGAGTATTGTGTTTCATATTGATATACTTGCACTAGCTATTCGACGGCTAACCCCTTTACGGGGGAAATACGTTTCATGTATTTCAGGTTCCAGGAGGTCGGACAGGCAGGTATCGGGTCGGCACGAAGATGGTGGGCAAGTGTGATACTGTGTCTTTCTTCGATTATGTTTGGAGTTCCGTTCGGTGTTGGTGTACTGGATTGGCTTTTGAATACTCGAGTATTGTTTTCCCTTTTCCTTGATGTTCCGGCCTGTGTTTGCCGAAGTATTGATTCGAGTTGTGATGTTTATGAATACATTGGTTATGTAAACAATACCTTTGTATTGTTTTTCATTCTATTGTTTGTAGACCTTATCGGTCAAATTTTATGGTTCCACGTATGTTAGCCTTGTGGGTCCCACGGCGGGGCTTACGGCGCTGTAATATCCCTGAATAACTTGGGGGTGTTACAGAATATGGTATCAGAGCTTAGGTCTATGGATACCTAGGCTGTCGGTCTCTTGGGTCGAATGAGTCGTCAATTGTCCACAGTATCACTACTCTGCCATCATCACAGTGCGACCGGTACTTGTAAGACCTCTTACTCTTCTGATGCTTCCTTATTCATTATGCTTCTTCTATGGATATTCTTGAGAATCGATCACCTTAATGACGTGCGTTTGAATTGTGCTTACGTACCTTATGTGTTCTTCAGTATGTCAGCTGGTAGGGGCCGTGGCCGTGGTCGTGGCCGTGGACGAGGAAGGGGTCGTGGCGCGGCCGTTTCCATCAGTTCAGTTGCGGGGTCGACCAACCCCAGTTTGTCGAACTCGGTGCATCCCGACACCGAGAGTCAGCACGATCGATCGAGGCAGTCGGGAACAATGCGAGGCGTTGGAGTGGCGAATGCACTTCAACAATTGGCTACTCAGATGACCATTTTAGCCCAAACTGTTCAACTGAATAACCCGAACCCAAACACGGATGCCTTGCTTCAGAATGTAATCCGTATGCACCCTCCACAATTTGGCGGTGCCACAGACCCGTTAGGCTGGGAAGACTGGCTAGCGGAATTAGAGAAGATTTTCGAGGCGGTTGATTGCCCCGAGGTGAGGAAAGTACCAATTGCTCAGTATTTCCTCACTAAGGAGGCCGCTACTTGGTGGAAGGTCATCAAGCCACAGGATCGTATTGCCTCGTGGGATGAATTTAAGGAGCTCTTGGAGGCCGAGTTTTGTCCTTGGCCGGTACGAGAGAGCCGAATCCGAGCCTTCTTTGAGGCTAAACCACAAGATATTCCTGTTTCACAGGCGATCGTGGAGTATAACCAACAATTGATCCATGTGAAGGATCAAGTACGTAACCAGCGTGATAAGATCCGTTATTTTGATATGCGGATGAATTTGGACTTACGGCGGTACATGGCCGGATTTGCATGTACCACACTGAAAGAGTATCAGGACAGAGCTTTAGCCCATGATATGTTGAGCCCCGACAATGATACCGTTGAAGAACCGAAAAAGCAGAAAGTCGGGGGAAATTTTTCTGGCTCTAAGGGTGGCAACTTTCAGAAGTCACAGACGACTAACCGTTTTGCCGGACAGTCATCACGTTCTAATAAAGGGAAGAGGGGTTACCGTCCCACTCCGGGTACCTCAAATAGTACAGTGACTTGCTATAATTGTGGTCGTCCAGGCCACTTTAGTTCGGAATGCTACTTTCCACTATTAAAGTGTCACACGTGTGGTCAGATGGGGCATAGAGCGGTTTATTGTTCCGAGCCGAACCAGACTTTGGACACTCGGGCTTACCCAACACCCTCGATCAAGGTGTTAATCGGCGGCAATCTTTCGGTCAACCTCGGCGAGAATTTTGGCGGGGAGTCGGGGTCGGAGTCGAACTGGAGGGGGAACTCTAGCGTCGGTTCGGTGCAACCACGGGTTTATGAGATGCGTCGAGCAGGCGAACCCGATGCGGCGGTGGCTTGGTACCATCCATATTCTATCCTATCCGGTCAGTGTACTTTTTGATTCGGGTGCTACACATTCTTTTATTTCTTTGGAGTGTACGCCGTTTGAATATAACTTGTTTAGCCTTGCGATCCCTTTATCGTGAGGCGCTAGCGGGGATAGGATTGTGGGGAATCGGGAGATTAGAGAATTTCCGGTGGTTATATCCGGTATGGAATGGTTATCAAATTTAATTGTAGTTGATATGGAAGGCGAGGACGTAATCCTCGGCGAGATTGGCTTAATAATCACCAGGCGATTATGAATTACCGTACCAAAGTTATCACTATGATGACTAAGGACGGATCTGAGTACTCATTTTTGGGAAGTAAGTCGGGCCAATCCAAGTTACTTATCAGTGCCATGAAGGCCGTAAGACTTTTAAATAAAGGTTGTACGGGCTATTGGTGCTATGCTTTGAAAACGGAAGGAAGCGAAGTCGATTTCTCTTCAATTCCGGTTGTTAATGAGTATCCCGATGTTTTTCCAGACGATCTTCCGGGATTACCGCCAGATCGAGAGATAGAATTTACCATAGACTTAGAGCCAGACGCGGCTCCGATTTCTAAAGCACCTTACCGGATGGCACCTTCCGAAATGCAAGAATTGAAGAATCAGTTGGGAGAACTTCTGGAAAGAGGGTACATCAGATCGAGCGCTTCGCCTTTGGGCGCGCCTGTTCTTTTCGTGAGGAAGAAATATGGTTCACTACGTTTGTGCATCGACTACCGCGAGCTGAACAAAGTAACCATCAAGACCAAGTACCCTCTACCGCGTATAGACGATTTATTTGATCAATTGCAAGGAGCTGCGGTTTTCTCGAAGATTGACTTAAGATCCGGGTATTATCAACTCAGAGAGAGGGAGTCCGACGTTCCAAAGACGGCGTTCCGGACGAGATATGGGCATTATGAATTTGTAGTTATGCCTTTTGGGTTGACGAATGCGCCGGCAGTATTCATGCAGTTAATGAATAAAATATTCATCGAGTACCTCGACAGGTGTGTAGTCGTCTTTATTGACGACATCTTGATCTATTCTCGGGATAAGGAGGAACATGCCCGACACTTGCGTTTGGTCTTATACATTTTGAGAACCGAGCACCTCTATGCAAAATTCTCGAAATGTGAGTTTTGGTTGGAAGAAGTTATGTTTCTCGGCCATGTGATTTCGGCCGAAGGGGTTCGTGTAGACCCGCAGAAGATCGAGGCAGTGCTATGCTAGGCACCGCCTAAAATTGTTAAGGAGGTTCGTAGCTTTTTGGGCCTTGCTGGGTATTACCGTCGGTTTGTCGAGGGGTTCTCGAAACTCGCTCGACCGCTTAAGAAATTACTCCAGAAGACCGAAAAGTTTGTTTGGACGGATGAGAGACAGCAGAGCTTCGATGAACTAAAGAAACGATTGACTTCAGCGCCGATTCTAACTTTACCACATGGTAGCGAAGGCTTTGCAGTTTACAGTGACGCTTCGGGTCAAGGCCTGGGCTGTGTTCTTATGCAGCATGATAAGATAATAGCTTTTGCGTCACGACAATTAAAGCCTTATGAGATAAATTATCCTACTCACGATTTGGAATTGGCCGCAATTGTCTTCGCACTCAAGATTTGACGGCATTATTTGTATGGTTCACCGTGCCGGATTTATACCGATCACAAGAGCCTGAAGTATATTTTCAGTCAGAAGGAGCTGAATATGAGACAGCGGCGTTGGTTAGTGTTGATAAAGGATTATGATTTGGAAATTCTTTACCACCCCGGGAAAGCCAATGTCGTTGCAGATGCTCTGAGCCGCAAATCGGCATCTCTTCAAATGCTCGAGGTTTTTACGTCCAAGACGAAAATTCGTCAAGATTTAATTGAGTAAGGGATAGAAGTTTGGCTTCAACGAGTACAGGGACAGTTGTGTACTCTCGAAATTACTTCATCCTTAGTTGACGACATCAAAGGGAAGCAGTGGAGTGACCCGATAATTTCTCAACTGAAGGAAGATATGATAAAAGGAAAAGCTCCTGGCTTTATGGTACGATGAGGATAGTATTCTGAGATTTCAGGGCAGACTTTGTGTTACGAACGATTTAGAGTTGAGACAGAGAATCCTCCGAGAAGCCCATGCTACGCCTTACTCAATCCACCCCGGGACGAGTAAGATGTACAAAGATTTGAAGCGAAATTTTTGGTGGAATAACATGAAGAAGGATGTTACGGAGTTTGTATTACGGTGCTTGATGTGTCAACAAGTCAAGATCGAACATCAACGACCGGAGGGGTTGTTGAAACCACTACCCATTCCCGAGTGGAAGTGGGAAGATATCTCAATGGATTTTATCACTGGCATGCCGAGAACTCGGACTGGAACGAATATGATTTGGGTAATTGTCGATCGATTGACCAAGTCTGCACACTTCTTGGGTATTAAGGATACTTGGGGACCGGATAGATTGGCTCGAACCTTTATCGCTGAGATCGTGAGGTTACACGGTGCCCCCAAGACCATTGTTTCTGATCGAGATGGCCGTTTCATATCGCATTTTTGGCAGGCCGTTCATCAGGCTCTGGGTACTGAGTTGAGATTGAGCACTTCCTTTCATCCTCAGTCGGACGGTCATACAGAGAGGACGATACAGACGTTGGAGGATATGTTGCGGGCTTGTGCCTTAGACTGGAGTAATGATTGGGAGCTTCACTTGCCGTTGATCGAGTTTGCTTACAATAATAGTTGGCATGCGTCGATCAAAATGGCACCCTTCGAGGCACTCTATGGTAGGCGATGTAGGTCGCCATTATGTTGGGACGAGGCTTCTGAGCTAGTTGGGACGGAACCGGATATGTTGTTGGAGACCAAGGAAAAGATTTCTATTATCCGAGATCGATTCGATCGCCCGAGTCGTCGAAATCTTCTGGCGATACTCGTCGTCGACCCTTGGAGTTTGAAGTGGGGGATCATGTCTTGCTCAAAGTATCGCCGACCGGAGGAGTTTTCCCCTTCGGGAAAAGGGGGAAACTCAGTCCAATGTATATCGGATCTTTCGAGATTTTGGACAGAGTTGGAGATTTAGCTTATCGCTTGGCGTTACCTCCAGCTTTGAGTCACGTCCATAGTGTTTTTCATGTGTCCCAGTTGAGGAAGTACGTACCGGATCCGAGCCACATTATCGACTACAGTGAGATTGACGTAGCCGAGGATATTACCTTTCCGGAGAAACCCGTGAAGATTCTTGAGCGCCGTGAGAAACAACTTCGGCATAAGACCATTCCACTGGTAAAAGTGCAATGGTCGAGGCATGGAGTCGAGGAGGCGACTTGGGAGACGTAAGAGAAGATGCGGGTGGAATACCCCGAACTATTTATTCCTTAAGTTTCGGGACGAAACTTCTTTTTAGAGGGGGAGAATGTAAAACCCGGTCGAAAGTCATGTCATTTCAAACCTTTTCATATTCTTCGAATCGTGATTTGTTGAGCGAACCCTTGTAATCATTGCTTGGAACCACCGTTTTGGGTTTAGTACTTCTATTTTGTGTTATTGTTGCCGGACATTGAATCCTATTACTTTTATTCTCTTCCGGGTCATTTTCCATCATTTTAGGACCCGAAGGGGGTGAGCAGCAGCGGCACAAGGAGTGTGCGCCGTGGCACACACATTTCCTAAATTTGGCCGAGCGATGATCTGGGTGCCGCGGCACACTCCGGCGATCTTTGCGGCACCTGCTGGAGTCATTGCCGCGGCACACCTACGCCGAGCCGCGGCACACTTGTATTGCATCCTCGGCCAAAACCGCTGTGCCGGTGCGCGGCACACCTGAGCTGAGCCGCGGCACACTTCCGAAACCTGGGAGCAATTTTTAGGCCTGTGCCGCGGCACACCTGGGCTGAGCCGCGGCACACAATGCGGTCAACTGCATAATTCGGCTTTTAAGCGATATTTCAGCCCTCTTCCCCCATTTCCTTCTTCCACTGCGAGAGAGAGTTTGAGGGAGGAGTTTTCTCACATCTATCACTTGTGTGTTGGAGATTTACCACTTTCACTCGGTTGGGAAGCCCGGATAGTCGATCTAACGCGTATTCCTTGGATCATAGAGCTTGGATATTCAAGAGGTAATTTCTTCGACATCTTGACTTCTCGATTTTGTGTGGGTATTGACGTTTTGGATGATTAAATCATGGTGTATGGTGTGATATATGCGTGATTATGGACATGTTTGAGTATTCATCGGATTATTGAAAGATTATTCAAGAACACTTTGAATTTTGTGTTGGATTTTGGGGGTTTTCGTAGATTCGTCCGTTTTGTCCGATTGAAGCTTGAGAACCTTGAGATTTTGATATATCTAATATCGTGTTTTCTTCCGATTTTACGGGTTGGATTGTGCCGTTTTCGGACTTGTGGGGAGTTTGGGCGATTTCCCAACCTTTAGTTATCCACCCGAATATTTTCTTGAATCGTAGACGAGTTTCGGGAGTCTCTTCGTATAATTTGAGTATGGATAATTAATTGTCATATTCCTTGCGAATCGTTTAGGTGTCGGAAGCGCGTTCTCGGACCTACCGAACTCATACCTTTCCTCCGTTCGATTTCTCGATGTCTCAAAGGCAAGTATACATTTATGATTGTACGTTCTCGACTTTGAAAGTAAGAAATATTGATGGCATATCATGAACGAACCGTTTTTACGGCATTCATAGATATATTGTTGGCATGTAATGAACGAACCGTTTTGACGGCATTCTTACATGTATCGGCGTATGAGGTGAGCAGACGTTTCTACGGCATTCACATACGTAACGGCGTATGAGGTGAACGAACCGTTTCTACGGCATTCACATACGTCTTATGAGATTTTAGTTATTCCGGAATACTAGTCTTGAATTGATGAATTGACGGTTACATTTACTTTATTGTCGATGAGTATTGTGTTTCATATTGATATACTTGCACTAGCTATTCGACGACTAACCCCTTTACGGGGGAAATACGTTTCATGTATTTCAGGTTCCAGGAGGTCGAACAGGCATGTATCGGGTCGGCACGAAGATGGTGGGCAAGTGTGATATTGTGTCTTTCTTCCAGTTATGTTTGGAGTTCCCGTTCAGTGTTGTTGTACTGGATTGGCTTTTGAATACTCGAGTATTGTTTTCCCTTTTCCTTGATGTTCCGGTCTGTGCTTGCCGAAGTATTGATTCGAGTTGTGATGTTTATGAATACATTGGTTATGTAAACAATACCTTTGTATTGTTTTTCATTCTATTGTGTGTAGACCTTATCGGTCAAATTTTATGGTTCCACGTATGTTAGCCATGTGGGTCCCACGGCGGGGCTTACGGCGCTGTAATATCCCTGAATAACTTGGGGGTGTTACAGTATGCTACCGGTCCTTCATACCATACGTAACATAATTCCAGAACTCACTGACTTGTTTTGTTCGATTGATTACGTACGTATCACTCGTTCCATAGCGTACGTAATACGTACGTTCACTTGGTACAGTAAATGTCTGTTTAACGTACGTAAAAAACTACTCATAGCGTACGTTATCGAGGAGTTGACTCGCCCATGCACGTTCTGCGCCGAAAACTGCCGACCACGGGACCCACCTGTCGGCCATAGCCTGATCCTCTCTGATTCCCCTCGTTACGTATGTAATGCGTTATGCATAGCGTACGTAACACCTAGCATTTTAGCGTGCGTTATCTCCTAAACTTAACGTACGTTAAGGGCTCTATGCTTTAGCCATATACACTGATCTTGCTCGTCGTCTCAATATACCGAATACGTATACACGACACACTATATCCTTAAATGTAATTGTCGGCCAAGTACAACTACCAATACAGATGTCTTGGTCCTTCATTTATTTTATCCATACTGTACAGATTCCGCGTTGTATAGCATAATTCGGATAAAATAACATTAAACAACAGTAGTAGAAATTCCGGGTATTACATACTACACCACTTAAAATAAGTTTCGTTCTCGAAACTTGCAATCCGCCATAGAAAAACAAACAAACCGTTCAACCAAAATATTCCGAAACCATCACGACAACGATCAATCATCATCATTAACGAATAACCAAAACAGTATACTTACATATGCGCCAAGTCGACGATCTCCTAAGATACTAACAAGCGACTCCACCATAAAGCCTCAATACACTTACAATCACAATTCTGTGAGTCTCAACAAAATATATCATCTTGAGATGAAATAATCTATCCGTGGTAAATCCTGTTTGCCTGGTTATACAGTCAAGTCCCAATTCTGATAAAATGAATAATACACGATACATCTATGAAACAACTGCCAAAACAATGACACAAATCCCGAAACATCGACCCAAAATTCGAACGCTCATACGATCATTAACAATGATCAATCGACAAATTAACCAAGAATACCATTGACATGATAAACTCCAATACGACCAATCCAAAGGTCAAAACACAATTCAGTATATCATCAACATGATAAACTCTAATCTGACCATCCAAAGTTCAAAACACAACCGAATATATCATCAATATGATAAATTCCAATATCATCAACGAACGATCAACGATAATCGAGAATACCCTCACACGGTAAGTTCCAACACGATCAATACAGAATCACCGAGACAGATATATGGATGAATAAAATTATCAAACGTTACACCAATCACATGCAGTGGAACTCATAGAAACATACCTGACTGATGAACATACTCCTCGGCGAATGAACAACAAGCCGCAAACTGACGAACATACTCCATCCTACACGGAGTGGGATCGACCAATCAATACCCAAAACAACCATCCTGGGGTCACCATCCCCACATCCACACTTACAATGGAATAATTCAAAAATCACTATGGTAAAATCGTACTACTACCATACCAATGGAATCACATAACACATATGCCCCGGTTTCACAAAACCCGAAGTTCTAAAATTACATTCTGTACATGAATCTACAACACACAACATATTCCTCTTATCTGACCATCTAACCGATCATCCCTGGATATCTAAACTACCATACTAAAGTTCGAATCTCTTTTCATCGTACCATACTGATGTATTATCCAGTTCGTGAGTCACACTCACAACTTCACCATGATATGCACTATGCACTAAATGCGTATGTATATCAGTCACATTTTTAAAATCAGTTTGAAATCATATAATCTCGTCAAGAAGACAAAATTTCAAAAGTTCTTTCAAGAATTTCAAAAACTCAAAACAAAAATTTTCGTAAGACCAAGAAATCAATTTTCGAAAAATTAAATTGGCTCACTGCTGTCAAGTTCTCGATGAAAATTCTTTTCGAATACACACGATTAAGTAAATGAAATTATACAAATGATTGACCACATCCATACTATTGTATACCAGTTCGTCTTGTCACCGAATCCACTGACATTCCATCGGAAAACCATACGATAGAGTTCCAAAATCTCAGTATATAGACTCCGATAAAAACTCCTTTTCCACATATGACTCGCAAGGTCGACAATTAAACCCATCTTAGATCACATCAATTATGCTATGACAAAACATTGAATAATCGATAAATCAAACACAAAGAAAGACTACCCGAGAAGTTTCATTTGGACAAATAAACCAAAACCCCGAAAGGTAGTAATAAAATAGATAAATGATTGGTAAAGTGTTTTACAAATCTCGGGAGTTCTTTTGAAAACAGAAAAGCCTTTTAGAAACATTGGGGTCTCAACCCAATCCCGTTCCACATTACAAGAAGTTTATAAAGTAGAAAATTCTTTTTGGACCCCAATTCCTGAGTTCTAAAACTATTTCGAAATCGATTGGGTCTCGACCCAAAATCGTTTTTCCGTAAAACATCAGTGAAACATTCATTTTAAAAGGTATCATTTTCAAATGCTCAAAAACAGTTCATATATTTCAAAATGAATTAACATGACTACATGTACTTCTCAACCATCCACAACATTCTCCCAAATACATAATTCCGTTTTCCCAGTTTCACCAACACATTGATTTTCCATAATCACAGTTTCTCAAGATCACCGGTTCTGCCCCAACTATTAGGTTCTGCTATTTCATACTGTAACGCATAATATTCTTCCGAATCTCAAAGCATATCAACTTAAAACGGCAATAAATCTCAATGCAATTCAAGAATCCAAATACTTACAGATCGTGAAGCCGACGATTCCCCGTGATACTGGCACATGTCTCGACTCAAGAAAATACTCGATACCGATAATTTGAAAACACACATTTGGCAAACTCTGTTCAACTCGAGAACACAACACATTTCTATCCGAAGAAACACGTTAATACCATTCAGAAAAGTTTACAACTACCATAGTACCATACTAGTAAATCACATAGCACATAAGCCCGAGTGAACAACAAAAACCTAGGGCTCTAATATTCGTCAATCGACAATTTGAATGACGTGATAAAAATACGACTCGACTCGACCCAACTACCTATGTTTTCTCAACCGAAGCTCTGATACCATATTCTATAACACCCCCAGTTCCGAACGAGAATATTACAGCACCGTGGGCCTCGAAATGGAACCCACAAGGCTAAGAGATATTTTCGCAAATATTTACAAATGCCCATGAGGCTAACGACGGTACTATCAAATAAAATTATTAGAAGACTTATAAAAATTTGTTTATCAAAATCGTCGTAAAATCTCATTTGAATGGACAAGGCCTGAAATGTCAGAACTCAACAGTTTAAAAACATATGTTAAGCTATCGCTTACACGTGCTGACAAAATAGTTTAGAAAACCCTATCCAAAGTAACTTAAGATACCAGATAACAAAAGGTCATTTAAAAATACTCACGCAGCGGAAAAGACAACAATTAAAAATACTCTAGCAGCGGAATACAACTGATCAGGAAACTCAATATACAAATACATGCCCTAGCTAGTATCCTCCGGGAAGCTCATCTCTTGGCGACCGCTACAAGTTCAATACCCAAGCACCTAAAAAGAAAGCCCAAAATGGGGTCAGCCATAATACCCAACAATGATAATGATCACATCACATCAATAATTACATACCAATGAAAATACTAAGTAAGAATACGACCAATGTAATCTTACCGCCATAACTTTACCAACTCGTGATAATAAATACCAAAGTTCACATCTCGTATCCTTTCAACAACACAATAAGCTCATACCGAAATACCCAAGGTTCTCAAAACATTATCATAACTCACTGTGATGAAATCTACTAACTCTGTAATCGATTATCGTGTTGAGATGTGATGAGGCCATCAAAAGACAATTACCAAAGGAAATACGAAACATACCTCGAGATGCACAATACCACGACAATCATGTCAGTCTAATCCGAGATCAGATCAATACAACATACGGACATGGTCCTAACGTAAGACCTACAAATGCTTACTCACATGACAATGTCAATATGCCCACATCAATAACAACAATGTATACTTATGGATAACCCATAATATACGTATGCACAACAACAACACATGGTAATCCAACAATCCAGCGCACACAGCTATAGATTCCCATGATGATCCCGTCGGACCAACGCATGGTGGAATTACCTGTCCAGCGATCTAATGCACATAGCTATAGATTCCCATGATGATCTCGTCGGACCAATGCATGTGGACATATGACAACAATGCATAAATGCATATTAACAACAATACACAAATGCATGACAACAACAATACACGAATGTATCACAACATGATCGACAAAATGACAAAAATGATTAGAGTACTTGCCCCGAGTCCTTCGAGAGCGATCTCAATGTCAATAACCATCACTGACGATTATCCTCCATATTCGACGGTCCAAAATGTCACAGACGGTAGATAATTCATATCTTCGTCTTTATCAGAATGTATCCTCGATACCCAAGTATACCAATAACAAAAGTAAATCATATATATTATGATTTAAATTCCCAAAATCCGAAAACAACTTACAATCCCAAATCTCTCGGTTTCACAATTATAATAATTTCTATACGAATTATAAATGAATGAAACTGATACCATTCATTAAATATTGTAAACTGTGCAAGTAATAACTTGCCTCGATACCGACACGACGATGATGAAGCCGTTACCAATTCCTTGTAATAGTCTACAAGCTCCTCGGCTCCCGACCAAAGCGATTCACGAAAGTTCTCGAACACAACCGCAACACACTTTCTAGTCGACGATTATAACCAACGATCAGTGATCACAACCTATTGAAGTAATCAATTAATACATATTCGATAATAATCAATTCCCGATATAACCAATCAATCAAACTCAACGGTCAACAATTCCTTTATCATATACAAAACCAAATAATCCAACTCAACAAATACGAACTCATATCTACAATACAAACCGCAACTCGATGATCATACTTAACAATTAATACAACCGATCAATAAACCCAACGGTTCCACAACATCCCGATTAAACATAAATCCGAACAACCCGAATCAATCAATCATGAACTCATAACCACGATATGTTTCCATAATCCGATAATCATATCAACAATCAACTCATCTCGATAACAAGGATTACATAACATACTCTATTCCGAATTCATACGAATTAACACGATTCCTCCTTGTTAATAATTATAAATTTCATAGTAGGACAATACTATCGGCATAACCGGCAATCCGAACTACCCAAATAGTTCAATACCATTGAGAATCTTGTTATATTATTAACTATAATCTTCCCGGATTCAAAACTGTTATCATGATTCGTATTTCGTCAAGAACATACGAATTCTACCACTACAATTAACATAGCATTGGTTTCAATCCTCAAATCCATGATTATACTTAAAACCATTATGTATCCTATCACATTTTCCTCTTTGATGTGATAAATATACCAAGAATATCAAGTACATCAAGAACACCATGATTCCATAATCATGTTTATAACAAATAACATAATTGAAGACATAAACCATCGTATCCTTCAACATGTAATTTGTAATGCCCCGGTCTTTTATATGCATGAATTATTATGACCTCAAGTGAGACATTAGAGTTTTGCATTCAAAAATAATAAAATTCTGACTAATGGAATAAGGTTAGAACTATTTGCACATTTTAAATTCAGAAATCAGATGTTCGGTTATCTGCTTGGGTTTATCTTCCGAATTTGATTTTTATGTTTCGATAGATAGAATCGTGATTCCGCCGACTTCTATATACACTACTTTTACGTTACGAGTACGATTTTCAAAAGTTTACTTTTTGAGTTTTCGGGAATATTTTATGTCGAGTCGTTTTCTCGGATAATTCGTGTTCCGTAAATCGCGAAACTTTTTACGAATTTAAGCTATAAGTGTTGTAACACCCCCAATCCGCTCAGGGATATTACACGCCGTAGAACCCTTCCTCAAGGATCTACCAGGATGGTAACAACATATAACAACTCAACCATGCCTTTAAGGCTAAAATGACTCAGTAGACCGATTTGGTCTTTCAATAAATACATACAACTCAAATACAACTCATGCCCACGTAGGGGTCAAAATACAACCACATCCGTACAACGGGAAAATATAGCAGCGGAAAAATAGAGTACAACTGAACCAATAAACAATGTACGGTTCCTCATGTGATTACTAGTATCGATCATCTTTCATCATCCTTCGTGCCGACACTATGTTATGCTCCAAAACCTGAATGCAAAAACAGACATCCACCCCCCGAATACTCGGGGGTTAGCAAAACTCCACTGTTTTGCTAGTGCAAGAACAAAGTGCAAATACGAGCCATACAATTCACATTCCACGAACGATAATAATTCGGAATCCTCAAAGATTCAAATACAACAGGATGAACACTTCCCGAGGCAAGAGTTTGAGTACTTCCCAAAATTTCAAGATCAAAATATCAAGGGAAACAATTTATAAAATGATTTGATATACCATCGGGAGTTTTAATAGAAAACAATTTAGGATTATCAAATCCTACTTTTCGAAAACCAAAAGACAAAAGGGGTCACCACCCCAAAGGTTTACTTTCCGTAAAATAACCTTTACCAAACCGTTGGGATTTTAGCCCCAAATCCGTAAAATGACTTTTACAAAACCATTGGGATTTTAGCCCCAAATCTCATCAACTCACAGTACACAAGAACGACCACAAGGTTCGTCTTCCAACATCAAAATCCACAATTAAAGGATTTAACACAAACAACAAAATACTCTAGTGCCATCCTAGCCAAGTAAGCCAAACGAACAACTTACCTCTTACACACTTAGTCAATGCATGCAATCATGAAAACCGTTCAAAAGCACTCATTTCCGGAAATGCCATAATCAAATCACATTTACACAATGCACCACAATTAACCGTCGATCCACGTCTCTGTGGACCCCTACCGAGACCCCGTCGGATCTAACCCGTAGTGGTTAAAAGCAAGCTCGTCGATCCACGTCTCTTGTGGACCCCTACCGAGACCCCGTCGGATCTAACCCGTAGTGAGCATACACACACACACACACGTTACCCATGCAATACTAATATGCTAAGAATGTAAGTTCATCAAGAATACTTACTAGAGATGGCCATTTATCCGACAACATTATCAAACTCTTCAAAACACAATAACAAGATTAAACACGGGATACACAATTCCATAACTTTAAACAATAGGGATATCATCAAAGCCTTCAACGTTTAAAATGATCGATTCCCAAAACACAACGTTCACAAAACACACACGCATTTTGAAAGAGAGCCTTTAATGAGGCCAAACCGAAATCTTTTGAAACTTCATTTCAAATAACCAAACAAACACATCAAGACGACCACCGATCATCATATCCATAAAACGAGAAAAGTATGGGCAAGGTACTTGCCTCGAAATCACGATCGCAACGAGAGGACGGATAGGACGCGGTCGAATAGCCCCGAACTCCCGAACAATATCAAGAACGCGATAGCACCACGAGTATTACGAGAATAACACCACACGAATCATCAATAACCAAACGGGATTCAACATCGGAATCCTCGAACACCTATAAACCTCCGGAAGGAACAATAACACATGGTTACGACGAGAATCAAGGCCAAAACAACGGAAATCCCAACAAACTATCGAAGGGAAACTCATTGGGACATTTAATCGAACACTAAATGTTCAATAATTCCCAAGAACACTCGAATCATCAATCGAGTTAAACAAACTCGATATATGGATATACAACCCATAGAACACGATTAATAACATCATACTACACCAACCGATGTATCAAAATCGGGCTAGAATCGAAATCAAGAACAAATTCTCCGAAAAGTCAACTTGAAGGAAAATCGAGAAATATACCTTGATTCGACGAAACACACGGATTAGATGTTGATATAATCAACAAGGATCTTCCAAAATGCCTTGGAAATGATTAGAATCGTCCAAGAACTCGATTTCCAGAGCCTCCCGTCGCCAGACGCCGAAAAAGGAAGAAAAACGCCTAAGAAATGAAGTCTGGCCGAGCCCAGGCTATATATAGCAGAGGTTACGGCCAGTAATCGGCGGTGCCTTACGGCCGTAACTCGGCCCTTACGTCCGTACTGGCAGCCTTACGGCCGTAATCGCATTCGTCAAAAATCGATCCCAAAGAATCGCCGGACACTTACGGCCGTAATCGCGAACATTACGGCCGTAACCGCCTTCGTCCGGAAGCCGCCATGCGTCTGACGGCCATTCGATCACACTTACGGCCCGTAACTCGCACACATTACGGCCGTAATCGCACCTACGGCCGTAACTCGGCCAAAGCCTCGGCCGTGACTCGGTCGTGGCCACTCCGAGGGCCCGGACGACCCCGAAACCCGAACCTGAGTGAAAATCGAAGATACGGTTACGAAGTACTCGCAAAGACGAATCCAAGCGCTAAGAGAACACACGATCCCGACCACCCGAAGTGTCGGAATTCGACAACGTAAGTAATTACCCTAAACTTTGGGAAATTACAAAAATGGCCCAAAATGCCCGGAAATCACGATACGTGATCGAAACACCGAACCAAAGCTCGCAACATGAATAATAACATTAAATGAACTTACGAGAAACTCGAAACAACAGTTTCGGACGAGATTCGCAAGAATCGAGCTCAAGTGCGGAAAAGTCGCCAAAAGACACGGAACTCAACACTACAACACCGAAACGAACTCGGATGACAAAAAGTGCAGAATTAATCATTCTCGAAATGACGAAACGTTCATGAGCAAGTCGTCAAAACGGACTTCCGCCGAAAAAAAGAAAATTACCGAAATTCGAAATTGCGGATATTACATTCTACCCTCCTTAAAAGAAGTTTCGTCCCGAAACTTAAAATAAGTAGGGAGAAGCAATATCCCCTGCCAGGAAAACTCGACGAGATACGCAAAAACCGAAAACTCGCGCCCGACGGCGAAACGCTGCAAGAAACGCAAAGAGACATACGGCGTGAAAACACGCTCCACGACGACCAACACAACGTCGCCGTTAGGAATATAATAAAAACCAACAAATGACAAGCGTCATCAAACGGATAATATAGTCAAGTCAATTATCCGAACAATCACAAAACACAACGAACGAAAATCAATAAGATTGACCGACCCAATGATACATCAATCAAAACGCGAGCCAATCGCTGAACAATTACGGAATTCCACCGCCTAAGGGTTGGAAGATCGAAAACGAGACTAATTTCCCAACTTAAGGGAATTACAAAGGAGCCTGAACGCTCAACAATCACGAAACGAGAACAAATACCGAACAAACAAACGATCGAGACAACAAAAATCGAACAATCATGTCCGAAACACGAAGGATAATAAAATTCAAACAACAACTCCCAGGATGATCTGGTGAGAACTACAAGACATGCATTCCCATAAGATCCACATGAAAGGGAATAGCGATTGAAAGTCACAACGACAAACGAGTTATTCCGAAACGATACAACACTCGTTCGACAAACAAAAACAAGGGGCACGACAAGCTCAGAAATGTCAACGAACATAAATGAGTCGACAAAGTAGAATATACAGAAGTTCAAAATATGATCCACTTCGAATAAAAGAACTAGTAGAACCAGATGATGTCACTTCCGAACAAGGTTCACAAGAATCGAACCGAACTCGAAAAAGTCACAACGATAACCAGATCGACCCACAACAAGATCACAGTTCGTTCGGACGATGAAACCAAAATACAGAACAATTTCATAAAGTTTCAACGAACATGAGCAAATCGATAGACTGGAGAAAGAGGAAATACATAAGTCCAAATAGTACGGGTATTACCTTCGACCTTGTCCACGAAATTCACAAAAACGGGAGCAAGGTAACAAGTCATTAAACAACCGACACATAACGGAACAATCACCGATGCACACGGTCATGCCAAACCAAGCTCTAACAGCTCGCACATGCGCGACAACGCAGAAATCACTATGTGGCGGCAACATTCAACACCAACATCCCACCTCTCACAGAGGCTAACACAACAAGTGTGCCGAAAGCGACTCAACATTCACACCGCCAATTCGATCATACTCGGGAGCAAACATCATAATGACAACGCGACATCATACATACATACCCAGCCCTCAAACGGGAATGGATAGGTTTTAAAAACGAAAACCTCATTTTGAAAATAATTTAGAAGAACACCGGTTGATCTTGAGTATCATCTTTCAAAAAGTACAAACGTGAAATATCGTTATCGAGACTTTGGAGAACCGTTTCGCATTTGATAAAAATGAGGACACTTTCTCTTACTGAAAACTTTCAGAATATTCGGCCCTCGGGTCTAAATAAAAGTGTTTCTAAAACATTGAAAATATCTCAAATCATTTTGGTCCTCGAAGTATAAATTTTTTGAAATATATTGTGGCACCTAGGATGTACCACAAGAAAATAACTCATTTGAAAAGTATGTCTTGAAATTTATTTTTCTAAGATACTCAAGGTTTTCAAAAATCCAATAGGCCAAAATGCCCAAAACTCACACATATCGACGTTCACTAAAACAACTCCTAGCACACGCATCAAAAAGTTTAAAATCAAGACAATACATGTCTTTAAACGGAAATAAACGAGAAAATACCACATCCAGAACAAAACCACCGACCCCATTCGAGGCCTCTAAGGACCCTCCCGCACTGGCTAGTGAACAAGTCGAACGCGTATAAGCACAAAGCTTCCACAATAGAACTTGTAAAACGTGCAAATCGATTCGAAAACTATCAGCAATGGACAAAAACAACAATAAAAAGATGTCACAAGCGATGACACTCCTCGTATAAATCAAATACGAGAGTCGACTAAATACATATCGTGAAATCAAAATCCACATAAGGATTCCACCACTTAACAAATAATCATAAAAATAGCTCGTGTAACACGAGGCACAACACAAAGAAGGGAGACTTACTTCCACAGGTCGCACGAAGATGATGATCGCCCCACGATGCTAATCACGACCAACAAACTCAAACGACGCGTCGCGACACGACTCAGTCAGATAAAATCCGACGAAACAAGACTCAAACAACACGACTTGACCCGACAGCCTAGGTTTTCCTCAACCTAAGCTCCGATACCATTTATGTAACACCCCCAATCCGCTCAGGGATATTACACGCCGTAGAACCCTTCCTCAAGGATCTACTAGGCTGGTAACATCATATAACAACTCAACCATGCCTTTAAGGCTAAAATGACTCACTAGACCGATTTGATCTTTCAATAAATACATACAACTCAAATATAACTCATGCCCACGCAGGGGTCAAAATACAACCACACCCGTACAACGGGAAAATATAGCAGCGGAAAAATAGAGTACAACTGAACCAATAAACAAAGTACGGTTCCTCATGTGATTAGTATCGATCATCTTTCATCATCCTTCGTGCCGACCCTATGTTATGCTCCAAAACCTGAATGCAAAAACAGACATCCACCCCCCGAATACTCGGGGGTTAGCAAAACTCCACTGTTTTGCTAGTGTAAGAACAAAGTGCAAATACGAGCCATACAATTCACATTCCACGAACGATAATAATTCGGAATCCTCAAAGATTCAAATACAACAGGATGAACACTTCCCGAGGCAAGAGTTTGAGTAAATACTTCCCAAAATTTCAAGATCAAAATATCAAGGGAAACAATTTATAAAATGATTTGAAATACCATCGGGAGTTTTAATAGAAAACAATTTAGGATTATCAAATCCTACTTTTCGAAAACCAAAAGACAAAAGGGGTCACCACCCCAAAGGTTTACTTTCCGTAAAATAACCTTTACCAAACCGTTGGGATTTTAGCCCCAAATCCGTAAAATAACTTTTACAAAACCATTGGGATTTTAGCCCCAAATCTCATCAACTCCCAGTACACAAGAACGACCACAAGGTTCGTCTTCCAACATCAAAATCCACAATTAAAGGATTTAACACAAACAACAAAATACTCTAGTGCCATCCTAGCCAAGTAAGCCAAACGAACAACTTACCTCTTACACACTTAGTCAATGCATGCAATCATGAAAACCGTTCAAAAGCACTCATTTCCGGAAATGCCATAATCAAATCACATTTGCACAATGCACCACAATTAACCGTCGATCCACGTCTCTGTGGACACCTACCGAGACCCCATCGGATCTAACCCGTAGTGGTTAAAAGCAAGCTCGTCGATCCACGTCTCTTGTGGACCCCTACCGAGACCCCGTCGGATCTAACCCGTAGTGAGCATCACACACACACACATGTTACCCATGCAATACTAATATGATAAGAATGTAAGTTCATCAAGAATACTTACTAGAGATGGCCATTTATCCGACAACATTATCAAACTCTTCAAAACACAATAACAAGATTAAACACGAGATACATGATTCCATAACTTTAAACAATAGGGATATCATCAAAGACTTCAACGTTTAAAATGATCGATTCCCAAAACACAACGTTCACAAAACACACACGCGTTTTGAAAGAGAGCCTTTAACGAGGCCAAACCGAAATCTTTTGAAACTTCATTTCAAATAACCAAACAAACACATCAAGACGACCACCGATCATCATATCCATAAAACGAGAAAAGTATGGTCAAGGTACTTGCCTCGAAATCACGATCGCAACGAGAGGACAGATAGGACGCGGTCGAATAGCCCCGAACTCCCGAACCATATCAAGAACGCGATAGCACCACGAGTATTACGAGAATAACACCACACGAATCATCAATCACCAAACGGGATTCAACATTGGAATCCTCGAACACCTATAAACCTCCGGAAGGAACAATAACACATGGTTACGACGAGAATCAAGGCCAAAACAACGGAAATCCCAACAGACTATCGAAGGGAAACTCATTGGGACATTTAATCGAACACTAAATGTTCAATAATTCCCAAGAACACTCGAATCGTCAATCGAGTTAAACAAACTCGATATATGGATATAAAACCCATAGAACACGATTAATAACATCATACTACACCAACCGATGTATCAAAATCAGGCTAGAATCGAAATCAAGAACAAATTCTCCGAAAAGTCAACTTGAAGGAAAATCGAGAAATATACCTTGATTCGACGAAACACACGGATTAGATGTTGATATAATCAACAAGGATCTTCCAAAATGCCTTGGAAATGATTAGAATCGGCCAAGAACTCGATTTCCCGAGCCTCCCGTCGCCAGACGCCGAAAAAGGAAGAAAAACGCCTAAGAAAAGAAGTCTGGCCGAGCCCAGGCTATATATAGCCGGCAGGGTTACGGCCGTAACCGGCAGTGCCTTACGGCCGTAACTCGGCCCTTACGGCCGTACTCGGCAGGCCTTACGGCCGTAACCGGCATTCGTCAAAAATCAGTCCAGCAACTGTCGGACACTTACGGCCGTAACTGGCAGACATTACGGCCGTAACCGGCCTTCGTCCGGAAGCTACCCAGCGCCCGTACGGCCGTACAAGATCACACTTACGGCCGTAACTCGCACACATTACGGCCGTAACTCGCACACATTACGGCCGTAACCGGCACCTTACGGCCGTAACTCGGCCAGGCCAGGCCCTGCTCCGGCCGTGACTCGGCCGTGGCCACTCCGACGGCCTGGACGACCCCGAAACCCGAACCTGAGTAAAAATCGAAGATACGGTTACGAAGTACTCGCAAAGACGAATCCAAGCGCTAAGAGAACACACGATTCCGACCACCCGAAGTGTCGGAATTCGACAACGGAAGTAATTACCCTAAACTTTGGGAAATTACAAAAATGGCCCAAAACGTCCGGAAATCACGATACGTGATCGAAACACCGAACCAAAGCTCGCAACATGAATAATAACATTAAATGAACTTACGAGAAACTCGAAACAACAGTTTCGGACGAGATTCGCAAGAATCGAGCTCAAGTGCGGAAAAGTCGCCAAAAGACACGGAACTCAACAAAACAACACCGAAACGAACTCGGATGACAAAAAGTGCAGAATTAATCATTATCGAAATGACGAAACGGTCATGAGCAAGTTGTCAAAACAAACTTCCGCCGAAAAAAAGAAAATTACCGAAATTCGAAATTGCGGATATTACAAGTGCGACATGATAATTTAAGTATATGTCATACATTTAATACCCGAGTAATTTTATCTGTGGAGGAACGAAACATAAAATATTCTTCGACCGGTTTATGACGACGTCTAGGGTTAACCTAGTATATAAAGGGACATCACCTCCCTTTCTTTCTCCTCTTCACTTCATCTTCTTCCCTCTTCTTCTCTACTTTAGTCCCCCCCCCCCACCATTGAAGAACACCATTGTTCTTCATTAAAAACTCAAGTTAGAAGCTCACTTTGTTTTCCAAACTTGAATCCAAGTTCATATTCAAGTAAGTTACCTCATTCTCTTCATTTCTACCCAAGTAAAAATAGGTTTTGGACCACTTTAAAATTTGGAAAATATATGAAGAGTTTAGGTCTAATGTTATAATGTTTTGTATGTTGTTTTTAAGTTGATTTTAAGGTTCTTGAAGTGTTTAGAACAAGTTGTAATCATGTCTTGATTGTCTTCATGTTGGCCAAAAATTTTAGGGTTTCATAACCTAATCATGTGTTGTTTTTCTTATGATTTTCTTACACAATATGTTGTTATATGATGATATGATGCTATGATGAATTTATGGGATTTTTATAAAATGTTTGGTGTCTTGAAAGTAAGGAAGAATCATGCTTAGTTCTTGATATGTTGTTGTATGTTCAAAAGTGACTTGATAATTGTGATGAGGTATGAAAGGAGTACATGATATGTTTCTGTTAGATTTTTATGAAATGCTTTTGAAAATTTATTTGAAAACAAGAACATGAAGTTAGATTTATAAAGTTGGAAGATGTGTTGGTAATATTTGATGTAGTTAAGGAGCATGTTATGTATTGAGGATTTTAAAGTAATGTTTAGGTCATTTGTATGTTAGGATCAAGACTTTGATTATCAACATGAGTGTATGTTAAGTGTGTTGTTTGATGTTAATAATGTTTGAATGTTAATGTTGGAAAAATAAGAATGAGTAAGTAGTTATTTTGCAAAAGAAAAGATTATGAAATGGAGTTCGTAATGCCGAGGAGCATGCTTGTATGTCGACTCCTATATGTGTTATAAGTATGATATGTATGATTAGAGTTTACATGTTTAGGGTTTTCGTTGCTAGAAACGAGCTCTAGGTTAATATGATGTTTTTCCCATTTTCGTCGGAAGTTGGCAGTTTCGTCACACTTCACGGAAACAGCCATAACTTTCTCCATGTTTCATATTTTTGAGATTTGTAAAATGCATTTGAAACTAGACTTCATTGGCTTTCCAATGGTATAAGATGCACTATCTAGTTCTTAATTAGAGTTAACAGAATGCTTATTCTTTCCAGACTTGATGCACATTATTTTATGATTATGATTAAGTATTTTATGATGTTTTTTTTTAACCAAGGGACGTGTAATGGAATCGAGTATCGGTTACTGTTGTTAGTATATTTATATGTTATTTGGTCAGTTAGGTTCTCTAAGAGAATCATAGCTTTTATTATTAAACTTAAGTCGAATGCAAAACTCTAAAGTCCAAACATGTAGATCAAGTTCGTTGTCCGTTAGACTTCGTTAAGCTCGATCGACCACTAAACTTAGTTGTTTCCGATGAAAGGTGGAGCAGCAGACCGAAGCGTAAGGAAGAGCCGAGAATAATTTTGCTTGCGTTTATTACTTGTCCAGGTGGGCTTTCTATACGAAAATGATTTGAGCTTTGCTCTATCTTGATGAAATGTTTTACAAGCAAATTATGATTTCAAATGATTATGATGCAAAAAAACTTTTATGTGGATTCTTATGAACCTATCACTGTTGACTTTGTAACCTATGAAATGATCAGATCCTGAGATAGACAAAGGTTGGTGGCCAGGGTTAGTGTACACAGTACTCAGGATTGTGAGCTCTCTTCGGAGTGGCCGATCTCGGGGAGTAACGTTCGCGGGAGGTGGCCACCTTCCCCCGCGTAAATTATGGATATGGTGAATCTGATGATATATGCTATGAAATGAAATGATTTAGTAAACATGGGATTTTTCCTAAAACCCCCGTGTGTTACTGCTTATATGCATGATGACAAGTACGAAAGTATGTTTTATGTTTTGGCAATATGTCCACGGAGTACGTTGTACTCAGCCCTGTATATCTTTTTAAATATGCAGGTTGAGCAAGGGATGTGACGGAGGGTGTTGAGTGGAAGTCTTTTGTTAACGATCAATGTTAAGCCGTGGTTACATATCTTCATATATGTAACCAACCATGTTTTTCCGCTGCAAACACTCTTTATGATTATGCTTTCTATGTCTTGTTGATTGTAATATGCTATGAAGCCTTTTCCTAAACTTCAAGGCTAATATTATGACTGTATATTCTACTTTGGATTCTAAGTCGTTCCCACGGGACTAACTCCCCTTCATGATACCTTGATAGGTTATTCATGGTAATTCACCCATATGCCTTATGAAACGTATGTTTCCCCCATTCTTCCCCGCTTCTTAATTCCTACCCCGGGTCACGCCTCGGCTGAGTCGTCCTTAGGGATAAGGGGCCGTGACAGAATGGTATCGGAGCGGTTCGTTCGCTCTGAGTCTATGTTCTTTCAAGTGAAGTTTAGTTCGATTTTCTAAACTGATTTAAGAATCAATTGTCAACTCAACACCCCGTCACGTCATGCTCAACTGAAGAGTAAGGTAAAAGATTTACTAGTCTTTATGATTCAAACTTCTTTTGCCATGAATATGTATCTCTTTACGAGCTTTTATGAAATGTTAATTATGAACATATATGGAATGATATATGTATGACGAAGCATGGACTATATGAATCCTTATTTTTTTCAAGTACGCATGAATTGTTGCTGATGAAGAAACACGAAAGACGAGAACCTAGAAACTTCCTCATTGTCTTCTATTACGCGAACGAGAACTTATGTGCCTTAAGTATTTCAGCACATGCACGAATATGAAGGACGAACAATGACGATGTAATAACAAGGATCGACGATGCAGTGACGTCTCCAACGAATATGACTTACGTACGAGTAATACAAGTATGGTTATTTTATCGGGATGTCCATTTATGGCGGAACACGAATAACATTCCTAACATACCCCGTCAGAGAGTATATTGTTATTTTTATTTTTGGTGTTTCTCAGAGTCCAGAGTTCGAGTCGAGAACTTAGGATGAGATTTAGATCCATCTTCTGAGAACCCTTTAGTGGAGTTGTTCTATTATGTTGAGACGTTGATGTATTATACGTATACCTTCTTCATAGGATGGCGACCACGAAGACTCCGCCGCATAAGTCAATGAGGAGAAGGCATACGCCGTGCGACCTTGTGGAGGCTTTCCGCAGCACGTATCGAGGTATAGGTGCCACCGTGGGTCAGTGCGTGGAAGGCCTCGAGGCGACATGGTGCTTAGATGCTCCTCATGGTGTCTCGGACTACGAGGGCATTCAGCGTCTTATCGACCTCCTTCCGATCGAGTGGATGGAGTGGGCTGCTGCAGTCTCATGGTATTATATCTTTTTGCGTGAGCCGACTTTAGTACCTTCTGGAGATTTCATGGCCTTTGCTATCCGCATCACCACTCAGTACCTCCAGCATCGTGCACCTCCCCCTGGAGCTTACGTGTACCAACCTTATGCTAGGGGAGCTTTGCCGGAGAGGCTAGCTACACCTCTACCGAGCCAGGTGGTTCTTGTTGCACCGTCTCATGCTCAAGATGGGTTAGACATGGAGGCAAGGACATCAGCACCTCGCCGCAGGGACATGAGAACCGAGCCTTTTATTCTCAGGAGGACGTCCCCGCCACTTCGACCTATGCCAGTCATCGATCCAGTCCATCCACGATCGATCGCAGATGGTGCTCATCTATTTCTCCTGAAGAAGCGTAGTGTCACTGAAGACCCTGTTGCAGTCTCTCTAGCTTTAGACGAGATGTCAGAAGAAGATCCGGACGAGGATCCCAAGGAGTTATCCGAAGAGGACAGCTCGACCGCCGAGTCGAGGGCGACTTGAGATAGCTCAGGATGGTGCTAGCTATTTATTTTGTATTATGTATGCGGAACATCACTTCTTTTGCTTATACGTGTCGTTCCGATTTCTAGCACTTTCTTATGTTATGGACGGCAATGCTATTTGTTAGAGCATCCCGTATTTTCGTATATGTGTAGGCAGATAGCCTAGACTAGCTTATTTTGATAGTCAGTAAGACCTCGTTGAAGGCAACTGTACTCTTACGATGCATATGATTTATTGATATATATTTTGACCCTTCATGGGCTTTTCTTCTCATGAGTGTTATTTATTATTTCTTTCTCGACCTTGCCACGAGAGTTATCTATGAGTATGTGTTGATGCGTTATGATCATGTAGTTCCGAACTCCTTTCTATGATTTAGTATGATGATAATTATGGACCAATGAGAATGAACTAATGATGATTATGTGCACCTCAGAATGCCACCCAGAAGAGAAAGAAGGAGACGAGGGCATGAACGCGCCCCTACACCACCTCCTCCTCCACCCCAACGGGCTATTGAAGAGCTTTTCCTCAAGCAGAATCCGCCCACTTTCGATGGGTCTGGAAACCCGAGCGATGCTGAGCTTTGGGTTAGAGATATGGAACGAATTTTTAACTTCCTAAGGTGTACCAACCAAGAGCGTCTTTCTTGTGTGCTCTTCCAACTCATTGGATCTGCAGACTTCTGGTGGGAAGCGCGCAGGAAGATCCTGACGGCTAAGCAACTGGAAAACTACTCTTGGGAGGAATTCAAGGAGTACCAAAAACCTTCAAGGTCAAGAAGGAAGCTAAGTTCTATAATATGAAGCAAGGAAGGATGTCAGTGACCGAGTATGATAGAATGTTTTGTGAGTTATCAAGGTATGCTCCAGACCAAGTTGATTCGAATAAAAGGTGACAGGAAAATTTAGATCAAGACTGAGACATGAGATAGGCATGTCCCTAGCTAGCCATGGAAGGTTGTGCTACACTGAATTGCTAAACAGAGCTCTGGATATTAAGGCAGCAATGCCAGAAGAGAAGCGAGCACCCACAGTTACACCACCACCCACTCAGACAAATTCCCACGATTATAAGGGGAAGCGTAAGTGGGAAGTATGAAAAAATGGTGGCAATGGGAATAGCCAGGCTAACAGGAAGCCGTGGCAGGAAAATATATCTCATGGACAACCTCAGGCTCAAGGAGGCAACAACCAGGGATGGCAGATGGTTCCTACTCAGGGAGGCAATAATCAGGGACGAGTTGCAAACCCTGTATGTCCCAAGTGTAACAAGCAGCATCACGGTGCCTATCTGTTGGGCACTGGAAGTTGTTACACGTGTGGTCAGAAAGGTCATATCATGAGAAATTGTCCTAAGCAGCAGCAGCAGCAGCAGGGAGAGAGACCAAACCACCAGGGTCAACCCCAGCCACTAAGAGCAATACAAGGACAGCCGCAACTGCCGCCACCACCTATACAGCAGAATCAGAATGCTAGATCGTATGACATCAATCAGAAGCAACCCGAGAAGGATAAGGGTAACTTGGCAGGTATGGGCAAACTTCTTAACCTACCTGTAATTGTTTTGTTTGATACTGGAGCATCGCATTCATTTATTGCTAGAGCATGTGTGGATAATCTTAGTATTACACCGGAACATGCTAGTCATGTCATGAGAGTATCTTCACCACCAGGAAGAATTTCAACTACCACGTATGTTTGTTCTAATGTGGAATTAGAACTCGGGAATCTTAAAGTTGTAACTAATAATCTGAATGTTATGACGATGTGGGATGTTGATGTAATCTTAGGAATGGATTGGTTAGCTGAGAATTATGCCACAATTCTTTGTTATGAGAGGAAAATTTCCTTCAACCACCGGGAAAGGAGCCCACAGACTTTCACGGCATAAGAATGGGTAGAGGATCACCCATTATCTATGCTCTCCAAGCCAAGAAGATGATGAGAAAGAAGGATTGCCAGGCTTTCCTTATTTAACTTCATGGAGAAGCTGGAGAAGAGCAGACTATAGGATATGTGCCAATTGTGCGGGAATTCGAGAATGTATTCCCAAAAGTGGTACCAGGTTTACCACCAGATCGACAAGTGGATTTCAACATTGACCTGGAGCCAGGGTCAGCCCCAGTGTCGAAAGCACCTTATAGGATGGCACCGAAGGAACTGCAAGAACTTAAGATCCAACTGCAAGAGCTATTGGATTTAGGTTTTATCAGACCGAGTGTTTCTCCATGGGGAGCACCTGTCCATTTTGTGAAAAAGAAGGATGGTACACTGAGAATGTGTATAGATTACAGGGAGCTGAACAAGCTCACACTCAAGAACAAGTACCCTCTGCCAAGGATAGATGACTTTTTTGACCAACTCAAGGGAACAACTGTGTTTTCTAAGATAAACCTTAGGTCTGGGTATCATCAGCTGATGATTCGACCAGAGGATATACCCAAGACATCTTTCCGAACAAGATATGGACACTATGAGTTTATAGTCATGCCATTTGGATTAACTAATGCCCCCGCAATATTCATGGATCTTATTAACAGAGTTTTCCACCCGTACTTGGATAAGTTTGTATTGGTGTTCATAGATGATATTCTCATCTACTCTATAAATGAGAAAGAGCATGAAGAACATCTCAGGATAGTGTTGGAAACACTGAGAACAGAGAAACTCTTTGCCAAATTCAGTAAGTGCAAATTTTGGTTGAAAGAAGTAATGTTTCTTGGGCACATTATGTCCGCAGATGGTATTAAGGTGGACCCAGCTAAAGTGGAAGCAGTACGTGAATGGAAGTCACCAACCAACCCTAATGAGTTTAGGAGTTTCTTGGGTCTAGTTGGGTACTATCGAAGGTTCATCGAAGGATTTTCCAAGATTGCTAGACCAATGACACAAATGTTGCGGAAAGGAATTAAGTATTTATGGACGGATGAATGTGATGAGAGTTTTCAGGAACTCAAGAGGAGATTGACTACTGCGCCAGTTTTAGCAATACCAGAAGCGAACAAGGAGTATGTGGTTTACACGGATGCTTCTAAGAATGGGCTAGGTTGTGTATTGATGCAAGATGGGAAAGTGATAGCTTACGCATAAAGACAACTTAGGCCGCATGAGGTGAATTATCCTACGCATGATTTGGAACTAGCTGCAGTTGTGCACTCATTAAAGATATGGAGACATCATCTTTATGGGGTAAGATGTGAAATTTTCACGGATCACGAGAGTTTAAAGTACTTTTTCGAGCAGAAAGACTTGAATATAAGACAGAGAAGATGGCTCGAATTGGTAAAGGATTATGATTGTGGTATTAACTACCACCCCGACAAGGCTAATGTGGTAGCAGATGCCTTGAGTCGTAAGACTCAATCGCAATTAGGATACCTACTTACCACAAAAGGGGATCTAATCTAAGATTTTGAAGGAATGAGTTTAGAGGTGGTTCATCCACCGGAAACGATAATGGGTCGTGTCGCGACATTAGTGACGACACCAGATTTGAGAGGACGAATAGTGAATGTGCAGAGGAGATATGAAGCATTCGAGAAACTACGTATGAGAATCAGATCAGATAACCGAGGAAGTTACCGCGAAGCGGCTGATAACGCAATTATATTCGAAGAGAGAATATGTGTCCCACATGATGAGGAATTAAGTAATGAGATTATGAGTAAGGCTCATGATACTCCCACTACGCCATAGATGTAATACCCGAGATTCTCGGTTCCGGTTATCTTTGAATTTTGTCGGTTGTGCTGGTCATTTTGTTCTGTGGACGATTTCTTGGTCCGGCATGATAGACCGGGTCGTGATATTCGTCGGGTACGACTTTTCATTTCGTAAGTCTATCTAATCGTACGTCCTGTTTTGTTATTATTCGTCCTCTTTCGGATCGTTGTTGTGGTCCTATTGTAATTTTCAGTTCGTATCGGAGTCATTTTTGCAACCGGAGGTTTTCTGGTCGGACCTGTACGAAACGGCGGTGAAAACGGCGCTGCCGAGCGCCGTTTCCTGCGCCGGGTCGGCCAGAACTAGCAGGCCTGTCAAGACACAGCCGAGAACCTGCGCAAGTTTTGCGTCGGGTGATGCGCCGTGTCGGACACGGCCGAGATATACGCGTAGGCGTCTTGCGCCGGGTGCTACGTCGTGTCGGTTAGGTCGTGCACTGACCCGCAACCTGGCGGAAGACACGGCGCTGGTCTGGGCCGTTTTCTGTGCCGTGTTCGGTAGGGGTATAAATATGGCACGACAGTCGCGTTTACACCCATTTTTCCATTCCTTATCTTCCCTTTCTGCGGCTGGAGCTTGGAGGGCACGAGGAGATGTTCCACTGTAAATCCACGAAATTCCTGAGTCCATAACATCGATCAATCATTCCATAACTTGCTCCGATCGATCGAATCAAGGCAAGTTTTCCTAAAATCCTACTTTTGGGTAAATTTGGGGTTTTACTTGATATTTCCCGTTTAATCTAAAATAACTTAGAATAGTGATGGATTGATGATTGTTAAGTTGTATTATATCGAATTCCTTGTTATTCCACAGTTGGATTGCCGAGGATTCGTCGCTTTATTGAGTTTCTTATTGACGCCTTGATGATGTTCGATAAAATGTCACAAAGGGAATTCAGGCGTTCTACGATTATTCTTCCTCGTTGGTTCATTAATTTATTGATGGTATAATGTTAGGGTCAGGTTTCTTGCGAAGAACTCGAGTCGGAACTCTTCGGTTCGCCGTTTCCCGATCATTGTGTTACCGTTATTCCCTCCGGAGAATTGTAGGTGTTCGAGGTTACCCGGTTGAGCCGTGTTCGTCGGAGTATCCAGTATCGATTATCGATGCAAGTATCTTGCCCATACATTATGTGTTTTGTGGATATAATGGTTTCTAATCATCGTTATATGCTAAATAAATATTTATAACCATTTTTCAAAAGGATCGGTAAATGTAAAGTGTAATTCTTTTGCTAAGATATGTGCGTGGAGTCACGTGGCTATGGATGAAATTGTGATGGTTGTTTATATTGTGATTGTGCATTATTTGGGTCGATGTAGATATTATGTTAAATTAGAAATCGGCTTGTTGCTTGTCTTAAAGATATGTCAATAAGATGTAGTGTTGGGTAGATAGTGCATTTAGACATGTGCTATAATATTTTGGTGATCACCGGGTTGTGTGGGTTAAGGTGTGTGTTATGAGTTGGGTTAGTCGTATTGGTTGACCAGCTGTTATACCGTTGATGTGTAGGGATGTCCTTAGGATTGTTAGGTTGTATCTAGGACGATCGTAGCAATGCGTCAGATAAATGGCCATTCTAGCAAGTGCCTGGATTTATATATATATATATATATATATATATATATATATATATATATATATATTGTGACTAACAATCGAGACTTGCAGTTTTGTAACGTGTGTGTGTGTTGTTGTTCTTCCACCCGGGGATGGTCCGACGGGGCCTCTGGGGGCCGATACTAAGGGGTGGCTGCGGAAGTGGTTTCCCACCTGGGGATGGTTCGACGGGACCTCTGGGGGTCGATGCTAAGGGGCACGACCATGGGTTACCAAGTGTGGTTTTTGTGAGATTGATGTTGATGATTTTTGATATTTGTGATATGTCCGGAATATCATGACGTTTTTCTGGATGTTGAGTTACATTATATATAGGGTCTTGGTACTTGGCTAGAACGGCACTAGGATATGTGTCTTAAGTGTTTAACTCCTTGAATGTGAGTTTTATTGTTGGAAAACGAAAATTGTTATTGTTTCGTGTATTGTGGTTGATGAGGTTTTAGGTTGAGATCCCAACGGTTCTGTTTAGGTTGTTTTATGGAAAATGAACTTTGGGGCTGTGACCCTAAATGGCTTTCGAGGAATTATGAGCTTGCCAATTTCTAATGTTTTCAAAAACTCCCGAGATTTTGAAGTGTTTTCAAAATGCTTACCTGTTTCGTTTCTAGTTTCAAGACTTGAACTATTTTAATTAAATGATATATCTCGGGAAGTCTTTCGTTGTATTCTTGGAATGTGTTGTGTATGGCTCGTATTTTGTACTTTATACTTGCACTAGCGAAACAGTAGAGTTTTGCTAACCCCCGAGTAATCGGGGGGTGGATATTGTATTGTGTCCAGGTTCATGCGGGTTTTGGGAGCAAAACACAGGATCGGCGCGAAGGATGATGGAAGACGAATGATACTAATCACATGAAGGCCAGTTTTGGGTGCAGTCAGTCGGAGTTCTTTGTTTAGTCTTTTCCGTTGTCGTATTTCTGTTTGTGAGTGTATTTTACCCTTGCATGGGTATGAGTCCAGATAGAGTTATGTATACTAGAGTTTTATGATAACGTATTTCTGTTGGTTCTTTATTTTATTACGTCGGTATGTAATATAATGTGTTGTTTCAATGTTTAGCCTGGCGAATCCTCACGAAGAGGGTCTGCGGCGTGTAATATTCCCGGTTGGATTCTGGGGGTGTTACATTTATGGTATCGGAGCTTAGGTTGCGGAAACCTAGGCTATTGGGTCCTGTCGTGTATTGCTGGGTCTTGTTTTGTCAGATTGAGTCTGACTGATGTCGTGTCGCGACGCATCGTCTGGGATGTCGGTCGTGATTAGTATCATGGTGCAGCCATCATCTTCGTGCGATCTCTGGATGTAAGTCTCCTTATTTCATGTTATGACTCGAGCTTCACGAGCTAGTTGTGTGATTCAGTATTTTGGGGTACAGTTTAAATGTGATTTATGATTATGTGGCATATATTTGTTGATTCCCGTCTTGTGCTAGAATGAAGAATGTTATTGCTGAATGTATCTTGTATAAACCATTTTTCTTGCAAGAGTAACAACCTTGGAAATTTTAGTTTTCGAATGCTTTCGGGGAGTCACGTAATTTTTAAAAAATGTCCTCCAAGTGAGGAAATGTTGATTTTCGTATGTTGACCTCAAGGCTGGAAGTTCTGGAAACTCGAAATGATTGATAATTCTTTTTCACTGTGTACTATAAGTTTTCAAAACATGATTTTTAAACTCAAATGAGGTCCGTAAAATATACTCAATACGTGACTCTCGTTTATAACTTTTCGGGCTCATGAACGTTAATCAAAAGATGTGTATTGATGATGTTATCGCCGTTTGGGCAATGGTGCCCAGTTTTATGATTAAGATGGTAGTGTGAACGCTGAGTCATTCGATATGTACACGTTGAGATAACCCTCCATGCTGAGAGGAGAAATTTCGGTTTTGAATCGATGGCATTCAAACTCGTATGTTGTTGCTTATTTGTAACCTTCGATTCTAGTACGAGGCTAACGCGAGCTAACGTGGTATGTTTAGCGCACGCTAATCTTTGTTGTAACGCGCGCTAATCAGCCTGGGCAGAGGCTATGGAACCGCATTTTAGCCGTTAGGTCTAATTTTTGCGGTCAGCCATCTGTAGTTGTATTCTATACGTGGTGTCTAGTGATAACAACTGTTGTGCGTGAATGTGTGTTAGGACTTTTCGTATTGCTAGGTGATATTTGATTGCGTTTGATGAATTGATAAATTGTGTCTACTGTGTGTGTGTTCAAAAACACTTTCCTGGAAACTTCACAAAGTTTTGACGGTTTGATTAATCGGCGGCTCCATGTATACTTTGAAAATTATTTGGAATTGGCGAGCCGGCCTTGGATTCTCAAATAAAACCTCGATGGTATTTGAAAGAGTTGTTTTAAAGTACATTTAGACATTTTGTAAAATGTTACCGTCGTTGTTTTTCATGTAGTGTTGGGAGAATTTTCGAAAATGATTGAAGTGTTGTTGTATTTTCAAATAATTCGAGTACATGTTTTTCAATAATCTTTCACACCATAAAAATATTTTATTTCAAAAACCAATACGATTTTTATTTTCAAAAATATATAGTGAAAGATGAAAAAGCTCACTCTATGTAAACTTCAAACTCGGATTTGGGAAAGTTTCCTGTATTGATTAAAGTATGTATGAATGGTTTGATGACCTTGCGTGGTTACCTTGTTGTTATTAACATAATGCTGGTGTGTAGTGGCGTGGTGATTTTGACAATGCCGGTTGCACAGAAAATATTGTTTTGCCAATGATTTCAAAATAAGACGGTTAAAGTCTGTTGTTTAAAATTTTTGATGAAGCAACCCGAGTACCAAAAATACTTTTAAAGTTTTACTTTGAATGGAACACAAATCCAAGGATTTTCAAATGATATCATTTAAAAGAATACTTCGTGGATTTTGTTATCGAGTTGTTAGTAGTTACCTTATGTGATATTGTCGTGCTGAGTTGATACATTAGCATGTTATTTTTGCGAAGTTTTGGCATCGTATCGAGTGAGAATCCACTTAGTATGCCGAGGGAAAGAGGACGCGGTCGTGACCGCGGTACCGTTGGTCATGGAGATCAGATGCGGGACCAAGAAGATATGGCCGGGAAGGTCGCTATTCCAGCACTTCGTTCTCGTTGTTTAGGTTTCGGGGACGAAACCTCTTTTAAAGGTGATATGATGTAATACCCATATTTTTGTTCGCTTCCGTCTCGTTCGATCGTATCGACTCGGATCGATTTCCTGTGAACCATGTGCGAAATCAACACCTCATGGTTCCTACAAGTTTATTGATGTCTTGATTTGAGATGTGAACTTCAGAGTTGATCGTTGTTGTTCGATCATTGCTATTCGCTCGTAGTTGTCCAATCATTATTGTTTAATCTCGAAATCGTGATTATTGAACATCTGGACCACTTCGTAATTTCCATAAGTGTTGGGAAACTGCCTTCATATTTGATCTTCCAAACATTCGAGGTTATTGGAATTACATTCTTGTTCAACGTTGGACTTGTGTTTTGATTGTTGTATTGCTCGGGTTTATCAACCGTTGTGATTCATGTTCGTTACTTTTCGTAAACACTCTTGCGTATTGATCCGGTCTATCATGCCGGACCAAGAAATCGTCCACAGAACAAAATGACCGGCACAACCGGCAAAATTCAAGAATAACCGGAACTGAGAATCTCAGGTATTACATTCCACCCTACTAAAAATAAGTTTCATCCCGAAACTTAAAACAAAAGCAAGACGACTCTAAATGATACACGTTATCTGATACTGAAAGCACACAAGAGCTTCATGCAGTACAGAGTCGGGTATGACTTTTCATTTCGTAAGTCGAGCTAACCGTACGTCCTGTTTTGTTATTATTCGTCCTCTTCCGGATCGTTGTTGTGGTGCTATCGTAATTTTTGGTTCAGACGTAGTCGCTTTTGCAACCCGAGGTTTTCTCGCCGCACTGCATTTAAACGGCAAAGGAAAACGCGCCGCTGAAGCGCCGTGTCCTGCACCGGGTCGGCCAGGACTAGAAGGCCTGCCGAGACACGGCCGAGAACCCGCGCAAGTTTTGCGCCGGGTGATGCACCGTGTCGGACACGGATGAGACATACGCACAGGCATCTTGCGCCGGGTGCTGCGCCGTGTCGGTCAGGTCGCGCACTGACCTGCAACCCGGCGGAAGACACGGCGCTGGTCTGGGCCGTTTCCTGCGCCGTGTTCGGCAGGGGTATAAATATGGCAGGACAATCGGGTTTGCACCCATTTTTCCATTCCCTATCTTCCCTTTCCGCGGCTGGAGCTTGTAGCGCACAAGGAGATGTTCTTCCACTGTAAATTCACAAAATTCCTGAGTCCATAACCTCGATCAATCATTCCATAAGTTGCTCCGATCGATCGAATCAAGGCAAGTTTTTCTAAAATTCTACTTTTGGGTAAATTTGGGGTTTTACTTGAATTTATCCGTTTAATCCAAAATAACTTAGAATAGTGATGGATTGATGATAGTTAAGTTGTATTATATCGACTTCCTTGTTATTCCACAGTTGGATTGCCGAGGATTTGTTGTTTTATTGAGTTTCTTATCGACGCGTTGATGGTGTTCGATAAAATGTCACAAAGGGGATTCGGGCATTCTACGATTATTCTCCCTCATTGGTTCGTTAATTTATTGATGGTATGATGTTAGGGTCAGGTTTCTTGCGAACAACTCGAGTCAGAACTCTTCCGTTCATCGTTTCCCAATCGTTGTGTTACCGTTATTCCCTCCAGAGAATTGTAGGTGTTCGAGGTTACCCGGTTGAGACGTGTTCATTGGAGTATCCAGTATCGATTATTGAGGCAAGTATCTTGCCCATACATTACGTGTTTTGTGGATATAATGGTTGATGATCGTCGTTATGTGCTAAATAAATATTTATAACCATTTTTCAAAAGGATCGATAAATGTAAAGTGTAATTCTTTTCTTAAGATATGTGCGTGGAGTCACGTGGTTATGGATGAAATTGTGATGGCAGTTTATATTGTGATTGTGCATTATATGGGTCGTTGTAGATATTATGTTAAATTAGAAATTGGCTTGTTGCTTGTCTTAAAGATATGTCAATAAGATGTAGTGCCGGGTAGATATTACATTTAGACATGTGCTCTAACATTTTGGTGATCACCGGGTTGTGTGGGTTAAGGTGTGTATTATGAGTTGGGTTAGTCGTATTGGGTGACCAGCTGTTATACCGTTGATGTGTAGGGATGTCCTTAGGATTGTTAGGTTGTAGCTAGGACAATCGTAGCTATGCATCGGATAAATGGCCATTCTAGCAAGTGCCTAGATTTCTTATATATATATATATATATATATATATATATATGTATATATATATATATTGTGACTGACAATCGAGACTTGCAGTTTTGTAACGTGTGTGTGTTGTTGTTCTTCCACCCGGGGATGGTCCGATGGGGCCTCTGGGGGCCGATACTAAGGGGTACGGCCGCGGAAGTGGTTTCCCACCTGGGGACGGTTCGACGGGACCTCTGGGGGTCGATGCTATGGGGCACGTCCATGGGTTACCAAGTGTGGATTTTGTGAGATTGATGTTGATGATTTTCGATATTTGTGATATGTCCGGAATATCACGACGTTTTTCTCGATGTTGAGTTACATTATATATAGGGTCTTGGTACTTGGCTAGAACGCACTAGGATATGTGTCTTAAGTGTTTAACTCCTTGACTGTGAGTTTTGTTGTTGGAAAACGAAAATGGTTATTGTTTCGTGTATTGTGGTTGATGAGGTTTCAAGTTGAGATCCGAACGGTTCTGTATAGGTTGTTTTGTGAAAATGAACATTGGGGCTGTGACCCTAAATGGCTTTCGAGGAATTATGAGCTTGTCAATTTCTAATGTTTTCAAAAACTCCCGAGATTTGGAAGTGTTTTCAAAATGCTTACGTGTTTCGTTTCTACTTTCAAGTCTTGAACTAATGATATATCTCGGGAAGTCTTTCGTTGTATTCTCGGAATGTGTTGTGTATGGCTCATATTTTGCACTTTATACTTGCACTAGCGAAACAGTGGAGATTTGCTAACCCCCGAGTAATCGGGGGGTGGATATTGTATTGTGTCCAGGTTCATGCAGGTTTTGGGAGCAAAACACAGGATCAACACGAAGGATGATGGAAGATGAATGATACTAATCACATGAAGGCTAGTTTTGGGTGCAGTCAATCGGAGTTCGTTGTTTGGTCTTTTCCGCTGTCTTATTTTGGTTTGTTAGTGTATTTTACCCTTGCATGGGTATGAGTCCAGATAGTGTTATGTATACTAGAGTTGTATGATAATGAGGAAAGACCAAATCGGTCTGTTGGTTCATTATTTTGTTACGTCGGTATCTAATGTAATGTGTTTTTTCGATGCTTAGCCTGGCGAATCCTCACGGAGAAGGTCTGCGGCGTGCAATATTCCCGGGTGGATTCTGGGGGTGTTACAATAGATGGCCTACAACAACCCTAAAACTGTGTCACCATAGACCTGATTTAGTGTTGCCTTAGCCCCGAAAAGGGCAAAGGTAACACCAAAAGTGTGTTATGTTCTCAGTAGTTGCCTTTGACCACAGAGGCAACATGCGAACTGCCTAAGGTAACACCCTGTTCTCATGTTACCATAGGAGCCTATGGCAACATACTTGGCAGCCTATTGCAACATTTTATCTGTGTTGCAATAGATGTTATAATTTAATAAAATAGATACCAAATTGTGTGGGGCACACCTACGGGGCACACCTGTGGGGCCCATATTGTGGCAACATGGTTCTGTCTAATGCAACACCATATAATAATAACTGCAACCCAATGTGTATTGCAAAATATTAACCAATTGCAACACACTAACTACCTATTGCAATACCTCAAATGAACAGATTAAAAATATAGCATTTAAATATTGCATTTCCGATTGAAAAAACAATTCTGCATCATTAACCTAGCTATAATTAAACCAACAACTACGTCAATCCACCAAAAACATCAACCAATCCACTACATCAACCAACAACATCAACCAACAACCAATTCAAGAACACAAGTAGAAGTACTAGAGCTAGTGCCTCCTGTAACTGGAGTGTCATATTCTTGCGTAATTAGAGTGCCATCTTCTCGCGTAATTGTAGTGCCATATTCTCGCATGTCATCATAAAATGTTGCACCAATATCAATTTTCAAGTCAGGGTTGGCTTCACCTATTTTTTTTCAGAATCCATGTCAGGTTGTGCTGGACCTTCTGATTCACCTTGGCATCCATTTCTTCATTGACCCTACTGGTAACCTTCGCACCCATTTCATCCACAAGCTCCTGCCGAATCCATGTCAGCGTACGTTAGTATATGCAAATAAATATCAACTTTAAATATAAAATATGGATTCAAAAGTTCGATTGCAAAATATATTTCTTACAATTCTGAACTTCATCACATCAAGATTAGACTCATATTTCCATCCTTTACGCTTCCGAGTTTTAGCAAAAACTTCTGCATTGGCTTTTTCTTTTGCTAAAAAAAAAAACAAAATGATGACATTTTATTATTAATAGTCTGGAGTATTCTTGTGTTGAAATTAACATTTTATCCCTTTAAGTTAGCAGTCTGGATTGAAATCCCCACCCCACTAATCAATTAGTACTGCTAGTAACATAATACAAGAACACAGTAATTAATTAGAAGCCTAGTTACAATAACATAGTTGATAATATAATAACACAAGTAGCAACCAAAAGAGACCAATCCCCCCAACTTGGGAAAACAGTTTTAATATGCCGAACATATTTGATAAATGTTCGGACCAGCTTTAATAAAATTACATAGTTATAATAACATAGTTGGTAAATGTTCCTGTTTAAAAGTTCTATTTTTTCATGAACATACCATTTTATGCCGAACTTCGGAAAATAGTTTTGGAGCAGTAGTGTGGGTACCTTTGAATGAGCGCCGACTTTCGGAATTTTTCTCGGCCTTTGACTGCATGTAGTAAATGAATGTTCCATGGAAATTTGGCACTTATAGACTGTATGTATTCATTTACATAAGCACGAGTCAGAAAGTCATATGACAATAGTACAGTTCTCAGTGGCGGATGTCCTTTTGGCCCCATTAAAAATTTAAAACAGGGTTATACAAAGGGCACTTTAGGATGTTCTTTAGCGGTTTCCTTTTTCTACACATGTTATCTATAAGAAGTTAGGTTTGCTCTTATCCTGAAAACTGAATTAATATGGATATAATAAAAAACAAAATAGCAATTACTACTGGAACATGATCTTTTATTCTGCATAATGAGATAAGTATCGATACTATACTCATCGATGGCTGCCTCGATTATGTCACAAAATCATTTCAAAGCACCCCATTGTGGGAAAAACTTAAACAACCAATCATCAAAATGGGAGAGATGTGATACATGCAAACCTTTGATGTTGAGGCCTTTTTCATGATTCTCTCTCTATCAGCTTTTCATTTCGCAGACCTGTCACTTTTTTCCTATAATTTCAAGATGAAGGGACACGAAGAGTGTTAGTTTTCTTTGAAAACAAACACCCTTGAACATAAACAAAGCAATGATTTAGTGAAGGAAACTGAAAGTCATTATGAGATTATGTCTATAGAAAGACATCAAAGAATGTATTAAATCAATTAAAAGAGATTTTCCATCGAGAAATGCAAAGGCAGAGAAGAGCATTTTGGTGATTACTCCCAGGCCAATCCACATTTCGACTTAACTCGGACATTACATTACATGGATAAATTATTATCACACTCGAAATTATTAACTCCTCTATATCTAGAGAATAGAAGAAAGAAAAAGTAAACAAAGACCCATCAATTCATTTACCTGAATAAAATGGAGGTAGTGTTTGTTGAAAGCACGGAGAGTTTCGGTTACCAAAGTGTATACACTCTTCCCAGTAGCGGTGGAAGTGGTGGAAACAGCGTCCGCTGGTTCAGAAAAATTTCACACAAGCACACTTCATTAAACCAACCATTTCCAGTATTCACGCAACACATGAAACCCATTTTCTTTTGGAATTTAAAATCGGAACAGTAAGAAAATGAACCTGAAATTCTTTCAGTCGCGACAAACCTAACCCTCCATCGCGCTGACATCTTCAGTCGCTTCCACCTTTTTCCACCGGTAGTTGGATCTGAAATTTTGGATTTCCAGACCAGGCCCTTGAATTGGGCTGAGAGGAGGCTGTCGCTCCGATTTACTCCAATTAAGGACATGTACGCTGCCGAGTCGAGCAGGCCGTGGTCACGCCAGAGATAGAATGCTCGGAAGGAAGCACAAACGATGAGAGAGAGAAACAGAAAGGGGGCGTAATGATTTAGCATTTTTTTAATTTTTGATATTTATCAGCAATTTCTAATATTTAAATTAATGATATTTTAGTGTCAACGTATTTTGACACATTTATTAATTTTCATATATTATTTTTAATTTTTAATAAAATTATAGAAATATTTAAAAAATAGTATTTATAAAATAAAAATATTATTTATTTAATGAAGACATATTTTGTATAAAATATCTTTTTTTGTTTTAATAAATTTCTATATATTATTTTTTTTAATTTTTTAATAAAATTATATATTGTAAGAAAATTTTGAAAAAAAAAATAGTATTTATTTAATGGAGACATATTTTATATAAAATATCTTTTTTGGTTTTATTAAATTTTAATTATTCTTAAAGTATAATTTTTATTTTGAAAGAAATTTATCTTTTTATTTATTAATAGTATAAGGCAACACATACATAGTGTTTCAGTGTGTAACACCTATTTATAGCCACAACAACACAGATTTATGCCTAAGGTAACACAAAGATTACAAGGTTGCGATAGGGCAAAAATTTCATAGCTCCTGCAACACCTGAGAAGGCAACACCATGCCCATGAGGTGGCGATAGGCCATCTATGGCGTAGTGTCCCTATACCGCTCAACCCAAAAGTACCAAGATGTGCCAAGACCTAAAGAGAAATTTCTGGTGGGACGGTATGAAATGGGATGTCGCTTCTTTTGTCGAGCGGTTTTTGGCTTGTCAGCAAGTGAAAGCACTACACCAACGACCTTATGGGAAGTTACAGCCATTGACCATTCCAGAATAGAAGTGGGAGGGAATAGCTATGGATTCTGTGACTAGTTTGTCGAGGACCAAACGAGGAAACACTGCTATATGGGTTATAGTAGACAGACTCACAAAATCAGCTCACTTTTGGTCTAACCCACTCACTTACGGATCTGAGAATTTGGCACAGTTGTATGTCCATGAAATTATACGTTTGCATGGAGCGCCGGTATCAATCACGTCAGATCGAGATCCAAAATTTACCTCTAGATTTTGGACGAGTCTACAGAAGGAATTGGGTACACATCTAAACTTTAGTACTGCTTTCCACCTACAGACCGCTGGACAATCGGAAAGGACGATTCAAACACTAGAAGACCTGTTAAGAACTGCAGTGTTGGATCAAGGTGCAAATTAGGAGCATGTTGTAATACCCGTAATTTTGTTTCCCGGAAATTTTCTATTTTTGGCGGAAGTCCGTTTTTGACAACTTGCTTGGGACCATTTCGTCATCCCGAGAATGATTAATTCTACACTTTTTGTCATCCGAGTTCGTTTCGGTATCGTTCTGTTGAATTCCGTGTTCTTTAGCGACTTTTCCACGTATGAGTTCGACTTTGTTAAATCACCATTAATTTTTGGAAACTCCAAAAATTCGGAATCTTGGCAATATTATAAAGCATCGAGTTAGCTTTCCAATGGTTCAAACGGTGAGTCATTCGGAGTCCAGACGAGGGAGTTATGGTCGAAATAGCTAAGTCACTCTCATTTTCCAGATTCGGCCAAAACCGCCTGTACCCGGTGCCGCGGCATACCTGGGCTGAGCCGCGGCACACTGCCGAGCCCTGGGAGCAAATTTTGGGCCTGTGCCGCGGCACACCTCTACTGAGCTGCGGCACACATGACAGTTAACCCTATATCTGCATTTTCTTGAGCGGATCACCTCATTTTTTCCCCATTTCTTCACTTGGGCACGAGAGAGGAGGCTTGAGAGGAAGATGTTTCTTCACCTATCACTTGAGTGAGTGATTTCTCTTCATCTCTTTTCGATTGTGAAGCTCGGATCATCGTTCTATCGCGTGCTCTTCGAATCATAGTGCTTGGATCTTCAAGAGGTAATTTCTTCAACATCTTGGATTTCGATTTTGTATTGGGTAATGATGTTTTGGATGTTAAAATCATGGGGTATGAAGTGATATACGCATGATTATGGACTTGTTGGAGTATTCATCGGATTATTGAAAGATTATTCAAGAACACTTCGAATTTTGTATTGGAAATTGGGGATTTTGTTTGACTTCATCCTTTTAATCCGTAGTAATTTAGATTAGTGATGGATTGATGATTATTTAGGTGTACTCTATCATTTCCATCGTTATTCCACGGTTGGATTGTATTGGTTCGTCGTTTTGGTTGAGTTATTAGTCGACGCCTTGAAGGTGTCCGACAAAAGGTCTAAGAGGGGGGTTTGTGCATTGTACGATTATTATTCATCGTACGATTGTTGATTTATCATTGATATGACTTAGGGACGAAATCCTTGTGAAGAACTCAAGTTGGAACCCTTCCGTTCGTTGTCTTCTTCGTGGTTCAAGCTTCCTACGAATCGTGTTCTTCGGGATCTTCTAACGTTTATTAAGGCAAGTATACATTTATGATTATACGTTCTCGACTTTGAAAGTATGAAATATTGATGGTATGATTATTTCTAGCCACTCCGGACGGGCCTATGGTCCTCTCGAGGGTTTCGTAGCCTCAGTGCGATTCCATGGTTGATATGAACGAACCGTTTCTATGGCATTCATATGAAATAATGTTGGCATGTAATGAACGAACCGTTTTGACGGCATTCCTACATGTAACGGCGTATGATATGAACGAACCGTTTCTACGGCATTCACATACGTCTTGAGATTTTAGTCATTCCGGAATACTAGTCTTAAATTGATGAATTGACGGATATTGATGAATTGACGGATTACATTTACTTTATTGTCGAGGAGTATTATGTTTCATACTGTTATACTTGCACTAGCTATTCGACGGCTAACCCCTTTATGGGGGAAATACGTTTCATGTATTTCAGGTTCCAGGAGAGCGGACAGGTGGGTACCGGGTCGGCATGAAGATGATGGGCAAGTGTGATACTGTGTCTTGTCTCCGGTTATTTTCTCGGATTCCTCCATTCAGTGTTGTTGTACTGGAATCGATTTTCAAATACTCGAGTATTGTATTTCAGTTTCCTTGATGTTCCGGACTGTGTTGCCGAGGTATTGATTTGTACAGTGATGTATATGGTTTCATTGGTTAAGGTTTTGAATACCATTTGTATCGTCTTTCTTTCTATTGTATGTAGACCGTATCGGTCAAGTTTATAGTTCCGCATATGTTTAGCCTTGTGGGTCCCACGGCGGGGCTCACGGCGCTGTAATATACCCTGAATAACTTGGGGGTGTTACAGAATATGGTATCAGAGCTTAGGTTTATGGATACCTAGGCTGTCGGTCTTTTGGGTCGATTGAGTCGTCATTTGCCCACAGTATCACTACTCTGCCATCATCATAGTGCGACCGGTACTTGCAAGTCCTCTCACTCTTCTTGTATTTTTTTTCTTAATCGTTTCGTTTATAGCTTTGTATTATTGGGAATTGGTCACTTCGAGAATGTGCGATTCGGATTATACTTACGCACGTATGTGCCTTTCAGAATGTTGACTGAAAGTAGGAAGAATCGTGGCCGTGGTCACGGACGTGAACTCTTTCTTGAGATTTTTTTAAGTTGCTAATTGCGATATTGGTGTGTATCGGTATTATGTTGAGACTTTGTTTAGGAGTCGCATGCTAGTATCACGGGAGATCTTCGACTTCACAGACTTGTAAGTATGTTGTTCGGATTATTCGATAATTCTTGACAAATTTGAATTCCCATTGAAATGTTGGTTGTGCGAGTGATTGCAAGTTTCGAGGACGAAACTTATTTTTAAGGGGGGTAGAGTGTAATACCCTGATTTTTCGGATATATTTTTTTTGCGTTTATTTGTTGGATGTCGTTGATGGAAAATTGTACTTGAGGATGATGTGAACGTATGACAATGTTGCTGAATGCGTATATGTATTCATTGTGCCGTGTGATCGTTTGGTATGTCGAGATGTTGGTATAGAATAGCAGAAAATGGCTAAGTACGGCTACGGTGCATACTTAGCGCACGCTAAGAGATTCGGTTACGTACGCTAAGGAGGACCCCTAACGTACGTAACAACTTGATGGGTTAGTTTCGGAAGGTGGCCGACAGGTAGGCCCAGGTTGATTTTTATATTCAGTTAGCGCACGCTAACGCATGTTGGTTAGCGCACGCTAACACCAGATCGCCAATAATGGAATCTTAGCTTCGGCGGGTGGACCCGGCCATGTTCGACGCGTGCCCAGATAATGTCAACGAGTGTTTATCGTGTAGAGCTAGCGCACGCTAAAACCGTATGATTAGCGCACGCTAATTCCATATCGGTCAAAGGAATCCCGGTAATCGCGGATGTTTTCGGCATGTGGAGGCACGATACTGTAGCAAGTCAACGCCTGTTAGCATACGCTAATGCATGGGCATTTCATACGTTAGATGAATTTCGAAGCAATGTAGTAGCTTCTGGACTGCCCGATAGCGCACGCTATCAAGGAAGGATAGCGCACGCTAGTCATGTAGCGCATGCTAAATATAAGGTCTAGCGCGCTAGTGATGTGTTTTATAGAGAGGATAGACGAGTGCTGAGAGGCATTTTGTCCATTCTCCTTCCTTCAGTCAATAGAGAGAACCTTGGGGAGTACTTGAAGTTCCTAAACATTGAGAGATGATTCTCTCAAACAAGAGTAAGATGGAGAGCTCGGATTTGAGTATTGTTCTTGAAGTTTTTGATGATTCTTGGAATGGAGTCCAAGTTATTCTTCTTCGTGGTTCGTCCATGCATGGTAGTCCTCGTATCTCTTTGATAGTGGTTCATTTTTTTTTTTGGGATTACTACTTGGGAGGGAGTATGTTGGGAATCGTGTATTTTGATGTTCGTCTTATTTCAATAAAAATGCATAAATTAGACTGTACTTTTATCTGCTGCATGAGTATTTTGAAATTGCTTTTGGTATTTTGCCAACTAAATTTTATTTTGTAAAACCGATTCCCTAAACTGAGTTTTTGGCATTTTAGCCTTGATCGTTTTTGACAGTATTTGGGAAATGATTTTTTTTTTGTATTTGAAAAATATTACCGTCATCGGTCTTTTGGCATTTTGAAATGACGTGGAAAATTGTGCTTAGCCTGGTAAATCCTGGTGAGAAGGGTTTACGGCGTGTAATATTCCTGGAGGATGCAGGGGTGTTACAATTATGGTATCATGTGATAATGTTATACGAGATTTATTGGAATGGTAATAAGAGATTTCGGATGTTGATATGATTATTGAGATCTTCTTCATATGATGATAATGATTGTTGCGACTCTTAAGGTTGTATGAATGGCATGATGAAGGAAATGGTAACATGGAGATATATACCTCGGATATGTTGTTCTGAACGTGATTTCGGATATTTCATGTTCTTGAAAAACTATTGAATTACCCGAGGTGATGAAAATTTTTAAGAAGTGTTGATGTTTTGAATATGAATATGGAATATTCATATCTAGAGCTAAACTATGTGTTGGAAATAATATTCGTATAGGAAATACGAATGTGATTATGAGTTTGATGAGACTATTATTCATCTCTGAATTTGGAAGCCCATACGTATGGAGCAAATATTCAAATCGAATGATTGGATTGTTTGATAACCTTAGAATATGATTATCTATAATGTTGAACTAATTGGATGGTTCGAATTAACGATGATCATCGGAAAATTTTAACTACGGATTTACGAGAAGGGAACCTTGTCAATTCGTATTTAAGAATTGAGTTTGGGACTTTTAGACATTTATTATTGGTCCTCATTTGTTGCGGATATGATCATCATATTTCAACTCGTATTGTGGACAGGGTTTGTCAGTGTCTGAGTTGGATTGTTCAGACTGTGTTTAGTCGAGATATGGTTCAAACGGTTGAGTTTGTGATTTGGTGGTGTTGATATTGGTCGTCATCGAACCTGTTGATTATTAATCCTTCGTCTTACAATAAGGTATGATGTTTGATCGTGAATTATGACTGTTGTGTTGCGGTTAAGGTTGAAGGGTTCGTAGATTAACTTGGTTGAGACTGAGGGAATTCGTAAGACGAAATCAACTGAATTGCTAACAGTACGTTGTATTGATATCGAGACAAGTTTTATACTCGTACTAATCAATGAGACTAATGTTATCGTGTAGGCGTACGATTGTGTGTATCATTTTGGGACTTGGCCTATTTATGATTGTATTGATATCAGGGGATTGGTTGACACGACACCCGTCAGCAATTTATGCCAAATGTTACTATTGTTTGTAAAAGGCCGATTCGAGGCATTGCGATACTTGTTGGTAAAGTCGCTGTCGATTGCCGGTTCGCGGTATCGACGTATCGATTGTGATTGTGATGGATGTTCCATTGAGATATGGTGGTGATCGTCGTCATTGATATCGGTGTTTTTCTATTAATATTATATTAACCGATTGGAGACGTTTGATATATCCTTTCTTTTTTTTATCTCCATTTCGGTGGTCGGTTTAAGACACCGGGACATCTATTCTATCGTATCATTGATTATCGATTGACTGTTCTAAGGTAATCGAGGTATTGAATTGGGATTATCGAAGATATTCTCATCCGTTGTATCGTTGTTATCGATTGGCCATTCTACGATAATCGAAGTATTGAATTGGGACTGTCGAGGAGAGTTCCCATCCGTTGAATTATTATTGTCGTGTTGGCCGACTCCAGGCAGCACACTATTATTCTGGTGAACTCGATAATTTTGTGATCATTGAGGGTTGAGGATTTCCCGAATTGTGGTGTTGTGATTATTGCCGTGTTAATCGGTCCTTAGGGAATTCTGATTCCAGGATGGTTGTTTTGAATATCGTTGGTCATGTCGATCTTTCATTATTCGTGTGTCATCGTTCACTTAGTGAGTCGTATGATCCGTATTGGATGTTTTATCCCTTGAGTTTCGTTGTCATGTTGTATCGTGGCATATCTGGAATCATGTATGCGTGCCGATTGGTTATGTGTAGGATTTTTAGCCAGGCACTCGATGGTCATGCGTGGATGTTTCCGCATTGGACCGTGCACACGAGACGTAGTTCTTGAGGCTAATTAGGTACATTGTCACATGTATATTCTGGATTCCGTATACGGGGTGGACATGTGCACGGACACATTTCCGGATCGGGCGTACTGTGATGTCCCTCTTGAGCTTTATTGATTAATCGTTCGTAGTCCATGTTGTATTGGATATGTCCGACGATTTGCGACTGGTTGTTCATACGCCGAGGGGTATGTCCGACAGTCAGGTTGTTTTCTTTGAGATCTATTTTGTGATGATTTACAGCTTTGGGCTGTTCGGCTTTCAGGCCATTGTGATGTATCGGTATTTCCGTTGGAGCCTTCGGGCATTGTGAATTCGTATCTTTTTCGGCATTGGTTTGGTTTACCTTCGGGTAATGTATTGTTGTGTTCTATATTGATGATTCGCCGTTTGGGCGTAAGTTTCGGCTCTTGTGTATCTCGTTGAGTTTTTCCTGGCGAAATATTTCTTCTCCCTACCTGTTTTAAGTTTCGGGACGAAACTTCTTTTAAGGAGGGTAGAATGTAATACCCGTAATTTTGTTTCCCGGAAATTTTCTATTTTTGGCGGAAGTCCGTTTTTGACAACTTGCTTGGGACCGTTTCGTCATCCCGAGAATGATTAATTCTACACTTTTTGTCATCCGAGTTCGTTTCGGTATCGTTCTGTTGAATTCCGTGTTCTTTAGCGACTTTTCCACGTATGAGTTCGACTTTGTTAAATCACCATTAATTTTTGGAAACTCCAAAAATTCTGAATCTTGGCAATATTATAAAGCATCGAGTTAGCTTTCCAATGGTTCAAACGGTGAGTCAATCGGAGTCCAGACGAGGGAGTTATGGTCGAAATAGCTAAGTCACTCTCATTTTCCAGATTCGGCCAAAACCGCCTGTACCCGGTGCCGCGGCATACCTGGGCTGAGCCGCGGCACACTGCCGAGCCCTGGGAGCAAATTTTGTGCCTGTTCCGCGGCACACCTCTACTGAGCCGCGGCACACATGACAGTTAACCCTATATCTGCGTTTTCTTGAGCGGATCACCTCATTTTTTCCCCATTTCTTCACTTGGGCACGAGAGAGGAGGCTTGAGAGGAAGATGTTTCTTCACCTATCACTTGAGTGTGTGATTTCTCTTCATCTCTTTTCGATTGTGAAGCTCGGATCATCGTTCTATCGCGTGCTCTTCGAATCATAGTGCTTGGATCTTCAAGAGGTAATTTCTTCAACATCTTGGATTTCGATTTTGTATTGGGTAATGATGTTTTGAATGTTAAAATCATGGGGTATGAAGTGATATACGCATGATTATGGACTTGTTGGAGTATTCATCGGATTATTAAAAGATTATTCAAGAACACTTCGAATTTTGTATTGGAAATTGGGGATTTTGTTTGACTTCATCCTTTTAATCCGTAGTAATTTAGATTAGTGATGGATTGATGATTATTTAGGTGTACTCTATCATTTCCATCGTTATTCCACGGTTGGATTGTATTGGTTCGTCGTTTTGGTTGAGTTATTAGTCGACGCCTTGAAGGTGTCCGACAAAAGGTCTAAGAGGGGGGTTTGTGCGTTGTACGATTATTATTCATCGTACGATTGTTGATTTATCATTGATATGACTTAGGGACGAAATCCTTGTGAAGAACTCAAGTCGGAACCCTTCCGTTCGTTGTCTTCTTCGTGGTTCAAGCTTCCCGGTCAAACCGTGTTCTTCGGGATCTTCGGTAACGTTTATTAAGGCAAGTATACATTTATGATTGTACGTTCTCGACTTTGAAAGTATGAAATATTGATGGTATGATTATTTCTAGCCACTCCGGGACGGGCCTATGGTCCTCTCGAGGGTTTCGTAGCCTGCAGTGCGATTCCATGGTTGATATGAACGAACCGTTTCTACGGCATTCATATGAAATAATGTTGGCATGTAATGAACGAACCGTTTTGACGGCATTCCTACATGTAACGGCGTATGATATGAACGAACCGTTTCTACGGCATTCACATACGTCTTGAGATTTTAGTCATTCCGGAATACTAGTCTTAAATTGATGAATTGACGGATATTGATGAATTGACGGATTACATTTACTTTATTGTCGAGGAGTATTATGTTTCATACTGTTATACTTGCACTAGCTATTCGACGGCTAACCCCTTTATGGGGGAAATACGTTTCATGTATTTCAGGTTCCAGGAGAGCGGACAGGTGGGTACCGGGTCGGCATGAAGATGATGGGCAGGTGTGATACTGTGTCTTGTCTCCGGTTATTTTCTCGGATTCCTCCATTCAGTGTTGTTGTACTGGAATGGATTTTCAAATACTCGAGTATTGTATTTCAGTTTCCTTGATGTTCCGGCCTGTGTTGCCGAGGTATTGATTTGTACAGTGATGTATATGGTTTCATTGGTTATGGTTTTGAATACCATTTGTATCGTCTTTCTTTCTATTGTATGTAGACCTTATCGGTCAAGTTTATAGTTCCGCGTATGTTTAGCCTTGTGGGTCCCACGGCGGAGATCACGGCGCTGTAATATACCCTGAATAACTTGGGGGTGTTACACATGTTTTGCCATTAATCGAATTTGCTTACAACAACAGTCACTAGGCAACGATAGGTATGGCGCCTTATGAGGCCTTATACAGCAGAAAATGCAGATCACCACTTTATTGGGACGAAGTGGGTGAGAGAAATATTTTAGGGCCAGACACAGTAAGCGAGATGATCGAGATTATTCGCAAGATACGACAGAGATTACAAGGGGCCCAGACTCGAAAAAAGTGATACGATGATACACGTCGAACTAAATTGCATTTCGAAAATGGCGATAAGGTTTTCCTGAAGGTTTCCGCTTCAAAGGGAATAATCAGGTTTGGCATTAAAGGCAAGCTTGGGCCACGTTTTATAGGGCCATATGAGATTCTTGATAGGATCGGCCCAGTTGCTTATAGGATGGCTCTGCCACCTAGTCTTGGGAATGTTCACAATGTTTTCCACGTTTCTCAGCTGAGAAAGTATGTATTTGACCCTAAGCATGTGATTCATCAGAGTGACATAGTTCTTAGTCACGATACGAGTTATGTAGAGAGGCCTAAAGCTATTTTAGACCATAAAGTTCAAGAATTGAGGAATAACTCGATTTCTTTGGTGAAAGTATTAAGGAGTCACCACGGTCACGAAGAATCTACGTGGGAACTCGAAAGCAAGATGAGGGAGAAATACCCAGAAGTTTTTGATAAGGTATGTAAATTTCGGGACGAAATTTCTTGTTAGATGGGGTAGGATGTAATGCCCCAGTCTTTTATATGCATGAATTATTATGACCTTGACACGTTCTTAGTGTAACTATCGCAAGTGCACGATATCGTATCAAGTAGTAAGTGGACTTTTTGAGTCCGGTTTATCGATCCCACGAGAAAGTTTGGATATAATTTGAATTATACACTGTTAGTTTATTTTTGTAGATACTAAGATGAGTGAAACACACAATTAAAGAGTTTGGTTTAATAATTGTAAAGATAATGCAATAATACTTCTAATATTTTAAGGAAATAAAAAGATTTCAATAATAATAGATTGATTAACGATAAAATGAAATAGTTGGGATTACGAACTTAGTTCGTCATTAGTTATATAAGATGTATAGGAGATCATAAGATGAATTTACTTATTATGTTGTGTAGATTCGATTTTCCTTAAAAAGACGGTTTCTCTTTCGAACTATAAAACGCCCCTTACATATTGAATAAATCCACTATATTTCTATGTTGATTGGCTTCAATACATAGCATTAGGATTTATGAAAATAACTCAAAGAATCATCTAAGGTCTAGAGATATATTTCTACCCCCTAGAACAACTTAGAGTGAAGATCATTTGATCTAATCAAACATATTTTCTTTCGAAACATATGAAGACCATAGATATCGTTATTTATTGGCCAAATAAATAAAGATTGTTAATACAATGAAAATCACACACAATAATAAGTAATTCACAATAGATCTTTATACAAACTTAAATAACATGACTAACCTTGTTTATAATCCCAACTAAAGGTAACTTTGTAACACCCCCAGATTTAACCGGAAATATTACAGCGCCGTGGGCCCCGATATGGAACCCACAAGGCTAAAAGAAATTTTCGCAAACATTTACAAATGCCCAAGAGGCCAACGACGGTACTATCTGTAAAAATTCACAAAGACTTTAAAAATCCATTTATCAAAAACCGTCGTAAAACTCATTTGAAACCGCAAGGCCTGAAATGCCAGAACTCAACAGTTTAAAAACATATGTTAAGCTATCGCTTACACGTACCGACAGAATAGATTTAGAAAATGATTACCAAAGTAACCTAAGTTACTGGATACCAAAAAGGCCATTTAAAAAAATACTCACGCAGCGGATAAAGACAAACAATTAAAATACTCTAGCAGCGGAATACAACAACTGATCAGAAACTCAAAACACAAATACATGTTCTTGCCAGTATCCTCCGGGAAGTTCATCTCTCCACGACCGCTACAAGCTTGATAATCCAAGAACCTAAAAAGAAAGCCCACGACGGGGTCAGCCATAATATCCAACAATGATAACCATGACATCTCGTCAATAATTACATATCAATGGAAATACTAAGTAAGAATACGACCAATGTAATCTTACTGTCCTAACTTTACCAACTCGTGATAATAATCACCAAAGTTCACATCTCGTATCCTTTCAACAACACAATAAGCTCGTACTGAAATATCTGTATTGTATCTCAACAATACCCAAGGTTCTCAAAACATTATCATAACTCGCGATACGGAAATTATACCAACTCTGGCCAATTCAATCCATCGAATAACATCGACAATTCCAATACGATAATCGATTGTCCATCAAAGACAAGTACCAAGGAAATACGGAACATACCTCAAAATTACGAAATACCATGACAATCACGTCAGTCTAATCCGAGATCTTATCAACATAACATACGGACATGGTCCTAACACAAGACCTACAAATGCATACTCATATGACAACGTCAATATGATCACAACAATAACGACAATGTATACTTATGGCAAACCCATAATATACATATGCACAATAACAACAACACATGGCAATCCGATGATCCAGCGTTCACTGCCTAGATCCCACGATGACCCCGTCAGACCAACCGTGGTGGAAAAACCCGTCCGATGATCCAGCGCACGCTAGCATAGATCCCCCGATTGTAATACCCGCAAATTCGATTTCCGGTAATTTTCATTTTCCGGCGGAGGTCCGTTTCGACAACTCGCTTGACACTGTTTTGGAATTCTGAACCTATTTTGTTCTTGGAGTTTCTCCGCTTAGACGGGTCTCGATGATGTTTTTGCGTAATTTCATCTTGTGTTATATTTTGTCTCATGTGCATTTGATTCTCGTTAAACTCGTTCGATTTCGTCATTTTCTTACTTCCATGAGTTAGTATGCTTGATTAGAGCATGTTGTGAGTTTCGGATTGTTAATCCGACGTTGTATCGTGATTTTCGGATGTTTGGGCCGTTTTTGTAACTTCCTAGAAATTTAGGGAATTTGTTCCTTGTTCAACTTTGGTTGTGTACCTCAGATCGTTTTGGGGTTCCGTACTTCCATTTCGTGTTATTGTTGCCCAAATATCGATTCCTATTGCTTTTATTCTCTTTCCGGATCATTTTCGTCATTTTTGGGACCCGAGGGGGGGTATGAGCCGCGGCACAAGGATTGTGCGCCGCGGCACACATACTACCCAGTTGTTGGCCGAGCAGGCTGTACCGTGTGCCGCGGCACACAGCCGAGTCAGTGCCGCGGCACACTTGTCCGGGCCGCGGCACACCCGTGTGGCACCTGCCGGCTAAAACCTCCTGTACCGCGTGCCCCGGCACAGTCCGGCAGTGCCGCGGCACATGCCGAGTCTGAGCCGCGGCACACGCCTTATGAGCCGCGGCACAACGAGCGGTCAGCCGACCACTGGGCGCAATTTTTGGCCCTGTGCCGCGGCACAGATTAGCTGAGCCGCGGCACACAATGCGGTCAGCGCTATAACTGGGTGTTTTCAGCGAGTTTCGCTCATTTCCTCCTTTTCTTCCACCGTGCGCGAGAGAGAGAGGGTTGAGAGGGGGATTTCTTCTCCATCCACCCTTTTGATTGTGTGTTTTTCTTCATCTTCCTTCGATCGTGTAGCTCGGATTGTGGATCTAGCACGTGTTCTTCGGATTATAGGGTTTGTATCTTCAAGAGGTAAGATCTCTTATACCCTAGTATGATTTTTGGGGAGGGTTTGGTGGTGATCTTGTGTTTTAATCCGAATTAACCGATGTTGTTGTTAGATTTTGATAGTACTCGTGACCCTTGGTTTTCTTGTTTTTGGTTGGGATGAAATCCCGTTAGTTCACCGTTAACCGATTTCAATTCCCTACGCACTCTTGGTGTTCGATAAATTGTCCCAACGGGTAGAACTAGGAGGGATTTCTTCGTATTCATGATGTGAGATTGATTGTATATCATTATTGTGTTAGGGTCGGATTTGAGAGGATTGTTCGACCGGAACCTATTCCTTCGTCGTCTCCTTCGCGTCGTATTACCAAGGCAAGTACCTCGATATACGAATTGTAATCGCGTGAAATCATTGTTGTCGAGTGTATGAGTTTATATGGAGGTATATATATGTATGTGTATATATATATATATGTGTGTTTATATATATAGTTACATGTTAAATATATGTATGTATATACGTATATTAATATATATGTTTATGTCGGTGATCGACGAGTGTTGAATTCTAACATTAGTTGACGTACTCAACTTGGATCGATGGGCGAACTATAGTTATCCATATAATATAGTGAGGTTATATATTTATATATATATATATATATATAAATGTGTATATATATTCGGTTGAGTCGCAACATAGAGATATATGTGCGGTGTTGATTGAGTTTGATTGATAACGTGCGTGTTATTGTTTATTTGTGATGATATGGACTGGCGGAGAAATTGTGTGACTTGATGTACCGAGTTGAAAATTGTTGTGACAATTGTCCGTGTGCTTGATGTTTGAACAATGTGGATACTTGTTGTGAGAAACGTCATATCCGGGAACCTCTGAGGGCGGGGCGGTGTACTCCGGCCTGGTGTACGCTGCAATGTGCGGCTCCATATGGGTGGTGAACGCCGGTGTCACCTAATGCGCGTGCAAGGGGCGGCTCTTGCGGGAGTGACGCCGGTGCGGTGACATGTTCAAGGAGCGGCCGACATAGTGGAGTGAACGCCGGTGCACAGGTGAGCAGTGGAGGCGCCTGGCAGGCTTATTGGTTACGGGTATTTGAGTGATAGCTAAGACCCCGTTACCGAACGATGTTCGTATCTCAAATTCTTTCAACTCACTTTTAATGTTTGTCTTGATACAGACCGCAATCCGTGTTTTTGAAAGCTTGTTTCAAATTGTTTTTAAAGCGTTTGGTATCAGGGTTAATTAACCAAGGAGGTTTGACGAAATCTCCGAGGGTTAATTAATCGGGGGTCTTGAGCAGGATATGTCGAATGAGAGTTTTGTACCTTTGATTGTATTGTGGTGCTATTCTCGTGTTTTGGGTCGAGGACCCTGTGGAATGTTGAGATGATTGATTTCATGATGATGTTATTTGGAATGGGTTGAGAACCCCGTGTGATGTTGTAATGATTTCGTTTGTGACGGTGTTCTATAAATTGGGTCGAGAACCCCAAATAAGTTGACTTGGTTTTTGTGTAATCGTTTTCCATACGTTGGGTCAAGGACCGAGAGTTTTTGAAATTATTTCCAAAAGCATCCCCATTCGATTTTTGTTTAAAACCCCAAGACGACCCGAGTCATGAAAAATGTTTTCAAACTATAGTATCAAAATACTTTTTCTTTTTTTTATAAAATGAATTTTCAAATTTAATCTTTTGACTCCTTGGGCTCGTCCAAAGTTTGATTGGCGTTATGTTCCATATAGAGAATATGACTATGTGATTATTTTTCACCTTGTGTATGCGAGTGCTATACTGTGTTAACTTTGGGAATGTATGGTTTGTGTTAAAGCTTCACGATGGTTGAATTTTGTGTTGTTACTGTTCATATATCTTGTATATTATGTACTTGCACTAGCAAAATTCCAGTTTGCTAAACCCGAGTTTTCGGGGTGGGTGCCTGTTATGCGCTCAGGTTTTGGCAGCTCGGGAGCAGTCACGGGATTGGCTTGGAAGGAGATGGAAGACGACGATGCTAATCACACCAGAGTCAGAGTCTTTTCTTTTGTTTCATTTTGGTCGGTATTTTTCTTTGTCGTTTGAGTATTCACCCTTGCATGGGTGTAGTTATCGATTTTTAAATTGAGTTGTCATTCTTTTCTGTGTTCAAGTTTATTGTTGTCATTGTTGTATGAATGTCGTTAGTTTATGAATTGGTTTAAGACCTTGTCGGTCTACCTTGTATTAAATTTTGACCCCGGTCGGTCAATCTTTGAGTAGTCTTTTGGGATTTAGCCTGGTGGATCCTTGTGATAAGGGTCTACGGCGTGTGACATTCCCGGGTCGTATTCTGGGGGTGTTACATTTATGGTATCAGAGCTTAGGTTTGCGAAAAACCTAGGCCGTTGGGTCAAGTCCATGTCTTGTGTAAGTCGCGCGCATCAGAGTCGTGATTAGTATCGTGGTTCCGACATCATCTTCCGGCAATCCGTGATGGTAAGCCTCCCGATCGTAAGTCCCCTTATATACGTATTTGATTACATTGTGCTAATATGCTTAATGTGAACTAGGAATTGGAACTTGTTGGTGATATTATCGTTATAGGATATAACATGCGCATGCGGTCCGAGCATAAATAGTTACGTAGTATGCTTCGGAAGTCGAGCATGTTTATCTGTTTCGGTACTTTATTAGAATGACTTTACGAATGATAATGTTATCCACCGCATGAGTATTTTAAGATGGTTTTTGTTAGCTTGCAAACCGAGTTTTGATATTTTGGTCTTGCATATTTTGATAGTATTCTTATGACGGTATTTGATATTTCATAAATGACTTTTGTGAGTATTTGAGAATGTTACCGACTTCGGCCTTTTTGGCATTTAGATCATTTTTTTTTAAGGAATTTTTGCCTAGTGGGTTCCGGCACGGGGCCCACGGCGCTGTAGTATCTCGAATATTTTAAAGCAATGCTTTGAAATTTTCTAACATTGTGTAAAGCCATGACTTAATATCGTCATGTTAAATGGTCACGTATCTCGGTGGAAAATTCTCTCAAATAAACATTTTGGAAGAAGAGGAAAGATTTTCAAAATTGTGGTATTTGCGACTCAACATTTTTGAAATATTTCAAATTAGTTACGAATTAAATTTCGATTTCTTTTTTTTCTTTTATTCATCACTCGAAAATAATCTTTAGAGTCATTATGTAAACTTCCTCTTCCGAAATAAAATACAGTGGTTACAAGTCTTGGGCGCAACGTGACTAGCCCCTTTTTCAAATTTTTTTTTTTTTTTTTTTTTTCATTAGGTGCATACATATAATGACCGTCCTCGTCGAGGAACTCGAACTTGACTTCATAAAACACTATGCTTTACGATAGTACCGCTATTCTAAGGATGCTAACTAAAACTCGGGTTGATAATTGTGGTATATTGTACGACTGATAAACTAATACTGTTGATCGGTGTTATCCATATTAGTATGTCAAGCCTCGGCGGACGTGGACGTGATGATGGAAATGGAAGCGGCAAGGTGGTTCGTACGACCACGATCCATGCTACGGTGAAGGAGTATCTAGATCAATCGATATCCTATGAAATCTCCTCAGTGGTCGAGCCCACGAGCGAAGCCAAGAGACCGAGGATATCTGGGAAGTTTTTGGGCGGTGCAGAGCCTAAGGCTCCCAAACCCCAACGTCGTTCGAACGCGCTGCCTTCGCGATCAGAGTGAACGCTTGGAATCCCAAGCCAAAGACGGTGACTCTGAAGAAGGGAGGGTGCTTCAACCGCAATCGCTGTGACATGTTCGTGCAAATTGTCCCTTTCCACTCTTGACTTGTTACCGGTGCGGGTGTGAAGGTCATCGGGAGAAGCATTGTGAGATAATTTCCGAACTGGCAAAGAATGCTACCCTATTGGCGAACAGAGCAAGTGACTGGAGAATGTCCCGAAACCCTATGTCTCCTTCTGAAGAACCTAACATGGGAGGATGAATATTTTGTAATATGCCCTAATCGTTGCTGTTTTGGACAATCGTGACTTTGATCGTTCTTCATTTCATTGCTCTATGTTACCAACTCTTGCTGTTCTAAGTTCGGGATCGAAATGTTTTCTTAGTATGGGGAAATGTACTACCCGTACTCTTCATAGTATTTTCAGTGTTGGGTAACTGTCATTGCTGGTACTTCATCTATGACCCTCTCGATAATTTTTTTTAAACTACCCGGTTGTACTTAGCCTACCGTTCTCCGAACGAATTTCAGAACCGTGTTGTTAGACTCCGTGAATTATTGTGGTCTTTCCATATCTGAACCTAATTCTTGCAGAAATTTTGTTCGAAGCTAATATTCCCTCGCGTGCAATTGACACTTCTGAATGTGTTATGAACTTGGATGCGGTTGGTTGAGCTCGAAACATGATTTTCAGGACGTCTGAACTATTTTGTGATTTTCTTCCCTCTAGGAGTTTTGGTATCCAAATTCATACTCCTCCACCTCAACTTATCGTGTTCCCATACATTTTTATCACCTCGACTCACGTACTGGATGCTCGCTAGGTCAGTTCATCGTATTTCTGGAACCTTGCATTCGCGCTTTGCTCGTGATGAGTTGGGGCTGAGCAAGTAGTTATTTCCTTGATCGTTCCGCCGCTCTCTATTTTAAGTTTCGGGACGAAACTTCTTTTAAGGAGGGTAGAATGTAATACCCGCAAATTCGATTTCCGGTAATTTTCATTTTCCGTCGGAGGTCCGTTTCGACAACTCGGTTGACACTGTTTTGGAATTCTGAACCTATTTTGTTCTTGGAGTTTCTCCGCTTAGACGGGTCTCGATGATGTTTTTGCGTAATTTCATCTTGTGTTATATTTTGTCTCATGTGCATTTGATTCTCGTTAAACTCGTTCGATTTCGTCATTTTCTTACTTCCATGAGTTAGTATGCTTGATTAGAGCATGTTGTGAGTTTCGGATTGTTAATCCGACGTTGTATCGTGATTTTCGGATGTTTGGGCCGTTTTTGTAACTTCCTAGAAATTTAGGGAATTTGTTCCTTGTTCAACTTTGGTTGTGTACCTCAGATCGTTTTGGGGTTCCGTACTTCCATTTCGTGTTATTGTTGCCCAAATATCGATTCCTATTGCTTTTATTCTCTTCCGGATCATTTTCGTCATTTTTGGGACCCGAGGGGGTATGAGCCGCGGCACAAGGATTGTGCGCGCGGCACACATACTACCCAGCTTGTTGGCCGAGCAGTGACTGTGGCCGCGGCACAAGGATTGTGCGCCGCGGCACACAAGTCGGTGCCGCGGCACACTTGCAGGCCGCGGCACACCCGTGTGGCACCCGGCTAAAACCTCTGTACTGCGTGCCCCGCAGCCCCGGCAGCTGAGAGTCTGAGCCGCGGCACACGCCTTATGAGCCGCGGCACAACGAGCGGTCAGCCGACCACTGGGCGCAATTTTTGGCCCTGTGCCGTGGCACAGATTAGCTGAGCCGCGGCACACAATGCGGTCAGCGCTATAACTGGGTGTTTTCAGCGAGTATCGCTCATTTCCTCCTTTTCTTCCACCGTGCGCGAGAGAGAGAGGGTTGAGAGGGGGATTTCTTCTCCATCCACCCTTTTGATTGTGTGTTTTTCTTCATCTTCCTTCGATCGTGTAGCTCGGATTGTGGATCTAGCACGTGTTCTTCGGATTATAGGGTTTGTATCTTCAAGAGGTAAGATCTCTTATACCCTAGTATGATTTCTGGGGAGGGTTTGGTGGTGATCTTGTGTTTTAATCCGAATTAACCGATGTTGTTGTTAGATTTTGATAGTACTCTCGTGACCCTTGGTTTTCTTGTTTTTGGTTGGGATGAAATCCCGTTAGTTCACCGTTAACCGATTTCAATTCCCTACGCACTCTTGGTGTTCGATAAATTGTCCCAACGGGTAGAACTAGGAGGGATTTCTTCGTATTCATGATGTGAGATTGATTGTATATCATTATTGTGTTAGGGTCGGATTTGAGAGGATTGTTCGGACCGGAACCTATTCCTTCGTCGTCTCCTTCGCGTCGTATTACCAAGGCAAGTACCTCGATATACGAATTGTAACTGCGTGAAATCATTGTTGTCGGAGTGTATGAGTTTATATGGAGGTATATATATGTATGTGTATATATATATATATGTGTGTTTATATATATAGTTACATGTTAAATATATGTATGTATATACGTATATTAATATATATGTTTATGTCGGTGATCGACGAGTGTTGAATTCTAACATTAGTTGACGTACTCAACTTGGATCGATGGGCGAACTATAGTTATCCATATAATATAGTGAGGTTATATATTTATATATATATATATATATAAATGTGTATATATATTCGGTTGAGTCGCAACATAGAGATATATGTGCGGTGTTGATTGAGTTTGATTGATAACGTATGTTATTGTTTATTTGTGATGATATGGACTGGCGGAGAAATTGTGTGACTTGATGTACCGAGTTGAAAATTGTTGTGACAATTGTCCGTGTGCTTGATGTTTGAACAATGTGGATACTTGTTGTGAGAAACGTCATATCCGGGAACCTCTGAGGGCGGGGCGGTGTACTCCGGCCTGGTGTACGCTGCAATGTGCGGCTCCATATGGGTGGTGAACGCCGGTGTCACCTAATGCGCGTGCAAGGGGCGGCTCTTGCGGGAGTGACGCCGGTGCGGTGACATGTTCAAGGATCGGCCGACATAGTGGAGTGAACGCCGGTGCACAGGTGAGCAGTGGAGGCGCCTGGCAGGCTTATTGGTTACGGGTATTTGAGTGATAGCTAAGACCCCGTTACCGAACGATGTTCGTATCTCAAATTCTTTCAACTCACTTTTAATGTTTGTCTTGATACAGACCGCAATCCGTGTTTTTGAAAGCTTGTTTCAAATTGTTTTTAAAGCGTTTGGTATCAGGGTTAATTAACCAAGGAGGTTTGACGAAATCTCCGAGGGTTAATTAATCGGGGGTCTTGAGCAGGATATGTCGAATGAGAGTTTTGTACCTTTGATTGTATTGTGGTGCTATTCTGTGTTTTGGGTCGAGGACCCTGTGGAATGTTGAGATGATTGATTTCATGATGATGTTATTTGGAATGGGTTGAGAACCCTGTGTGATGTTGTAATGATTTCGTTTGTGACGGTGTTCTATAAATTGGGTCGAGAACCCCAAATAAGTTGACTTGGTTTTTGTGTAATCGTTTTCCATACGTTGGGTCAAGGACCCGAGAGTTTTTGAAATTATTTCCAAAAGCATCCCCATTCGATTTTTGTTTAAAACCCCAAGACGACCCGAGTCATTAATAATGTTTTCAAACTATTTTATCAAAATACTTTTTCCTTTTTTTTATAAAATGGATTTTCAAATTTAATCTTTTGACTCCTTGGGCTCGTCCAAAGTTTGATTGGCGTTATGTTCCATATAGAGAATATGACTATGTGATTATTTTTCACCTTGTGTATGCGAGTGCTATACTGTGTTAACTTTGGGAATGTATGGTTTGTGTTAAAGCTTCACGATGGTTGAATTTTGTGTTGTTACTGTTCATATATCTTGTATATTATGTACTTGCACTAGCAAAATTCCAGTTTGCTAACCCCCGAGTTTTCGGGGGGTGGGTGCCTGTTATGCGCTCAGGTTTTGGCAGCTCGGGAGCAGTCACGGGATTGGCTTGGAAGGAGATGGAAGACGACGATGCTAATCACACCAGAGTCAGAGTCTTTTCTTTTGTTTCATTTTGGTCGGTATTTTTCTTTGTCGTTTGAGTATTCACCCTTGCATGGGTGTAGTTATCGATTTTTAAATTGAGTTGTCATTCTTTTCTGTGTTCAAGTTTATTGTTGTCATTGTTGTATGAATGTCGTTAGTTTATGAATTGGTTTAAGACCTTGTCGGTCTACCTTGTATTAAATTTTGACCCCGGTCGGTCAATCTTTGAGTAGTCTTTTGGGATTTAGCCTGGTGGATCCTTGTGATAAGGGTCTACGGCGTGTGACATTCCCGGGTCGTATTCTGGGGGTGTTACACCGATGATCCCGTCGGACCAACACGAGGTGGACATATGACAACAATGCACAACTGCACAAAACAACAGTACACAATACACGACAACAATAATGCACAAATGCATGACAACAACGATACACGAATGTATCACGACATGATCGACACAGATGATAAAAATGATTAGAGTACTTGCCCCGAGTCCTTCGAGAACAATCTCAATGTCTAAACCATCACGAACTATTATCCTCAATACTCGACGGTCCATAGTATCACGGATTGCTGATAATTCATATCTTCGTCTTTATCACAATATATCCTCGATATACAAGTATACCAATAACAAAAGTAAATCATATACATTATGATTTAGATTCTCAAAACTCGAATACGATTTATAATCCCAAATCTCCTGTGATTACGATTATAAACATTGTTATACGAATTATAAACGAATGAAACGGAAACCATTCATTAAATACTATAAACTGAGTAAGTAATAACTTACCTCGATACCAATGAAGCTGTTACCAATTCCATTGCCGTCATCTACAAGTCCCTCGGTCCCAACCAAAGCAATTCACGAACATACTCGAGCTCGACCGCAACACACGGTTGTAATCACCGATCAATATTCTCAACCTATTACAGTAATCGATAGACAACAAGTTCGATAACAATCAATAATCGATAAAACCAATTCACAAACCCAACGGCTCGACAATATCTCGATCAAACACTAGTCGAATCAATCCTACTCAAACCAGCACGAATTTACAACCACAACACAAAAATACTGCACTTTCTGCCTTCTTAGCGCACGTTAATCACCTAACGTAGCGTGCACTAAGTTGCTCCCGTTAGCGCGCGCTAGGCAGTAAACATAGCGTGCGCTAATGCTGTACAGATGCATGTTTTTCAGATACCGATCAACTTATGGCGATTTCAAGAACACTAAGTGATTCTGAATCATGTTCAAAGCTATCAAAACAACGAAATCCGATATCCTTTAACATATAAACAATCATCCAACTTATAATCCAAGTTCTATATCCATATATCATCTTCCTTAATATTAATACACGAAACGTCAAGAACCACACTTCCTTAATCTTCCATTACGAAGAGTAATCATCTACAATAACATCAACATCCGAAACTGAGTAGAAGGATTAATCCACTTATCTCAAGAAAACGAACGACACAATCCAAATGACAAGAATCATATTAATATCATCATACTCCGGTAATCCATCTCAAAATCATGCTTGTCAACTTGTTTATGTAATAATCATCAACTCAAGAACATCAACATTCAATCCAAAACGAAATCCAAAGATGAAGAGTGATTACCTTTATGAAGGAATGGATTGATTTCCAAGGTTGAATCCATTTCCAAGAATCACCAATGATTTCAAGAACAAAGCTTTAATCCATGATTTCCATCTTTAATCTTGTTAAAGATCACCACCTCACCGTAGTTGGGAACCTCAAGAACCTCCCAAAGCTCTCTCTATCGACTGAAGGTGAAAGAATGGACGAAATGCTTCATAATACCTGTTTGTCCCTTATATAGAATACATTACTAGCGTGCGCTAAACCTTATGTTTAGCGTGCGCTACGGCCTTAGCGTGCGCTAACTGACCTTTGTTAGCGTGCGCTATCGCAGTCCATAGACTACTGTCTGGCTCCGTACATGAGCTTACGTACGTAATGTCCATGCATTAGCGTACTTAACTTAAACCATCTAGCATACGCAAGTCCTTGCATTTGAGCGTGCACTGATATCAGTTGACTCGTTTGTCTGTATGCTCCGAAGACTGGTCCACACGCCGAAAGTGCTGACGAGGATAAGATTCCTTTTTGTCCGATATACAGTTAGCGTGCGCTAACCATCATGCATTAGCGTGCGCTAACACTACATTACGACATCCGTTGACTTACCAGAATGTGCGCCGAAAGTGGCCTGGTCCACACGCAGATTCCTTTCGACCTGACTCAATTAGCGTGCGTTATCTTGTATCCGTAGCGTGCGCTAAACCTGCACGATAGCGTGCGCTACTCATGATTATTAGCGTGCGCTAATAATGTTACACTTAGCCATTTTCAGCTATTCTTGTCCAACGTCTCAACATACAGAATACGAACATACGGCATACTGAATACATATACTTCTTAAATGTAATTGTCAACCAAGTACGACAATTATACCAATACAGATGTCTCAGTCCTTCATTTATTTTATCCATACTGTACAGATACCACACTGTACAACATAACTCGGATAAAATAATGTTAAATAACAGTAGTAGAATTTCCGGATATTACATACTACACCACTTAAAATAAGTTTCGTCCTCGAAACTTGCAATCCGTTACAGAAACAAACAAACCATTCGACCAAGATATTCCGAAACCATCACGACGACGATCAGTCGTCATCATTAACGAATAACCGAAACAGCACACTTACAATTGCGCAAAGTCGACGATCTCCTGAGATCCTAGCAAGCGATCTCACTGTACAGTCCCAATTCCAATAAGACGAATAATATACAACACATCTGCGAAACAACTGCCCAAAACAACGATACGAATCCCGAAACGTTGACACTAAATCCGAACGCTCAGATGATCACCAACAATGATCAACAATCAATCGAATTTATCATCGATATGATAAATTCCAATATGACCAACCAGAGGTCAAAACACAATCGAGAATATTATCAACATGATAAACTCGTATTATTACCAACGAACGATTAACGGTAATCGAGAATACCTTCACACAGTAAGCTCCAACACGATCAACGCAGAACCACAAAAACCGATATACGAACGAATAAAGTTCTCAAAACGACATACCAATCATACCGACTAGTGAACATACTCCTCGGCATACGAACAACCAATCACAAATCTACGAACATATCCAATCATACATGGAGTGGAAAAGACCACTCAATATCCAAAACAACCAGTATGGGGTCACCATCCCCAAATCTACGCTTACAAGGAAATCATTCCAAAATAACTATGGTAAAATCGCGCTACTACCATACCAATGGAATCACATAGTACATATCTTCCGGTTTCACAAAATCCCAAGTTTCCAATATAATATTATGTGCATGAATCTACAACACGCAACATATTTCTCTTATCCGATAACTCAACCAATCATCACCGGATAATCAAACTACCATACTGAAGTTCGAATTCCTTTTCCATCGTACCATCAATATGATATGCACTATGCACTAAATGCGTATGTATATCAATCACATTTTCAAAACCAGTTTGAAATCATATAATCTTGTCAAGGAGACAAATTTTCGAAAGTTCTTTCAAAAATTTCAAAACTAAAAACATAAATTTTGGTAAGACCACAAAATCAATTTTCGAAAAATTAAATTGGCTCGATGGTTCCAAGTACTCGATAACAGTTTCCTTCGAATCCACACGATTTCGAAGTTTTAAAATGAAAACTATGCAAATGATTGACCACATCCGTACTCCTATATACCAATCCGGCTAGTCACAAATCCCACTGATATTCCATCAGAAAACTACACGATAGAATCCAAAATCTCAATGTATAAACTCCGACAAAAACTCCTTTTTCCACATATGACTCGCAACGTCAACCATTTTTCATCCTGGATCACCTCAATTATGCTATGACAATGCATTGAAACAAATCAACACAGCGAAAGACTTCCCGAGAAGTTTCATTTGAACAAGTAAAACAAAACTGCGACAGGTAGAAACGAAATAGGTAAATGATTGATAAAGTATTTTACAAGTCTCGGGAGTTTTCTAACACAGAAAAGCTTTTTGAAACATTAGGGTCTCAGCCCGTATCTCGTTCTGCATTACAAGAAGTTTTAAAAAGTAGAAAATCCTTTTTCGGACTCCAAGTCCTGAGTTATAAAACCATTTCAAAATCGATTGGGTCTCGGCCCAAAAATCATTTTCTGTAAAACATCCATAAAACATTCATTTTGAAAGGTATCATTTTCAAATGCTCAAAACAGTTCATATATCTCAAGATGAACTAACATGACTACATGTTCTTCTCAACAATCCATAGTCCTTCTCCCGAATAGACAATTCTGTTCCAAAATCTAACCAACATACTGATTCTCAAAATCATAACTCCTCAAGATCATAAATCCTGTCCCAACTCTGTCACCTTATACTGTAACGCATAATATCTTTCTGAACCTCAGAACATATCAACTTAGAACGACAATAAATCTCAATGCAATTCAAAAATCCAATACTTACAGATCGTGAAGCCGACGATTCCCCGTGATACTGGCACATGTCTCGACTCAAGAAAATACTCGACACAGATATTTTCAAAACACACATTTTGCAAACTCAGTTCAACTCGAGAAAACAACACAACTCTATCTGATGAAACACGTTAATACTATTTGGAAAAGTTTATAACAAGACCAGTACTACACTGGCAAATCGCACAACCCATAAGCCTTAGTGAACAACAAAACTCACGGCTCCAATATTTTTCAATCGATAACTCAAATGACGCGACAGAAATACGACCCAACTCGACCCGACTGCCTAGGTTTTCACAACCTAAGCTCTGATACCATATTCTGTAACACCCCCAGATTTAACCGGAAATATTACAGCGTCGTGGGCCCCGATATGGAACCCACAAGGCTAAAAGAAATTTTCGCAAACATTTACAAATGCCCAAGAGGCCAACGACGGTACTATCTGTAAAAATTCACAAAGACTTATAAAATCCATTTATCAAAAACCGTCGTAAAACTCATTTGAAACCGCAAGGCCTGAAATGCCAGAACTCAACAGTTTAAAAACATATGTTAAGCTATCGCTTACACGTACCGACAGAATAGATTTAGAAAATGATTACCAAAGTAACCTAAGTTACTGGATACCAAAAAGACCATTTAAAAAAATACTCACGCAGCGGATAAAGACAAACAATTAAAATACTCTAGCAGCGGAATACAACAACTGATCAGAAACTCAAAACACAAATACATGCCCTTGCCAGTATCCTCCGGGAAGTTCATCTCTCCACGACTGCTACAAGCTTGATAATCCAAGAACCTAAAAAGAAAGCCCACGACGGGGTCAGCCATAATATCCAACAATGATAACCATCACATCTCGTCAATAATTACATATCAATGGAAATACTAAGTAATAATACGACCAATGTAATCTTACTGTCCTAACTTTACCAACTCGTGATAATAATCACCAAAGTTCACATCTCGTATCCTTTCAACAACACAATAAGCTCGTACTGAAATATCTGTATTGTATCTCAACAATATCCAAGGTTCTCAAAACATTATCATAACTCGTGATACGGAAATTATACCAACTCTGGCCAATTCAATCCATCGAATAACATCGACAATTCCAATACGATAATCGATTGTCCATCAAAGACAAGTACCAAGGAAATACGGAACATACCTCAAAATTACGAAATACCATGACAATCACGTCAGTCTAATCCGAGATCAGATCAACATAACATACGGACATGGTCCTAACACAAGACCTACAAATGCATACTCATATGACAACATCAATATGATCACAACAATAATGACAATGTATACTTATGGCAAACCCATAGTATACATATGCACAATAACAACAACACATGGCAATCCGATGATCCAGCGTTCACTGCCTAGATCCCACGATGACCCCGTCAGACCAACCGTGGTGGAAAAACCCGTCCGATGATCCAGCGCACGCTAGCATAGATCCCCCGATGATCCCGTCGGACCAACACGAGGTGGACATATGACAACAATGCACAACTGCACAAAATAACAGTACACAATACACGACAACAATAATGCACAAATGCATGACAACAACGATACACGAATGTATCACGACATGATCGACACAAATGATAAAAATGATTAGAGTACTTAGCCCGAGTCCTTCGAGAACAATCTCAATGTCTAAACCATCACGAACTATTATCCTCAATACTCGACGGTCCATAGTATCATGGATTGCTGATAATTCATATCTTCGTCTTTATCACAATATATCCTCGATATACAAGTATACCAATAACAAAAGTAAATCATATACATTATGATTTAGATTCTCAAAACTCGAATACGATTTATAATCCCAAATCTCCTATGATTACGATTATAAACATTGTTATACGAATTATAAACGAATGAAACGGAAACCATTCATTAAATACTATAAACTGAGTAAGTAATAACTTACCTCGATACCGATGAAGCTGTTACCAATTCCATTGCCGTCATCTACAAGTCCCTCGGTCCCGACCAAAGCAATTCACGAACATACTCGAGCTCGACCGCAACACACGGTTGTAATCACCGATCAATATTCTCAACCTATTACAGTAATCGATAGACAACAAGTTCGATAACAATCAATAATCGATAAAACCAATTCACAAACCCAACGGCTCGACAATATCTCGATCAAACACTAGTCGAATCAATCCTACTCAAACCAGCAAGAATTTACAACCACAACACGAAAATACTGCACTTTCTGCCTTCTTAGCGCACGTTAATCACCTAACGTAGCGTGCGCTAAGTTGCTCCCGTTAGCGCGCGCTAGGCAGTAAACATAGCGTGCGCTAATGCTGTACAGATGCATGTTTTTCAGATACCGATCAACTTATGGCGATTTCAAGAACACTAAGTGATTCTGAATCATGTTCAAAGCTATCAAAACAACGAAATCCGATATCCTTTAACATATAAACAATCATACAACTTTTAATCCAAGTTCTATATCCATATATCATCTGCCTTAATATTAATACACGAAACGTCAAGAACGTAACCACACTTCCTTAATCTTCCATTACGAAGAGTAATCATCTACAATAACATCAACATCCGAAACCGAGTAGAAGGATTAATCCACTTATCTCAAGAAAACGAACGACACAATCCAAATCACAAGAATCATATTAATCATCATACTCCGGTAATCCATCTCATAATCATGCTTGTCAACTTGTTTATGTAATAATCATCAACTCAAGAACATCAACATTCAATCCAAAACGAAATCCAAAGATGAAGAGTGATTACCTTTATGAAGGAATGGATTGATTTCCAAGGTTGAATCCATTTCCAAGAATCACCAATGATTTCAAGAACAAAGCTTTAATCCATGATTTCCATCTTTAATCTTGTTAAAGGTCACCACCTCACCGTGTTTGGGAACCTCAAGAACCTCCCAAAGCTCTCTCTATCGACTGAAGGTGAAAGAATGGACGAAATGCTTCATAATACCTGTTTGTCCCTTATATAGAATACATTACTAGCGTGCGCTACGGCCTTAGCGTGCGCTAACTGACCTTTGTTAGCGTGCGCTATCGCAGTCCATAGACTACTGTCTAGCTTCGTACATGAGCTTACGTACGTAATGTCCATGCATTAGCGTACGTAACTTAAACCATCTAGCGTACGCAATTCCTTGCATTTTAGCGTGCGCTGATATCAGTTGACTCGTTTGTCTGTATGCTCCGAAGACTGGTCCACACGCCGAAAGTGCTGACGAGGATAAGATTCCTTTTTGTCCGATATACAGTTAGCGTGCGCTAACCATCATGCATTAGCGTGCGCTAACACTACATTACAACATCCGTTGACTTACCAGAACGTGCGCCGAAAGTGGCCTGGTCCACACGCAGATTCCTTCCGACCTGACTGCATTAGCGTGCGTTATCTTGTATCCGTAGCGTGCGCTAAACCTGCACGATAGCGTGCGCTACTCATGATTATTAGCGTGCGCTAATAATGTTACACTTAGCCATTTTCAGCTATTCTTGTCCAACGTCTCAACATACAGAATACGAACATACGGCATACTGAATACATATACTTCTTAAATGTAATTGTCAACCAAGTACGACAATTTTACCAATACAGATGTCTCAGTCCTTCATTTATTTTATCCATACTGTACAGATACCACACTGTACAACATAACTCGGATAAAATAATGTTAAATAACAGTAGTAGAATTTCCGGATATTACAAACTTAGTCCATGAAGGGTTTAATATACATAATACAAGCTTTGGTGGTCATTATTAGTTGAATCAAGAGAAAGAATTGATCCTCACTCCCTTAGTAGATAAAGGAGAAAGAAGCAATAAACTCTCTGAACAACATATGCTATACCACACTTACATAAATCACTCAAGAACACAAGTGTGTTCTTCACACAAAAAGAAAAGATTACAAAAAGTGAAAAATTATAAGATGAATGATGAATGATGAAGGATCTAAGGGGTCTATTTCTACACCTAAAGTCATCTAACAACTCCAAAACTCCAGCATTATTACAATAGATCAGATCAATGCCAGCCATCCCCTCAATAATACACAAAAGTATAAAAAATTAGACAAATTATAACAATCTGTCAAGAGTTACGGCCATAACATTAAGGAGTTACGGCCGTAACTTGGATGGCTTACGTCCATAATATTTAGTAGTTACGGCCATAACTTGGCTTCGTCAATTTGGTCACTGGTTGCTTTGAGTGTAATATCCGCATTTTTCTTTCCCTTGTATTTTTCTTTTCGGCGTATTTCCCGATAGTAGTGACCCTCGTGTATCTTTCAGTGTATCTTTCCTATTATCTATGGATTTTATTCCCATTATTGTCTTGCGGAACCGCCGTTTCGGGGTTGCCGTGAATCCATTCTACGTTATGATGCCTGTTGAGATGTTCTGTTTGATGTTTTGTTCACATTCCGGTGTTTTAGGACCGTTCATATTTCGTACCTAGCGCACGCTACTCTTTCTGCATAGCGCACGCTAGGGGTCCCTTAGTAGCGCACGCTACGTTTGTTTCGTAGCGCGCGCTAGCGAGTAGCCCCGAGTAGCGATCTGCTTTTCCATTTCTGGACTAGCGTATTAGCGTACGCTACATATGCTAGCGCACGCTAATGTCGAGAGGCTAGCGCACGCCGATGGTGCCCGTAGCGTGCGCTAGCGTGAGTGTCCAAGATCGATGCTTACTACCGAACCGGTCAGGTGCCAAAGCGCACGCTACGCTTGTATGGTAGCGCACACTAACGGATCGATTAGCGCACGCTACGCTTGTATGGTAGCGCACGCTAACGTATCGTGGGTTCTCGGCGTTGCCACCGGAATCGATCGATGTCCGTAGCGCACGCTATTGGTCGATAGCGCGCGCTACCGAGAGGTTATTAGCGCACGCCACGCTTCGAGTAGCGCACGCTAACGGCAAAAGTCCGCTACCGGATCGACGCTAACTAGTTTGGCTCGTAATTTTTCCGTTAGCGCACGCTAACCTTAAGGATTAGCGCACGCTAACACTCCGCTATATAAACCAGGGAGTTGACCGAGATGAACACAATTTCTCATTTCTTTCCTTCTTCCGCGGCCGAGCGACTCCAGAGGCGATTTGAGGCGATTTTCTTCTTCCAATCACTTCAGAGATTCTTTTGCTTGAATTCTTGGTGTAGATTAACATCATCCACTTGTGTTTCTTATCCTAAATCCAAGGTAATCTCTTAGAACCCTACTTTTGGATAATTTGGGGGTTTTGGGATTTTCTTCCGATCCGTTTCGTTTTGTTGATGGATTTATGATGAATATGATTAATCTTGTTGGTATTCTTAGTTTCCCTACGGATTCATGGTATATTTCGTGATTTTTACGGAATCGAGAGGGTTTGGTTGTGGTCCGCCCTCGTTGTCGTTTATATACGAATATACATGAATCGTAGGCGGGTTTTCGGGTGTATTCCAATTCCGTATTCATTTAGAAATGGTTGTGATTGTATTCTTCGAATCGTTAGGTTCGGTTTCATTGGTTCCTAGCGTTCGTCGGTGACCTTCCTTTCCGTTCTTCGCATCGTCATTAATTCAAGGCAAGTAATTCTTGGAAACCTTTATGCTTAACGTGAAATGGTAATGTATATTGTGTGTGCTTTACTCACCTCGGGAGGGTCCGACGGGGCCTCGAGGGAATCTATGGCTTCGTCCTGGATTCATGAGTTTGATTCGCTAGCCAGCTCGGGAGGGTCCTTAGAGGCCTCGAGTGGGATTCGTGGCTTCGTCCCGGTCCTAGGTGATGTGTGGTGCTTGATTTGTTTTATGAATGTGGCCAGCTCGGGAGGGTCCTTAGAGGCCTCGAGTGGGATTCGTGGCTTCGTCCCGGTCCTAGGCAAATAAATTGTGACTGTTTGCTTCCGGAAAAGACATGTCTAGTTTTGGTTTTTGAAATGATATTGGTGCATGTACTATGAAATGTGTAAGTGATTGGTTTGCCTTGATTACTTGTACTAGCGTAATTGCTAACCCCTTTGGGGACCCGTTTTGGGGAAATTCTTGTTATGGATTTCAGGTTATGATTATCCGGACGAGCGAGCACCAGGACAGTACGAGGATGTTGGCCAGGGTCGTTGACATGTGCATTTGGGTCTACTTATTTCCTTTGTCCATTTCGATATGGTTGTTCCCACAGTTTTAAACTTATAGATTGTACTCGCGAGTACTTAGGCTTTTCGATTCAAACTCCGTATTGTATTGCTTTAAATTGTCACGTTGTTGGTTGATGCTTATTTTGCCGGTTGCTCCGGGCGTATCTTTATATGTCATATTATTTAATTGTGTATCCTCGCTAACCAAGATGGTTAGTCGAGTGGAGTTTTCCTATTGTAGCCTGGTGGGTCCCATGTAGCGGTCTACGGCGCTGTAATACACCTCGAATAAATTGGGGGTGTTACATTGAGAGTCACGTTTTCAGCCCAGAATTTCTCAGACTTTGCGTTTTTGCCCCAAATCTTCTTCGAATGATAACTTTTGATATATAACTCTGATTTTGAATTCGGAAAGACTGTCGAATTCGTCTCGGAAAGCCCTACAACATGAATATATTAAAATTCAACAAAGAGAATATTTTATAAACATGTTATTTCTTGAGTAAATCAGTAATTCAATCCGATTAAGACTAGATTTACATCATCACCCGATAAAAATAAAATTATTAAAAACTAATTAATTAAAAGCAAAAAACGAGTAGACTAGCTCAATTATGGGTGAAATTTATCGATACAAACCATAGATAAGTGTATAAAACTGACACTTATCACACCCCAGAACTTGAATTCTTGCTAGTCCCGAGCAAGACTCTTTATTATTCACGCTCCAAAAATAAAAATAAGAAAAATTAATACACACATAAATTAAAATATAAAAAGAGAAAAGAAGCTCAAAATGCCATGAATACATAACAACTAGTTTTATACAGTAGATAGAAATGAATCAAGATTCAAAATAAATCTACTAATGATTTTGAGGTTAAAACACGGTTTTATTTTGTAATTCCAAAATGCAAGGTTTCCCCCCAAAAGGCTGATTATTTCTTTCCCACTTGTGATACACACGACTCCCTTTAATGGTTGCTCTCGATCACTCGTTTATTTTTCGACTCAATATGAAGAAGAATTTCATTGGCTTCATCAAATATTGTGATTTTTCACGAAATTGAGTGTATTGAAATTCAGCCGCTAATTAATTCAAATCTGCTCATAAAACTGCATCCCTTAGTGATAGCTTTCACACCGTTATTTGCTAACGTGTAGCTCTTGTCACTAACATAATTTCTTATTCATTTTTTTAAAAGGTGATAGCTTTCACACCGTTATTTGCTAATGTGTAGCTCTTTTCACCAATTTTTCGGAGACGGCAGCTACGCACCAACAATGGTTAGTCCTTTATTTTTCGCAAAATTTTAAGACCCCCAAAATTAGGCAGATGTTGCTTCTCAACACTTCTCCTTTTCGTCATTTTTTTTAGGTGATAGCTTTCACACCGTTATTTGCTAACGTGTAGCTCTTTTCACTAATGACTCCTTTTTTTTTAGGGAATAGAATTTTTGAAGAAAATCATTTCTTAGTTTAAGCATGAAAAATCAAAAACTCCACAAATTAAGTAAATGTTAGTTCTATTTTTCATCAACCGACTGATTCTTCTTTTCTCAAGGTAACGAATGACTCAATTTTATATGATAACTACAAGGCTTGTAAAGAGAGATTAAGGCTCAAAAATTTTGGAATATACAATTTTTTTTACCGGTTAAAACGATTTTAGAAGCTTGTATATAGCTAACTTATTGGTGTTATGGCCAGCTCTAAAAATCTCATAACTCAAAATACTATATATATATATAAATTTAAGGCAAATAATCAAAAACACACCAAAATAATTAAAAAATACCACCCCCAAACTTGAAAATAAAACTGTCCTCAGTTTTTTTAAAAAAAATAAAATAAAAAGAAATGCAGAAAAGCAGAATACTCCCTGTTAAGAAAGTTGATGCTTGCGCTAACGCCTTTTAGAATCTGCAAGAGAATAAATATACGAGGCACACAACAAAAGAAAATAAAATATACTCAGACGATAACACAATTTTTAAGATTCGCATCAAGAAATTCCGAAGAGTCGCCTTACACTGCCATCAATGCTTTTATAAAAAAAAACACACAATAAAAATTACAGCAATAAAATGACAATACATAAATCGCGAATAGATGCGCGTCAAGAGATCAAGAAGAAACTCCTTAAGCTGCCACCATTTAGCACGATTATTACACACGACAGAAAGTAAAAATACAAGAGGTACGACGTGGGTTATCAAAGGGAGAGGAATGAATCCACTTTTCATTTTCTCACGGTAAAATCTTCCATCCAGACAATTTTAGCCAGAGCTGGATCTGGTTGAGGAAAAAATTCAATGAGTTTTTTGATTAGTTCATCTGGTGTCGTTTCAACGACTATGATTCGTTTAGCACGCTCGGAAATAAAACCCTTTTCAACAGAGTAGTCGATGAAAGATAGTAAACCATCAAAGAAACCATTGACATTAAGCAGACCTATTGGTTTTTGATGAACATTTAGCTGGGCTCTGGTAACCACATGAAAAAGTTCCTTAAGGGTGCAAAAACCACCGGGAAGAGTGATAAAGGCGCTAGAATTATTTATCATGTGAGTTATGCGATCTTGTATATTTACAGATCTAAACTCATCTCCAATAGTTGACCCGGTGATTTTACTTTCAGCCAGAGGTTTTGGAATTATTTCCAACACTCTTACTCCTTCCATATAGGCAGAGGCAGTAGCTCGTCCCATTAATCCTAGACTTCCTCCTCCGTAAACTATATGAATGCATTTTTCTCATAGGGTACGACCCAAGTTGTGGGCTGCTTCAGTAAAGCATGCCTCTTTTCCATAACTAGCTCCACCAAAAATGCAGACTGTGCTAAATTTTTTTGATGAAGATGATGACTCCATTTTTGAAAAGAAATTATTTTGAGAGAAAAAGAAAAGAACAAGTTTGAGGGATGAATAAAAGAAAGAAGCTCAAAGTTTATTTATAGAAGAAAAAGAAGGTAAAAATTGTTTAACAAGTTTGTGATTGCGTTGATTGCGCTTCAACTACTCAATAGAATAATGAATGCATTTATCGCGTATCACATTTTTTACTCAGAAAATCTCACCACACGACAAAAATAAAATATACTTATGTGATTGTGATTATTTATAGTAGTTGTGATTGTGGCTCACATCTTCCTCTGATTTTACGTTCAGAAACGGCCTAAACGCCTTCTATGAGTTGGGGAGAAGCTTCCCATCCAATTTTCTTATAAATTGGCAAACAGTATCTTTTAACGTCAGATTCCCAAGACGTTGTTCATATTCTGGTTTGAATTTATTCCACAAACATCTAATTCCGTAATGTACGAGTCCACTAGGATGCGTGTCAAGAGAAATTTCGATATTATCTAAATTCTCTTTATTCAGACCATCCTTAATGAACTGAATTTTATCTTCTCTGTTTGTAGATGGAATTCCTAAAGATCGACATTTTAAATTACAGCTCCATCTAGCACATTTATAACAAACGTCTATCATATTTGCTCGTCGTTTCTTCGCATATGAACTTTTTCCAAGTCCTGGTAAAAATCTAGTCGGTGTTTCTGTGAATTCACCCTCTATTCTTACTTTGGCTTCAATAATGAATCTTATGTCAAAAGGTATGCTTTTCTTCATAAGCAACCTCATCCTTCCAATCCTTGTCTTGTAAATTTTTAAAATTGCATTTTTGCTTAGAATGGGAAATCTTTTTTCAATTTTATACAAAGTTTCTTCCATGATAAAAAAAATAAAAAAATGAAAATAATTGAAGAAAATATCTTCAAATATCAGTTGTTGTGGGAAACTAAATATTCCGACTTTACAAGTCACGGAGTACCGTTATCCGCCACTTGACCGGACAAACACAATTTAGTACTAAGTTACAACGTCGAGAAATTGTATCTATAACAATAGTTTACAATGTAAGATTTCAAAATAAAACTTATACTTCCCCGGCAACGGCGCCAAAAACTTAACAAGTTCTTAGTGTAACTATCGCAAGTGCACGATATCGTATCAAGTAGTAAGTGGACTTTTTGAGTCCGGTTTATCGATCCCACGAGGAAGTTTGGTTATAATTTGAATTATACACTATTAGTCTATTTTTATAGATACTAAGATGAGTGAAACACACAATTAAAGAGTTTGGTTTAATAATTGCAAAGATAATTCAATAATAGTTCTAATATTTTAAGGAAATAAAAAGATTTCAATAATAATAGATTGATTAACGATAAAGTGAAATAGTTGGGATTACAAACTTAGTTCGCCATTAGTTATAGAAAATGTATAGGAGATCATAAGATGAATTTACTTATTATGTTGTGTAGATTCGATTTTCCTTAAAAAGACGGTTTCTCTTTTGAACTATAAAATGTCCCTTACATATTGAATCAATCCACTATATTTCTATGTTGATTGGTTTCAATACATAGCATTAGGATTTATGAAAATAACTCAAAGAATCATCTAAGGTCTAGAGGTATATTTCTATCCCCTAGAACAACTTAGAGTGAAGATCATTTGATCTAATCAAACATATTTTCTTTCGAACCATATGAAGACCATAAATATCATCATTTATTGGGCAAATAAATAAAGATTGTTAAAACAATGAAAATCACACACAATAATAAGTAATTCACAATAGATCTGTATACAAAATTAAATAACATGACTAACCTTGTTTATAATCCCAACTAAAGGTAACTTAGCCCATGAAGGGTTTAATATACATAATAGAAGATTTGGTGGTCATTATTAGTTGAATCAAGAGAAAGAATTGATCCTCACCCACTTAGTAGATAATGGAGAAAGAAGCAATAAACTCTCTGAACAACATATGCTATACCACACTTACACAAATCACTCAAGAACACAAGTGTGTTCTTCACACAAAAAGAAAAGATTACAAAAAGTGAAAAATTATAAGATGAATGATGAATGATGAAGGATCTAAGGGGTCTATTTATACACCTAAAGTCATCTAATAGCTCCAAAACTCCAGCATTATTATAATAGATTGGATCAATGCCAGCCATCCCCTCAATAATACACAAAAAGTATAAAGTATTAGACAAATTATAACAATTTGTCAAGAGTTACGGCCGTAACATTAAGGAGTTACGGACATAACTTGGATGGCTTACGGCCGAAAAATTTAGTAGTTACGGCCATAACTTGGCTTCGTCAATTTGCTCACTGGTTGCTTTGAGAGTTACGTTTTCAGCCGAGAATTTCTCAGACTTTGCATTTTTGCCCCAAATCTTCTTCGGAAGATAACTTTTGATATATAACTCTGATTTTGAATCCGGAAAGACTGCCGAATTCGTCTCCGAAAGCCCTACAACATGAATATATTAAAATTCAACAAAGATAATATTTTATAAACATGTTATTTCTTGAGTAAATCAGTAATTCAATCCGATTAAGACTAGATTTACATCATCATCCGATAAAAATAAAATTATTAAAAACTAATTAATTAAAAGCAAAAAACGAGTAGACTAGTTCAATTATGGGTGAAATTTATCGATACAAACCATGGATAAGTGTATAAAACTGACACTTATCAGACCTCAAGTGAGACATTAGAGTTTTGCATTCACAAATAATAAAATTCTGACTAATGGAATAAGGTTAGAACTATTTGCACGTTTTAAATTCAGAAATCAGATGTTCGGTTATCTGCTTGGGTTTATCTTCCGAAATTGATTTTTATGTGTCGATAGACAGAATTGTGATTCCGTCGACTTCTATATACACTACTTTTACGTTACGAGTACAATTTTCAAAAGTTTACTTTTTTGAGTTTTCGGTTATATTTTATGTCGAGCCGTTTTCTCGGATAATTCGTGTTTGGTAAATCGTGAAACTTTTCTCCGACTTTAAGCTGTAAGTGCGACACGATAATTTAAGTATATGTCGTACATTTAATACCTGAGTAATTTTATCCGTGGAGGAGCGAAACGTAAAATATTCTTCGACCGGTTTATGACGACGTCTAGGGTTAACCTAGTATATAAAGGGACATCACCTCCCTTTCTTTCTCCTCCTCACTTCATCTTCTTCCCTCTTCTTCTCTACTTCAGCCCCCCCCCCCCACCATTGAAGAACACAATTGTTCTTCATTAAAAACTCAAGTTAGAAGCTCACTTTGTGTTCCAAACTTGAATCCAAGTTCATATTCAAGTAAGTTACCTCATTCTCTTCATTTCTATCCAAGTAAAAATAGGGTTTGGACCATTTTAAAATTTGGAAAATATATGAAGAGTTTAGGTTTAATGTTATAATGTTTTGTATGTTGTTTTTAAGTTGATTTTAGGGTTCTTGAAGTGTTTAGAACAAGTTGTAATCATGTCTTGATTGTCTTCATGTTGGCTGAAAATTTTAGGGTTTCATAACCTAATCATGTGTTGTTTTTCTTATGATTTTCTTACACAATATGTTGTTATATGATGATATGATGCTATGATGAATTTATGGGATTTTTATAAAATATTTGGTGTTTTGAAAGTAAGGAAGAATCATGCTTAGTTCTTGATATGTTGTTGTATGTTCAAAAGTGACTTGATAATTGTGATGAGGTATGAAAGTAGTACATGATATGTTTTTGTTAGGTTTTTATAAAATTCTTTTGAAAATTTATTTGAAAACAAGAACATGAAGTTAGATTTATAAAGTTGGAAGATGTGTTGGTAAAATTTATGTAGTTAAGGAGCATGTTATGTATTGAGGATTTTAAAGTAATGTTTAGGTCATTTGTATGTTAGGATCAAGACATTGATTATCAACATGAGTGTATGTTAAGTGTGTTGTTTGATGTTAATGATGTTTGAATGTTAATGTTGGAAAAATAAGAATGAGTAAGTAGTCATTTTGCAAAAGAAAAGATTATGAAATGGAGTTCGTAATGTCGAGGAGCATGCTTGTATGTCGACTCCTATATGTGTTATAAGTATGATATGTATGATTAGAGTTTACATGTTTAGGGTTTTCGTTGCTAGAAACGAGCTCTAGATTAATATGATGTTTTTCCCATTTTCGTCGTAAGTTGGCAGTTTCATCACACTTCACGGAAATGGCCATAACTTTCTCCACGTTTCATATTTTTGAGATTTGTAAAATGTATTTGAAACTAGACTTCAGTGGATTTCCAATGGTATAAGATTAACTGTCTTGTTCTTAATGTGCATTAACAGAATGCTTATTCTTTCCAGACTTGATGCACATTATTTTATGATTATGATTAAGTGTTTTATGATGGTTTTTTTTGAAGCAAGGGATGTGTAACGGAATCGAGTATCGGTTACCGTTGTTAGTATCTTTATATGTTATGTGATCAGTTAGGTTCTATAAGAGAATCATAGCTTTTATTATTAAACTTAAGCTGAATGCATAACTCTAAATTCCAAACCTGTAGATCGAGTCCGTTGTCCATTAGACTTCGTTAAGCTCGATCGACCGCTAAACTTAGTTGTTTCCGATGAAAGGTGGAGCAGCAGACTGAAGCGTAAGGAAGAGCCGAGAATCATTTTGCTTGCGTTTATTACTTGTCCAGGTGGGCTTTCTATATGAAAATGATTTGAGCTTTGCTCTATCTTGATGAAATGTTTTACAAGCAAACTATGATTTCAAATGATTATGATGCATAAAAACTTTTATGTGGATTCTTATGAACCTATCACTGTTGGCTTACCAACCTATAAAATGATCGAATCCTGGGTTAGACAAAGGTTGCTGGCCAGGATTAGTGTACACAGTCCTCGGGATTGTGAGATCTCTTCGGAGTTGCCAATCTCGGGGAGTAACATTCGCGGGAGGTGGCCACCTTCCCCGGCGTAAATTATGGATATGGTGAATCTGATGATATATGCTATGAAATGAAATGATTTAGTAAACATGGGATTTTTCCTAAAACCCCCGTGTGTTACTGCTTATATGCATGATGAAAAGTACGAAAGTATGTTTTATGTTTTGGCAATATGTTCACGGAGTACGTTGTACTCAGCCCTGTATATCTTTTTAAATATGCAGGTTGAGCAAGGGATGTGACGGAGGGTGTTGAGTGGAAGTCTTTTGTTTACGATCAATGTTAAGCCCTGGTTACATATCTTCATATATGTAACCAACCATGTTTTTCCGCTGCAAACACTCTTTATGATTATGCTTTCTATGTCTTATTGATTGTAATATGCTATGAAGCCTTTTCCTAAACTTCAAGGCTAATGTTATGACTGTATATTCTACTTTGGATTCTAAGTCGTTCCCACGGGACTAACTCCCCTTCATGATACCTTGATAGGTTATTCATGGTAATTCATCCATATGCCTTATGAAACGTATGTTTTGCCCTTTCTTCCCCGCTTCTTAATTCCTACCCCGGGTCATGCCCCGGTTGAGCCGTCCTTAGGGATAAGGGGTTACGCTTGGTGTTGTTTGGTATTGGTATTTGCTTGTGGTTGTGTGACATTAGTTGTGAGTGTACGTCGACTAAAGTGGCCATTCTAGCAAAGTACCTAGCATTTGTATGCATATTCTAGTATTCGAATTATGGCTTCCCGTGGCGTTGTGGATGATATGTGTATGTTCACCTAGGGACGGTCTGACGAGGCCTCTAGGGGTACGTTGTCGTGAGTTGCGTATCGCGAACTGTGGTTAACCACCCAGGGATGTCCAACGGGGCTCTGCGGGGTACGGTGGCCGGGAGTCTCATACCAAGGTTAACTTTGAAATGTTTTGTTGGAGAACTGTGATTTTTGGCGCATATTTCGTCTGATTAGAATGGCAGTCGAAATGGTATTGTACTTGGCTGGAATGGCACCAGTAAATGTGTTGTGTGTGATTTTTCCCTTGACTGTGATAATTTGGTAAGGGTACGTAATTCACCATACACGTTCTGCGCCGAAAGCTGCCGACCACGGGACCCACCTGTCGGCCATAGCCTGATCCTGTCTGATTCCCCTTATCATGTACGTAATGCGTTATGCATAGCGTACATAACACTTAGCATTTTAGCGTACGTTATCTCCTAAACTTAACGTACGTTAAGGGCTCTGTGCTTTAGCCATTTACACTGATCTTGCTCATCTTCTCAATATATGTATACATGACACACTATATCCTTAAATGCAATTGTCGGCTAAGTAAAACAATTATACCAATACAGATGTCTCGGTCCTTCATTTATTTTATCCATACTGTACAGATTCCGCGCTGTATAGCATAATTCGGATAAAATAACATTAAACAACAGTAGTAGAAATTCCGGGTATTACAACAAGGATAAAAACGATCATGAAGAGGAATAATGAATATGAATCTGACAAGGTCCAGGAATGACTCAACGAGGTGAAATAATAACGCAATGAATGATAGCTTCAAATGAAATGATTGGAACTGTAGTTCCCCGTGAATTGGATGATTAGTTTGATAATTACAAGTCCCAAACAATGATTAATATACTATGCATGAATTATACGTATGAATGAACAACAACGAAAGGAATGATTATCCTTTTAACTGGGCAATGATCAACTTGCCTCAAATACCGGTGAAGAATGTCCTTCCTCGAACAAACGTCCTTAATGGAGTTATCAGTCGCTCGAACAACCTTGAATAACACAATTACCAAAAATTTGCTTAATATACGTATCAATTATGATCATAACCAATTCAAGAAGTCGATACAACAAACCCAAACTCATTGGGGCATTTTGACAAACACGTTGCAAACATTCTTCCATTGTTTACAACCAATCCCAATTATATCGAATACCAACCTCCAAATGAGTGATTCAATCCAACAAACATCATCAATGAAATCGATAAACCAATAGGTATTCACAACTCGAGATTACGACAACATCTAATCGAAATCCCCAATTCCAAATCAACATTCAAAGTGTTCTTGAATAATCTGTTGTGCGGCGATTAATACGCCTCGAAGGCGATCGGCATAAGGGCCGAGTGACCGAAGCCAGAATCAAATAGACCAAGGCAGACATGCCAACCGAAGATGCCAGATCATGGTCAAGTGCCTAGCACTCGACGCCCAGGGCGATCGTTTCTTGGCACCTGGCGATCGCCTCTAGTACCCAACTGAGGATGACCGTCCTATGCCACGTGTAAAACCAACATCCGTCAATGTCTGCGAAGACCGAATCTCAGGATGAAGGCCCACGTGCAGATTCGTAAAAGGCACCGCAGTTACAGGCAGGACTACAGCCCATCAGCAGTTGTCAGTGACATGGACAACCTCACCTACAGACAGACCCACCGAAAGGTCCTAGGTGGGACCTCCCAAGACTGCGACGTGAGGCACTTATCGCCTTCTCATTGGTTCGCGCATCGGGCTGCCAGCAGCAGCTGCGGACTGTAAGGAAATAGCCCCACGTGCTGAGACGGTCGCCCGCTTAATTTAATGTAGAAACGGCGATCGCCCGTTTGGGACAGAGACATCGCAACAACCTCTTATTCTATAGATAGGAAACCTCCAGCATTGGAAAATAGGAGGATTACACACACTAAACAATACAGAGAACACTTCATCTTTGTAACAAGAATGTAACACCCCCGAGTTATTCAAGAATATTACAGCGCCGTAAGCCCCGCCGTGGGACCCACCAGGCTAAACATACGCGGAACCATAAATTTTGACCGATAAGGTCTACACGCAATGGGATGAAAAACAATACAAAGGTATTCAAAACATAACCAATGTATTCACAAACATCACAACTCGAATCAATACTTCGGCAAACACAGGCCGGAACATCAAGAAAAACGGAAAACAATTCTCGAGTATTCAATAGCCAATCCAGTACAACAACACTGAATGGAAAACTCCAAACATAACTGGAAGAAATACACAATATCACACTTGCCCACCATCTTCATGCCGACCCGATACCTGCCTGTCCGCTCTTCTGGAACCTGAAATACATAAAACGTATTTCCCCCATAAGGGGTTAGCCGTCGAATAGCTAGTGCAAGAATATCAAGTATGAAACACAATACTTCTCGTCAATAAAGTAAATGTAACCGTCAATTCATCAATTCAAGACTAGCATTCCGGAATAACTAAATCTCATAGCGTCACATCGAGACGTATATGAATGCCGTAGAAACGGTTCGTTCATATCATCCGTCAATACATGTATGAATGCCGTAGAAACGGTTCGTTCATATCATGCCATCAATTCATATATGAATGCCGTAGAAACGGTTCGTTCATATCATGCCATTAATATATCTATGAATGCCGTAGAAACGGTTCGTTCATATCATACCATCAATATTTCTTACTTTCAAAGTCGAGAATGTACAATCATAAATATATACTTGCCTTTGAGACATCGAGAAAACAAACGGAAAAAGGGGTATGAGATTGGTAGGTCCAAGCACGCGCTTCCGGCACCTAAACGATTCGCAAGGAATATGATAATCAATTATCCATATTCAAATTACACGAAGAAACCCCCGAAACCCGTCTACGATTCGTAAGGATGTACGGATAATCGACTAGAGGTTGGAAAAATCGTCCAAAATCTCACAAGTCCGAAAACGGTACAACCCAAACCATAAAATCGTAGGAAAAGCATGCATACGGTATAGATACATCATAATCTCAAGGTTCTCAAGCTTCCAAACGGATAAATCGGACGAATCTATGAAAAACCCCAAAATTCCCGAAAAGTAGGGTTCTAAGGATTTTTACCTTGATTCGGACGTTAGGAGGAATTAGATGTTGAGAAATCCTTGTTCTCCAACCAAGTATGTTGTTGTTAGAAGGAAGATTGCTTCCAATCGCCCAAGATCGTCTCTCCCGAGAGATTTCCGTCGAAGAGGAGTGAAGTAGGTGAGAAATGACGAAATGGAAGTCAACTGTCATATTTATATCTGCCCAGTCTAGCGCACGCTACCCCTCCTTCATTAGCGTGCGCTAGCGAAGTCACCGGATAGTCCAGTGGCTTCTGCAGGCTCCGATAGCGTGCGCTAATCGTCTGCCTCTAGCGTGCGCTAGTCCAAAATGTGGCATTCAGTACTGGAGTCCAGAACTCACTGTCTCTGCCCTGCTCCAACTTAGCGTGCGCTAGCTCTATTATTTAGCGTGCGCTATGCAATAGCTTTAGCGTGCGCTAGCCGAAACCTAGCGTACGCTACCTGATATTCCAGAAAACCTGGCAACTACACTGTCTCTGCTGACCAGCCCGGTAGCGTGCGCTACGGACGGATGTTAGCGTGCGCTACTAACCACGAATAGCGCGCGCTAACAACTCCTAGCGTGCGTTAATCCGCCACCCAGAGCGATTGAAATCTGTTCGACGACGATCGATCCTCTTAGCGCGCTCGGCCCCAAAGCTAGCGTGCGCTAATCGCGAAATTAGCGTGCGTTAGCCTAGGCCTAGCGTGCGTTATATCTCTGGCCCAGAACATTTCCGCAAGGTCTAAACGACATGATCAAAAACCAAACGAGATACGAAACTCAATAACAATATTAACAACATCTCCAAGCATTTACAGAGCGACAAAATAAGGAGGATGACAGAGTCAAACAGTCAATAAATGTACGGGTATTACATTCTCCCCCTCTAAAAAGAAGTTTCGTCCGAAACTTAAGAAATAAATAGTTCGGGGTATTCCACCCGCATCTTCTCTTCCGTCTCCCAAGTTGCCTCCTCGACTCCATGCCTCGACCATTGCACTTTAACCAGTGGAATGGTTTTATGCCGGAGTCGTTTCTCGCGACGCTCAAGGATCTTCACGGGTCTCTCCGGAAAGGTGATATCCTCGGCTACGTTAATCTCACTGTAGTCGATGATGTGGCTCGGATCCGGCACGTACTTCCTCAACTGAGACACATGAAAAACACTATGGACGTGACTCAAAGCTGGAGGCAACGCCAAGCGATAAGCTAAATCTCCAACTCTGTCCAAAATCTCGAAAGGTCCGATATACCTCGGACTAAGTTTCCCCTTTTTCCCGAAGCGGAAAACTCCACGGGTCGGCGACACCTTGAGTAAGACATGATCCCCCACTTCAAACTCCAAAGGTCGACGACGAATATCGGCATAAGATTTCTGACGACTCTGGGCGGTTAACAATCGATCTCGGATAATAGAAATCTTTTCCTTAGTCTCCATCAACATATCCGGCTCCGTTCCAACTATCTCGGAAGCCTCGTCCCAACACAATGGGGACCTACATCGTCTACCATAAAGTGCCTCGAAGGGTGTCATTTTGATCGACGCATGCCAACTATTATTATAAGCAAACTCGATCAACGGCAAGTGAAGCTCCCAATCTTTACTCCAGTCTAAGGCACAAGCCCGTAACATATCTTCCAATGTCTGAATCGTCCTCTCTGTTTGTCCATCCGACTGGGGATGAAAAGAAGTGCTCAATCTCAACTCAGTGCCCAAAGCCTGATGAACGGCCTGCCAAAAGTGCGATACGAAACGGCCGTCCCGATCAGAAACAATGGTCTTGGGGGCACCGTGTAATCTCACGATTTCAGCAATAAAGGTTCGAGCCAGTCTATCCGGTCCCCACGTATCCTTAATACCCAAGAAGTGAGCTGACTTAGTCAACCGATCGACAATTACCCAAATCATATTCATTCCAGCTCGAGTCCTCGGCATGCCAGTGATGAAATCCATAGAGATGTCTTCCCACTTCCACTCAGGAACGGGAAGCGGTTTCAACAACCCCGCTGGTCGTTGATGTTCGATCTTGACTTGTTGACACGTCAAGCACCGTAGTACAAACTCCGTAACATCCTTCTTCATATTATTCCACCAAAAATTGCGCTTCAAATCTTTGTACATCTTGCTCGTCCCGGGGTGGATTGAGTAAGGCGTAGCATGAGCTTCTCGGAGAATTCTCTGCCTCAACTCTAAATTGTTCGGAACGCAAAGCCTGCCCTGGAATATCAGGATACTATCCTCGTGAACCATAAAGCCAGGAGCTTTACCTTTAATTACATCTTCCTTCAGTTGAGAAATCATCGGGTCACTCCACTGCTTCCCTTTGATGTCATCAACTAAAGACGAAGTAATTTCGAGAGTACACAGCTGTCCCTGTACTCGTTGAAGCCAAACTTCTATCCCTTGCTCAATTAAATCCTGACGAATTTTAAATGCGAGATGTAAGAACCTCGAGCATTTGAAGAGATGCCGATTTGCGACTCAAAGCATCCGCAACGACATTAGCTTTTAGGGTGATAAAGAATGTCCAAATCATAATCCTTTATCAATTCTAACCAACGCCTCTGTCTCATATTCAGCTCCTTCTGAATGAAAATATACTTCAGGCTCTTGTGATCGGTATAAATCCGGCACGGTGAGCCATACAAATAGTGCCGCCAAATCTTGAGCGCGAAGACAATTGCGGCCAATTCCAAATCGTGAGTAGGATAATTCATCTCATAAGGCTTTAATTGTCGTGATGCAAAAGCTATCGTCTTATCATGCTGCATAAGTACACAGCACAGACCTTGACCCGAAGCATCACTATAAACTGCAAAGCCCTCACTACCATGTGGTAAAGTTAAAATCGGTGCTGAAGTCAAACGCCTCTTCAGCTCATCGAAGCTCTGTTGTCTCTCATCTGTCCAAACATACTTTTCGGTCTTCTGGAGTAATTTCGTAAGCGGCCGAGCGAGTTTCGAGAACCCTCGACAAACCGACGGTAATACCAGCAAGGCCCAAAAAGCTACGAACTTCCTTAACATTTTTAGGCGGTGCCCAATCCAAAGATCGCCTCAATCTTCTGCGGGTCTACACGAACCCCTTCGGCCGAAATCACATGGCCGAGAAACATAACTTCTTCCAACCAAAATTCGCATTTCGAGAATTTCGCATAGAGATGCTCGGTTCTCAAAATATCTAAAACCAAACGCAAGTGTCGGGCATGTTCCTCCTTATCTCGAGAATATATCAAGATGTCATCAAGAAAGACGACTACACACCTGTCGAGGTACTCGATGAATATCTTATTCATTAACTGCATGAACACTGCCGGTGCATTAGTCAACCCAAAAGGCATGACTACAAATTCATAATGCCCGTATCTCGTCCGAAATGCCGTCTTCGGAACGTCGGACTCCCTCACCTTAAGTTGATAATATCCGGATCTTAAATCAATTTTCGAGAAAACTGCAGCCCCTTGCAATTGATCAAATAAATCATCTATACGAGGTAGAGGGTATTTGTTCTTGATGGTTACTTTGTTCAGCTCGCGGTAGTCGATGCACAAACGTAGTGAACCATCCTTCTTCCTCACGAAAAGAAGAGGCACGCCCCAAGGCGAAGCGCTTGGTCTGATGTACCCTCTTTCCAGAAGTTCTCCCAACTGATTCTTCAATTCTTGCATCTCGGAAGGTGCCATCCGATAAGGTGCTTTAGAAATCGGGGCCGCATCCGGCTCTAAATCCACGGAAAAATCTATCTCTCGATCTGGCGGTAATCCCGGGAGTTCATCCGGAAAAACGTCGGGGTACTCACTAACAACCGGAATCGAGGAGAAATCGATTTCGTTTCCTTCCGTTTTCAAGGCATAACACCAATAGCCCGTACAGCCTTTATTCAAAAGTTTTACGGTCTTCATGGCACTGATAAGCAACTTGGATAGACCCGACTTACGCCCCAAAAATGCATACTCGGATCCGTCTTTAGTCATCATGGTGATAACCTTGGTACGGTAGTTCATAATCGCTTGATGATTATCAAGCCAATCCTCGCCGAGGATTAAATCCTAGCCATCTATATCAACTTAAATCAAATTAGATATCCATTCCATACCGTATATAATCACCGGAAAATCTCTAATCTCCCGATTCCCCACAATCCTATCCCATTTGGCGTTTCACGATAAAGGGATCGCAAGCGATTAAACAAGTTATATTCAGACGGCGTACACATTCCAAAGATATAAAAGAATGTGTAGCACTTTGTATCAAAGAGTACACTTGCATAAGATAAAATATGGATGGTACTGAAGCCACCCACACGCCGGGCTCGTGCATTCGACGCATCTCATAAACCCGAGGTTGTACCGAACCGACGCTAGAATTCCCCCTCCGGCATTCGACCCTGTCCCGGCCCTGCCGAAGTCTGCGAGGTTGACGGTGGCGGAAGCCCGAGTGTCCAAGGTCCGATTCGGCTCGGAACAATAAGCCGCTCTATGTCCCATCTGTCCGCACGTGTGACACTTCAATGGTGGAAAGTTGCATTCCAATCGACGTGGCACAGACGGCCACAATTATAGCAAGTCACCGTGCGATTTGTGGTGCCCGGAGTAGGACGGTAGCCCTTCTTTCCTTTATTAGAACGTGACGACTGTCCGGCAAAACGGCTAGTCGTTTGCGACTTCTGAAAGTTGCCACCTTTAGAGCCAGAAAAACTTCCCGCGACTTTCTGCTTCTTCGGTTCTTCAACGGTATCATTGTCGGGGCTCAACATATCATGGGCTAAAGCTCTGTCCTGATACTCTTTCAGTGTGGTACAAGCAAATCCGGCCATATACCGCCGTAATTCCAAACTCATCCGCATATCAAAATAACCGATCTTATCACGCTCGTTACGCACTTGATCCTTCACGTGGATCAATTGTTGGTTGTACTCCACGATCGCCCGCGAAACGGGAATATCTTGAGGTTTAGCCTCGAAAAAGGCTCGGATTCAGCTCTCTCGCACCGGCCAAGGACAAAACTCGGCCTCCAAGAGTTCCTTAAATTTATCCCACGTGGCAATGCGATCTTGTGGCTTGATGACCCTCCACCAGGTAGCGGCCTCCTTGGTGAGGAAATACTGAGCAATCGGTACTTTCCTCACTTCGGGGCAATCAACCGCCTCGAAAATCTTTTCCAATTCCGCTAGCTTGATCTTCCCGACTAACGGGTCCGTGGCACCGCCAAACTGTGGAGGGTGCATACGAATTACATTCTGAAGTAAGGCATCCGTGTTCGAGTTCGGATTATTCAGCTGAACAGTTTGGGCCAAGATAGTCGTCTGAGTAGCTAATTGTTGAAGTGCATTCACCACTCCAACGTCCGCGTTATTCCCCTGACCGCTTTGGTAGTCGTCGACTCTCGGTGTCGGGATGCACCGAGTTCGACAAGCGGGGTTGGTTGACCCATGGCGAGTGATGGAAACAGCCGCGCCACGACCTCTTCCACGTCCACGGCCACGACCACGGCCACGGCCCCTACCAGCTGACATACTGAAGAACACAAGTCACGTAAGCACAATTCAATGACACGTCATCAAAGTGACCGATTCTCACAAATACCAATAAAACGAAGCAAAACCAACAAGGAAACACTAGAAGAGTAAGAGGTCTTACAAGTACCGGTCGCACTGTGATGATGGCAAAGTAGTGATACTGCGGACAAATGACAACTCGATCGACCCAAAAGACCGACAACCTAGGTATCCATAGACCTAAGCTCTGATACCATATTCTGTAACACCCCCGAGTTATTCAGGAATATTACAGCGCCGTAAGCCCCGCCGTGGGACCCACCAGGCTAAACATACGCGGAACCATAAATTTTGACCGATAAGGTCTACACGCAATGGGATGAAAAACAATACAAAGGTATTCAAAACATAACCAATGTATTCACAAACATCACAACTCGAATCAATACTTCGGCAAACACAGGCCGGAACATCAAGGAAAACGGAAAACAATACTCGAGTATTCAATAGCCAATCCAGTACAACAACACTGAATGGGAAACTCCAAACATAACTGGAAGAAATACACAGTATCACACTTGCCCACCATCTTCATGCCGACCCGATACACCGCTGTCCGCTTACGGAACCTGAAATACATAAAACGTATTTCCCCCATAAGGGGTTAGCCGTCGAATAGCTAGTGCAAGAATATCAAGTATGAAACACAATACTTCTTGTCAATAAAGTAAATGTAACCGTCAATTCATCAATTCAAGACTAGCATTCCGGAATAACTAAATCTCATAGCGTCACATCGAGACGTATATGAATGCCGTAGAAACGGTTCGTTCATATCATCCGTCAATACATGTATGAATGCCGTAGAAACGGTTCGTTCATATCATGCCATCAATTCATATATGAATGCCGTAGAAACGGTTCGTTCATATCATGCCATTAATATATCTATGAATGCCATAGAAACGGTTCGTACATATCATACCATCAATATTTCTTACTTTCAAAGTCGAGAATGTACAATCATAAATATATACTTGCCTTTGAGACATCGAGAAAACGAACGGAAAAAGGGGTATGAGATTGGTAGGTCCAAGCACGCGCTTCCGGCACCTAAACGATTCGCAAGGAATATGATAATCAATTATCCATATTCAAATTACACGAAGAAACCCCCGAAACCCGTCTACGATTCGTAAGGATGTACGGATAATCGACTAGAGGTTGGAAAAATCGTCCAAAATCTCACAAGTCCGAAAACGGTACAACCCAAACCATAAAATCGTAGGAAAAGCATGCATACGGTATAGATACATCATAATCTCAAGGTTCTCAAGCTTCCAAACGGATAAATCGGACGAATCTATGAAAAACCCCAAAATTCCCGAAAAGTAGGGTTCTAAGGATTTTTACCTTGATTCGGACGTTAGGAGGAATTAGATGTTGAGAAATCCTTGTTCTCCAACCAAGTATGTTGTTGTTAGAAGGAAGATTGCTTCCAATCGCCCAAGATCGTCTCTCCCGTGAGATTTCCGTCGAAGAGGAGTGAAGTAGGTGAGAAATGACGAAATGGAAGTCAACTGTCATATTTATATCTGCCCAGTCTAGCGCACGCTACCCCTCCTTCATTAGCGTGCGCTAGCGAAGTCACCGGATAGTCCAGTGGCTTCTGCAGGCTCCGATAGCGTGCGCTAATCGTCTGCCTCTAGCGTGCGCTAGTCCAAAATGTGGCATTCAGTACTGGAGTCCAGAACTCACTGTCTCTGCCCTGCTCCAACTTAGCGTGCGCTAGCTCTATTATTTAGCGTGCGCTATGCAATAGCTTTAGCGTGCGCTAGCCGAAACCTAGCGTACGCTACCTGATATTCCAGAAAACCTGGCAACTACACTGTCTCTGCTGACCAGCCCGGTAGCGTGCGCTACGGACGGATGTTAGCGTGCGCTACTAACCACGAATAGCGCGCGCTAACAACTCCTAGCGTGCGTTAATCCGCCAGTCCAGAGAGCAGTTCGAAATACTGGTTCTGACCTGACTGATCCTCTTAGCGCGCGCTACGGCCCCAAAGCTAGCGTGCGCTAATCAAGCAGAATTAGCGTGCGTTAGCCTAGGCCTAGCGTGCGTTATATCTCTGGCCCAGAACATTTCCGCAAGGTCTAAACGACATGATCAAAAACCAAAGGAGATACGAAACTCAATAACAATATTAACAACATCTCCAAGCATTTACAGAGCGACAAAATAAGGAGGATGACAGAGTCAAACAGTAAATAAAAGTACGGGTATTACAAAGAACTCACAGATCTTTAACTATGGTTCATCCGGCAATCAACAGCACTCAAGAGCTAGATAACTAAGGTCATTACACTCATTGTAATTGTACTCTAGCATTAATATTGGTACTCAAAAGCAGCATGCGTATTAATAATATCTCGCGAGATCATTCATGCTCGGGACTAACAACCCCGACAAATCTTGCGTTATTTACATTCCCTCGTACATGCTCTCGCATTTAGTTTGTTACTCACCCAAAGCCATATCCAGCAAACCATTACATATAGTAATTTGGGTAACAACAATTGGCGCTAGAAGAAGGGGATTTACCTTTATTTTCTCTCCGACCGTTTCGAAGAACACTCACTGTTCTCCGGAACATATACTTGAAGAAACACTCACTGTTCTTCAAAGAAAAACCTTAAAGACAATGACATCTGCCACAACCTCGAAGAGCGCCACTTTACGATCCGCCGGACGTCTTGTTCCGGCCCAAACCGAGTCCCAGCCTACGGCGGAAGGCAGCCACGGAGACGCTAGGCTCTCGCTACCGCCCCCGAGGGACGGCCCCAGCCTCTCACTCGATCAATTCCAAACCACAGAACAGATCGAGGAGGCCATGGCCATCCTAAGGGAGCGACGGAGAGCATGCGACACGCCCACTATAACTCGATCAGCCATCCGCCGTGCGGGCAAGCGAAAGCTCAAGGGGTTATATGTTGAGAAATCGTCAGAAAGCCCCGAGCCGCAAGAAAAGGCGCTCTCAAGGCGGAACGGTTCCATCTTTAGCCGCCTAGGAAGTGATCTTTCATGGCGACCTGGGCATTCTGGCCCAAGCCATGAGATGTCGGAGTCCGAATCCGTCACCAGGAGTTCGGCGTACATAACTCCCAGAAAACAGGCCAGCCATCTGGCTCCCATTCGCCAAAGAATTGAGCTCGGAGGCAGGGACCTCGTCGCCAACAACGGAGCCAGGAGATCGGTACAAGATCGGCTCGGTTCCCACTCCGAGAGCCAGACCGCGAGCAGCCAGGTTACGGCGATGACCTCAATGCAACGCCAGCTCGACGAAATGAAGGCGCTCATAGAAACTGGGGCAGGCGCCAAGAGATCGATCGCCGGACCAGGTGAGCCGCTCACGGTCTCGAGCTTGCCCCCGTGCAACCAAAGATCGCTCCTCCTCAAGCACCTCTATATGAGGGGAGATAGGACCCCGACATTCTTAAGCAAGTTCCGGATCTACATGACTGGATGCGGGGCGTCGGACGCAACGAAATGTCGAATGTTCCCATTAACATGGGGCGATCTTGCCCATCGGTGGTACATCTCATTGCCACCGCATTCAATTAACTATTTTGAGAAGATGGAAAATGACTTCACGTCGTACTTCGCCGCCAAGGTCGCTCGGCGAGAAGGTCCCCACCGAATGCTGAAGATCAGGCAGGGGAAAGACGAGCCCTATGGAAATTACATCGACCAGGTGGACAAAATAGTCCTCACCGGCGAGCCCATTAGCGACAAGCTCGCCCTCTAGTCGGTCCTGGGGGGATTCTATGGCCATTGACCCAGGTTTAGGCACCTCATGAATGACATCCCCTCGACCTACACGATCTTCCGCTCCAAGGCTGCCGACTTTCTGGCCAGGCAGAGGATGCTCACCCTTCGCCTAGGCGAGCGGGCAACCGGAGAAAGGAAGGCACCATCTCCCATCCCAAAGAAGGCGATCGCCAGACCCAGAAAGGCGGTCGCGAATCCACCTAGTGAGTTCAAGGCCTTCGAGGATGTGGAAGTTCACCTCCTCCGCAATCTCAATCTGTCTTTGGCCCATATCTTCAACGCCATCAAGGGGCGCGAGTGGCTTAGCAAGCCAAAGCCGATGAGGGACAACGGTTATCTGGACCGCAGTAAATTTTGTGCCTACCACAAAAGTCCCGTCCACAACACCAGCCAATGCCGCGACCTCCTCAGACAACTCTAGCGATTATTCGAGGAAGGCAGGCTGGACAATTTCGTAACCAAGCCGGAGCCCAAAGCAGAAAGGACCGGGGGCCGTGATCATCGACAGAACGACGACCGTCAACCTCCCAATCCGGTCACCAGGATCAAGCAGAATGAGCCGGAATACTCAGACGAGTCGATCCGTCCGATCAACCCCGGCGGCCGGATCAATATGCTTCAGTCGGGAGGTGGAAACCTCGGAGGTCTTTCCCCAGTTTCCACCATATCAAATAGAAAGCGGAAGGACAAGCTGAGGGAGTTCGCCGGAGTCCATGTCGTGGTGCCCCCAGAGCCAACCATCTCCACAAATGGGCTCATCTCCTTCTCCAACAAGGATAGGGAGGGAGTGCTGTGCCCCAAAGAGGATGCATTGCTGATCTCTGCATGTATCCTTTGGAAAATGGTCGACCGCGTGCTGGTTGACAATGGGAGCTTTTGAAACATCATATTCAAATATGCTCTAGACCAGCTCGGCAACCTGAACAAGTTCATCAAGCCATTCGAGATCGTGCTTCAAGGGTTCGGCGACAATACGGTCAAAGCCTATGGAAGGATCAAGCTCTCCGTCGAGCTAGTCTGCTGTTACGATCCCAAGGTTAAGATCACTAGGAACCTCAATTTTGTAATCATAGATAGGCCCAGCATCTATAATGGGTTACTAGGTCGTCCCTTTCTAGAAACCTTTGAGGCGGTCGCCTCTTCTTTCTTCTACTGTATCAAGTTCCCCACTACCGATGGGACAGTCGGTACTGTAAAAGGAGACCAACTAATGACAAAGAAATGTTTGAATTACTCCTATGTCGTAACTTTTCCTTTAAATGTTTCTTGTACTGTTTGTAACATTGAGATGATCGACAATAAACTAATGGAGATTGACAAGCCAAGCGCCTCATACCAGCCCGACTCAGAGGACGATATCTCACATCGATTGTCGGACGACATCAAACTGAGGATCGGCTTCGAGCCAAGCCTCGATGTTGATCCAAGGATCGAGTCCGGCGATTGTTACAAACAAGAAGCGTCAGTCCCTATCGAAAAGTTGGAATGTATAATAATCGATCCGGCTCTCCCAGAGCGGGAAGTGCTGATCAGCTCAAGCGTCAGTCCCGAGTTAAAAGACCATCTAATCAGTTTACTATGAAATAACATCAGAGTCTTTGCCTGGTCGCATCAAAATATGGTCGGCATCAGTCCTGAACACGCTTGCCATTATCTAATGATCGACCCGTCCTGGAAGCCTGTTCACCAGAAACGTAGGAAATTCGGCCCAGAGAAATATGCTGCGCTTGACGCAGAAGTCAAAAAGCTGCTCGACAACAAACTGATCAGGGTAGCTACCGACGAACCACAGTGGGTAGCCAATGCGGTGCTCGTCAAAAAGGCAAGCAACTCATGGAGGTTATGCATCGATTTCACCGACCTTAATGCGGCGTGTCTGAAAGATCACTTTCCAATGCCTCATATTGATCACTTGGTCGATAGCACGGTAGGTTACGAAATGATGTCAGTTATGGACGCCTTCGCCGGGTACCATCAGATCCCAATGGCGGAGAAATACGTAAAACACACGTCATTCCACACGGAAAAAGACGTGTACTTTTGGGTCCGAATGCCGTTTGGTCTGAAAAATGCGGGGGCGACCTACCAACGACTACTCAATGGGATGTTCGCCGATCAGATCGACAATACCATGGAGGTTTACATTAACGACATCGTGGTCAAGAGCCTCAAAAATGAAGATCACCTCAAAGACCTTACCGAGATGTTTACTATCCTCGATAGGTTCAACATGAAACTGAACCCTAAGAAATGCAACTTCGGAGTAGGCTCCGGAAAGTTACTAGGGCACATCGTGAGCCAAAGGTGGATCGAAGCGAACCCCACCAAGATCAAGGCGATCCTTGACATGTAGGAGCCACGGAATGTCAAGCAGGTGCAACGCCTCACGGGGTGTCTAGCAGCCCTTAACCGTTTCATTTCTTGGCTCGGAGACAAAAGCAAGCCATTCTTCGCCACCATAAAGAATAAGAAATATGCGTGGACCAAGGAAAGTCAAATGGCGTTCGCCAAAATCAAGGAGTATCTATCTATCCCCAAATTTTGGCGAAACCAATCCCCTACAAAAAGCTATTCCTTTACCTGGCAGCCTCGGAGGTCACGCTGAGCGCCGTATTAGTGCGAGCAGAGGGGAAAGCCCACTTGCCGATATACTTCATCAGTCAAGTGCTTCATAACGCATAAACGCGTTACACACCTCTGGAGAAGCTCGCCTACGCACTAGTCATGAGTGTTCGCAAGCTGAGAGCCTATTTCTTCGAACACCAAGTGGAGGTTCTGACGACTCTCCCTCTAAGGCAAGTTCTGCACCGGCCAAACACTAATGGGCGACTCCTCAAGTGGTCACTAGAGATCACCCAATATGGTGTCATGTATGCTCCTCGCACGGTGATCAAAGGCCAAGCTCTGGCGTATTTCGTGGTGGAATTAACATTCCCGCCTAGTCCGACCCAGGTCATCCATCCCGCCTGGAAACTGTACGTAGATAGCTCGGCGACCAGCTCGCGAGCAGGGGCAGGGATTGTTCTCATGAGCCCCAATGGCCAGAGTTTTACAAATGCTGTGCATTTCGAGTTCCGAGCGACCAACAATGAAGCTGAGTACGAAGCCTTGGTAGGCGGGCTCGATCTAGCACTCGCCATGGACGTTCGTCGCCTTCACATCTTCATGGACTCCCTCTTGGTCGTGAACCAAGTCAAGGGGGGAATATGAGGCGCGCGGCGAATAGATGATCAAATATCAAGAATTGGTCGTCGAAATGTGCACAAAGTTTGAAGAAGTGATGATTGAACAAGTCCCGAGAGAGCACAACTCCCAGGCCGATGCCCTATCCAAACTCGCATCGTCAGATGGGGCAGCAGACTTATCTAACATCCAAATCACTAAGTCGGCAAGATCGGCGATCGACAAAAGCCTGGTCGCCACAGTTGCCATCTCCGAAGAGAACTGGATGACTCCGTTCGTTGATTACTTGAAGGATAGAATGGTCCCCGCATGTCGGATCAAGGCTCGCCAGCTTCAGCTCCGAGCAACTAGATACACCCTTTTGGACGACCGGCTTTACAAGCGAGCTTTCAGCCTACCTCTCCTCAAATGCATTACACCGGAGGAAGGCCGACTTGTTTTAGCTGAATCCATGACGGGATCTGTGGAAATCACGCTGGAGGGTGAGTTCTCATCCACAGGACGACCAGGCAAGGCTTTTTCTGGCCTACCCTGCAAAAGGACGCGATCACCTACGCCCGATCTTGTCACAAGTGTCAAATAATGGGCCCGAACATCAAGCTCTCCCCCGAACAGCTCACCACTATGTACAGTCCGTGGCTGTTCGCCCAATGGGGCATCTACCTCATCAGTCCATTGCCGACGGCGCCAGGGGGATGTAAATTCGCCATCATGGGGGTCAATTATTTCATGAATTGGGCAGAGGCCGAACCACTCATCAAGATCGGCCAAGAACAAGTGATCAAGTTCATTTGGAAGAACATCATCTTCTGATTCGGTCTACCTCAGGCTATCATCTCCGACAACGGAAAGCAGTTCGACGGTTTGGAAGTTATGTAATTCTGCGAAAAATGGGGAATTAAAAAGCTGTTCTCGGCCCCTTACCACCCTCAAACAAACGGGCTGGTAGAGGCTGTAAACAAGATTCTCAAGCACACGATCAAAGCAAGACTCGAACCCAAGCAAGGGCGATGGGCGAGAGAGCTCCCGAATGTTTTCTGGTCCTACCAAACGACGACCCAAAATTCAACCGGCGAAACCCCATTAGCCCTCGCTTTCGGAATAGAAGCAGTGATCCCATCGGAGATCGCCGTCCTCAGCCACTGAACTACACAACAAATGACGAAGGACAACGATGTAGCTCGGCAGATCGACTTGGATATGCTTGAGGAATGACGAATGACCTCGGAAATGAAGAACACAATCCACAAAAGGAAATCCGAAAAATTCTTCAATTCGAAGGTCAAGGAAAGGCGATTCCAAGTGGGCAATCTAGTCCTCAAAAAGATCCAGACACACACGGGAGTGTTTGGCCCGAATTGGGAGGGCTTGTTCAGGATATCCAAGTGGCTGACCAAATGAGCCTACGAGCTCCAGCACCCAGACGGCACTCCGGACCAATATCCCTGGAACGCCATTCATTTGAAGAAGTACTATCAATAAAAACACCCTATATTCATTTATTCAATGTACAAAGAGCTTAATAAGATTTTCCGATCCGCTTTAAGTGATTCACCTCGGCAAAGCAAACAAAAAAGAGGATGTCTCGCTCACCCTCCATGTAATACCCTCGCCTTTAATATTGTATTCCATGATTTAAGTTAAGTATTTTCACACCATATCTGTGATGTTGTAGCAAGTACCGACGAATTATGTTAAATTGGATTCATGGTCATTCATACTATATTAGTTGTTGGGTGATATTGCGAGAATTCCATTTATGATTGTTATAGTACTTAACGTACGTTAACATGTATTCTTAACGTACGCTATGTAGGCCGCCTTACGTACGTAATATCGACGTTAACGCACGTAATGCGGAAGATCCTCCAAGAATCCGCCTTTCGGCGGGTGGGGTCGAGCAAGGGTAGGTGGTCGGGAGTCGATCGCGGCGGCAAGTCAACGGCTATTACGTACGTAATAGCTGCCTGGTTACGTACGTAACGAACTGCGTGTTTTTAGACAGTGAGTTTGATGAAATTGGTTACGTACGTAATGATCATGAGATTACGTACGTAAAGGCTATAACGTACGTTAACCACGTTCGTTAACGTACGTAATGTCAAGTTCAGATTATAAATGTATGACTTGCCATTTACTTCCTACTCGACCTCTTTCAATCTCCCAACTTAGGAACGATTCCTTTCCCTTCCAACTTCATTTCTAAGCCTTCCTAACTTGTGTTGGAGCTTCAACACTTGATTGGTGACTTGGAGAGCTAGAGATTGAAGTGTATTCCTTGGAGTGTTGGTGTTATTCTTCGTTTTAAGGTTGGTCTTTCTTTAACTCATATCAATTCCATGCTTATGATGATGTTAGTAGATAAATACTTCACATAATGTTAGTTTAAACTAGTGTAAACATAATAAGTTAATTGAATCATACTCAAACCAAGTGAAGATTAACTTTGAAGGTATTAGTGTTACTTCTTGATGTAAATAACTTCATAATGTGATTGTGTTGATAATGATATACATAAAACCTGAGGTATAGCATGATAATCGGAAGTTGATTTTAGTCTCAACACTAGGAACATGTTAGGGATGATATCCTTAATGATTAAAAGTAAGAAATGTTAAATTAGTCTTGAACATTCTATTGATTCTTGAAGGTAGTATGAAACCATGATTTTTGGCCTCTAAAACCTTTGTAATAAAATTGTTGGAAAGATGATATTAATCCTTTGTAGATGATCTTTGTTAGATGAATGAAGTTACTTCAAAAATCTCAAGTATTCAATGATAAAACTAGGCTTTTAATAAATTCTTCAAAATAAAACAATGAATGTTGATAGAAGGAAGTTGTAATCTTCATATGTTCGAATCTATCGATTTCGTTAAAGGGCGTTAATCGCTACATTGATAGGTTGATAATGTTCTTTAGAGAATTGTGATGATACAAATGCGGTAGATGAATAGCCGAATTCCATTTCATTAATCCATGCATGTCAAGAGGCGTAAATTAAGATGATGTTCTTAATTCACTAAAAACTTAAACTTATGATTCATATAGTAATCAAGTTTTGAATGAAATCGTTGGTAAATAATGAAGAATGTAATTAAACACAAATTATATCGTAATTGGAAGTGTCGATGATTTGAAAAAGATATTTTCACGATATTGCATAAATAATAAACTAGACATCAAGAATTTGACATTAAGGTTAGAATATGTAATGATCATGATAAACATACGATGATTTGTAATAAGAACATTAAAATGATCGATAGGATAATCGATTTGTGAATATTGTTTATGCGATAATACCATTATCGTACGAATGTGTTGTTGAATGAATTATATTTCATTCAAGGTTGATTGTTCACGTGAGTATTGTTAGACGAGGATACCGTCCGTTTGACCATTCGAGGAAGGATTATTCGTCTACGGAATTGAGGCAAGTTATCTTGCTTGGTTATAATGATGTGTGGATTCTTATGATGATTATGCATTTCGTGTATATAAACACCTATAAACCTGTGTCTTGTGACTTGAGGTTGTTCTTGATGATGTCCCGTTTTCATCATGGGATTGTATACCCAAATTCGTACTTTTGGACCCTTGATATCGTTGAGCTTTGTTGACACTTCGGTGAGTTGTTCGATTTCTTGGAAAAAGTGTAATTCGTTGAGTTTCGTTGTCATGTTGTATCGTGACATCTCTGGAGTCATATCTGCGCGCCGATTGGTTATGTGTAGGGATCCATATCTGCCACGTTGTCAGATTTTAAGTGTATATTTTGATATTGCCTGGTGGGTCCCAGGAGGGATCCACGGCACTGTAATAGCCACTGTTTTTGGGCTGTTACAGAAGATGGTATCAGAGAGCGCGTGTGTTTTTATTTTGAGTCATTGTAGAATCGAAATAGCATCAAGAAAACTTCGTGCCACGTGTAACCTGTGCAAGCGCCTGACCCGTCGAATACGGTATGTTCTCATGAACCATAATTTGATTACTGGCATGATATTGACGATGTATTGGTCTCCTTATTTATCTTGGCATCTTGCTACCATGAGGCAAAATTCATCTGTTTAAAGAGAACCTAAATTAATTATGTGATTGGAATTATTTCGACTTAATGTTGATATGATATTGAGTGTGTAACACTTGTAGTGCCAGTGATTCTTTACAACTGCTTTGTTGGATAGGAAATTCCCTGTTGTTATTAACTTAGCATGAATTATGATTGATAAATCAAATCAGTACTTGTGACTTGGTTCTTTCAAGATGGAAAGGAACCTTAGAGGCCGTGGCAGAGGGGACGAGGCCGCGGAAGAGGCCGACCCGATACCACGAGCTAACAGACGCGCGAATGTGGAACAGAGTTCCGCAGGCAGTGATTCGCCTTCTCGGGACCAATCGCACCACACCGGAGAGAATGCATGTGCCGATCCTTACACCGTGATGCAGGGCATGATGGCCCAGATGACCCAAATGGGTCGGCTGATGGAAACTATGCAAAGGAATACTACTGGTCAGCAGCAGGGACAACAGCCTCCGCCTTTGGTGCCTGGCGGGATCGTGAGCCGGATTATTAGCGACATATCACGTCAGCGACCTCCGACTTTTGAAGGCTCATCTGAGCCTGCCGACATTGTACACTGGATAGAGCATTTCGAGAAACTGTTCGAGATGGTGGAGTGCCCAGAGGAAAATCAAGTTGCTGTGGCTGCCTACTACCTCAGTAAGAGTGCCCATACTTGGTGGCTTTCTGTGAGGCCTGCCGAAGGCGCGAGTACTTGGGAGGAATTCAAGAATCTTATGCTAGATCGTTACTATCCTGCACCCCTCCGTGAAGCTAAACTGTCCGAATTACTAAATCCCGACCCATCGGACGACGAGGATGTGTTAGTAATTGCTGAAAAATTCCAAGCACTTCTCCCTTTTGCTACGTCAGTTGTCCGTTCGGAAGCTGATAAAATCAAATATTTCCTCAAGAGGCTTAAACCCCGAATGAGGATGCAATTACTCAATCACCACTGTACGACCTTACCGGAGTTTATTGAGAAGGCTTTGGAGTATGAACTTACCGCGAAGGAGATTTCTAAGAAGCAGCCTCAGTTTTCCAACAAGAGATCCAGGAACTAGACCCAAGGAGACAAAGAACCGGGGTATTCAAGAAACCCCACTGTACCAAATCCTTCCGAGCGGCCACCTATGGCACCGAAACCGGCAGAACGCACTCTCGGGCAATCACCACATCGTGTGTTATAACTGTGGGGACCAGGGGCATATCAGCTCCAAGTGTCCGAAGCCGGCCGTTGCCTGTCACACTTGCGGGAAGAACGGTCATCGCGCTCGCTATTGCCGGGGTGGACTCGGGCGTTCCCCAGCAACATCTCTTGCTCCAGTACAGTCTTCTGTTCAGGAACGTGCTCCTCCATCCGCTTCTTACCAGACTAACGGGGCGAACAAAGGGATGGGCCGTGGGAATCAAGTTGGTACACCTGCTTCCGGGGTTGCAAAACCCAGAGTTTACGAGATGAAGAAAGCCGATGATCCCAAAGCCAGCATGATTGCAGGTACTCTCGAGATCCACTCTCAGCCCGTTTGTGTTCTTTTTGATACTGGTGCTTCACACTCCTTTTTATCTAGTTCTTGTTTGAGTCGTTTGCATTTGAATCGTGTTATCAATTGTGAACCTTATGTAATTGGTCTACCCGATGGTAGAAGAATTATTGGGAGTCGTGAAGTACAGAACTGTCCGATTAGCATGAACAACCGTGAGTGGTTGTCTGACTTGATTGTGGTGGATTTACCTAAAGATGATGTAATCTTGGGTATTGACTGGATGGATCGTCACGATGCCGTCCTTAGCGTCCGTAAGCGAATGGTGACCGTCACATCGGATGATGGCGTCGAGTGTATTTTTCGGGGTGATAATCCCAATCATTCTGGGAGAGTCATCAGCGCTATGAAGGCTATGAGATTCTTGAACCAGGATGCATTGGTTATTGGTGTTACATGACTAAGACAGTGACCGGCCACCAAATTGATTAATATTCCAGTAGTTCGAGACAATCCGGATGAATTCCCAGACGATCTTCCAGGAATACCCCCACACCGAGAGGTGGAATTCACCATTGAGTTGGAGCCGTGGACGTCCCGCTTTCGAAAGCACCGCACCGTATGGCCCCGATCGAGATGCAGAATTGAAAAGACAACTCGAAGAATTAATCGAGAAAGGATATGTTCGCCCAAAGGCATCCCCTTGGGGGCGCCGTGTTATTAAGACGGAAGAAGGACGGATCGCCGCGTTTGTGTATCGACACGGAGCTGAACAAAGTAACAATTAAGAACAAGTATCTTTTACCTCGCATCGATGATCTATTGGATCAGCTCCAGGGAGCCGCTGTATTTTCCAAGATCGACTTGAGGTCTGGGTACCACCAATTGTGGATTCGAGAGTCTGATGTCCCGAAGACAGCTTTTCGCACTCGCTATGGGCATTATGAGTTCGTTGTCATGCCATTCGGACTGACTAATGCACCTGCAGTATTCATGGAATTGATGAATCGGGTTTTTATTAATTATCTGGATCGTTTTGTAGTCGTTTTTATTGACGATATCTTGGTCTACTCTCGTGATCATGAGGAGCATGAGTGTCACCTCCGCCAGGTTCTCGATGCGTTAAGGCGAGAACAACTCTATGGAAAATTTTCTAAGTGTGAATTCTGGATGTCTGAAGTTATTTTTCTGGGTCATGTGATATCAGCAGAAGGAGTAAAAGTAGACCCACAGAAGATGGAAGCTATCCGAGACTGGCTACCCCCGAAGAACGTGAAGGAAGTTCGTAGTTTTCTGGGACTAGCAGGCTATTACAGACGATTCGTGGAAGGATTTTCCAAAATTGCTCAACCGATGACTAATCTGTTGAGAAAGGATAAGAAGTACTTGTGGTCGGAAGCATGTCAGCAAAGTTTTGATGAACTCAACGGTCGATTAATTTCAGCACCTGTTTTGGTACTACCAAGAGGAACGGAAGGATTCGCGGTATACAGAGATGCATCGAGGCAGGGCCTTGGCTGCGTGTTAATGCAGGACGGCAAAGTGATCGCCTATGCGTCCAGACAGTTGCGTCCTTACGAGGTCAACTACCCGACTCATGACTTGGAGTTAGCAGCAGTAGTGTTTGCTTTAAAAATCTGGCGCCACTATCTGTATGGAGTTACCTGCCAGATTTTTACGGACCACAAGAGCCTGAAGTATATTTTTACCCAGAAGGAGTTGAATATGAGACAAAGGAGGTGGTTAGAGCTAATCAAAGACTATGATATCGAGATCCTTTATCATCCAGGCAAGGCAAACGTGGTTGCCGATGCCTTGAGCCGCAAGACGGTGCAGGAGCAGATGCTAGCTCGTTTGACCGCCCAGAGGGAGTTGCAATTAGAGTTCATGAGACCAGAGATTGAGGTCTGGATACAACGCATTCAGGGACAACTGTGCATGCTTGAGATTTCACCATCCATTGATGAGACGATCAGGACGAAACAAATGTCGGACACATTCTTATCCAGAATTCGAGGAGAAATCGATCAGGGGAAGGCCCCTGGATTTGTGGTTCACGAAGATGGACTGTTACGCTTTAAAAACCGAGTGTGTGTACCAGCAGACGAAGAATTGAGGAATACTATTCTGAAGGAGGCTCATGCTACCCCGTATTCCATACACCCGGGATCAAACAAAATGTATAAGGATTTGAAGCAGTATTATTGGTGGGGTAACATGAAACGGGAAGTTGCCGAATTCGTTTCGAAATGTCTGACCTGTCAGCAGGTCAAGATTGAGCATCAACGACCAGCTGGCATGATGAAACCGCTTCCGATTCCCGAGTGGAAGTGGGAAGACATATCGATGGACTTTATTACTAGTTTGCCGACGAGCCGTCGAGGCATGAATACGATTTGGGTGGTTGTGGATCGATTGACTAAATCAGCCCACTTTTTGGAGATCAAGGATACTTTGGGCCCTGAGAAATTGGCCCAATTATTCATCAAAGAGATTGTGAGACTGCATGGCACCCCTAAGAGTATTGTATTAGATCGGGACGGACGGTTCGTGTCGCACTTCTGGAAGGCGGTTCATCGTGCTATGGGTACACAGTTGAACTTGAAGACGGCTTTTCATCCTCAGACCGACGGTCGATCCGAGAGGACAATTCAAACTCTAGAGGATATGTTGAGGGCATGTGCTCTCGATTGGAAGCCTGACTGGGAAGCCCAACTGCCGTTGGTAGAATTCACATACAATAACAGCTGGCACGCCTCGATCATGATGGCACCCTATGAGGCATTATATGGTCGTCGTTGTAGGTCCCCTTTGTGTTGGGACGAAATATCTGAATCCATTGGTACGGAACCTGATAAGTTATTTGCAGCCCGCGACAAGATATCCCTGATCAAGAGCCGTCTATTAACGGCCCAAAGCCGCCAGAAATCATATGCAGATAATCGTCGACGACCACTCGAGTTTGAAGTTGGTGACCATGTCTTGGTCAAAGTATCTCCTACTAGAGGTGTTTTCCGATTCGGGAAGAGAGGCAAATTGAGCCCAAGGTATATTGGTCCGTTTGAGATCTGGAACGAGTAGGCGACCTAGCCTATCGTTTAGCATTACCACCAGCTTTGAGTCGGATTCACAACGTATTCCATGTGTCTCAGTTAAGGAAGTATGTTGCTGATCCAAGTCACGTTATTCAATTCGACGAGGTCGAAATAGCCGACGACCATTCGTATGAGGAGCAGACTGTGCAGATACTCGAGAGAAGAATTAAACAGTGAGGAACAAGACGATTCCCTTATTAAAAATTCGGTGGTCAAGACATGGAGTCGAGGAAGCTACGTGGGAGATCAAGATAGCATGCGAGAGAGATACCCCGAACTGTTTACCCCTTAGTTTCGGGACGAAACTCCTTTTAAGGGGGAGTATGTAATACCCTCGCCTTTAATATTGTATTCCATGATTTAAGTTAAGTATTTTCGCACCATATACGTGATGTTGTAGCAAGTACCGACGAATTATGTTAAATTGGATTCATGGTCATTCATACTATATTAGTTGTTGGGTGATATTGCGAGAATTCCATTTATGATTGTTATAGTACTTAACGACGTTAACATGTATTCTTAACGACGCTATGTAGGCCGCCTTACGACGTAATATCGATGCGTTAACGCACGTAATGCGGAAGATCCTCCAAAGAATCCGCCTTTCGCGGTGGGGTCGAGCAAGGGTAGGTGGTCGAGTCGATCGCGACAAGTCAACGGCTATTACGCACGTAATAGTCACCTGGTTACGCACGTAACGAATCGCGTGTTTTTAGACAGTGAGTTTGATGAAATTGGTTACGTACGTAATGATCATGAGATTACGTACGTAAAGGCTATAACGTACGTTAACCACGTTCGTTAACGTACGTAATGTCAAGTTCAGATTATAAATGTATGACTTGCCATTTACTTCCTACTCGACCTCTTTCAATCTCCCAACTTAGGAACAATTCCTTTCCCTTCCAACTTCATTTCTAAGCCTTCCTAACTTGTGTTGGAGCTTCAACACTTGATTGGTGACTTGGAGAGCTAGAGATTGAAGTGTATTCCTTGGAGTGTTGGTGTTGTTCTTCATTTTAAGGTTGGTCTTTCTTTAACTCATATCAATTCCATGCTTATGATGATGTTAGTAGATAAATACTTCACATAATGTTAGTTTAAACTAGTGTAAACATGATAAGTTAATTGAATCATACTCAAACCAAGTGAAGATTAACTTTGAAGGTATTAATGTTACTTCTTGATGTAAATAACTTCATAATGTGATTGTGTTGATAATGATATACATAAAACCTGAGGTATAGCATGATAATCGGAAGTTGATTTTAGTCTCAACACTAGGAACATGTTAGGGATGATATCCTTAATGATTAAAAGTAAGAAATGTTAAATTAGTCTTTAACATTCTATTGATTCTTGAAGGTAGTATGAAACCATGATTTTTGGCCTCTAAAACCTTTGTAATAAAATTGTTGGAAAGATGATATTAATCCTTTGTAGATGATCTTTGTTAGATGAATGAAGTTACTTCAAAAATCTCAAGTATTCAATGATATAACTAGGCTTTTAATAAATTCTTCAAAATAAAACAATGAATGTTGATAGAAGGCAGTTGTAATCTTCATATGTTCGAATCTATCGATTTCGTTAAAGGGCGTTAATCGCTACATTGATAGGTTGATAATGTTCTTTAGAGAATTGTGATGATACAAATGCGGTAGATGAATAGCCGAATTCCATTTCATTAATCCATGCATGTCAAGAGGCGTAAATTAAGATGATGTTCTTAATTCACTAAAAACTTAAACTTATGATTCATATAGTAATCAAGTTTTGAATGAAATCGTTGGTAAATAATGAAGAATGTAATTAAACACAAATTATATCGTAATTGGAAGTGTCGATGATTTGAAAAAGATATTTTCACGATATTGCATAAATAATAAACTAGACATCAAGAATTTGACATTAAGGTTAGAATATGTAATGATCATGATAAACATACGATGATTTGTAATAAGAACATTAAAATGATCGATAGGATAATCGATTTGTGAATATTGTTTATGCGATAATACCATTATCGTACGAATGTGTTGTTGAATGAATTATATTTCATTCAAGGTTGCTTGTTCACGTGAGTATTGTTAGACGAGGATACCGTCCGTTTGACCATTCGAGGAAGGATTATTCGTCTACGGAATTGAGGTTAGTGATCTTGCTTGGTTATAATGATGTGTGGATTCTTATGATGATTATGCATTTCGTGTATATAAACACCTATAAACTTGTGTCTTGTGACTTGAGGTTGTTCTTGATGATGTCCCGTTTTCATCATGGGATTGTATACCCAAATTCGTACTTTTGGACCCTTGATATCGTTGAGCTTTGTTGACACTTCGGTGAGTTGTTCGATTTCTTGGAAAAAGTGTAATTCGTTGAGTTTCGTTGTCATGTTGTATCGTGACATCTCTAGAGTCATATCTGCGCGCCGATTGGTTATGTGTAGGATTTTTAGCCGGGCACTTGATGATCATGCGTGGAGGTTTTTCCGCATTTAGATCGTGCACACGAGACGTAGTTCGTGAGGCTAATTAGGTACATTGTCCCACGTATATTCTGGATTCCGTATACGGGGTGGACATGTGCACGGACACATTTCCGGATCGGGCGTACTGTGACGTCCGTCTTGAGCCATAGTATGTGGTCGTTCGTATATTTGGATATCTTCGACAGTTGGGACTGATTGTTTATACGCCTTCGGGGTATATTCAGTAGTCGGTGAATTTCTTTGAAATCAGTATATATGAATTGTATAATGTTATGAGAATTATTATCATGTATAGCTGACCCTGTGGTTTGGGGCGAAATACTTGTATTTCAGGGCGAGGAAAGGGCAAGGCACAGGAGGAGCACAATGGCGACGGAGGATTCTGATGTATGCTATTTCGGGGGCCCCGAGTCTTTTGGTTGTTCGGTTATGTTTTAAGCGTGACTTTCGTTTTATTTTTGTGTCGGATGAATGTACTAAAACTTGTTAGGTACTGCCCATCGTCATATGGTCTGTACCGTGTTTGGATCCTGTGTATGTTTGCTTGTATTTAAAAATATGAATAACTCATACTCCACACCGGGGTTTTGATAAATATTGTGGTACGGTGCCACGTTGTCAGATTTTAAGTGTATATTGTGATATTGCCTGGTGGGTCCCAGGAGGGATCCACGGCACTGTAATAGCCACTGTTTTTGGGCTGTTACACTCCAAGTGTTCGTCATCTAACATGATAGACCTAGGCAAGCGATCGCCTTCCCCAGCACAACGTATACCATCGAGGATCACCATCTAACATGACGATCCGGGGTAGAAAAGTGCAACCATGGTTCTGGTGGTCAATGGAACCGACAACCCGTCCATGCAAGATTCCTTCGGGCAGAGATCGCCCTCCCTTTCATTTAAATACAAGGCGGGCATAGCCGAAGGACCCTCCAAAACAGATCTATGGACACGCTCGCCCTCCCCGAGGTCCATCATCTAACATGGTGGACCCGGGCAATACGACGCGTCCATCCCCCCATCACAACGTATGCCCTCTTAGGTCTGTCATCTAACATGTCGGTCCCAGGCAGAAAAAGTGCTAAAAAGCCATGGTCGCAGAGTCGATTAATCCGACGGCGCCACATGCAAGGACTCCTCCAAGCAGAGATCGTCCGCCCCATCGCTACATTGCGAGGCAAAATGTAGCCTATGGAGGACCCTCACAATTAAGTGAGTCGCGAGAAGTTGACCATCAGACGGAATGACGCTCGTTCACAAGATATAGTCGTGGAGTTCGGTTCCATCGAACCCCACAACCGTGCAAGGTTCTTCCAGGCCGGGACGGTCGGCCTTTCTCGAGGAATCTGCAAAATTGAAGATCACAAGAACCAAACTAAAGATGGCTCACTAAACAATTTATTTTTGTTCCCTTACTTTCACTAAGTAAACAAAAACAAGGGGCAGAGCAGAGCCATACATACGATCAGGACAACGCAGCCATACATACGATCGGATTTGTTCAAATACACATAACGATCGGTTTTGTTCTGAAATTTACCAGTATGAATTTAAGTATATCAATCCATTTGGAGCCATACATACGACGATCGCTCCTCAAACACTTGTGTGAAGTCAAATGTAAAAGATTCAAACAGACGATCGTACAAGCAAGAAATCTGAAGCAAATATTTATTTCATTTCATCTGAAATACATGTACAAGTGGACAAACTCGAGCTGCCCCCGCCTGGCCTTCGCCACCGGCCGCTGGATCGACATGCACCCCCTCGCCGGCGTCCGGATAAACGAGGTTGTCCGGAGACGGATACCAGCTCAAGTCGACTCCGAGATCAGAGAGGTCGAGAATCGGCACAAAGAAGACCGACTGCAGAGGGTGCTCAAGCACGTAGGCTTTGAAATTATCAACCAGATGGCCGACCTCGAGCCCTCCCTTCTTGGCAGCGCGGATGGCATCAGCATAAGCCATGTAATCGGCAAATTCGCTGACATACTCCATGTTGAAAAAGGGATCGGCCTCGGTTGCCTTCAGCTTATCCCTAAGCCCTGCGATCATTTGATCCGTGCCCTGGAGCTCGGCAACCTTAGCGGCCACCTATCCCTTCGACGACTCCAGTTCGCCATTCAACCAGTACACAACCGCCTTCAGCTCAGTCGCCTCCTTCTACGAGGCCGCATACAATCGGCGGTCTTCCGTCATTTGATCACGCATCCGGTCGGTTGTCGCCCAGGCCCAGTCGAGATCCTTCCTCGCCCGTTTGGTCGCCTCCACAAAATCCTTCTCCACTACCGCGATCCTGTCGGAAAACTCAGCATTCTGATTCCGAGCAGCCTCGAGGTCTGCATGGAGACGAGCGGTGGAGGGCCGCCCCTCATAATCCTTCACGGCCTGAGCAGCTATCGTCGTCGTTTGAAGGGCCAGAGAAAGGGTCGCTGGCATTGCGTCTCCGGACCGCCGACGCGCGATCGCATCCAGATCAGTCGTCCAAGCCTTCGGCAGGGCGGCGATAGCCTGAGAGACATAGTGAGGGACGTTGCTAGGCTCGCGGGGAGATCTGCTCGCAAGGAAGTCCAACACCAATGGCGAGCAGTTCGTGTCGGCGAGACGGACCCTGCACCAAGAACAAAAGAGTTAGTATGTCCCCTACACAAGTGACATAACTCAGCAGAGCAACCAAGCTTACCTTTCGATGTTCTCTGGGTCGCGGACGAAGAATAGCCTACCACGCGGGGTCTGTGCATCAGCGGTCGCCATGGCCTGTAGGAAGGCCGATGCGGGCATAGACCCCTCCGCCATTAGAATTTCAAAAAGTGGAGGCACGGAGACCGGCGGCACCACTGTGGGCGCCTCAGCAGCAGCAGAGGGCGAAGGCTCCTCCGGCCTCCGCCTCTTGCAGTTGAGCTGGAGCTGTTCCTCCTCCCGAGGTTCCGGCTCGTTGATGACTGGCCCCATGAGAGGTCTCGCCTCCGGAATAGGACGGATCATCGCCGCAGGGGCACGACTCGTCTTCTTCCCTTGTCGAAGACAACTCATGACCCCAGGGTTTGACATGGAAACTTCTCTCGGTGGCTCGGAGTAGCGGGGGAAGTAGATCTCTGCAAAGAAGACAATCAACGAAGTTAGTATTCTTCTTCACTCAAAGGCGATCGCCAAGCTAAAGAAGATCGTAAATATTTGTACCTGGGACCCTTAAGTGGCGGGAAAAGCGAAACAACCGAGCGGCCAACTAATGAGCTTCATTGTTGATCTGGCGAGCGTCGATATAACTGTCTGGAATACTACCGATTCGCTCCCAGACGATCAAAAAATCAAATGGTAGGTCGCCTGCTGCCGGAACAAGGGTACCTGCAAAAAGAAAACCAAATTAGATCAGTTCAGGATATATCCGAACGAAGGGAGAGTCAAAACCCTTACTCGGATTCCTCTCCCGGAAGCCAGTGGGGATATCCAACTCATCGGCGGGTTTGTCGCTCGCGTCCGATTTCCACGCACCGCCGACCCAACACCACTTTGTCAGGACACCCCGGACCTTGTCCGGCACCCCAAGAACCACCCGGCCCGAGTAACCCTAGATGTGGTAGCCGCCAACGGAACCCTTCTGCATCGTCAGCTTAAAGAGATAGTTCATCTCCAGCGCAGAAGGAAGACGGAACAGTCGGTGACCGCCGAATAGAGTAAAAGTGTTGACGATCTGCAACCAGGCGTTCGACGTCAGTTGGAGCGGCGCCACATTCCAAGCGGTCAATAAGTACGACATGGCGAACGGCAGTGGGAACCGCAGTCTGGCCCCCATGATCAACTCATTAACGGTGACCATACCCTCGGGAGGTTGGGTGGCACGTTCATTCTCGGCGGGCACATAAAGTGAAACGTCAGAGGGGACATGAAACTCCGCCCTCCAACGAGTCAAATCCTTCTTGGTCGCCGAACTCTTAATCTGACCAAAGGTCCACAGGGAGAGGCACGCGGCCCGAAACAACGTCCGCCTTACAGGTTCATGGGGGTGGGCGACCGAGTATGCGCGAAAGTCGAACTTAGGGCATGGGCCGGCTAATCTCTCCATATGCTCGGCAAAATCTAAAAAGGCTTTGCCGAATATACTGTTTTACTCCTAGTACACTCTTATTGCCACCTCCTCTTCGGCCAGCGAGCGCTTCTGCCCCACCTCCGCTGACCTGGCCGCTTCGGCCTCATTGAAAAGTTCTTCAACCTCGGCGGGTTCAATCCCGGCGCGGATAGCCTCAACGGCCGTCTCCACATGAAAATCCGCAGAGGTTTCTTCCCGAGCAGTCGAAGTCGCGGCGGCGGAAGTGCTGCCCGCCTCATACACGATTGGTCTTCCTCCGGACATATTCAAAGAGAAAGGAGGGAGAAAAGCTTTTGTTCTTACCTAAAGAGTCTGAGTCGAGCGACGATCGTCACACAAAGCTTCATAGAATTTCAGCTATGTCTTCTTCTCAGACGAAAACACATAAGGATATAACCCCAGAAACCCTAGCCCTTTTTATAGGCAAGAGCGGGGACTTCTGGGAAAATAAACAGAATCTCAAGGGCTGAAGTGCAACCGTCAGATAAGTCGCATTTAATGCCGCCCTCGAAACCCGCGTGTGCATCGTTTCGAGGGCACGCCAAATGACAAGTCTGACTGAACCGTCGGACTCCCCCAACAGGAATGCAACACGTGCCCCAGTGACATTTCAAAGCCCGCTTCCACTTCCCGCTCTTTTCAGCGAGCGGAGAGGTCGTCCAAATTCAAAATCAGTCCGCTCGAGAGACGATCGTCTGTTTCATAAAAGGAGGAGTCGCTCATCTAATGCAAGCGATCGCCAGTAGAGACACCTCACCCCACGTCTTCAACAGGAGCGATCTGGGGGGCAATTGTTGTGCGGCAATTAATACGCCTCGAAGGCGATCAGGATAAGGGCTGAGCGACCGAAGCCAGAATCAAATAGACCAAGACAGACATGCCAACCGAAGATGCCAGATCATGGTCAAGTGCCTAGCGGTCGACACCTAGGGCGATCGTTTCTTGGCACCTGGCGATCGCCTCTAGTACCCGACCGAGGACGACCGTCCTATGCCACGTGTAAAACCAACATCCATCAAAGTCTGTGAAGACCGAATCTTAGGATGAAGGCCCACGTGCAGATCCGATAAAGGCGCCGCAGGAACAGGCAGGACTACAGCCCATCAGCAGTTGTCGGTGACAAGGACAACCTCACCTACTGACAGACCCGCCGAAAGGTACTAGGTGGGACCTCCCAAGACTGAAACGTGAGTCACTTGTCACCTTCTCATTGGTTCACGCATCTGGAGGCCAGCAGCAGCTGTGAACTTGAAGTAAACAGTCCCACATGCTGAGACTATCTCCCGCTTAATTTAATGCAGAAACGGCGATCGCCCGTTTGGGACAGAGACATCCCAGCAACCTCCTCTTCTATAAATAGGAAACCTCCAGCATTGGAAAATAGGAGGATTACACACAGTAAACAATACAGAGAACACTTCATCTTTATAACAAGAACTCACAAAGCTTTAACTCTAGTTCATCCGGCAATCAACAGCACTCAAGAGCTAGATAACTACGGTCATTACACTCATTGTAATTGTACTCTAACATTAATATTGGTACTCTAAAGCAGCATCCGTATTAATAATATCTCGCGAGAGCATTGAAGCCCGGGACTAACAACCCCGGCAAATCTTGTGTTATTTACATTCCTTCGTACGTGCTCTCGGATTTTGTTTGTTACTCACCCAAAGCCATATCCAGCAAACCATTACATATAATAATTTGGGTAACAACATAATCCTCCAACAATTCGATAATAACTCATAAAAACTCATAATCAAATGTATATCCCTCCACATATCATGATTATAACATCCAAAACATCATGCTCCAACTCAAAATCGAATTTAGGGTTAAAGAAGTTACCATGGCTTTAGGATAAAGAACCCAAGTAGATGTTGTTAATCCATACCAAGATCTCGAGGAGGATGATATCTCTAAGAATGAAGATGCCAAATCGCCCAAAAAATCGCCCGAAAGTCGCCCACACAGAGAAGGAAAGTGAAAGGAGATGAAATGAACTTCTCTCCTAAGAATCCGCTAGAAAAAGGGGTGATCTGACTCGCGTGCCGCGGCGCGGACTGAGTGTGACGTGGCCCGCGGCTGAAATTTGCGAGCAGCTCCCAGGTAGTGCCGCGGCACGGCCAGTAGTAGAGGGCCGTGGCGCGCGGTACAACCGCTGCCAGGATTGAGTCTGCAAGGTGTGTGCCACATCGTGCAACCCCTTGTGCCGCGGTGCACACTATTCGTGCCCAAAAAGTGATGAAAAATGACCCGGGAAGAGAATAAACGTAATAGAACTCAAAACTTGGGAATAATAACACGAAATGAAATTGCGGAAACCCCAAAACGGCAGTTCCGAGCAATGATTATGAGAGTTGGTCCAAAATAGCACGATCCGAACAAGAAAGAGTAAATTCGGAATGATATGAACTCCAAAATCAACATCAACTTACTAAGCAATTACAACCATTAAGATAATATTCTCATCTCGATTCTCAAACAGGGTTGAACAATGAACGATACCAATACACGACTCAAAGTTACGCCAAACGGTGAACACGAATGAATGAATATGAATGATGAATGATTATTAATGAGTGAGAATTACTGAGTGACAATCATTGAATGAAAATAAATGAGTTCACAACCGGGTATTACATACTCCCCCCCTTAAAAAGAGTTTCGTCCTCGAAACTATAGGTCAAACAATTCGGGATAACTCTCCCACATACTATCCTCGGTTTCCCAAGTATCCTCTTCGACTCCGTGTTTAGACCACTGAATCTTAACCAAAGGAATCGCCTTGTTCCTCAATTGTTTGATTGTCTCTCTGGTACTCATACAGGATGCTCCTCGTATGTACGATCATCCGCTATCTCAATTTCATCGAACTGAAGTATGTGACTCGGGTCGGCAACATTCTTTCCCAACTGAGAGACGTGAAACACATTATAAACTCGGATCAAAGCTGGAGGTAAAGCCAATTGATAATCCAGATTGCCTACTCGATCCAAAATCTCAAATGGTCCAATGAATCTCAGAGTCAACTTTCCCCTCTTCCCGAAATGGAAAATACCTCAGCTCGGGGATACCTTGACCAAAACGTGGTCACCTGCCTCAAACTCTAATGGTCGACTACGATTATCTGCATATGATTTTTGCCGACTCTAAGCGATCACCAAACGACTCCTGATCAAATCTACCTTTTCGCGGGCGGCTATTAGCATACGGGCTCAGTGCCGATTGATTCTGATAAGTCATCCCAGCCTAAGGGAGATCGACAACAATGATTGTATAAGGCCTCGTAAAGTACCATCTTAATTGAAGCATGCCAACTATTATTGTACGTGAACTCGGTCAATGGTAGTTAGGCTTCCCAATCATTTTTCCAATCAAGAACACATGCTCTCAACATGTCCTCCAACGTCACAATAGTTCGCTCTAATTGTCCGTCGGACTGAGGGTGAAAAGATGTGCCGAAATTTAGCTGAGTTCCCATGGCACGATGAATGGATTTCCAAAAATGTGACACGAATCGCCCGTCACGATCAGAAACGATACTCTTAGGAGTATTGTGCAATCTCACGATCTCTTTAATGAACAACTGGGCAAGTCTCTCGGGACCCCACGTATCCTTAATATCAAGGAAATGAGCTGACTTAGTTAAACGGTCCACAATTACCCAAATCGCATTCATGCCACGAAGACTCATTGGCAAACTCGTGATGAAGTCCATTGAAATATCCTCCTACTTCCACTTTGGAATAGGGAGAGGTTTCAGCATACCCTTCGGTCGCGGATGCTCTATCTTGACTTGCTGACATGTCAGATGTAACACCCCCGATATATTCAAGAATATTACATTGCCGTAAATCCTTTACATAAGGATTTACAAGGCTGAAGAAATGAAAAGACAATAACAGATGCCAATATATGAAAGTAACTGAAATAAAATACAATAGTTCTGGGCCAATACTGAAAATACAAACGTCCAAATGAAGAATATTAATACATAACCAAATTCAACATCACAACCGACAACGTACTCGAATACTATTTAAAACAACACAAACAATAGACAATTAGACCCGGCCGGAACATCACTCTGCACTTTTGTCGTCATGCAGTTCAAGTGGTTGTTTTCCTGCTCTCCTGGATCCTGAACATAAACAAATGTTCACCCCCGAAGGGGTTAGCACAACGATGCTAGTACAAGCACGATAATTATGCAACAATGATTTAATCAACAATAATCATGACAAATTTCTCAAACGAGAAATAATAACAATACATATCACATCATGACAGTCTCAACATACTCATGGTATTCCAACAATCCAACGCACACAGTTATAGATTCCCATGATGATCCCGTCGGACCAACGCATGGTGGAACTACCTGCCCGACGATCCAGCGCACACAACTATAGATTTCCCATGATGATTCCCAACGGATCAACGCATGGTGGACAATTTAATCACAACACATGTACACAATACAATCATAGCATAACCGACATAATACGAACAATTCTAATTAAAGTACTTGCCTCGAATTGATAACAAGAATAAAACTTCGATGAATATCAATACACTCGAAGGTCGCCCCTTCGATCAATCACGTTGCAAAGTTCGAACCTTAAACAAAAGAAATAATATAGAGTTCATCTCACATCGTACGAACATCTAACAATCCAAATTACGGTCGAAAGTTCACAAAACGTATCCTGCCTGGTCTGCGTAACGTACGTTACGTATCCAACATAGCATACATTAAGCCTGCTCGTTAGCGTATGTTATCTACAAAGTCTAGCGTACACTAATCATGTATTGACAGTTCCTCTCTGACCAGTCGACTGACTCATCTGATGATATAACGTACGTTACGTACCAAACGTAACGTACGTTAATTCTGCCCATTAGCGTATGTAAGCTACAGAGCCTAGTGCACGCTAAACATATATTTGACAGTTCTCCTCTTATCAGGCGACTGACTTGCCTGATGGTATAACGTACGTAATGCATGATGCTTAACGTACGTTATACTCACAAATACACTTCTCATGCAAATAAGACTGATCCTAGAGTGTTTGATATCTTCGAATTTCCAGGATAAACATGCCATCATAACACTATACTCCAATCTTGATGATAAGTCCTCAAATGTAGTTTGAAAGGTCTATGGTTGTTATCAATATCATTATCACATTCAAACTATCATCTTGAAGATTAGTTAATAATCCACATTTACAGGATACAACAAATCCTTCCATGATCATCCTCCTAGGCTTGTCTAACAAAAGTGATATTAATACCAAGTTCGTGATTACTATGAAGACAACTTCCAAAAGTGGATTATCAATCTCAGAAAACTTCCTTTACTTGTTCATCGTAACAAGATTCAAACTATGATGTTCTTAACCAGGGTACTTGAAGCATAATCATCTCAACTTCCTAGACATGATATTTGGTTGAATAAATCATCTATGGAACTTAATATCTTGATAGCATGATCATCATATCCTTAATAACACTAATCCAAGGTTGGAGATAGCATTAACATACCTTAAGATGAAGAAAACACCGAGACAATAGGTAGAATCCAACTCCGGTTGCTTTTGTGCCAATCCAAAATGATTCTCCACTTCGATGATCAAGTATAAGTGATATCTAATCTCCCAAGGTCAAGTATAGAATGTCTATATGTGTTTAAGGAGGCTGGGAACTCTCTGGAATGAGATAAGTCGATGGAAAAGTGTAAAGGAACAAAATGAATTGAAATGGGGTGCTGTCCCATTTATAACTTTCTGAGCATAACGTATGCTAGCCTTTGCTCATAGCGTACGTTATCGTCCAAAGATAGCTTACTGTCTTGTTTCTTAACTTCATTATGTACTCTACACTTATCATGTTACGTACGTAACCAATACCATTAGCGTACGCTACATACTTACCATAGCGTACATTAATATCCGTTGACCTAAAACTGTCCAGGTTCATTCGCAGGAATCTTATCCGGACCCACAGACCAGTTGGCTCATGTGCTAGCCGCCCTGCTCAATTATTGGCTGTCTTACGTACGCGACGCTTCATTCATAGCGTACGCTAATCTTGGCATATAACGTACGCTATGCTAACTTCGTAGCGTACATTATCACTTGTTTGCATGTGAAAATACATATGTTGATATTATCATGAACATGGGTATGAACACAAGAAATATCATACTTTGATTATTGATATCACAAATCCGAATAATACAGGGTTCAATTATAGATGAAACACTCAATAATTAATATGGATATTACATACTATCCTTCTAAAAAGGAGTTTCGTCCCGAAACTCAAGACGAAAATAACTCTGGATATCTGGACCTCATGCTATCATCTGTTTCCCAAGTGGCTTCTTCCACACCGTGGTGCGACCACTGAACCTTAACCAAAGTGATTGGTTTATTTCTCAATTGTTTGACTCGACTCTCGAGTATCTTGATCGGTCTCTCTTCAAATGTGCCATACTGAGCGACTTCGATCTTGCCGAAATCAATGACATGACTAGGATCTGGTATATACTTCCGTAACTGGAATACGTGGAATACGTTATGAACATGGCTCAATGACGGCAGTAATGCCAATCAGTACACCAACTCTCCAACTCTCTCAAGAATCTCGAATGGTCCGATATATCTCGGACTCAACTTTTCCTTTCTCCCAAAATGAAAGATTCCCCGAGTAGGAGAAACCTTTAAAAGTACGTGATCTCCAGCACTGAACTCTAATAGGCGACGTCACACATCTGCATACGATTTCTGTCTACTCTGGGCGGTCAACAGTCTTTCGCGAATCAAAGCTATCTTCTCTCGTGTCTGTACGATCAATTCTGGTTCCATCCCGATCAAGTCTGATGAATCGTCCCAACATAAGGGCGGTCTGCATCTCCTCCCGTATAATGCCTCAAACGGTGCCATCTTAATGGAAGTGTGCCAACTATTATTGTATGTAAATTCAATCAACGTTAGATGAACTTTCCAATCAGTCGACCAATCTAAGGCAAAAGCCCTCAAAATGTCTTCCACTGTTTGAATAGTCCTCTCGGACTGTTCGTCTGTCTGCGGATGATAAGCTGTACTGAAGCTCAATTTGGTTCCCAATTCCTTATGAACTGCTTTCCAAAAATGAGACACAAAGCGACCGTCTCGGTCAGAAATAATGGTCTTCGGTGTACCATGCAATCGAACTATCTCTGCAATAAACACTCTTACCAACTTCTCTGGTCCCCAAGTGTCTTTAATGCCTATAAAATGAGATGATTTGGTTAAACGGTCAACTATCACCCAAATCATGTTCATCCCTGTTCTAGTCTTCGGCATATTAGTGAAAAAGTCCATCGATATGTCCTCCCACTTCCATTCAGGAATTGGAAGCGGCTTCAGCATTCCGACAGGTCGTTGATGCTCGATCTTAACCTACTGACAAATCAAAGATTTCGTGATGTAATCAGCTACGTCTTTCTTCATGTTGCCCCACCAGAAATTTTGCTTTAGATCCTTATACATGTTACTGGTGCCCAGGTGTATAGAATAAGGCGTACTATGAGCTTCCTTAGAATTGTTTGCTTTAAAACATCGACATCGGGAACACAAAGTCGGATCTGGAATCTCAATACTCCATCATCATGAATTACAAATCCTAGGTCTTTTCCCTTGGTCACTTCATCGCGTAACTGAATCATCAGAGGATCATCCAATTGCTTAGATTTCATTTTTTTGGTTAACGATGAAGTTATTTTCATCACACACAGCTGTCCTCGGACTCTTTGCAATCATATCTCAATTCCTTCACGAATCAATTCCCATTGAATGCTGGTCTCGGAGGTGAGAGTTTCCAGCATTCGAATAGAAACAGGCTTGCGGCTCAGTGCATCGGCCACTACATTTGCTTTGCCTGGTGATAAAAAATCTCCAAGTTGTTGTCCTTAATCAGTTCGAGCCATCTCCTTTGCCGCATGTTTAACTCCTTCTGACTGAAGATGTATTTGAGACTCTTGTGATCCGTAAAGGTTTGACAATGAGTCCCGTACCAGTAATATCGCCATACTTTCAAAGCAAAACTACCGCTGCCAGCTCCAAGTCATGCGTTGGGTAATTTACTTCATAAGGCTTTAGCTGTCGTAACGCATGTTAAGCCTGCTCGTTAGCGTACGTAAGCTATGAAGTCTAGCATACGCTAATCATGTATTGACAGTTCCACTCTGATCAGTCGACTGACTCGTCTGATGATATAATGTACGTTACATACCAAATGTAGCGTATGTTAATTCTGCCCGTTAGCGTACGTAAGCTACAGATCCTAGCGTACGCTAAACATGTATTTGATAGTTCTTCCCTGATGAGGCGACTGACTTGCCTGATGGTATAACGTACGTAATGCATGATGCTTAACGTATGTTATACTCACAAATACACTTATGATGCAAACAAGACTGATCCTAGAGTGTTTGATATCTTCGAATTTCCAGGATAAACATGCCATCATAACACTATACTCCAATCTTGATGATAAGTCCTCAAATGTAGTTTGAAAGGTCTATGGTTGTTATCAATATCATTATCACATTCAAACTATCATCTTGAAGATTAGTTAACAATCCACCTTTACAAGATACAACAAATCCTTCCATGATCATCCTCCTAGGATCGTCAAACAAAAGTGATATTAATACCAAGTCCATGATTACTACGAAGACACCTTCCAAAAGTGGATTATCAATCTCAGAAAACTTCCTTTACTTGTTCATCGTAACAAGATTCAAACTATGATGTTCTTAACCAAGGTACTTAAAGCATAATCATCTCAACTTCCTAGACATGATGTTTGGTTGAATAAATCATCTATGGAACTTAATATCTTGATAGCATAATCATCATATCCTTAAGAACACGAATCCAAGGTTGGAGATAGCATTACCATACCTTAAGATGAAGAAAACACCGAGACAATAGGTAGAATCTATCTCTGGTTGCTTGTGTGCCAATCCAAAATGATTCTCCACTTCGATGATCAAGTATAAGTGATATCTAGTCTCCCAAGGTCAAGTATAGAATGTCTATATGTGTTTAAGGAGGCTGGGAACTCTCTGGAATGAGATAAGTCGATGGCCAAGTGAAAAGGAATGAAATGAATTGAAATGAGGTGTTGTCCCATTTATAACTTTCTGAGCATAACATACACTAGCCTTTGCTCATAGCGATCATTATCGTCCAAATCTAGCTTACTTTCTTGTTTCTGAACTTCGTTACGTACTCTACATTTATCATGTTACGTACGTAACCAATACCATTAGCGTACACCACATACTTACCTTAGCGTACGTTAGTATCCGTTGACTTAAAACTGTCCAGGTTCATTCACAGGAATCTTATCCGGACCCACCGACCAACTGGCTCATGTGCTAGCCGCCCTGCTCAATTATTGGTTGTCTTACGGTCCTACGCTTCATTCGTAGCGTACACTAATATTGAGACATAACATACGCTATGCTCACTTCGTAGCGTACGTTATCACGTGTTTGTATGTGAAAATACATATGTTGATATTATCATGCACATGGGTACGAATACGAGAAATATCATACTTCGATTATTGATATCACAAATCCAAATAATACAGGGTTCAATTACAGATGAAATACTCAATTATTAATCTGGATATTACTTTAGACATCTCGAAACAAATTCTGCAACTTCTCGCTTCATATTACTTGACCAATAATTTTGTTTCAAGTCTTTGTATATCTTGCTAGACCACGGATGTATAGAATAAGGGGTAGCATGGGCATCTCTCAAAATCGAGTCTTTCAACCCGTCATCTACTAGAATGCATAACCGATTCTTAAATCGCAAAATTCCATCCTCATGGACCACAAATCCCAGGGCTTTCCCCTGTGCCACATCATCTGGAATGCGCAACTAAAATATGTTTGAATATTTCGTTCTGACCGCCTCCTACAGTGGTGATGAAATATCAAACATACAAAGTTGCCCTTGCACTCACAGTAACCAGACCTCAATCTCAGGACTTAGGAATTCCTGTTGAAGTTCCTTCTGAGCAGTCAAACGAGCAAGCATTTGCTCCTAAACGGACTTATGACTCAAAGCGTCGGCGATGATGTTCGCCTTACCCGGGTGGTATTGTATCTCAATATCATAATCCTTAATCAGTTCCAACCACCGTCTCTGTCGCATGTTTAACTCCTTATGAGTAAATATATAGTAAAAACTCTTATGATCGGTAAAAATCTGACAGGTGACGCCATAAAGATAATGACGCCAAATCTTCAATGTGAATACTACGACCACTAGCTCCAGGTCGTGGGTCGAATAATTGACCTCGTAAAGACTCAGTTTCCGCGAAGCATAGGCAATTACTTTCCAGTTCTGCATTAATACATATCTGAAACCGTGTCCGTACGCGTCACTATAAACCACAAATCCTTCCGTCCCTTGTAGTAAAGAAAGGACAGGCGCTGAAATTAAACGTCTCTTGAGTTCCTCAAAACTATGCTGACACGCGTCAGACCACATGTATTTCTTATCCTTCCGCAAATGGTTCTGCATAGGTTGAGCGATTTTAGAAAACCCTTCCACAAATCCCCGGTAATAGCCTGCTAATCCGAGAAAGCTTGGGATTTCCTTAACATTCTTCGAAGGTTGCCAATCTTGGATAGCCTCTGTCTCTGAGGGTCGACACAAACTCCGTCTGATGAAATCACATGTCCGAGAAACGTCACCTCGGACATCCAGAACTCACATTTGGAAAATTTTCCATAGAGTTGCTCTCGTCTCAACACATCGAGAACCTGATGAAGGTGAAGTTCGTGTTCCTCTTGGTCACGAGAATAAATCAAAATGTCATCTATGAAAACAACTATGAACTGATCTAAATACTCGATAAAAACTCGGTTCAGCAACTCCATGAATACCGAAGGTGCATTAGTTAACCTAAACGGCATCACCACAAACTCGTAGTGCCAATAGCGTGTTCGAAACGCCGTCTTTGCGATATCCGACTCTCGAATTCGCAACTGATGATACCCAGATCTTAAATCTATCTTAGAAAATACTGAAGGTCCCTGGAGCTGATCTAAGAGATCATCGATGCGGGGTAGGGGATATTTATTCTTGATCGTCACCCTGTTCAGCTCCCGATAATCAATGCATAAGCGAAATGAACCATCCTTCTTCTTGACACTGGTGCTCCCAATGGGGATGCACTCGGTCGGATGTAACCTTTCTCGTTGAATTCCTCCAGTTGATTCTTCAGTTCCCGTATTTCGGTCGGGGCCATACGATATGGTGCTTTTGATATTAGGGACGTACCAGGCTCCAACTCTATCGTGAATTCAACATCTCTATGTGGAGGTAAACTAGGTAAGTCGTCTGGAAGTACATCGGCATAGTCTCTCACTACAGGGATATCCGCCAACGTCACTGATGATTTCTCAGTCTTCGTCATAAAGAACCAATAACCAACACACCCATGATTGAGTAATTTCACTGATTTAATCATATTAATAACTCTTCCGGAACAGCTGGGATTACCCCCCTGAAATACACACTCGACTCTATCGTCTGAAACAATTGTGACCATACGCTTACGGACACTAAGGATGGCATCGTGAAGATCCATCCAATCAATACCCAAAATAACGTCGTCTTTAGGTAAATCTACCACGATCAGGTGCGCCAACCAATCACGGCCATTTGAGATAAATCGGACAATGCTTGACTTCACGATCTCCGGTAATCCTTCTACCGTCTGGTAGCCCAATGATATAAGATTCGCAACTAGTAGTACTACCCAGGTGTAGTCCACTCAAACATGACTCAGAAATGAATGAATGAGATGCACCAGTATCAAAAAGGGTACACACAGGTTGAGATAGAATTTCGAATGTACCTGAGATCATTCGGGCCTCCGGATCGTCAGATCTTTTCATCTCATAAATTTGGGGCTTGCCTGCCCCTGAACCAGATGCTCCTGTATGATAATTATGGGATCCGCGTTTAGTTGATCCATCATCTTAAACAACGCGGACTGAGTGGCCTGATTCTGAACAACCGACTTCTTCGGGGTCTGATATGCCATCGGAGTAGGTTTGGAGTCTCTTCGGCAGAAACGGGCTTTATGCCCTAAAATCCCATAGTTGTTACACATGATGTTCTGACTCAGACACTTAGTGCTGTAATGACCCTGCTCTCCATAGTTGAAATAGGTGATGGCCGAACTGGATGCTCGGGACTGATATTCCACAGGTTTAGGCGCCATAGGAGGTAGCTTAGAAAAACTAGATCCCGTACGAGGCTTCTTGAAGGTTGCCCGACTACCTACGGACTGATTATGATTCTTCGATTTCTTGCCAGTAAATGAAGTTTGATCCTTGGCAATTTCCTTCGCAGTAAGCTCATATGTAAGAGCTTTCTCGATGAATTCGGGTAGGGTGGTGCAATGATGATTAAGCAATTGCATCCGCATACGAGGCTTCAACCTCTTACTGAAATACTTGATCTTATCCGCCTCGGAGTAGATAATGGATGAGGCAAATGGAAGTAGCTCCTGAAACTTCTCGGCGATGGCGAGGACATATTCTTCCATTGAGGGGTCGGGACTAAGTAATTCCGATAAATTGGCCTCCCTGAGTGGGGCCGGATGATACCTTTCCATCATGAGGGTGTTAAACTAGTCCCAAATGCAAGATCCATTGGTGGGCTTCAAAGATAGCCACCAAGACTGAGCGCTCTTACCCAGATAGTAAGCCGCAACTGAAACTTTGTGCCCTTCGGGACACTCCACCATAGCAAATAGATTCTCAAAATGTTCAAGACAGTGAATAATATCCGCCGGCTTAGATGAGACCTCAAAAGTAGGTGGCCTCTGACGAGAGATGTCGCCGATAATACTGCTCACACTCCTCTCTTGTCCCTGAGGTGGCGGCGGAGGAGCCTGTTGAGCCTGAGTGACTGAGTTCTGCATCGTCTCCATCAGACGTGCCATCTGAGTCATCTGGGCCATCATGCCATGCATAAAAGTGATTGGATCAACCCGAACACCTTCCGATTGAGCTGTATCTTGGGTACGACTTCCTGACAGTGAATGATTATCTCCTGGTGAATGAGTGGCAGCGTCGCTACTTGTTGAATTGATATTATTCCTCGCATTCGCGCGGGTATTCACACGAGCTCCTGGGTTTCGGCCCACACCGCGGACTCTTCCCCTGCGTTATCTGATAGCTCTATCCATGCTGAAGTAGGAAAACACATGATAATTATAGATCTCGCATGAATATCGCATTATGATTACGTTATGGAATGATAATAATGAGCATATGCGCTCTAACATAATGAACGCATTAATAATGCAGTAAAATAATCGCCGACATTACGCCGGAATATGATAAGGTCGCATGAAGGATCAACTGAGGTGACCTGATTATCTGATTAAATTCTTGATATGATTATCCTGAACATGTTAACTAGGTTGGGAAACTATTGTTTCGAGTTTCTTGTAAGTTCATTTAATGTTATTATTCATGTTGCGAGATTTGGCTTGATGTTTCGATCGTGTATCCTGTATTTCGGACGTTTTGGGCCATTTTCGTAATTTCTCAAAGTTTGGGGTAATTACTTTCCACTGTCGAATTTCGAGCCTTCGGGTGGTCGGAATCGTGTGTTCTCTTAGCGCTTGGATTCATCTTTGCGAGTACTTCGTAACCGTATATTCGATTCATATTCAGGTTTGGGTTTCGGGGTCGTCCGGTCCGTCAGAGTTGGCCACGGCCGAGTCAAGCCGGGCATCTTGGGGTCAGGCCACACCTGGCCAGTTACGGGTGTTAGGGTTCCGGCAGTTACCACCGTAAGGCCAGTTACGTACGTAAGCCATGGCCGGTCACGTACGTAACAGTGCCAGCAGTTCCGGGCAGTTGGCTCGGCCATGGCCGGTTACGGCCGTAAGCCATGGCCTATTACGTATGTAAGGCGGCCGGTAGGCTGCCTATATAAGACTTAACAGATGGGTTTTACACCCATTTTCTCACTAGTTTCTTCCCTTCCGCGGATGTAGTTTTGGTGTGCGTGGAGACATGCTGTCAGGTAATGAATCCACGAAATCCTAGAGTTCATGTCATTGATTATCCATCCTATAACATCCTTTGATCGAGCGAATCAGGTCAGATTTCTTAGAAATCCTAGTTTGGGAAAATTGGGGGTTTTGTTTGGTTTTGTCCGATTTAACTGTAATAACTTAGATTTGTGATGGATTGATGATTATTTAGATGTATTCTATCATTTCCATTGTTATTACATGGTTGGATTGTATAGATTCGTTGTTTTGGTCGAGTTCTTAATCGACGCCTTGAAGGTGTCCGATAGAAGGTCTTAGAGGGGGATTCGGGCATTATGCGATCATTATTCATCATACGATTGTTGAGTTATTGTTGATATGACTTAGGGACGAAATCCTTGTGAAGAACTCGAGTCGGAACCCTCCCATTCGTTGTCTTCTTCGGGGTCCGAGCTTTCCAGTTGAACCATGTTCTTCGGAGTGTTCGGTAGCGGTCATTAAGTCGAACTTTCCCGTTGCTCCGCGTGCGTTGGACTTGAGGCGAGTATCTCGTCTATATTCTTTATACTTTGAGAATGTGATGTGTCGTGAATTTAACGTGGACTCGTTAGTGACGGTATATTTAATCGTAACTTACTTTTAAATGAAGATGTGATTTTATGAAGGTAATTACGAACGTAAACTTGAGTTTCAAGAAGAATGATAACTACCTCTTCATGTTATTTTGTACTTGAAATAAATACTAGAAATGAGTAGTTAACTGAAGAATTGTGGAATCCCATAATACTTGTATTATTTGCTCGTTGGCCTTTTTCCTGAATGATGGTGTGCTGTGAATGTTGTGCCCATGTTGAAGTTATGATGCGTTAACCTATGTGTTACGTGGTTGCGGTTGTGGTGAATATTATACCTTTGTTATTGTGTACAGTAGAGAGTTGAGATGTTATCCGGGTAGGGGTCCCGTCGAGGCCTCCGGAGGCGCGTGCTTGCGAGTATGGTCAGACGTACGTTGTGGCCATAAGGTTATCAATTCGGGTAGGTCTGGGGAGGGCTCCGAGAATCGGCACTTGCGAGTGCGATGTCATGATAACTTATGGGCGTACTTGAATGATGTTATCCGGGTAGGGTTCGTCGAGGCCTCCGGAGGCGCGTGCTTGCGAGTATGGCCAGATGTTACGATTTGACCATAAGGTTATCTAATCGGGTAGGTCTGGATAGGGCTCCGAGAATCATCACTTGCGAGTGCGATGTCAAGATAACTTATGGGTGTGTTTGAGTTTATTTTTGATGAGCTAATCTGGGTGGGACCCTTCGGGGCCACGGAGACATTTTGCCTGTTGATTTGATATCCCTAAATTGTTTATGTTTGAATCTTGAATCCCGAATATATTGGTGAATATTGTTTTGGTCTTGAGGTTTGAATTGAGAATAAAATCATTTGTATGATTTTGAAAGAAAATCTTTTGGAAAGGAAAAACATTCATATTTCAGGATTTTACACTGAGACCCCCGAAGTCTCTAAATAATCTCTTACAATGATTTTTGGACTAATCCCCATTGTTTGTTTTAAAGGAATAAATTTTCAAGACTTTAGACTCGGGGATCGTGTTACTACCTTGTCGAAATGTTATTTTCATAACGATTGTATTCTTGATGTATAATTGTATAGCTTGGTTACTTGCTAGCGATTCCATCGCTAACCCCTCATCGGGGATTTTGTTATTTTTCCAAGTGTTCTGACTAGAGAGTGAGCAACCACAGTATTGGCTCGGAGGATGATGCAAAGCAGCGATACTAGTCACAGTTGTAGTCTGTTGTGTGTCAGTGATCTGTCAGTTTGAGTTCTTGTCATCCTTGAGGGGATGGACATTTTATGTACTATGTGATCGAGATGTATTTTAGTTTCATCAGATGTATGGTTATGCTGTGTTTTGAGAGACCTAATCAGTCTACGGTATTATGTTTTGGTCAAGTTGACCGCATGTGGGTTTGATTTGTAGTCTCCCGCCTGGTAGCTCCTTGTGAAAAGGGGTCTACGACATTTAATATCCTTGAGTGGATTGGGGGTGTTACAGTACATCTTCCATCCCAATTAACAAACCAATTGCCTGTAAGACCATATGCACAGCCTCAGATGGAAAGAGTTAAGGATATACTGTTTGATTGAATCAAACACTTCTATACATAAAACAAAACCTCAAAAATGTGTGTTCCCTCTTCAGATCCAGAAAGTTCCTTTGAGGCACTGCCCATTCTTGTAAACTGGGCAACCTTATCCTGTAGACTCTGATAGTCAATGCACATACAACATAAAAGAAAATTTATGAGTTTGAAGTATAAGCGACAGAAATACAAATGAAAAAGAAATATGAGTAGGCGTAATCACTACCAGCAAGATTGTCTCAATATAGTGTACAAGCACAATCTGAGAACATTAATTTTTTGCTCTCAATTCATTTACCCTGGGCCCTAGCCAACCCTAGTCAAGGGTAGGCGAACATAGCATACATATAGACAATCGAAAATGCCATAAAACACAATAAGGAGAAGAAAAATACACATCAATGCATAGTACTAAAACCACAAACTATACAATCAAGCCTGAAAAATAAATACAAAATATACAGTATGCAAGGAAGCTCGTTCTGAAGCTCTGACCTATACTCAATGAATAAGGTATGACGGGAAGATACGTTGAAATTCAAAAAGAGGGCAAAACCTTCGTGGAATTGAAAATAAGGAGGGAGAGGGAGGGAGTAGGGCATGTTTCCTGACAGAAGAAGAAGGAGGAATTCTTACAGGTACGCAATTAAATTGAGGATATCCCATGTGTCACTCAAGAACAGTTTCGATATAGCTAGCACATGTACCAGCAATAGATTTATTATTGGTTTTATCCAGAAAAAAAGTATAATATGGGCTTAAAATTCTCTGTGTCAGATTTCTGTACCTTCTTTGTACCTGGATTCTCTCTGGCTATACGTAGTTCTTCATCAGGTAATTGGTTAGGTTTTTTCGAGCATTTTTATCCTGGATTCCCTCTTCTTATTTATTTCTGGATTCTTTTATTGTGCCACACTCTGACATAAAACATGCAAAACATACTGCACACACTGCACTGCATATGCACAGATCAGAAATCACAACAATTCAACACACACCATACATATTCCTATTTTTTACTCCAACAGTAGATCAATTAATATAAGTTTACTCCCTTTTTATAATAAGTTTATTCTTCTTAACTGATGAACTAAACCTTACTAAACTTAGTTCAATGTTTTTTAGAATCTTTTTTAAGAAAGAAGACATGAACAGAAGTTTGTAAATGTTGGTGTGGAAGAATCTTCAAGGGGAAAATCAAAGAAGGAATGTAATATTTTAAAATAGAAACCCCAAATGAAACACAAGAACCAAAGATAGATTTCAAAAATATTAGATCAACTAAAAACATCAAAATTATTTACATAGAGAGATCAGATAAACGCAAATTATCAACTGAGAAACCTGAAAAAACGAAAACCTATCGAGGCCAAAACAGCATAAGGTCAAATTGTGGCCAAACCGCAAAGAGTAACAAAAGGATAAAGAAGTTACGCAAAGAAACTCTTTGTTAGAAGAGAAGATTTTTTTAGATTTCGAGGCCGAACATCTAACCAACAAAAGGCAGAAAAGAATATGACTTCTAGGTTACCTTATATCAACTTCAATAAATTTGTAAACAAAAAACATTAGAAAATAGAATTAAGAATACTGAATTTTCAGTAAAAAATAAAATGTTGCAGGTGTTAGGAATACTTGTTAGATTTTGATGATGTCATTAATTTAAAATCAAATGTTTATTAATTGGCAAGATGTAAGGAAGAACCAAATGAGTATCTTCCATAGGCCAAAATGTGTTAAGTATAAAATTGGCAAAATGTAAAGAAGAACCAAATGAGTGTCTTCTGTAGGCCAAAGTTAGTTAGGCTGAAAATCGGCTAAGTACTAAAGTACAGTCTAGTCCATCAGAGAAGTACAGCCGACTCCAATCAGAGTAGCCCTGGTCAACTAAAAATTTGTCAGAGAAGTTTGACCAGATCAAATGAGGAACCTCAGGGAAGTCACCTGATCAGACAAGTCTCAATCAGTATACTGCCAAGAGGACCTACCTGCAAAGATGTAAGCTGCACCACAGCCTACTCAACTACAGCCTAGTACTCCAAGTCCACGTCAGCATGCTTTGAAAAGTCAAATATTACGGAAAGCTCACATGCAACGTGAAGAGACAAATTGGAGTGATTCCCGCAAAAGATATGATTTATTTAAATCATCCTGACCCACCGTGAAGACTTTAATCCTTTTATATTCAAAAGATTCGGCGCTCACATGCAGAAGTCCTCACAACGGTCGGAAGATAAAATAAAATAATGGGAATCCAGCCTTGCAACGTTCAGAAAAGATTAAACAATGAAGTCTCCCTCCAACGGACGGATTTGTTCAGATTTGCAACGGCTACAAGGAAGAAGCTCAGAGATCGTGATCTATAAATACCCGGAGATTTGAAACTGAGCAAACACCGGTGCGAACATATACTCTAGCGATCAAAGCAAACAAAGCAATCTCAAGCAATCAAATAGCATCGTGAAAAAGAGCAGATCCAAAAAGTTCATATTCAAGGAAGCTCTTTAGTTGGAGAAGACAAACACTCTTGTCTTTAAATCTTGAGTACGGGGTACTTCACTGGTTGAAGTAGCGGATCAGAAGGCATCCGAGGATCGAGGATCAAGAGGTGCAAGGCAGTCAAGTGTGTATACAACGGCACGGAATTCCACTGGTTGGAAGCTGTTGTAGTGTGTTGTGAATCACTGTAATCTTTATCACTGGTTGAAAATTATAGTGAATTCATCTCCAACTGGTTTGGAGAAAAGTGGATTAGTAGAGGATTACCCCACCTCTGAGACCACTATAACCGCACGTGTTATTTCTCGCTTTACTGCATCATACTCTAACTGCTGCATCCATTGTTAAGTGTTTCATTAAGTTAATTTATATTCGTCATCAGCTGACTTCCGCACATATCCAAGAACAAACGACTCCTAGTCATTTGTTTGATCATCAGCTGAAGAAACTCACTCTTCGTGAAAAAGATTTCAAGAGTTTCTACAAGTCTATTCACCCCCCCCTCTAGACTTGTTTATGGACGACTTGTGACCTACAAGTGGTATCAGAGAGGTTGGTTCATTTTTTCACGAGCTATCAGGCGAGAAGACGAAGGCCAGTCGAAGCAACTTAGCTGTACAGAATACCAGGCGAGAGGTCAAACTCACCTGTAGCAGAGCGGTCAACAGTCAACGAATCAGACCAGCTAAGTTCTCTAAACTAATCTCTAAATTTTTAATTATTATATGTCATATTTATAATATTTTTTGGCTATCGGAACAGGCATTTAAAAAATACATTTTATGAGCCAAGTGGCAATTTTAAATACACGCGTCACACGCCCATTTAATTAACCTCTACGGTGGCCAATCAGAATCAACCGTCAACTTTTAAATGGGGCCACCGATTCAAATTTGAAATTCAAAAGAATATGAAAAGGCGTACCACCGTTTAAATTTATAATAAACTAATCCAAACGTCCTTTCATATTCTTTATAAGGAAGAAAACTTTTCACTTTACTCTTTACGCGTTCAGAAACCCTAAAAATTTACAGAGCAAAATATACACTAAGTCCTAAAATCTTTTTGCAGAAATGGCATCTTTTGACGGAGCAAACTTGAAGGCGATGAAGGACCAGGTCATCTTCTCCATGGTCGTCGATTTCGAAGGATTACTGGAAGCAAATCTAGAGGACTTTGATATGCTCGACTTAATCCGGGCGATGAAGCTGAACGGAATCTACCCGTTTCTCGAAATCAACCCTCAACACTTGTTCAAGGAAGATGTGGTTGAATTTTATCGCAACGCTTACCTGATTCAGCACGGGATTCAGAGCAAGGTCGGTGGAGTACCAGTCACCATAGATACAGAGAAGATTCGCTCTGTATTCGGGATGAAACATCGCGGTTTGGCGGTCGAAGCGCTCAAACAATCACCCGCCGAAACGTGGAAGACGATTAAGCTCGAAAATGTCCCTGAGAAATTTAAGTTTACAGCGAAGAGAAATGAGTTGAAAAGGGTCTATCGAGTTGCTTTGGACATCAAAAACAAGATAGTCATGGGAATGGCAGGAAGCTATGACCAACTATCATCTTCAAAATTCATGGTGTTGGGTGCGTTAATTCAACGAGAGGAAGTTGATTGGGCCGATTACATTTTCAGGCAACTTGTTCGCGAGGTGAACAAGGTCGAATGGCTCGAGGGAGAGAAGAAGTTCAAGACTAAGTTGGCGTTCGAACGCATCTTAGTTGGTTCTTGGAGCAGACTGGAGTGGCCAAGGGAAACCTTGACCCTTTCCACCCAAACTAGAGGATTGGTCAAATGGACCATGATAAGAAGAAGGTTGGAGTCACTGGGAGGGCAGCCAAGTTGTTGATGGATTTGCCAGACTAAAGCTTTTGCCCAAAATACGATCTATCAGACTCGGACCAACTGCAGTGAGATCGGAACTGCAATCGAGTCCGAGAATGAGTCCGACGATACACCTATCGCCATCCGATTCAAGAGAAGGGGACCAGCCCCAGAAGGACCTTCCAACCTGCAGTCATCACCTGAACCCTCTCCAAAGAGGCCAAGGAAGCTGCAGTTCAGCGAAGGAGAGCAGCCTGAGCATCATACCAGCCCATCAGTTCAGTCACCAGTTCATCGGACCACTCGCACCGGATACCGAAACTAGAATTGTACTGTTATTACTCCTCCAAAGGTACATGACCGAAGAAGAGGAAGTGTCTTGTTATATCTATCCTAAGGCATTACACATTCAATCTTTTAGAAAATAATACTTTTAATCTCTCCATAGAACAACTTCAGCTTGTCAAGCCACAAGCAGAAAAACACTCTTTCGTAAATATTTTTAAAGAGTGGAAAACTCTTAAAACTATGTCCTTTACAAATTTTCAAATTTTTGTTGAAACTAGTGGTTGGGAATACCCCCAAGCCACGGAGGATGTTCTGACTGATTTTTGCAAAGAGTCAGATTTAGCCTTACTCCTCCAGGATAACTGGTTCATGTCACATTTTGAGACAAACATGGACCATTTTATCCACTCTATAATGCTCAGTATTTTTGATGGTAGCTTTGGAGAAGAGGAGGAAGAGGAGGAAGTAGAAAAGGAAATTAGGATAGAAGAAGTTGATGAAGAAAATGAAATTATCAATTTGGTTGAAGAGGATGAAAAAGAAAAAGAATCTGAAGAAAACATACCAGTTGAAAAGGAGACAGAGGAGATTGAGAAAACAGAAGAAGTGGATGATGAAGAAGATGAAGAAGAAGGAGAAGAAGTGGAGCAGGAAAAAGAAGAAGAAGATAAGGAGAAGGATGAAGATGATGAAAGAGAAAAGGAGAAGGATGATGATGAGAAAAATGATGATGATGATGATGATAATAATGATGATGGAGGTGAAGGAGGAGCTGGTGTGGCGGCTGGAGAAGAAAAAGAAAAAGATGAGGAAAAAGAGAAAGAAAATTCTGGAGAAGGAGAAAAAGAGAAATCTGAAGAAGAAGAAGAAGGGAGAGAGGAAGAAAGAGAGAAGGAGCCAGAGCAGGAGCCAGAGCCTACCAACGAAGCTGCAGATAGGATTGTTGTACCTCCCCGGTACACCAGCCTAGACGCAGAGCCGGGCAGAGGACTCAGTCGGGGACCCGGAGAAGACTCAATCGACCTACCGGCTGCAGCCAGGAGCCTGCAGTCTAGTGGCTCCATTCTCAAGGATCGGAGAACACTCCCCATCAGCTCGCTTATCCCCTACCATGACCGAGCTGATCAAGCAAATTGTCGAGACACCATTGGGGAGTCGCTATCAACTCAGGTCACTCGACCTTGAGACCATTAATGCCAAGATTGACACCTGCTTCAGAGAGAGATCCTCGGCCTCCTCCTCCTACAAACAACAGAATGCCTTTTGGCATGTCGATTGGATGAGCCGCATGGAGCAACAGTTGACAACACTCATTGATCTGGCAAAAAGGGGGAAGAGAGGATTCAGGGGGAAGAGAGAGAAATCAGAAGTAAGAAAAAGCAGGATGTCCCCCAGATTGAAGGACCCTCTAGCCTAAAAAGGAAGGAAGCTGTAGATCAAGAAGACAAGGCTGACCAGCCTGAAGGGAAGCGCAGAAGGACCAGAGGCGGCTTTGAACCTACTCTTGAATGGGAAGGTCTGGAGCTATGGTATGTTGAAGATTTCTGCCCACTGGAAGCTCTTGAAATATGGGGAGATGCTAGGAAGAAGTTCATCAGAGACTTTTATGTCTGGGAACTACTTCAAGATGACAAACTCACCCACAGGAGATTTTCATAAACTGGATGGAAGAGGTTCATCCTAAGCTTTGGGCTGTTCTAAAGAAGTACGCAAAAGAGCAAAATGCATTTCCCATGATCCCTAAATTCAGAGCTGAAGAAGCACCAATCCGCATGGATGGTGAACTTGATGAGCTACAACTTCAGGAGGAAATCAAGCTAGTCTGCCTTGAGAACAAATTCAGATCTCAGCAGGAGCAGGACTTCGCAAAGACCGGTTGTGAAGAGAAAGTATGGCCTTGCTCCGGTCAAGGTAAGACCTATCGGAGCCAAACCATTCGGACTTCGCCAAGCAGCCTATTCGAAGAGGCAGAGGAAGAGGCAGATGACCTTAAATTATTTTCTTACTTGTAATTTTATTTTTCTGTACTTAAAACAATCTTGTATAATTTCAATGGTAAGTCAGAAAATTTTATGAACAGTCGGTTGAATGACAATTTTCCAGTTGTTTCAATATTAGACTGATTTCAGTTTTGTCTTGCACTTAAGTGCAGACTTGGCCATTTGATTTCTTACTTAGTTTTGCCATCATCAAAATAGGGGGAATTTGTTAGGAATACTTGTTAGATTTTGATGATGTCATTAATTTAAAATCAAATGTTTATTAATTGGCAAGATGTAAGGAAGAACCAAATGAGTATCTTCCATAGGCCAAAATGTGTTAAGTATAAAATTGGCAAAATGTAAAGAAGAACCAAATGAGTGTCTTCTGTAGGCCAAAGTTAGTTAGGCTGAAAATCGGCTAAGTACTAAAGTACAGTCTAGTCCATCAGAGAAGTACAACCGACTCCAATCAGAGTAGCCCTGGTCAACTAAAAATTTGTCAGAGAAGTTTGACCAGACTGCAGCCGAGGAACCTCGGGAAGTCACCCGATCGGACAAGTCTCAAACAAGATACTGCCAAGAGGACCTACCTGCAAAGATGTAAGCTGCACCACAGCCTACTCAACTACAGCCTAGTACTCCAAGTCCACGTCAGCATGCTTTGAAAAGTCAAATATTACGGAAAGCTCACATGCAACGTGAAGAGACAAATTGGAGTGATTCCCGCAAAAGATATGATTTAGTTAAATCATCCTGACCCACCGTGAAGACTTTAATCCTTTTATATTCAAAAGATTCGGCGCTCACATGCAGAAATCCTCACAACGGTCGGAAGATAAAATAAAATAATGGGAATCCAGCCTTGCAACGTTCAGAAAAGATTAAACAATGAAGTCTCCCTCCAACGGACGGATTTGTTCAGATTTGCAACGGCTACAAGGAAGAAGCTCAGAGATCGTGATCTATAAATACCCGGAGATTTGAAACTGAGCAAACACCGGTGCGAACATATACTCTAGCGATCAAAGCAAACAAAGCAATCTCAAGCAATCAAATAGCATCGTGAAAAAGAGCAGATCCAAAAAGTTCATATTCAAGGAAGCTCTTTAGTTGGAGAAGACAAACACTCTTGTCTTTAAATCTTGAGTACGGGGTACTTCACTGGTTGAAGTAGCAGACTGTAAAGGCATCCGAGGATCGAGGATCAAGAGGTGCAAGGCAGTCAAGTGTGTATACAACGGCACGGAATTCCACTGGTTGGAAGCTGTTGTAGTGTGTTGTGAATCACTGTAATCTTTATCACTGGTTGAAAATTATAGTGAATTCATCTCCAACTGGGTTGGAGAAAAGTGGATTAGTAGAGGATTACCCCACCTCCGAGACCACTATAATCCGCTCGTGTTATTTCTTGCTTTACTGCATCATACTCTAACTGCTGCATCCATTGTTAAGTGTTTCATTAAGTTAATTTATATTCGTCATCAGCTGACTTCCGCACATATCCAAGAACAAACGACTCCTAGTCATTTGTTTGATCATCAGCTGAAGAAACTCACTCTTCGTGAAAAAGAGTTCAAGAGTTTCTACAAGTCTATTCACCCCCCCTCTAGACTTGTTTCTGGACGACTTGTGACCTACAAGTGGTATCAGAGAGGTTGGTTCATTTTTTCACGAGCTATCAGGCGAGAAGACGAAGGCCAGTCGAAGCAACTTAGTCAGAGAATACCAAAGCGAGAGGTCAAACTCACTGTAGCAGAGCGGTCAACAAATAACGAATCAGACCAGCTAAGTTCTCTAAACTAATCTCTAAATTTTTAATTATTATATGTCATATTTATAATATTTTTTGGCTATCGGAACAGGCATTTAAAAAATACATTTTATGAGCCAAGTGGCAATTTTAAATACACGCGTCACATGCCCATTTAATTAACCTCTACGGTGGCCAATCAGAATCAACCGTCAACTTTTAAATGGGGCCACCGATTCAAATTTGAAATTCAAAAGAATATGAAAAGGCGTACCACCGTTTAAATTTATAATAAACTAATCCAAACGTCCTTTCATCTTGTTTATAAGGAAGAAACCTTTTCACTTTACTCTTTACGCGTTCAGAAACCCTAAAAATTTACAGAGCAAAATATACACTAAGTCCTAAAATCTTTTTGCAGAAATGGCATCTTTTGACGAGCAAACTTGAAGGCGATGAAGGACTGTGTCATCTTCTCCATGGTCGTCGATTTCAAGGATTAATGGAAGCAAATCTAGAGGACTTTGATATGCTCGACTTAATCCGGCGATGAAGTCGAACGGAATCTACCCGTTTCGAAATCAACCCTCAACACTTGTTCAAGGAAGATGTGGTTGAATTTTATCGCAACGCTTACCCGATTCAAGACGGGATTGAGCAAGGTCGGTGGAGTACCACCACCATAGATACAGAGAAGATTCGCTCTGTATTCGGGATGAAACATCGCGGTTTGGCGGTCGAAGCGCTCAAACAATCACCCGCCGAAACGTGGAAGACGATTAAGCTCGAAAATGTCCCTGAGAAATTTAAGTTTACAGCGAAGAGAAATGAGTTGAAAAGGGTCTATCGAGTTGCTTTGGACATCAAAAACAAGATAGTCATGGGAATGGCAGGAAGCTATGACCAACTATCATCTTCAAAATTCATGGTGTTGGGTGCGTTAATTCAACGAGAGGAAGTTGATTGGGCCGATTACATTTTCAGGCAACTTGTTCGCGAGGTGAACAAGGTCGAATGGCTCGAGGGAGAGAAGAAGTTCAAGACTAAGTTGGCGTTCGGAACGCATCTTAGTTGGTTCTTGGAGCAGACTGGAGTGGCCAAGGGAAACATTGACCCTTTCCACCCAAACAAGAGGCTTGGTCACATGGACCATGATAAGAAGAAGGTTGGAGTCACTGGGAGGGCGGCCCGGCTTGTTGAAGGATTTGCGACTCAAGCTTTTGCCCAAAATACGATCTATCGACTCGGACCAACTGCAGTGAGATCGGAATCGCAATGAGTCCGAGAATGAGTCCGACGATACACCTATCGCCATCCGATTCAAGAGAAGGGACCAGCCCCGGAAGGACCTTCCAACCTCGCAAATATCACCTGAACCCTCTCCAAAGAGGCCAAGGAAGCTGCAGTTCAGCGAAGGAGAGCAGCCTGAGCATCATACCTGCCCATCAGTTCAGTCACCAGTTCATCCGGACCAGCCTGCACCGGATACCGAAACTAGAATTGTACCTGTTATTACTCCTCCAGTGTACATGACCGAAGAAGAGGAAGCAGGTCTTGTTATATCTATCCCTGAAGCAGATTACACATTCAATCTTTTAGAAAATAATACTTTTAATCTCTCCATAGAACAACTTCAGCTTGTCAAGCCACAAGCAGAAAAACACTCTTTCGTAAATATTTTTAAAGAGTGGAAAACTCTTAAAACTATGTCCTTTACATATTTTCAAATTTTTGTTGAAACTAGTGGTTGGGAATACCCCCAAGCCACGGAGGATGTTCTGACTGATTTTTGCAAAGAGTCAGATTTAGCCTTACTCCTCCAGGATAACTGGTTCATGTCACATTTTGAGACAAACATGGACCATTTTATCCACTCTATAATGCTCAGTATTTTTGATGGTAGCTTTGGAGAAGAGGAGGAAGAGGAGGAAGTAGAAAAGGAAATTAGGATAGAAGAAGTTGATGAAGAAAATGAAATTATCAATTTGGTTGAAGAGGATGAAAAAGAAAAAGAATCTGAAGAAAACATACCAGTTGAAAAGGAGACAGAGGAGATTGAGAAAACAGAAGAAGTGGATGATGAAGAAGATGAAGAAGAAGGAGAAGAAGTGGAGCAGGAAAAAGAAGAAGAAGATAAGGAGAAGGATGAAGATGATGAAAGAGAAAAGGAGAAGGATGATGATGAGAAAAATGATGATGATGATGATGATAATAATGATGATGGAGGTGAAGGAGGAGCTGGTGTGGCGGCTGGAGAAGAAAAAGAAAAAGATGAGGAAAAAGAGAAAGAAAATTCTGGAGAAGGAGAAAAAGAGAAATCTGAAGAAGAAGAAGGGAGAGAGGAAGAAAGAGAGAAGGAGCCTGAGCAGGAGCCAGAGCCTACCAACGAAGCTGCAGATAGGATTGTTGTACCTCCCCGGTACTCCTGCCTAGTCGCTGAGATGGCAGAGGACTTCAGGTGTGGGACCCCGGAGAAGACTCAATCTGACCTTCCGGCTGCGGCAGAGCCTCAGCCTAGTGGCTCCATTCTTTGAAGTATCAGGAGAACACTCCCCATCAGCTCAGTTATCCACTACCAAGACTGAGCTGATCAATCAAATTGTCTGAGACACCATTGGGGAGCTGCTATCAACTCAGGTCACTCGACCTTGAGACCATTAATGCCAAGATTGACACCTGCTTCAGAGAGAGATCCCTCAGCCTCCTCCTCCTACAAACAACAGAATGCCTTTTGGCATGTCTGATTGGATGAGCCGCATGGAGCAACAGTTGACAACACTCATTGATGCTGGCAAAAAGGGGGAAGAGAGGATTCAGGGGGAAGAGAGAGAAATCAGAAGTAAGAAAAAGCAGGATGTCCCCCAGATTGAAGGACCCTCTAGCCTAAAAAGGAAGGAAGCTGTAGATCAAGAAGACAAGGCTGACCAGCCTGAAGGGAAGCGCAGAAGGACCAGAGGCGGCTTTGAACCTACTCTTGAATGGGAAGGTCTGGAGCTATGGTATGTTGAAGATTTCTGCCCACTGGAAGCTCTTGAAATATGGGGAGCTGCTAGGAAGAAGTTCATCAGAGACTTTTATGTCTGGGAACTACTTCAAGATGACAAACTCTCCCCACAGGAGATTTTCATAAACTGGATGGAAGAGGTTCATCCTAAGCTTTGGGCTGTTCTAAAGAAGTACGCAAAAGAGCAAAATGCATTTCCCATGATCCCTAAATTCAGAGCTGAAGAAGCACCAATCCGCATGGATGGTGAACTTGATGAGCTACAACTTCAGGAGGAAATCAAGCTAGTCTGCCTTGAGAACAAATTCAGATCTCAGCAGGAGCAGGACTTCGCAGCACTGGTTGTGAAGAGAAAGTATGGCCTTGCTCCAGTCAAGGTAAGACCTATCGGAGCCAAACCATTCAGACCTGCCAAGCAGCCTATTCGAAGAGGCAGAGGAAGAGGCAGATGACCTTAAATTATTTTCTTACTTGTAATTTTATTTTTCTGTACTTAAAACAATCTTGTATAATTTCAATGGTAAGTCAGAAAATTTTATGAACAGTCGGTTGAATGACAATTTTCCAGTTGTCTCAATATTAGACTGATTTCAGTTTTGTCTTGCACTTAAGTGCAGACTTGGCCATTTGATTTCTTACTTAGTTTTGCCATCATCAAAATAGGGGGAATTTGTTAGGAATACTTGTTAGATTTTGATGATGTCATTAATTTAAAATCAAATGTTTATTAATTGGCAAGATGTAAGGAAGAACCAAATGAGTATCTTCCATAGGCCAAAATGTGTTAAGTATAAAATTGGCAAAATGTAAAGAAGAACAAAATGAGTGTCTTCTGTAGGCCAAAGTTAGTTAGGCTGAAAATCGGCTAAGTACTAAAGTACAGTCTAGTCCATCAGAGAAGTACAACCGACTCCAATCAGAGTAGCCCTGGTCAACTAAAAATTTGTCAGAGAAGTTTGACCAGACTGCAGCCGAGGAACCTCAGGGAAGTCACCTGATCAGACAAGTCTAAAACAAGATACTGACCAAGAGGACCTACTCGCAAAGATGTAAGCCGCACCACGACCTACTCAACTACAAATTAGTACCCCAAGTCCACGTCAAGATGCTTTGAAAAGTCAAATATTACGGAAAGCTCACATGCAACGTGAAGAGACAAATTGGAGTGATTCCCGCAAAGATATGATTTATTTAAATCATCCCGACCCACCGTGAAGACTTTAATCCTTTTATATTCAAAAGATTCGCGCTCACATGCGTAAGTCCTCACAACGGTCGGAAGATAAAATAAAATAATGGGAATCCAAATTGCAACGCTCGTAAAAGATTAAACAATGAAGTCTCCTCCAACGGACGGATTTGTTTAGATTTGCAACGGCTACAAGGAAGAAGCTCAGAGATCGTGATCTATAAATACCCGAGATTTGAAATCGAGCAAACACCGTGCGAACATATACTCTAGCGATCAAAGCAAACAAAGCAATCTCAAGCAATCAAATAGCATAGTGAAAAGAGCAGATCCAAAAAGTTCATATTCAAGGAAGCTCTTTAGTTGGAGAAGACAAACACTCTTGTCTTTAAATCTTGAGTACGGGTACTTCTTTGGTTGAAGTAGCAGATCAGTAAAGGCATCCGAGGATCGAGGATCAAGAGGTGCAAGGCACAAGTGTGTATACAACGGCACGGAATTCCACCGGTTGGAAGTCATTGTAGTGTGTTGTGAATCACCGTAATCTTTATCACCGGTTGAAAATTATAGTGAATTCATCTCCAATCGGTTTGGAGAAAAGTGGATTAGTAGAGGATTACCCCACCTCCGAGACCACTATAATCGCTGTGTTATTTATCGCTTTACCGCATCATACTCTAATCACGCATCCATTGTTAAGTGTTTCATTAAGTTAATTTATATTCGTCATCAGCTGACTTCCGCACATATCCAAGAACAAACGACTCCTAGTCATTTGTTTGATCATCAGCTGAAGAAACTCACTCTTCGTGAAAAAGAGTTCAAGAGTTTCTACAAGTCTATTCACCCCCCCTCTAGACTTGTTTCTGGACGACTTGTGACCTACAGCAGGGAGCGTAATTAAAAGCACATATGAAAAAGAATAAAACACAACAAATTAGTAATCAAGAAAATAGGAATATCAGCAAAACAAAAACTCAATTCAAAGAAACAAAAAAAACATATCATGTAATTTCCTCAAGTTCATAAAAACAAAATCTATTCGGCGCAGCAAATAATTGTAGGATCATTATATGCAAATATAACAGTTTCCTGCAGAATTGAAAGAAAGCCTAATCGGGAAAACATAAATAGATTAGTTACTCATAAACTAAGCACCAAATTCTAATATAATAGATTAAATTCATATAGGGGGAAAAAAGTAGGCTACCATTTTATACCTTTTATATCTGTTGGATAAGGAAGACGAAGAAGGAAGAGGCAAAAATCAACGAGCAGCGGGAGCAGCACCTTGAGAAGCTAGCTGTTAGGCGTATTTTTATGCGCTTATTTATCATTATTTTATATACATCTTGAGCCTAAATCATCATAAATGAGCTTTTAATGCACTATTTTTATATGTTTTATAGGAAATCGGAGTCCGGAAGCTCGAACGACGAAAAATGGGCGAAAACGGCAATTTTTAGCCTGGGGCCGCGGCACGAACCAAGTGAGCCATGGCACACGCAGGTGACCAGCAAGCGCCGAACCCACTGTACTGTGAGCCGCGGCACAAGGATGCTGAGCCGCGGCCCAGAAGGAAAATGCAGCGCCCAGGAAACCCGCTGAAGGTTAGGGGCCGCGGCACAGATTAAGTGAGCCGCGGCCCACGAGGCGGTTTTGATGTATTGGCCACGGTTCTGGGCCGTTTTGGAGCATGTTCTCGACCTAATCACACGGACGCGTTTTGGAGGCTTATGACTGCTACAAATATGCATTGAAGGTCATAAAATCGGGGGGATATGGAGATCATCAAATCGGAGGAAGACATCACGGGATTGAAGAACATAAGGAAGAGATTTGTGGGCGATGACAAGACCACGGATCCCTACGGTTTTTCTTAATTTTTCTGTTTCTTAGTTTCTAGCTCTGTTTGAGTAGGATTGTGATTGTAGCCGATTACATGATGGTTTGATTTATTTATTTTTATTTCAATTTACTCGTTATTCGTATTAAGTTGGATTTTTCTCATTGTTCTTAATGCTTTTTAATTGTCTGGCCAACAGTTGAATTGTTTTGAATGTCTTTATGGATTCGAGAGATGAAATTCTTGTGAGAAAAATCATGATTTTAGTGAGATAGGGATATACTCATGGGAATTGTGAAGCCTATTTATTGTGGGATTCTTGAACTGTTTTAGCTATTAATTATCTTATTCGAATAGGGATATATCGAGTTAATAATTCGTATTATTTTCTATCCACCTTGGGAAAGGCTTTTTAATAATTTAGGAATTCCTGGCTTGCAATCAATTGAATAAAAGTGAATTGGAATTGAATAAAAATCATTCATGATTGTTTGAGGTGAAAATCATAATCCTACGCCCTTATTATTATTTATTATTTTTATTATTACTATTATTATTTTCTATTTATTTTTCTACAATTAGTTTAGATATGAATTCCATATAATTGTTCTTCAAATAAAATTACGAGTCGATTATATTTTGGTACTTAGTGAAATCAGTCCTCGAGGGAACGATATCTTACTTATCACTTTATTACTTGTTGACACCATGCACTTGCGGCATAGTGTGAGGGATTTCCTCACAACAAGTTTTTGGCGCCGTTGCCGCGGACCGAATTTTTCGGTAATATCAATACCAAGCGACTCTAATTTTAATTTGAAGTTTTTTTCTTTAGTCTCTATATTTTTATTTTTTTCATTATGTTTTCCTTTGATTATAGTGACCCTTGGAATTTCATAAATTTCGATGTTCTTAATAATTTGCCTAATAGGGTCAGTCAGCCCCCTCCCCCGAAACAAAAGACCATGCTTGAACATTGTGTAGACGCTCTCAAAAATCCTGATAGTACCCCTCTTGAGCGAGAATGTGCAAGTCATGGTCTTGAAATTCACTATGGTTATTTTCCAGTTCATCGATTTAGTAGTGAAGTTGAGGGGGAGGTTTAGAAGAAAGACATGCCGAGTTTTAGGGTCGATTCCCCAGCACCTGATAATTACATAAAGTGTGATGAGCTTGTAGAAAAAGTTACCATTGATGATGTTTACAAAGAAATTTCATTAATTTGTCATCAAACTTCGACTAATAATGTGAACACTTTTGTGCCTAAAATTTTATTAACGGTGCCACGCATAATTTTTCCTAAATCCATATTGGGAGAGATTGACCCCATTACTTGTGATTTTGTTGAGGCTGATTTTTTGAGTTCTGATGCGGTTGTTCATGATAAGTCTTTATTATTTACCCATTCGAACTCTGCTTATTTTTTCATCCCTTATAATTATTACATTCTTCCATCATTTTTTGGTTGTCCGCATAATTATTCTTACTCATTATTTTTGGCAACCAGGCATGAACCAAAGCTTCCCTTGTGGAATAAGAGGCTTATAGATTGCAAAAAGGGGGGCATTTGGCAATCTTCCTAGAAAGAAGCCACGTTAAATTTTTTTGCCACGTCGTGCTCAAGACGTAAAATAGAGCGCTTGATGGAGGCAACCCATCATTTTTACTTGCTTTCTAGTTAGTTGTTTTTATTTGATTTTTCGTTAATATTTTTTTTCGTTGTTTTGTTATTTCATTTGGATTCGTGTATTCTTGTTGGCCCTTATTTCTCTAGTATTTTTTATATAACCCAATGAGTTATTATTCTTCATATTCTAGTCTTTCTTGACTTAATGTCTATAGTTGTTTCATGACTAGAGACTAAGTTTGGGGGTCCCTGGTGATGTTGGGAAATACTTGAAGTATGGATTGACAGACGATTCCACCCAGACATGTGCTGGTTTTCAAGAAGACATTTGGAATAAGTTTCACTTTTCCTTATCTCTTTTATTTTCACATGAGTGTTATTGTTGATGATTTTATGTGTAGGGGAATAAATTGAAGCATGCGATATTCTCTTAATTTTTCTTGGTTATAAATTGCGATTTCATCATTGCTTTATTGTCCTTGCATGCTATTGATGGTTTTTGTCAAAACGCTTCATTTTTCGTGAATTTTTCGTGCTTTCATGGGTAAAACTGATGTTACGATACTGATTTCTCTTGGAAGAAACGGTTGAGTTTTGGTTGAGTTATAGTCAGCAATATCTGTTTCTATTGAGTATTTCGGCATCGATATCGGGATCGGTTCGTCGAGACCGTTGAGATACTGCCGACCGTCGAGACCCTATTCAAGTACGCCCATAAGTTATCATGACATCGCACTTGCAAGTGCCGATTCTCGGAGCCCTCCCCAGACCTACCCGAATTGATAACCTTATGGTCACAACGTACGTCTGACCATACTCGCAAGCACGTGCCTCCGGAGGCCTCGACGGGACCCCAACCCGGATAACATCTCAACTCTCTACTATACACAATAACAAAGGTATAATATTCACCACAACCGCAACCATGTAACACATAGGTTAACGCATCATAACTTCAACATGGGCACAACATTCACAGCACACCATCATTCAGGAAAAAGGCCAACGAGCAAATAATACAAGTATTACGCGATTCCACAATTCTTCGGTTAACTACTCAATTCTAGTATTTATTTCAAGTATAAAATAACATGAACATGTAATCATTCTTCTTGAAACTCAAGTTTACGTTCGTAATCACCTTCATAAAATCACATCTTCATTTAAAAGTAAGTTACGATTAAATATACCATCACTAACGGGTCCATGTTAAATTCACAACACATCACATTCTCAAAGTATAAAGAATATAGACGAGATACTCACCTCAAGTCCAACGCACGTGGAGCAACGGGAAAGCTCGACTTAATGACCGCTACCGAACACTCCGAAGAACACGGTTCAACCGGAAAGCTCGGACCGCGAAGAAGACAACGAACGGGAGGGTTCCGACTCGAGTTCTTCACAAGGATTTCGTCCCTAAGTCATATCAACAATAACTCAACAATCGTACGATGAATAATAATCGCATAACGCCCGAATCCCCCTCTAAGACCTTCTATTGGACACCTTCAAGGCGTCGATTAAGAACTCGACCAAAACAATGAAACTATACAATCCAACCATGGAATAACAATGGAAATGATAGAATACATCTAAATAATCATCAGTCCATCACAAATCTAAGTTATTACGGTTAAATCGGACAAAACCAAACAAAACCCCCAATTTTCACAAACTATGATTTCTAAGAAATCTGACCTGATTCGCTCGATCAAAGGAAGTTATAGGATGGATAATCTATGATATGAACTCTAGGATTTCATGGATTCATTGCCTGACAACATGTCTCCACGCACACCAAACCTCCAACTGCGGAATGGTGTAAAACCCATCTGCTAATCCTTATATATGCAGCCTGTCGGCCACCTTACGAACGTAATCAGCCATGGCTTACGGCCGTAACCAGCCATGGCCGAGTCGACTGCCCAGAACTGCCGGCACTGTTACGTACGTGACCGGCCATGGCTTACGTACATAACTAGCCTTACAGCCGTAACTGCAGGGACCCTTACGGCCGTAACCTGCCAGGTGTGGCCTGGCCCGAAGATGCCCGGCCATGACTCGGCCGTGGCCAACTCCGATGGCCCGGACGACCCCGAAACCCAAACCTGAATATGAATCGAATATACGGTTATGAAGTACTCGCAAATACGAATAAAAGCGCTAAGAGAACACACGATTCCGACCACCCGAAGGCTCGAAATTCGACAGTAATTACCCCAAACTTTGGGAAATTACGAAAACGGCCCAAAACGTCCGAAATACACGATACACGATCGAAACTCCAGAATCGTGTTTCGGCATCGGTATCGGGATCGGTTCGTCGAGACCGTTGAGATACTGCGGCCGGGCTTTGTTGTTTGTGACTTCACCCTTTTTTTAAGTTTCGGGACGAAACTTCTTTTTAGAGGGGTAGAATGTAATATCGTGATTTTCTTTTTCGGTAATATTTCGTTTTTGGCATTTTTCTAGTTTACAAAACTCACATGCGACCGTTTTGACATTTTGATAATGTTTTGTTCTTCGTGTTTGGTCATCCGAGTTCGTTTCGGTATCGTTTTGTTGAGTTCCATGTTCTTAAGCGGCTTTTTAGCACTTGAGTTCGATTCTTGCGAATCTCATCCAAAACTGTTGTTTCGAGTTTCTTGTAAGTTCATTTAATGTTATTATTCATGTTGCGAGCTTTGGCTTGGTGTTTCGATCGTGTATCGTGTATTTCGGATGTTTTGGGCCGTTTTCGTAATTTCCCAAAGTTTGGGGTAATTACTGTCGAATTTCGAGCCTTCGGGTGGTCGGAATCGTGTGTTCTCTTAGCGCTTGGATTCGTATTTGCGAGTACTTCATAACCGTATATTCGATTCATATTCAGGTTTGGGTTTCGAGGTCGTCCGGGCCGTCGGAGTTGGCCACGGCCGAGTCATGGCCGGGCATCTTGGGGCCAGGCCACACCTGGAAGGTTACGGCCGTAAGGGTCCCTGCAGTTACGGCCGTAAGGCCAGTTATGTACGTAAGCCATGGCCGGTCACGTACGTAATAGTGCCGGCAGTTCTGGGTAGTCGGCTCGGCCATGGCCGGTTACGGCCGTAAGCCATGGCCGATTACGTTTGTAAGGTGGCCGACAGGCTGCCTATATAAGGATTAGCAGATGGGTTTTACACCCTTCCGCGGCTGGAGGTTTGGTGTGCGTGGAGACATGTTGTCAGGCAATGAATCCATGAAATCCTAGAGTTCATATCATCGATTATCCATCCTATAACTTCCTTTGATCGAGCGAATCAGGTCAGATTTCTTAGAAATCATAGTTTGTGAAAATTGGGGGTTTTGTTTGGTTTTGTCCGATTTAACCGTAATAACTTAGATTTGTGATGGACTTATGATTATTTAGATGTATTCTATCATTTCCATTGTTATTCCATGGTTGGATTGTATAGATTCATTATTTTTGTCGAGTTCTTAATCGACGCCTTGAAGGTGTCCAATAGAAGGTCTTAGAGGGGGATTCGGGCGTTATGCGATTATTATTCATCGTACGATTGTTGAGTTATTGTTGATATGACTTAGGGACGAAATCCTTGTGAAGAACTCGAGTCGTAACACTCCCGTTCGTTGTCTTCTTCGGGGTCCGAGCTTTCCGGTTGAACCGTGTTCTTCGGAGTGTTCGGTAGCGGTCATTAAGTCGAGCTTTCCCGTTGCTCCGCGTGCGTTGGACTTGACGCGAGTATCTCGTCTATATTCTTTATACTTTGAGAATGTGATGTGTCGTGAATTTAACGTGGACTCGTTAGTGACGGTATATTTAATCGTAACTTACTTTTAAATGAAGATGTGATTTTATTAAGGTAATTACGAACGTAAACTTGAGTTTCAAGAAGAATGATAACTACATGTTCATGTTATTTTGTACTTGAAATAAATACTAGAAATGAGTAGTTAACCGAAGAATTGTGGAATCGCGTAATACTTGTATTATTTGCTCGTTGGCCTTGAATGATGGTGTGCTGTGAATGTTGTGCCCATGTTGAAGTTATGATGCGTTAACCTATGTATTACGTGGTTGCGGTTGTGGTGAATATTATACCTTTGTTATTGTGTATAGTAGAGAGTTGAGATGTTATCCGGGTAGGGGTCCCGTCGGGGCCTCCGGAGGCGCGTGCTTGCGAGTATGGTTAGACGTACGTTGTGACCATAAGGTTGTAACACCCCCAGGATATCCGAGGTATATTACAGCGCCGTGAATCCCTATATGGGACCCACCAGGCTGAACAGCATCATACACAACGACTCACAGAAACGATAAAATAACACCACGTCATAAAGACGCAAAACAGAACAATCCACCCGGTTCAACCGGTCAATATAACATCATCATCCAACACAACATAATAAGCAACAAGACAATTCAAACGAACAAGAACCCCTTAAGTACTCGAGTACAACTATTAGTTCAAAATCACAAAAGACAAAAAGGTAAAAGACACTAAAACATCACTCGTGCACCATCATCACGCACGGCCATCATCCGTGTACTGGTCCAGCACCCGCTCGTCTCGATGAACCTGACCTGAAATTCATAAAACGAATTTCCCCAAAACGGGTCCCCAGAGGGGTTAGCAATTACGCTAGTACAAGTAACCAAATGAACATTTTACATCTTACACATATAGTAATGCATGCCATCAAGAAATCATAGTTTCCAAAACGCTACTTGCCGGCAATGCAAATGATCAATCCACATATGTAAAAATGCTCCACAATGAACCGCGGACCCACGGCCGTGGATCCTGCCGAGACCCCGTCGGATCTAACCCACAGTGGTTAAAAGCAAGCTCGCGGTCCACAGCTTCGTGGAACCCTACCGAGACCCCGTCGAGTATAACCCGTAGTGAGCATACACACACACAGTTTCTCATACAAAACTACTATGTCAAGACTGTAAGTTCATAAGGATACTTGCCTCGATTAATTAGACGATGACACGAACGGAACGGAAGAGTTGAACACGACCGCAAGGAACCGGCGGAAATGAACCTAACGATTTGAATAGCACAATCACAACCACTTCTAAACGATTATGGAAATGGAATACTCCCGGAAACCCGCCTACGATTCATGTATATTCGTATATAAACAACAACGAGGGCGGACCGCAACCGAACCCTCTCGATTCCGTAAAAATCACGAAATATACCATGAATCCGTAGGGAAACTAAGAATATCAACAAGAATAATCATATTCATCATGAATCCATCAACGAAACGGAACGGATCGGAAGAAAATCCCAAAACCCCCAAATTATCCAAAAGTAGGGTTCTAAGAGATTACCTTGGATTTAGGATGAGAAACACAAGTGGATGATGTTAGTCTTACACCAAGAACTCAAGCACAAGAATCTCTGAAGTGATTGGAGGAAGAAAATCGCCTCAAATCGTCTCTGGAGTCGTCGGCCGCGGAAAGAGGAAGAAATGAGATTTTGTGATTATTTCGGTCAACTCCCTGGTTTATATAGCCAGGGAGTGTTAGCGCACGCTAAGACCTCAAGGTTAGCGTGCGCTAACGGGATAGGGTTACAAACCCTCCTGTTAGCGTCCCAGTCCAGAAGCCAGGTTTTTGGCCGTTAGCGTGCGCTACCTTACATGCGTAGCGTGCGCTAATAACCTCTCGGTAGCGCGCGCTATCGACCAATAGCATGCGCTACCTGAACATCAGCCGAGTCCAGTAGCCAACTGCCCAAACCTCACCTGACCCGTTAGCTTGCGCTACCTATACCAGCGTAGCGTGCGCTAACTAGCATCTGATTGAGCTCAGTAGTAAACTGCCCAGTACTGGACAGTCACACTAGCGCGCGCTACTGAACAACTTAACGTGCGCTAGTCTCCCGACATTAGCGTGCGCTAGACAAGATAGCGTGCGCAAATCCGATAGTCGAGGCACGGGAGTTAAACTGCCACTCCCTGGGCTAAATCGTTAGCGTGCGCTACTAATTAAACGTAGCGTGCGCTACTAATGGATTTCTAGCGTGCGCTATACAGGAAATTTAGCGTGCGCTAGATACAGAATATAAACGACCCAAAATACCGGATTATGAACGAAACGTCAAACGGAACACCTCAAAACGCATCATAGCATACAATGAATCCACGGCAAGCGGCGGTTCCGCACAACAATTACGAGAATCAGATCAAAAGATACGGAAAACTTACACTGAAGGATACACGAAGGTCACTAAAATCGAGAATTACACTGGAAATACAATTACGAGGGAAAGAAAAATGCGGATATTACATTCTACCCCTCTAAAAATAAGTTTCGTCCCGAAACTTAAGGAACAAACAACTCGGGGTACCTAGCACGCATGCTATCCTCGGTTTCCCAAGTTGCCTCCTCGACACCGTGTCTCGACCACTGCACCTTGACCAAAGGTATGGTCTTATGCCTCAATCGTTTCTCACGATGCTCCAAAATCCTCAAAGGGCGCTCTTCGAAAGTAACATCTTCGGCGACATCAATCTCTCCATAATCGATGATGTGACTAGGATCCGGGACATATTTCCTCAACTGGGAAACATGGAAAACGCTATGAACATGACTCAAGGCCGGAGGTAACGCCAAACGGTATGCCAACCCACCTACTCGCTCGAGGATCTCGAAGGGGCCGATAAATCTCGGACTCAACTTCCCTTTCTTCCCGAAACGAAAAACTCCCTTCGTCGGCGACACCTTTAGCAAAACGTGGTCTCCCACCTCGAATTCCAAGGGTCGACGACGGATGTCGGCATACGACACGCCGACTACGGGCGATCAACATCCGTTCCCGAATTAACTCTACCTTCCGCCTCGTCTCTAAAACGACATCCGGCTCGGTCCCGACCAAATCGGACGCCTCATTCCAACAAATCGGTGATCGACATCGCCGCCCGTAAAGTGCCTCATACGGTGCCATCCGAATCGACGCGTGCCAACTATTGTTATACGTGAATTCGATCAGCGGCAAATGCTCCTCCCAGTCACTACTCCAATCGAGAGCACAGGCACACAACAAGTCCTCGAACGTCTGGATAGTGCGTTCCGACTGTCCATCTGTCTGGGGATAAAAAGAGGTACTCAAACTCAACCGGGTACCTAACGCCTTATGCACCGCCTGCCAGAAGTGCGATACAAAACGGCCGTCACGATCCGAAATAATAGACTTCGGAGTACCGTGAAGTCTCACGATCTGCGCAATAAACACACGAGCTAACTTCTCCGGGCCCCAAGTGTCCTTGATGCCCAGAAAATGTGCCGACTTGGTCAGGCGATCAACAATCACCCATACCATTTTCATGCCCGACCTCGATCTCGGCAAACTCGTAACGAAATCCATCGATATATCTTCCCATTTCCATTCCGGAACGGGATGTGACTGCAATAACCCAGCCGGTCTCTGATGTTCGATTTTGATCTGCTGACAAGTCAAACATCTAGCTACAAACTGTGCGACCTCATCCTTCATATCATTCCACCAGAAATTTCTCCTCAGGTCCTTGTACATCTTACTCGTACCAGGATGAACGGAATAAGGTGTAGCATGGGCCTCCCGTAAAATACTCTGCCTAATCAATGAGTCGTTAGTCACACAAAGCCGACTCTGGATTCTCAAAACCCCTTCCTCGTGAATCACAAATCCGGAGACTTTCCTTTAATAACGTTCTCTCGGATTTGAGTAATCATCGGATCCTCTAATCGCTTGACTTAATTTCATCGATCAAAGACGACGAAATCTCTAAAGCACGAAGTTGCCCGACGGCTCCCGGCAACAAGACCTCAACATCTAACTCGATCAAAGCCCTCCGAAGCTCAGACTGAGATGTAAGGATATCAAGCGTTCGCAACGCAACTGGTTTCCGGCTCAAGGCGTCGGCCACAACGTTCGCCTTGCCCGGATGATAAAGGATTTCGAGGTCATAATCCTTAATCAACTCTAACCACCTCCTCTGCCTCATATTCAACTCTCGCTGAGTAAATATGTATTTCAGACTATTATGATCAGTAAAAATCTGACATGTGGAGCCGAAAAGATAGTGACGCCAAATCTTGAGCGCAAAAACGACTGCCGCTAATTCCAAATCATGAGTAGGGTAGTTCAGCTCATACGGCCTCAACTGTCTCGACGCATAGGCAATGGTCTTGCCGTGCTGCATTAATACACACCCAAGACCCTGACCAGAAGCATCGCTATAAACGGCAAAACCCTCGTTGCCACATGGCAACGCCAAAGCTGGGGCTGAAGTCAAACGCTTCTTGATTCCTCAAAACTCGATCGCCTCTCGTCATTCCAGACGAACTTCTCAGTTACGGAGCAAGCTGTGTAAGTGGTCGAGCCGATTTCGAAACCCTCGGCGAACCTACGGTAGTAGCCACTAAACCCAAGAAACTACGGAGCTCCTTGATTCTTGGCGGTGCCCAATCTAATACGGCCTCAATCTTCTGCGGATCCACACGAACCCCCTAGTGAAATCACGTGACCTAAAAACATCACTTCCTTGGCCAGAACTCACATTTCGAGAACTTTGCATAGAGTTGCTCGGTCCTTAAAATGTCCAACACTATCCGCAAATGATGGGCATGCTCTTCCTCATTCCTCGAATAAACAAGAATATCAATCAATAAAGACGACGCACTTATCCAAATACTCGATAAAAACTTTGTTCATCAATTGCATGAACACCGCCGCGCATTAGTTAACCCGAAGGCATGACTACGAACTCATAATGTCCGTACCTCGTCCAGAAAGGTTTCGACACATCGGACTCTCTCACCCGAGCCGATAGTATCCCGATTTCAAATCAATTTTCGAGAATACCGTAGCTCCACCACCGATCGAACAAGTCATCAATTCTCGGCAAAGGATACTTGTTCTTGATGGTCACCTTGTTTAGTTCGCGATAGTCGATACACAAACGTAGTGAACCATCCTTCTTCCGCACAAACAGGACCGGTGCGCCCCAAGGCGAGGCGCTCGGTCGAACATACCCCGACTCAAGAAGCTCACTCAACTGCTTCTTCAACTCGGACATCTCTGAAGGTGCCATGCGATAGGGCGCCTTCGAAATAGGAGCCGCACCCGGCTCTAACTCTATAGTGAACTCGGCCTCTCGATCCGGTGGCAATCCCGGTAACTCGTCAGGAAAAACATCAGGAAATTCATTAACGATTGGAATCGACGAAAGCTCGACTCCACCACTCTCCGCCTTCAAGGCATAGCACCAATAACCAATACATCCCTTTCGCAGGAGTTTCATCGCCTTCAAGGCGTTAATAACGAGTTTCTGGTTCCCCCTCTTTCGCCGTGAAAGAGTGCTCGTGCCATCATCGGCCAACATGGTGATGATTCTCGTGCGGTAGTTCATGATTGCACCATGCCGCTCGAGCCAATCATCACCAAGAATCAAATCCTCACCCTCGATACTCACAACAATAAGATTAGAGGGCCAAGTCCTCTCACAAATAAGCACAGCAGTCTCGAACCTCCCGATCACCAACGATCCTATCACCGCTAGGAAGCTTAACGATGAAGGGCTCACAAGGCGTCAAGCGGTCGAGATTCAAACGGCGCACACAATCCCGAGATATGAGCGAATGCGTAGCACGAATCGAAAAGCACAGCGGGATGAGAAGGAATATAAACGGTACTGTCGCTACGGTAGCCTGGATCATCGGCTCTCCGCATCTCATAGACACGCGGGTGGGCGGAGCCGACACCGGAAGCTCCCCCTTAGAGGCTGACCCGACCTCTCCCGACTAGCACTCGGCGGAGACGAGGAACAAACGATCCCCGATTCACACTTGGTTCCCTAGCGCTGGAATGGAAGCCTGTGGCACCAAGAATTCTCTCTCTCTCGGCACAGACGGCCTTGTGACCCGGTAGCCCTGCATTACACGTCGGCCAAAGGGTTCGGACAAACACGGTGATGTGGCCCGTACGACCACAATTGAAACACTTCACATCACGAAAAGGAGCACTGGTAGTTCCACGAGGACCCCAGTAGGCAGTGGACCACCGCCGGCGGGGAAGTTAGCAGATTGGGATCTCTGCTGACCCCCACTCTTGTGGCCCGAAAAGTTCCCAGCGGACTTCTGCTTCTTACTCTCGCGGGCCGCCTCACTCGCCGTCACCGACATATCATAAGCAAGGGCCCTACTCTGATAATCCTTCAATGTAGTGCATACGAGCCCCGACATATAGTCCCGAATCGGCAACTTCATCCGTCTGGAGAAATGGAAAATCTTGTCACTCTCCTCGACAACTTGGGTCTTCACATAACCCAACTCTTTGTTAAAATCAGCAATAGCTTGAGCTACGGGGATATCCCGTGGTTGAGCATCATAAAAAGCATGTACCCGAGCCTGTCTGACTGGCCACGGGCAATACTCAGTCTCCATCAACTCTTAAAACTCAGCCCACGTAGCAGCATGGTCTTTGGGCCCAACGGCCTCCCACCAGTCCGTAGCGTCCCTAGTGAGAAAATATTGAGCAATAGGGACTTTACGGTCCTCGGGACAGTTAGTGGCAACGAAGACCTTAGACATCTCCTTGATCCACCCTTCCCAGCCAATCGGGTCTGAAGCTCCCGAAAACTGAGGAGGATGCATCTTGATGACATCTTGGAGCCAACGGTCCGCTCCGCCCCGATTAGCATGGGCTTGATCCGGGTTACGAACACTTTGAGCTATTGCCGACATTTGGTTCACCATCCGTTGCATAACGGCCGCAATACCAAGATCGGCACGCTCTGAGAAGAAGCATGGCTATGACGGTCGCCGGTCGCTGGCTCGAAGATCGTGACGTGGCCGCCCCACGGCTGCCCCACGTCCCCGGCCGCGTCCACGACCACGACCGCGACCACGACCTCTTCCAGCATCCATACTGGAGTTAAATAAGTAGCAAAAGCCATACGAGGATCAGTACAAGAAAAGAACAATTACTAGTCGAGAATCAAGGGTACGATACAAGGAATTAATGAACAGAGGAAGGAAAACTTACGGACCTTTGGTAGTCTGGAATCATGGCAGCGTGACGATGATGTGCCAAACCAAACACCACAAGACCCAATAAACCAACAAGCCTAGGTATCCATAAACCTAGGGCTCCGATACCATTTTCTGTCACACCCCCAGGATATCCGCGGTAGATTACATGTAGTGAATCCCTATATGGGACCCACCAGGTGAAACGACATCATACACAACGACTCACGAAGCGATAAAATAACACCACGTCATAAAGACGCAAAAGCGAACAATCCACCCGGTTCAACGGTCAATATAACCTCATCATCCAACACAACATAATAAGCAACAATACAATTCAAACGAACAAGAACCCCTTAAGTACTCGAGTACAACTATTAGTTCAAAATCACAAAAGACAAAAAGGTAAAAGACACTAAAACATCACTAGTGCACCATAATCACGAACGGCCATCATCCGTATCTTGGTCCAAGACACCGCTCGTCTCGATGAACTGACTGAAATTCATAAAACGAATTTCCCCAAAACGGGTCCCAGGAGGGGTTAGCAATTACGCTAGTACAAGTAACCAAATGAACATTTTACATCTTACACATATAGTAATGCATGCCATCAAGAAATCATAGTTTCCAAAACGCTCATTTCGGAAATGCCAATGATCAAACCACATTTGTAAAATGCACCACAATTAACCGCGGACCCACAGCTTCGTGGATCCCTGCCGAGACCCCGTCGGATCTAACCCACAGTGGTTAAAAGCAAGCTCGCGGTCCACAGCTTCGTGGAACCCTACCGAGACCCCGTCGAGTCTAACCCGTAGTGAGCATACACACACACAGTTTCTCATACAAAACTACTATGTCAAGACTGTAAGTTCATAAGGATACTTGCCTCGATTAATTAGACGATGACACGAACGGAACGGAAGAGTTGAACACGACCGCAAGGAACCGGCGGAAATGAACCTAACGATTTGAATAGCATAATCACAACCACTTCTAAACGATTATGGAAATGGAATACTCCCGGAAACCCGCCTACGATTCATGTATATTCATATATAAACAACAACGAGGGCGGACCGCAACCGAACCCTCTCGATTCCGTAAAAATCACGAAATATACCATGAATCCGTAGGGAAACTAAGAATACCAACAAGAATAATCATATTCATCATGAATCCATCTACGAAACGGAACGGATCGGAAGAAAATCCCAAAACCCCCAAATTATCCAAAAGTAGGGTTCTAAGAGATTACCTTGGATTTAGGATGAGAAACACAAGTGGATGATGTTAGTCTTACACCAAGAACTCAAGCACAAGAATCTCTGAAGTGATTGGAGGAAGAAAATCGCCTCAAATCGTCTCTGGAGTCGTCGGACGCGGAAAGAGGAAGAAATGAGATTTTGTGATTATTTCGGTCAACTCCCTGGTTTATATAGCTAGGGAGTGTTAGCGCACGCTAAGACCTCAAGGTTAGCGTGCGCTAACGGGATAGGGTTACAAACCCTCCTGTTAGCATCCCAGTCCAGAAGCCAGGTTTTTGGCCGTTAGCGTGCGCTACCTTACATGCGTAGCGTGCGCTAATAACCTCTCGGTAGCGCGCGCTATCGACCAATAGCGTGCGCTACCTGAACATCAGCCGAGTCCAGTAGCCAACTGCCCAAACCTCACCTGACCCGTTAGCTTGCGCTACCTATACCAGCGTAGCGTGCGCTAACTAGCATCTGATTGAGCTCAGTAGTAAACTGCCCAGTACTGGACAGTCACACTAGCGCGCGCTACTGAACAACTTAATGTGCGCTAGTCTCCCGACATTAGCGTGCGCTAGACAAGATAGCGTGCGCTAATCCGATAGTCCAGAGGCCTGGGAGTTAAACTGCCACTCCCAGGGCTAAATCGTTAGCGTGCGCTACGAATTAAACGTAGCGTGCGCTACTAATGGATTTCTAGCGTGCGCTATACAGGAAATTTAGCATGCGCTAGATACAGAATATAAACGACCCAAAATACCGGATTATGAACGAAACGTCAAACGGAACACCTCAAAACGCATCATAGCATACAATGAATCCACGGCAACCCCGAAACGGCGGTTCCGCACAACAATTACGAGAATCAGATCAAAAGATACGGAAAAGTTACACTGAAGGATACACGAAGGTCACTAAAATCGAGAATTACACCGGAAATACAATTACGAGGGAAAGAAAAATGCGGATATTACAAAGGTTATCAATTCGGGTAAGTCTGGGGAGGGCTCCGAGAATCGGCACTTGAGAGTGCGATGTCATGATAACTTATGGGCGTACTTGAATGATGTTATTCGGGTAGGGTCCGTCGAGGCCTCCGGAGGCGCGTGCTTGCGAGTACGGCCAGATGTTATGATTTGACCATAAGGTTATCTAATCGGGTAGGTCTGGATAGGGCTCCGAGAATCATCACTTGCGAGTGCGATGTCAAGATAACTTATGGGTGTGTTTGAGTTTATTTTTGATGAGCTAATCTGGGTGGGACCCTTCGGGGCCACGGAGACGTTTTGACTGTTGATTTGATATCCCTAAATTGTTTATGTTTGTATCTTGAATCCCGATTATATTGGTGAATATTGTTTTGGTCTTGAGGTTTGAATTGAGAATAAAATCATTTGTATGATTTTGAAAGAAAACCTTTTGGAAAGGAAAAACATTCATATTTCAGGATTTTACACTGAGACCCCTGGAGTCTCTAAATAATCTCTTACAATGATTTTTGGAGTAATCCCAATTGTTTGTTTTAAAGGAATAAATTTTCAAGACTTTAGACTCGGGGATCGTGTTACTACATTGTCAAAATTTTATTTTCATAACGATTGTATTCTTGATGTATAATTGTATAGCTTGGTTACTTGCTAGCGATTCCATCGCTAACCCCTCATCGGGGATTTTGTTATTTTTCCAAGTGTTCTGACTAGAGAGTGAGCAACCACAGGATTAGCTCGGAGGATGATGCAAAGCAGCGATACTAGTCACAGTTGTAGTCTGTTGTGTGTCAGTGATCTGTCAGTTTGAGTTCTTGTCATCCTCGAGGGGATGGACATTTTATGTACTATGTGATCAAGTTGTATTTTAGTTTCATCAGATGTATGGTTATGCTGTGTTTTGAGAGACCTAATCAGTCTACGGTATTATGTTTTGGTCAAGTTGACCGCATGTGGGTTTGATTTGTAGTCTCCCGCCTGGTAGCTCCTTGTGAAAAGGGGTCTACGACGTGTAATATCCTTGAGTGGATTGGGGGTGTTACAGTACATCTTCCATCCCAATTAACAAACCAATTGCCTGTAAGACCATATGCACAGCCTCAGATGGAAAGAGTTAAGGATTTACTGTTTAATTGAATCAAACACTTCTATACATGAAACAAAACCTCAAAAATGTGTGTTCCCTCTTCAGATCCAGAAAGTTCCTTCGAGGCTCTGCCCATTCTTATAAACTGGGCAACCGTATCCTGTAGACTCTGATATTCAATGCACATACAACATAAAAGAAAAGTTATGAGTTTGAAGTATAAGCGGCAGAAATACAAATGAAAAAGAAATATGAGTAGGCGTAATCACTACCAGCAAGATTGTCTCAATATAGTGTACAAGCACAATCTGAGAACATTAATTTTTTGCTCTCAATTCATTTACCCTGGGGCCCTAGCCAACCCCAGTCAAGGGTAGGCAAACATAGCATACATACAGACAATCGAAAATGCCATAAAACACAATAAGGAGAAGAAAAATACACATCAATGCATAGTACTAAAACCACAAACTATACAATCAAGCTTCAAAAATAAATACAAAAGATAAAGTATGCAAGGAAGCTCATTCTGAAGCTCTGACCTATACTCAATGAATAAGGTATGACGGGAAGATACGTTGAAATGCAAAAAGAGGGCAAAACCTTCGTGGAATTGAAAATAAGGAGGGAGAGGGAGGGAGTAGGGCATGTTTCCTGACAGAAGAAGAAGGAGGAATTCTTACAGGTACGCAATTAAATTGAGGATATCCCATGTGTCACTCAAGAACAGTTTCGATATAGCTAGCACATGTACCAGCAATAGATTTATTATTGGTTTTATCCAGAAAAAAAGTATAATATGGGCTTAAAATTCTATGTGTCAGATTTCTGTACCTTTTTGTACCTGGATTCTCTCTGGCTATACGTAGTTCTTCATCAGGTAATTGGTTAGGTTTTTTCGGGCATTTTTTTCCTGGTTTCCCTCTTCTTATTTATTTCTGGATTCTTTTATTGTGCCACACTCTGACATAAAACATGCAAAACATACTGCACACACTGCACTGCATATGCACAGATCAGAAATCACAACAATTCAACACACACCATACATATTCCTATTTTTTACTCCAATAGTAGATCAATTAATCTAAGTTTACTCCTTTTTTATAATAAGTTTATTCTTCTTAACTGATGAACTAAACCTTACTAAACTTAGTTCAATGTTTTTTAGAATATTTTTTAAGAAAGAAGACATGAACAGAAGTTTGAAATGTTGGTGTGGAAGAATCTTCAAGGGGAAAATCAAAGAAGGAATGTAATATTTTAAAATAGAAACCCCAAATGAAACACAAGAACTAAAGATAGATTTCAAAAATATTAGATCAACTAAAAACATCAAAATTATTTACATAGAGATATTAGATAAACGCAAATTATCAACTGAGAAACCTGAAAAAACGAAAACCTATCGAGGCCAAAACAGCATAAGGTCAAATTGTGGCCAAACCGCAAAGAGTAACAAAAGGATAAAGAAGTTACGCAAAGAAACACTTTGTTAGAAGAGAAGATTTTTTTAGATTTCGAAGCCAAACATCTAACCAACAAAAGGCAGAAAAGAATATGACCTCTAGGTTACCTTAGATCAACTTCAATAAATTTGTAAACAAAAAACATTAGAAAATAGAATTAAGAATACTGAATTTTCAGTAAAAAAATAAAATGTTGCAGGGAGCGTAATTAAAAGCACATATGAAAAAGAATAAAACACAACAAATTAGTAATAAAGAAAATAGGAATATCAGCAAAACAAAAACTCAATTCAAAGAAACAAAAAAAAAAACATATCATGTAATTTCCTCAAGTTCATAAAACCAAAATCTATTCGGCGCAGCAAATAATTGTAGGATCATTATATGCAAATATAACAGTTTCCTGCAGAATTGAAAGAAAGCCTAATCGGGAAAACATAAATAGATTAGTTACTCATAAACTAAGCACCAAATTCTAATATAATATATTAAATTCATATAGGGGGAAAAAAGTAGGCTACCATTTTATACCTTTTATATCTGTTGGAGAAGGAAGACGAAGAAGCAAGAGGCAAAAATCAACGAGCAGCGGGAGCAGCACCTTCAGAAGCTAGCTGTTAGGCGTATTTTTATGCGCTTATTTATCATTATTTCATATCCATCTTGAGCCTAAATCAGCATAAATGAGCTTTTAATGCACTATTTTTATATGTTTTATAGGAAATCGGAGTCCGGAAGCTCGAGCAGCGAAAAATGGTAGCGGCAATTTTAGCACAGGGGCAGACGAACCAAGTGAGCCATGGCACACGCAGGTGACCAGCAAGCGCCGAACCCACTGTACTGTGAGCCGCGGCACAAGGATGCTGAGCCGCGGCCCAGAAGGAAAATGCAGCGCCCAGGAAACCCGCTGACGGTTAGGGGCCGCGGCACAGATTAAGTGAGCCGCGGCCCACGAGGCGGTTTTGATGTGTTGGCCGCGGTTCTAGGCCGTTTTGGAGCCTGTTCTCGACCTAATCACACGGACGCGTTTTGGAGGCTTAGGACTGCTATAAATAAGCATTGAAGGTCATAAAATCGGGGGTATCCGGAGATCATCAAATCGGAGGAAGACATCGCGGGATCGAAGAACACAAGGAAGAGATTTGTGGGCGATGACAAGACCACGGATCCCTACGGTTTTTCATAATTTTACTGTATCTTAGTTTCTAGATCTGTTTGAGTAGGATTGTGATTGTATCCGATTACATGATTGTTTGATTTATTTATTTTTATTTCAATTTACTCGTTATTCGTATTGAGTTGGATTTTTCTCATTGTTCTTAATGCTTTTTAATTGTCTGGCCAACAGTTGAATTGTTTTGAATGTCTTTATGGATTCGGGAGATGAAATTCTTGTGAGAAAAATCATGATTTTAGTGAGATAGGGATATACTCATGGGAATTGTGAAGCCTATTTATTGTGGGGATTCTTGAACTGTTTTAGCTATTAATTATCTTATTCGAATAGGGATATATCGAGTTAATAATTCGTAGTATTTTCTATCGACCTTGGGAAAGGCTTTATAATAATTTATGAATTCCTGGCTTGCAATCAATTGAATAAAAGTGAATTGGAATTGAATAAAAATCATTCCTGATTGTTTGGGGTGAAAATCATAATCCTACGCCCTTATTATTATTTATTATTTTTATTATTACTATTATTATTTTCTATTTATTTTTCTGCAATTAGTTTAAATATAAATTACATATAATTGTTCTTCAAATAAAATTACGAGTCGACAATATTTTGGTACTTAGTGAAATCAGTCCTCGAGGGAACGATATCTTACTTATCACATTATTACTTGTTGACACCATGCACTTGCGGCATAGTGTGAGGGATTTCCTCACAACAAGTTTTTGGCGCCGTTGCCGGGGACCGATTTTTTCGCTAATATCAATACCAAGCGACTCTAATTTTAATTTGAAGTTTTTTTACTTTAGTCTCTATATTTTTATTTTTTTCATTATGTTTTCCTTTGATTATAGAGACCCTTGGCATTTCATAAATTTCGATGTTCTTAATAATTTGCCTAATAGGGTCAGTCAGCCCCCTCCCCCGAAACAAAAGACCATGCTTGAACATTATGTAGACGCTCTCAAAAATCCTGATAGTACCCCTCTTGAGCAAGAATGGGCAAGTCATGGTCTTTAAATTCACTATGGTTATTTTCCAGTTCATCGATTTAGTACTGAAATTGAGGGGGAGGTTTAGAAGAAAGACATGCCGAGTTTTAGGGTCGATCCCCCAGCACCTGATAATTACATAAAGTGTGATGAGCTTGTAGAAGAAGTTACCATTGATGATGTTTCCAAAGAAATTTCATTAATTTGTCATCAAACTTCGACTAATAATGTGAACACTTTTGTGCCTAAAATTTTATTAACGGTGTCACGCATAATTTTTCCTAAATCCATATTGGGAGAGATTGACCCCATTACTTGTGATTTTGTTGAGGCTGATTTTTTGAGTTCTAATGAGGTTGTTCATGATAAGTCTTTATTATTTACCCATTCGAACTCTGCTTATTTTTTCATGCCTTATAATTATTACATTCTTCCATCATTTTTTGGTTGTCCGCATAATTATTCTTACTCATTATTTTTGGCAACCAGGCATGAACCAAAGCTTCCCTTGTGGAATAAGAGGCTTATATATTACAAAAAGGGGGCATTTGGCAATATTCCTAGAAAGAAGCCACGTTAAATTTTTCGCCACGTCGTGCTCAAGACGTAAAATAGAGCGCTCGATGGGAGGCAACCCATCATTTTTACTTGCTTTCTAGTTAGTTGTTTTTATTTGATTTTTCGTTAATATTTTTTTTCGTTGTTTTGTTATTTCGTTTGGATTCGTGTATTCTTGTTGGCCCTTATTTCTCTAGTATTTTTTATATAACCCAATGAGTTATTATTCTTCATATTCTAGTCTTTCTTGACTTAATGTCTATAGTTGTTTCATGACTAGAGACTAAGTTTGGGGGTCCCTGGTGATGTTGGGAAATACTTGAAGTATGGATTGACAGACGATTCCACCCAGACATGTGCTGGTTTTCAAGAAGACATTTGGAATAAGTTTCACTTTTCCTTATATCTTTTATTTTCACGAGGGTTATTGTTGATGATTTTATGTGTAGGGGAATAAATTGAAGCATGCGATATTCTTTTAATTTTTATTGGTTATAAATTGCGATTTCATCATTGCTTTATTGTCCTTGCATGCTGTTGATGGTTTTTGTCAAAACGCTTCATTTTTCGTGAATTTTTCGTGCTTCCATGGGTAAAACTGATGTTACGATACTGATTTCTCTTGGAAGAAACGGTTGAGTTTTGGTTGAGTTATAGTCAGCAATATCTGTTTCTATTGAGTATTCAATTAGGTCCGAAATTTTATCGTTTTTGTAGAAATCTTAGCAGATAAGAAGGAGACATACGTGTTTTCAAATCGCCGCCTATACGTTTGGTTATACTTTTCGCGTAGCTAGTCGTCCAGTAACATGAGTCGTGTTGGCACTTAATTTGAGTTTAGAGTCGGACAGTTTCTCCCAAGAAAAAGTCGAGATATGATTTGTTCTATGATGGGAAGTCTAGTAACCGGGGGTATTCACGTGACCCGTTGTTTACTCTCGCGTAAAACGACAACCCAGAATAGACTAAGGATTTAGAAATATCGCATTACTGATGATGGGAAGCCTAGTAACCGGGGGTATTCACGTGACCCGTAGTTTACTCTCGCGTAAAACGGCAACCATGACATGCGGGAATAGCTATTCGAGTTTTTTCTCCACTGTAGAGGGGGACTTAGTAACTAGAAGCATCCATGTGCCCCATGAGTGTCTTTTACGTCAAACGGTTCCCCAATATATGAGAATGGAAATCCACCCTATCATTCTCCCGATGAAACATCCCGAGATCTGAACCTAGTGGTTAACTCGAATCTATATTTTTGATCATACATAAGGGAATACTATCCGAGGATTAATTTTGACAATGAAACTCTTAAATTTATGCCATTAGACTGTGGGACTGGGCGAATTGGCTTGTTTAATCTAACCCTTCATATTGACGGTCGGTTAAATTCACGCTTGTTAATCTTTGAGCTTGATTTTCTTCATGAACGGTTGATTAGGACTGAAAATGATTACTTCTTGGAATCAGTGTCTGTGGATGTGACTCACTATTACGACATTCGTATTATTCTTTGAGATTTTCAGGGTAGTATTGATTAAGTTGAGCACTATGGATTTGCACGATCATTCATGATACTTTTTATTTTAAAATTGATTTTTGCTTGAGGATAAGCAAAGGCTCAAGTTTGGGGGTATTTGTTAGGCGTATTTTTATGCGCTTATTTATCATTATTTTATATCCATCTTGAGCCTAAATCAGCATAAATGAGCTTTTAATGCACTATTCTTATATGTTTTGCAGGAAATCGGAGTCCGGAAGCTCGAACGACGAAAAACGGGCGAAAACGGCAATTTTTAGCCTGGGGCCGCGGCACGAACCAAGTGAGCTGCGGCACACGCAGGTGACCAGCAAGCGCCGAACCCACTATACTGTGAGCCGCGGCACAAGGATGCTGAGCCGCGGCCCAGAAGGAAAATGCAGCGCCCAGGCAACCCGCTGAAGGTTAGGGGCCGCGGCACAGATTAAGTGAGTCGCGGCCCACGAGACGGTTTTGATGTGTTGGCCGCGGTTCTGGGCCGTTTTGGAGCATGTTCTCGACCTAATCACACGGACGCGTTCTGGAGGCTTAGGACTGCTATAAATAAGCATTGAAGGTCATAAAATCAGGGGGATCCGGAGATCATCAAATTGGAGGAAGAGATCGCGGGATCGAAGAACACAAGGAAGAGATTTATGGGCGACGACAAGACCATAGATCCCTACGATTTTTCTTAATTTTTCTGTATTTTAGTTTCTAGATCTGTTTGAGTAGGATTGTGATTCTAGCCGATTACATTATGGCTTGATTTATTTATTTTTATTTCAATTTACTCGTTATTCGTATTGAGTTGGATTTTTCTCATTTTTCTTAATGCTTTTTAATTGTCTCGCCAACAGTTGAATTGTTTTGAATGTCTTTATGGATTCAGGACATGAAATTTAGGCATAGTTCTTGTGAGAAAAATCATGATTTTCGTGAGATAGGGATATACTCATGGGAATTGTGAAGCCTATTTATTGTGGGGATTCTTGAACTGTTTTAACTATTAATTATCTAATTCGAATAGGGATATATCGAGTTAATAATTCGTAGTATTTTCTATCGACCTTGGGAAAGGCTTTAGAATAATTTAGGAATTCCTGGCTTACAATCAATTGAATAAAAGTGAATTGGAATTGAATAAAAATCATTCCTGATTGTTTGAGGTGAAAATCATAATCCTACGCCGTTATTATTATTTATTATTTTTATTATTACTATTATTATTTTCTATTTATTTTTCTGCAATTAGTTTAGATATAAATTCCATATAATTGTTCTTCAAATAAAATTACGAGTCGACAATATTTTGGTACTTAGTGAAATCAGTCCTTGAGGGAACAATATCTTACTTATCATTTTATTACTTGTTGACACCGTGCACTTACGGCATAGTGTGAGGGATTTCCTCACAACACTAGCCAAAGGAGAATTGGTGGAGAACGAGAAACAAGATTATAGAACTTGTGATGACTCCTTATTTTATTGTGTTGTAAAATTACGCAAATGCTAGCAGGCCCCTTATATAGGTATATTTCGCCTCTGAGTTTCATGTAAGTAGTTCAATATTATGCCTTCCTTTTCTGACTGACCACTCTCTATTTCAAAATGAGTTTCAGTTAACACTGAGATGATTCTTTGAAATATTGAGTTTTCGAAACCCCACAACCACGCGTAACATATTACAGCAAATTTATGAGGCGGACAATGACGTTAATCAAATAAAAAACATACCCTGAGGACGCAAAGAAAAGAAATAGGAGCAGCAATAATTTGGCTGCAAGGAAATAGGGTATCAACTAGTTCGCCCGTCCATATTAATTGATAAAGCTCGAAAATGACTACTGAATATTCCCCGAGGAAAAAAAAAAGATTTTGTTACAAACAGTAAGATGCAAGTCCACACGAAAAATATTGAAGGTAATATGAAACAGATGAAAATTTTTTTAGCCAAATATGTAATATATAGGTCACAACTATCAACATACAATGATTTACAATTATTTTCACAAGGGAAAAATAATAAAATTTCTAATATATCTAGAGTTATAACCATCCATAAATATAATACACTAACTTTCTTGGTATGCCTGATACCTATGTAACACCCCCAAATCCAACCGGGAATATTACACGCCGTGGGCCCCGCGCCGGAACCCACCAGGCTAAAAACCATTTACAAAAACGACAAGAAGGCCGATGACGGTAGTATTTTCCAAAACTCACAAAATCATTTGAAAACACCAACTACCGTCAAGACAATCAAGGCCAAAAACTCGGTTAAGGGAATCGGTTTTCGAAATCAAACTCAGTTGGCATAAAACCGAAAGCCATTTGAAAGAACTCACACAGCGGATAAAAATACAGTCCAAGATGCATATACATCAATAATGATATACACAAACAAAATACACGATTCCCCAACAAGATGCCATAGCCAGTATCGTCCGGAATCCTCGCTTCACGACCGCTACCATCAAAGTTCTCAATACCTGAAAAAAACAAGTCCCACAACGGGGTCAGCAATAATGCCCGACAAATAACCACAAGTACATAAACATAAATATTCACATGCCATGCATCATGAGAATAATAACCTCAACGATAACCTTACCACATCCGGTAATCCAACGATTCTCATCAAAATCCCAATATCACGATAATACCACATAATACCTCAATACCGAATACCTTCCCGTACACAATCTTCTACGTACGATTACCACAAAACATACCTCTATCCGGACTTCCTTCCGAAATGTATACCATAGACCAAGAATATCCAAAATGACATCAACAATATCCGAATACTACAATCTTCCCAAGATTGTCCAAGTATCTCAACAATCATCAACTGTGCATTCTAATCCTTTTAGAACATCACCGAACATTCGTCAATATGCAATACAACATAAAATACTTATGAAATGTAAATGGAATTACTCATCAAAACATTACAACCGAACAAGTAAACACTTGCCTGGATACCAACACGACAAAACCAACACCGAACTCATCGCCCTCGTCTCACGAGCTCTTCAAATTTGGGCGGAAACTACGGCTCTTCATCGCGGCAAAATGATTATACCTATTGGTTAATCAACCTAGAACAATAATCATATCAATAATCGAACCAACTTAGTAACAATGATCATAACATGTTCAATCCGGAATTCAACCTCCTATCAAGATTCATCTCATCTAAATCAACCACTATTATCACTATGATTTAGAATACCATCTTAAATCGGTTAAACGAATTATCAAATCATCATAGTCATCATATGGCCTCAAGAACATAAAGAACTCTATGATTCCATAATCATAATCAACATATTCAAAGCATATCATCATCTTCCTTCAACATAAACCTCATATATCCTCAAGAATCGTAATAACAACATCATAATCATCTTCATACGAATCATTCATCAACTATAACATCAAAATTCCGAAATGAAAAGGAGAATTATCCAACATACCTCATAGAATATGGATAACACAAGAAATCACTTCAAGAATCAACAATAGTTCCATAACCAAGCTCTAATTCCATGATTCCAAGCTCACAATCATGTTAGAAGTGTTTAGAGCACTCTTAGAAGTGAAGAGGGACGAGTTGGGATGGGAGAAATGAGTTTCCTTTCGTGAACAAATGAAAGACCAGCTCTTAATATATAAAGCTGCGCATCTCGTTAAATGCGTAAGTGTCCTTACTTAACGTCGTAATGCGACTTTAACGTCGTAATCCAAATCCATAGCGTCGTAACAAACTCCTTGTCTCATTCCGTGAAGTTCATTACGTCGTAACCCATACCATATAACGTCGTAATATACGGTTGACTTGCTACGATACAATGGTCGTTTTACGTTCGTAACACGTCCTGTATAACGTACGTAACACGTACGTTGACTCACCTGTCAACATCCTCCGCCGAAAGTTGCCGACACTGGGTCCCGCCTGCCGACCAGGACTCGGTCCTGTCCGATGCCTTCGTTACGTACGTAATACCTTAGCCTTAACGTACGTAACCATGCCAATATTACGTACGTAAGCTCACCTTGTTAACGTACGTAACAATTCCATACTTAGCCAATTTCAGCAATTCCTGTCCAATGCCACGACATACCAAATACGAGCATACGGCAAAATCTATACATATACTCAATTCAATAACATTATCAAACGTTCACAACGTCCTCGAGCATAATTAACCATCCACGATATCTAATATATAAACGAAAAATATATCCGAAAAATCGGGGTATTACAACCTACAAACTGGAGAATATTAGGCCTCGATCATTTAAATACAAGCCTAATATGAACATCTGTATAACATAATATCATTTAACCTACCAGATAATTTTCCTCTATTATCAAAAATTCGTCATTCCTTATTTATTACTGAGTGGCTACGCATTACAACCTTTTTTCCCTTGATGTAAGGAAAGAGGAGGGACATGCATCCAGAACTCCAAATGAGCTAATATGGAAGCAACTTTATAACATACAAAAATCATCACAAAGCAAACATAAAAATAAGGAGAAATTCAAGCAAAATTCAGCAATAGAAACCACCAAATGCACTACTAATTTTTTAAGAATAATGGATGCAGAATCACAAAACATACACCTTTGTGATAAAATGTTTAATTGAACACAAGCCTAATTTGTAGACATTTTTAAAAATAAAGGAGAAAAAACAAAGTCAACATAGAGAATCAACAGAAACAAAGAAGAGCGATGGAGAGAAATATATCCACCACAACAACCCACACAGATACACGCAGACATCCAAAATAAAAGTTGCCGAAAATATAAATGTCTAATAAAGAAACAGCAACACACATATAGTAGGTTATAAACACATCATACATGCACGGACTTTGGCTATGGTATAAACTTAGTACAATTTAGATACCATAAGAGTAGAGAGGATCCGCCTTGCAGGAGGAGGTAAATAAAGAACTCCCAGAAAATAACAGAGCTGAACTCTAAATCGATAGGAGATTTCCAACAAAATTTAGAAGAAGGTACGAACTACTACAAACAAAAAGAAAGAAAAGAAAATAAAAGATTTACCAGGGAACCAACATTAAAATTTCCAGGCATAGAAAATCTATCGAGTTTTTTAGAAAATGGAGAACTCGCGAAGAATAAACAAGGTGAAGGCATCGAAAAGAAAAAAGGGTAATAAAAAAACTAAGAGTCTAAAAACTGAAAAAGAGAGGATTCTGAAACTAAAAAAATATAAAAACTATGATTTCAGACTCCGTTTCATGGTATATATATTCCGAAAGACAATCTGAAACAAATATATGCTCCAAAACTAAATAACAAAACCAAATCAAATGAAATAAGACATTTTGGCAGCCTACTCATGGAAGCATCTTTTGAATAAGCAATTGTAAGTCTAACAAGAACCATATACTGACCTCACCTAGAAAAAATTCAAAACAAATAACCTCAAATCAAGCATGCCGTAAAAAGATGGTTTTATATTTTTTTCTTAATCTAGCCTAAAGACTTCAGTTGTCCATCAAGAGAGGGATGGGGGAGTCGGATCCGGGGGAGTGAGGTGAAGGCTTTAAACCTGCTAATCTTGGCAAATATGTGATGCCCCCTCCCAACACTACAGTTTTATAGCAATTATCATCACCAGGTAATTCAGCATCATGGCAATGATCCATGCGAAGTGCCAGTGCCCGATGCAGATGTTGGGATTCGGTGCCTAAAACAAAGGCCCAGCGAAAACGGTAAAATGAAAAATAATTCGATCTGAATCCCTACGAGGATCGATCGAGCTACGTATATATGAATATATAAACGAAAAGCAAGAGTTGTAAGAAACTAACCCTTGAATTCCGTTGATTAAATGGTATCCTTCTCTTGAGCTATTCCCCAAGCTTTGCTTGATCTCTACGAATCCAATCCGCTCCAAGCCCTTGAACGATCCAACGCCGAAAGCACCGCGTCTCTACTTGCCACGTCCAGGAAAAACGACTGGAATAACAACACCCGATTAACCTCTAAGGTTACGGCTAGAATCAAGTGATGAAGCTTTTGATTGTAACACTCTAAGTGTTTTAATGTTTGATCTCTCAATATTTCTTGATGTATCTCTAATCAAGTTGATGAAGAAGATGACTATGAAGAAGAACTCCTTTCTCACTTTCTCTCACTACAACTCATGTAAGGAATAATGTAATGAGAATTAGAGATCAAACTTCTTATGCATGTTCAACTCACAAGAATACAACTCATACAATGAGAATCTAACCCCACCATATAATGTGTATGATACTTGTCCCCTCAACACATGATATTCCAAACATCATGATATGTACAAGTCAATACATACACATGTATATTAGTTGGGGGGGTCATGAGGATGAAACGGACGAGTTTAGTTCGTTTCGGACTCCCGAGAGTCCAAACAGATAAACTCTGATTCCATTTCGATGTATTTATATCGATTAATTAATCCAATTAATTAAACATATCAAATACAAAATAATATAATTAATTTCTCCAAGAAATAATTATATTCATAAATTAAATTAATCACCCAGTAATTTATTTATTTCATTAGGCCGTAAATCAATTTATCCAATAAATCAATTTAAACATCCAATGTCCCAAATTTAGATATCCAATATCTAATATTCATAATGAGAGAATTAGCTTGACTCATTCCGTCGTCAATCCTATTGAGCGACTAGGTAGGTCCGTCTTAGTTGGCAATGAGAGGAACCAAAGAGTAGTAGCACCACCTAGCCAGCCTGGCAGCCTACACCGTACCCCAACTGAGAACGAATGATTGGGATCATTCAAGAACCATTCTGTCGTGAATACCAGTATACGTATAAACCCTTCTTTTAAATGTCCCGATCAAGTTATAGGGTCACGGTCAGTCAAACCCTATCTGTCCTTGACTCTATGCATGCGTTAATGCAAATAGAGATCATCAAGCTCTTGTGTATCCAATACAACTATCTTCAATGCTTTGGCCAAAGACTTATGATCTCATCTGCCAATAACCGCGTAGGACATATAACCCGCTCACTAACGGGAGAAAGAATTCTATCTTGGTATTCAGTAGGACCTGCTACTTGCCCGTCAAGATGCACGTTGAGGTTGACCCCCGCCTTCCGATTTACAGGGTCAAACTACTCTAATGAAAATCTTGACGTCATAAGCGCCTCCCTACTAAATCCTCAAATTGAAGGTTCATGAATACATATAACAACCTTTCGATTCCGTCAGTGACTGTACCGGAGTGAAATCCGTGTGACGAATCAAGGGTGAGTCGGTTCGAGTATACTAATCCAATTAGCATACCTATAACGTGTGCTCCCACTAACCATTAGTGATCGACAGGCACTCTACATGTTAAAGAACACGTCATACAAGTCTTCACATAAACTTAACGCCCAGTCAAGTTTCATCAACTTGCGAACGATCAAGTATTTGAGCTATAAACCTTTCCAGTGCCTACCCCCTTATCCAATAAAGAGTGGAACGTTTTGCTCTCAAATACATGGACTAGTTTCTATATGTATATTTATGAGTTAATAATGCCAGTAACTTCCAGTAAATAAAGAAATATTCATTGCCTTATATAAATGTTTTACATAATTTACAAGTACAATGCCCTCACTCAACATCCTCTAAGTGGCATTCGAGGGCATACTCCTAACAATTTCCCACTTTCACTCAATGCCACACACTATGGTATCTAATACCCATGTTGTCAAGATGACGCTCCAAGCTAGTCTGAGAAAGTGGCTTGGTCAGTGGATCAGCGATGTTGTCGGCTGAGTCTACTCTATGCAGCACAATGTATCCCTTGCGAACAAATTCTCTTACGAGATGATACTTCCTCTCAATATGTTTGGTGCTGTTGTGAAACCTCGGCTCCTTGGCCTGCGCTACAGCTTCGCCATTGTCGTAGTACAGTGGAACAGGCAGCTCAGCACATGGTATCACTTGAAGTTCTCCTAGAAACTTCTTAATCCAGAACCCTTCCTTGGAAGCCTCCGAGGCTGCTGGATTCTCAGCCTGACAGGTGGAATCAGCAGTCGCGCTTTGCTTGGCACTACGCCAAGATACTGCTCCTCCATTAAAAGTAAATATGTAGCCAGAAGTAGACATCGAGTCGTCCTTCAGTCCTTGGAAGTCTGAATCAGTGAATCCCACCACATCCAATTCTCCACCGCCATACATCAAAACCATATATCTAGTCCTTCTTAAGTACTTGAGAACGTTCTTTACGGTAGTCCAATGTTCCCTACCTGGGTTTGCTTGAAACCTACTCACCACGCTTACAGCATGCGCAATGTCAGGTCTCGTACACAACATAGCATACATAAGGCTACCCACGGCCTAAGCATATGGTATATTACTCATTTCCTTCCGTTGTTCCTAACTTTGAGGACACATCTTCAAGGAGAGTTTTATTCCATGTCGAGGTAGTAACCCTCTTTTAGAATCATCCATCTTAAATCACTTTAAGATTTTATCTATATAGAGGGCTTGGGAAAGACCTATTGTTCTCTTCGCTCTATCCCGGTAGAGTCGAATACTAAGAATATAGGTAGCTTCTCCTAAGTCTTTCATGAAGAAATTACTCGAAAGCCAAGCTTTCACAGAACTGAGCATTCCCACATTATTTCCTATTAGTAGAATGTCATCTACATATAGTAATAAGAATGCAATCTTGCTCCCACTAACCCACTTGTATACACAAGGTTCCTCCTCATTTTGCACGAAGTCAAACTCTTTGACCGTCTCGTCAAAACGAAGGTTCCAACTACGCGACACTTGCTTCAGTCCATAAATGGAATGCTGAAGCTTCCACACTTTCTGAATATCGACTTCGGACACAAAGCCTTTAGGCTGCTCCATATAGATTTCCTCCTCGAGGAATACATTAAGGAAAGCCGTCTTTACATCCATTTGCCATATCTCATAATCGTGGTAGGCAACTATAGTAAGCATCATGCGAATAGACTTGATCATAGCTATGGGCGAGAAGGTATCGTGGTAGTCGATCCCTTCTTTCTGGGTATAACCCTTTGCCACAAGCCTGGCCTTATAGGCGTCAACCTTGCCATCACCATCAGTCTTTCTCTTGTAGATCCACTTGTTCCCAATGGGTACTATGCCCTTGGGGCGGTCTACCAGAGTCCGGACCTGATTGACATGCATCGAGTCTATCTCAGCTTCCATACCTTCGCGCCATTTCGCGGAGTCTACATCCACCATTGCCTGGTCATAGGTCGTTGGGTCGGTCTCTTGGCTATCACTTGGAACCTCATGGAGACCCAGCTCCTCCAAGTGCACAAGCCCATACCTCTCAGCTAAATGAGACACCCTACTAGACATACGAGGTGGTTGTACTGGTGTTTCAGAAGGTTCGGTTCTAGTTTCTTGCACATGTGTCTCCAGAGGAGTTTCATTGTATTCTTCTAAAGAAATACTTCTACCTGCCCCGCCTTCCTGGATGAACTCATCTTCCAGGAAGTGTGCTTGTAAAGCAACAACAATCTTTCGATCTTCGGGCATGTAGAATAGATATCCCATTGTCCCAGATGGGAATCCAATGAAACGTCCCTTCGCGGACCTAGCTTCCAACTTCTCCACCTTAGTCTTCTTGACATAGGCGGGACATCCCCAAATCCTAATATGATTAAGAATTGGTTTCCTGCCCTCCCACATCTCATGTGGAGTTTTAGGAACGGATTTGGAAGGACATATGTTCAAGATGTAAGCGGCTGTCAGGAGTGCATACCCCCACAGGTAAATAGGTAAGTCAGTATAGCCCAGCATGGAACGGACCATGTTCAACAAGGTCCGGTTCCTTCTTTCTGACACACCATTTAACTGAGGAGTACCTGGAGGTGTTAGTTGTGAAACTATTCCATGTTCCTTAAGGAACTCATCAATCTCCGTACTCATATACTCGCCACCTCGGTCCGATCGAAGTGCTTTGATATGATTACCAGTTTGTTTCTCGACTAGGGCCTTGAATTCCTAGAATTTTTCAAAGGCCTCGGATTTATGTTTCGTTAAGTATACATAACCATACCTAGTATGATCATCTGTAAACATAATGAAATATTGATATCCGTCACGTGCTGTTTCCAAAGCACCACATACGTCGGTATGCATTAATCCCAGTTTATCAACAGCTCTTTCAAAAGTCCCTGTGAAGGGGGACTTAGTCATTTTGCCTTTAAGGCAAGATTCACAAGTAGGAAAGGGATCTGATCCCAATGGACCCATAAGTCCATCATTTTCCATCTTGTAAACCTTGGGTCTGACCAACATGTCCAAGTCTAAGGTATAATTTCAAAACTTGATTGGTTTCATCCCTACCACGTTTTCTAGTCATATTATTCACAACTACTTTGTTGCTGAGATTTAGATGATACAATCCATTTAACAATGTAGCAGTACGCACTAGTTTATTTCTGAAATAAATTTTGCAGGAACCATCACCAATGAAAATAAAAAGCCCTTTCGGTCCATGACCGGAATGGATACAATCTTTTTGTGCCCCTTGGCCAAAACAAGTACATCTTCTAAAGTCAAAACAAATCCGGATTCTAAACCCAAAAGAAGTGATCCTATGTCGGTCGCCTCGACACTATGCCCGCTTCCGACTGTGATCATAACTACTCTAGCTCCAAGCTTCCTACTTTGTTCCAGATCCTGATTCACGGTACAAATATGAGAACTAGCACCAGAATCCAGTATCCAGGAAGTAGAAAATACAGTAGCAGAACAATTTGTTTCCAAAACTAAAAGTTCTATCCCTGAAGCGCCATGAAGAATCGGACAGTCTCTTGCCCAGCTCACCGCACTTGAGACAAGCATCCTTTTTCTTGCTTTTTGGAACCATCGGGGCATTGCCCTATCCTTTAAGGTCCTTAACTTGTGGTCCAGTCTGCTTGTTGGTCCTTTTCTTCTTATTATTAGACTTCTGAAGTCCAGAAGAAATCACAAGGGCAGACTCCTTCATCCGCGGAGTCTTTATATGAGACTAAGCGGTCACCAATTTGTTCATTAGCCCAGCTAAGTTACATGCAATCTCATTGCAGTTGAATTTCATAACAAACTGTGAGAAGGAATCAGGGAGAGATTGTAGGATAAGGTCGGTATGGAGAGAAGTATCCATTTTAAAATCAAGAGCCTCCAATCTCTCGATCATGGATATCATTTTGAGGACGTGTTCCCCAACCTTCTCACCTTCCTTCATCCTTGCACTGAACAGTTGCTTGGATATCTCATATCTAGCAGTTCTCCTGTGCTCACCATAGAGCTCGGTTAAGTGAGATAGAATCGGCCTAGCAGAAGTCATTTTCTCATGAGCTCTCTGAAGCTCATTAGACATGAATGCCATCATATAAGCACGGACTTTCACTTCATCCTTAACCCACTTTTCATGGTTTTCAATCTCTTCCTGATTGGCTCTTGTCCGCACTGGAGGCGCCGGAATGTCCGTCTCCAAGACGTATCCCAGTGCCTCTATACTGAGGACAATCATCAGATTGCGGAGCTAATCCACAAAGTTAGGTCCCATCAAGGTGTTCTTTTCGAGTAGAATTACGAGTGGATTCATTGTCATATTGAGAGTTATGTCTGAATTAAGTATGACAGATTAACTAGTGACTCGTTCAATTATTTTCTGAGTATAGAATTAAGGTCTTTTCTATTCTTGTTACCTAGCTCCCACTATTTTTATCGGAATAACACACTCCCATGTGAAATCGGGAAGTATCGTCGCTCTACCTCATAGTGGTGATCGAGTTCTTTATAAATCTAAATAGAGGGCAACCGAACAGGTTTCTAGTCTAATAATTATAAAGTGGTGTCCAACACCAACCCATCTAATGGATGATTCGATATTCTTTTTCCCCTTGTTCACTCCCCTCAACCTATACGGTTTCTATGGTTCGTGAACAAGTTAAGTTTATACCATCGACGCAAATCAGTTTCACAATTGAATCTTATCCGGCAACCTATCAGGTTTCTAGAGATAAAATTTGTTCCAACCGAAGGCATCCAATGTGCTATCGGTAATTTATCCGTCCTCCCCAAATGACTACCCCGATAACTCGGAAGCATAGCACATCCGGTTCGGATTTCAATTCCCCGAAAGTTCGATGGAGGGAAGGAAAACCTTGAAACCTTATAAACTTAATAATTTGTGGTGGGAGAATTTTCGCGATTAACGTTACACTTTGCACATTAATCATTTAAGCGCGTTTGTGGCATTTATACATTATGAAAAAAACCATTCACAACCTAGTTGCTACCAACATGTGGTTCATGGACCGTTCTTAGAAAATAAAAACTCTGTAATATTATTACAAGTCTTCGTCTTGAATCTTCATCTTCTCGAAACAGATCTTCCTCCGGTCTTCGTCATTACATATTAATTTTACATTGAAAATTGCATCCTAGATACAAATATTTCTAGTAAAATAAATAGGCTCAAAATGGACTTTACAACCCAATCGAATAAAACGAACGATTCAAAAACTAAGTCCAATGAATCACATCCCCATTCAAAAGCATTCATTCAATAAATACTATATAAATGGAAAACGTAGAGATACATTCATCCAATCAACAATTCGAATCGATCCAATCGACTCACATAACTGGTAATATGAAAAACGTTCAAATAATTCGGTCGATCACAAGTATTCCAATAAATCAATTTTCCCTTATAAAATGAAATACCATATATCATTTTAATCATATTAAATCCAATTCAAAATATGGGAAATCAATTTTAGGAATACACGAAGAAAACAAGCCCGAAACGGGTCCGAAATGGGCTGAACCACGACCGGAAAACACCATAGGGCTGCAGTAGGCTGCCCAGCAGCCCTGGCCGCGGCCCCCTTAGCCCTGGGCCGCGGCCCACAGTACATAAACTTCCCAGGCGGGCTGCAACAGCCCTGGGCCGCGGCCCCTTGCTTCCGGACCACTCTCGGACCGTCCAATGGCAATTCGGGGCTAGTTTTTCAACCGGATATCCAATATCTATATTTTCCAACATTCACGTCATCAATATAAATCATATTTCCAAGAAATAGAAGATTTATATTTAGACATAAACTTACGAAAAATACAACTATAACGAACGAAAAACATATACCACAATTATGACTAAAATGATTCCAAATCATTTACCATCTAATCGAGCATTCCAAATGCCAATATCGTATATATGATTGCAAGACTACGCTCCGATACCACTGTTGAGATTTGGTGCCTAAAATGAAGGCCCAGCAGAAGCGGTAAAACAAAAATTAATTCGATCAGAATCCTTACGAGGATCGATCGAGCTACGTATATACGAATATATAAATGAAAAGCAAGAGCTGTAAGAAACTAACCCATGAAGTCCGTTGATTAAATGGTAACCTTCTCTTGAGCTATTACCTAAGCTTTGCTTGATCTCTACGAATCCAATCCGCTCCAAGCCCTTGAACGATCCAATGCCAAAAGCACCGCGTCTCTACTTGCCACGCGCCGGAAAAATGACCGGAATGACAACACCCGATTAACCTCTAAGGTTATGGCTAGAATCAAGTGATGAAGCTTTTGATTGTAACACTCTAAGTGTTTTAATGTTTGATCTCTCTATATTTCTTAATGTTTCTCTAAGAACAATCAAGAACTAAGTTGATGAAGAAGATGACTATAAAGAAGAACTCCTTTCTCACTTTCTCTCACTACAACTCATGTAAGGAATAATGTAATGAGAATGGGAGATCAAAGTCCTCTTCTTATGCATGTTCAACTCACAAGAATACAACTCATACATTGAGAATCTAACCCCACCATATAATGTGTATGATACTTGTCCCCTCAACACATGATATTCCAAACATCATGATATGGACAAGTCAATACATATATATGTATATTAGTGGGGGGGCATGAGGATGAAATGGACAAGTTTAGTTCGTTTCAGACTCCCGAGAGTCCAAACAGATAAACTCCGATTTCGTTTCGATGTATTTATATCGATTAATTGATCCATTTAATTAAACATACCAAATACAAAATAATATAATTAATTTCTCCAAGAAATAATTATATTCATGAATTAAATTAATCACCCAGTAATTTATTTATTTCATTAGGCCGTAAATCAATTTATCCAATAAATCAATTTAAACATCCAATGTCCGAAATTTAGATATCCAATATCTAATATTCATAATGAGAGAATTAGCTTGATTCATTCCATCGTCAATCCTATTGCGCGACTCGGTAGGTCCGTCTCAGTCAGCAATGGGAGGAACCAAAGAGTAGTAGCACCACCTAGCCAGCCTGGCGGCCTACACCGTACCCCAACTGAGAACGAATGATTGGGATCATTCAAGAACCATTCTGTTGTGAATACCAATATACGTATAAACCCTTCTTTCAAATGTCCCGATCAAGTTATAGGGTCACGGTCAGTCAAACCCTATCTGTCCTTGACTCTATGCATGCGTTATTGCAAATCGAGATCATCGAGCTCTCGTGTATCTAATACAACTAGCTCCAATGCTTTGGCCAAAGACTTATGATCTCATCTGCCAATAACCGCATAGGACATATAACTCGCTCACTAACGGGAGAAAGAATTCTATCTTGGTATTCAGTAGGACTTGATACTTGCCCGTCAAGATGCACGTCGAGGTTGACCCCCGCCTTCCGGTTTACAGGGTCGAACTACTCTAATGAAAATCTTGACGTCACAAGCACATCCGTACTAAATCCTCAAGTCGAAGGGTCACGAATACCTATCACAACCTTTTGATTCCGTCATTGACTGTCCCGGAGTGAAATCCGTGTGACGAATCGAGGGTGAGTCAGTTCGAGTATACTAATCCAATTAGCATACCTATAACCTGTGCTCCCACTAACCATTAGTGTTCGACAGGCACTCTACATGTCAAAGAACACGTCATACAAGTCTTCACATAAACTTAACGGCCAGTAAAGTTTCATCGACTTGCGAACGATTAAGTATTGAGCTATAAACCTTTCCAGTGCCTACCCCCTTATCCAGTAAGGAGTGGAACATTTTGCTCTAAAATACACGGACTAGTTTCTATATGTATATTTACGAGTTAAGAATGCCAGTAACTACAAGTAAATAAAGAAACATTCATTGCCTTATATAAATGTTTTACATAATTTACAAGTACAATGCCCTCATTCAACATCCTCTCAGTGGCATTCGAGGGCATACTCAGTCAGAGCCGGGGGAGGGAGGTGAAGGCTTTAAACCTGCTAATCTTGGCAAATATGTGATGCCCCCTCCCAACACTACAGTTTTATAACAATTATCATCACCCGGTAATTCAGCATCATGGCAATGATCCATGCGAAATGCCAGTGCCCGATGCAGACCCATCACTTGCCTATTAAAATATTAGATACGTCACAAATTAGCCACTAAAAAAAGAAAGAAAGAAAGAAAGAAAGAAAGATAATGACTGGACAAAGTATCATTTCAATCCCTATGGATTCCATCTATTTATATTTTATCCCTGCAAGCACTCATCCAGAGTAAACCTTGAAGGGCATTCCTACGAAAACTTTTAAGATAGATTTACAGTAAAAAAACTAAAGGTCATTCCACATATGCTTGAAAATGGGCATTTCGGGAGGTGATCTCACGAAGTATTAAAAATACAAAACAAAGTGAAATGTATACATACACTCCTGCAATGCGAGGCTGGAACAATATCTCCCCTGTTTGAAACCGTTCCTTTGAAAGTGAGAAGAGGCCTGCATAGATTAATATTTAGGACTAGGAATGTTCTCTAATAAAAGTAACAGCGAAGAAGATGTTTCTATAATCTTTTATTTAGTTTAAAGTTGTGAGATGTTGAAATGTCGACAGAATAATAAATACTAAAAATGACCAGAACTATAAAACATCCAAGAAAGCGTCCAAACAAACACAAAAATAACTAACATTTTTACAAAGAAAATTAATAAATGTCCAAGCTATACACAAGAACAACCAATTTAACAATACATAAATATCCAATTCCAAAATTCCACATATCCATGAGAAATGATTGACGAATCCTGAGAAAATCCCCTCACAATTGGAAAAACCCAGAAAGAGGGGTGGGGTTGGAAAACTTACGTAGAAGGACCTAGTAATAAGCAGTAGGCCAGAAACATGGGAATCATAGCCCATATACCCCTACAAAGGAGTAAACGCGACATTTCATTAAAGATTTCAAGAAGCCCTCAAGCAATAAAAAGAAGAAGAGAATCTGACATGCAATATGATAAGACTTGGCACACACCTGTTTACAGTAGTAACAAGATCAGTTTTTGAACTACATTCAGGATCAAGTGCTCCACCTACCCAACAGGAATGGATTTTCAAACAGAGTAGTTTAAGATATGAGTGCAACTTTCCACATTTATTTCCATGTCGCACTAATACTTCTCATCCATTATTTGTTTTATCATTTTAATGAATGCTAGGACTAAAATTACGTTAATCAACTTATATCAAGAAAGAAAAAATTGAGACAAAGTAAAAAAAACCCATAAATATTTCAAAAATAAAAAATTACAATAACAAAGCATAAATGTCACTGCCAAAAGAGTAACCAACTCACACAAGAAAACATGCACAACAACTAATAATGTAATGGTGCGGGGCTTGTACGCCCAGGCAGTCCAGGGATCATGATCATCTTCACTGCCTGACAAGCTCAATTCACCATTTTGATAGGCGACAAGATTCTTTCGACTACCTCTCCGGTGACCATTGAGTTCCATAGCCTAGCACATCACGTTTTCAATTTTTTTTAACTGCAACTAAAAAGTGAAATAGTAATACACACAAATTTAGGGCCTCATATGGTCCCTTGACGTCATTACAGAATACATAAAAGTTTGGGGTGAAGCGGATTTTATATACAGTTAACAGAATGGAGAACAAAAAAACCACTCATATAATACACAAACGCAAAAAAGTAAAACATATAGCGAGCCAAACAGTAGAAAACATAAAAACACAAACTAAATAGTGGAAGTGAAAAAATCAAAAGACTCCTTCCAAAAAAATCCAAATGAAACAGTGAAACCCTAAATTGATAGAGGCAACAGAGAAGGCACCAAAAATCAGGATGATACTGACATCTTTGATGGATTTTGAAATAAGGATGACCGTGACTATGAGGACATAATCTTCCATTGTGAGGGGTCAGGACTGGGTAATTCTGATAACTTTGCCTCCCTGAGTGGGGCGGATAATACCTTTCCATCATCAGGGTCTTAAACTGGTCCAAAGTGCAAGATCCGTCGGTGGGCTTCAAAGATAGCCACCAAGAGTGAGCGCTCTTACCCAGATAGTAAGCCGCAACTCAAACTTTGTGCCCTTGGGGACACTCCACCATAGCAAATAGCTTCTCAAAATGTTCAAGCCAGTGACTAATATCCGCCGGCTCAGATGAGCCCTCAAAATTAGGTGGCCTCTGGCGAGATATGTCTCCGATAATACTGCTCACACTCCTCTCTTGTCCCTGAGGTGGCGGCGGCGGAGCCTGTTGAGCCTGAGTGGCTGAGTTCTGCATCGTCTCCATCAGACGTGCCATCTGAGTCATCTGGGCCATCATGCCCTGCATAAAAGTGAGTGGATCAACCCGAACACCTTCCGATTGAGCTGTATCTCGGGTACGACTTCATGAGAGTGAATGATTATCTTTTGGTGAATGAGTGACAGCATCGCTACTTGTTGAATTGATATTATTCCTCGCATTTGCTCTGGTATTCACACGAGCTCCTGGGTTTCGGCCCGCACCGCAGCCTCTTCCACTGCATCCTCTGACAGCTCTATCCACACTGAAGTAGGAAAACACATGATAATTATAGATCTCGCATGAATATCGCATTATGATTACGTTATGGAATGATAATAATGAGCATACGTGCTCTAACACAATGAACGCATTAATAATGCAGTAAAATGATCGCCGACATTACGCCGGAATATGATAAGGTCACATGAAGGATCAACTGAGGTGGCCTGATTATCTGATGAAATTCTTGATATGATTATCCTGAACAAATTAACCAGGCTGGTAAGACGATCCACAAGATCAACAAATGAGCAATGAGATTGACTGAGTGATTAATGAGTTAACATGACCGACAAGATCCAAAAGAAAATGATGATTGAGGATTGTTGTCTAATGAATGATGAATGATTGATTCTTATAGCCAGAAATTATACCATGACGTCAGAAATCATACCGTTTCTTTGGTCTGAGGGGCTTGGCGCTTGCACAGGTCACACGTGACACGAAAGTCCAATGATACTAGTCTGATGAACGATAATTTCCAATGAGACATGACTCGATGAGCAGTATTCAAAACCACGCTCCGATACCAACTCTGTAATACCCAAACTAGGCGGATATTAAAGTGCCGTGGACCCCCAACTGGGACCCACCAGGCGAATGAAAATTAATGAATTAAATAATATAATTATAGTACCGAACCACATTATATTACCAATTACTCCGATGAGGAGTTTCAAGTACAATACACCCAGGAATATAGAATACATATATATTTCATATGAAGATGAAATATACAACACTGAATAAATGAAAGTCCAAACAGAAACTGCAGCGGAAAATACACATCAAAGAAACATGAATAAATGAAAAGACTGGGGCCCCCTACTAGTATCAGTGGGGCTCCTCGCCGTCAACGTTCTCTTCCCGTGCCTTTGCCTTGCCATGACCTAAAAACAACATCCCCAATGGAGTAAGTTACACAGAACAACAATCCTCAAGAGTTGAACAAATACAATAATCACATGACTTAGTTATGAAATCAAATTGAACGAGGGGTATCATAGTACGCCCGAATGGGATGTGCAAGTGCACAAGTATGTCAAGTGCCCGGCGTTCCACATAAACACCCGCAAAACTTGGCGTAATTAGTCTGACGGAGGAACGTTACCATGTGCACAGTCCAATGTGTCCAGATACCCGCATATTGTAACACCCCAAACTAGGCGGATACTACAGTGCCGTCGACCCCCGACTGGGACCCACCAGGCGAACGAAATTAATAAATTGGACAATACAAATGTAGTACCGAACCACATTACATTATCAATTACTCTGATAAGGAGTTTCAAGTACAACACACCCACGGAAATACTGAATACATGTATATTTTATATGAAGATAAAATATACATCACTGAATAAATGACAATCCAAAAGGCAGCGGAAAATACATAAGAAGAAAATGTGAATGAAATGAAGAGACTGGGCCCCCTACTAGTATCACTGGGACTCCTCGCCATCGACATTCTCTTCCCGTGCTTTTGCCTTGCCATGACCTAAAAACAATATCCTCAACGGGGTCAGTTACACAGAACAACAATCCTCAAGAGTTGAACAATATACAACAATCACATGAATGAATTAAGTATTAGAGTTGAATGATGAGTATCACAGTATGCTCGAATGGAATGTGTGAGTGCACAAGTAGCCGAGTGTCCGGAGCCCTGCATATACACCCGCAACTTGGCCGAATTAGTCTCACGGAGGTACTTTACTATGTGCACAGTCTAAATGAGTCCGTAGTCCCGCATATAGACATGACCATAGTGTGCCCGTCTAAAAATTCCACACATACGCCACCCGGCAAGAAACACAATACCGGAAGGTCACAAAAACAAAAGCGACCAAGATTAGAGGTAATGAATAAAATCCGATAAGGATAAAGAACGACTCACCGAGATGACATGATGATACAACGAGTGATAGCTTCAATGAAAATAATTTGGAATCGTCGTTCCTCGCGAGGTACATGATTAGGTGATGATTACAATTCTCGACATGAATGATATATTATGAGTGAATTACATCTATGAATGAACAACAATGTAAGGAATGAATATTGCTTAACCGAGTAAGAATTTACTTACACAACACCGGTGAAGAATGTCCTTCCTCGAACAAATGTCCTAAAAGAGATGTCGGTCACTCGAACAACCTTGAATAACATAATTACCAATCATCCGCTCAATATACGTATCAAGTACGATTATAACTAACTCAAAACGTCGATGTGACAAAACCAAGTTCATTGGGGCATTACAATAAACACATTGTAAACAACTTTCGATTGTTTACAATAGACCTCCATTACATACATACCAAACCTCCGAGGAGTGAAATCAATCCAACAAAATATCTTCAACACACTCAATAATCCAAAATGAATACACAATTCGAGATTACATCGACATCTAATCGAAAACCCCCAAATCCAAATTAATATTCAAAGTGTTCTTGAATAATCCCTATTAATCCGATGATAATCCTTAACAATTAATAATCACAAATATATCACTTCATATGTCATGATTATCACATCCAAAACATCATATCCCAACTCAAAATCGAAATCCAAGATGTTGAAGAATTTACTTTTGAAGATCCAATCACTTCGATCCGGTGAATTCGTGTTAAATCGACTATCCAAGCTTCACAAACGAACGAAGATGATGAAATCCGAACACACAAGTGTTTGATGATGAAAATTCTCTCCCATAAACCCTCTCTATAGGAACCAAGATGAAGAAGTGGTGGAAATGAGAAAAACCCATCGGTCCACTTATATAGGTCACAGGGACGCATGACCAAAACCGCATGATCAAGTGCCCATGCGTCAGTCGTGCGTGAAGCTTCTGCCGGCAACTGCTATAGCGCATGAGTGCCACACACGAGCAGTAACTCGTGCGGCCTGCGCGTGTGGCCCTGACTCAAACGCTGGGTCTCCTACCCAGTCCCGCCGCAACACACGAGCACCACGCCCGAGCAGTTGCTCGTGTGGCCTGCTCGTGCGGCCCTGACTCGACCGCTGGGTCTCCTGCCCAGTCCAGCCGCAACACACGAGCACCACGCCCGAGCAGTTGCTCGTGTGGCCTGCTCGGGCGGCCCTGACTCGACCGCTGGGTCTTGTGCCCAGTCCAGCCGCAACACACGAGCACCACGCACGAGCAGATGCTCGTGTGGCCTACCCGTGAGGCCTTGCTCGACATGCAATTCAGCTAATAACGATGTACCGAGTACAAAAAATCACAGAATTCGAGAAGTACGGGGACAAAAGCACGAGTATTACAAAAATTACGCCGAACGGTGAACACAATTAAATGAGTGTGAATGATGAGTGATTATTAATGAGTGAAAATTACTGAGTGACAATTACTGACTGATAATTACTGAATGATAATGACTGAATTACAACTGGGTATTACACATATAAAAAATGACCTTAGTGTGCCCGACTAAAAGTTCCACACATATACCACCCGCTAACGCAATACAATCCCGGAAGGTCATAATGACAAAAACGACCATGAAGAGGAATAATGAATAGGAATCCGACAAGGGCCAGGCATGACTCACCGAGGTGAAAATGACGCAATGAATGATAGCTTCAAATGAAATGATTGGAACCGTCGTTCCCCGTGAATTGATCGATTAGTTTGATAATTACAAGTCCTAAACAATGATTAATATACTATGCATAAATTATACGTATGAATGAACAATAATGAAAGGAATGATTATCCTTTTAACTGGGCAATGATCAACTTGCCTCAAATACCGGTGAAGAATGTCCTTCCTCGAACAAATGTCTTTAATGGAGTTATCAGTTTCTCGAACAACCTTGAATAACACAACTACCAAAAATTCGCATAATATACATATCAATTATGATCATAACTAATTCAAGAAGTCGATACAACAAACCCAAACTCATTAGGACATTTTGACAAACACGTTGCAAACATTCTTCCGTTGTTTACAACCAATCCCATTTATATCAAATACCAACCTTCAAATGAGTGATTCAGTCCAACAAAACATCATTAATGAAAACGATAAACCAATAGGAATACACAACTCGAGATTACGACAACATCTAATCGAAATCCACAATTCCAAATCAACGTTCGAAGTGTTCTTGAATAATCCTACAACAATCCGATGATAACTCAAAATCGAATCTAGGGTTGAAGAAGTTACCTTGGATTTAGGATGAAGAACCCAAGTAGATGTTGTTAATCCACACCAAGAACTCGATGAGGATGATATCTATAAGATTGAAGATGCCAAATCGCCCAAAAAATCGCCCGAAGGTCGCCCACGAAGAGAAGAAAGGTGAAAGGAGATGAAATGAACTTCTCTCCCAAAAACCCGCTGGAAAAAGGGGAGATCTGACTCACGTGCCGCGGTGCTGACTGAGTGTGCCGCGGCCTGCGGTTGAAATTTGCGAGCAGCTCCCAGGTAGTGCCGCGGCACGGCCAGTAGAGGGGCGCGGAGCGCGGTACAGCTTCTGCCAGGCTTGAGTCTGCAAGGTGTGTGCCGCGGCGCGTAACCCCTTGTGCCATGGCGCATACTGTTCGTGCCCAAAAAGTGGCGAAAAATGACCCGGGAAGAGAATAAACGTAATAAAACTCAAAACTTGGGAATAATAACATGAAATGGAATTGCGGAAACCCAAAAACGGCAGTTCCGAGCAATGATTACGAGAGTTGGTCCAAAAGAGCACGATCCGAACAAGAAAGATTAAATTCGAAATGATATGAACTCCAAAATCAACATCAACTTACAAAGAAATTACAACGATTAAGATAATATTCTCGTCTCAATTCTCAAATAGGGTTGAACAATGAACGGTACCGATACACGACTCAAAGTGACACCGAATGGTGAACACGAATGAATGGATATGAATGATGAATTATTATTAATGAGTGAGAATTACTGAGTGACCATCACTGAATGAAAATAAATGAGTTCACAACCGGGTATTACATTAAGAGGGCTACCTCAACCTGCACAAGCATATAAATTGTCAATTCACGTTATCTTCCCCAAAACAGAAACAACAAAGTCATTTCGGCGGAGCTCGCAAGGATATCATATGGCAATTCGAAACGAGTAAGTAGTGTTCTATGCCACAATGCCTGATCTGATGACATAGTAGAGTGAGCAGTAGTGTTCTCAAGAGGTACATATTCCATCCCAATTAACAAACCAAATGCCTGTAAGACCATATGCATGGCCTCAGATGGAAAGAGTTAAGGATATACTGTTTAATTGAATCAAACCCTTCTATACATGAAATAAATCCTCAAAAATGTGAGTTCCCTCTTCAGATCCAGAAAGTTCCTTCGAGGCACTGCCCATTCTTGTAAATTGGGCAACCGTATCCTGTATGCTCTGATATTCAACGCACATACAGCATAAAAGAAAAGTTAGGAGTTTGAAGTATAAGCGGCAGAAATACAAATGAAAAAGAAATATGAGTAGGCGTAATCAGTACGAGAAAGATTGTCTCAATATAAGGTACATGCACAATCTGAGAACTTTAACTTTTTGCTCTCAATTCATTTACCTTGGGGCCCTAGCTAACCTCACTCAAGGGTAGGCGAACATAGCATACATACAAACAATAAAAAATGACATAAAACGAAATAAAGAGAAGAAAAATACACATAAATGAATTGTACTAAAACCACATTGTAGCACATGTACGAGCAACATATTTATTGTTGGTTTTATCTAGAAAAAAGTAAAATATGGGCTTAAATTTTATGTGCCAGATTTCTGTACCTGCTTTGTACCTGGATTCTCTCTGGCTATACGTAGTTCTTCATCAGGTAATTGGTTAGGTTTTTTAAGGCATTTTTTTTCCTGGTTTGCCTCTTCTTATTTATTTCTGGATTCTTTTATTGTGCTTGGTATTGGAGCGTGGTTTTGAATACTACCCTTCCGAGACATGTCTCATTGAAATCATCATTCATCAGACTAGTATCATTGGACTTTCGCATCACGTGTGACCTGTGCAAGTGCCAAGCCCTAAGACCGAAAGAACAATAAGATTTCTGACGCCATGGTATAATTTCTGGGAATAAGAATCACTCATTCATTATTCATCAATCAACAATCCTCAATCATCATTTTCATTTTTGATCATGTCGATCATGTTAACTCATTAATCAATCAGTCAATTTTATTGCTGAGTTATTGATCTTGCGGATCGTATCATCAATCTTGTTAACTTGTTCAAGATGATCATTTCACTAAATTCATCAGATAATCATGTAACCTCAATTGATCTTTCATGCGAAGTCTATAATTATTTTGTGACTTTCCTACTTCAGTATGGATAGAGCTGTCAGAGGATGCAGGGGAAGAGGCAGCGGTGCGGGCCGAAACCCAGGAACTTATGCGAATACCCACGCGAATGCAAGGAATAACATCAATTCAACAAGTAGCGACGTTGGCACTCATTCACCAAGAGATAATCATTCACTGTCAGGAAGTCGTACCCGAGATACAGCTCAATCGGAAGGTGTTCGGGTTGATCCAGTCACTTTTATGCAGGGCATGATGGCCCAGATGACTCACATGGCACGTCTGATGGAGACGATGCAGAACTCAACCGCTCAGAATCAACAGGATCCTCCACTGCCACCTCATAGGAAAGAGAGGAGTGTGAGCAGTACAATTGGCGACATCTCTTGCCAGAGACCACATACTTTTGAGGGCTCATCTGAGCCGGCGGATATTATTCACTAGCTTGGGCATTTCGAGAAGTTATTTGCTATGGTGGAGTGTCCTGAGGGACACAAAGTTTCAGTTGCGGCTTACTATCTGGGTAAGAGCGCTCACTATTGATGGCTATCTTTGAAGCCCACCGACGGATCTTGCACTTGGGACCAGTTCAAGACCCTCATTATGGAAAGGTATTATCCGCACCCACTCAGGGAGGCCAAGCTATCGGAGTTACTCAGTCCCGACCCCTTAGCGGAAGATGATGTTCTCGCCATCGCCGAGAAGTTTCAGGAGTTACTTCTCTTTGCCTCATCCATTATCCACTCCGAGGCGGATAAGATCAAGTATTTCATTAAGAGGTTGAAACCTCGTACGAGGTTGCAATTGCTTAATCATCATTGCGCCACCCTGGCCGAATTCATCGAGAAAGCTCTTACTTATGAGCTTACTGCGAAGGAAATGGCTAAGCATCAAACTTCATCTTTTGGCAAGAAATCGAAGAATCGTAATCAGTCCGAAGGCAGTCAGGCAACCTTCAAGAAGCCTCGTGCGGGCCCTACTTTTTCTGAGCGACCTCCTATGGCGCCTAAACCTGTGGAATCTCAATCCCAAGCAGCCAGTTCGAACATCACTTGTTTCAACTGTGGAGAGCAGGGTCATTTCAGCACTAAGTGTCCGAGGCAGACTATCATCACGTGCAATAACTGTGGAATTTTCGGGCATAAGGCCCGTTTCTACCGAAAGAGACTCCAAACCTACTCCAATGGCATCTCAGACCCCGAAGCAGTCGGCTGTCCAGAATCAGGCCACTCAGTCCGCGTCGTTTAAGACGACGGGAGCAAACAAAGGCGGATCCTACAGTTATCAGGAGCATTCGGTTCTGGGGCTGGCAAGCCCTGAATTTAAGAGATGAAGAGGTGCGACGATCCAGAGGGCCGAATGATCTCAGGTACACTCGAAATTTTATTTCAACCTATGTATACCCTTTTTGATACTGGCACATCTCATTCATTCATTTCTGAGTCATGTTTGAGTAGACTACACCTGGGTGGTAGTACTAGTTGTGAACCTTATATCATTGGCCTACCAGACAGTAGAAGAATTATTGCGAATCGTGAAGTTAAGAATTGTCCGATTCAGCTTGAGGGCCGTGAATGGCTGGCAGACCTAATCGTGGTGGACTTACCTAAGGACGATGTAATTTTGGGTATTGATTGGATGGATCATCATGATGCCATACTTAGTGTCCGTAAGCATATGGTCGCTATCATTTCAGATGATGGAGTCGAGTGTGTATTTCAGGGGGTAACTCCTACCGTTCCAGAAGAGTTATTAATATGATTAAAGCAGTGAAATTACTCAATTAGGGGTGTGTTGGTTATTGGTTCTATATGACCAAGACTGAGAAACCATCAGTGACGTTGGAGGATATCCCGGTAGTGAGAGAATATGCCAATGTATTCCCAGATGAGTTACCTGGTTTGCCTCCACAGAGAGATGTTGAATTCACGATAGAGTTGGAGACTGGTACATGCCCCATATCGAAAGCACCATACCGTATGGCCCCGACCGAAATGCAGGAACTAAAGAATCAATTGGAGGAATTGACCGAGAAAGGTTATATCCGACCGTGTGCATCCCCGTGGGGAGCACCAGTGTTATTTGTCAAGAAGAAGGATGGCTCATTTCGCTTGTGCATTGAATATCGAGAGATGAACAGAGTGACGATCAAGAATAAATATCCCCTACCCTGTATTGATGATTTCTTAGATCAACTTCAGGGAGCTTCAGTATTTTCCAAGATCAATTTAAGATCTGGGTATCATCAGTTGCGAATTCGAGAGTCGGATATCGCAAGGACGGTGTTTCGAACACGCTATGGACACTACGAGTTTGTAGTGATGCCATTTGGGTTAACTAATGCACATGCGGTATTCATGGAGTTAATGAATTGAGTTTTCATCGACTATTTGTATTAGTTCGTGGTTGTCTTCATAGATGACATTTTGATTTATTCTCATAACCGAGAGGAGCAACTCTATGGAAAAATTTTCAAATGTGAGTTCTGGATGTCCGAGGTGACTTTTCTCGGACATATGATTTTATCATATGGAGTACGTGTCGACCCTCAGAAGACGGAGGCTATCTGAGATTGGCAACCTCCGAAGAATGAAGGAAATCCGAAGCTTTCTTGGATTAGTAGGCTATTACCGGCGAATTGTAGAAGGATTTTCTAAAATAGCTCAACCTATGACAAACCTTTTGCGGAAGGATAAGAAGTACACGTGGTCTGACGTGTGTCAGCAGAATTTTGAGGAACTCAAGAGCCGTTTAATTTCGGCGCCTGTCCTTTCTTTACCACAAGGGATGGAAGGATTCGTGGTTTATAGTGACGCGTCCAGACATGGTCTCGGATGTGTATTAATGCAGAACGGGAAAGTGATTGCCTATGCTTCGCAGCAACTGAGGCCTTACGAGGTCAATTATCCGACCCACGACCTGGAGCTGGTGGTCGTGGTATTCGCGTTGAAGATTTGGCGTCATTATCTCTATGGCGTCACCTGTCAGATTTTCACCGATCATAAGAGTTTGAAGTATATATTTACTCAGAAGGAGTTAAGTATGCGATAGAGACAATGGTTGGAACTAATTAAAGATTATGACATTGAGATCTAATACCACCTGGGTAAGGCGAACGTCATCGCCGATGCCTTGAGCCGTAAGTCCATTCAGGAGCAAATACTTGGTCGTTTGACTACTCAGAAGGAACTTGAAAAGGAATTCCTAAGACCCGAGATCAAGGTCTGGTTACAGCGAGTTCAAGGACAACTGTGCATGCTAGAGATTTCATCTCTACTAGAGGAGGCGATCAGAACGAGTTAGGGTTCAGACCCATTTTTGTTGCGCATACGAGATCATATGGCTCAGGGGAAAGCCCCTGGATTTGTGGTCCATGAGGATGAAGTTTTGCGATTTAAGAACCAGTTATGTGTTCCGGCAGATGACGAGTTGAAAAAATCGATTTTGAGAGAGGCCCATGATACCCCTTATTCTATCCATCCGGGGTCTAGCAAGATGTACAAAGACTTGAAGCAAAATTACTGGTGGAGTAATATGAAGCGAGAAGTCACAGAATTTGTTTCGAGATGTCTGACCTGTCAGCAAGTCAAGATAGAACATCAGCGATCGGGGGGTATGCTGAAACCGCTCCCTATTCCGGAGTGGAAGTGGGAGGATATTTCAATGGACTTCATCACAAGTTTGCCAACGAGTCGTCGTGGCATGACACAATTTGGGTAATCGTGGATCGTTTAACTAAGTCAGCCCATTTCCTTGAGATTAAGGATACGTGGGGTTCTGAGAGACTTGCCCAGTTATTCATTAAAGAGATCGTAAGATTGCACGTTACTCCTAAGAGTATCGTTTTTGATCGTGATGGGCGATTCGTGTCACATTTTTGGAAATCCGTTCATCGTTCCATGAGAACTCGCTAAACCTCAACACAGCTTTTCGCCCTCAGTCCGACGGACAATCAAAGAGAACTATTCAGACGTTGGAGGATATGTTGAGAGCATGTGTTCTCAACTGGAAAGATGATTGGGAAGCCCAACTACCATTGATAGAGTTCACGTACAATAACAACTGGCATGCTTCGATTAAGATGGCACCTTATGAGGCCTTATACGGTCGTCGTTGCCGATCTCCCCTATGCTGGGATGACTTATCAGAATCAATCGTCACTAAGCCTGATATGCTTATAGCCACCCGTGAGAAGGTGCTTTGATCAGGAGTCGTTTGTTGACCGCTCAGAGTCGAAAAAAATCATATGCAGATAATCGTCGTCGACCATTAGAGTTCGAGGCAGGTGACCACGTTTTGGTCAAGGTATCCCCGAGTCGAGGTATCTTCCATTCGGGAAGTGGGGAAAGTTGAGTCCGAGATTCATTGGACCATTTGAGATTTTGGATCGAGTAGGCGATCTGGCTTATCAATTGGCTTTACCTTCGGCCTTGAGCTGAATTCATAATGTGTTTCACGTCTCTCAGTTTTGGAAGTATGTTTCTGACCCGAGTCAAATACTTCAGTTCGATGAAATCGAGATCACGGATGATCATTCATATGAGGAGCATCCTGTACGAGTCCTAGAGCGACGAATCAAACAGTTGAGGAACAAGGCGATTCCTTTGGTGAAAATTCAGTGGTCTAGACACGGAGTCGAAGAGGCTACATAGGAAACCAAGGATAGTATGCGGGTGAGTTATCCCAAATTGTTCGACCCTTAGTTTCGAGGACGAAACTCTTTTTAAGAGGGGGGGTATGTATTGCCCGGTTGTAAATTCATTTATTATCATTCAATAATTGTCACTCAGTAATTTTCACTCATTAATGATCATTCATCATTCATATTAATTCATTGTGTTTCGCCGTTCAACGTACTTTTGAATCATATATTAGTTATCATTCATCATCTAACCCTGAGAGACTCGAGTCGAGAACATTATCACTATCATCGTTGTTGGCAGCCTGTGGGTGATGAGTAGCGCACCCTACATACTCTTTTTAGTGTGCGCTAATTGAGTACTGGTAGCGCAAGCTATTGTTCAGCGTCAACGCACGCTAGTGCAATTGTGACAGGCAGTCCAGTAGGTACTGGACTGAATTGGAAATTCATAGCACCTGATAAATGTGAGGGTAGCGCACGCTAACTGTGTTAGTATTGCATGCTAAGTTACCAGGGTAACGCACGCTAAGGCGCAGAGGACAGTAGGTTCTAGACACCAGTTACTGGGTACCAACTATAAGATAGCGTACGCTAACACAAGTTTAACATACACTAAGAAGGAGGTGTTAGCGCACGTTACCAAGTACGTAGCGCACGCTAACGATGCAGGCAGTGGGTACTGTACTACCCGGTGAACCACTAGCACACGCTAATCACAGGAGATAACGCACGCTAAGCTGGTTTGGTATAAAAAGGAAGTTCATCCCCATTTCGTCATTTTTTCATCTCTCTTCCTCATCCGGGCGATTTTGGGCGATTTTGGGCATTTTGAGAAGAGTTCTTCGAGCAGCAATCACCTATCATAATCTTCAAGCTTCTAGTTCGAATTATTAAACATTTAATCCTCTCCACTACACCAAATCAAGGTAAACTTTTCTTGAATCTAGAATTTTGGTTTTTGAGTGTTTTCCTTCCAATCTCTTCGAGTTAGCTTGCTATTATGTAGGAATAGGCTAAATAGGGATTATCTACCTTGGATATATGTGTTCCTATGGATTTATTGGTGAATTTTTTGGATTTGTTGAGTTTTGGGGGGAATTGTTCAAGAACACCTTGAGTGTTGACTTTGGAATTTTGGGGTTTCGACTAGAAGTCGTAATATCGAATGGAGTATTCCTATTGGATTATTGATTGTATTGATGATGTTTTGTTGGATTGAATCACTCATTTCGAGGTTGGTTTCGATATAATTAGGGTTGGTTGTAAACAATGGAAGAATGTTTGCATCATGATTATCAAAATGCCCCAATGAGTTTGGATTTGTTCTATCGAATTCTTTAATTGGTTATGATCGTATTTGATATGTATATTAAGTGAATTGTTGGTATTGTGTTATTCAAGGATTGTTCGAGCGACTGATAACTCCATTAAGAACGTTTGTTCGACGAAGGACATTTCATCACCCGCATTGAGGCATGTTAATTCTTGCTCGGTTAAAAGGATAATCATTCCTTTCGTTGTTGTTCATTTATACAAATAATTCATTCATCATACATCAATCATGTTGAGACTTGTAGTTATCAAACTAATTATTCTATTCATGAGGAACAATGGTTCCAATCATTTCATTTGAAGCTATCACTGTAATACCCGGTTGTAATTCATTCATTTTCATTCAGTAATTATCAGTCTGTAATTGTCACTCAGTAATTCTCACTCATTAATAATCACTCATCATTCATGAATCGCTCATTTGCGTTCAATGTTGGCATGTTGTAATCGTATATCAGTTACCGATCGTCATTTTATCTCCGTTTTTAGATCGAGACGGGAGTATTATCATTTTCATTGTGATTGATAGCCTTGTACTGAGAGTATCATCTTTGGCTCGTGTCAGACTTGTTCACTTTCACATTCGTATGATATGTCGGATCATTCATCAGTCGTAGCGAGGAATCAAAATAATCGGATTGATTTACCTTGGCCAGCATCGAGTTACGGCCGTAAGGTTCTGGGATACGGCCGTAAGTCAGCGGGTACGGCCGTAAGGTCAGCGATTACCGTAAGTGGTCCAGGCCGCCTGCATTTTGGCCGAAGGTGAGTTACGGCCGTAAGGAAGGTGAGATACGGCCGTAAGTGGTGTTCGTAAATTTCGGGTGTTGCCGACCAAGGGTGACTTACGGCCGTAAGGGTTGCGGCATACGGTCGTAAGTCGAGGCAGGTACGGCCGTAAGGCTTGGCCGGATACGGCCGTACGCTGCAGGAAGGATGTCCGGCCATTTTTGACGAAGGCGGGTTACGCCCGTAAGGTTGTCCGGATACGGCCGTATCATCCGAGTTACGGCCTTAAGGTGTTCTGTCCGGACGTAATGCATTCGGCGGTATTTTTTGACTAAGTCGAGTTACGCCCCTAACAAAGGAACGGTTACGGCCGTAAGTCTGTCGGAAGACATTCGGACGACGCCGAGTTACGGCCGTACGAGTTGAACGATTACGGCCGTAAGGCCGTTGACTTGTAAAGTTACGGCCGTAAGAGGGCCGAGTTACGGCCGTAACTTCCGGCAGTATATATGGTTTGGCCGGGACACTTTTTCCTCATTTTCTTCATTTTCACTTCCTTCTTCCTTTTGTCCGAGAGAGAGCTTGGGAAAGGGATTCTTCCTTAATCAAACACTTGAGTACTTGAGTTTCTTCAATTCCATTCAATCATATAGCTCGGATACTCGTTTTAACTCGTGTTCATCGGATCGAAGTGGTTGGATCTTCAAGAGGTAATTTATTCAACACCTTGGATTTCGATTTTGTGTTGAGATATGATGTTTTGGACGTTATAATCATGTTATATGAAGGGATATGTATATGATTATGAGTTTGTATAAGGATTCATTGGATTATTGAGGGATTATTCAAGAACACTTTGATTATCGAGTTGAAATTGGGGGTTTTCGTTAATTGTTGTTATAATCACGTTTTGGATATTCATAACGGATTATTGATCGTATTGGAGATGTTTTGTTGATTTGAAACACTTCTTGGGGATTTGAGGTTGGTATTGTTGAGGTTTAGTTGTAATCAATCGTAGTTGGCCTCAAAGTGTTCGATATAATGCCCCAATGAACTTGGTTTAATCGTATCGACGCCTCTTGAGTTCGTTATATTCGTGTTTGATTCGTATATTGAACGAGTTGTTGGATATTGTACAATTCAAGGTTGTTCGAGCGACCGATATCTCTATTAGACGTTGTTCGTGGAAGGATAATCACCACCGGTATTGTGTAAGTTGATTCTTACTCAGTTATAAGGATATTCATTTCCTTTTGTTGTTGTTCATTCATAATCGTAACTCATTCATCATTGTGATAACCGTATTAAAACTTGTCATTGTCAATTAATCACTTCAGTCACAAGGAACGACGGTTCCAAATCATTTTGTCGTGCTATCATTCATTTCACCATCATTTTATCTCGGTGAGTCATTATTCGTTTCCGATGTCACTTTTGTTATATCGTGGCATTCCGGGTCATACTGGCATGCCGGTTGGTATGTGTAGGATTTTCGTGTCGGGCACATTTATGTCGTGTGTTGGTTGTTGGCCTCGCATTGGACTATGCACACGAGTCGATTGCTCGTGAGACTGATTAGGTACAAGACCACGCGGTATTTGATCGATACTCGTTGGTGGCTTGTGCACGGACATATTTCCATCCCGGGCGTAGTGTGGCGCCACCCTTTGAGCCGTACCATTAGTTGATTCATACAGCATGTTTGATTGCGTATGTTTTCAACAAGTTTAGGTTATAATCTAACCGCTTCATTTTAATCAAACTTGTGGTTTATACTACATATTTATATGATTATGTTTATTCAACTCTGGAGGATTGTTGTTCTGTATAACTGACCCCGTTTGGGGATATTGTTTCTCAGGTCATGGCAAGGCAAAGGCGCAGGGTGAGCACGTTGACGGCGAGGAGTCCCAATGATACTAGAAAGGGGCCTCACTGCTCGCTTATTTATTCATCATTTATGTTTCCTTTATTTATTCCAGCTGCAGACATTCCGTTTGAATACTCATTTCATTCAGGTTGTGTATTTTATCGTCACATAAAATACACATGTATTCTATTTTATCCAGGTGTGTTGTATGAAACTCCTAATCGGAGTAATTGATGTTGAAATGTGGTTCGGTACTACATTTACCCCGTAATTCATCCGTTTTCATTCGCACGGTGGGTCCTACTGGGGTCCACAAAGACCTTGTAATATCCGCCTAGATTGGGGTGTTACAGAGTTGGTATCAGAGCGTGGTTTTGAATACTACCTTCCGAGTCATGTCTCATTTGAAATCGTCGTCATCGGGCTAGTATCATTGGACTTTCGCGTCACGTGTGACCTGTGCAGATGCCGAGCCAATCAGACCGAAAGAACTGTAAGACTTCTATCGCCATGGTATAATTTCTGGCAATTTTCATTCATTCATAATTTATCGATTAACAATCCTCAAACATCATTTTCATTTTGACCAGAACGGTCATTTTAACTCATTAATCACTCAATTCATTTCATTACTCGGTTGTTAATCTGGAAGATCATATAATAAATCTTGTTAACTTGTTCAAGATAATCATTTCAATAATTTCATCAGAAATCATGTCACCTCGATTAATCGTTCATGTAATCAATGTGTTAGAGAGTATGCTCATTTTCATCACCTCATGTCATAGTCATAATGTGATATTCATGCGAGAGATATAATCATCATGTAACTTTCCACTTCAGTATGGAAAGAGCTGGCAGAGGACGAGGAGGACGAGGCCGTGGTGCGGGCCGAATCCCGAGAGCTCGTGTGAACACACGTGCAAATGCGAGAAACAATGCCAATTCATCGAGCAGCGATGCTGCCACTCATTCACCGGGGCGTGATCATTCACTATCGGGGAGTCGTACCCGGGACACGGCCCAGTCCGAAGGTGTTCGGGTGGACCCACTTACTTTTATGCAGGGCATGATGGCCCAAATGACCCAGATGGCACAACTGATGGAGACGATGCATAACTCCACTAATCAAAATCAACAGGCTCCTCCGCCGCCACCTCAGAGGCAAGAGAGGAATGTGAGCAATATCATCGGCGACATCTCTCGCCAGAGGCCACCGACTTTCGAGGGCTCGTCTGAGCCGGCAGATATTATTCATTGGCTCGAACATTTCGAGAAGTTGTTTGCTATGGTGGAGTGTCCGGAAGGACACAAAGTTTCGTTGCGCTTACTACTCCGGGTAAGAACGCTCATTCTTGGTGGTTGTCGTTGAAGCCCACCGAAGGATCATGTTCATGGGATCGATTCAAAACTCTCATGATGGAGAGGTACTATCCGGCCCCACTCGAGAGGCCAAGCCGCCGAGTTACTCACTCCCGACCCCTCATCGACGAGGATGTTCTCTCCATTGCCGAGAAGTTTCGTGAACTTCTTCCGTCGCCTCATCTATCATTCATTCCGAGGCGGATAAGATTAAGTATTTCAAAGAGGTCAAACCTCGTATGCGCCGCAACCGCTTAATCATAACCGTACCACGTTGGCCGAATTCATTGAGAAAGCTCTTACTTACGAGCCATCGCTAAGGAAATTGCTAAGCAAAGAACCTTCATCTCGCCGGCAAGAAGTCTAAGAACCGTAATCGCTTGATGGGAGTCGTGCCACTTTCAAGAAACCACATGCGGGCTCTACTTTTCTCGAGCGACCTCCCCGGCATCTAAACCCGCGGATCTCGGTCTCGAGCGGCGCCTGGCCACACTGTTTCAACCGTGAAGAACAGTGGTCATTTCAGACCAAATGTCCGGCTGCATCACACGTGCCATAACTGTGGAATTGCCGGGCATCGGGCCCGTTTTTGCCGAAGGGACTCTAAACCCACTCCGGCGTCATCTCAGGCCCCAGGACATTCAAAGATGCATAATCGTGCCACTACCGGGCTGCTTAAGATGACGGGAGCTAGCAAGGGCGGAGCCAAGAGCTATCAGACGGGAGCATATGGTTCGGGGGCCGGCAAGCCCCGAATTTACGAGATGAAAAAGACCGATGATCCAGAGGCCCGAATGATCTCAGGTACACTCGATATTCTATCCCAGCCTGTGTGTACCCTTTTTGATACTGGTGCATCGCATTCATTCATTTCCGAGTCATGTTTGAGTAGACTACGTCTGGGTAGTGCTACTAGTTGTGAGCCTTATGTCATTGGTTTACCTGACGGTAGACGAATTATCGGTAATCGTGAGATTCAGAATTGTCCGATTCAGTTTCATGGTCGTGTATGGCCAGCGGACCTAATCGTAGTAGATTTGCCGAGGGACGACGTCATCTTGGGTATTGATTGGATGGATCGTCATGATGCCACCATTAGTGTCCGTAAGCGTATGATCACTATCATTGCAGACGATGGGGTTGAATGTGTGTTTCAGGGAGGTAATCCCGGCTGTTCTGGTAAGGTCATTAATTTGATGAAAGCAGTACGATTACTCAGTCAGGGGTGTGTTGGTTATTGGTGCTATATGACCAAAACCGAGAAGTCATCAGTAATGCTGACGGATATTCCGGTAGTGAGGGAGTATGCCGACGTTTTTCCAGACGAGTTACCTGGGTTGCCTCCACAGAGAGATGTGGAATTCACGATTGAGTTGGAGCCTGGTACGTCTCCGATATCAAAGGCACCGTACCGGATGGCCCCGACCGAAATGCAGGAATTAAAGAACCAACTTGAGGAGTTGTTCGAGAAGGGTTATATCCGACCGAGTGCGTCTCCGTGGGGAGCACCCGTGTTGTTTGTCAAGAAGAAGGATGGTTCATTTCGTTTGTGTATCGATTATCGGGAGTTGAACAGAGTGACAATCAAGAATAAGTATCCCTTACCCCGTATTGATGATCTTTTAGATCAACTTCGTGGAGCTTCGTATTTTCCAAGATCGACTTAAGATCCGGATATCACCAGCCATGGATTCGAGAGTCGGATATCGCGAGGACGGCGTTTCGAACACGCTATGGTCATTATGAGTTCGTAGTTATGCCGTTTGGGCTAACTAATGCACCTGCGGTATTCATGGAATTGATGAATCGGGTTTTCATCGACTTTTTGGATCAGTTTGTTGTTGTCTTCATCGACGATATTTTGATTTATTCTCATAGCCGAGAGGATCACGAGGTTCATCTTCACTGTGTTCTCGACGTGTTGAGACGAGAGCAACTTTTTGGAAAGTTTTCCAAGTGCGAGTTCTGGATGTCCGAAGTGACTTTTCTCGGACATGTAATTTCGTCAGACGGAGTTCGAGTCGACCCTCAGAAAACGGAGGCTATCCGAGACTGGTTGCCTCCGAAGAATGTTAAGGAAATCCGGAGTTTCCTCGGATTAGCTGGTTATTATCGGCGATTTGTGGAAGGATTTTCCAAAATTGCTCAACCATTGACGAACCTTTTGCGAAAGGATAAGAAATACACGTGGTCCGACGCGTGTCAGCGGAGTTTTGAGGAACTCAAGAGCCGGTTAATGTCAGCACCTGTACTTTCCTTGCCGCAGGGGACGGAGGGATTTGTGGTTTATAGTGATGCGTCCGGACAGGGTCTCGGATGTGTGCTCATGCAGAATGGAAAGGTTATTGCCTATGCTTCACGGCAATTGAGACCTTACGAGGTTAATTATCCGACACACGACCTGGAACTAGCAGCCGTGGTGTTCGCTTTGAAGATTTGGCGTCATTATCTTTATGGCGCTACCTGTCAGATATTCACCGACCATAAGAGTTTAAAGTATATATTTACTCAGAAGGAGTTAAATATGCGACAGAGACGGTGGTTGGAATTAATCAAAGATTATGATATCGAGATCCTTTACCACCCGGGCAAGGCGAACGTTGTCGCCGATGCCTTGAGTCGCAAGTCCGTTCAGGAGCAGATGCTTGCTCGTCTAACAGTTCAGAAGGAGCTTCAGCAGGAATTCCTTAGACCCGAGATCGAGGTCTGGCTTCAGCGAGTTCAGGGACAACTTTGTATGCTAGAGATTTCATCGTCACTCGAGGAGGCAATCCGAGAGAATCAGAGTTCAGACCCTTCATTGATGCGCATCCGTGAGGATGTGACTCAGGGGAAAGCCCCTGGATTCGTGGTCCACGAGGATGGACTTTTGAGATTTAAGAATCGGTTGTGCGTACCGACAAATGACGAGTTGAAAAACTCGATTTTGAAGGAAGCTCATGCTACCCCTTATTCTGTTCATCCGGTCCAGAAGATGTACAAGGACTTGAGACAAAATTACCGGTGGAGTAATATGAAGCGAGAAGTCGCAGAATTTTTCGAGATGCTTAACTCACAACAAGTTAAGATTGAACATCGGCGTGGTATGTCGAAACCTCTTCCTATTCCCGAGTGGAAGTGGGAAGACATTTCTATGGATTTCATCACGAGTTTGCCGACTAGTCGCCGTGGCATGAATACGATCCGGGTGATTGTGGACCGCTTAACAAAATCAGCTCATTTCCTTGAGATCAAAGATACGTGGGGTCCCGAGAGACTCGGCTCGCTTGTTCATCAAGGAAATAGTGAGACCGCAGTACTCCTAAGAGTATCGTTTCCGATCATGACAGACGATTTGTGTCTCATTTTTGGAAATCAGTTCATCGTGCTATGGGAACTCAGCTCAATCTCAGTACCGCCTTTCATCCTCAGTCCGGCGGACAATCAGAGAGGACTATTCAGACATTAGAGGACATGTTGAGGGCATGCGTCCTCGATTGGAAGGACGATTGGGAAGCCCAACTACCATTGATCGAGTTCACATACAATAATAGCGGCATGCTTCCATTAAGATGGCACCTTACGAGGCCTTATACTGGCCGTCGTTGTCGATCTCCTTTGTGTTGGGATGACTTGTCGAATCAATCGGCACCGAGCCCGATATGCTTATAGCCCGGGAGAAGGTAGCTTTAATCAGAGTCGTATGGCCGATTTCCTCAGAGTCGACAGAAATCGTATGCAGATAATCGTCGTCGACCACTAGAGTTCGAGACGGGTGACCACGTTTTGGTTAAAGTATCCCCGAGTCGAGGTATTTTCCGTTTCGGAAAACGGGGGAAGTTGAGTCCGAGATTCATTGGACCGTTTGAAATTTTGGATCGAGTAGGCGAGTTGGCTTATCGATTGGCTTTACCTCCGGCATTGAGCCGAATTCATAATGTGTTTCACGTCTCTCAGTTGCGGAAGTATGTTGCCGACCCGAGCCACATACTTCAGTTTGACGAAATCGAGATCGCAGATGATCATTCGTACGAGGAGCGTCCTGTACGAGTGTTGGAGTGGCGAATCAAACATTTGAGGAACAAGACGATCCATTTGGTCAAGATTTAGTGGTCCAGACACGGAGTCGAAGAGGCCACTTGGGAAACCGAAGAGAGTATGTGGGAGAGTCATCCCGAGTTGTTTGACCCTTAGTTTCGGGGACGAAACTATTTTTAAGGGGGGGAGTATGTAATACCCGGTTGTAATTCATTCATTTTCATTCAGTAATTATCAGTCTGTAATTGTCACTCAGTAATTCTCACTCATTAATAATCACTCATCATTCATGAATCGCTCATTTGCGTTCAATGTTGGCATGTTGTAATCGTATATCAGTTACCGATCGTCATTTTATCTCCGTTTTTAGATCGAGACGGGAGTATTATCATTTTCATTGTGATTGATAGCCTTGTACTGAGATTATCATCTTTGGCTCATGTCAGACTTGTTCACTTTCACATTCGTATGATATGTCAGATCATTCATCAGTCGTAGCGAGGAATCGGAATTATCGGATTGATTCACCTTGGCCAGCATCGAGTTACGGCCGTAAGGTTCTGGGATACGGCCGTAAGTCAGCGGGTACGGCCGTAAGGCTGGCGATTCTGGCCGTAAGTGGTCCAAAGAGTGCCCAGGCATTTTGGCCGAAGGTGAGTTACGGCCGTAAGGAAGGTGAGATACGGCCGTAAGTGGTGTTCGTAAATTTCGGGTGTTGCCGACCAAGGGTGACTTACGGCCGTAAGGGTTGCGGCATACGGCCGTAAGTCGAGGTAGGTACGGCCGTAAGGCTTGGCCGGATACGGCCGTATGCTGCAGGAAGGATGTCCGGCCATTTTTGACGAAGGCGGGTTACGCCCGTAAGGTTGGCCGGATACGGCCGTATCATCCGAGTTACGGCCGTAAGGTGTGCGGTACGGCCGTAAGGCTGTCGGCGGGTGTTTTTGTGAAGGCGAGTTACGCCGTAACTAAAGGCAGATTCTGGCCGTAAGTCTGTCGGCGAGCTTTACGGGCGAAGTTACGGCCGCATTTGGCCGTTACGGCCGTAAGGCCGTTGACTTGTAAAGTTACGGCCGTAAGAGGGCCGAGCTACGCCGTAACTTCCGGCAGTATATATGGTTTGGCCGGACACTTTTTCCTCATTTTCTTCATTTTCACTTCCTTCTTCCTTTTGTCCGAGAGAGAGCTTGGGAAAGGGATTCTTCCTTAATCAAACACTTGAGTACTTGAGTTTCTTCAATTCCATTCAATCATATAGCTCGGATACTCGTTTTAACTCGTGTTCATCGGATCGAAGTGGTTGGATCTTCAAGAGGTAATTTCTTCAACACCTTGGATTTCGATTTTGTGTTGAGATATGATGTTTTGGACGTTATAATCATGTTATATGAAGGGATATGTATATGATTATGAGTTTGTATAAGGATTCATTGGATTATTGAGGGATTATTCAAGAACACTTTGATTATCGAGTTGAAATTGGGGTTT